>OZ024735.1:15466933-16756780 GCA_964016875.1 Fallopia convolvulus | reverse complement strand
GTGTGAAAACTTGAACACGTTCAAAGTTCGTCTTTGTCTTTCAAGACAATTTTTTCAAGAAAGTATTTGATTTGGATTTTGGTCCGAAGAAGATAGGAACATATATCGTCCCATTGAAATTTTATCACACGGGGAACATGGTCCATGTGAAGATTTTTTTGGTGACCATTGAAATGGTATGGCGGTATGAGCATAGGAGAATTTGGAATGTTTTTCCTTGTTTGGTTTGGCTTTGAACTTGGAGTTTCATGCCGATTTAGATATAGGACTTTGGGTCAATTTGGATTTAAAGGTGTTCTTGGTGAACAAGGATTTTCTTAGAGCTTTGTGCTACATGGTTTGAAATTTTGGCTTCCTTCATAAAAGATGAATTTGTATCATGTACCCATACCAATTTACGCCACAAGATTTAGTGACCACTTTTTTTTGAATTTGAGGGTTTTGAATGACCATATATGAAAATGATATAGGTCAACAAGTTTTTTGTCTTTTTATCTAGAATGGGACATCAATGGTTTTGTTTTTGGCAGTTTGAAACTTTTGAGAGAAGAAAACTTGGTTTTTGGAATTTTGAGGAGATTTGGTGATGTTTCCTTGAAAGGAATATTTTTGGTTGGTAAGACATGGATCAATCATCGCATTTGAGTTGGATGATTGAGGTCTATTGAATTTAACTTGAAACTTCTTTTTTCTCATCTTGAGAACATCTTTTGAAAATGTATCTTTTCTTCCCTCTTTTAATTTAGCACTAGGCTTTTTTTCAACAAATAGCATAGCTAAGCTCTTATCGTCGGACCACATTTGATATTCTCTTTGTGTAGTCGAGATAATGATCAAACGACTACGATAGATGTAGATTTATCATTTCTCATTTACTTATTTTTGGAAAGAAATTGTTTTGTTTGTTGTTGTGGCTGCATCTAGCATTTTGATGAACTAGATTGCCTACGTACCCCCTTTGTGAGGGATCAAGCCGTTCGTAGTTCTTTATGAACCAATTTGATTTTATGGTTTTTTACATGCGTTAGAGGACTAGATCTAAACCCACCTTCTAGGAAGGGTTGTCTAGATTAGCCCAACTATCATGTACATCTTTTTTTAACCTTTTTATGCGCATCACCGAGACAACTTGAACCCACCTTCTAGGAAGGGTTGCTCAAATTATCTCGACTATCATTTGCGTAAAGGTTTTTAATTTTGATGTTTGTTTTTGAGGTTTGCGACTGGATCCGATATATTGAATTTGATATCGAACTTCCTACGTACCCTTGTTGGGATCAAGTCTTGACGTAGTTCCTGAAGATCCATCTTCGGGTTTTTTAACCAACACTTTGAGGCTTTCGAGCTTGAAGACAAAGTGTTGAACTTTTTTTCTTTTTCATAGACACGAATTTGATGACGATACCCCCTGTCAATTCCAAGATGTTCTTTATCTTAGGATGGGCGTCGATCTCACTTCTCCGACTTAGGAGTTCATTTCATTTTCAAACTTGCGAACTAGAGATTTTAATCTCTCGTTCTTGACCTTCCACTTTTTGTTGTTCTTGACTCGAATCGCCTTGTTCTTTGGTTTGCATGGTTTTTTGAGCCTTTCAAACACCGAAGGTTTGGATGTTTGACTTCTTGAAGTAATGGAAAGCCTTTCAAATACATTGCGCTTAGATGTTGAGCTTGTTGTGAGTCTTTGAAACATTGACACTCGAGGCATTGCTTATTTATCCTTTGAGATTGTGTTTAGCTCATTTGACTCCATTTTTGTTGACTCTTTGACACTCGCAGTTAGAAATCCTCCTTCTTGGGAAATTTGTATGTTCTTGGCAAGCATCTCGTCAACATTCGATTGGTTTTCTTCACAAATGTAGATTGACGAGGTCAAGCAACATTGAGCGACCTCTGAATCATCGCTTTTTGAGTCATCCTTAAGAAACCTTTTAGGGACTAACAAGTCACATATTTGAAGAGATTTTTGGATTGTGGGGACGGCCCCAGAAACATCTACCATAAAAATGGTATTTGATGTAACTATTGGAGTTGTTGATGTTACCCCCTCAATTTCTATCTCTCCTCTTTTAATCATTTTCTCTATTACATCTTTGAAGACGTAACAGTCCTTGATTGGATGACTTACGAGTCGATGGTAAGGACAATAATTTGGATTATCCTTCATGTCAACTTCATTTGGCCTTTTTGGCTTTTGAAGTGTCAAAATCTTGGCGGCCATCAAATCTTCAAATATCCCTTCGACATCATCATCGTCGAAAGGATACTTCTTTTGTTTTCTTTCCTGAAGAGTTAGTCTGTTGGCAAATTCTTTGACTTTCCATTTATCTTGAGCCTTGAAGCTACTCTTGGTTGAGGTTTTGTCATTAGGTTTGATGAAAGTCGCCATAGAGTCTTCTTGATTTTGTGACTCCTCCTCCTCATCATCTTCTTCTTCAACTTTACTTGATTCAGGATAATTAAATCCTTGCTTTCGCCGAGCAAGTTGTTTTTCAACGTTGCATGCCTTAGACACCAAACCACTAAAAGAATGAGGCTCGACGCTACCAACATGTATTGTTACCTCTGGAAGCAAGTTGTTGGTACACATTTGAACGCATGCTTTTTCACTTAGTTTTTCATGGCATTGAAGTCTTAAACTTCGCCACCTAGTGATGAAATCATTAGCGAGCTCATTTGGTCCTTGGAAGGTGTTTGCGAGGTCCATTATGGAGACCTTTGCCTTTGAGCTTGCAAATTGAGCTAAGAACGCCTTTTGTAACTCGTCTCATGTTTGGATCGACCCTGGTTGGAGTTGAGTGTACCAAGTAAAGGCCGATCCTTTTAATGATTGGACAAATTGTCTTATTAACAAGACATCACTTAAGGCAGTTTCACCATAAGCTGAGTAAACATGAGCAAGATGCTCATGTGGCGAGCCAAGAATGCCATCAAACTTATCAAACTTTGGTCTTTGATAGCCCGCGAGAAATGGAATTGCATCATAATATGTTGGATATGGTTTTCTATACCCAAGCATAGGTGGATTTTGTGTTGCTTGAAATTCTCGAAACCCTTGAGCAATCATCTCCTTGATTTCTTGAGGAGAGATGTTTGAGCCATTACTTGGCCCTTCATCATTTGACCTCGCTTGCTCTCGTCTTTTTCATTTTCTTGATTATTGACTCGAGCCATGAGTGAGGCTATTTGAGCATCTTTTTCAGCAAGCTTCTTTTGCAACTCTTGAAGTTGCTCTTCAATAGTTGATACACCAGGCACGAAAACTGATGCGTTTTCTATTTCATCTAGGAAGCTAAATTTTGTTTTACTTCCCTTCCAAGATAAAGGTGGAAATTCTTTCTCTTGGAAAATAGACGACATGTCTCCACGCAATGGGGAACTTGGGATTTCTTTTATCACTCCTTGAGTTTTCAATATAGGAGCGGTCAAAGTTTGTGGTTTTGAAACCATGTCAACAAATGACGTTGCTTTAGCGCTTAGTTGTGTCACTTGGCTCGTACATGTTTGAGGTTTGGTCATTTGAGAGGTCCACCTTGATGAACCTCTTGTTTTTACACGAACCCGAGCAACTTGGCCAGCTTGTTGAGCTTTTTGATCGTTGTTGGATCTTGAAGGCTTAGTTGTTTTGACCTCTAAGGCCTTTGGTTGAACTTCCTCGAAAGAAGAGATTGCATTGACTTGTTCAACTCCTCCAATATTCATAGGAATGGACCCTATGTAAATTTGCCTTGGAGTGTTGACTTGAGAAACACCAATTGACTTCTTTGGTGAGATGAGATCTCTAGCGGCTTTCCAAAGAGTCTCCTTAGCAAGATCCAAGGCCGGAGAAGGAACAAGCTTGTTGAATGCCCTTTTCCCTCGACAACTTGAACCATTCTTACTTGCACACCTTTTCTTTGACTTGTTCCCCTTTTTGGCATTGATGGAAGTTTGAGTGGAAGCTGTGACAATCCCACCATTGGTCTTTATGACTTGGATGGTAGGTGCATTAGGAACTTTGGTGAAAGGCTTTTTGTCACCAACACTTGGAGTGCTAGTGACACTGGCTTGATGAAAATTGGGCTTTGTGCCACTGAATTGGTTGTTGGGCTTGTTGCCATTTTTTTGACCAATTTGATCGGTCTTGGACATCTTACCCTCATGGCTTGAAAGCTTAATAGGGAGTTTTAGAATCCGCTTAGTAGCAGTCTTCTCCAATGAGGATTGGAGCACCCCAAAGGAGTAGTTGATTGGGATTTGAGCACAAATTGGGTCCCTTGTAATGTCAAAGATGACTTTAAAGGACCTCTTGCGCATCCATTTGCCTCCTTGCACAACAATGGTTGTCGAAAGCTCGTTGAAGTTCACAATCGCTCTTGATGCCATTTTCTTGCAATCAAAAGATATCATATATTAGTAAATGCACAACTTAAAGATGAAAAGGAAGAAAAGGTCCCACCGTGCGTGCCAAAAATATGTTGAACAAAAATGTGAAAATATTCGCAAAACATATTTTATTTGATTTTTTTTGAAATTGAGTTCGACCCTTTCTTTTTACCCTTTTGACTAAAAGTCATACAAATACAAAGGATTTGGTTTGTTTTAGGATTTGGGCTGCACCCGAGTTTTGACGGGTTGCCTATGTATCTCTTTAAAGAGAATCAAGCCTTACGTAGTTCAGAGTGTTTTGGTTTTTATTTGTGTGTGAGTTCAAAGTGTTCTAGGAAGGGCTGCCTAGACCACTCCGACTATCATTTGCATGACGCGAATGGTACTAAACCCACCTTTTAGGAAGGGTGATCTAGTCATTCGCATTTGGCGTGCACAATTATTTTAGTGCGTTTTTGGAATTGGAAATTTTAGTTTGATTTGGTGTTGTGATTGAACTCGATGTGCGTTTTTGCTTTTTTTATTAAGTTTCCTACGTACCTCTTTAAAAGGATCAAATCATACGTAGTTCTTAAAAGCAGTTTTAATTTTATGACCCGAATTAATTGTAACCAATAATCTTTAGATCAAGCTTCATGCCTTAAATGATCCTAGTTTTATATTAGTCACAAAATAATTTTGAGGATATAGGTCATGCATGCATAATTAATTAATTATGCTTTGAGCTTGACTATTTGATTAGTCTTGATCTCTTTAACGGTTTAATTTGTAATTTGGTGACTGAGCTCGATATATATTAAATTTGATATCGAGTTACCTACGTAGCCTTTTGAAGGCGTCAAGTCTTTACGTAGTTCTGGATGAGAACACTTGTAGTGGATTTGATTTGTTGACCCAATTTTAATTATGACTAAAAAATTTTTGGACCAAGCTTTGTGCATTATATAGTCTAAATTTAGGTTAGCCATAATTTGATTGAAAATATTTTTAGTAGGTCAATTTTGTAAATACTTTATTTGATGGGTCAAGTTAGTAATTACACCAAACTTGGGATTTCATTTGACGACATCCCAACATCCACGCGATGGTGCGTACTCATTTTCTATGTGCTCAAATTTTGTGCACATTAGCATGAGATTAATTGCCTTAAAGGCTTGATTAACCGGATTTTATCTTGTTTTCAGTTTGGTGATCAAGTTTTTTTGAAAAGGAAATTCCTTTAATACGAGATTTTGTTTGTGAAACTTGGATTTACATTTTTTTAAATCCAATTTTAATTTTAATCTCCCTGCACATTTCTTTCATTGCAAAGAAATGAATTTGTAAGTGAGAATTTTACTCCTTCAAGCTAACTTGTGTGTTAGTCCTTTTGCTTGACATATCACATCACTAGGGGCTTTTTCTTATTATTATTTTTGTTCACTCAGTCCAATTTCTCTGCGCACTTTGCAGGTTTGTTGTTTTTTTTATTAGAGTTTTATTTTGTAAGCCTAACATTTGAACCATTTTGTTATCTTTCTGGGATCAAAGTTGACAGTACACCTATGTTTTAGTTAAGTGCCATTGTACTGTATGTTTTCTTTTCCTTCCTAATTTTTTTGATGAAACTGGTCCAATGAATACTTTTTGATCAGTTCCTTTATTCCAAACCACTGTGCCCATTTACGCCTCTTTCATGGAGTTTTTTTTAAGTCCATGTCAACTTTAACAATTTTCTTTAATTACTCTAAACCAAAGACCTTTGTAATTTAGGCTGGTAAAATTTGAGCAGAGGTTCCCCTTGTTTTTGAAGGCTTTATGCGTGTGAGATTAATTAATCTCTTGGCTCTTAATTAAGACTACCAATTTGTTGAACCCTACAACACGTAACTACGCACATGTAGGAGTTCTTTTTGTTAAAATCCTGAGTGACTACTCAAAAGAATTTTAGGAACTAACTAGTTCCAATCACACTCCTTTCAAAAGGAATTGCCGAGTGACTACTCAAGAGAATTTTAGGAACTAACTAGTTCCAATTTTATCAAAGGGACTCCCAAAGAATCTCCATGAAATGATACCAAATCCAGGTCCATATGTGACTCGACCTAGGTCGTTATGCCAAGAACAAAGATAATTAACCCTAATACAAGCTAGTATAGCGAGTAAGTCGGGGTCGTACCCTAGAGAACTTGCGGCTTCTAGTATCAATATTTTTACCAACTAAAGACAGGGGGAAATCAAGAGAAAGATCTAAACTAAACTAAACTAAGAAACAAATAACAAACCATCAAACAAAACAATAGAGAAACAAGTTTATTCAAAAGATCCACTCTGAAATAATCATTCGATCACAGATTCATCCACTGATTCCTTTTACACCTATGGTTAATTCCTATCCTAATCATTAGCAATCGCAAGTGCACGGTCCAAGCAATTCTTTAACCCTAGGCAAGGACGCTTAACCTAGAATTAGCATAGAGAACAAGGATATGTAGGATACAAGTCAAGACAACCAAGCTACGAGTCGATTGAAATAACTTATAATCAATTCTCTTCTTAAAACCTAGTTGCATAGACAACAAAACTAAGTTCTAAGTTGTTTTCACAGAACAGATTTGTCCACGGTCCAAATCTAATCCAACAGTAGAAAATCAGTCAATTCAACAAGTTAGCTACTCATGCAGAATCAATCAACATTCATATAATGAAGCACAAGAGAATTAATATTAACCAAAGGATAGAAATCAATTACCAAAACCTCACGAGTTCATACATCAGAGCTTCACCTTCGAACAAACCCCAAAGGGTTAGCTCTCCATAAAAACTGAAAGAAACTCTAGGTTAAAACTAAAAAGAGGCTCTCCTCAACTGAATACGAAACTAGGTCTTAAATACTAGAAACAACCGAATAAAACTAAATACTAAAGATAAAATAAAAAACATAAGATAAAATAAACGAAGTCGGCGCTGAAACTCGCCACCTGCGAGCGCGGGTCCATAGCCGTGGGCGCGGGTCTTCTGCGTCTCTCCATCCTCGCGGATAAGGCCAACATCACGGGCGCGGGTACTAGGCCGCAGTGGCGGGTCTTCTAACAGCTTTCTGGTGTCAACTTCGGAGGTAGTTTTGACCCTCATAGAGTTGGAATTTGAACTCGCCATAATTACAGGAATTGTAGCTCTTCGAGTTAGCTTTCCAATGATACCAAATTCAGCTTCATCCGATCACCGTAGCTCCCGAACGATATGTTACAAGAAAATGGCGTCAAAACAACTCCAAATCAACACTTGTCTTCAAAACTCTTGCAATTCTTCAAATCGTGTATTCGGTCTTCATATTACAATTATGCTCAAAACTAACCTAAACACACTCAAATCATGCCTAAAATACAAGAGATAACCATACTAATCTAGAGCGTATCAATATGTAAGACTCTAACTAGAGTCTCACGAGCGGGATTAGGGTTATCAATCATGAATACCTTGAGAATGGAAAGAGGGAGAAATAAAAGAACTCCATGCTACCTTTTCTCTACTGCTCTCTCTTTTTTTTGCTTGATTTGGAAAGAGGGTTCAATTTTACAGTGGGGGTCGACAAAGAAAAGAGAGTGCTGGCTATTTTTGGCTTTGGATTTCTTTTGTAACTCCTTCATGTCTTGTTTTGTTTGTAGATGGAAACGTAGATAAAGAAGAAGCAGAAGAAATCAAGGTGGGTTTGTAGATGTAGGATTTTGAATTGTGCAGGGGGTAAAATCAAAGGGCTTGTTTGATACTTCCCTATATAGTAGAGTGATGGCCTTTTGTTTAATAACCACTACATGCACTTCTATCCCACTATTTCTTTTTTTTTTTTTAATTCAATTCCAAAATCCTTAATTCATGTGCAGTTGTGCACCGGAAGTTGCAATTTGGTAACTTCCCTTTCAATATAATTATTTTTTTAATGCAAATCCATATATCTAGATAAGATTTTGGGCCTTGAGTAAGCTTTTAGGCTTTGAATTTATAAGGCCCTATTTTCCAATTTTAATTTTCTTGTCATTTTAAGTGAAAATTAATCACACTTATGTTTTATAATTCATTTTCATAACACTTATGGGGGTGATCGTGATTTTATTAAATTTTACCCCTCAACAGTTACCCCCCGAACTTTGTGCGTGTGAAAACTTGAACACGTTCAAAGTTCGTCTTTGTCTTTCAAGACAATTTTTTCAAGAAAGTATTTGATTTGGATTTTGGTCCGAAGAAGATAGGAACATATATCGTCCCATTGAAATTTTATCACACGGGGAACATGGTCCATGTGAAGATTTTTTGGTGACCATTGAAATGGTATGGCGGTATGAGCATAGGAGAATTTGGAATGTTTTTCCTTGTTTGGTTTGGCTTTGAACTTGGAGTTTCATGCCGATTTAGATATAGGACTTTGGGTCAATTTGGATTTAAAGGTGTTCTTGGTGAACAAGGATTTTCTTAGAGCTTTGTGCTACATGGTTTGAAATTTTGGCTTCCTTCATAAAAGATGAATTTGTATCATGTACCCATACCAATTTACGCCACAAGATTTAGTGACCACTTTTTTTTGAATTTGAGGGTTTTGAATGACCATATATGAAAATGATATAGGTCAACAAGTTTTTTGTCTTTTTATCTAGAATGGGACATCAATGGTTTTGTTTTTGGCAGTTTGAAACTTTTGAGAGAAGAAAACTTGGTTTTTGGAATTTTGAGGAGATTTGGTGATGTTTCCTTGAAAGGAATATTTTTGGTTGGTAAGACATGGATCAATCATCGCATTTGAGTTGGATGATTGAGGTCTATTGAATTTAACTTGAAACTTCTTTTTTCTCATCTTGAGAACATCTTTTGAAAATGTATCTTTTCTTCCCTCTTTTAATTTAGCACTAGGCTTTTTTTCAACAAATAGCATAGCTAAGCTCTTATCGTCGGACCACATTTGATATTCTCTTTGTGTAGTCGAGATAATGATCAAACGACTACGATAGATGTAGATTTATCATTTCTCATTTACTTATTTTTGGAAAGAAATTGTTTTGTTTGTTGTTGTGGCTGCATCTAGCATTTTGATGAACTAGATTGCCTACGTACCCCCTTTGTGAGGGATCAAGCCGTTCGTAGTTCTTTATGAACCAATTTGATTTTATGGTTTTTTACATGCGTTAGAGGACTAGATCTAAACCCACCTTCTAGGAAGGGTTGTCTAGATTAGCCCAACTATCATGTACATCTTTTTTTAACCTTTTTATGCGCATCACCGAGACAACTTGAACCCACCTTCTAGGAAGGGTTGCTCAAATTATCTCGACTATCATTTGCGTAAAGGTTTTTAATTTTGATGTTTGTTTTTGAGGTTTGCGACTGGATCCGATATATTGAATTTGATATCGAACTTCCTACGTACCCTTGTTGGGATCAAGTCTTGACGTAGTTCCTGAAGATCCATCTTCGGGTTTTTTAACCAACACTTTGAGGCTTTCGAGCTTGAAGACAAAGTGTTGAACTTTTTTTCTTTTGCATAGACACGAATTTGATGACGATACCCCCTGTCAATTCCAAGATGTTCTTTATCTTAGGATGGGCGTCGATCTCACTTCTCCGACTTAGGAGTTCATTTCATTTTCAAACTTGCGAACTAGAGATTTTAATCTCTCGTTCTTGACCTTCCACTTTTTGTTGTTCTTGACTCGAATCGCCTTGTTCTTTGGTTTGCATGGTTTTTTGAGCCTTTCAAACACCGAAGGTTTGGATGTTTGACTTCTTGAAGTAATGGAAAGCCTTTCAAATACATTGCGCTTAGATGTTGAGCTTGTTGTGAGTCTTTGAAACATTGACACTCGAGGCATTGCTTATTTATCCTTTGAGATTGTGTTTAGCTCATTTGACTCCATTTTTGTTGACTCTTTGACACTCGCAGTTAGAAATCCTCCTTCTTGGGAAATTTGTATGTTCTTGGCAAGCATCTCGTCAACATTCGATTGGTTTTCTTCACAAATGTAGATTGACGAGGTCAAGCAACATTGAGCGACCTCTGAATCATCGCTTTTTGAGTCATCCTTAAGAAACCTTTTAGGGACTAACAAGTCACATATTTGAAGAGATTTTTGGATTGTGGGGACGGCCCCAGAAACATCTACCATAAAAATGGTATTTGATGTAACTATTGGAGTTGTTGATGTTACCCCCTCAATTTCTATCTCTCCTCTTTTAATCATTTTCTCTATTACATCTTTGAAGACGTAACAGTCCTTGATTGGATGACTTACGAGTCGATGGTAAGGACAATAATTTGGATTATCCTTCATGTCAACTTCATTTGGCCTTTTTGGCTTTTGAAGTGTCAAAATCTTGGCGGCCATCAAATCTTCAAATATCCCTTCGACATCATCATCGTCGAAAGGATACTTCTTTTGTTTTCTTTCCTGAAGAGTTAGTCTGTTGGCAAATTCTTTGACTTTCCATTTATCTTGAGCCTTGAAGCTACTCTTGGTTGAGGTTTTGTCATTAGGTTTGATGAAAGTCGCCATAGAGTCTTCTTGATTTTGTGACTCCTCCTCCTCATCATCTTCTTCTTCAACTTTACTTGATTCAGGATAATTAAATCCTTGCTTTCGCCGAGCAAGTTGTTTTTCAACGTTGCATGCCTTAGACACCAAACCACTAAAAGAATGAGGCTCGACGCTACCAACATGTATTGTTACCTCTGGAAGCAAGTTGTTGGTACACATTTGAACGCATGCTTTTTCACTTAGTTTTTCATGGCATTGAAGTCTTAAACTTCGCCACCTAGTGATGAAATCATTAGCGAGCTCATTTGGTCCTTGGAAGGTGTTTGCGAGGTCCATTATGGAGACCTTTGCCTTTGAGCTTGCAAATTGAGCTAAGAACGCCTTTTGTAACTCATCTCATGTTTGGATCGACCCTGGTTGGAGTTGAGTGTACCAAGTAAAGGCCGATCCTTTTAATGATTGGACAAATTGTCTTATTAACAAGACATCACTTAAGGCAGTTTCACCATAAGCTGAGTAAACATGAGCAAGATGCTCATGTGGCGAGCCAAGAATGCCATCAAACTTATCAAACTTTGGTCTTTGATAGCCCGCGAGAAATGGAATTGCATCATAATATGTTGGATATGGTTTTCTATACCCAAGCATAGGTGGATTTTGTGTTGCTTGAAATTCTCGAAACCCTTGAGCAATCATCTCCTTGATTTCTTGAGGAGAGATGTTTGAGCCATTACTTGGCCCTTCATCATTTGACCTCGCTTGCTCTCGTCTTTTTCATTTTCTTGATTATTGACTCGAGCCATGAGTGAGGCTATTTGAGCATCTTTTTCAGCAAGCTTCTTTTGCAACTCTTGAAGTTGCTCTTCAATAGTTGATACACCAGGCACGAAAACTGATGCGTTTTCTATTTCATCTAGGAAGCTAAATTTTGTTTTACTTCCCTTCCAAGATAAAGGTGGAAATTCTTTCTCTTGGAAAATAGACGACATGTCTCCACGCAATGGGGAACTTGGGATTTCTTTTATCACTCCTTGAGTTTTCAATATAGGAGCGGTCAAAGTTTGTGGTTTTGAAACCATGTCAACAAATGACGTTGCTTTAGCGCTTAGTTGTGTCACTTGGCTCGTACATGTTTGAGGTTTGGTCATTTGAGAGGTCCACCTTGATGAACCTCTTGTTTTTACACGAACCCGAGCAACTTGGCCAGCTTGTTGAGCTTTTTGATCGTTGTTGGATCTTGAAGGCTTAGTTGTTTTGACCTCTAAGGCCTTTGGTTGAACTTCCTCGAAAGAAGAGATTGCATTGACTTGTTCAACTCCTCCAATATTCATAGGAATGGACCCTATGTAAATTTGCCTTGGAGTGTTGACTTGAGAAACACCAATTGACTTCTTTGGTGAGATGAGATCTCTAGCGGCTTTCCAAAGAGTCTCCTTAGCAAGATCCAAGGCCGGAGAAGGAACAAGCTTGTTGAATGCCCTTTTCCCTCGACAACTTGAACCATTCTTACTTGCACACCTTTTCTTTGACTTGTTCCCCTTTTTGGCATTGATGGAAGTTTGAGTGGAAGCTGTGACAATCCCACCATTGGTCTTTATGACTTGGATGGTAGGTGCATTAGGAACTTTGGTGAAAGGCTTTTTGTCACCAACACTTGGAGTGCTAGTGACACTGGCTTGATGAAAATTGGGCTTTGTGCCACTGAATTGGTTGTTGGGCTTGTTGCCATTTTTTTGACCAATTTGATCGGTCTTGGACATCTTACCCTCATGGCTTGAAAGCTTAATAGGGAGTTTTAGAATCCGCTTAGTAGCAGTCTTCTCCAATGAGGATTGGAGCACCCCAAAGGAGTAGTTGATTGGGATTTGAGCACAAATTGGGTCCCTTGTAATGTCAAAGATGACTTTAAAGGACCTCTTGCGCATCCATTTGCCTCCTTGCACAACAATGGTTGTCGAAAGCTCGTTGAAGTTCACAATCGCTCTTGATGCCATTTTCTTGCAATCAAAAGATATCATATATTAGTAAATGCACAACTTAAAGATGAAAAGGAATAAAAGGTCCCACCGTGCGTGCCAAAAATATGTTGAACAAAAATGTGAAAATATTCGCAAAACATATTTTATTTGATTTTTTTTGAAATTGAGTTCGACCCTTTCTTTTTACCCTTTTGACTAAAAGTCATACAAATACAAAGGATTTGGTTTGTTTTAGGATTTGGGCTGCACCCGAGTTTTGACGGGTTGCCTATGTATCTCTTTAAAGAGAATCAAGCCTTACGTAGTTCAGAGTGTTTTGGTTTTTATTTGTGTGTGAGTTCAAAGTGTTCTAGGAAGGGCTGCCTAGACCACTCCGACTATCATTTGCATGACGCGAATGGTACTAAACCCACCTTTTAGGAAGGGTGATCTAGTCATTCGCATTTGGCGTGCACAATTATTTTAGTGCGTTTTTGGAATTGGAAATTTTAGTTTGATTTGGTGTTGTGATTGAACTCGATGTGCGTTTTTGCTTTTTTTATTAAGTTTCCTACGTACCTCTTTAAAAGGATCAAATCATACGTAGTTCTTAAAAGCAGTTTTAATTTTATGACCCGAATTAATTGTAACCAATAATCTTTAGATCAAGCTTCATGCCTTAAATGATCCTAGTTTTATATTAGTCACAAAATAATTTTGAGGATATAGGTCATGCATGCATAATTAATTAATTATGCTTTGAGCTTGACTATTTGATTAGTCTTGATCTCTTTAACGGTTTAATTTGTAATTTGGTGACTGAGCTCGATATATATTAAATTTGATATCGAGTTACCTACGTAGCCTTTTGAAGGCGTCAAGTCTTTACGTAGTTCTGGATGAGAACACTTGTAGTGGATTTGATTTGTTGACCCAATTTTAATTATGACTAAAAAATTTTTGGACCAAGCTTTGTGCATTATATAGTCTAAATTTAGGTTAGCCATAATTTGATTGAAAATATTTTTAGTAGGTCAATTTTGTAAATACTTTATTTGATGGGTCAAGTTAGTAATTACACCAAACTTGGGATTTCATTTGACGACATCCCAACATCCACGCGATGGTGCGTACTCATTTTCTATGTGCTCAAATTTTGTGCACATTAGCATGAGATTAATTGCCTTAAAGGCTTGATTAACCGGATTTTATCTTGTTTTCAGTTTGGTGATCAAGTTTTTTTGAAAAGGAAATTCCTTTAATACGAGATTTTGTTTGTGAAACTTGGATTTACATTTTTTTAAATCCAATTTTAATTTTAATCTCCCTGCACATTTCTTTCATTGCAAAGAAATGAATTTGTAAGTGAGAATTTTACTCCTTCAAGCTAACTTGTGTGTTAGTCCTTTTGCTTGACATATCACATCACTAGGGGCTTTTTCTTATTATTATTTTTGTTCACTCAGTCCAATTTCTCTGCGCACTTTGCAGGTTTGTTGTTTTTTTTATTAGAGTTTTATTTTGTAAGCCTAACATTTGAACCATTTTGTTATCTTTCTGGGATCAAAGTTGACAGTACACCTATGTTTTAGTTAAGTGCCATTGTACTGTATGTTTTCTTTTCCTTCCTAATTTTTTTGATGAAACTGGTCCAATGAATACTTTTTGATCAGTTCCTTTATTCCAAACCACTGTGCCCATTTACGCCTCTTTCATGGAGTTTTTTTTAAGTCCATGTCAACTTTAACAATTTTCTTTAATTACTCTAAACCAAAGACCTTTGTAATTTAGGCTGGTAAAATTTGAGCAGAGGTTCCCCTTGTTTTTGAAGGCTTTATGCGTGTGAGATTAATTAATCTCTTGGCTCTTAATTAAGACTACCAATTTGTTGAACCCTACAACACGTAACTACGCACATGTAGGAGTTCTTTTTGTTAAAATCCTGAGTGACTACTCAAAAGAATTTTAGGAACTAACTAGTTCCAATCACACTCCTTTCAAAAGGAATTGCCGAGTGACTACTCAAGAGAATTTTAGGAACTAACTAGTTCCAATTTTATCAAAGGGACTCCCAAAGAATCTCCATGAAATGATACCAAATCCAGGTCCATATGTGACTCGACCTAGGTCGTTATGCCAAGAACAAAGATAATTAACCCTAATACAAGCTAGTATAGCGAGTAAGTCGGGGTCGTACCCTAGAGAACTTGCGGCTTCTAGTATCAATATTTTTACCAACTAAAGACAGGGGGAAATCAAGAGAAAGATCTAAACTAAACTAAACTAAGAAACAAATAACAAACCATCAAACAAAACAATAGAGAAACAAGTTTATTCAAAAGATCCACTCTGAAATAATCATTCGATCACAGATTCATCCACTGATTCCTTTTACACCTATGGTTAATTCCTATCCTAATCATTAGCAATCGCAAGTGCACGGTCCAAGCAATTCTTTAACCCTAGGCAAGGACGCTTAACCTAGAATTAGCATAGAGAACAAGGATATGTAGGATACAAGTCAAGACAACCAAGCTACGAGTCGATTGAAATAACTTATAATCAATTCTCTTCTTAAAACCTAGTTGCATAGACAACAAAACTAAGTTCTAAGTTGTTTTCACAGAACAGATTTGTCCACGGTCCAAATCTAATCCAACAGTAGAAAATCAGTCAATTCAACAAGTTAGCTACTCATGCAGAATCAATCAACATTCATATAATGAAGCACAAGAGAATTAATATTAACCAAAGGATAGAAATCAATTACCAAAACCTCACGAGTTCATACATCAGAGCTTCACCTTCGAACAAACCCCAAAGGGTTAGCTCTCCATAAAAACTGAAAGAAACTCTAGGTTAAAACTAAAAAGAGGCTCTCCTCAACTGAATACGAAACTAGGTCTTAAATACTAGAAACAACCGAATAAAACTAAATACTAAAGATAAAATAAAAAACATAAGATAAAATAAACGAAGTCGGCGCTGAAACTCGCCACCTGCGAGCGCGGGTCCATAGCCGTGGGCGCGGGTCTTCTGCGTCTCTCCATCCTCGCGGATAAGGCCAACATCACGGGCGCGGGTACTAGGCCGCAGTGGCGGGTCTTCTAACAGCTTTCTGGTGTCAACTTCGGAGGTAGTTTTGACCCTCATAGAGTTGGAATTTGAACTCGCCATAATTACAGGAATTGTAGCTCTTCGAGTTAGCTTTCCAATGATACCAAATTCAGCTTCATCCGATCACCGTAGCTCCCGAACGATATGTTACAAGAAAATGGCGTCAAAACAACTCCAAATCAACACTTGTCTTCAAAACTCTTGCAATTCTTCAAATCGTGTATTCGGTCTTCATATTACAATTATGCTCAAAACTAACCTAAACACACTCAAATCATGCCTAAAATACAAGAGATAACCATACTAATCTAGAGCGTATCAATATGTAAGACTCTAACTAGAGTCTCACGAGCGGGATTAGGGTTATCAATCATGAATACCTTGAGAATGGAAAGAGGGAGAAATAAAAGAACTCCATGCTACCTTTTCTCTACTGCTCTCTCTTTTTTTTGCTTGATTTGGAAAGAGGGTTCAATTTTACAGTGGGGGTCGACAAAGAAAAGAGAGTGCTGGCTATTTTTGGCTTTGGATTTCTTTTGTAACTCCTTCATGTCTTGTTTTGTTTGTAGATGGAAACGTAGATAAAGAAGAAGCAGAAGAAATCAAGGTGGGTTTGTAGATGTAGGATTTTGAATTGTGCAGGGGGTAAAATCAAAGGGCTTGTTTGATACTTCCCTATATAGTAGAGTGATGGCCTTTTGTTTAATAACCACTACATGCACTTCTATCCCACTATTTCTTTTTTTTTTTTAATTCAATTCCAAAATCCTTAATTCATGTGCAGTTGTGCACCGGAAGTTGCAATTTGGTAACTTCCCTTTCAATATAATTATTTTTTTAATGCAAATCCATATATCTAGATAAGATTTTGGGCCTTGAGTAAGCTTTTAGGCTTTGAATTTATAAGGCCCTATTTTCCAATTTTAATTTTCTTGTCATTTTAAGTGAAAATTAATCACACTTATGTTTTATAATTCATTTTCATAACACTTATGGGGGTGATCGTGATTTTATTAAATTTTACCCCTCAACAGTTACCCCCCGAACTTTGTGCGTGTGAAAACTTGAACACGTTCAAAGTTCGTCTTTGTCTTTCAAGACAATTTTTTCAAGAAAGTATTTGATTTGGATTTTGGTCCGAAGAAGATAGGAACATATATCGTCCCATTGAAATTTTATCACACGGGGAACATGGTCCATGTGAAGATTTTTTGGTGACCATTGAAATGGTATGGCGGTATGAGCATAGGAGAATTTGGAATGTTTTTCCTTGTTTGGTTTGGCTTTGAACTTGGAGTTTCATGCCGATTTAGATATAGGACTTTGGGTCAATTTGGATTTAAAGGTGTTCTTGGTGAACAAGGATTTTCTTAGAGCTTTGTGCTACATGGTTTGAAATTTTGGCTTCCTTCATAAAAGATGAATTTGTATCATGTACCCATACCAATTTACGCCACAAGATTTAGTGACCACTTTTTTTTGAATTTGAGGGTTTTGAATGACCATATATGAAAATGATATAGGTCAACAAGTTTTTTGTCTTTTTATCTAGAATGGGACATCAATGGTTTTGTTTTTGGCAGTTTGAAACTGTTGAGAGAAGAAAACTTGGTTTTTGGAATTTTGAGGAGATTTGGTGATGTTTCCTTGAAAGGAATATTTTTGGTTGGTAAGACATGGATCAATCATCGCATTTGAGTTGGATGATTGAGGTCTATTGAATTTAACTTGAAACTTCTTTTTTCTCATCTTGAGAACATCTTTTGAAAATGTATCTTTTCTTCCCTCTTTTAATTTAGCACTAGGCTTTTTTTCAACAAATAGCATAGCTAAGCTCTTATCGTCGGACCACATTTGATATTCTCTTTGTGTAGTCGAGATAATGATCAAACGACTACGATAGATGTAGATTTATCATTTCTCATTTACTTATTTTTGGAAAGAAATTGTTTTGTTTGTTGTTGTGGCTGCATCTAGCATTTTGATGAACTAGATTGCCTACGTACCCCCTTTGTGAGGGATCAAGCCGTTCGTAGTTCTTTATGAACCAATTTGATTTTATGGTTTTTTACATGCGTTAGAGGACTAGATCTAAACCCACCTTCTAGGAAGGGTTGTCTAGATTAGCCCAACTATCATGTACATCTTTTTTTAACCTTTTTATGCGCATCACCGAGACAACTTGAACCCACCTTCTAGGAAGGGTTGCTCAAATTATCTCGACTATCATTTGCGTAAAGGTTTTTAATTTTGATGTTTGTTTTTGAGGTTTGCGACTGGATCCGATATATTGAATTTGATATCGAACTTCCTACGTACCCTTGTTGGGATCAAGTCTTGACGTAGTTCCTGAAGATCCATCTTCGGGTTTTTTAACCAACACTTTGAGGCTTTCGAGCTTGAAGACAAAGTGTTGAACTTTTTTTCTTTTGCATAGACACGAATTTGATGACGATACCCCCTGTCAATTCCAAGATGTTCTTTATCTTAGGATGGGCGTCGATCTCACTTCTCCGACTTAGGAGTTCATTTCATTTTCAAACTTGCGAACTAGAGATTTTAATCTCTCGTTCTTGACCTTCCACTTTTTGTTGTTCTTGACTCGAATCGCCTTGTTCTTTGGTTTGCATGGTTTTTTGAGCCTTTCAAACACCGAAGGTTTGGATGTTTGACTTCTTGAAGTAATGGAAAGCCTTTCAAATACATTGCGCTTAGATGTTGAGCTTGTTGTGAGTCTTTGAAACATTGACACTCGAGGCATTGCTTATTTATCCTTTGAGATTGTGTTTAGCTCATTTGACTCCATTTTTGTTGACTCTTTGACACTCGCAGTTAGAAATCCTCCTTCTTGGGAAATTTGTATGTTCTTGGCAAGCATCTCGTCAACATTCGATTGGTTTTCTTCACAAATGTAGATTGACGAGGTCAAGCAACATTGAGCGACCTCTGAATCATCGCTTTTTGAGTCATCCTTAAGAAACCTTTTAGGGACTAACAAGTCACATATTTGAAGAGATTTTTGGATTGTGGGGACGGCCCCAGAAACATCTACCATAAAAATGGTATTTGATGTAACTATTGGAGTTGTTGATGTTACCCCCTCAATTTCTATCTCTCCTCTTTTAATCATTTTCTCTATTACATCTTTGAAGACGTAACAGTCCTTGATTGGATGACTTACGAGTCGATGGTAAGGACAATAATTTGGATTATCCTTCATGTCAACTTCATTTGGCCTTTTTGGCTTTTGAAGTGTCAAAATCTTGGCGGCCATCAAATCTTCAAATATCCCTTCGACATCATCATCGTCGAAAGGATACTTCTTTTGTTTTCTTTCCTGAAGAGTTAGTCTGTTGGCAAATTCTTTGACTTTCCATTTATCTTGAGCCTTGAAGCTACTCTTGGTTGAGGTTTTGTCATTAGGTTTGATGAAAGTCGCCATAGAGTCTTCTTGATTTTGTGACTCCTCCTCATCATCATCTTCTTCTTCAACTTTACTTGATTCAGGATAATTAAATCCTTGCTTTCGCCGAGCAAGTTGTTTTTCAACGTTGCATGCCTTAGACACCAAACCACTAAAAGAATGAGGCTCGACGCTACCAACATGTATTGTTACCTCTGGAAGCAAGTTGTTGGTACACATTTGAACGCATGCTTTTTCACTTAGTTTTTCATGGCATTGAAGTCTTAAACTTCGCCACCTAGTGATGAAATCATTAGCGAGCTCATTTGGTCCTTGGAAGGTGTTTGCGAGGTCCATTATGGAGACCTTTGCCTTTGAGCTTGCAAATTGAGCTAAGAACGCCTTTTGTAACTCATCTCATGTTTGGATCGACCCTGGTTGGAGTTGAGTGTACCAAGTAAAGGCCGATCCTTTTAATGATTGGACAAATTGTCTTATTAACAAGACATCACTTAAGGCAGTTTCACCATAAGCTGAGTAAACATGAGCAAGATGCTCATGTGGCGAGCCAAGAATGCCATCAAACTTATCAAACTTTGGTCTTTGATAGCCCGCGAGAAATGGAATTGCATCATAATATGTTGGATATGGTTTTCTATACCCAAGCATAGGTGGATTTTGTGTTGCTTGAAATTCTCGAAACCCTTGAGCAATCATCTCCTTGATTTCTTGAGGAGAGATGTTTGAGCCATTACTTGGCCCTTCATCATTTGACCTCGCTTGCTCTCGTCTTTTTCATTTTCTTGATTATTGACTCGAGCCATGAGTGAGGCTATTTGAGCATCTTTTTCAGCAAGCTTCTTTTGCAACTCTTGAAGTTGCTCTTCAATAGTTGATACACCAGGCACGAAAACTGATGCGTTTTCTATTTCATCTAGGAAGCTAAATTTTGTTTTACTTCCCTTCCAAGATAAAGGTGGAAATTCTTTCTCTTGGAAAATAGACGACATGTCTCCACGCAATGGGGAACTTGGGATTTCTTTTATCACTCCTTGAGTTTTCAATATAGGAGCGGTCAAAGTTTGTGGTTTTGAAACCATGTCAACAAATGACGTTGCTTTAGCGCTTAGTTGTGTCACTTGGCTCGTACATGTTTGAGGTTTGGTCATTTGAGAGGTCCACCTTGATGAACCTCTTGTTTTTACACGAACCCGAGCAACTTGGCCAGCTTGTTGAGCTTTTTGATCGTTGTTGGATCTTGAAGGCTTAGTTGTTTTGACCTCTAAGGCCTTTGGTTGAACTTCCTCGAAAGAAGAGATTGCATTGACTTGTTCAACTCCTCCAATATTCATAGGAATGGACCCTATGTAAATTTGCCTTGGAGTGTTGACTTGAGAAACACCAATTGACTTCTTTGGTGAGATGAGATCTCTAGCGGCTTTCCAAAGAGTCTCCTTAGCAAGATCCAAGGCCGGAGAAGGAACAAGCTTGTTGAATGCCCTTTTCCCTCGACAACTTGAACCATTCTTACTTGCACACCTTTTCTTTGACTTGTTCCCCTTTTTGGCATTGATGGAAGTTTGAGTGGAAGCTGTGACAATCCCACCATTGGTCTTTATGACTTGGATGGTAGGTGCATTAGGAACTTTGGTGAAAGGCTTTTTGTCACCAACACTTGGAGTGCTAGTGACACTGGCTTGATGAAAATTGGGCTTTGTGCCACTGAATTGGTTGTTGGGCTTGTTGCCATTTTTTTGACCAATTTGATCGGTCTTGGACATCTTACCCTCATGGCTTGAAAGCTTAATAGGGAGTTTTAGAATCCGCTTAGTAGCAGTCTTCTCCAATGAGGATTGGAGCACCCCAAAGGAGTAGTTGATTGGGATTTGAGCACAAATTGGGTCCCTTGTAATGTCAAAGATGACTTTAAAGGACCTCTTGCGCATCCATTTGCCTCCTTGCACAACAATGGTTGTCGAAAGCTCGTTGAAGTTCACAATCGCTCTTGATGCCATTTTCTTGCAATCAAAAGATATCATATATTAGTAAATGCACAACTTAAAGATGAAAAGGAAGAAAAGGTCCCACCGTGCGTGCCAAAAATATGTTGAACAAAAATGTGAAAATATTCGCAAAACATATTTTATTTGATTTTTTTTGAAATTGAGTTCGACCCTTTCTTTTTACCCTTTTGACTAAAAGTCATACAAATACAAAGGATTTGGTTTGTTTTAGGATTTGGGCTGCACCCGAGTTTTGACGGGTTGCCTATGTATCTCTTTAAAGAGAATCAAGCCTTACGTAGTTCAGAGTGTTTTGGTTTTTATTTGTGTGTGAGTTCAAAGTGTTCTAGGAAGGGCTGCCTAGACCACTCCGACTATCATTTGCATGACGCGAATGGTACTAAACCCACCTTTTAGGAAGGGTGATCTAGTCATTCGCATTTGGCGTGCACAATTATTTTAGTGCGTTTTTGGAATTGGAAATTTTAGTTTGATTTGGTGTTGTGATTGAACTCGATGTGCGTTTTTGCTTTTTTTATTAAGTTTCCTACGTACCTCTTTAAAAGGATCAAATCATACGTAGTTCTTAAAAGCAGTTTTAATTTTATGACCCGAATTAATTGTAACCAATAATCTTTAGATCAAGCTTCATGCCTTAAATGATCCTAGTTTTATATTAGTCACAAAATAATTTTGAGGATATAGGTCATGCATGCATAATTAATTAATTATGCTTTGAGCTTGACTATTTGATTAGTCTTGATCTCTTTAACGGTTTAATTTGTAATTTGGTGACTGAGCTCGATATATATTAAATTTGATATCGAGTTACCTACGTAGCCTTTTGAAGGCGTCAAGTCTTTACGTAGTTCTGGATGAGAACACTTGTAGTGGATTTGATTTGTTGACCCAATTTTAATTATGACTAAAAAATTTTTGGACCAAGCTTTGTGCATTATATAGTCTAAATTTAGGTTAGCCATAATTTGATTGAAAATATTTTTAGTAGGTCAATTTTGTAAATACTTTATTTGATGGGTCAAGTTAGTAATTACACCAAACTTGGGATTTCATTTGACGACACCCCAACATCCACGCGATGGTGCGTACTCATTTTCTATGTGCTCAAATTTTGTGCACATTAGCATGAGATTAATTGCCTTAAAGGCTTGATTAACCGGATTCTATCTTGTTTTCAGTTTGGTGATCAAGTTTTTTTGAAAAGGAAATTCCTTTTAATACGAGATTTTGTTTGTGAAACTTGGATTTACATTTTTTTAAATCCAATTTTAATTTTAATCTCCCTGCACATTTCTTTCATTGCAAAGAAATGAATTTGTAAGTGAGAATTTTACTCCTTCAAGCTAACTTGTGTGTTAGTCCTTTTGCTTGACATATCACATCACTAGGGGCTTTTTCTTATTATTATTTTTGTTCACTCAGTCCAATTTCTCTGCGCACTTTGCAGGTTTGTTTTTTTTTTTATTAGAGTTTTATTTTGTAAGCCTAACATTTGAACCATTTTGTTATCTTTCTGGGATCAAAGTTGACAGTACACCTATGTTTTAGTTAAGTGCCATTGTACTGTATGTTTTCTTTTCCTTCCTAATTTTTTTGATGAAACTAGTCCAATGAATACTTTTTGATCAGTTCCTTTATTCCAAACCACTGTGCCCATTTACGCCTCTTTCATGGAGTTTTTTTTAAGTCCATGTCAACTTTAACAATTTTCTTTAATTACTCTAAACCAAAGACTTTGTAATTTAGGCTGGTAAAATTTGAGCAAAGGTTCCCCTTGTTTTTGAAGGCTTTATGCGTGTGAGATTAATTAATCTCTTGGCTCTTAATTAAGACTACCAATTTGTTGAACCCTACAACACGTAACTACGCACATGTAGGAGTTCTTTTTGTTAAAATCCTGAGTGACTACTCAAAAGAATTTTAGGAACTAACTAGTTCCAATCACACTCCTTTCAAAAGGAATTGCCGAGTGACTACTCAAGAGAATTTTAGGAACTAACTAGTTCCAATTTTATCAAAGGGACTCCCAAAGAATCTCCATGAAATGATACCAAATCCAGGTCCATATGTGACTCGACCTAGGTCGTTATGCCAAGAACAAAGATAATTAACCCTAATACAAGCTAGTATAGCGAGTAAGTCGGGGTCGTACCCTAGAGAACTTGCGGCTTCTAGTATCAATATTTTTACCAACTAAAGACAGGGGGAAATCAAGAGAAAGATCTAAACTAAACTAAACTAAGAAACAAATAACAAACCATCAAACAAAACAATAGAGAAACAAGTTTATTCAAAAGATCCACTCTGAAATAATCATTCGATCACAGATTCATCCACTGATTCCTTTTACACCTATGGTTAATTCCTATCCTAATCATTAGCAATCGCAAGTGCACGGTCCAAGCAATTCTTTAACCCTAGGCAAGGACGCTTAACCTAGAATTAGCATAGAGAACAAGGATATGTAGGATACAAGTCAAGACAACCAAGCTACGAGTCGATTGAAATAACTTATAATCAATTCTCTTCTTAAAACCTAGTTGCATAGACAACAAAACTAAGTTCTAAGTTGTTTTCACAGAACAGATTTGTCCACGGTCCAAATCTAATCCAACAGTAGAAAATCAGTCAATTCAACAAGTTAGCTACTCATGCAGAATCAATCAACATTCATATAATGAAGCACAAGAGAATTAATATTAACCAAAGGATAGAAATCAATTACCAAAACCTCACGAGTTCATACATCAGAGCTTCACCTTCGAACAAACCCCAAAGGGTTAGCTCTCCATAAAAACTGAAAGAAACTCTAGGTTAAAACTAAAAAGAGGCTCTCCTCAACTGAATACGAAACTAGGTCTTAAATACTAGAAACAACCGAATAAAACTAAATACTAAAGATAAAATAAAAAACATAAGATAAAATAAACGAAGTCGGCGCTGAAACTCGCCACCTGCGAGCGCGGGTCCATAGCCGTGGGCGCGGGTCTTCTGCGTCTCTCCATCCTCGCGGATAAGGCCAACATCACGGGCGCGGGTACTAGGCCGCAGTGGCGGGTCTTCTAACAGCTTTCTGGTGTCAACTTCGGAGGTAGTTTTGACCCTCATAGAGTTGGAATTTGAACTCGCCATAATTACAGGAATTGTAGCTCTTCGAGTTAGCTTTCCAATGATACCAAATTCAGCTTCATCCGATCACCGTAGCTCCCGAACGATATGTTACAAGAAAATGGCGTCAAAACAACTCCAAATCAACACTTGTCTTCAAAACTCTTGCAATTCTTCAAATCGTGTATTCGGTCTTCATATTACAATTATGCTCAAAACTAACCTAAACACACTCAAATCATGCCTAAAATACAAGAGATAACCATACTAATCTAGAGCGTATCAATATGTAAGACTCTAACTAGAGTCTCACGAGCGGGATTAGGGTTATCAATCATGAATACCTTGAGAATGGAAAGAGGGAGAAATAAAAGAACTCCATGCTACCTTTTCTCTACTGCTCTCTCTTTTTTTTGCTTGATTTGGAAAGAGGGTTCAATTTTACAGTGGGGGTCGACAAAGAAAAGAGAGTGCTGGCTATTTTTGGCTTTGGATTTCTTTTGTAACTCCTTCATGTCTTGTTTTGTTTGTAGATGGAAACGTAGATAAAGAAGAAGCAGAAGAAATCAAGGTGGGTTTGTAGATGTAGGATTTTGAATTGTGCAGGGGGTAAAATCAAAGGGCTTGTTTGATACTTCCCTATATA
The DNA here is from genome assembly GCA_964016875.1 of Fallopia convolvulus. Taxonomy (NCBI): domain Eukaryota; kingdom Viridiplantae; phylum Streptophyta; class Magnoliopsida; order Caryophyllales; family Polygonaceae; genus Fallopia; species Fallopia convolvulus. The sequence goes on along the minus strand of OZ024735.1, from coordinate 16,731,653 downwards.
GTAGAGTGATGGCCTTTTGTTTAATAACCACTACATGCACTTCTATCCCACTATTTCTTTTTTTTTTTTAATTCAATTCCAAAATCCTTAATTCATGTGCAGTTGTGCACCGGAAGTTGCAATTTGGTAACTTCCCTTTCAATATAATTATTTTTTTAATGCAAATCCATATATCTAGATAAGATTTTGGGCCTTGAGTAAGCTTTTAGGCTTTGAATTTATAAGGCCCTATTTTCCAATTTTAATTTTCTTGTCATTTTAAGTGAAAATTAATCACACTTATGTTTTATAATTCATTTTCATAACACTTATGGGGGTGATCGTGATTTTATTAAATTTTACCCCTCAACAGTTACCCCCCGAACTTTGTGCGTGTGAAAACTTGAACACGTTCAAAGTTCGTCTTTGTCTTTCAAGACAATTTTTTCAAGAAAGTATTTGATTTGGATTTTGGTCCGAAGAAGATAGGAACATATATCGTCCCATTGAAATTTTATCACACGGGGAACATGGTCCATGTGAAGATTTTTTGGTGACCATTGAAATGGTATGGCGGTATGAGCATAGGAGAATTTGGAATGTTTTTCCTTGTTTGGTTTGGCTTTGAACTTGGAGTTTCATGCCGATTTAGATATAGGACTTTGGGTCAATTTGGATTTAAAGGTGTTCTTGGTGAACAAGGATTTTCTTAGAGCTTTGTGCTACATGGTTTGAAATTTTGGCTTCCTTCATAAAAGATGAATTTGTATCATGTACCCATACCAATTTACGCCACAAGATTTAGTGACCACTTTTTTTTGAATTTGAGGGTTTTGAATGACCATATATGAAAATGATATAGGTCAACAAGTTTTTTGTCTTTTTATCTAGAATGGGACATCAATGGTTTTGTTTTTGGCAGTTTGAAACTTTTGAGAGAAGAAAACTTGGTTTTTGGAATTTTGAGGAGATTTGGTGATGTTTCCTTGAAAGGAATATTTTTGGTTGGTAAGACATGGATCAATCATCGCATTTGAGTTGGATGATTGAGGTCTATTGAATTTAACTTGAAACTTCTTTTTTCTCATCTTGAGAACATCTTTTGAAAATGTATCTTTTCTTCCCTCTTTTAATTTAGCACTAGGCTTTTTTTCAACAAATAGCATAGCTAAGCTCTTATCGTCGGACCACATTTGATATTCTCTTTGTGTAGTCGAGATAATGATCAAACGACTACGATAGATGTAGATTTATCATTTCTCATTTACTTATTTTTGGAAAGAAATTGTTTTGTTTGTTGTTGTGGCTGCATCTAGCATTTTGATGAACTAGATTGCCTACGTACCCCCTTTGTGAGGGATCAAGCCGTTCGTAGTTCTTTATGAACCAATTTGATTTTATGGTTTTTTACATGCGTTAGAGGACTAGATCTAAACCCACCTTCTAGGAAGGGTTGTCTAGATTAGCCCAACTATCATGTACATCTTTTTTTAACCTTTTTATGCGCATCACCGAGACAACTTGAACCCACCTTCTAGGAAGGGTTGCTCAAATTATCTCGACTATCATTTGCGTAAAGGTTTTTAATTTTGATGTTTGTTTTTGAGGTTTGCGACTGGATCCGATATATTGAATTTGATATCGAACTTCCTACGTACCCTTGTTGGGATCAAGTCTTGACGTAGTTCCTGAAGATCCATCTTCGGGTTTTTTAACCAACACTTTGAGGCTTTCGAGCTTGAAGACAAAGTGTTGAACTTTTTTTCTTTTTCATAGACACGAATTTGATGACGATACCCCCTGTCAATTCCAAGATGTTCTTTATCTTAGGATGGGCGTCGATCTCACTTCTCCGACTTAGGAGTTCATTTCATTTTCAAACTTGCGAACTAGAGATTTTAATCTCTCGTTCTTGACCTTCCACTTTTTGTTGTTCTTGACTCGAATCGCCTTGTTCTTTGGTTTGCATGGTTTTTTGAGCCTTTCAAACACCGAAGGTTTGGATGTTTGACTTCTTGAAGTAATGGAAAGCCTTTCAAATACATTGCGCTTAGATGTTGAGCTTGTTGTGAGTCTTTGAAACATTGACACTCGAGGCATTGCTTATTTATCCTTTGAGATTGTGTTTAGCTCATTTGACTCCATTTTTGTTGACTCTTTGACACTCGCAGTTAGAAATCCTCCTTCTTGGGAAATTTGTATGTTCTTGGCAAGCATCTCGTCAACATTCGATTGGTTTTCTTCACAAATGTAGATTGACGAGGTCAAGCAACATTGAGCGACCTCTGAATCATCGCTTTTTGAGTCATCCTTAAGAAACCTTTTAGGGACTAACAAGTCACATATTTGAAGAGATTTTTGGATTGTGGGGACGGCCCCAGAAACATCTACCATAAAAATGGTATTTGATGTAACTATTGGAGTTGTTGATGTTACCCCCTCAATTTCTATCTCTCCTCTTTTAATCATTTTCTCTATTACATCTTTGAAGACGTAACAGTCCTTGATTGGATGACTTACGAGTCGATGGTAAGGACAATAATTTGGATTATCCTTCATGTCAACTTCATTTGGCCTTTTTGGCTTTTGAAGTGTCAAAATCTTGGCGGCCATCAAATCTTCAAATATCCCTTCGACATCATCATCGTCGAAAGGATTCTTCTTTTGTTTTCTTTCCTGAAGAGTTAGTCTGTTGGCAAATTCTTTGACTTTCCATTTATCTTGAGCCTTGAAGCTACTCTTGGTTGAGGTTTTGTCATTAGGTTTGATGAAAGTCGCCATAGAGTCTTCTTGATTTTGTGACTCCTCCTCCTCCTCATCTTCTTCTTCAACTTTACTTGATTCAGGATAATTAAATCCTTGCTTTCGCCGAGCAAGTTGTTTTTCAACGTTGCATGCCTTAGACACCAAACCACTAAAAGAATGAGGCTCGACGCTACCAACATGTATTGTTACCTCTGGAAGCAAGTTGTTGGTACACATTTGAACGCATGCTTTTTCACTTAGTTTTTCATGGCATTGAAGTCTTAAACTTCGCCACCTAGTGATGAAATCATTAGCGAGCTCATTTGGTCCTTGGAAGGTGTTTGCGAGGTCCATTATGGAGACCTTTGCCTTTGAGCTTGCAAATTGAGCTAAGAACGCCTTTTGTAACTCGTCTCATGTTTGGATCGACCCTGGTTGGAGTTGAGTGTACCAAGTAAAGGCCGATCCTTTTAATGATTGGACAAATTGTCTTATTAACAAGACATCACTTAAGGCAGTTTCACCATAAGCTGAGTAAACATGAGCAAGATGCTCATGTGGCGAGCCAAGAATGCCATCAAACTTATCAAACTTTGGTCTTTGATAGCCCGCGAGAAATGGAATTGCATCATAATATGTTGGATATGGTTTTCTATACCCAAGCATAGGTGGATTTTGTGTTGCTTGAAATTCTCGAAACCCTTGAGCAATCATCTCCTTGATTTCTTGAGGAGAGATGTTTGAGCCATTACTTGGCCCTTCATCATTTGACCTCGCTTGCTCTCGTCTTTTTCATTTTCTTGATTATTGACTCGAGCCATGAGTGAGGCTATTTGAGCATCTTTTTCAGCAAGCTTCTTTTGCAACTCTTGAAGTTGCTCTTCAATAGTTGATACACCAGGCACGAAAACTGATGCGTTTTCTATTTCATCTAGGAAGCTAAATTTTGTTTTACTTCCCTTCCAAGATAAAGGTGGAAATTCTTTCTCTTGGAAAATAGACGACATGTCTCCACGCAATGGGGAACTTGGGATTTCTTTTATCACTCCTTGAGTTTTCAATATAGGAGCGGTCAAAGTTTGTGGTTTTGAAACCATGTCAACAAATGACGTTGCTTTAGCGCTTAGTTGTGTCACTTGGCTCGTACATGTTTGAGGTTTGGTCATTTGAGAGGTCCACCTTGATGAACCTCTTGTTTTTACACGAACCCGAGCAACTTGGCCAGCTTGTTGAGCTTTTTGATCGTTGTTGGATCTTGAAGGCTTAGTTGTTTTGACCTCTAAGGCCTTTGGTTGAACTTCCTCGAAAGAAGAGATTGCATTGACTTGTTCAACTCCTCCAATATTCATAGGAATGGACCCTATGTAAATTTGTCTTGGAGTGTTGACTTGAGAAACACCAATTGACTTCTTTGGTGAGATGAGATCTCTAGCGGCTTTCCAAAGAGTCTCCTTAGCAAGATCCAAGGCCGAAGAAGGAACAAGCTTGTTGAATGCCCTTTTCCCTCGACAACTTGAACCATTCTTACTTGCACACCTTTTCTTTGACTTGTTCCCCTTTTTGGCATTGATGGAAGTTTGAGTGGAAGCTGTGACAATCCCACCATTGGTCTTTATGACTTGGATGGTAGGTGCATTAGGAACTTTGGTGAAAGGCTTTTTGTCACCAACACTTGGAGTGCTAGTGACACTGGCTTGATGAAAATTGGGCTTTGTGTCACTGAATTGGTTGTTGGGCTTGTTGCCATTTTTTTGACCAATTTGATCGGTCTTGGACATCTTACCCTCATGGCTTGAAAGCTTAATAGGGAGTTTTAGAATCCGCTTAGTAGCAGTCTTCTCTAATGAGGATTGGAGCACCCCAAAGGAGTAGTTGATTGGGATTTGAGCACAAATTGGGTCCCTTGTAATGTCAAAGATGACTTTAAAGGACCTCTTGCGCATCCATTTGCCTCCTTGCACAACAATGGTTGTCGAAAGCTCGTTGAAGTTCACAATCGCTCTTGATGCCATTTTCTTGCAATCAAAAGATATCATATATTAGTAAATGCACAACTTAAAGATGAAAAGGAAGAAAAGGTCCCACCGTGCGTGCCAAAAATATGTTGAACAAAAATGTGAAAATATTCGCAAAACATATTTTATTTGATTTTTTTTGAAATTGAGTTCGACCCTTTCTTTTTACCCTTTTGACTAAAAGTCATACAAATACAAAGGATTTGGTTTGTTTTAGGATTTGGGCTGCACCCGAGTTTTGACGGGTTGCCTATGTATCTCTTTAAAGAGAATCAAGCCTTACGTAGTTCAGAGTGTTTTGGTTTTTATTTGTGTGTGAGTTCAAAGTGTTCTAGGAAGGGCTGCCTAGACCACTCCGACTATCATTTGCATGACGCGAATGGTACTAAACCCACCTTTTAGGAAGGGTGATCTAGTCATTCGCATTTGGCGTGCACAATTATTTTAGTGCGTTTTTGGAATTGGAAATTTTAGTTTGATTTGGTGTTGTGATTGAACTCGATGTGCGTTTTTGCTTTTTTTATTAAGTTTCCTACGTACCTCTTTAAAAGGATCAAATCATACGTAGTTCTTAAAAGCAGTTTTAATTTTATAACCCGAATTAATTGTAACCAATAATCTTTAGATCAAGCTTCATGCCTTAAATGATCCTAGTTTTATATTAGTCACAAAATAATTTTGAGGATATAGGTCATGCATGCATAATTAATTAATTATGCTTTGAGCTTGACTATTTGATTAGTCTTGATCTCTTTAACGGTTTAATTTGTAATTTGGTGACTGAGCTCGATATATATTAAATTTGATATCGAGTTACCTACGTAGCCTTTTGAAGGCGTCAAGTCTTTACGTAGTTCTGGATGAGAACACTTGTAGTGGATTTGATTTGTTGACCCAATTTTAATTATGACTAAAAAATTTTTGGACCAAGCTTTGTGCATTATATAGTCTAAATTTAGGTTAGCCATAATTTGATTGAAAATATTTTTAGTAGGTCAATTTTGTAAATACTTTATTTGATGGGTCAAGTTAGTAATTACACCAAACTTGGGATTTCATTTGACGACACCCCAACATCCACGCGATGGTGCGTACTCATTTTCTATGTGCTCAAATTTTGTGCACATTAGCATGAGATTAATTGCCTTAAAGGCTTGATTAACCGGATTCTATCTTGTTTTCAGTTTGGTGATCAAGTTTTTTTGAAAAGGAAATTCCTTTTAATACGAGATTTTGTTTGTGAAACTTGGATTTACATTTTTTTAAATCCAATTTTAATTTTAATCTCCCTGCACATTTCTTTCATTGCAAAGAAATGAATTTGTAAGTGAGAATTTTACTCCTTCAAGCTAACTTGTGTGTTAGTCCTTTTGCTTGACATATCACATCACTAGGGGCTTTTTCTTATTATTATTTTTGTTCACTCAGTCCAATTTCTCTGCGCACTTTGCAGGTTTGTTGTTTTTTTTATTAGAGTTTTATTTTGTAAGCCTAACATTTGAACCATTTTGTTATCTTTCTGGGATCAAAGTTGACAGTACACCTATGTTTTAGTTAAGTGCCATTGTACTGTATGTTTTCTTTTCCTTCCTAATTTTTTTGATGAAACTAGTCCAATGAATACTTTTTGATCAGTTCCTTTATTCCAAACCACTGTGCCCATTTACGCCTCTTTCATGGAGTTTTTTTTAAGTCCATGTCAACTTTAACAATTTTCTTTAATTACTCTAAACCAAAGACCTTTGTAATTTAGGCTGGTAAAATTTGAGCAGAGGTTCCCCTTGTTTTTGAAGGCTTTATGCGTGTGAGATTAATTAATCTCTTGGCTCTTAATTAAGACTACCAATTTGTTGAACCCTACAACACGTAACTACGCACATGTAGGAGTTCTTTTTGTTAAAATCCTGAGTGACTACTCAAAAGAATTTTAGGAACTAACTAGTTCCAATCACACTCCTTTCAAAAGGAATTGCCGAGTGACTACTCAAGAGAATTTTAGGAACTAACTAGTTCCAATTTTATCAAAGGGACTCCCAAAGAATCTCCATGAAATGATACCAAATCCAGGTCCATATGTGACTCGACCTAGGTCGTTATGCCAAGAACAAAGATAATTAACCCTAATACAAGCTAGTATAGCGAGTAAGTCGGGGTCGTACCCTAGAGAACTTGCGGCTTCTAGTATCAATATTTTTACCAACTAAAGACAGGGGGAAATCAAGAGAAAGATCTAAACTAAACTAAACTAAGAAACAAATAACAAACCATCAAACAAAACAATAGAGAAACAAGTTTATTCAAAAGATCCACTCTGAAATAATCATTCGATCACAGATTCATCCACTGATTCCTTTTACACCTATGGTTAATTCCTATCCTAATCATTAGCAATCGCAAGTGCACGGTCCAAGCAATTCTTTAACCCTAGGCAAGGACGCTTAACCTAGAATTAGCATAGAGAACAAGGATATGTAGGATACAAGTCAAGACAACCAAGCTACGAGTCGATTGAAATAACTTATAATCAATTCTCTTCTTAAAACCTAGTTGCATAGACAACAAAACTAAGTTCTAAGTTGTTTTCACAAAACAGATTTGTCCACGGTCCAAATCTAATCCAACAGTAGAAAATCAGTCAATTCAACAAGTTAGCTACTCATGCAGAATCAATCAACATTCATATAATGAAGCACAAGAGAATTAATATTAACCAAAGGATAGAAATCAATTACCAAAACCTCACGAGTTCATACATCAGAGCTTCACCTTCGAACAAACCCCAAAGGGTTAGCTCTCCATAAAAACTGAAAGAAACTCTAGGTTAAAACTAAAAAGAGGCTCTCCTCAACTGAATACGAAACTAGGTCTTAAATACTAGAAACAACCGAATAAAACTAAATACTAAAGATAAAATAAAAAACATAAGATAAAATAAACGAAGTCGGCGCTGAAACTCGCCACCTGCGAGCGCGGGTCCATAGCCGTGGGCGCGGATCTTCTGCGTCTCTCCATCCTCGCGGATAAGGCCAACATCACGGGCGCGGGTACTAGGCCGCAGTGGCGGGTCTTCTAACAGCTTTCTGGTGTCAACTTCGGAGGTAGTTTTGACCCTCATAGAGTTGGAATTTGAACTCGCCATAATTACAGGAATTGTAGCTCTTCGAGTTAGCTTTCCAATGATACCAAATTCAGCTTCATCCGATCACCGTAGCTCCCGAACGATATGTTACAAGAAAATGGCGTCAAAACAACTCCAAATCAACACTTGTCTTCAAAACTCTTGCAATTCTTCAAATCGTGTATTCGGTCTTCATATTACAATTATGCTCAAAACTAACCTAAACACACTCAAATCATGCCTAAAATACAAGAGATAACCATACTAATCTAGAGCGTATCAATATGTAAGACTCTAACTAGAGTCTCACGAGCGGGATTAGGGTTATCAATCATGAATACCTTGAGAATGGAAAGAGGGAGAAATAAAAGAACTCCATGCTACCTTTTCTCTACTGCTCTCTCTGTTTTTTTGCTTGATTTGGAAAGAGGGTTCAATTTTACAGTGGGGTTCGACAAAGAAAAGAGGGTGCTGGCTATTTTTGGCTTTGGATTTCTTTTGTAACTCCTTCCTATCTTATTTTGTTTGTAGATGGAAACGTAGATAAAGAAGAAGCAGAAGAAATCAAGGTGGGTTTGTAGATGTAGGATTTTGAATTGTGAAGGGGGTAAAAGCAAAGGGCTCGTTTGATACTTCCCTATATAGTAGAGTGATGGCCTTTTGTTTAATAACCACCCACTACATGCACTTCTACTATACTTCCCTGTATAGTAGAGTGTAGCCCCTGGAATTTGATGATCAATCCCCCAGGAAACGCCTATAAATTTGTCCTGAAGCTCCTGGAATCCGAATTTTTGTGACACAATTCCGTGTGGCGCGGCGCTGGGGGTGTGCATCGGCGGTCCACGACTTAGATGGGGCTCCCCTGGGCGTTTTTGGCTTGCTTCTATAAGAAACCTAGAATGTGATGGATTTCTCCCAGAAACGCCCATAAAATCTCCACAACACAATTTTAGGCCATATTTCTCCACTTCGGCACTGCACGATGCGGCATCGGTGCCACGACTCAAGTTCTATCGGACCGAACTCTTTTCATGTGTGCGTTTTCTATTCCCTTCTTTTTGGACAGAATTACGTGGATTGGGGACAGAAACGACGATGGTAACTGTTGGTGATTTTAGTGTCATCGACACTTGAGAAGTCACCGACGTCAGTATTGGTGTGATCGGGATTCACGTCGACACAATGGGGACCGACTTTAATATAATACGGGCTAGGGTGTGCGGAGTGCACGTCCGTGTAAGTGAACCTAAGTTCCAGAAGGTTGAATACGTTCAAAGTATGTTACATGTTGGGAACTTGAGGTTGGACTTGTAAGTCGCCGACTTTAGTGAGGTCAATGACCTAGTGACGGTTCTGGGGTAACCGCTTGGTAACCACCTTTGAATCAGTCAAACAAACGTGCATGTAATTGTTTGGAGGTTATCTAATCTGATTAGAGACTCCTTGGGACGTATAAAGGTAGTGGGAACAAGTGGAGAGGTGGTGGGCAGAAGTTGTAACTGCTGGTAACTACCAATAATTGTTGTCCAGGTCACCCACTTCGAGAAAACTGTCGGTAACCGTCTTGGACATCCAAATGCCTATTTAAAGGCTTCATTGAGCTATTGTGTCGAAGGTGGAAGAGTTGTGATCTCTGAAAAACACTCTCAACAAGAAGCAATCGTTCATATAATAAACTCTAAAGTTTTGTCCTAGATCAACAGCCACGACAAGGACAAGAGGGTTTGTCTTATCTCAAACTGAATTTCACGGATTCCCTTGGGCTGAATAAGGGGTGAAATATCGGTTTAGGAAAGCTTCCATGCGATTCAAACCTATATCAAGTTACCAATACGTTCATTGATCATTTCCCCTGGTGTGCTGAAGAAGTCGTCGACCTGTCTGAAGTCGTCGACCTGGTGTGTGACGACGGATCTCGGGAATTACCTTGGAGTGACCATTCTTCACAAGCAAATCAACAAGCACACATTTTCTAGTCTGTTGCAATAGTTCAATTCAAAATTAGTGGGTTAGGAAGTCTAAAACGCTGAATTTTGCAGGTAGACTTACACTTATGAAGTTAGTGGTGTCGTCTCTACTAGTCTATGCTATGTCCTCGACTTTGCTTCCTGCGCAAGTTTGTAAAGATATTGATAAGTTGAACAAAGCTTTCATTTAGGGTAGTAGCAGGGAAAGAAAAAGGCCACACAAGGTGGCTTGGGAAGAAGTTGCTAAACCGAAAGCTGCCGGAGGTCTCGGGATAAAGACTATGCAAGAGTTAAACATGGCTCTTATTGGAAAATTAGGTTGGCGCTTTGTTATGGATGAATGAGGTCTTTGGACCACGATTTCAAAGCAAAAATACACGTCCACAGCCCTAGGAGAAACGTCCACTGATTCCCATACCGGGAAGAGCATTAAAAAGGGTATCTTTGAGGTTTTCATTAAGGGGGTTCAATGGAGTCTCCGTGATGGCAATTCCATTCACTTTTGGGAAGATGTGTAGCTGCTGGATACACTGTTGAAGCATGTTGATGTTGTCCAGTTGAATGATAGTCATCTTGGGATGACCGTTAGGATGTTTTGGAGGGAGAATGAACGTTGGAATTAGGAGCTGATCTCACCTTTTCTTTCGGGTAGTGTGCTTCTTCAGCTTGTTGTATTTGCCATCTTTGATCTTGTTGATGACAGTGAGGATGGGCTGACTTGGTCCCTCACAGCTGATGGCAATTACATCATCTCTTCCAATTACGAGCTCATGAAAGGCCAGGCTACAACACAGAAGAACGACGAGCCTGCCTTCAAGAAATTTGGAACAACAAAGTTCCCGAGCGTGTTCATTATTTTTCTTGGCTTGCTCGCAGGGGTGGCGTCCTCTCGAACGTTGAGCGTAGATGACGCCATATCGCTTCGAGCGCTCGGTGCACTTGCTATGGAGAGGCCGATGAAGATTATGAGAATTTATATAGAGACTGTGTTCAGTTTATACATGTTTGGAACAAGTTGAATGTTACTGATTTAGTTCCGTCTTTTTTTTCAGGACTCTTTTTCAGCTTGGATTAGAGGAAACTTCATGGTGGACGTTTCTATTGACATGCTCGAATGGCACGATCTTTTCGCTATGGTGCTTTGGTGGGTGTGGAAATGGAGGAACATGTTAGTGTTTAAAGGTGAGACTGAGGCTAGGAACAAAGTGGATTTCATCAAGGATAAAGCAATTGAGTATCGTGTCACGGTTAGTAAGTGTTCTAGTTCTAGTTTCATTCCTACTTTGTCTACAAGCTTGTAGGACATTTCTTGGAGTTGCCCACCAGAGAGAGTTGGATTAAAATTAACACGGACGGGGCGGTTAGAAGCAGGCAAGTTACGACGGGAGGCATTCTAAGGAATCGTATTGACCAATGGGTCGGTGGTTTTGCTCACAGCGTGGGATCTTGTACCGTTCTGATGGCGGTGTTGTCGGGCGTGCTGGACGGTCTCAAGCTAGAATGGGACAAGGGTTTTAGGCAAGTTATTCTTGAATCAGATTCTCAGCTTGCTATCAATCTTATTAGTGCAAGAGCCATCCTTTTTTTAGCTTGGTGTCAAAGTGCCATGGCTTCTTTCGTAAGAATTGGAACATTCATTTACGACATATTTTACAGAATTTCTAGAATTTGAAAGTGAGAAGGCACGGCAATAGGTTGGGTCGGGTGCGGGTGGACTACTTCCACCACCCGACCCGGTATTTTCACCCGACAGGTTCCACCCGAAACCGATCCACCCAAAACCCGTCAGTTTTCGGGTCGGGTCGGGTTTTTTTGGGTGTTATAAAAAGTTAAAATTTTCAATTTTCAATTTTCAATCATAAATTAACCTTAAGTTTATTTGTTCAACACTTCAACGGGTCAACGCGATGACCCGTACACAATATAAACTCAACCCGTGACCCGACCCGTCGGATTACGGGTCAACCCGTTTAATCCATCTAATAAAACTTTAATCTTTACAACTCTAAAAGTTCTCCCTCAAGAGGTAAATAAATGCTCTATTATTCTTATTTAATTCATTTATTTAATCCATTTTTCTTAAATAAAAAATGCATTATTCTCCCTATTTAATTCATTTAAAAGAGGAATGTTAAAAATAATATGAGCATTAATGGGTTCGACCTTTCCGACTTTTATGATTAACATTTTATATCCCATGATCATACTCCTTTCACCTTCCTTCCTCAATGTTGTGACAACGTAATAAAAACTTACCCTTTTCCCTTCTCAAAAGCTAGCAAACCCTACATTTTATAAATAGTCATGGCCTTAGAGCCTTTACCTTTCACCTAGCCAGTCATCGATTGCTTTTAGGATTTTCCACTTGCATAGCCATTTCAAGATAGGATATAAGTTGTCTCTTCTTCCCGTTTTGGTTTCATACTACAATCTTGTAAATATTAGGAACACACATTACCTTTTTGTTTTATATTTTGCAGGGAAAATGGTTGCAGGTCCATCCATGGAGAACAAAAAGTTGTCACCTTTGGCTAACAAAACACATGAACAATCCAGAATTTACACACTTGATGAACTACCTAATAGTATTCATCATGAGCTTGAAGTGATTGTACATATAAAGTGGGATGCAATTAAAGTATACGGGAAATATCTAAGTACGAAATCCATGGTTTCTGATAGTAAGGTAAAACATGACACATTTGGAAGCCAGTTTGTAAAAAACATTCCTCTTAATAGATGAATCTTATGCAATGCATCGTGTGGAGCAATATTACTTATTCTTTTGCTCATTGTTTTATTGATTCATTAAATCAATAAACAAATGATTAATATTCATAATATATATCTCCTACAACAAATCAATAATTCGAAAAAAGAACGTTTAAATGCATTTTCTCTTCATTATTTATGTTCAACGACTACCACATATAATTTATATTTTTATTCTAATTTAAACAATATACACAATTATCTATATCCAATTATAAAATTAATAACTATAGACCGTCAAACGGACGCGCAAAACCATCTAGTTTAAACTAAAATTTAAACCTATTTATATAGGGCCTACCCATTGGATTAGTCCAAAAAACAGATTTAATTAGAAAGACTCATAGTCCATTTCTATGGTTAGGTTTCAAACACGTAATTCTCTTCTTCTCCTTTGCTTCCCTTTTTATAAGGTACTCTTCTCCTCTCCTTCCACCAATTTTTCAATGTGGGATAAAAAACGGGTGACCGGATCAGGTCGGGTGAGGCCATACCCGAAACCGTACCCGTTCCGTCACCCGAAACCCGTTTTTACCCAATTTTAATCAGTTTTTTCGGGTCGGTTTTTCGGGAACCCATCAAGTGCGGGGTTTTTCGGGTACCAATCAAGTGCGGGCGAAATTGTCCAGCCTAAGCGAGAGGCAAATAGTGTTGCTATCAAAGACGGATTTAGCGACTCAAAAGTGAAAAGGACTACGGAAGGAGATTGTCGTAAATTCTCACTGTTCTTATCCGATGGAATCAGCAAATATGAGGACTCCGGCCTCTGACAACGGTCAAGTTTTTGTTCACCACGTTCAACGTGGCAGAGAGCAAAAAGGCAGAAAGAAAGCAAGCGATTAGGGATTTTAAATTTCAATCCTCAGTGATATAATCTCTGATGTTGGGAGCATGGCGATTTTCGCCCTGTTCCACCCTCAGAATCGTCGACAACAACACGAATAACAACTCTCTATCGTTTTCATTCTCCAAGTGTCGCTTAATTGTCCGTAGAAGCAAATTCTTTTGCTCTTCCTCTACTTCTACTTCGTTTTCTGTGGCCGATGAAGAGGCGGAAAAGCTCAACAAATCGACGATGCCGTCGGTTCCTCCCAATCTTCCGAACGAAGGGAAACCAATTGGAAAAATAAAGGGAAAGAGAGTGAAAGTACCTTCTGGAATTCAAGTTCCGAGGCAGAAGCACATTGCGGTTTCCAAGTCCGAACTCCTTGAAGCTCTAATCAACACCGTGTTTGCCTCTCAACAACAATCAGCTGAACAACTGCTCTTGATTTCCTCGTAATCTCTTCTTTCTTCAACCACTCTCAATTTCTGTAAGATTTTTTTATACATCTCTTGATTTTGAGTTCCATTTGGTGATTTATATAAATAGTCTTGTTTTTTGTTCGAGACTTTGAGGTAAAAGAGATTATTTTGCCGCAAAATTTAATAAAAGATAAAAACACAGGCGATGGAACATTGAAACATGGAGATCATATTTTACGTGTACTCTAATGGAGCAAATCGGAAAAAGGGTAAAAATGCGCTTGAGTTTATTGTTAATCTTTTCGTCTTATTTGTTGCAATGTATAGGGAAAATGCAGAAATGGCTATTTAAGCTGTTATTACAATGGTGATATCCAACTATCCATGCCAGCTCGTACCTGTTCCAAATTCTAATTCATGCATCTGTGTAGCAATCTTTGGAATACTATTATTTACCTCAAAGACTTATGAGAATATGGTTTGTTTAAATCACTTATGCATGCATGGCTTTGTTAACAAAAGATCTATCAGGAGTAGGGGCTAGACGGTTTTATTGTTCATGGTTATGCAATTCCAGGTGCTTGGATTCTATTCTTCATGCTGAGCATAGGAGAACTTTAGAAGCAATGCGAGCTGATTATTCCCTTGCACATTCTGTTCAGAGAAAGAAAGGTGAAGAATCAGAAGAGAGAGGGAATTTCTCTGATGTGGATTATGGAGTCATTGACAATATGGATAGTGCATCCATGGATAATAGATCCACGGAGAATTGTCGAGATGAGCTAAATGAATCTGAACAATTAAAGTTCCCTTTTAACCTGGATTTGATGCAATTCTTTGGCTCACCTACCGATACTTCCCCAAGAAATGCTGATGAAGAATCCAGGTTGAAATTTTTTTCATACATTTTCTTAGCAGGGATATATAAATACTTAATATTGGACTAATAGATAGACTATTTGATTGATTTGTTCTCACAACATAGTACCAGAAATTAACTACTTTCAAATTTTTATCTTCAATTGCTTGTTGAATACGGAGGAGGTGATGGATTTTCTGCCTCTTGTTTTGGATCCTTCCGAGATTCATGGACTCTGTTTTTTCTTTCACGTAAATGTTAAGTCAAGATGACTTTGGAAAGGAAATCGACACTGCCCCTTTCTACCATCACAGTTTTTCAGGAGAAAGCTAGTAATTTGGGAGGTTAAAGGGAATGTTTAAGTAGGTAGATTGCTGGTTGAGGGATTTTCGTTGGGTCTTTTGTCAATGATTTTGATTATCATTCATGAAAGGGGAATGTAGTTTAGGTCTAGTGTTTCTTCTAGCAACTTTCCTAATTTAGACTGTGAAGCATGTCCCTACAGTTTTTTGACACAAAGCTAGAAGGTAGATTGCTGGCAGGGGGGTTTTCCCTAGGTTTTTTGTGAAGGATTATGACTACCATTCATGAAACATGAATTGCAAAACACAACAACAACATCTACCCACGTGGAACCCGGTATGAACTGGATCTGGGGGGTCGAGATGTACGCACCCTTACTCCGACTCGACGTCGGGAGGGTATCTAAAGGAGGGCCCAAAGTAAAAGGGGAAAAAGGGCGGGAAACAAAAGATAGAAAAGCTAGAGGGGGAGTAGAAAGTGAGAGCGAAAACGTATGCTAAAAAACCAGAAAAATGAAAACAGAGGAACTAAAAACAAAGGTAAGGAAAAGAGCACAACACTCCTCTGAGTCTTCCCTACTGCCGCTCTGTCACTTTAATCTTCCAGCGCCATTGGTCTCTACATAATGCCTAAAATTTTGATACATGACACCTGAAAGAAAACGAAGAGAATAGAATACAAAATCGAAGTTGAATTATGTTCTAATATAACAATAAGAAAATTTCAACCAACAATTCTTGACCTTGACGGTGAGATTTGTTTAGGATTTTGGAAGGTATACGGTCAAGCTATTTATTGACTATAAGACAGAAACAAAAACTTCTATACAAAAGTTTCCTGTTACAAGTTAATGGGACTCACTCAAACAGAATGCACTTATTTTGCAGGGTGTATACAATTGCCTCTGCAACACGTTTCCAGCGTTCTTTCATGAATCTTTTACACGATGCTCAGTTTGAAGAATTATCAGCCCGAGATTTGATGTTGACATCATCTTTAAATACTGATTATCTTCTGACCTTACCCATATATGTTGACTGGGAGAAAGCATCAGAGTCAAATGCAATCATATTTCGGTAAGTTTAGTATTTATTTATGTCGTTGTTTCACTTGATTAATCTCTACTACTGTGTTTGGTGTCAATATATTGTCTCACTTTAGGCATGACCGCAAGTTTATGTTGAAATAAGACTAGGGTCAACATGTCCTCTCAATAAATTTATTGATAATTTTTCTTTCTTTGTAGAGGTACTCTTGACATGCTAGAAGTAACAAAGTCTTAAATTCCTTTCCTTAAATATTGTTGCACTAACTTATTTGTTACAAGTTTATTTTAGTTTATGAACTTGAATGCCTGCTTGAAAGTGCTTTGTTGTCTATTGAATGAGTATTAATGGGTGTTCAATATTCTGTAATTAATTTGGCATTCACTTAGTCATCTTAAACTCTCTCTACAAACCTATTAATTAGTAATTTAGTATTGATAACTAGTTAGGAATTAGTCCTGACCTTAGTCATCAATATCCACGTGAAAAGAGTTTCATATCAATATTCAGTCTGGATTTATATGGCTAGCCATTACCTGGAAGTGAGATTTTTTTTGGAGTTACCTCCAAAAGGAAAGGATTGCACCACGAGTGACTGTACCAAATGAAAGGGTAAAGTATATGCAATTAATTATAAGATGAAGCTTACATTATTATATCACCAACCTTTTGGTATGCACATCAATATTATGCGAAAAAGTCATGCAAACACTAATTTTATGCGAAAAAGGTCATCAGCAGCCGTCATGCTGACCTCTAAGCCCCACCCGCCAGGAACTACCCACCACCACATCAACGCTCCACCACCCATTAGTCACCACCACTCCTATACACTCCACCGCATCACCTCTCTCTCTCTCTCTGTTTCTTTCATTTTTCTCTTTCTCTGGATACTTTTGGCTCTCTTGACTGCTTTAAAGGAATAATGTGACATGATAAAAAGAGAACAAGGCTCAAGAAAAATGCTGAGATCAGACATCAGAGAAAAGACAAATTGAAAAGAAAGATCCAATCCACAGCCATATAGAATAAGTGTGCCTATCCGAAGGAATTCCTTGTTCAATTTTTATACTTTAGAACGAATAACGATAGTTAAAGCTGGAAAATGTTTAAATATTGTCTATCATTCGTAGTATAAGTGAATTCAACCCTGATCAACTCTTTGCCACTTTATCATCTTAAGCTTTGCTGTTATAGTCGAAGGATTTGCTAATCCTTCATAATGAGTGAATTCAAACCTGTTTAACTATCTCATTTAGTTGTCAATATAGCTTCTAAATGGCTGCAGACTATATAATAAATTCTCCATAAATCCATAATTATAGGCTTGGAAGTTGAGGCTACAACCTTAAACTGAAAGTACCAAATTTAGTGCAAAGACCTGTTTGTTATTTCTTTATTTGGCTATTTAATTTTGAAGTTCTTGTCGCACTCTTGTTTAAGCTGTTGCTTTTACTTGATGAATTTGGGTGAAATTGAGTATGGAGTTTCTGAAGTTGTTGCATAAGTTTTGTATACTATTTTGCTTAACAAATATAGCCTGCTTAATGTATCTTTATAGTTTCATGAATCCTCAAAATGCTGTTCACTAGTAATTTATTATCACAGCCTACTTTAGCTTTTAAATTTAGTCTTAGTACATTTGGCAGGTCATTTACTCTTCACATGGCATCACATGTTATGAAACAGGCGTGGGTATGCTACTGAGAAGGAGGAGGGCATGTTAGTTGTTGACAAACTTGACTATCTCCAGTCAAGGATTATCCAAGCATGCTTTGGCCTGGTGTCAAAACCACTGAGAAAATTAGGCCTTTGGATAAATGAGGTATTAGGTTTCTCTGAATAATATCTTCTGGCATATGCTTGAAGAAGCTCTCTTTAACTCCCAAGTTGTTGGCTTGGAATATTGTTTCTTCTTTTAAATTACATATCATTACCTAGTCAAATTGGTACAATGGCAAGCAGGCTAATTATTCGACTCAGTCTGTTCATATCATATTTTAAATCCAAGTGCCATTGTCTTTTGCTAACCATACAACAGCATCTACATTGTGTCCCGCAACAGCAGGGTCTGGGGGTTTGAGCCTTTCGACAATCATTAGAGACAGAAATAAGGAACAAGGAACTGGGACAGATAAAAAAAGGGGAATAAAATGCGAAAATAATTAGCCTGTCTAACTGTTATGATAAAGTGAAATACAGCCTAATAACTTATCTAAGAAAGTGATGCGTTTTAGTATTTACTATTTGCATGTATGTACTTGATCAATTCTTGATATTGTTTGACTTGGGATTTTTTCATTCTTTAGTATTCATCTTTCTAAAGATTAACTTTTATTCCTCACTAATCTATTACGGAAATAGGCTAGTTTTAAACCTCTTAAATTATCTAAAAGAAGATATTATGTCAGCATTTATATCTCTGAATTCCTGGAAGCAGTAATAGTGTCTTAGTCTATGGTGACTCAGGACTTAGTGTTAAGTTGGGGTCAACTTAATTTGGTTGTTGCACAGTTTTGCTCAAGTCTCTCTTGGTAATAAAGCTGGTTTCTGTCTGTATTATCTTATTGTCTTATTTCAAACAATTTAATCATCTTCAATTATTTTCTCTTAAGTTTTAAATGATATTGTAGGCTCTGAAAATTTCTAATAAGATTCAAGAGAAAAAATGGATCAAAAGAATTCAAATTTGGGTCAATGAGCTGTCAAGAAAATCTAATTCCTTGGGGAAACAAACCTCTGAAACTCTCTCTGACTTTGAGCAACAATTGGACAATGATTTGCCCATCTGGCTTGCATCACAAAGGGCTGTAAGTCGTTATGAAGGGTTCTTATCAGCTGTGGGACCTCGGGGTATGTTATTAAGGAAGCTTCTTTCCTCAATTGGACTAGTACAATCAGCCCCAGAAATGAATTTGGATCTCGGAGATGAAAGTGATTCCGTTTCGGAATCATATATGAGGTTTACTCTTTCTCTATCATGTCTGTATTTATGTTGGAGGAGAATGCATGTCTTGCTTATTAAATCTAATTAAAGCATATGGGCAATTGATAGAAATGATAGGATTATATAAGGTTTTTGAGATTTCTTTTTGGGCATCATAAAAGAATGGCAGAGTTCATAAGATCACCAGAACAATTGGAAATTATATGCATTCGATGCCCTTTCATTTCTCAAAGAGTTCTAATTTTTGTTTGTTTTTTCTTTTGTCAACATACCACATTCTTTGGAAACTGATATAAAGGTATATCAAGTAAGCTAAATATGTACTTCACATGCTTAAATATCTTGGAGTTTCTGGCCATCCAAATGAAGTTGATTGTTGTTGCAAAGGTTGCTATTCTCATACCATACATGATAGTCACTTACATTCACTACAATTGAACGAACTCGGACATTTGTAATATGCTTCTCCTGACCACTTGGAACAACTTGTGTCTCTTGATAGAACAATATAAGCATACGTTCAAAGAACATAGAGGCTTGCGTTTCAGGATCGTGCTGTAAAATAACCATCATTAATCATATCAACCTTCTGAAACTAATCCCCAATCCTTAATTTTCTGTAATAGATAAGCACATCATCTAGGAACATTGGTCCCTTCTAAAATGTGTCCCCTTAACCAACTCATAAACTTCATCAACCTTCTATAGTTGTCAGCATTTTTAGATCCTTTATGTTCTAGTATAACCATGCGTATCAGATATTGTCCTTTACATTTCAGATTAATTTGCATTTCAACAGTTTGCAGGTGCATTCTTTTCCATATTGATATACTTAAGGGAAATTCCTTTTGGTGCCCTTAAGTTTTTGCCCTTTCCTTTTGGTGCCCGAGAAAAAAACTTATTCCTCTTGGTACCCCTGAGGTTTTGGCTTTTCCCGTTGACGCCCCTCTCCGGTTCAAATTAGCCAATTTCAAGCTTACCATTATGTTCATCACCCTTAAATTAGTAGGATTTGACTATTAAAACATCAAAATTCAAAACCAAGCTACATCAATTTGAATTTTTAAACAATTTCTAATTTGAACCGGAGAGGGGCGTCAACGGGAAAAGCCAAAACCTCAGGGGTACCAAGAGGAATAAGTTTTTTTCTCAAGCACCAAAAGGAAAAGGCAAAATCTTAGGGACACCAAAAGGAATTTCCCTATACTTAATTTACATCTGATTTTTGATACTGTTTTCAAATTTCAATAAAAATAACCTTGTCTGAGGAAAGTATCACTTTAGATTCAAGTGATATTCTTAGGCCAGAAGCATCCTTCAAAAATACTGAGCTCAAGCTTCCCATACATTTTCAAAATATACATAATCTGAATCATAGTCATGACAGCATGAGATTTAAAGATAGCAGATGTGTTATTTACCATAAAACACTTGCTTAAACAAATCAACTCTCCTTGCATAAGAGAATTCCTGGCTCCCCCAAGCTCTGTGATAGAACCCTAAAACTGAAATAGAAGGGCTAGAAAATCTATAAAGCAAGCATCTCGCATTTTGTGTATTTATGAATTGTATCACTCAGGTTTTTTCTATCGTCTTATTTTTTAATGAATTGTTATGTTAATATTGAGTTTACTTCTTTCGCAGATACTCTGCTATACTCTACAGAAAACATTCCTCTTGTTTTTTTCTGCTCAGTTCTCCAATGACCATTTCTTCCACAGCTTCAGGGACTCCTATGAAAAAGCAAACTTTCTAAGAATTCTTAACTAATAGACTCATTGTGTGTGCCGTGTCTTATATGAACTCTGAAAGAACACCTGCGTGAATCTTGGCTCAACTATAATATTGGACAATCAAGATTTAGCATATCTGTCATGCATGGATGTATGTAATATTATTTCTTCCAATTTCTCAATACATCACACATGGAAACAGGCCTGTACTAATTTGTTAGGTGAGCTTATGTTAGCCAACAAGGTGAGACAGATAGGAGGTGCACAAGCATTTTGTATGAATCTCAATCATGATGCTTCCATGTGAATAGGAGCTATACACCCTAGTGGGTCTTGAGCTCCAATATTCAATATGAATGTTTATGAGTATCCAGTGTAATGCAATACTTTCTTCATACAGGCCAGTTTTTTTGCCGAGAGTTTCACTGAATGATATATGGAGACCTGCTACAAGAAAGTATTGTGGAAACAATATATGGAAAATGTTGAGGGCTGGCATCTCCATAATTTTCTCTGAATCAGTTCTGCAGGTATTTCCTTCATCCTTTTTAAATATCTTTAAATTATGAAATTATCCTTTTTTGTTTCGACTCTTCTTGATGGGATTGATTTATGTTTTGGTTGCTAAGATATTTTTATAAGTTCTTTCTATTTCTACATATTGTTCTTTTGCTTGGGCAAAATTAATTCTGGGGAGAGAGTATTTTTGTTTGGCTTGAAATACGTAAAAACTAAAGGGATTTGCATGCCTTTCAAGAGTTTCAAAAGTATTTTTTGGAGTACAGTAGTTTTGGGGGAGAAAATAAAACAAAGCCTAATCCTACCATGGCTTCAGGGAACCTGGATCGCAGTTTTCTTAAATAAATTTCGATTGTGAAAAACCTGTAATAGAGCTATGGTTTATATTATATTTTAAAAATCTACATAAGAATTTTCTCAGCTTGGATTGAGATTTTTTTGTAAGCCTAGTATGGAAGGATCTGGGCTGTAATGTAATGACAGTGCACTCCAGTGTTTGCATCTTAAGAGTGACTCATATGTCATTTGTGATAATTTACCTGCATCTATATGCAGTTATGATACATGTTTGGCTTACTGATATTCTTCGATTGTAGTATCACTGTATCAGGAGTTACTGATAGAACTCCATCGAAATGATGAATGCATTGCTATTGCTCTAACAATTATTCATGGAGTGTTTATTGCTATATTGACCAAACTGTGCTTATTGAATGGCTGCTTTCTAGGAACCAGCATTTCGGGAATTAATTTTGCTTTATACAGAGAAGACAGGTGAAAAAGAAAGAGATAGAGATGATGTTCCTTCATTGCAGTTGAAGATTTATGAGAAAATTCCTATTCCAGATCTGCCGGTAAATACTTGAATTGATACATATTGCCATTCTATAAATGCAACGATTAAAAGTTTTAATCATATGAATAATTATTTTTTTTCTCTCATCTTTTTCAGGTCATTTTTCCTCATAAGAAGTTATCTTTTCGAATATTGGACTTGGTATAAAGTCAGATTTAGTGTATTTAGATTTTGTTTTCATTAAGAAATTATCAGTTTGATGTCTGAATGTTTAAGGAGTTCATTGTAGGTACGCTTGGATATTGCAACCATCTTAGGACTTCTGGCATACTTCATAAACTACAAATTTGAGGATGCATTATCTTCACCGTATGTCTCTCATTTTCTAAGTATTTCAGCATTATATATTGACTGTATCATCTATGCAAGATATGCTATAATTGGTAGAAAATAATGGGAGGTCTCGTATGCATATAGGTCCTTGACTAGTAATTAAAAAAATACATCCATCCAAATTAAAAAAAATGAAACACATGTTTGTTATTTACTACTTACTAATAGATCATATTTTTAAAGTGAAGAGTGTATAGGTCCTTATCCTAATCAAGCAGGAAAATATGTAAGCATATAACTTTTTGTTTTAGAGAGTTTTTTCTATTCTTGAAGGGAGTTTTGTTTGTAAATATTTCTCAACTTCATCAATCTTTATTTTTTCTCATCTTGGTTTTGCATGAAGGGAAAGTTGTGAAGAGATGCATGTAAATTTATATTTTAAAGAGTTAAAAGGTTTACTTGCTACTGATTATGGACAGCTGAAAAAGCAATTAAATGATAATAAAAAATAGTAATAATAGAAGACAGAATACACTACAAAATTTTTAGAGATCAAATGGAGGAATAATTAAAAGACTAGTGAGCCATTCTCGAACATGAAAGGAAGTTCTATGCAGTAAATATGCCACCTACTTTACATTGTGGCTTCTACTCCATGTATTGCTTCTGATAGTGGATCAGGATCAGGATGTACTTATGCAAGTTGAAGAAAGTAACTAGGATTGCATATTATTTCTTATAAATCTCAATATATCAATTCATCAGACCTTCTAGATTTAAACTTGTATATTGTTTCTTATTCATCTTGTCTTTGTTAAACGTTAATTATTCATCTTTAATGGGGCTGGTGTTTGTTGATCAGTTTTTGGTATTATTGTATAGTAAGATATCTAACCCCCCCCCCCCCCCCCCCCCCCCCCTTCCATTTTGTCAATTACTCTCTTTTCTCCCTCTTTCTTCTTCCCTGTTTCCCATCAACCTCTGTGACTAAATTTCAAAAGACCACCTTGATAACAAGGTGCTACTGTAAATACTTTGTAATCCAGCAACCGGACAATTTGCTAGTCAGAATCGTTGAGATCCAACATTCAGGGTATCTGCTATATAGACCTTACTTAGCTGGTTCAACTTGTTAGCATTGTTTTGTTCAACATGAGCAACCACATAATATCCATAAATTTCTAAACAACTTTGATAAATTTTAGTAGAAGAAAATAATATGAATACTGCAGAACTCAAACAATGTGGAAAGTTTAAGAGACTTAAAACTTTGCTGTGACTTACCAACACGAATTGTACAGTACATGTGATGATGATGACTAGTTTTGTAAACATGTATGCTAAGGTTTTATGATGGAAATTTGCTTATGCCATGTGCTTTGTGTTTTTTACAGGTCGGCAGTACTTCTTGATGTGGTTGCTCTAACTGCTCTTATAATATTTGTTAGTCGTGTTGCTCTTGGATACAAACAAACATGGGATAGGTATCAAGTAAGATCACTCTCCTGGTTCTCTTGGATACAGACAGAACATGATTTTAGCTTTTATATTGTTTTGATGAATTTGTTACATTGCTAACTCACAGCTTCTGGTCAACAAAACGCTCTACGAGAAAACCTTGGCAAGTGGCTTTGGCTCAGTACACTTTCTACTGGATGCGTCTGAGCAGCAACAAGTGAGAAACACTTGTATTTTATGGTGCTCCAGAAAAAGCGTGATATTCCCAGACTGAAAATTCTCATTTGACTCTTTTTGTTGTGATTTCCAGTACAAGGAATGCATTTTAACTTATGCGCTACTGCTCAAGGCAGAGAATGGTCAGGTTTGTGTGTTCATGACTTTATGGCTGTATTTGGAACTATTAGATGGATTTTAATTCATTAACAAAGGCTGCTTTTGATTAAAAAAGTTATTTTATTTGATTTTTTCTGTAAAAGGTCCACTTTAAGATTTTATGGCCTGGCAAAACTGGATCCAATCTGGGCCAATAATAAATTTTCAAGCCCGTTTATTCAAGTGAAAAAACACCTTCGTATCCCCCGGGTACCCCGGGCAGGCAGTCTGGCAGCATGCCTGGCCTATTGCTTCTTAAAAAAAATAACATATTCCTCATCTTTTCAGCCTGTTCTAGTCGTTATAGAGTTCTTTTGTGTGGATTGACATGAAAGTTGAAGTCTATAATTGTCATTTCTTTTGCATTAAATTACTCTCTGAAATATATATTTAAACAGGTTGAGAGTGACAAAATCCTTGCTGAAGAATGTGAACGGTTTTTGTATGCGCAGTTCAAGGAGAAGGTATGTGCATTTTCTTAACTAGGTGACATTATGTTCTTCTAGGTAAGTCAATAACCTCTTGTTGATCGTGTAGGTGGAGATGCCAATCGAAAAAGCTTTAAATAAACTAATGAAATTTGGCCTGGTAAGAGAGCTTGCTATCAATGGAAAGACTGTACTAGAAGCTGTTCCATGTTCTGTGGCGTATAATTCACTGAGGAAACATTGGGATAGTTTGTTGAGTTAAGCTTGAAGATTTGAAATATAGTAATGCACTCAAGAGCAAAGAAACATGTACAGACAAAAACGTACATATGCGTCCATGGCTCCATGCTGAAGCATTTCTGTATAGATTTATGTATAGCCTGATAGATGATATAAGATGATGTGCTCCATATTTGTAAGTGTAGAGTATGATTTCTTCTGAGGTCCGTTGAGGAGGCATGTGTATCGAAAAAGCTTTAAATAAGCTAATGAAATTTGGGCAATACGAAAGAAGAAATTGTTTATTTTCAAAAGAAAATAAACAAGTGGTGAAAGAGGTCCACATTGCAAGAGCAACTACTTCGTTTTTTTTTCTTTAATATATTTGTCGGAAGACGACCTTTGTTGACTTGACAGTCCCTACATATTTGCTTTAACAGTCGGACACATTAAAAACTTATGCTGCTTGCCAATGCCTAGTGCCTAGGACACACCTTGAGCTAGCCTCGGAAAAACCTGTGTCGTATGGGCCGAAACTGTGCCGGGCCGCCAGAAGGCGTGATTGAAATATGCTGCAAGGCGATCATAGCCATATTCGTAGCCGCCGGATTGACGGCCCTTTTCATATGGGTCGGTCTCCGGGGGTTCGAGCCCATCTGCCTTCTCCACGACCTCCAACTCCCCGCCGCTGCCAACAACAACAACCACACCGTCTACTTCGACCTCATTCTCCACAACCGTAACAAGGACACCGGAATCTACTACGACCCCCTCAGCCTCAATTTCTCCTACAAGCCTCCCGCCAATTCCAGCCGGATCTCGCCTGTTCCTGTCGGGAGCGCCGCCGTCCCCGGATTTCACCAGGGCGGCGGCAAGGACGCCAAGAGGAACGGGAGCTTCGTCAGCGGCGGGGATGGGTGGGGGAGAGAGGCCGCCGAGGCGGTTTTCAGGGTGGATCTGAAGACGGAGATTAGGTACAAGATTGTGTTCTGGAAGACCAAGAGACATCGCCTGGAGGTCGGTGCTGACGTGTCGGTTGACGCTCACGGTCGGTTGGTTCTCAAGAAAGGATTCTTCACGAAGGAGAAGGGGGTTAAGCTCACCTCTGCTGCCGGAGCACTGTTGGACAAGGACAAGTGTGGTGCTCTGGTGAGGGTGTTGCTGGTTAGTGCTGTTGGTTTGTTCATTGGTTGACAGAGTTGTGATTACTATTAAATGTTCCAATTATTATTAGATTTTATATATCTATGGATGGATATCATATTGCTAGTACTTCCTAAGGTGGTGTGGGATTTTGGATCGTATTTTATTATAATTGTTTGTAGATTCACGATTATCAGATGCAATTCTTTTCTACCGTGAAATATGCGGGCATTTTTTAGCCTCTGATCATGTATTTTTAATGGTCAAGATTAAAACATGTGTTAAAATAATTTTATATACGGAGAGATTTTCGTCTTTTCTCCGCCAAATTAGAACACCATTTATAGAATCGTATTCTACCTTTTCAATGTGAAGATTTCATTCAATTTTTTTATCCATTCTTCTCTGTAATTTTTTAGCTCTTACTTCTTCTAATTTGGTTTTTTTTTGTTGATTTCGTCCTCAAATTATGTTTTCTCTTCATGAATTTTGATATATATATATAGAGGGTATGGTTCAAGTGAGTACCACTCTTATGGTACATTCAAGCCTTAAAATGAGGACTAATCTCAACCATTGGATTTACCCCTCTATTACGTATTCAATGGTCAAGATTTTTTCAAATTTTTTTATTTTTCGTTTATTTTTTTTTTAATTTTTTATATTTTTTAAATTTTTTAAACTTTTTAAGTTTTTTAAATTTTTTAAATTTTTTAAATTTTTTAAATTTTTTAAATTTTTTAAATTTTTTTAAATTTTTTTGCTATTTTTTTAGTTTTGCGAAAATCGAATTATTTTAAAAATGAACTCAAAGCACATAAAAATTGAACTTATCATAGATAAAAAATGAACTCGTAGAATATAAAAATTGAACTCATACAATATTGAAAATTGAACTCCTAATATAAAAAAATTGAACTTCTAGTGTATAAAAATGAACTCGTAGTATATAAAAATTGAACTATCATATTTAACGTTTGTAAAGCCTTTTTTCAAAAAATTTATTTTTATTTTTTTGTATTTTTTATTTTTTTAAATTTTTTTTTGCTATTTTTTTAGTTGTGCGAAAATCGAATTATTTTAAAAATGAACTCAAAGCACATAAAAATTGAACTTATCATAGATAAAAAATGAACACGTAGAATATAAAATTGAACTCATACAATATTGAAAATTGAACTCCTAACATAAATAAAATGAACTTCTACTGTATAAAAATAAACTCGTAGTATATAAAAATTGAATTGTCATATTTAACATTTTAAAGCCTTTTTTCAAACTTTTCAAATTTTTTATTTTTTTATTTTTTATTTTTTATATTTTTTTTAATTTTTTTTGCTATTTTTGTAGTTTTGTGAAAATCGAATTATTTTAAAAATGAACACAAAGCACATAAAAATTGAACTTATCATAGATAAAAAATGAACTCGTAGAATATAAAAATTGAACTCATACAATATTGAAAAATTGAACTCCTAACATAAAAAATTAAACTTCTAGTATATAAAAATGAACTCGTAGTATATAAAAATTGAACTATCATATTTAATATTTTTAAAGCTTTTTTTAACAAAGAATATAATATAAAAAATATGAAAAAAATTACGAAAAAAATAAAAAAATAAAAAAATAAAAAAAAATAAAAAAAAATAAAAAAAACTTGACCATCCATTATATAGTGATGATGTAAATTTAATGGTTGAGATTAGTCCTCACTTTAAGTCAAAGGTCTCACCACAAGGGTGGGTCTCACTTGAACCAAAACATATATATATATATATATATAGAGAGAGAGAGAGAGAGAGAGCATGGTTCAAGTGAGGACCACCCTTGTGGTACATCCAAGGCTTAAAATGAGAACTAATCTCAACCATTAGATTTACTCTTCTATTATGTATTCAATGGTCAAGATTTTTTCAAATTTTTTTTTTCATTTTTTTTCATTTTTTTCATTTTTTTCATTTTTTTCATTTTTTTCATTTTTTAATTTTTTCATTTTTTCATTTTTTCATTTTTTTTAATTTTTTAATTTTTTAATTTTTTAATTTTTTAATTTTTTAATTTTTTCATTTTTTCATTTTTTCATTTTTTCATTTTTTCATTTTTTCATTTTTTCATTTTTTCATTTTTTAATTTTTTAATTTTTTAATTTTTTAATTTTTTAATTTTTTAATTTTTTAATTTTTTAATTTTTTAATTTTTTAATTTTTTTAATTTTTTTAATTTTTTTAATTTTTTTAATTTTTTTAATTTTTTTAATTTTTTTAAATTTTTTAATTTTTTTAATTTTTTTTTAATTTTTTTTTGCTATTTTTTTATTTTGCGAAAAACAAATTATTTTAAAAATGAACTCAAAGCACATAAAAATTGAACTTATCATAGATAAAAAATGAACTCGTAGAATATAAAAATTGAACTCATACAATATTGAAAATTGAACTCCTAATATAAAAAAATTGAACTTCTAGTGTATAAAAATGAACTCGTAGTATATAAAAATTAAACTATCATATTTAACGTTTTTAAAGCCTTTTTTCAAAAAATTTATTTTTATTTTTTTATATTTTATATTTTATATATATTTTTTTTGCTATTTTTTTAGTTTTGCGAAAATCGAATTATTTTAAAAATGAACTCAAAGCACATAAAAATTGAACTTATCATAGATAAAAAATGAACTCGTAGAATATGAAATTGAACTCATACAATATTGAAAATTGAACTCCTTAAACAAAACAATTGAACTTCTACTGTATAAAAATGAACTCGTAATATATAAAAATTGAATTGTCATATTTAACATTTTTAAAGCCTTTTTTCAAATTTTTTTTTTTTATTTTTTTTGCTATTTTTTTAGTTTTGTGAAAATCGAATTATTTTAAAAATGAACTCAAAGCACGTAAAAATTGAACTTATCATAGATAAAAAATGAACTCGTAGAATATAAAAATTGAACTCACATAATATTGAAAATTGAACACCTAACATAAAAAATTGAACTTCTAGTGTATAAAAATGAACTCGTAGTATATAAAAATTAAACTGTCATATTTAATATTCTTAAAGCTTTTTTTAACAAAGAATATAATATGAAAAAAATGAAAAAAATTCCGCAAAAAAAATAAAAAAGTAAAAAAAGTAAAAAAAATAAAAAAATAAAAAATTCTTGACCATCCATTATATAGTGATGATGTAAATCTAATGGTTGAGATTAGTCCTCACTTTAAGCCAAAGATCTCACCACAAGGGTGAGTCTCACTTGAACCAAAACCTATATATATATATATATATATATATTTATCTTTTGTATGGTGTCAAGTTCACATTTGAGGATTTTTTAAATTTGAGAGCTTTCTACTTCGATTTACATGTTGTGTTCTTTGGACTGATTTTTTGTTGAATTCATCAATTCTATAAAGATTGTGTATGTTTTGCACTTAATCTCAAGTTTTTGATTGAAAACAAAGACTCATGACCGATGCTCATCTAATCGTCCATTATGTGTTCGAAAAATGCCTCAACTTAGAGCTTAGAGCATTTTGTTTTACCAATTGTTCATAAATTGTGAACCTAGCATACCAAATTTTGAACACATACCATTTATGAACAAGAATACATGATACACATACGAAGTATTGTGACTTAAATTCCATGAATCTTATTGATAGTTGTTATGGACTTGATCGTATAAATACATGAACCCACAAAAGATGATTTATGTAAAAGATTATATGACAAAAATAACAAGTATTATGAATTAGATTTCATGAACTTTATTGACAATTGTTATGAACTTAACTATATAAAGACATGAACTAACAAAATACCATCTATGAATACTTGACACAAAATAACAAGTATTGTGAAGTAAATTTAATGAACCTTATTGATAATTTTTATTAACCCAACCAGGCAACCATGTAAGAACATGAACCAATAGACCAACTTGTATGAACTACTCCCTCCGATTCAAATTAATTGTCGTTTTAGCACTTCAAATTTGATCCATTTTATATGTCGTTTTAGGTTTTCTAGGCAATTGATTAGGAGTGAGTTATGAGAATTGTTATTGGAATGTGTTTTTATTAATTAATGTTATTCATTCATTGGTTGAAAAAAGGTAATGAGTGGTAAAATTTATAAAAAAATTACCTGAGTTTAGTTAATGATTTTCTTAATTCTTGTGTCGAAAGCTAAAACGACAATTATTTTGGATCGGAGGGAGTATTAGTTATGGACTATGAGATTATATATTATGGAATTTGGATGTGATCGAGTTGTTTTTAGAGCTTGTTTCGCTTTCCTCCTCAAGCTATTTTTTACTCGAAAACTACTTTTAATACTCTTGAAATCTATACATCTCCCTACTTTTTACGTTTTTTAAGAAATAAAAAATAACTTTTCCCCCAAAACCACTGTCTACGCACAAGTGAAACAAGCCTATATTTTTCCAATTGCACATGTAGGCCTTTTGGACGCGTACTTACCTAGATAGATTGCATGCTAAATCTCCTTGACAACCTATACTAATTATGTATGAGTAGTAACAATTCTAGTAAACTGGAGGTTAAACCCACTTCTTTTCTTTTTCCTTTGGTTTGTTGCTTTCCAAGGTTAGTAAATAAACCCTCTCAATTTGTTATTTCGAATTGTGTGTGAGACTCCTTTTGTATAACCGTCTCTATGGCATTTTTTACTCTCCAAGAAGAACTTGGATATCTTAGAGATTAGGGCTTGATTTCACTTTAATTAGTTCGTCTAAATTTACTTTTGTTTCATATATTTTGGTTGTTATGCGCAGTGGCAGATCTAGGATCGACTTAATGGGGTGAACTTTAAACAAGCTTAAAAGCAATAAATCAAACTAGTTTATAGGTCAAAATAGTATAACAATAGCTATAAATAGTTTCACATAAAAAAAACAATCATACAAATTAAACTATATTTGTGTAGTGATAATTTACATCTATGAGTACATCTAACCTTATTCTATATAAATATAAAAAATAAAGAATTAGAAACATTTTAATTCAATTAACATATCAATCATAATCAAACAATTCACATCAAAACAATTAACCAATCAATTTCAAACGATTAACAAATAATTAGGAAATAATTACCAATGGAATTCGGTGGCTACTATACTCCGCAACTCCTGCCTTGCCAATTGAAAAATTGGCCGATTAAAAACTCCTCTACCTTTCGTATTCTCTCACCTCTTTGTTCTCCTATGAGTGGCAGTAGTCTGAGACAAATCTTTACATCATATAAAGTTGTTCCCCTTTTTTTAACTATAAATGTGTAATATCCCTGATTTTTATGTATATTTTGATAATATTTTCGGGCATCTTTCCAAGACCCGTTTATTAAATCTCGTTACGCATTACGATCATATTAATGGAAATTATCCCTAGAAAGTTCAGATGGTTAGAATAAAATTATTGGAGTTGGTTTTATTAACCAACTTAATTTTTGGGATCACTTCCATAAAAGAAGTACTTTGATCGGGTGAGATCCGCTTAATTAATTATGTACCCGTCACATATATACTCTGAAACGTAACACATAAAATTAAAAGTAGCAAATTAAAATCACCCGAGTTGATTTTATTAGTCTACATAATTTTTAGGATTGTTTCTATAAAAGGAGTATTTTAATCCGAGGTATGTAATTTTACCGCCCTAACGCAAGTCCCGTTCCAACAAGTATAACAATTCTTACCGACATCAAAGTTATCTTTACACTGTATAAGTTCTTGCTGCCCACGTATCGTTGGCTATAAATATCAACGAGCTCTTAATTGTGCCAGCCATTTAAAAGCTCAAATTCAATATAGGAGATAGCTTTGTTTCTGTTCAAAATCAATTCCTCTCGTTCTTTCCCTTTCGAATTGCCATGTTAAAAAAAAATACTATATAACTCCCTCCGTTCCCTTTCTCCTCCTGTGACTTTCCCTTGCCAAAAAATCAGAGAGCCCAAATTCACTATTTGTAAACATGTGACAGACAACAAGTTGGCTTACCCATCTCTCTCGTTCAATTTCAATTTCCCTTCGTTCAGTTTTCTTAACGCCGACATATATCTCTCGGCCTCGCCTCGTTTCGTTCGAGCACCACTGATCGCCTCTCTCGGTGTGCGAGGGTCAAGAGATACAATTTATAACCCGACCCCGTTGTAGTACGTGGTGGGTGTCGAACACTCGAGAAGTCTACTCGATCGATGTGCCTAGATACTAGGGAGCTAGAAAGGAGAGCATAAAACAAAGGAAAACAAACAAAACAGTCGGGACCGACACAGAGGTCACGTCGGGCCCGATGTTGGCGACAAGAGGAAGTCGGGACCGACGTAGGGTAAGTCGGGCCCGAGGTAGCTGGGTTTGTCGAACTTCAAAGATTAAAAGTAGATCTTGGGCTTTTGGGTTCCTTCTCTAGTAGATTAAGGCTTATCCACCCCAATTCAAGCAATGAGTGATGATCGGACTAGGATCGAGTACTTTCGCCCTCGTTCCAACCACTTCTACACATCGATCATTGGGGAAATCCCCTTCGAAGCAAGGTCTTGAGATTGACACATGTTCACTTTCGCTACTTTGCCAATCTCAAGCCTTGATTCCCGACTTTCGCAAGGAATTGTAGCTCTATGTAGAGTGGGTTCCTTAGATCAATCACTCAAGGCTATGGAATTGGGGTTTCTAGC
Source organism: Fallopia convolvulus (assembly GCA_964016875.1). Classification (NCBI taxonomy): domain Eukaryota; kingdom Viridiplantae; phylum Streptophyta; class Magnoliopsida; order Caryophyllales; family Polygonaceae; genus Fallopia; species Fallopia convolvulus. The sequence goes on along the minus strand of OZ024735.1, from coordinate 16,698,951 downwards.
CCAAACCTAGCTAGGGTTTTCCCCCATAACCCAAGATCAAGGAGATCTACTCCATGTGGCAAACAAAGAAAGCAAACAAATCAAAAGGGAAAGCAATCAACATCATCAATCTCAAAACAAAGCAAAGTTTCATTCAAATCAAAAGCAAATCCACAAATTCCAATCAAGGGTTTCTAAATCCACAAGATCAAAACAAAGCAAAGCTAATCTATCAACCAAACCTATCAATCTTCCTCTCCCTTGGCCAATTCTCTCTCTTCTCCTTCTCCTCTCCTTCCTCCTTGCTCTCCAAGAATCCTCTTGGCTCCCCTTGGAACCCCCCCCCCCCTTTGTGAGGGAGCCCCCTTTGTGTGTGTGTGTGTGGGAACCCTTTCTTAGAAGACAAGAGGGCCTTTTATGGATTAAATGAGGGGCAAAAGTGGAAGTCCACAAATTCGTGCCTTGGAGCCCAAGTAGTCCGGTGACCGACTTGGACCGACACGGAGGACCTCGGGCCCGAGTTACCGTGTAACTCGGTCCGAGGTTGGAAACTTCAAAGTCGGGCCCGAGGTTGGTTGCAACTCGGTCTGAACCTCGTTCCACCTTCTTCTTGTTGGTTTTCCTCTTATTCTTCTTCATGGCTTGCTCCTCTCTTTCCCTCTTTAGCTCGGGCCTTGCTCCATGTCTCGACTCTCCTTCAAAACGACCCTTGATCCATGCCAAATTACCTACAAAACACATAAAATGCGCATAGTCTCCGAATCTCATAGAAATACGGGAACTAAGCTAAAAAGGAACAAAACGCACAAGAAAAGGGGAAAAAGAAACATATTTACAAAGGAAATCACATATGAAAACACCACCAAATAGAGAGACATCAACCACCGGTCACCACCACCATCAACCACTATCATCGGAGCCGGCTACTCTTCAGCCCGCTCGTTGGACGGTCTGCCCGTACAAGCCAGGGGTCGCGCACTAGCCCACTCGTTTAGCCTCTCGTTCAACTCCCGTACGCCGCCGTCATTATTTTCGGAGTATCCGTTGAGCCATTTGGAGTCGTTACGCTGCCCTCCGTTGACGCCATTAGGATCGTGACGTTGCCACGACACCATAGGATCCAACCGCTCTTGAAACCGATGCTCCGATCTTCCATACCATCGATCTCTTGGTATGAACTTTCGATCCCTTTATACGTTCCGTTGGTCCATATTAAATTCCGAGAAATTTACACCACGTTCGTATAATATAAATGAACACTTTTCATTTATAAGAAAGTACCAAAAAGATAACGTATGACCATCAAAATCTAACCCTAAGAAATGACGTTATTAAAAGGATTTATATATATAACTATTTCTTTATATATATAATAAATAACTAAAGTCATTTAATCTCATTACCCGTTTGGTATTGTGGATATTTAAATTCCACTATTTAAATTCCCGTCTTTATTTTTCTGTCCTTCGACCTAGTCCATTCCTGGTCGAAGTTGATCGTTATTTAAATTTCCGCCTTTATCTTTCCGTCCTTCGACCTAGTCCATTCCTGGTCGAAGTGATCGTTATTTCAATTTCTATGACCTTGGTCCTTCAAGATCATATTTAAGCTTTATGTCATTTATGATTTTATGGAGTTCATTTAAAAAGGAATAAAACGACCATTTAAAATCTATAAAAAGAGGTAATACAATCAGAAGACGTTTACTCTCAAAGACATAATCAAGTTTGCTAAAGAGTTGTATAAAGAATGAACACTTTTTCGAGAAATTCCGAGAATTAAATTCCGAGAAATTTACACCACGTTCGTATAATATAAATGAACACTTTTCATTTATAAGAAAGTACCAAAAAGATAACGTATGACCATCAAAATCTAACCCTAAGGAATGACATTATTAAAAGGATTTATATATATAACTATTTCTTTAAATATATAATAAATAACTAAAGTCATTTAATCTCATTACCCGTTTGGGATTGTGGATATTTAAATTCCACTATTTAAATTCCCGCCTTTATTTTTCTGTCCTTCGACCTAGTCCATTCCTGGTCGAAGTTGATCGTTATTTAAATTTCCGCCTTTATCTTTCCGTCCTTCGACCTAGTCCATTCCTGGTCGAAGTGATCGTTTTTTAAATTTCTATGACCTTGGTCCTTCAAGATCATATTTAAGCTTTATGTCATTTATGATTTTATGGAGTTCGTTTAAAAAGGAATAAAACGACCACTTAAAATCTATAAAAAGAGGTAATACAATAAGAAGACGTTTACTCTCAAAGACATAATCAAGTTTGCTAAAGAGTTGTATAAAGAATTTATTATATATAACAATGGCATTAACTTGAGTCGTTACTCTGCTCGTTTTTCGAGAAGACGTTAAAAAGGAAATAAACAGTTAAGGAGTTTATTCATAAAAAGTCTATTTGAGCTTTTAGAATTGTTCTTACCAGGAAAGGTTTAAGAAGTTCTCTTTGAAGTTGTTGCCTTGACCTTTTTGCTAAGTTCGCTTTCAAGGTAAGTGGACGGTTCTCTCTTACCCTTTTTATTAAATGTGAATTTCTATTTCCGTTTAATATCGCTTAATTTTTGGGAACACTTGTTTGCTAAATAACCGAAATTAGGTTTATTTATTGCTTAGATTTAATGACTGTTCGTTATTTCTTATTATTCGTACTGTTTAGGGCCGTTGATTGTTCTCTTATGCGATTGGAGATTCTCCTTTGAGATCGCTTTGTTGTGGATAATTGTAGAATAGGGATTTCGGGTTTTGACTTGTATATCTCTCTATAACTCGTTAGGTGGTATATCTATTATCGACTCCTAACCTCCGGTCATGACTCTGCCTGCTCTATCGATAAGAGAGGTGCCCGCACTCTAGCTAAGTGCACTAATATGCAAGCTCCGAAATATTGTCCTTGGCATCCCCGGCTAAATTGCGAGCCAACTTAAAAGTCGTTAACTAAATTGCAAGTTTTATGACTTAAGAAAAGATAGAGTGCCCAATGCACTATAATTAAAGAACCAGGACGGTTAGTACAACTTGGAAGACCGTTCTCTCTCCCGGCTTGAAAAGATTGTCTTCTAATCTGAATTCATGCTTGACTTGTTTCAAACGCCTATAAAATGGCAAAATGGGTTAGGTGTAGAAAGCCCTAGTGGCCACCTCCCCGTTGGCATTTCCGAGTATGGTGAGGTTAGTCGAGGTCCGGATAGTCGACGAAGGCTTTTAAATTATCAAAATGTGTGATAATACAGTTCCCAACAAATCTCGTAATTCCAATGGAACCACATACCTGTGGTGTCCTATCTCAATCTTGTACTCTGTTATCTTTTCTCTTCTTTTGGGACGCTAACTGTTGGATCATCGACCGGATTGTTACTCGGATATTCGATGCCACATGTTTAGACTTTCCCATGAGAACCTAGCCCTATTCTTCCACTTACTAGTCTCTAGATAGACTAACCCTCTTTCTTTCTTTTCCGGTTCGTCCGACTGGTATTTCTTGCCTTTTATGGAAATATCAGGTAGTGAAGGTCGGACCCCTATAGGTTAGAAGACGGAGCCTTGAAGACCTTGAAGGAAGGAAGGAAGGAAGTTTGTTTTAAATGTTTTAAAGTATTTTGGGTCCCACATGCTTATGTACGAACCATGGTCTATAACTGGTCGTCTTAATATTCTGTTGCTGTTCACTTTTGATGTATTTCTCTAAATAAACAATGAAGATGTAATAACAGTATTTGTTTCCCTTCAGTCAATATGTAATGAATAAGTTTAATATTTGTAATATAATTCATGCATTATGGTTTTTACTTGAAATGTGTTGTGTTACCTAGCCTCGGGTGGCTTCGGATGGTAAAGTCCGACATCACTAGCGGTAGCACCCTTGGTTTAAAAATAGGGGTGTTACAATTATGGTAGGAGAGCCGAAAGTTTTGTGTTTCACTGAAAACACCTTTTGATTCTATTTAATTGAGAATCACTCGTAAAGAATTTCTTAGAAGTGTCTAGGACTTCAACCTTAGGGATATGTCTAGACTTATGTCTTTAAGAATCATGATTTGATTTCAAAACTTCCTTCCAAAATCTTCACCTCAAGTATTAGATTACAGAAATTCTAATACATGGATGTCTTCATCTTCAGAAAATGGTGGGTACCAAGAGTGAGACCCGCATAGTAAGGAGTCATAGGCAAGTCTTAGAGGATCTCGTAGAGGAAGAGCCAAAAGAAGATCCCGAGGAGCATCCTGAAGAAGAACTCATTGAAGAAGATCCCGAGGAGGATCCTGAAGAGTACTTCTCAGAAGAAGATCCCGAGGAGGATCTTGAGGAGGTTGTTAGAGAGGAAGACCTCGGGGAGTTTCCCATGGAGGCAAATGTGGAGGAGATGTACGACCCTGAGGGAACCCCTTCGCCTTTTCCAATTTTCGCACAGGGGTCTCCGCAAGATCTTAAACCTTGGCCAGTCGAGTTTGACCCAATCGACCAAGATTCCTACCAGTCTCCCACTGAAGAAGAGCTGGCAGCCACTTACCAGCACGTATGTGACCTAGCAGATCAGGAATTTGCGAGTCGTCACCAGTGGGAGTACATGTCCAACACCTCGATCTACCAAGAAGCTAGCCAGGCTCCACTTGGGCATGCTTTGGAGTCCATCTCTAACTGGATTCAAGGGGAATCATCTCGCAACCAAGGAAACCCACGTCCTTGGAATCCAACTAGAACTTCAGGTCCTAACTTTGTTCGACCCCGTCAAGTGGATTTCGACTTGCTCCTACAATAGAAGGACTCGTGGGTTGACGATTTGATGGTCCAGCAAGATAAAATCCTCCAGCTCCAAACTTGTGTAGCCACTCGAAGCAGCTATGTTGGTACACTTCGTCGCCATATAGAGCAGGCCAATATGCTCTTGTGCTCGGATGGCGGAACTCTCGATGAAGGTTGGTTCGATGAAGGGTTCCTAGATATGTTATGTTCCCGTTACAAGTCTTAGTCCTCCATCCTTGTAATCCTCTTTTGCATACTGCTTCTTTTGTTAAGTGTGTAACTCTTGGTAGTCCACTTAAAGCAGTAAACTCGACCATTCACTATTATAAGAATGGATGGGTCGATGGTAGAGTTGTTTAATTTCTCAAGAATGGGGTTGTAGCCATCTTTTCCTAATACACTGTAGTATGGCACCAAATTTGCAGTAATTCAATATATAATGATTTCTGTTTCAAACGTGTGTTCATTACTCGTATACAAATGTGAACGTTCTTCTTGAATCACATTGTGGAAACCATAGATGGTGAACCATTTGTTGTAAACCTTCCAAATGGAGAGAAAATCGTAGGAACGAAACAGCTTAGCAACTTTCCAATAAGCATTCAAGGTCGGGATTTTTGTTCCAACTCTTTATGCATTCTCATGGCGCCTTATGATATAATTCTCGGGATGGATTGGTTGCTGCAACATGGAGCTATAATCAACTTCAAGACGAGAACAGTGACCATTACCTCCGGGGGAGAAGTCATTTGTAAGTTCAAAGGAAGACGAGAAGGAGAGAACGGGAAATTGATCAACGCGATGAAAGCTGGAAAGCTACTTCGACAGGGTTGCACTGGATATATTTGTTATCTGGAGTCAACCAAGAAGAAGGTGGATGATATTCAAGAGATTCCCATAGCCAGGGAGTTTCCCGATGTCTTTCCAGAAGAGCTTTCGGGTTTGCCACCAAATCGTGATGTAGAGTTCACAATTGTGCTAGAACCAAGAACTGCACCAATTTCCAAGGCACCATACAGAATGACTCCCATTAAGATGAAGGAACATTTAGAAGATCTGTTGGATAAGGGTTTCATCAGACCGAGCGCTTCGCCCTGGGGAGCTCCTGTGTTGTTCGTAAAGAAGAAGGATGGAACTATTCGCCTTTGTATCGACTACAGAGAATTGAATAAAGTTATCATCAAGAATAAGTATCCTCTGCCAAGGATAGATGAGCTATTGGATCAGTTGCGTGGTGCAAAAATATTCTCCAAGATCGATTTACAACCCGGGTATCATCAACTTCGGATTCGTGATGAGGATATTCCCAAGACAGCTTTCCGTACCCATTATGGTCACTATGAGTTTGTAGTGATGCCTTTCGGACTGACAAATGCACCCGTTGTGTTCATGGACTTGATGCACCGTTGTTTCCATGAGTTTCTAGACAAGTTCGTGGTAGTGTTCATCGCTGACATTCTAATCTACTCTAAGACAGATGTTGAACATGAGGAGCATCTCAGAATCGTTTTGAGGATCTTAAGACAAAATCAGTTGTATGCTAAGTGGTCAAAGTGTGAATTGTGGTTAAAGGAAGTGGCCTTTCTGGGCCATGTAATTAACCAAGATAGAGTCATGGTAGATCCACAGAAAATTGAGGCAGTCATGGATTGGAAACAACCTCGAAATGTGAAGGAGGTTAGAAGTTTTCTCGGACTTGCCAGGTACTATAGAAGGTTCATAGAGGGATTTTCGAAGATCGCTCTACCAATGACCAAGTTGCTTCATAAAGTCCACAAGAAGTTCATGTGGGACGAGAAGTGTGAAGAAAGCTTTCAAGAGCTCAAGAAGCGTTTGACCAGCGCTCCAGTTCTGACTCTGCCAAATGGAAATGAAGGATATGTGGTATACAGTGATGCCTCGAAACAAGGTCTTGGATGTGTGTTGATGCAGCATGGCAAAGTTATCGCATATGCATCTCGCCAACTTAAAACCTACGAGGTGAACTACCCGACACATGACTTAGAATTAGCGGTTGTCGTTTTCGCGTTGAAGATTTGGCGACATTACCTATATGGCGTCAAATGTCAGATCTTCACCGACCACAAAAGCTTAAAGTATGTGTTCACTCAGAAGGAATTAAATATGAGGCAGAGAAGGTGGTTGGAACTGATCAAGGACTACAACTATTTGAGTTACTTTATCACCCTGGTAAAGCTAACATTGTAGCCGATGCTTTGAGCTGCAAGTCAACTCAAGAGAGTTTGATAGCTATGTTGACAGTTCAACCAGAGTTACAGTTGGAAACGATTCAAGAAGGTTTAGAAGTTTGGTTTGGAAGACAACAAGGTTGTATGAACACTCTGGAAGTTCATCCTACTTTTTTTGACCAGGTCACTTTGGTTCCAAAACCGCATTTGCGTGCCTGCCATAGATGAGCTTCGGAAGGTCATCCTAAAAGAAGCACATTCATCTGCATATTCGGTCCACCTTGGATCAAGTAAGATGTACAAGGACTTGCGCCGAAACTTTTGGTGGCTGAACATGAAACAAGATGTAGCAGAATTCATCTCAAGATGCTTAGTCTGTCAGAAGGTCAAAATTGAGCATAGAAGGCCCGGTGGAAAGTTACAGTCTTTGCCTGTTCCAGAATGGAAGTGGGAAGATATTACAATGGATTTTGTCACAGGTCTACCGAAGACTAAGGGACAAAAAGACACTATATGGGTCGTTGTGGATAGACTCACCAAGAGTGCTCATTTCATAGCAATTAAAATGACCTGGGAGGTACAAAAGTTAGCACAAGTCTTCATACATGAAGTAGTTCGTCTTCATGGTACTCCAAAGACCATTACCTCTGACCGAGACGGACGCTTCACGTCAAGATTCTAGAAAGAGTTACATAAGGTTATGGGTACTGAGCTGAATTTTAGAACTGTCTTCCATCCACAAACTGATGGGAAATCTGAGAGGACAATTCAAACCCTCGAGGATATGCTTCGAGCCTGTGTGCTGGATCGTACAACAAGTTGGGACGTCAGCTTGAGTCTGATAGAAATCACGTACAACAATAGCTGGCACTCGACAATTAAGATGGCCCCTTATGAGGCTTTGTACGGTCGTAAGTGTCGTTCACCAATCTGTTGGGACGACAATGCTGACAAGATTCTTCTCGGGCCAGAGTTGGTTGAGAGGACTGCTGCAGATATCGCTTTAATATGACAAAGAATGTTGACCGCTCAAAGTCGACAAAAGTCGTATGCTGATTTAAAGCGAAGAGACGTCGAGTTCACTGTAGGTGATAAGGTTTTTGTTCGAGTATCTCCCTCAAAAGGTGTGTTTCGTTTTGGAAAACGAGAAAAGCTAAATCCTCGTTATGTTGGACCTTTCGAGATACTTGAAAAGGTAGGCAAGCTCGCTTATCGTTTAGAGTTGCCGCCATCAGCGCACCCCGTTCACAACAGCTTTCATGTGTCTCTGCTAAGACAGTATATGGCCGATGAATCTCATGTACTCAACTATGATGACGTGGAGATTCAGTCAAATGGAACCTACGAAGAGAGGCCAATTCGAATCTTAGACCGACAGATGAAAAAGCTTTGTAATAAACAAGTACCTTTGGTCAAGGTGCTTTGGTCTAAGAACTGTGGTGAAGAGACGACCTGGGAGACTTGGGAAACCGAGAAGGATATGCTGAGTCGTTTCCCAGAGTTTATGTCGTCATAGTTTGAATCTTTTTAAGGGGGGTACTACGAGCTTCCTTTGTTCCACTTGTAGTCTTTGTGTGTGTTTGCGCTTTCTTTCCTTGTAAGCCTAGTTCTCCCTAGTTTCGGGGACGAAACTATTTTAAGGGGGGTGCTATTGTAATATCCCTGATTTTTATGGATATTTTGATAATATTTTCGGGCATCTTTCCAAGACCCGTTTATTAAATCTCGTTACGTGTTACGATCATATTAATGGAAATTATCCCTAGAAAGTTCAGATGGTTAGAATAAAATTATTGGAGTTGGTTTTATTAACCAACATAATTTTTGGGATCACTTCCATGAAAGAAGTACTTTGATCGGGTGAGATCCGCTTAATTAATTATGTACCCATCACATATATACTCTGAAACGTAGCACCTAAAATTAAAAGTAGCAAATTAAAATCATCCGAGTTCATTTTAATTAGTCTACATAATTTTTGGGATCGTTTCTATAAAAGGAGTATTTTAATCCGAGGTATGTAATTTTACCGCCCTAACGCAAGTCCCGTTCCAACACGTATAACAATTCTTACCAACATCAGAGTTATCTTTACACTGTATAAGTTCTTGCTGCCCACGTATCGTTGGCTATAAATATCAACGAGCTCTTAATTGTGCCAGCCATTTAAAAGCTCAAATTCAATATAGGAGATAGCTTTGTTTCTGTTCAAAATCAATTCCTCTCGTTCTTTCCCTTTCGAATTGCCATGTTCAAAAAAAATACCTTATAACTCCCTCCGCTCCCTTTCTCCTCCTGTGACTTTCCCTTGCCAACCAATCAGAGAGCCCAAATTCACTATTTGTAAACATGTGACAGACAACTAGTTGGCTTACCCATCTCTCTCCTTCAATTTCAATTTCCCTCCGTTCAGTTTTCTTAACGCCGACATTTATCTCTCGGCCTCGCCTCGTTTCGTTCGAGCACCACTGGTCACCACCACCATCAACCACTGTCATCGGAGTCGGCTACTCTTCAGCCCGCTCGTTGGACGGTCTACCCGTACAAGCCAGGCGTCGCGCACCAGCCCGCTCGTTTAGCCTCTCGTTCAACTCTCGTACGCCGTCGTCATTATTTTCGGAGTATCCGTTGAGCCATTTGGAGTCGTTACGCTGCCCGCCGTTGACGCCATTAGGATCGTGACGTAGCCACGACACAATAGGATCTAACCGCTTTTGAAACCGATGCTCCGATCTTCCATACCGTCGATCTCTTGGTATGAACTTTCGATCCCTTTATACGTTCCGTTGGTCCATATTAAATTCCGAGAATTTTACACCACGTTCGTATAATATAAATGAACACTTTTCATTTATAAGAAAGTACCAAAAAGATAACGTATGACCATCAAAATCTAACCCTAAGGAATGACGTTATTAAAAGGATTTATATATATAACTATTTCTTTATATATATAATAAATAACTAAAGTCATTTAATCTCATTACCCGTTTGGGATTGTGGATATTTAAATTCCGCTATTTAAATTCCCGCCTTTATTTTTCTGTCCTTCGACCTAGTCCATTCCTGGTCGAAGTTGATCGTTATTTAAATTTCCGCCTTTATCTTTCCGTCCTTCGACCTAGTCCATTCCTGGTCGAAGTGATCGTTATTTCAATTTCTATGACCTTGGTCCTTCAAGATCATATTTAAGCTTTATGTCATTTATGATTTTATGGAGTTCGTTTAAAAAGGAATAAAACGACCATTTAAAATCTATAAAAAGAGGTAATAGGATCAGAAGACGTTTACTCTCAAAGACATAATCAAGTTTGCTAAAGAGTTGTATAAAGAATTTATTATATATAACAATGGCATTAACTTGAGTCGTTACTCTGCTCGTTTTTCGAGAAGACGTTAAAAAGGAAATAAACAGTTAAGGAGTTTATTCATAAAACGTCTATTTGAGCTTTTAGAATTGTTCTTACCAGGAAAGGTTTAAGAAGTTCTCTTTGAAGTTGTTGCCTTGACCTTTTTGCTAAGTTTGCTTTCAAGGTAAGTGGACGGTTCTCTCTTACCCTTTTTATTAAACGTGAATTTCTATTTCCGTTTAATATCGCTTAATTGTTGGGAACACTTGTTTGCTAAATAACCGAATTTAGGTTTATTTATTGCTTAGATTTAACGGTTGTTCGTTATTTCTTATTATTCGTACTGCTAGTACTGTTTAGGGTCGTTGATTGTGCTCTTATGCGATTGGAGATTCTCCTTTGAGATCTCTTTGTTGTGGATAATTGTAGAATAGGGATTTCGGGTTTTGACTCGTATATCTCTCTATAACTCGTTAGGTGGTATATCTATTATCGACTCCTAACCTCCGGTCATGACTCTGCCTGCTCTATCGATAAGAGAGGTGCTCGCACTCTAGCTAAGTGCACTAATATGCAAGGTCCGAAATATTGTCCTTGGCATCCCCGGCTAAATTGCGAGCCAACTTAAAAGTTGTTAACCAAATTGGAAGTTTTATGACTTAAGAAAAGATAGAGTGCCCAAAGCACTATAATTACAGAACCAGGACGGTTAGTACAACTTGGAACACCGTTCTCGCTCCTGGCTTGAAAAGATTGTCTTCTAATCTGAATTCATGCTCGACTTGTTTCAAACGCCTATAAAATGGAGAAATGGGTTAGGTGTAGAAAGCCCTAGTGGCCACCTCCCCGTTGGCATTTCCGAGTATGGTGAGGTTAGTCGAGGTCCGGATAGTCGACGAAGGCTTTTAAACTATCAAAATGTGTGATAATACAGTTCCCAACAAATCTCGTAATTCCAATGGTATTTCTTCCACTTACTAGTCTCTAGACAGACTAACCCGCTTTCTTTCTTTCCCGGTTCTTCCGGCTGGTATTTCTTGCCTTTTATGGAAATATCAGGTAGTGAAGGTCGGACCCCTATAGGTTAGAAGACGAGGCCTTGAAGACCTTGAAGGAAGGAAGGAAGGAAGTTTGTTTTAAATGTTTTAAAGTATTTTGGGTCCCACATGCTTATGTACGAACCATGGTCTATAACTGGTCATCTTAATATTCTGCTGCTGTTCACTTTTGATGTATTTCTCTAAATAAACAATGAAGATGTAATAACAGTATTTGTTTTCCTTCAGTCAGTATGTAATGAATAAGTTTAATATTTGTAATATAATTCCTGCATTATGGTTTTTACTTGAAATGTGTTGTGTTACCTAGCCCCGGGTGGCTTCGGATGGTAAAGTCCGATGTCACTGGCGGTAGCACCCTTGGTTTAAAAATAGGGGTGTTACAAAATGACACATAATTAAAGATGAAGAAAAATAAAAAGATACAAAAGAATTATGATTGGTATTAAAATAATGTCATAAATAATGGTTGTTATGATAATGAAATGATGATAATAATGATAATTGTTATTATTATTAATAGTTAATAGTGATATATAAACTTTCTAATCAAATCTTTAACTTAAGCTTAATTATAAATAATAATAATGATAATGATAATAATAAAAAAATAATAAGAATGATATATAGATCTTTTAGTTTAATTTAAATCTTAATCTTAATTATTTATAATATATTACTTAAGCAATGAAGTTTTTATTTCAGTTATATTCTTCTAACTTCTCATTTGACTTTTTACAATTAAGAGTGTAATATCAATGTATTGGAATGTATATAGTCTAGCAACTTACAATTACAAGTGAAATTCATTAATTAATATCAATTCCCTAAAGTCATTATATAAGATCGAGGATTATCCCTCAAGCGCTTGGAAGGAGTAGTTATATACTTATATAAAGGTTGAAGAGATATTGACAAAGACACCTAAGGAAATATTATTGGTATTGTTGATCTAAAGGTAATTAATTGACAATATTGTTGATATAGAGGTATCTGATTAATTATAATATTGGATTTTTTAATCATTTTATAGTAAATTTTAATCCCAAGCCAGATAATATATACCTAATGGTGATTTTTTAAAGTACCCAATGACGATTTAATGTATGAATGTTTCAATAAACTTATTATTTTCATGCTGAAAAAATAAATTAGTATAGAAATACAATATACTAATCCCGTTTGTTGGTCCCTCCAACGGACGGGATTAACTCTCTAGTTGGAATAAAGGCTCCCCCCTTTAATCTTGATCCTATATTTTTTAAAGAAAAATAAAAAATATTGAGAACTACATTTATAAGAACGATGTTGTTTCTTATTTTCTTCTTCCTTTAATTTTCTTCTTTAGTTCTTCCTTCGTCGAGACCAAACCAGTCACTAGTAGACGAGACTCATGAGGACCACCTACCGCCGCCCGACTTGCCTCCGCCCTCCTCATCCGATCGACTACTCCGCCACTTTTCCCTGCCTCAATTTCCACCCCTCAATGTCGCACTACCGCCTCATTCTCTCCATACCCTACGCTTTAAACTCCGGTGAATGTGGGCGTCGCGCACACCACGCCCCTTAAATCCGCATTGGTTGTGCGTCACATCTTCAATTCGATTGGAGTTTTTATATGGTATCAGAGCTCCAAGGAGAGATCCTTAGGTGAAATTGCTTGATTGAGTCGATTTTGGGTCGATCATTTGAGTCTGAAGAAGCGATGGTGGTCGAAGACAGAGAATTTGTTACTAGAGGCGGTGATGGATTTGGGCACTATGACTTTCGCCGATTCGGAGAAATCATTGGAGGAGATAATAGTAATGCCTTTGATCCTATTTTCCTTTCAAATTCTAATAACCCTGGGATGCAATTGACTTCTGCACACTTTGATGGTACTAACTTCTAGGGTTGGAGTCGCAATGTTAAGTGGGCACTTGGTTCAAAGATGAAACTAGGTTTCATTAATAGGGACCGATTTTGTGGATTTTGATCATTGAGAACGTTGTGATTGTAAAGTCTTGAGTTGGATTGTCAAATCTGTGACAAGTGATGTGTCGCAAAACTTTGTCTATGCTTCTTCTGCATAAGAATTATAGATTGAAATTGTGGAGAGAAATGCCGAAGAAGTTTTAGAATGTGTTGCAAGATATTGAGGGAACACCAATTTGTTCTTATGGTGTATTTGCACAATGTTCTTGTTGTCTGATGAAAAGAATTATGGACAAGGAATCCACATTGAAGGTTATACAGTTCCTATTGCGACTTTCAAATGCTTACGAGACTATGAGAAGCACAATCCTATGTACTGAACCATTACCAACCTTGAATCGTGCTTTCCACGTGGTGTTGTAGATTATTTTTCACTTGAAGTGCACAAATAAATTTTATTGTGCTTGCTTAAATTTATTTGGTAAGAAAAATTGGGAGAATTATGCAACATATTGCATTCTAGTAGAATTGATATGCTATAATTATAACTTATCATCAACAACGCCATGGGAGCCTGCAAACTTAGGTTTTGCTAATTGGATATTAGTATAAATTATTGTAGAGTTAGAGATTCATGTATCATATTCAGAACTATTTCTAGATAACCAGCAACACTACATATTAGTTTAAGGCCATTTTGACCAAACTCTTGCATGTTTGAAGTATGCCTCTTCTGGTGGAGGATATGAAGGAGGTTACAGTATATTACGCATACAGCCGTAGTCATGGTTATGACTTATAACTAGGACATTGTTGTACATGATATTTGGAAGAACATTTGGGATATAGATAAGGGTTAACCCATAAATGATGTAACTGATCCTTTTCAAAAAAAAATTTAATGATGTAACCAATTATTAGTCTTGTACAAGTAGTATAATACCACACCTTATGAGTATAAGTGTGGAGACTAACCTGATCCAAATTGATATTCTTAATGTACCCGTTTAGAGGTATCTAATTTTGATATATAGTTAAAATCAAGATAACGGTCTATTTGATTTGAGCTAATGAGCTCTCAAAATAATGAATTGATCATCGACGCTAAAAAATTTTAATGGTAAAAAAATTATATTTGTTAGTGGTGTCATAATACATACCATTTTAAAACCAAAAGTTTTAACGGTCATGTGCATGACAAAATTTGTGTGAGTGTTATCTTCAATATGAACAATCTCAAGATGACTCTAGAAGAGTATATCTATTGAATAATGTAATATTACTAACTAAAGGTTAGATGATGATAAAATATTATATGGCATGATTGGCTTATTCACCCAAGTGAAATAATAATGTGCATGATCATTGAATGTTCACATGAATACTATATGACTAGAATATTCCAAGACTTGAAGAAACATTCTAAGAGTGACCTTGTACATATGTATAGTTTTTTTAATCAACAATGTCGATATAACTCAAGTAAATACAAAGTCTCCTATACTCCTTGACTAGGTTCAAGTGATATACGAGGACGACCATTATGGATTTAGCGTATATTTTATGATATTGAGAAATGCCTCAATACATCGGTTACACTGGAAAAGTGGGAGAATAAAATTAATCAATTAGTGTAGTGGTTAAGGAACCAAGTAGCTCTTACACACATTCACAAAATGACCTAGTAAAGTCATCAATAGTGCGGTCATAGCTTGTATACAGGACATCATTATCCTTATAAAACAAGCCGGTTGAGAACGTAACACATAGAATGGAACAAACCACAAGATGAATTTTTAAGCTTGACTTTGCAAACCAATGTAAAATAGTTCCAATGTGGCCTTTCGATATATTATTTGTAGAAACCGCAAATTTAATTCATTGCGGGGTAAGAAAATGTGGAAAACAAGTTATTACCTTTGAAGCAACTACAATGTGACGTGGCTTGCTAAAAGTGAAAAGAATAAAGATTCGTATAATTCAAATTGACAAAAATAAGCTCTTATTGATCAATTTTAATCAAGGAATAAAGACTTGCATGTAGGAAATTGAAATCTTAGTTGTTGATATCATCGTGTTGCTTAAATCTTTTGTTACAACCCATATTATTGATCATGTTTATAGAGAAGCAAACTAAGTAGTTGACAAAGGCGAGTCAAAGAAAGAATGATCCCCCTGGCCCCTCTCTCTCACCGCCCCCAAACACATGAAAGAAAAACATTGTACATGAGAAGAGAAGTAGTGGATTGACTTGGGTTGAAAATTGAAATGAATTTTGTAGCTGGAGTGTAAAGTAAAAGCATAAAACTGATTTTTTTAAAATGGTGCGGGTCGACCCGGCGGGTTTTGCCCGACCCGACCCGCACCCAAATTTTTTTGGGAAAATCGACCCATGACCCGACCAGAACGGGTTATGGGTCGACCCACGACTCGTAATTTGCGGGTCGGGTCAGTGCGGGTCACGGGGGACCCGGCCCGTTGAGCATCCCTAGAAAAAACCCTAGTTCTCGATATCTTTCCAAAGTTGGAGCAATTGTTACACTAATCCTCTATCTTGCCTATTGTAAAGATGAAAGATGTCTTCCTTGGGATGCAATCTAGAAGGCTAAGCCCCGAATCTCGGAAAAAAATCAAAGCTCGAGGGGTGATGGCTCTCGTATCCTGGTCCAAGCCGAAGCAGGTGAATCCTATAATTATATGGACAAGGTCTTTCCCGCCTTGAGGGGGATGCGCAAGGGGCATCGCGGTCTCTCTCGTCAAGACCCGTGTTCTGCTTGATGACTAGGGCTGGTGAGGCTTCGTGAATGTGGAAGAATTTTCAAAGGGGGTATGTTTAGTGCTCTTATGCGTCTCCCAGCGACGCGAAATCTCTAAAGGTGGAGACAGACTGTAGTCTACGGGGTCGATTACTCTGTTCATTTCTTGAAAAGCATGATAGGGTGGCATTCCATGATTACTGCCAGGTTGCCTCTATCCTCTCTTTTCCTTAACAAGAACTTGGGGTACTTCTTTACTATTTGTGGATGGCTTTGAGTTATATAAAATCTGTATTCCACGCCTCTAGATTGATCCATCTAAAGAAATGTTTGGGGAAAACCAAGTGATTGTTATGAAGAAAACCAAAATACCCTTTAAGAAGGTATTCTTTGACTATCAATATTCTAAAGAACAAGCTGAGCATGTGCTTGCACCTGACCCGAATAGAAACCAACCTATCATGGTGGAGGAGACCTTCATTGATAGTGCTTTGAAAAGGCCTTTTGGGGCTGGTCCTTCGGGATCCAAGAAAAACAAGGGAAAAGATAAAGAAAAATTGACATGCCAAATCCCCTGAATTTGATGTCAGGAATAAAGGAGATTAGTCTCCAAATTAAGGAAACCTCTTTATTTCTCTTTGATATCAACCTTTATAAGAAGGGTGTTGGTGATCTAGGAATGATGAAAGTACCACCGTTTGGCTTTAGGCAGGTCTTGGTCTTAGTAATCAAGCTATTAGGCTGCTTGGATCCTACTAGCACCAAAAATAATGAACATCTTAGAACTATCATAAATACTGAAATTAACCTCTTGCAAATGATAACTATTGGCATAAGGAAAAGAAATTTAGATAAGGCGGCCTTTTGTATTGATTGCTTGTATGACTATACTGATAAAGACAGTGGCAATGCGCAAAAGCTATCTAGAAATGCTTATTTGTTTACCCTTTTGAAAAACTGCTCTGAATTTAATGTCCTCTTATGCATCAGAAAACTATGTAGAGTTTATAGAATCGAGTTTGAAGATGATGTGCTTATGATTCATCTAAGACAAATTTATGAGGTTATGTATGATGAATTTTGCTATGAAATGATCTTAAGCTATGAGAATGCCAACTTATGTGATCTATTGACTTTGGTAGATGCTAAAATAATCTGGAGCTTTACAACTCCTAAAATTTCTCTGATTACTACAGTTTGGGTGGATCTTATTAATAGTGAAGATAAAGAACACCTTAGAAGTATTAATAACATTGAACTTATCCCCTTGAAGACAATAATAGCTAGCAAAAGGAAAAAAGATTTTGATAAGGTGCATCCTCATTTTGACAGCCTGAATGACCACAATAATAAAGACAATAGTCATGTGCATTATTTGATTAGAATTTCTCATCTACACACTATTAAGGAAAACTGTACAGATTTAAATTCTCAATTATGCATTGTGAGATGCAGGAAGTTACGACAAATGAACAAACCAACTTTTATAGTCAAGCACTTAGGTGGTTTGCTCATGATATTGTGCAAAGAATGTGGGAAACATTTATGGTTGGTTGCTTGTTATGTATTAATGCTTAAATTTATCAATTATGATTACTGTTGTTGGAAAATTTTAAAGTTTAAGTTACTGCATGCTAAAATTACTACCTTAAAATTACTCTTTGTATCAACAGAATAAAGCAAGAAGAGATATTACCCTATCTTTCCATTCACATGGCAATTCTTTTAATAAATCTTGTAAAAGAAAGAATAAAATTTGGAAATTTAAGAGTATGAGGAGTTGGCACTCTAACTTGACAGGATAAACTGAATTGTGTATTATAAGGTGGAAAGTGCATATCTATTTAGATTGTGGTTTATTGATACAATATGGAATTTAGCATTTTCTGGTGACAAAATGCAGATATGACAGAGCTTTGAAAATGTCATATAAGGAGAAAAGGGAGCACGCCAATGGCTATTTCTGGGTTGTGGATTTCAGTTGAACCAGTTAGAATGTTGGATTTGGATGATGCAATGTATAGCCAGAACAATTGAAGAACATTTATGGTTGCATGGGGAACAAGACACTCGGATTGAGCAATTCAAGAGCATGGATAACAAAATGAAATATTAAGCATTCCATGTTCTAATGTATCCATGCTCTTGAATTTAGTGGATAACTACATTTGACTATAGATACATGTACATTCAAGAGCATGGATAACTACATTTGACTATAGTGAAATGTTTGACTTTGTTTGAAGGCAATTGTCTAATGTATCCACTAAATTCTTTCGAATGTTAACAGACCTATCTAGACTCAATTAAACATCCACTTTTGTGACTTGCAAATTAAAATCTAGACCTTTAAGCACTTAGAATTTAAGATTAAATTGAATCAACATCTGCTATCGCGACTTGCTAACTCAACCCAACCTTAAGGTTTCTATGACAACTGTTACTCCACAAGAGAATTCAAAATACTATCATAATAGAGAAAACTCAAGTTCAAATCCTAGGGTTCCAATAGGAAAAAGTACCTTTCAGTCTCAATTCCCTGTCTTACTACTTATCAAAGTTTTTACCTTTCAGTCTCAAACTTTGGCAAGTTCTCATTCACAATAGTTACTAAGGCATAAAGCATCTAGGATTGAATCAAACAAAGCTTCAAACAATAAATTGTTCAATTTAATAGATTAGTCTGCCTACACATCATTGGGTTCACCCCAATCTTAAATTTTAGGGTTTAGCTAGACATGGAGAAAGAAGAAATCAATTCAATAATGAGAATCAACATACCAGATTGAAGAAACGAACAAACTTGATTAAAATCCAACAAATCCAAACTCAAATTCAACAAAAGTCTTCAATCTCCAACTAGATCTATCCAAACTTGTTTCTCAAGTAATAAGAACTTGGTAAAAAAAAGTCGAACCCTAATCTAGAAGTCAAAGGAAAGTATTAATACTAAGGATAGAAAAGGAGAGGCGTCCCAAAAACCTGACATAAAAGGGACACACGATCCACGATGCGTGTCGTGCGCCTAAGACGCACGACCCAAAGAAGCAACGCACGACCCTGGCATGTGCACGACCCGTGCCTTTGTGACGCACGATCGTGCGTTTTTGATGATGCAACCTTGTTTCAAGGCGCTACGGATCTTTGCGTGGTATGAGTATTAGGTCTCAAATTTACGAAGCAAAAGACTTGAGAGGCTCGAACCAACGTTGGATTGGCTCGAGTGAGTTCAAACAAGCAAGCACGAGAACAATTGATTACGAGAGCTTTGTGAAATAAAGTGACGGCGCAATCACTATGTTAAAGATATGAGAATCCCTCAACTAATTCAATTAACCTAAGTGTGCATAAGTTGAAATGAAAGACATAACACCTTATATAGGTGCGGCTATGAAGAAACCCTAAACTAAGCTAGATAGCGCCTAGGGCTTGGATGCAACCAAGGCCCATCGGCGCAAGGCCCAAGAAAGACCTTCTAAATACATAAAACCACTAATATTAATGTTTAAGAATGGAAAACATACTAAAAAAGACAATAAAATGATATGTCGCTCGTGGTCGGCACCGAAGTGTCAAGGCAAGCCATTGTAAGGCGTGGCGCGGCGCGACGAGGTCTTGGCGAGGTGCTGGCGTGCGGCGCTGGCGAGTCCAGGACGATGTTGAGGGTGCTGGCGCGCGGAGCTGGTTGAGGCTGTCGAGAACCTCAAGTTGCGATGCGGGTCTGGGGTTTGGCGCAAGGGACGAGTCCGAGGAGGATGGTGCCGATGACTCGACTCGAGGTTCTTCGGCGCTAAGGATGCAAACAGTAGTGTGCGCCGGCGCGGAGAAGGGCGCGCCATGGACTGCGGACAAGCGTGACACCAAGGACTGCGTCGCGGTCTCGATGGCACGGGCCCTGGCATGGGTGACGGGTCCATCCGAGAGCAAGGTGAAAGCGTCGTCTTCCTAGCTAGCATCCAATAACAGGGTCGCATCAGTTGACCCACGACTCTGGCCGTTCTCTGAAGCTAGACGCATGATCGTGCGTGTATGGTGCACGACCTTCAATGTACATGGGCTAATGGCGCACGATCGAATGGTTTTCAACACTGCATACACGACCATGCACCTTGGTGCACGACCTTGGACATGATCGTGTGGTTCCTTCTTTTTGACTCTTGGATTGTTCTTTTCCGGTCTCGTTGCCTCCTAGACTGAAGTCTTGATTCCACCATATCTCCAAACGCATCCAAATAAAGCTCGAACTTCTCGAAAGTACATGAAAAACATAAAGATACGCGTGTAGACATCTATAACGGAAACTAAACTAAAAGTACTAGAAAACACAAGACATATGCATGAAAACATACTAAACTAAGGTTCTAAATGCATGTCTTAAGATGCTCTAAAATGCAAGCTATCATTTACGTGGAGGAAAAATAAAACAGAGATTATAATATATATGAAAAATTAGATAGAACTTTGGTTTGTAATGACAATTTACAATATTTACCACATATTAAAACCGCAATTCATGCGTTCACCACCTTCGATCATTGTAAAATTTCCATTAACCTAAGTCATGAAACAATAGAGAAAGCATTGCCATTTAAGATGGAAAAATGTGGATGCATAGGAAAGATTTTAGAAATATAGTTAAGCAAGCTTGGAGACTAGATATTCCATGATTAAAAAATGTTCCAATTGGTCAAGAAAACTCAACTCCTTAAGAAGCATGCGAAACAATGGAATAGGAAACCTTTAGGAAACACATTCGAACAATTAAAGGAAGTGGAAAGAAAATTAATAGAACTCCAAGCACAAACACTAATTTTTACAGAAAAAAAGATAGGCTATTAAAGCTAACAGGGGCTTCAAAAAGAAGGAATAATATGCAGGGTGGATAGGAAAATATAGGCTAATGAAAAAATAATGCCTCTATCACTTTAATGTCATATGCAAGACTCATGTAAGAAGCCTCAAAATAGATATTTAAACACAAGTTCTAGAGTAGCAAGTCATAGTGAGCAAGAAATATAAGAGAGGACAATTAATCCTAGAAAGGCTAAAAATATGATCTCACAAGGTAAAACATGTCTAGAACTTCAGCATAATCTTAAAATCTCAAAAGATAACATGTGCTCATTCAATTATATGCAAAACATACAAATCCACAATCATGCTAATATATAGAGATTTCAACAACTCAAGCATGTCATGGGGTTTTAGAGTTATGAAAGGAATAATTAAGGACAAGGGGTTTTTCATTAAAAGGGATTCAATAACACCTAAAACGCATGATTTTTTGTATTTTTAGCATTTTTCTGCTTTTTTTATTTTTTTATGCAAAGACAAATGCTAAAAACTTAAACATGAAAATGCAACCTAGCATGCAACTATATGTAATCTAACTAACATGAAACTTCTTTCCTTCCCCCAAACTTAAAATCTACATTGTCCCCAATGTAGAAAATAAAAGAGAGAGAAGAAAACACTAACCTTGGGTTGCCTCCCAAGCAGTGCTTGCTTAAGGTCATTAGCTTGACCTTTCATCTTCTCTTAAGCACTCGGGTCAGGAGGGTCTATGGCACCCACCTTAACCGGATCAAGATCAACTACAAGCTTCAACCTATGCCTTTGTACTTTGAATTTCCCCGAGTTTTTATGCCAAATCTCATCTCCTCCTCCTTGTAAAACTCGAGTCATTATGTATGGCCCTGACCATCTTGTTCCTTTTCTCCCGGGAAACATGTTGGATCTTTCATGGAATAGCATCACCCTGTCTCCAATCTTGACCTCAACTTTTGCTCAATCCTTCTTCTTTTTCTTTGGATTTCCACCCTTCATGTCCTTAGCACCATCACCAACTATGAGGCTTTGAGCCTCCACATCTTGTTGAGAAGGTTGAGCAGCATCAACAAGTAGCTCTCCTTTCTCCACCTGGACCTCAATAGCGGTCACACTAAGCTCCAATGGGTCCTTAGAGACCAAAGACATCAAAGATCCATGAACTTCCCTGTCTATGACATCTATCCTGCCATCATCATCCTCACAAGAAGATTGTTTAATAGCTTTAGAAAAACTAAACTCAATTTTCTCATCACCTATTGTGAAAGAGAGGACCCCCTGCTTAACATCAATCATGGTACCTGTAGTAGCTAAAAAGGGTCTTCCCAAGATGACTGGGACATGCATATTAGCATCAATATCAAGCACAATAAAATCCACAAGAATAAAGAACTTACCTATACGAATAGGTACATCCTCAATGATTCCTATGTGGCGAACTGATGATCTATTTGCCATATTAAGTGTCATCCCTATAGGCCTAGGTTCTCCCAAACCCAATTCTTTGCAGATGGATAAGGGAATAATACTTACACTAGCTCCAAGATCACATAAAGCATCATACGTAGTATTTCCAAAGACAATAGGGACATAAAAGTTACCTGGATCTTCAAGTTTAGAGGGAGCTTGTTTTGGATAAGGGTACTACACTCCTTGATTAGAGACACG
This sequence comes from Fallopia convolvulus, assembly GCA_964016875.1. NCBI lineage: Eukaryota > Viridiplantae > Streptophyta > Magnoliopsida > Caryophyllales > Polygonaceae > Fallopia > Fallopia convolvulus. The sequence goes on along the minus strand of OZ024735.1, from coordinate 16,676,443 downwards.
AATTGACATTCATCAATCTTCCTCTTGTTGGATAGGATCTCTTTCAAGAACTTCACATAAGAGGGCATTTGCTTCAAGGCATCTGTGAAAGGAATGTTGATGTAGAGCTTCTTCAACACATCCACAAATTTTCTAAATTGTGGATCCAATTAGGCTTGAGCTCTTCTTTGAGGAAATGGTAGAGGTGGCTTGTATGGTGGTGGAGGAACATATGGAGGCTCCTTCTCATCTTATTTTGACTCCTTAGGGACCTCTTTCTCTTGTAACTCATTCTCCTTGACCTTTTGAGTCATAGGTGGAGTGTCAAGCTCTCTTCCACTTCTTAGAGATATAGAATTCACTTGGCCTCTTGGATTAGCTTTAGGTTGTCCAGGCAATTGACCACTGGGTCTTGGAGCATTCAAGGCTTGTTGAGCTAATTGTTGCTAAAACAAATTTTGTTGCCTTTTCATCTCTTGTAGCTCTGAGATCACCTCCTGTTGAAAGGACTGGCTTGCTTTTTGACCTGCCACAAGTTGCTCAAGTAGAAGCTCCATTGTTGATTGTTGAGGTTGTGGCACATGAGGAGCAGCTTGTGGTTAAGGAGCTTTTGGTTGAAACCCAAGCGATTGTCTTTGTTGTGCTTGACTATTTCCATAGGAGAAGTTTGGGTGATTCCTCTAACCGGGGTTGTAAGTATTTGAGTATGGGTCATTTCTTACATCCCGATTGTAGTTATTCATGTAGTTAACTTCTCCTTCTTGTGACTCACACTGAGAATCATACAAATGACAAGCTGATATTGTGTGATCACTTGCTCCACAAAATTGACAATTTACCACTGAGTTTGATGGTGTAGGACCAATGGGCTTTCCTGCCGTTGCAGCCGTTTCCATCGGCTTCACCTTCTAAGTTAGAAAATCAACATGAGATCTCAATTGAGTATTGGCATCAACTTCATACATCTCAGAGGCTTTCATTGCACAAGATGTGGAGCGAACATCAGAATAATTATGGGAATGCAATGCAGTTCTTTCAATCAAATCCCATGCAGCATCTAATTGCAGATTAGGCATGTCACCTCTAGATGAGGCATCAATTAGCAGATAAGTTGCACTCACAATTGCATTATAGAAGACATCAAGAAGCGCCACTTTAGATTGCCCATGATGAGAGCACAACACAAGAAGCTCCTTGAATCTCTCCCATGCTTCAAAGTAAGACTCTCCATCTTTCATCTTGAAATTACTAATTTGTTGCGTCATCTCAGAAGTCTTCTTAGGTGGGAAGTATTTGTTCAAGAAGGCTGAGGCTAACCCATTCCATGTTCTGATGGAGTTCTGAGGAAGAGTCTTGAACCATATCTTGGCCTTGTCCCCTAAAGAGAATGAGAAGGCTCTCATCTTGAGTGTGTCATCTGGGACATCATGGATTTTGACAGTTTTCATGAGCTCAATAAAAGTAGTGAGTTGCTGATGAGGATTTTCAGATGGAAGACCTCCAAATTGATTTCGTTGAACCATGTTGATCAAGGAGGGCTTCAATTCAAAGTAACGAGCTTGCACCTCAAGATAGACAACACCAGAAATAGGCCCATGTTGAGCAGGCCTCATGTATTCAGCTAGAGTCTGTGGGCGTTGTTCTTGCTCTTGGAGCGCTTGGTTTTGGGTCGCCACAACCAATTGATTTCTAGCAGTCACCAGTTGGGTTTCTAGATCAGCGACATAGGCATTATGCAAAACCCGAGCTTCTTCGTTTTGGTCACCCATAGCTTGGATTTCACGTTGCTCTCGCAGTCTTCTACAGAAAGTACGCTCAATTTCAAGATCAAAATCGTTGGGTTGTTGAGCATTCAGGGCTCTTCGGATGAACTAGAGAACAATCAGAAATCACAAACAAAAGACACAAAATTAAAAAGAAAAACAGACCCAGTCTACCGGTTGTGAGAAACAACCAATACTAACGATAGTACCCGGCAACAGCGCCAAAAACTTGATAGGCCAAATCCTACCCCGCATGTGTATGGGATCGGTTGTAATACCAAGGTGTCGAACTTTGGGTCTATATATGTAGTATCAATTGTAGTCAAATCAATGGACCAAGTCAAAAAATAAGAAAAGATTGTTTTGTGATTTTAGCTATGAACTAACTATGACAAATAAATAAGTAAATATGAGAGAAATCAATGAGAGAAAGGCTTCCAAGATCAAGGATCCCCACAATAATGCTTCAGTAGACTATAAAGGATGATTGCACAATCTTAACTTTGACTTTGTTTGTCTAATGTAACTAGACTCAATTAAACATCTACTTTCGTGACTTGCAAATTAAAATCTAGACCTTTAAGCACTTAGAATTTTAGATTAAATTGAATCAACATCCGCTTTTGCGACTTGCAAACTCAACCCAACCTTAAGGTTTCTATGACAAATGTTATTCCACAAGAGAATTCGAAATACGTTCATAATAGTGAACTCAGGTTCAATTCCTAGGGTTCCAACAGGAAAAAGTACCTTTCAGTCTCAATTCCCTGTCTTACTACTTATCAAAGTTTTTACCTTTCTGTCTCCAACTTTGGCAAGTTCCCATTCACAATAGTTACTAAGGCATAAAACATCTAGGATTGAATCAAACAAAGCTTCAAACAATAGATTATGCAATTTAATAGATTAGTCTACCTATACATCATTGGGTTCACCCTAATCTTAGAATTTAGGGTTTAGCAAGACATGGAGAAAGAAGAAATCAATTCAATAATGAGAATCAATATACCGGATTGAAGAAACAAACAAACATGATTAAAATCCAACAAATCCAAACTCAAATTCAGCAAAAGTCTTCAGTCTCCAACTAGATCTATCAAAACTTGTCTCTCAAGTAATAAAAACTTGGTAAAAAAAGTCGAACCCTAATCTAGAAGACAAAGGAAAGTATTTATACTAAGGATAGAATAGGAGATGCGTCCCAAAAACCCGACATAAAAGGGACGCATGATCCACGATGCGTGTCGTGCGCCTAAGACGCACGACCCAAAGAAGCAACACACGACCCTAGCCTGCGCACGACCCGTGTCTGTGTGACGCACGATCATGCGTTTGTTGATCCACGACTCTGGCCGTTCTCTAAAGCTAGACGCACGATCGTGCGTGTATGGCGCATGACCTTCAACGTTCTTGGGCTAATGGCGCACAATCCGAAGGTTTTCAACACCGCATGCACGACCGTGCACCTTGGTGCACGACCTTGGACATGATCGCATGGTTCCTTCTTTTTGGCTCTTGAATTGTTCTTTTTCGGTCCCGTTGCCTCTTAGACTGAAGTCTTTATTCCGCCATGTCTCCAAACGCGTCCAAATAAAGCTCGAACTTCTCGAAAGTACTTGAAAAGCATAGAGATACGCGTGTTGACATCTATAACGAAAACTAAACTAAAAGTACTAGAAAACACAAGACATATTATTGATCTAGGAGGACAATCGCCCTTGCCAGAGGTCAGCCATGAAAGGTGAGGTTGCCTTTATTCCCGATCATGTGGTTGGAACATCCACTGTCAATGACCCATATGTTGTTCCCCCTCACTACAACTTGTAAAATTAGTTAGATTTGGTGACCCAGACAAGATGTATCTTGTCTGGTTCCATACAAGGAAACAAAGTTCTATCGACCAAATAATCAGCTAAATTATGGACTTGTGTGGAGTTCCTGGTACTCAAATAGGAGTTCCTAGGCGAGTTCCCATTCTTGGGAACTTTCCACTGATTGGGCCTGTTCAAATTTCTTCTTTGAAAGTTTTGATTTTTGAAGTTCTTGTTCCCAATATTGTGTGAGCGATGAGCTTGTCTCTTGGGACAACTTTCAAGCACATGGATTCTCTCCTCTAACTGAGCGTTCTTCAGCTTTTGGCTTTGAAGCTCAAGATCCCAACACTCATTTCTCTCTTTTTCTATGAGAGGAGAGGTACCATCCTTTGATGATCCTTCCCCATACCCTATCCCATGCCTAGCTGGGACAAACTTGGTCATACGAATTGTTTCTTGGGTGTCTTGAGGTTTGGTTATGCACTCTACTGGTCTAACTTCATCACAAAGGGAATAAACTCCTAGGTTTTTCTTAGCAATTTTAAACTTGAGTTTTTTACTAAACCACATTTCTCTGTTGAACATATCTTTCTTAAGCGCTTCATTTTCTTTTAAAACCATGGTTTGAGGAAGGGAACTATCGAGACACTTCTGGTTTTCAAGCAGAATTTTGAAGATTTGTCCCTTTCACCCTTGATACTATTGAGTTCCCTTCTAAGAAGCGTGGTTTCCATGGTTGAGGATTCTAGCTTTACAATGAACTCATCATATTTGGAACCAAACTCCATTCCCAGTTTTTCAATTAACATGTACTGGGATTGATCAAGTTTTCTTTGGATTTTAATATTATCTTTTAACATCTTAGCTAGCAATTTCAACAGCTCAGGTTTTTCGTATTGAGAAATAGAGTTGAGAAGGATTTTAGGATTTACCTCATTGGGTTATTCCCCAGTGGTCTCCCCTATGGCCATAACACATGTTTCTAGTGATTTCCACGCCTCTGGCTCCTCATCATTGGATTCACTCTAAGTTGCTATGTAGGCCTTTTTCTTGCCATTGTCGGGCCTTCGCTCCTCAGTTCCATGAGGACAGTTCTTGGCGAAGTGCCCCTTCTTGTAGCAATTGGCGTCCGCAAGATCTTTGTCTCTGTCTTGATCACACATGGCATTGTTGAGATACATTTTGGCTTTGTAGTTAGCCTCCATGCATTGCCACTCGTTGGGACCCCATTTTGACAGGTCGTTCTTGATGGTAGCATTGACTTTGAAGTTTCCATGCTCAATGACACACCATGCCTGGTAGACTCCTCATCCAGTCTCTCATCTTGATTTGCCAATTCTCGAATCGTCCGACGATGAGTCTGGGAGGCTTGTTGTTCCCATGTCCAATATTTGTAAGTTCTTGAGACATTTTTCTTCACACATGCAAAGACTAACCAAAATCTAGAGCGTCTGCTTTGATACCAATTGTTGGATCGAGGGTTAGTTAAAACGGTTATGGGAACTGTATCGGACAGTTCCCACACGCAGCGAAATAAGTAAAAGTGCAAGTAAGTAAAGAAGTTGAGATAGTCCCCTTATAAAGGAACCCCACAACGATCAACTAATCGTGTGAGTAAACCTCTACCTCCGCTTGGAGGATTTTCGAATGAGTTCTCTTTTCTTTATTGCTTAGTTCCCTTTAGGTTACAAGGCAGAATAAAACTTCTCTGTTCCTACAAGGACTCTCTCCCTAGGCAACACTAATATATTCTCTCAACCCTAACCCGGTGAACGCTCACAATCAAAGCAAAAGAAAAACTCAAACCTTCCTATCTTTGTCTCTTCAACTAAGTTCCCCTAGACCTGGGAACTCCTTCTATCTTCCTTCGCCGTCGTCGAGATTAGCTCGCCGTCGGGGACTTTTCACCAAGGCTATGGTCTTCACCGATGTACTCTTAAGCTCTCACTCTTATGTTTAGAATTTCTGAGTTGTGAAAAGTATCGAGCAAGGTCACTATTGAAGGGTTTAAATAGGCATGATGAGAAACCCTTATCCATTTGAGGTATTTGTCCTAAATACCCTTTTTGCCTTGCTCTCCAAGTTTGATCCTCAAGGTTGACATGTGATTCTGATTTGAATTTGAATTGTCAACTCTTGGATCACATCGGACCGTTGGATGGTCGTCTTCACTCTGATGCACAATCTGAAGTCTAAGACGCCCTTTTGTCCGATCGAGACATGATCCCTCAAAATGCGTTGAGATGTCGCTTTTGCGCATGCGCTGGTTCCCATCCAGAGGGAATTGATCTCATCTTCTCGGTTCCCTTATCTTGGGAACTCTTCTTGACTTCGAGGGAATCCTGTTCTTCTCATCTAGTTCCCATCTTGTGGGAACTCTGGTTCACTAAGTTCCCTAACTTTTGGAACTTTGATTCTCTTCTAGAGTTACTCGCATCTTGATTGAGTTCCCTTGACATGGGAACTTTCGTTGCCTCAGTTCCCATGCCTTGGGAACTTGTTATTCCGCGTTGGGCTTAGTGACGTGCAACTTGTTAATATGAAATACTTGGTAGTAGGCGTTAGTTCCCATGGTGTATTTAATTATCAAAACGGAGGGCGTTGTTCCAGTGTTAATGAACGTGAGTTCCTAACACCGACTCAACGCCAACCTTCTTAAAACCATATCTTGTTGTGCATATCGGTTTCTTACTCGTGTAGTTCATTGGGAAATCTTTCAATGCCACTGTAATCTGGATCGGGGTACAATTTCTTGATGACATAGACTCCACCAACTTAAGCTTTTGGTCGGTGAGTCTTCCAACGAGTGCATGCCCATGCAAACTAGAATTTATCCTATGGTTGTGAATTCCATATGCATGAACAACCTCAATCCTCCACGATCCTCTAGGACCCTCAATATAAGTCATGGCAAACTTTCAGGCACATTTTTTGACTTAATGGTCTCTTGGACCTCCTTTACTTCCCTTTTCTTCGGGGTGTGAACCCCTTCTCTCTCTCTCGCATACCAACCAAGTATTGCGAAGTTGACCGAATATTGTAGACTTTTTTGTCCGCCATGTTCGTCTGCACATATTTTCAATACCTGTTGTCTTAACCCACTATATGACCTCCTCTCTGCTATCAAACATCTTATCTGTAGTAAATAAATTTGTATAATCATTTGAGTCTTGCACCACCTCCTCCACGGGTTCCAAAAACTATGGAATGTCGCTCAAAGGTGGAAGCCCACACCTTGCCACTAGTGCCATCTGTGTATAATCATTAATGTACTGATCAGTCTACATCTGAGAATATCCACTATCGCACTAATCTAGACGCATCTGAGAGTATCCACCTCAATCACCGGTAGTTGGCATCTGACTTGGATGCATTGACGGATATCCAATACTATACCAATCTCAAGCGAACAAAATTGGTTTTGACTGCACTTGGGGATATCCATATTCAGAATTGTTGTATACAGGATCACTCTTGACCCAAATCTGTGCAGTTGAAGAATTTGTTTAATCTGTGCAGTTGAAGAATTTTTTTTTTCATATGTAAATTTTATATGATTTTGTAAATAGATCTAGTTTCCCCATTTAATAAACTTGTTCTTGTTGTTTGTGTTTATCCTTGTTCTGATTTACAGGGACTATATGTTATATTTGATTATGTTTTTTTTGCATATGTAATTTTTTTCCTTTTTCATTTGTAGATGATTTGTGTTTGTGGACGATATGATTTTCAAGGTTTTCGGGAAATCCACCAAATCCGGAGTGGTCAGCGATGGTGGAGATTACGTAGAAGGCCATCAGCCTCCGTCGACGCAGGTGATCCCATCGTCAATGAGATACTTTTCGATTTCTGATGCAACGGTGAGTTTTTAAATTCTGTTGTGCTTCTCAATTTCATGAAAATATGAGTTGAGATCTTTACGTATATTGACCTAGTCATTTGAATTGATTTGCAGGAGAGTGGTCCATGGAAGCGATTTAGTTTATGGTTATGGAAGAGACGTCAACTCATACATTGTTAATATGTTCGATATCTTTAATTATATATTTGAGTTCTTGTATACACATGTTCAAATATATATTGTGAATTTAATGTTCAGATATTTTGTATACATGTTCGAGATTGTGTACTTAACATTCAGATATATTATACACATATTTGAGTTCTTTTAAACATATGTTCATAAATGTGAAGTTAATATTCAAATATATTGTATACATGTTAAATATTGTGAATTGAATATTCAGATATTTTGTATAAATGTTCGAAATTGTGTTCTCAATATTCGTTGACACATATTGATTTTAATAGAACATATTCGGATATAATCATATTCGAGAATGTGGTATTCATATTCATGTAAACATAATAGTATATTCAATATGTAACCACGTTACTACTACAACTAACCTGAACATACATGACAATAAAGTTGAATATACATAATAACAACCTGAATATATAATAATTAAATTGAACATGTTGATACAACGACATGTTCGAGAATGTGTTATGCATATTCGAGTATAAAACATAGTATGTTCAATATATATAGGATTAAGATCAGGTGAGGATGGCTCTTACCGTAGATAATTAGGAGGATCCTCAGCCTTTGAATTAATTAGAAAGAATTAATAGATAAGATTTTATTGAATTAAAAGAAAAACTAATAAATCTATCCATATCTAATTTTCTCTCTTCTATAATATCTCCCGCATCTATATGTGCGCTGATGCTAAACTTCCCCCTCATCTAATTCATATTGAACAATTAAGAGATTGCAAATGAACAAGTAAGGTATTTATCATGAACAAGTATTATTATATTATGGATGAACAATCATTTATAAATAATTACGTCTCTCTACAGGTGAACAACTACTCATTAACAGTTGAACAACTACAACAATGAACAACAAATACCTACCAATGAACAATTCATCTCTCACGTCTACATAAGCGTTGATACTAAACTTTCTCTCTCATTGATAGCTTGCATATAGGAGCAGTTTAGATGCATGTTTTATATATGTTTAGTAAGTTTTAGGTTGGTTTTTATGTAGTATTTAGGTTTTTGTGTTGTCGGATATTATGCACTGGTTTGCTCGGTTTTGCAGGTTTTTAGGTTCAGGAGCAATAGCGGGGCGAGGTGTAGATTGACCATGGTGGTGGTGGACGAGCTAAAGGAGTGCTAGGGTGAAGATTGAAGAAGAAAGAAGAGCCAAGCCAAGAATCAAGTGCTCGGGATGCTAAGTCGAGCAATCTGGCCGAGCAATCCCATCTGAAAGGAAATTGCGCGAGGAAGCAAGAAAGCGCGGCCGCGCAATTATGTCAAACCGCGTAATTGGGAATTTGACACGGACATGGTTTTGGGCCGAGCTTTGGTTTTGGGCTTTGATATTCGGTTATTTGGGCTTGTATTTTGGCCGAGTATTATGTGTAAGATATAGTTTGAGGGTTGTTTTTAGAAGACATATTTAAACCTTATGTTAGTTTAATTTTCTCATACTTTTGATCATACTTTTGGAGGCTATGGTTTTCTCTCAAGGAAGAACCTTTGAACCTTTGTAAGTTTGATTTTAATTCAATTATGCATTGCTAATTTCTCTTGTGTTTGACTAGTTATTGAAATCATAGATTGCATAATATTGTGAGGTTTGATTGATTCTTATCAACTTGAATAGGTTTTATTCCCTATGCTTAATTGAATCAGAATTTATCTAGGGTTTTGTTAGATTGATCACCTAATAGAATTTCTAGGTTAATTTACAACTAATCTGATTAATGCCCGTTCGGGGTTGATTAGATAAAGTAGCATCTATAATTGTTTGGACCCGTTCGGGCTATTCAATTGTAGAAGGGAATAAATCCATAAATAACTTAGATGTCTGTTTGCTCTAAGTGTTTGTTTCTATTGATAACTTGATTCGTAAATCTGTCGTTTAATTGAATCTAGACGTTGTTTTAGGTTGTTAAATGATTAGGGTTGTTTAGACTGTTAGTTCTTTCAACTAGATTTGAAGTTTGGGTCATAATCCTTAGTAGGAGTATAATCCACAATAGATTATTCAAAGGAATTGAGAGTCAAAAGAATCAATGATCAATACGCATATCTATGACGGATGTAACTAGTTGAACACGCTTGTTCCTTAATTGATTTAAACCATCTTTTGCATTCATATTTACTTCTAATTTTGCATAGTAGTTTAGATTTTCATTTAATAAAACCCCCTCATATGAGTTACTTGGCACTTAAGCAATAACACATTTCCACGAGTCTTTGTGGGTTCGACCCTTACTTACCCCTCTACTGAGTTGGTTAAGCTAAGGTTTCTTTGATAGGTATAAACGACCACGTATTTACCTCATCACTCATCTAATACATATTGAACAATTAAGAGATTGCAAATGAACAAATAATGTATTTATCATGAACAAGTATTATTTAATTGAATAATTACGTCTCTCTACAAGTCAACAACTACTCATTTACAATTGAACAACTACAACAATGAACAACTAATACATAATAATGAACAATTCATATCTAATTTTCTCTCTCCTTAATATCATTCGCGTCTATATAAGCATCGATACTAAACTTTCTCTCTCCTTTAATATAAATTGAACAACTAAGATATTGTAAATGAACAAGTAATTAATGTAATGATCATGAACAATTACAACTACTTATTCGTAAATGAATAACTACATACACTAAACCCTAAACCCAAAATACTAAACCCTAAACCCTAAATAGCAAACCCTAAACCCTAAAGCCATAAATACTAAACCCTAAAGCCATAAATACTAACCCTAAATCCTAAATACCAAACCTTAAATGCAAAATCATAAACCCTAAATAGTAAACCCTAAACCCTAAAGCCACACACCCTAAACCCTAAACTATAAACCCTAAACCCTATATACCAAACCCCAAACCCTAAAGCCATAAACCCTAAACCCTAGATACTAAACCCTAAATCCTACATCGTAAATATTAAACCCTAAACCATAAGCCTAAAGTTGGGTTTAAGGTTGAGTATTTAGGGCTTAGTATCTTAGGGTTTGCTATTTAGGCTTTATGGTTTATGGTTTACTAGTTAGGGTTTAGGGTTCATTATTTAGGGTCTAGAGTTTATTTTATGGTTTATTTTTGGGGTTTAGGGTTTACTATTTAGGATTTAGGGTTTAGTAGTGCGGGTTTAGGGTTTATAAAAATACTATTACTAATAGATATTATGAAATTCTTGAAAATTGAAAATTTGGGATATTTTAATAATTTTTTTAGCAAAGGTATTTTTATAAAAAGTGAAGATTTGGTTCAAATTATAAAATCTTTTGCTTCCATATTTTAATGATTTTTTTAGCAAATGTATTTTAAAAAAAATGAAGATTTGATTCAAACTATAAAATCTTTTGATATCCTTTTATGAAAATAGTTTTATCTTTAGAGATATTTTATAGAAAGATTTTATTACTAAATAATTATTAGAATTATAAAAATTATATAATTAGAAGATATCTATCAAAAATATATATACCAATATTGATAATTTATACTAGAATTACCAATAACGATAATTTATGGTTCAAACTATAAAAATATGTAGTTTGAATCAAGTCTTTTTATTGATCAAACTTTTTCAATCTATTTTTCAAACTATTTTTTTTTTATCATATAAGAGATTTAGCTATTTAGTCACCTCTTTTTCTATTGATAAAAAAAATTTGTGTATAATACTGGATATATATTTGTGGAAGATGAATGTATTAAATTAGTACGTAAAATGATTATTTTTCATATAATTTAATTAAAAAATAAAAAAATCCGCGCAAGGCGCGAAAAACTACGCTAGTTTGAAAATCATTCCAACTACAAATTTGCAAATCACGTACTTTATTTTTTCAGTTTTTTTCTCTTTTCTTTTCAACCCCTTTATTTTCGTACCTGCCTTTTTTTTATTTCAATCTAGTAAATCTCTCCCTAATTTAAATATAATGGATCCGCAAATCTCACCCTTAAATTACCTACATCCAACGCCTCATATTCATTCCGCCGTTTCTCTACAAGTGTCGCTTCTCTTGAACCCTTCCCTACATAGATATATAAAGTAGTATATAAAATTCGAAATAAAATCATCCTAAATGAAATCCGAAATGGAATGGAGTGGATTGGCTTACGTCAAAGCTGAATTAAAGACATACGACGGAATGAATTAAGGTAGATTAGAGCATTTAATGTCTCGGTTTAAAAAAAACTCAGCCGTAACGACCAAAAGGATCCCAACCGTAACGGCCATGTGTGCTCCAGCCGTTACGGTTGAGGCATATCCGACCGTAACGGATGCGGTCCTTCTGGGCCGGGCAATATTCTAAAAAATTCCGGATGCGCTATTCGGAAATCCGGTCGATATATTTATATTGATATTGATGATTTGGATTTAAGGAGGGTACTATGGAAAGTTTCGAAAACTTTGGTCCACTAGTGAAAAAAAGAAACCACGGTGGGAGTGGGCGAATTTGTGCGTAATAAATACGGTGAATTTCACCAAACCACCCGTGAAATAAGAGTTTGTACACAAAACCATCCGTAAAATTTCAAATTATGTTAAACCACCCTTAAAAAAATACTCCGTTAGCAAATGACCACACTTCTCAATTCAATCGTTAACATCCCGTTAAAAACCAGTAAAATTACAAAAAAAACTCTATATGCATATTCACAATTCTAACCTAAATTCCAACTTCCAATTCCCCATGGGCGCAAGTGTGAGGATTTGGATGTGAGGATTTTCCAAATTCCAGTACAAGGGTACAATCCCGATGGATCTCCTGATTCGTGGTGACAGAATGTTAGTTCCGGGGGCAGTGCTTTGCGCCGATGACGGTTAATTTGGCTAACAACTGCTCGTTGTTGAAGATATAGAGGCGGTCGGTGTTCGTCATTGCCGACAAACCAGAGATGAAGGAGACGTTTCAACTCTTGGATGAAGTGCTTGTAGGTCAATGAACGACCAACCGCGTAGCGCTACACGTGGATCTTTTGAGTGAATCTTGCTCGATTCAGCGAGTGTGTAATTCTCGACGAAGAAGCACACTAGGACGAAACCGCTTGAACATTAAGTGTTTTCATGTCGATTCAGTGCGAGATGTGGATCCGGAATTGCCGTCACCGGTTGATTTGGGTCGAGAAGGGTTCGATTAACTGCCCGCCATTGTTTTTCTTTTTCCTTTCTTTCGTTGACAGAGGGTTGTACAGGGGGGAGAGAAAGTGGGGGCTAGTTAAGGGTTGTTTGGTTTACAAAGTTTAGAGATTTGGGTTTTAGCTTGTAATTGAATATTGAAAATATGTAGATAAATATGGGCATTTTTTTCGTAACTTTAATATTTTTTGGATTTTCCTTTTGCTATCCTTGAGGTTTCGACTTTTTCTTTTGGTACCCAAAAATAATTCTTATTCCTTTTGGTACCCCGTAGTTTTTATAATTTCCTTCCTGTAGCCTAAACTTAGTGAAAATACTAACTCCATCCATTTTTTGTCATTTTCCGTCAAAAAATAAAAAAAAACCCACAAACTTAATTTTTCACACAAACTTATTTTTTTTACACGTGCACCCAACAACCCTTCTTACTGTGAAGTCTGATATTCTGCTCCAGAAGTGGACGCCGGAGACAAGGAGGCTCTCGATATTCTGCTCCACAATGTCTTCAAATCGAGAGTTCTCAAAATTTTTTTTACCCATCTAAGAATATCGAGTTAGAAATATTTAATTTCATCTCTTCCTTTTCTAAACAATAAATATCTCACGACCCTGTTTTTATTTAGTCTGCAATTGATTCGAATTTTCCCCAATTCAAAGATTGATTCTTGTTGCGACCCTTGTTGTCGGGTACACAATTTTTTCAGTTTTGTGTTCTAAAGATTGATTCTTGAATAGTTTTTGTGTTGTAATTTATTCATAACCCTAATTTGTGATGTTTTTATTGTTTAATCTCTCTTCTATTCTATTGGGCGAGATTGTTTAATCTCTTCTGCTGCACAATGTCTCCAAATCATGGGCAAAAAATTAAGTTTGTGGGTTTTTTTATTTTTTTTGATGAAAAATGATAGAAAATGGATGAAATTAGCATTTTTACAAGTTTAGTTTACGGGAAGGAAGTTGTCAAAACTATGAGGGTACCAAAAGGAATAAGAATTTTTTTTGAGCACAAAAAGGAAAAGTCGAAACCTCAGGGGTACCAAAAGGAAAATTGTTACAGTAAATCAGTTGAGAGAGTTTTTGTAATAAAAAAAAATAAAAATAACAGATTACTACGTGTAAAATTATTGAGCTTATATAGCTCTTGTAAGGCACTGTAATCTCTCATTCAGAAAAAATATCAATTCCTCTTTTCTCTCAATGTCTCTCTTGTCTATCAATCTCTATCAATTTCTCTATTCGAGCTTGATCTGTTGATCGTGTTTCTTCTTCGATCGATCATCCGGTGAGTTCGTTGAGTTGTTGTTCCATTTGGAACATTAGCACAAGTTATCCAAATCAATACAGATTTTCTGTAACAAAAATCTCTTTTTTTTTTGGTCGAAATTTTTCGTAACTTTATTAGTCATAACGGAAGCTTAACGATTGAATTGAGAGAGATGGTTATTTGCTAACGGATATTTTTTGAGGGTGGTTAACGTAATTTTAAATTTTACGGGTGGTTTTATGCACAAACTTCTATTTCGCGGGTGGTTTTGTAAAATTCACCCTACTAAATATTAAAAAGTTGACTACAGCGAAACACAAGAGAAAACGAAGAGGCGCGCCGGATACTGGATTGTACTACAAAGTCGGAATTTTCTGAGAAAGATCAGTTCCAAAGCGCCCCCGGCTTTTGTGCCCTATTCATCCAGCCCACTTTGTCACTCCTGTTCTTCTCTCTGCCATTACCCGCGGTTTCTCTCTCCCTCCGTATCACGCAGTCAAGAACCCTACCCTTTCTCTTCTCCGATGAAGCTCCGCTCTAGTCGCACAATTTCGCCGCCTTTAATTCAAGGTTCATTTGCTTTTTCTTCTTTCAAGTCATTATTCTGGCATCGTTTGATTATTTTTGTGGAATTGGATAATTCTTTTCAACTTTTTCCTTTTTTTTTCTTTTTCTTTTTTCCTGTTCATGATCTTCTATAGGTACATTTTTTGCAGTGTTCCTATTTGTATTTTTAAAGTTTATTCTTTTGCTGGCATGTCGTAAAATCTCCAATTTAGGCTTGCGTGTTGTTTTTGAAGTAGGGCATTGTGGTTTCGGTGATCAATTATAGTTCTTTTTCTCCTCTGACGCTAATTTGTTGAAGTTTTCGAATAATGTTTGTAAAATTGGCGGATTTTTTGTATGCAGGAGATGCTGCTACTGGAATTACTGATCAGAATCTGGACCCAGAACCAGAGCGGGAGCCAGAGTCAATAGCGGAACCAAATTTCTCTGGGTTGCAAACGTTGCAATGTGATGAGCCATTCTCTGTAGATAATATGGAGAACGATGTCGATTCTGATTCTCCGGGTGACTCAAGTGATGGTAGCAGTTTTTAGTCCACTAGCTGAATTTTGATTTGTTATATTATCTTGTGCATCTTGCTTTGTTTATATTGTGCATTTTTCTTTTACTCCGCTTGTAATTGCTTTTCGTGCATGGAGTGTACTAATGAGAGAGTTGCTTATTTTTTGTAGATGACTTTGATGTGTCTACAGAGTTGTTTGATTTGAATGAAGTTCCTGCCTTTGATGATAATGCAAATCATGCTGAAGGTAGTAATAGCAAGAGAAAGAAACAAAAATCATCTAAAAACAGAACTGGCCATTCTGAGAAAGATTCAGAGGCAATAGGCGACTCAGACTTCGTAGAATTTCCAATTGAGTATGATAGTGAGCCTGAAATTGTGAAGGCTCCTCTAGTGAAGAATAAAAAGAAATCAAAGGGAAAGAAGGAAAAGGATCCATTGATGTGGGAAGTATGGGAGGAACGGGATAATAGATGGGTTGATGAGCATATGAATGAAGATACTAATCTGAATCAGAATAATGGAATTGCTAATGAAATAATTGAAGCTCCTAAGGATTTAATTTTGCCCTTGTTAAGGTATCAGAAAGAATGGCTTGCTTGGGCACTAAAACAAGAGGAATCAGAGATTAAAGGGGGCATTCTTGCAGATGAAATGGGAATGGGGAAGACCCTTCAGGCTATTTCACTAGTCCTTGCTAAGCGGGATTTTACTCGTGCCATTGGCGAAGCTAATTTATCCCCATTGCCAAGTACTAATGGGCTTCCTGACATCAAGTGTACCCTTGTGATCTGTCCTGTGGTAGCTGTGAGTCAGTGGGTAAGTGAGATTGAGCGCTTTACATCAAAGGGAAGCACTAAAGTTCTGGTTTACCATGGAGCTAATAGAGGGAGGTCAATGGAGCAATTTTCGGCATATGACTTTGTTTTAACAACCTACTCAACTGTTGAATCTGAATATCGGAGATTGGTGATGCCACCCAAGCAAAAGTGCAAATGGTGTGGAAAAGCATATGCTGAGCGGCAAATGTTAACTCATGAGAAATATTATTGTGGGCCCAATGCAGTTAGAACTGAACGGCAGTCCAAACAAAATAAGAAGGAGAAGAAGCTTTCTTCAAAAATTTTGAAGGAGAGAACTAGCAACAGTAAACACAATGAAATAGAAAAAGGCAATGATGAGAAGGAGTCCTTTAAGAAAAGTGGCCGAAAGCGCAAGTCATCACAAATTGGTCAATTTGATAACATCCAAGAAACCCCAGTCAGCGTGGACACAAATCAAAGCAGGGGGAAATCAATTATGCATTCTGTAAAATGGCAGCGCATTATCTTGGACGAGGTAAGTATGATTAACCTAAAAGTTCGAATATTATTATTATTATCTAAAGGCGAATCATATATATTTTTATGAACAGTTCCTGTCTCTCTCAATGATCCTGAGGACCTGAGCAATAATTACTTTCGATAACTTTACAGAGTTGTGCATCTGTAATCTATGTTCCCTCCTATCAATTTCTCACTTTTAGTATATCTTTTACTGGTGATTTTATCCTACTTGCTTTTAATGTCACTTTGCACATGACTCTGATATCTTTGCTTGCTTGCTGCCAACTAATTCTTCCACTCCAATGCAACAAACACCAAGCATGACTCAGTGTTCATGTGCCCATTGCATGCATCTGTTAATTGGATCACATTTGAAGCAATTATTTCGGAGTAGAATTGTAACTTCTATGTGTATTAATGAACGCCTATTTTATTTATTTATTTTCTTGTCAATATAGGCGCATTACATTAAGCAAAAACGCAGTAATACTGCTAAAGCTATTCTTGCGTTGGAGTCTTTATATAAATGGGCATTGAGTGGAACACCACTTCAGAACCGTGTTGGTGAACTTCATTCTCTGGTTAGATACTAAGTGTGCTTTGTTAGAATAAAAGCAAATATGCTCTACTGTCAGTATCTCATTGCCAATGTGGATGTTTTGGATGTTGCCCTTTTCCTTTTTGTTTATAAAGTTTAAAATTTTATGCAGATTCGCTTCTTACGCATTGTGCCATACTCTTTCTACCTGTGCAAAGATTGTGATTGCAGAACACTTGATTATAGGTATGATGTCATTTTACTCTTTCCCTTCATAATTTAGATACTTCAGCAATCAGCTAAACATTGTGGACATGACTAATGACTTAGTTTCTCTATATTGACCAGATGATTCATACAGTTCATCTTTATTTTGGGGGTTTGCTAGCTTGTCTTTTCATTTTTTTATATATCATTAACCTGAAGTTCAGCGCAGCCATATTGGAAGAATTTCTTCTAAGATGAAAATAATACTGGTTTCATATAGATACATTTTAAGATGTATTTAAAACTGCTTTACATCTCGGCTGATTATATGGCAATGTTTAGGTTTGAGTTGTGAGTCTAGGGGATGGTGTGACTGAGCTATCACTTTAGGCTTTTAGTCAAGTTGCTCATATACTTAATCGTAGCATGTATTTGTCAAAGAATTTCAATTATTTTGTAAATAGATACTGCAGATTAAAACAAATCAAACCTAAAACCATTTGGTCAATAATCTCCCTGACTCTGTTTTCTATTTGATGAGTGTGTGTGACTAATTTGTGTGCTATGTCGTTATTATCATCTAAAATATGTGCTAGCTTAAGAAATTATGCACATTGTGCTTATGAGGCATGCAGCTCTCACTTCTCTTTCCAAGCCTGCATTGAAGGCCTCATTGCGTCTTTTGCACCTAATGCTTTATTCTTCTCTGCATCTTGGATTGAATTACTTAAGCAATAGAAAGTTGCACCTAATGCTTTATTCTTCTCTGCATCTTGGATTGAATTACTTAAGCAATAGAAAGTTGCGACTGATGCAATTGGTTGAACAGGACAACGATTATTGGGTGAAGATTGTCCAACCTTCACAAAATGTATAAAATTTAGCATTTCCTCATCAAAATGAGATGTTATGAACAACATGGTGGGTCATATTTACCTTTATATAGTATGCTGTGAGGTTTGGTTAGTACGTTCTTCTTTCTGGGGTTGTGCAACATGGTGATATTGCAAGGCAGAAGCTACATGGAAAGGAAACATTAAACGGTCCAGTATCATTGTATCAAAACCATATCACATTTCCTTGCAGAGTTGGTTTCATTCTACTTCTAAAGCCTTTGATAATAACTTAACACCATGATTCCCATGAGATTTGTCATAGTTGTATAATCTCCAACTGCCAGTTCATGTGGCCAAAGGGTTTTCTTCAAATTCACATTGCTTAGTATTTAGGTTTTTCTGAAGGTCTGTTCTTGGATTTGTTAAGTTTGTTTGAAATGACTTGGTCAGCTTCTTAGGGTTTATTCTATGAGCAACTGGACATTCTCTTCTGGTTTGGTGGTCTAGATTATAAAGACTCAGCCAGCTTCTTCCTTTGTGACTGATGCAAAATCAATTTATGGGATGACACTATCTTGTGTGTTTGCATATATATTATCAAGGAAAACGAAATCCTCAAACCAAGGGAACATTTAAAGTGGATGCGACAAGAATTTATATGCAAAGTGAATTCACTTTAGTGGCATAGGAGCAAGAGCATTATGAGGAAAGAAGTGCTTCTTTGTCAATCTTATGGATAAATGGATAATAGAATAATTAATATATCATTGCCTCACACATGCTGGAAAATATAGTTAGAAGTATTTTCTTGTCAACTTTCATGCCAGGTAAGTGATTCTAGTCTATCTATTTTTTGGATCTTCTTAATCAGCCCTGATATATAACAAGGAATCATTAGCGGTTGTGGGTTTTTGCACCAGTTACTGCATATTACTTGATAAGCATAAATTTCTTTTGACTTTAGGCAAATTAAAAATAATAGGAGTAAAACAGAAATTATGTATTTCTCAACTTCTGTGATATTTGATGAACCTGGTTAGTGGTTATTAGTGGATCTTCTCTGTTAATGGATGCCTGTACCTCTTTCTTAGGCCATTCAGTTTTCTTCTGGACTTATAAACTTAACAAATTGTATTTTTTGCAGTCCTGCATCAGAGTGTTCTAATTGCGCTCATAAATGTGTCCGGCACTTTTGCTGGTGGAATAGAGTAAGATTTGTTTGATATTTTTACTGTTTCTCCATCATTTGCTTAGTCATTGATTCATCTTGTGATGATATCTTTTTTTTCCCTTGTTTTCCAAAAAATGCTAGAATGTGGCTACTCCTATACAAGAAAGTGGGAATAGTCTCCGAGGTCAAAGAGCCATGGTTTTGCTTAGACAGAAAATCTTGAAGAATATCTTGCTACGTCGTACAAAGAAAGAAAGGGCTTGTGATTTGGCTCTACCTCCTAGAATTGTAAGTTCTCACCTTGAATCTCAGGTGCTTTGGCCGGTTAAGTGCTTTTTTGTTTACTTCCTATTTATGTGCATGTGTAAGTGTGTGATCTCTTTTGTATTTGCTTTGCAGGTTTCTCTTAGGCGGGATACTTTGGATGTAAAAGAAGAAGATTATTATACATCACTCTACAACGAAAGTCAAGCACAATTCAACACGTGCGTTCCCTTTTTGTTGCTTCCCCTTTCTTTTTGTGCTGTTAAAAAATGTCACCTGAACACATGTCAATATGTCATACTCAAAAAAATATGTCCCGTCTTTAATTGATTATGGCTTTTGGATGCTTCCAGTTCATTGTATATCTTTATTTACTGCTATTCTCTGGTTAGACAGGAAAAATGTGGATTGATCCATGTTTCATTTATTGTTATCTGAAAGCATACCTCTTTTATATACTCCCTCCGATCAACTTTACAAGTCGTTTTAGCTTTTTTTACTTTTATCAGTATTATAGGACGTTTTTCTCTTGTTGATTACTTTTTCAATTTACTTTTCTGCCTCTGTGGACAGTTTTTACAGTACCTAGGTTATTGTAAGAAAAAGATGAAAGGTTGGAGCGTTTGAAGTACAAATTTAAGGTGCATGAAGCTAGTAATAATTGCTTTTAAGCTAGTATTAGTAGTAATAAAAGCCTCTGTAGTATTTTGTTCAGTTGATCAGCTAGTAATAAAAGCCCCTTTTAAGCTAGTACTAGGAGTAATAATAACTTTTCTTAATTTGCGTAAAAATTGTAAAACATCTTATATACTTGATCGGAGGGAGTACTAGATTAAGGTATGTCTGCGGATGTATAAAAAAGAAATATTCTATTTTATCTCTCTCATGTTTATTGTTTAGTAACTCAATTTCCCATCAGCTGGAGTTGGAGGATGATATTAATTCTATTTTTGATTCAAGTCTCTAATCCTTGAAATGTTGCCTTCTTTAATGTGAAAAGATCAAAAGACCCTTATTTTTACTTTTTTAACATGTCTTATTTTATGTTTATTTTCTGTTTCAATTTCATTATGTATGTTTCTGCACTTGCTGTTAGCTTTCTATCTTGCATGATGCAGTGTGAAGTTAGACCATATGTAACACAGCAACATAGTTTAGTTTTTGCAATTATCTTCTCCTTTGTCAGCACTCTAGTTATTGGGATGTTTTTGTTAGAAGGAAATCGCTGACATATTTTCTATTTGCAGATATATCCAACAAGGAACTGTGATGAACAACTATGCTCACATATTTGACCTTCTTACACGCTTGAGGCAGGTAAAGGGAATTTGATCTATGATTTATGATGCTTTGATGGCTTTTAGATACTTTAACCCAATATTTATGGATTCAGCTTATTTTCTCCATCGAGTCACATTCATGCTGATAACAATCTCTCATGAAAAAAATACTTCTATGCTTGTTGTGATGGCATCTGATATAAATCCTAGATCAAGCTATAAAGCTTGTTTGGAACTTCTGTTGCACATTAGGGCTTGCATATATCCTAATTTTACTTAGTAGCTTGACGAATTTATGCTTACTGACATACTGAAGCAATTCGTTAGAAAGTGGAGAAAACTATTTATTCTAAGTGAGATGAAAGTAAGAGATTTTATGTGTACAATCTGGTGTTTTATTTGGTGTGTTGGAATATATGTGGTATTTTATAGTGGGAGGAGGTAATTGAACTTGTCCCTCCTTTTAGGATACTACATGCCATTGGGTTACTAGTCCTTTGCCTTATATGCAACTTGCTCGAAGTCTTAAACATGTTGGATCCATATATTTTCTCATTTGTACTTGTAGTGCTTTGTACGCTGTACAATGGATATTATTTTGCATCTTATAGTGAGAGTTTTATACTTTCTATCTTCAAGTATTGCTCTGTACTCAACTTATGAAGGGCTCTTCTTTGACTCTTAAGTGCTGTCATCTTACCCTTTGGTAAAAAATTCAAACATGCTGTTCATATGTCAATTTAAAGTTTTTTTTTTGATATGCAATAGGCAGTGGATCACCCATATCTTGTGGTTTATTCTGCCAAAAATGCCCCTGAAAATGACACAACAGCAGAGAACAACAGTAATGAACAAGCTTGTGGCATCTGTCATGAAGCTGTTGAAGATCCTGTGGTTAGTAAAATGCTTCTTGGTTTACTCAAGGGTGCGTTTATATTGCCCAGGATAAAGCATTACTTTGCATTATCCGGTGTAATCCAAACACACCCCAAGTTTTTCTATTGTTATTTTTGGATATTTTCTAGTGGGACAACTCATAGATCTGTCCATGGAAGGTGTTCTAGACTTCACCTCCCTTGGTCTGATATGCCTAAACAAGGGATAAAAGTCCAAAACATGTGATATTTGACTGGAAATGGTTATTTTCATCAAGGTTGGAGAGCACTGTTCAACCAAACTAGTCTTAATGGGAACCATTAATATCAATTAATCAAGTTACTAGAATTGATCAAATTTTGGGCTCTGTGAGAACAGGCTATATGCTGGGCTTTAAATGTGTGCATTAAGCATTCCCATGGTTATAGCGGACAAATTGTTTCAAGACTCAAGATAGCATGATAAGTTTAACAAATTTACTCATCTCTTTACCGATATGCACCATATATTAGGCCAAAGCCTTAGTTTGTCCCACCCTTTGTGAGGTCAACAAATTGTTAAGCTTGGATTAACGTGCCTGTTGAAATTAAATATAGACTGGGCTGTTTGACAAGCTCCCTCAAATGTTTGTTGAGCTCATGGGATTCAGATTTGGCACCTGCAGGCCCTCTTTGTTTTGCCTGAACTAATAAAAAGGTGTTTGAAAGTGTTTATCATATTGATATTGTAGCATTTTTAGAATTGCTTGCAGAAGTTGAAATAGAAGGAAAGAGAGAGACAGCCATGACGCACACGCACACACTACAGCTATGGTACAAAATCTCTAGAAGGAATTAGGCTTGGAATGGATGAAATGGATAAACTTTCAAGTGATATTTTGCACCCTTATCCCTCTTGAAAATGAATGTGGATTGGGATAAATGAAACCTGTAAAATATGACATTTTTCCTCCCATTCAACCCCGCTCCATTGCCTTGTCTCATCATTGTGCGCTCTTCTCTTTCTTTCATGTTCGAATATTCTTCAATTGATAATGGAAGCTCATCGGAAGCTTCTTTACTCCTTTATTCTTCCTGAAATCTTGTAAGTTCATTGAAAAAGTAATATCACGGTAAGATAAACAGAACGTAATAGAAAATAATCAGTACAATCATTGAATATATATGAGGGTGATACTGGTAAGATTAATTTGTGCAGTTAGGAAGAGGTTTATATTTAATTTTTAAGGCTTCAACTTACATGAGAATTAGCATAAGTTCTTGTGCATGGAACGGTTTCTCTGCTTTGTTATCCTATTAAATTTATAAATTTATAAATTTATAAATGTTGTTGGGTAAATGTTGTTGTTGTTGTTGTATAAATTTATATAGCAAGTTTAGTAAATCTTTTGTCCCTCTGTGATTTTATTAACAGGTGACTTCATGCGCTCATGCTTTCTGTAAAGCATGTCTGATTGATTACTCTTCTAGTCTGGGTGAGGTATCTTGCCCATCATGTTCAAAACCTCTTACTGTTGATTTTTCTTCAACCGCAAGTACTGTAGACACAAAGGCAAGCATAAAGGGGTTCAAGCGTTCCAGCATTTTGAACAGAATTAAACTGGATGACTTTCAAACAAGCACTAAGATTGATGCGTTGGTATGTTGATATATTTTATGCACATTAAATTTATGAGATTTTGGAGCTTGATTAGACTATTGGCTGTTTGCTTCTTTTTGTTTGATTCTTTAATCCATACTGTATTCAATTGCATAAGAATGTACAAATATTTATTTATCAATTAAGAGCTTGATGTGTTTGGCTGCCCCCAAAAGTATCGTAGTACTACAGATTGATGGTCCATATGGAATAATGCTTATGTTTGTCTACACAACACAGTTTTTCTGTTCATCACATTACGATGTATCCATTTGCATGGGCGTCCTTGATACTATCATACTTTACTTGTATCCTTCCCTCTTTGTAATAATAAAACACGTAGGTTGATTTGATGTTGTATTCTAGAGAAAAGGGAACCAGTAATCTGGCAAATTTCTTTATCAAGTATAGTCCAGTATTTTCACCTGTGTGTTAATATGATACAAATCCTCTTACGCATTAATTTTTATTCTCCTTGACACAAGTTGGTGCCCAACTTCATAAAAGTGGAGCATTAATTTTTATTTCTGTTTCCCCACCTCCAATCTATTCCTATAGGAAAATTACTGTTATGCCTTCAGGGGACAGTAGAAAATAATATCCAGGACTATGTCCTGAAAAGATTAGTCATAGAAGATTTCATTTGGTTTGTAGTAGAAGTTTCTTCTTCCCTCTGCCCTTTTTAAAATGTTACAAGTATCGTAAACTATTAGTTCCTTGGATTTCAGTGGATCTTAAATATCACCTGAAAATGAAAGCATTTCTGGACCTGCCTGTTTCATAAGATGTTGTGCAGCTGTTCCATGATCTTGTCTAACTATTGGCTCTTTATTCATGGATGTAGCGAGAAGAAATCAGATTTATGATTGAAAGGGATGGTTCTGCAAAGGGGATTGTCTTTAGCCAGTTCACCTCCTTTCTGGATTTAATCAGTTATTCCTTGCAGAAGGTGACTCATCTTTTCCAACTAAGCACTTGATTGTCTTTTCTTTTTGTTAAAAATGCACTCTGTTGTGATGTTTGTGCAGTCTGGCATAACCTGCGTCCAATTGGTTGGGAGCATGTCTATGTCGGCAAGGGATGCTGCAATTAAGAGATTCAAAGAGGAACCCGGGTGTAAGATTTTTCTAATGAGCCTCAAAGCAGGAGGAGTTGCTCTCAACCTTACAGTCGCTTCACATGTGAGTGCCGTGCCTTGTCTTTGGTTACTTGGGTCTAAGCTAAGCTGACTTGTATTGTGCACAATTATAAATCAGGTTTTCTTGATGGACCCATGGTGGAACCCTGCAGTTGAGCGGCAAGCCCAAGACAGAATTCACAGAATAGGGCAATATAAGCCAATCAGGTTTTCTTCTCTATATTCTGTGGCTCTCACTTGTTTTGCCGCATCGGTGAATTGTGGAGTTTTGTGACCCCCACCTTTGTTTTTTTCTGGGTTCCAAAGGATTGTGAGGTTCGTAATCGCAAACACAATCGAGGAGAAAATTCTAAAACTGCAGGAGAAGAAGGAGCTCGTATTCGAAGGGTTAGTGAGCCTTGTGTTAAATATAACAACATTTGAATTGCTTTACTTCATCTGATCAAAGCCTATGGCTGTTAACCTTGTAGGACTGTTGGTGGATCTTCTGAAGCTCTTGGAAAGCTGACGGAGGCTGACATGCGCTTTCTTTTCATAACCTAGAAAAGAAGGGAGCATTTTTGGGCTCTGGGGATCTCAGACTTTTGTGGTCATCAAGTTTTTGTTAATTCCGGAAGTGTTATTATGGATTTTAGATGTAAATACAATTAGCAGCTACCAGAAGAATGCTTTATGCTCTCTATATATATAGTTTTTGTTCAATTTTTGTTTAAAAGGTGACAGACCACATTTGGCTAGATGTCCGTGTTAACCTGTTAATGGAAACTGGGTTTTGATGGTGCGTACCAAATGAAAATGAGTTTTATTATTGACATCAAAGCAACTCGAAAGAGTGACAGCCCATTTTCCTTGTAGTTTGAAGTATACCACTCCCTAGTCCCTACTTTGATTCACATCCTTGGCCCACACCCTTATGGTCTTTGTTTCTTAAACATCGTATTTTGTTCTGGGTGGAAGCTTTTACATATATACATGATTAATAATGTATATGAAGTTATAAAATATTGAAAATGCAATAGAACAAATTAAATCAAGAAATGGATTTATTATCAATGAAACCATTTAGGTACCATTGGCCCAGCCATGAAACAAAATATTTTACTAGCCAGTTAAGCTACCTAGCTTCCTTGATTCAGCTTAACAGATCGATCGACAGTAATTAAATACTCCTAGCCAGCATACATGGCCTAGTTCACTGTTGATTTAATTTTCTTCATCTACCTAAATATGATTATATGAAAGATGAATAAAGAAAATTAAATAATTAATATCTAATTTGGCGCTGATTGATTAACTTGTTAAAGTTGATCTTCCATTACTACTACGATCTTGATCGACATGGCTTCCAAATAACAACTTGCTGGCATTCATCACAGTGAAGACGAGGAGGACGAAAAGCAGCAGCATTGACAGAACTGAAAGCACGAGCATGAGGGCATGAGCCGGAATCGTCTTCACTTCCTCTGCGTACTCGTACGCGGCTAATGCCAGCACAGTTATGGAGAAGGCATAAGCCCACCATGCGACGCTGAACTTTTTCATGGATTTCTTGAACAACGTTGGTCTGCAAATCTGTTTCAATTGAATGTATATATTGATCAGCAGAAGAAGAACAAGTACGTACAAGGATATTCGATCGGCACAAGTGTGTCATCATTTTAAAGTAGAATTCAAGTATCATTCTAATTAACTAGCTCCCATGCATAATATACTATAAATAGTTAGTAAATTAAACTAATATCAAAGTGTTAATCTTAAGCTACGTACGTATGCTGTATCCAAATAACATACTCCAGATATATTATATTATATGTAAAGTGAATTTTATAGCGTTCGTGCTGGTTAATGGTAGACAGTTGTATGCAGTAAATTTTGTGATTTGACAAAAGGATGGGGCTAGCTACCGAGTTGGCAACTAAAGTATGAAATGGTGCAAAGAATACTACGTAAAAGTTAAAAGCAATTGACAACTTGACATTATCTTGCACTTTTTGCCGGTACAAAAAATGCAATTGGCTACTTCCACTTTCTACTTCTCGATCGGTCGATTTCTAGCGTACCATCAGATATGTACTTCTCATTTATACATTTGGTGGACCCTAATTTTTTTATTAGACAAATCTTTAGTCACTTCTAACAACTTTATGTATGTATAGAAAGAATCCCGGAACTTTCCTAGTACGTGACGTTGGTCATATTTGGCGGAAATCAAATCAAAATTAATCTTACCAGTGAGACGAAAAGAAAAAGCGAGAGGAAGAAGAGCATCTTGGCAGCACTATCGAAGCTTCCGTTAATGGAGGTCCAAGCCAAGCTGGCCATGCTGGGCGTGGCGATGAACAAGAAGAAAACGGGCCTTAAATTGGCGGGAAGGCCGTCTCCTCCGGGCAGCCTTTGGTAGAGCGTGACGAAGAGCACCAAGTAGTGGGCCATCCCGAGCGCGAACAAGAACAGCGCCGCCTCCGGCCACCCCGACGCCATCAGCTCCCTGGCCGCCACCAGGTTGGCTATCACGCTGAGCTGGCTGGTGGGGTTGGCCACGCGCGACAGGAACCTCTTCCCCTTGGTCAGCCACTGCCCGTAGATCTTGATGTCCAGGGCCACGATCGGAAGGACCGCGGCGGGGAGGGCCCACGCGGAGTACGAGGACGACGTCGTTTTGAAAGGCGAGGCTTGGAGTAGGAGGAGCGCCGACGTCCATGGCGAGAAGAAGTAGTTGACGCCCACGTGGTGGAGGAACTCCTGCTTCACCTCGTCCAAGTGGAGCAGGCACTTGAAGCCGTAGGCGAGACACGTGGCGGCCAGCGTGAGGAGGGCCAGAGACCAGAGGAGAACCAGGGCCGTTGAAGGGAGGCTCTTGAGCGCGTGCAAGGGCGCGTGGCTGTCTTCAGTGGAGCGCACTAGGGTTTTCCATAGCAATACTTGGGTGCTGAGGGAGAGGCTGATCCTGAAGTATCCTACCAGGCAGTTTCTCAATGAAGGGATTTGCATTGATTGCTGCGCTCTCCACCACCATGGTTTCGGGTCGTTTTGGGCTGCTGCTTCGGTTGGGCCATCGGACACTTGGATCACAACGTCGTCGACTATCTTTTTATCCATGTATACTTAGTTAGCTTGCTTGCTTATGTGTGCGTTTAATTCTTGTAATGTAATGTAATGTACGTAATTGTACGCGGGGGTTTTGAAACTGGACTCTCTGAATAAGAAAGAGCTAGCTAGGTTGAGACGTTCATTTAATTTGCATTTGTTTGATCGAGGAGAATATATATGTATAGCTACAGGCCAGGGTGATGTCAATTTATAATATATGTCCAAAGTTAGGTTTGAGGATATATAAGAGCGTGCGTTAATTAATGAATAAGCAGGATAGTGTATATCAGCTAGTATACATAAAGGCGGCTGGCAACTGACATGGCAAGCCATATTGGACTACAATGGGTCATGATTTGGAACCACTAGCTTTCCACCTTAGAGTCCATTCACACCAACTGGTGGGTCCCGTTGCACTTTCTTACCTACACAAGTGGGCTTACCAAATGCTGAGTATCTACGTACATGCACTTCACTTATAGATAGAGTTATGGATAGCTAGATATTACCAAATACGTACTATATTATCTGTGCAATTAAAGTGCAAGTCTAGGATTATGCGTGTCATTAATTCAAAATCTCACCAAATGAGTTCATTATAACGCGAAAGGTCTCCGACCTAAGTAGAATAAATTCTGCTAATTTTAATCCATTTAAAATTATAATACCCTAATTATATGTTATCCCTGCAGATATGACCAACTACTTACACTCAAGTCTTCCAACATTTTGTATATATACTTTTTGTGCTTACCAATGGACAGGCCGAGCAATAGATATGAAATGATTCGTCTTTTCAATAATGCCAACATGGATGGACATTCAACATTATAAAAATACGACATTTCCGAATTACGCATCCGGGTTTTTTCATAATAGTGCATCCTCTAGCCATTACGGCTAGAGGGTGCCCGACCGTTACGGTCAGAGGGCCCCTAGCCGTAACGGCCAGATACACTCCATCCGTTACGACTGGGGGCCCTCTGACCGTTACGGTCGGGCACCTTCTGGCTGTAACGGGTGGGTTTTTTCTTAAACCTTGAAATTAATGCTACTTTATATATCTATGTTGTATCTATATGATTCTATTTTGGATGTTTGGATGGTTTGTTAAAGCCCTAATAACTTTACCATTTTTTCGTGCGCTATTAGGTGACCGAACTACATTGTAAAAACAACAAACAACTTCATTGTTTTCAAACAACTTCATTGCAACTTACAAACAACACTTGCTTCTAAAGCAAAAACATCAACATATAACTTACTGAATCACAAAATGACAAACAACACTTGCTTCTAAAGCCTCAACATGAAAAAAACAACAAACAACATTAATTCTCAGGCGAATATCATCAACTGCCCGAATCTCAGCACCTTCGAGCAGGCGAAGTTGCATAGCCGTTTCTTTTGCCAAAATACGATTTGTTGTATCGTTGTCGTTTAAGAAAAAGCGGCAATATCCCGGTGGTGCTCCTTCGCCAGATTGGCTCCAGGATATGCTCACGTTTTTTAGGGTGTGATTTGGTAACATGGCCCATTCCGTTCTTCTCTCAGTAACCCCACGCACGTGCATGATGGAGAAGTTGATGAGGGGTTGGAGCAATGAGGTAGGTTCGCGAGGAACACCCTGCTTTCCTATGAGCCATGGATGAATTGGAGATGTAATTCTGTTTTGGGTTTGAGGTTAGAATTGGAGATGAAGTCTACTTTTATGCTTGAAATGGATTTCAATTTGTGATGTGCATGCATGGCTCTTGTCATCAAAAAATTAAATGGCACAGTGTTATCAGAATATGAAATGACAAGTGTTATCAGAACATGAAATGACATAGTGTCATAAGAACAATAAATGACATAGTGTCATCAGAAGCGCCACTTTTTTCATAATTAGCGCACCCTCTGGCCGTTACAGCCAGATCGAAGGCCCCCAGTTGTAACTGCCAGAAGGCCCCTAGCTGTAATGGATAGAAGGCCTCCAACCGTAATGGTTGGAGCTTATCCGACCGTTACGGCTGGGGCCTCTTGGCCGTAACAGTTGAGTTTTTTCTGAAATCGAGAAATTAAATGCTCTCAACTATCTTAATTCATTCCGTCGTATGTCCTTACTCACCATAGCCGTAAGCTAGCCCACTCCATTTCATCTCTTCTCTAAAAAACACAAAACCTCTCCATGGTCATCAATCTTCTACAATGAACAACAATGGAGATTACCAACACTTCTTGGATTTGGAAGATCAAGCCTTGAACATCAATCACAATGAGGTATGTTTTATTTGCTTGTTCGATCTTATCTTTCTTCCACCACTCTACTTCACTTCACTCTACCATATTTATCTATTTTTTTTGTGTAACACTACCATGTTTGTCTTGAGATGGTAGTGAAGTAGGAAAAAAGTGTGTTTAATCTTGCATATATTGACTGGGCAAACTTATATAATTATAGTATAAAAACTAGGTTAAAGATGATTAATCACTTTGTTGACAAAAGATCATAACTTTTGGTTTAGGACTTCGAATTGTTCTTGACAAAGCTAGATTTGACCTTTGAAAAAAAGAAGCGTTGTGGCCATTACGGCCAGAGTGTGCCCGGTCGTTACGACCAGAGTGTGCCCGACCGTTACGGCTATACTTTACAAAATCTTCATTTTAAGTTTTGTTTTAATCACGAGCATCCTCCTGGTCCATGGAGCCTACTCTTGGTCCATCGGCTCATCCTCCATGTCGTCTAGTCCCTCAATATGAGGATCTGGCTGCGAAGCAGCTTGATCTCTCTGTGCATCTCTACGGCGATGACGAATCGACCTATCTCCCATGTGAAAATGAAATAATAAAGTAGAAGAGACAATAAAAATTTCTCAGCAAAAGGAATTTAGAATCCAAAAGGCAGAAGGGATCTGGCCGTAATGGCCAGAAGGGATCTGGCCATAACGACTTGAAGGGATCTGGCCGTAACGGCCAGATGTGACAATATTAGGGTTGAGAATCGGTTCAGAACCGAACCGAACCGACAAAAACCGAACCGCACCAGAATTCCATTTTATGTGAACCGAAAACTGAACCGAATTGGTTCGGTTTTGGTTTTGGTCGGTTTTACATAAATAGAAGGTTATTCTTTGGAAAATTCGAACCGAACCGAAATTTAACCGAAAACTGAAACGAACCGAAATTTGGAAAATTCCTAAACCGAACCGAATTATATCGGTTTCGGTTCGGTCGGTTCGGCTTAAAATTTCGGTTTGAACCGAACCGTGCTCAACCTTAGACATAATCGTTATGGCCAGATACGATCTGGCCGTAACGGCCAGATGCTCGTCGTCTTCGATGAGCGAGAGCTTCAACGTGCTCTCCAATGCTGGTCCTCCGCCGTTACACGATCATCATTCTCCATGCAGTCGCATTTTTAATGTAAGTTTCTATCTTTCTACTTCCTAATTTCTCTTTTTCATTCACTAACAACTAAACCCCAAACCAATTTAACCTAAATCATAATTTCAAAAATGAAATTGTAAGGAAATCACAAATTAAACATGAAAACCTACCTTAATATGGATGGTCTTTGTTGAAATGTCACCTCTTTAATCTTGCTTGTGTAATTGAGTCTTGATTCTCTAGATTTGAAGATTGTAGTGTAGAGAGAATTGAAAGGGGTTGAGGAGTTGAGTATGGAAAGAGAAGAGAGAAAGAGAGAAGGATGGGTGAGGGTGTAATGTTTAGAATTGTTTTTATATAGGTGCTCTACCATGAAAAATAATAGGTGCTCTATAATGAAAGCCCCTAAAAATAAAAGAAAATAAAGTTAAAAAAAGTAAAGCAATGAATTTATGTTAAAAAAACAAATTGAACTCTTCCCTTCTCTTTGATGAAGAAACGTAGGTGAAGAAACCTTAGCTTTACCAACGACGCCAAATTTGATGAGGTATTTTCAGTGGTCGTTATACCTATCAAAGAATCCTAACTTAACCAAACTTAGTAGAATGGTAAGTAAGGGTCGATCCCACATAGACTCGTGTAAATGTGTTTAACTTGAGTGCCAAGTAACCAAAGAAGGGGAGTTTTAGTGAATGATTATCTAATCTAAGGTACAAATTAAAACTAGGGATTTTCCTTTTGGTACCCTCGAGGTTTGGACTTTTCCTCTTGGTACCTAAAAAAAATTTGTATTCCTTTTGGTGCCCTTCTAGTTTTAAGAAATTCCTTTCCGTGACCTAAAGTACAAATAAAGCCAAATTCCCCCGTTAAAGTGAATTCCATCGTTAACTTTAGGATGGAATTCGTTCACCGGGGCTTTGCCAAAGGAAATTGGGGAGTGTTCTTAGTTGCAATTAGTGAATTTCAATTCAGTGAGAATTGGTTTTCGGCGGATCTTCCAAAATCAATGAAGAAGCTGAATTTCTGCTCCTCACTGAGTTTGAATGAGAACTTGCTTGATGGGAAAGTGTCGAATTGGATTTCACAATTGCAAAGCATTCTAAATCTTGATCTTTCCATGAACAAATTCTTTGGTTCAATTCCTTCTTCATTGGGAAACCTTGTCTCCTTACAAGCTTTGAATTTGTCCTCCAATGGCTTCATTGGTTTTATCCCAAAAACCCTAGAAAGCTACTTAATCCTCCATCCTCATTTCCATGGATGCGAGCAAGATTTATATGGCTGGTGAATTACCCAAATGGATTTTCAACATGGGTTTGCATAGAATTTCTCTATCCAGTAACAAATTCATTGGAATTATTCATTTCCCTTCACCCACTTCATCTTTTCAAACACTTGACCTTCTTGATTTGTCGTCAAATGTGTTATCTGGCTTTGTTCCCTCTGAAATTGGGGCTTTTAAAAATCAGCCGGTGTTGAATCTGTCAAGCAGCACGCTGATTGGTGAAATTGGGTCTTTGTTTCTTCTGAAATTGGGGCTCTTTTGTTCTAGATTTGAGTTCTAATTGTTATGATTTTGATCATTGCAGGGTCCTTTCACAGAACAATCTCAAAGGCACAATACCGTCAACATTTTCAAACCTTACAAACCTTCAAATAGTCAATCGATCTCGAAATAATCTAACCGGAAGTTTACCCAAAGAACTCACAAATCTCAATCATTTAACATCTCCTATAGCAGGAACAAAATCAGATTTTTAATTTATTTTATAAAATTTTAACGGGAATTTTATAAAATGGATGAAATTTGCCTTTATATGTACTTTAGGTTATGGAAGGAACTTTTTTAAAACTAGAAGGGTACGAAAAGGAATAAGAATTTTTTTTGGGTACCCAAAGGAAAAGTCCAAAACTCGGGGGCACCAAAAGGAAAATCCCTTAAAACTAACTATGAATGCAAAATTGATTATAAATATATGAGAAAAATATGTTCAACTAGTTACATCCATCATAGATATGCTTATTGATCATTGATTCTTTTGATTCTCAATTCACTTGAATAATCTACCGTGGATTATGCTCCTACTAAGGATTATGACCCAAACTTCAAATCTAGTTGAAAGAACTAACAATCTAAACAACCCTAATCATTTAACAACCTAAAACAACGTCTAGATTCAATTAAACGACAACTTTACGAGTCAAGTTATCAATAGAAACAAACACTTAGAGCAAACAGACATCTAAGTTATTTGTGGATTTATTCCCTTCTATAACTGAATAGCCCGAACGGGTCCAAACAATTATAGATGCTACTTAATCTAATCAACCCCGAACGGGCATTAATCAGATTAGCTGTAAATTAACCTAGAAATTCTATTAGGTGATCAAGCTAACAAAACCCTAGAATAATTCTGATTCAATTAAGCACAGGGAATAAAACCTATTCAAGTTGTTGAGAATCAATCAAACCTCACAATAATATGCAATCTATGATTTCAATAACTATTCTAACACAAAGGAATTAACAATGCATAATTAAAATTAAGAAAAACTTACAAAAGGTTTGAATTTTGCCTCTAGAGAGAAAAACCCTAGCCTCCAAAGTTATGATCTAAGTTCTTATAAAAATAAACTAACTAAAGCTTATATATGTCCTTCAAAACAATCCTCAAAAACCCTATCACTAAGCATAATCTCAGACAAGACATAATTATAGGCCCAAAAGTCAAGCCCAGAATCGTCGGCCCATGATGTCCGTGTGAGAATCACGATTGAGCGGGTTAGCCTTCGAATTGCGGGGCCGCACAATTGGCACACCGCGTTTTCTGCTTCAGTTAAGAATGCTCGGGTTGCACGTCGAGTTGCAACCAGCGTAATTTGTCTTGTTTTTGGTCATCACTTCTACTCCTTTAAGCTCCATTGTACCACCTCCTAGCTTCCTTCAACTTGTCTACCACCGCCTTGATCAACTAAGACTCGTCCCGCTCTTGCTCATAAACCTAAAAACCTGCAAAACCGAGCAAACAAGCGCAAACTACCCGACAACACCAAATTCTAAAAACTAGATAAAAACCAACCTAAAACTAGCTAAAACGTATATAAAACATGCATCTAACTACTCCTATATGCAAGCTATCAGTAGGCCTGAAAACCTAGCCTTGTCTTCTCTTCCTTTCTCTTTGAGCCTTAATTTTTCACTATTGCTTGATCCGAAACAGGGCAAATAGGTATCTCTCTCTCTTCCCTTTTGCCTTTGATGAAATCGTCCTCTCTTCCATTCTCCTACGAAATGGTGCTTCTTGAATTGAAGCTTTTAATTTCATCTTCTAGTTAATAGCTTGAATTTTCAAAGGCTCAAAGATTGATGGAAATTATTATTGTTATGGCTAATAGTTAGCAACCCTAATTACCTCTCATAGTTATGATTCTTCTTCCTTGAATGTGTTAGAGTGTGAATTCTCCTTAGGACTGCCTCTGTATTGATTATGAGTATATAAAGGGTACAAACTTGCCAAGCAAGCTAGGGTTTACATATATCTACAATGTATAATAATAATATGCTATCACACCCCCGCAGTCGAAACAAGAGGCGATCGAACAGTGAAACTGTCCCGAAAATCTAAAAACAACTGACGAGGCAAACCCTTAGTGAAAATGTCCGCATACCGATATGTAGACGGTACATGAATAACTCGAATATGGCCTAAAGCAACCTTCTCTCGAACAAATTGAATATCCAACTCAATATGTTTGGTACGCTGATGATGTACTGGGTTGTTGGCAAGATATGTGGCAGACACATTATCAGTATAGACCAACATAGTTGTAGAGAGTGGACATTGTAGCTCAAGAAGGAGATTGCGCAACCAAGAACACTCCGCAACAACATTAGCAACCCCTCTGTATTCGGCCTCTGCACTCGATCTGGAGACAACTGATTGAAGCTTAGAAGACCAAGCAACCAAAGTGTCATTCAAGAACACACAATACCCAGAAGTTGACCGTCGGGTGTCAGGACAACTAGCCCAATCAGCATCAGTGTAAGCTATCAGACTGGGAGACGGCGAGGGTGTAATGGAAATGCCAAGAGCCGAAGTACCATGGACGTACCGAATAATCCGCTTTAAAGCGGAAAAGTGATGCTCCCGGGGGTCATGCATAAAAAGACAGATCTGCTGAACAACATATGTGATATCAGGCCGAGTGAAGGTGAAATACTGTAGAGCCCCAGCTAGACTTCAACACAGTGTAGGGTTGGAGATTGGAGGGACGGCATCAGCCGAGAGTTTAGTGCCAGGGTCAACAGGGGTCACTGCCGGGTTACAAGAAGCCATACCAGCACGATCAACAATTTCATGAGCATATTTGGACTGAGACAAAAAGAGACCTGAGGGTGTGCGAGTGGCCAAAACTCCTAAAAAATAAGACAGCGGTCCCAAGTCAGAAAGAGCAAACTCTCGTCCAAGCATAGAAATGATCTGCTGATGTAGCGAATCAGATGAGGCAGTAAGTATGATATCGTCCACATAGACGAGCAAATAGGTTGTGGAGGTACCACGTCGAAGAATAAAAAGGGAGGAGTCACACTGACTGCCAATGAAGCCGATGCGATATAAAAACGACGCTAACCGCTGATACCAAGCTCGGGGTGCCTGTTTGAAGCAGACATGTTTGGGACGAGACGGATCAACAAAACCAAGAGG
The DNA here is from genome assembly GCA_964016875.1 of Fallopia convolvulus. Classification (NCBI taxonomy): domain Eukaryota; kingdom Viridiplantae; phylum Streptophyta; class Magnoliopsida; order Caryophyllales; family Polygonaceae; genus Fallopia; species Fallopia convolvulus. The sequence continues at coordinate 16,640,911 of OZ024735.1, read as the reverse complement.
CTAAAACATATAAACGGTCTCTCTGAGATGACCATGCAGAAACACGTTCTTGATATCTAGCTGGTGAATCGGCCAAGAATGCGAAACATCTAGGTGTAAAACAGTACGGATTGTAGCCGGCTTAACAACCAGGCTGAACGTCTCATCACAATCAATACCAACCTCCTGAGAAAGACCATTAGCAACAAGTCGGGCCTTATACCGCTCTAAGGTACCATCAGCTCGGAACTTGTGTTTGAACAACCACTTGCAACGAACCACATTAACCCCGTGAGGTGGGTTTAGAAGCCTGGGCATTAAGGTCAAAGATATGGCGTGGTTTAATAATCTCGGCTTTGCTGCGGGTGGTCATAGGGTGTTCGTTAGGAGGCGGGGCCGGTGGTGGTGAAGTGGTTGGGTTGTTGGTGGCCAGGCTAGATGGGGCTGAGTCGCTCGGCGTAAAGCGCGGTGTTGGGTTCGGTGTAAGGCTTGGTGTAGGGCTCAGAGAACGGCTGTGATAGGAGACGGCGGGGCGGCTGCATGAGGTGTTGAGGCCGGCGAGCCATGGGACGAAGGGAAAACTAACGGCGAGACAGGGTCGTCAAACGACTCGGTTTGATTTTGTGGGGCCGATTTGGACTGGGCAAACAGAAAACACGACTCATCAAAGGTGATGTGTCGAGAAATGAATATTTTATTGGAGGATAAATCAAGGCATAGATAACCCCGATGATTGTCAGGATAGCCAAGAAAAACACACGGTTTTGACCGGGGTTAAAGCTTATGAGTTGTTTGAGACGACAAATTGGGGAAACATAAACACCTAAAGACTCTAAGATGACTATAGAGAGGAGAAAAATTGTATAGGAGATGAGTTGGGCTAAGATTGTTAAGATTAGGAGACGGAAGAATGTTGAGCAAGTATGCCGAAAGAGTGACGACAAAGGGCCAAAAACGGACGGGAACGGAAGCATGGAAGAGTAAAGTACGAACCATATTAGTAATAGTTCTAATGACACGCCCATCTTTTCCATTTTGAGATGATGTGTAAGGACAAGAAAACCGAAATAGAATCACGTGTTTTTGGAAGAAAGAATGAAACTGCTGATTATCAAATTCCATTCCGTTATCACATTGAAACAATTTTTTGGGACAATTAAATTGAGTACGCACATATTGATGAAACTTGACAAACTGGACATAAACTTAAGATTTATATTCAACGAAAAAACCCATAGAAAGTGAGAATAATCATCAAGAAACACAAGATAATATTTCTGACCAGAAGCACTACTAATAGGAGAGGTCCATACGTCACTATGAATTAAAACCCGATGAGCCCTAGCAGCGATGCGAAATAATTCCGTCCAAGAATTGTACATGGTGTTTGTAACATCCAAGACGAGAGAGAACAGATTCTTAATATTAGTCACCATTAGGGCAGAGTGGAACGGGGTCTTGGAGCCAGAAGAGGAAGAAGTCGAGGCCCTGGCATCAAACTGTAATGTCTGCGGCGTGGTGACGACGACAACAGGGGTAACGACCGCTGGCGTTTTGTTGGCCGACGGATCCTGGTCCCCAGGCGTGATGACTTCGCCGATCTATCTAGACATAATGAATGAATGCTCGAGAGGCTTTTTTGAGAGAGGACAAGCGACGCCGAGGGGTTTGGCACTAGAGGTGTGCAACGACCCTTCTCAAGGACGGATTAGTAGGAAGGGCTAGGGCACCGCGCGCGAAGGGAGGGCGGTAGAAGAGAGTGCGCAGGCCACGAACGAATTTGCAGCGGCGCGGAAGGGGCTAGGGTTTTGGCTAGGCTCTGATACCATGTTAAAGTGAATTCCCCTTAGGGCTGCCTCTGTATTGATTATGAGTATATAAAGGGTACAAACTTGCCAAGTAAGCTAGGGTTTACATATATCTACAATATATAATAATAATATGCTATCAGAATGCTTTGTTGCTTTTGTTTATACTGTTGCGAAAATTCCCAAATGTAAAAATCGAGTTGTTATCAAGAATTCCCAAGTGCCAAAATTCCCTATATCTATACTGATAAAATTGTCTTCTCTTCCCTTATGGCTTATTATTGTTGCTATCAAGAATGAGTGATTAGAATGCAAAACTATTGTCAAAATTCCCAACTGTCAAACTGTCGTTGTTTGTTAGGCCCCATTTATTAGTCTGTTGAGAGTAGATTTCAACCATTGTTGGTGTTCTCTTATAAAATTGCGCTTCCTGATTTGAGATGTATTATACTGTTGGTTTGCTTCCTGAGTTGTAGCTTTCAATTAGGCTGATTGTGTTTCTCGGGTTTCATAAAGTTAAGGACCCATTCCCCTTGGAACTCTTTCATTCACAACTTCCAAATTAGGATTAGATCTTTCCTCGATCTTCCTCTTGGCCTAGTTGGCCTATATTGATCATTTGATGCAACTTTGGTGTTCATCTTTCTAGGTCTTCCTTTTTTCTCACATAATAAAATGCAATAACAAGAAGTTAATATTAATTTATTAAAAAGTGAAAATTGCAAAAGCTGGCATATAAAAATCCCTTACAGGATGTTCCACATTATAACTTGTTGTTGTTGAACCCCTTTGAGTGCAGGTTTTGAGGTTATGATCTTTTCCGCCACAAGCTTTGCATGTCTTCTTACTCCATGCTTTCTCAGCTTCCCTAGCCTTTTATATCTCTCATGTGGATCCTTTTTCCTATTCTTCCTTGGTCTACCAACTCTTTCTTTCAATTTTGGAGGAACCAATGGGTAGTGAACCTTCTTCCAATGCTTTTCACGAGTGACTGGTGTTTTACCACCTTCATATGCTATTGCATATTTTCCTTTTACAAACCAATCAACTACATGGTTTTCACATGAAAATTTTCTCATATTGTAACAAGCAATGACATGGCAACATGGCACTCCAGTCAAATCCCATACCCTACAAGTACATGTTTTTTTCTAAGTTAACACGAAGCATATCTAATAAATGCATAACTTGAAACTCATTGGGTTGAGCATGATCTACAATGCATCGCCTAGCTAGTACTTTTTTTTCTTCCAATTGCTTCCTGATCCTCTGACATTTTGTATCATTACTTTTTTCCATTAACAATCTGTTTTTGGAACGTCCTATCTAGCAATGACAATCTTATTTGCTCCATCATGTCAATTAGAGGCAATGTTCTAACATTGTGAATATACCCATTGAAGGTTTTAACAAGATTGTTGACATGGACATCAAACTTGCATAATGTTCTCAACTCATTGTTATTAAAATCGGGATTCTAGGATCGGATCGTAGAAGGGTCATTGGATCGGATCGCGGAATCGTAAGATTCTATATTGTAACTAAAGTATGTAAAAATAATCTTATATATTGTCGATTTATTATATACAAAGTGAAGAATATTATAAACTTTATGAAGGTAATGAGTAAATTGTTAGAATAATTTAATATAATTGAGAGGCAAACCTTGAAAAAATTAATAATATATAAATAGTAATAGGCATTTTGTAGAATTGTTATAATCATTTATAGAATCGTTAGAATTGTATATAAAATCGAATCGCACAAAAGATTTTATAAGTTTTTATTGTGATCACTTAAGATTCTACAACAAATAAGATTCTACCTAGAATCGTGAATTGCTCCGTCATTTTGGATCGCAAAATCGTTGAACCGAATCGGGATTTTAATAACAATGTCTCAACTTGCTTCTACAAAAGGTCTTTGGATTTTGACTAAGGAAGTCTTCAACAAGCTTGCTACTCAAAGTGCCCATCTCTTCTAATGCAACATTGTAATATGAAGCTGTGTAGGCCTTTGCAGCTTTCCAAAATGCATACTTCATGCTTTTTATGTTAGTTGGTGTTTTGGGCATATTCAACACGTAAACGCGTTACCTGCTACAATGAGGGAAACTTAATTGAAAAACAATCGTAATGCGTTAAACTCTTTAAACAAGATGAAACTCAAAGTAAAATATAAGAAAGAATGTAAGATCAAGGACACGGTCTGATTGTCAATTGATAATAATAGACTTGTAGCAATACTCCTCCAGATTACAAAAGAGCCAATGGATCAATAGACTATATTTTCTATCACAATGAGAGTTAAAATTTTAAGAGCTCGAGAGCATGATGATGGTGCGCAAGGTAGTGGAGTATGAATAGTGGGACCAGAGTACGAGAAATAGCGAGATCCAGCGGGATTTCCGAGGTTAAACACAAGGGCCTTTGCCGTACCCATCTAAAAAAGGAAAATTCCTGCCCGGGCGAGGCCTCAAAACCAAGATCACGAGGTATGGACCTCGTCGAACTCATAAAGTAGGACGGTTACGCGGACTCTCCCCGACTCCTAACAAGACCCAAACCTCGTTGTTCAAAAGTTGACATTCCCGCCCCATTTAACCACTCAGGGACCACCATATTCTCAACCAATGACAAACTCCCTCACTCTCGACCGATCAAAGAGCTTAATCTCGGGCGTCCCACATCGAACAAACAGCAAAACCATGTTCCTCAAACCTCTATAAATGGAGGAGAACCTCGAAGGTAGAAAGGGGTCGAAAAACATCTTGAACTCAAGAACTATCTTGTTCGTTGAAGATCGACGTGTTGAATCATCGTTAAAGACCGCGCTACAACCTAGTGAAGGTCCCAAAAAAGACTTCAAGTCGCCCAAAGAGACCTCGTCTCAATCAAGATCTCTCTACGTCACTTCGCAGACCACAATCCCCACATGCACAATCAACTCTTCGACCTCGCCACAAGACATCAGGCTTAGGCTTGCAACCGGGGTAGAGGTCGTTAAAAGCCTGTTAAGTGATAGAATCTCACAGTAGTTAGGAGTTCTCGAATCTTGTTAGGCAAAGACCTCGAATCCTCCGAGAAGAGATCTAGGGCATAATCTCATTGTTCATAATCCCGTTGTTTGTAATCTCGCTGCTTGTAACCTCGTTCTAAAGAGATAAATAAGAGCAAGTGTTTGCCTAATCGAATAAAAGCAATCTTGTTCTTGTCCTCTAGCGCTGGTTTATTTCGGGTTCCATCATTGGCGCCGTCTGTGGGAAACTCTTCACCCTAAGCAGTTTCCCAACTTGCGCGAACCTTGGCTTTTGAATCCCTCAAAATGGCCTGTCTAAACAATTTCTTCCCCCAGCACCCCGATAACATGCCCAAAACCTCGCAATGGATGAACATGGGACCACCACCGGGTTGTCCGTTCGGGGTCCCTCCAGGTGGGCGTAAAACGTCCCGCAAAACCCTTACCCATTTTAGGGGTACGAACCGGGTGGCGTTCCCCCGAACCCATATCCCTATCCGGGCTATGGGCAATACCAACAGGGCTTCGCTCCTTCGCCCGACCACGGCCAGGCACCTCCGGTGTCCGCGTACGTCCCCATTCCCGAGCCTGGACAACCCCACTTTGAGTACGTACCCGCGTACGTCCTGGGGCACGTGCCGGGGCGCGAAGCATCAACCAACGACTCGTCTACGGAGAGGCCGTCACGGGACCCCATGTAGATTTCGAGGTCTCGCTCGCGACGTTCCTGGATGCAAGACCCGAAACTGTTCGAAACGGCGGGGAGCGTGGTGCATACCCTGAAGTCACGCTCGTGACGTCGCCATGTTGAGGCTGGCAACCTCTCACCTTTCGTGGACGAGATTCAAAGCGCGCTGATGACCAAAGCCTTCCATAGGCCGCAGATGGGACTCTACGATGGCATGGCAGATTCGGAGGAGCATGTGAAGCATTTCGCAGTTCAGATGAATGTCAACTCTTACAACGATGCCATCTTCTGCCACGTTTTTCGACCACCCTGGAGAAGGCCGCGATGACATGGTTTATAAGCCTCAAAATCGGGTCTGTGGCCTCGTTCGCTCAGCTGTGCGGGTGCTTCATCGCACACTTTGGTGGCTCAAGGAAGCGTAAGAAAAACATGTGGGACCTCCGCGACATCGAGCAGGGAGAGGGCGAGTCGCTGGGCACCTTTTTCACAAGGTTCACAACCACGGTTGCCGAGATCGCTCATATCGACGAGGCTTCGGTGCAAGACAACCTCATGGGCAACCTATGCCACGGAGCTTTCAAGAATTACATTTTCCTGTAATGTCCGGCGATGTATGACAGCCTGTGCACCCGGATTACGGCCCAATTATACGCCGAGGACGCCGCCAACCAAAGCTCTCGGCCGAGGACCGACAAGGAAATCATGGTCGAAGGTAAGGGAAAGGCAAAGGTGGGTGTGCTCGCCGCCAAGGATGCGTATGTAACGCAGTCCCAGAACCCCGTCAATAACAACTACAATAAAAACAGCCGCAACAACAACAACAACAGAAACAACAATAATAATAACAACCGCAACAACAACAGGAACACCGACAGTGGAAGTTGGAATTGCTTTGGAGGGAAGCAATTGGGTTACAAGGGAAAGGGCGGCCCTCTGTATAACCCAAATGAAAAGGGGTGTGCCAACCCCGCCTTAGGAGTGAACAACGTGTCGCAGGGCCCGAGCCAAACAAGAGCCAACAACGTCGAACAGCAAGCACGGTCTGGGCACACAATGACGCCCGATGGGTATATTCATACCATCTCAGGTGGCCCCTCGTTGGTTGGATCGAGCCGGGCAGAAAGAAAGAGGTACGTGAGGGCAAGCGATCATGAGCCCTCGGTATTCAGTGTCGCACAAACCTCGCGGTCCCACGTGGGGCTAGCCTTCACCTCTGGGGATGCCGAGGGTCAGCACATGCCAGACTCTGACCCTTTGGTGGTGCACGCTCAGTTGGGCTCGAAGATGGTAAAATAGGTATTGGTGGACACGGGATCTTCCGTGGACATCATGTATTACGGCACCTTCGAGCAATTGGCCATCTCCGCGACGTCCTTGAAGGCCTACGCCAGGAAGCTAACGTCCTTCTCTGGCGATGAGGTCGATGTCGCGGGCCTCATTGACCTTTGGATGGCGTTGGGTACTGGTTCGACGATCATCGAGAGAGTATCCCTGATGAAATTTCAAGCGGTGGTGTCCATCTACCACCTAAAGATGAAATTCCCCGTCGAGGATGGGGTCGGCAAGCTCAAGGGAAACCAGGAGGAGGGGCGCGTCTGCTACGCGACCTCCGCAAAACAAAAATGTGCGGTATTCATTGTAGAGGCTACCAGGGAGGTTGATCTCGAGGTCCGGGACTTTACGGTCCCCATCCCAGAGGCAGAAAGAATGGTTGTCACTTCCTTCGGTAGCGAGGCAAAAAAGATCTACTTGGGTGAGTGCCTCTCCGGGGAGTCAGCGTCGTCGCTAGAGACCTTGCTTGCTGGCTCCCGCGACATGTTTACGTGGACTGCAAAAGACCTCCGCGGCATCCCGCGATCTGTGGCCCAACATTCTTTAAACGTGGATGTCACCGCACGTCCCGTAGTACAACGCCGAACGAAAATGAACAAGGAGACGGCAAGCGCCGCAAACGCCAAGGTAGGAAAGCTTCTGGCCGCGGGGTTTATCCACAAAGTCCAGTACCTTAGATGGTTGTCTAACATTGTGTTGGTCAAAAAGGCCAGCGGGAAGTGGCGCATGTGCGTGGACTTCAAGGATCTGAACAAGGCCTGCCCCAAGGACAGTTACCCCCTATCCTTAATCGACGAGCTGGTCGATTCCACGGTGGGTCACGAGGTCTTGAGCTTCCTTGACGCCTACTCAGGTTACAATCAGGTTTTGATGATCCCACGAGATGAGGAAGAGACATCCTTCATCACACAGCGTGGGACCTACTGTTACAAGGTCATGCCATTTGGTTTGAAGAACGCGGGTGCAACCTTCCAGCGACTCGTAGATCAAATCTTCAAGAACCATCTGGGGAGGAACGTGTCGGCATACGTCGATGACATTGTGGTCCGAAGTAGAACCCAGAGGAACATCTGGTCGACCTCGCCGAAGTTTTTGCGACACTCAGACACAACCTGCTTAGCCTAAATCCTGAGAAATGTGTGTTCGGCGTGTCATCTGGGAAGTTCTTGGGTTTCATGATCAGCGAACGGGGGATAGATGTGAACCCCACCAAGATAGAATCAATTCTTTCAATGAGGTCACCCCGATCTCGAACTGAGGTACAACGGTTCAACGGCGCTGTAAACTACTTGGGGAGGTTCTGCTCCCGATTGGTGGACAAGTCGCTACCTTTCTTCGCGGCCCTAAAGAAGAACGACAAGTTTGCCTGGAACGAAGAGCTAGAGCTTGCTTTTTCTGGATTGAAGGCATTCTTGACGAAGCTCCCCACTTTGTCGCCCCCAAAGGGAGGCGAGGATTTGTAACTGTACGTGGTCGTAAGCCCGGAAACGGTCAGCGCCGTGATAACAAGAAAGGCGATGCACCTTGTCTATTTCATTAGCCGCGTGCTCCAACCTGCGGAGCAGCGGTACTCCCCGGCAGAAAAAATGGCCCTGGCTATGTTGACCGCCGCGAGGCGCTTGGGACCTTACTTCCACGCACACCCTATCCAGGTGCTCTATCTACTTCACTGGCGGATAAATGCCTTGATCTCCCACTTCGGCAGATTTTCCACCAGGTGCTCTATCTACTTCACGGGGTTCCTGCCCGCGTAACGAGAAAAAGTCAAGGCCTTGGTATCTTGCCTAGAAACGTTCACGGTAGAATCCGTTCCACGCGCTGCGAACACAAAGGCAGATGCTCTCGCAAGGCTGGGGTCGGCCCTTCCCTTAGAGGTGGGCAACCGCATGATGGTAGAAAGAAAGCTCTCGCAAAGTGTGACCAACGAGGTTCTCTCCGTCAAACTCGAGGACTGGAGAATTCCCATCACGCGATATGTGGAAAGCGGCATTCTTCCCGAGGATCCCACAGAGGCTAGAAAGCTCAAATTGCAGGCGGCTCGATATTGTGTCATCGGTGGGCGGCTCTATCGACGGGGTTTCGAAGAGCCCAACTTTCCATGTGTGCCGACCGAGGCCGTAGTGCTCATCCTCTTCGAGGCACATGAAGGGGTCTGCGGCGACCACCCCGGTTGGCGTGCCTTGATGCACAAAATCGCCCACTTGGGGTATTTTTGGACCACCCTCAAGCAGGACGCGAGGGCTTACGTTCAGAAGTATGATGGGTGCCAAAAGCACGCTAACATCCAGCATGCCCTGACCTCGCGCCTGCACTCGATCCATGCACCCTACCCCTTTGCGATGTGGGGGATGGACATTTTAGGGCCCTTCCCCAAGGCCGTGGGGTAGGTACAGTACATCCTGGTCATCGTCGACTACTTCACGAAGAGGGTCGAAGCAGAGGCAATGGCAAAAATCACGGGGACAAAGGTCTGCAATTACCTATGGAAAAACCTCGTATGCCGCTTAGGGGTAGCCATGACCATCATAACCGACCATGGCCCCCAGTTCGATTGCGAGGAAACCCGGACCTTTTGCTCCGAGCTGGGCATAACCCTCAAGTTTTCATCGGTGGCCCATCCCCAATCAAACGGCCAGGTGGAGAACGTCAACGCCCGTATCTTGTCCAATCTTAAGAAGCGGCTGGGCGTAGCCCAAGGTCGCTGGGCGGAGCTTCTCCCCCTCGTCCTGTGGACATATCGGACGACCTCGCATCACGCCACGGGAGAGACACCTTTCTCTTTAACCTACAGGGTGGACGCGTTGGTCCCGGTAGAAACCTTGGTCCCTTCGGCAAGGGTTTTCGACTATTACGAAAAAGAAAACAAGGCTAATCTCAAGGTAGAATTGCAGTTTAGGGACGAACTTCGCGAGGTCGTAGCCCTGCGCTCCATGGAATACAAGCGGCGAGTTGCGGTGTACCATGACAAGAAGGTTAGACCCCGGGTTTTGGTCTCGGGAAATCTCGTTTTAAGGCGCATCGAGGGCGGTAAGCTAGATCCAAACTAGGAGGGGTCGTACCTCCTCGGGGAAGAAGTCGCGACCGGAGCCTTTAAGCTCAAAGATAGAGAGGGGCGCACTCTAAGCAAAACTTGGAATGTCGCTCGGCTCAAAAGGTATTATGCGTAAAGGTCTCCTAGGAAAAATCTCATTGTCACCAAAATTTTGTGAATAAAGGGTGATGTTTTATTTTCCGATATATTCTCAATATGGAAACCTTGCATCGAGGGCGCGTTCGCTGAAATCCACCCCACGCTTCCCGCTTGGGGTTGGAGATTCTCAGTTTTAAATGCGCAAGTCCACCCCTCGCTTCCCGCTTGGGGTTGGAGATTCTCAGGTTTAAGTGCGCAAATCCACCCCTCGCTTCCCGCTTGGGGTTGGAGATTATCAGTTTTAAGTGCGCGAATCCACCCCTCGCTTCCCGCTTGGGGTTGGAGATTCTCAGTTTTAAGTGCGCGAATGCACCCATCGCTTCCCACTTGGGGTTGGGAACAACCAAATCTCTATCATGCACGATCCGAGCGAGGCTCGTGATCGCCGCATATAATATATCATGCAAGATCCGAGTGAGGCTCATGATCGCCGCATATAATCTATCATGCGCGATACGAGCGAGGCTCGTGATCGCCGCATATATCTATCATGCGCGATCTGAGCGAGGCTTGGGATTGCCGGATATAATCTATCATGCGCGATCCGAGCGAGGCTCGTGATCGCCGCATATAATCTATCATGCATGATCCGAGCGAGGCTCGTGATCACCACATATAATCTATCATGCGCGACCGAGCGAGGCTCGGGATCGCTGCATTTAATCTATCATACGCGATCCGAGTGAGGCTGGTGATCGCCGCATATAATCTGTGAGATGCGCGATCCCAGCGAGGCTCGAGATCGCTACACAGTTGAAAAATAAAAATGACCCGATATGGCTCGAGCAGTCCGCAAGTCTTGCAGCGCTCGGGCCATGGGGTTGGATCGGGATGGAATGGGCCTTTGGAACCCTCGAAGGGCACACGACGTAACCACAAACAAAGATAGAAAGAAAAGTGCATAAAATAAGGCCGCGAAGGCCAAAGTATAATAATTACAGACCCCAGCGGGGCCACCAAAATCCTTACAAAACAAAAAACAAAGATTACAAGGGCGCCCTTCATTCGCTCGGCTTGTCGGCGGGAGGGCCCATGGAGACTTGGCGGATGGGCGAGGCGACAATGACTTCAAGATCGGGGTTGGGATCGCCCAGGGAGGGGTTCAAACCTTTTTGAACCGAGAGGTCTGCGGCAGGCACCTCGTTCTTGCTTTGTGCAACCCCACTCTTGTTGTCGAGGAAGAATTCGCATTCTCCCTCGGGCTCTTCCCCAGTCTCCCCCATGGTCAGCCCATAGTTGGGGATGAAAAAGGCGATGCGGGGGTCGATGTGCTAATACTTTACCACCGCCTGTTTTACCCCTACGCGAATGGCCTGCCAGCACATCCCATCAATGCTGCTCAACAGCTCTTCCTAGTACTCGGCAGACTTAACGTATTTGGGCCCTGCATCCTCCACCTCTGCGTTAAGTTCCTTAATGCGGTGGTGAAGGCTGTTGTTCTCCTCCTCCACCTTCTGGAGCTCCGACTCTTTCTCCTTAAAGTATTTGTGTTCCTCGGAGAGTTTTGTCTGGAGATCCTCAACCGAGGCTTGCAGGTCCCTAACCAGGGCCTTCGCTCTCGCCCCCCTCCTTCGCCTTGGCCGCGTCCTTGGCCTCATCCTTCCCCGCAACCTCCGCGGCCCGAACCCGTTTCTCGGCTTCAGCGAGATCCTTCTCCTTCTTCCTAGACTCCTTTGTGCGAGCCTTGAGCATCACCTCCATCTTATCCATTCTCTTATGGAAGAGGTTGATGCGACTACAATTGTAGTTCTCGAAGAAGTTGTGCTGAAAAACCAAAAATATGGTAGGAGAGAACAAGCATGAAACAACAAGCGATGCTTATAAAGAAAAACAAAACGTACCATCGCTGAGTAGCGGAGGGCCTCGTCATTTAGGGCGTCCTCGGAGAGATTGTTCGCCCACGCAATCTCCTCCTTCCAGTCATCCTTGTTCCAGTTCCTGAGAGCGCCCCGGGACGGCCCGGGACTGTGGAACTTCGCGGCGGGAGGACCGGTGGGGGAAAGAGCCCGCCCCTAAAAATTGGGGCTGAGGACGATCTCCCTCCCCGAGGAACTGCGCTGGCCGTCCCCCTTGTGCTTCTTCTTTTTTTCCTTGCGGGGCGAAGCCTTCGCTTCCTTCCGCTTGGACCCGGCCCCGTCACCGGATCCTCGGGGAGCCTGGGAGGACGCTCTAATAGCGTCTCCTTTGGGTGGCCCCCCTCAATAATTTTTACCCCTGCAGCCTTCGCAGGGGCCGACGCTTTCGCTGTCAAAGCGGGCTCCTTCGCCGTCAGGGCCTTCGGGGCCCGAGAGGTCTGCGCGGCGGGGCCCGCAACTTTCTTCCCTTGTCCCCTCAAGGCCAAGGCACCCAAAAGATTCACTGGAAAAACAAGCGAGTTAGTAAAACAGAATGGGGAGGGCCACAAACAATCAAAAACTAAGAATACGTGGTCCGAGCGAGGCTCGTGATCATCGCAAACAATCAAAAACTAAGAATGCGTGGTCCGAGCGAGGCTCGTGATCATCGCAAACAATCAAAAACTAAGAATGCGTGGTCCGAGCAAGGCTCGTGATCATCGCAAATAATCAAAAACTAAGAATGCGCGATCACGAGCCTCGCAAACAATCAAAATCTGAGAATGTGTGGTCCAAGCAAGGCTCGTAATCATCACAAGCAATCAAAATCTAAAATCCCCGACCCGAGCGAGGTTCGGGGTTACCACACGTAATCCAAAACTAACACAACAAAACAAGAAACAATGAAAAAACGAGAAAATATAAAGAAATAGGTACCCTCTACGCCCTCGAGGTTCGGGAAGGTGAGACTCAAACCCGCCCTCTCGAGCCGGTCCTGTGCCAGGTATTCCCAGTAGGGCGCTTGGCACGGCATTGCAAATCGTGCCTTAATCTCGGCGACATCCAGCGTCCCCTTGGGACGACATAAATTATCCGTTACCGAGGGGAAGTTAAGATACCTCCCAGAACGGTCTCGGACCAAGAACCACTTGTCCTTCCACTGACCAACGTTTGACGGGGTAGTGGTGATCTTGAGCCCGGGTAAACTTAGGTTGACGAGACATGACTTCTTCTCTCGTCTCACCATAAACAAACTCGTCATGACGTCCATATCCAGCCCCTCCCCGAGCTCGTGGCTTCGGATGGTGTACGCGCACAAAAGCCTCCATGCGTTGGGAAACAGTTGCGCAGGGCAGATATGCATTAACCACAAGAAGTTGACTATATGCCGGGCTAGCGGTAGCCGGAAGCCGGCCTGGAGGTTGGGCAGATGAACAACCACGTACTATTCATATAGTGCCAAGGAGTAGCCCTCCCCCTCAGGGAGCGCCAGCTCGACCCTCTCGGGCCAATGAAAATCCTTCGCGATCTTCTCAAGGACCTCCCGCTTGAGAACAATCGGGGCCCCCTCGGGCAGAAAGATCCAGATTGAGGGGTTTGGGGTCATCGGTATCCGCTCCTCAAGGATGGGAGGTAAGCTCGGCTGGTCGTTGGTGTCAGACGACCGCACATCAAGGGCGCCAAGTTCTTCATCAGAAATTGAAGATGAGGCCATCTCAACCCCGGAAGACGTGTGTAGTCAAGGAAAGCGCGAGGTAACCGAAGTGTCAGAGGCAATAGGTGCGGGTTCGCTGAACACAATCGATGGGGACCTCGGGTTCTGGGAGTCGTTGGTCCCCACGCTCCCTACGGTCTCAGAAGATTCTTCATTAAACTTCTCCCGGAGCTTGAATACGAAGCCTGGTGGAAGGCCCGGAGAAGATCCTCTAGGCATGAAAAGCGAGGTCCAGGTCACGAAAGGCGAACACCTGGAAAAGAAGAAGTTTTTAGACGTCGAACAAACCAAAAAAGAAAGGAAGTGCGAGGTGGTAACGTAGGAGACACGGGACCCTAGGGCTACTCTAACAGATGGGACGACCTAGGAGGAATGTGAAGCGAGACGTCCCATCACCCAGGCGGCGAGACGTTTGGTTTTCCAAGAAACATTCGAAATTCGAAAAAAGAGGAGCGGCGATGAACTCAACCATTGGCTGACACACCGAAGGGCTCGAGAACATCGCCGGACTACCAACGCCACCCTCGCTCCCACCGTTTCACCACCGTGACACCGACGTGAAATGCCGGAAGTCTACTACCTCCGCCTAGGGCACGAAGCGGAAAAAGAAAAAACACGCCAAAAACGCATGCAAAAGGAAGGTCGATCACTTACTTGTCAGAAATTGGTGTGGGAGAGACAGTTGCGAGCCTTGAAACCGTTGAGGACGCTTCGCCTTCTTGCCAGTGATCGAGAAAACGGAAGAAAGAGAGAGAGGGTTTGTTCGGAGAAGAAGATGAAGAATAAGGAGAAGAGGGACGTGTAGAGGCGCTTTATAGAGTGTGGACTTGGGCCTCTCCCAGTTCTAAAAAGCTTAATGGGCCTAATCCCTTTCAGAGGCCCATTAATGAAATAAGGGAGAATAGGCCCATGGCTCGTCAAGTGCGTGACAAAAGAAAAACCCAAGTGTTCAGCCTCGCAAAAAGATCCTCAGGCCTCGTTGCCCCCAAACCTCTAACCTCGCTACCCGTGACCCTGAGAACTCGCTGAGAAAGCTCCTCAAAACTAAGACTTCGCACCCTGGGTACGGAGGACTAGGCGTCATGCGTATATGACCTGCGGCCCTCAAGGCGAGACCCCCAAGCCATGGGGTTGTGATGGTGCGCAAGGTAGCGGAGTATGAACAGTGGGACCAAAGTACGAGAAATAGCGGGATCCAGCGTGATTCCCGAGGAGGTTAAACTCAAGGGCCTTTGTCGTACCCATCTAAAAAAGGCAAATTCCTGCCCGGGCGAGGCCTCAAAACCACGATCACAAGGTCCAAACCTCGTCGAACTCATAAAGTAGGACGGTTACGCAGACTCTCCCCGACTCCTAACAAGACCCAAGCCTCGTTGTTCAAAAGGTGACATTCCCGCCCCATTTAACCACTCAAGGACCACCATATTCTCAACCAATGACCAACTCCCTCACTCTCGACCAATCAAAGAGCTTGATCTCGGGCGTCCCACATCGAGAAAACATCAAAACCATGTTCCTCAAACCTTTATAAATGGAGGAGAACCTCGAAGGTAGAAAGGGGTCGAAAAACATCTTGAACTCAAGAACTATCTTGTTCATTGAAGATCGACGTGTTGAATCATTGTTAAAGACCGCGCTACAGCCAAGTGAAGGTCCACAAAAAGACTTCAAGTCGCCCAAAGAGACCTCGTCTCAATCAAGATCTCTCTACGTCACTTCGCAAACCACAATCCCCGCATGCACAATCAACTCTTCGACCTCGCCACAAGACATCAGGCTTAGGCTTACAAACAAGGTAGAGCTCGTTAAAAGTCTGTTAAGTGATAGAATCTCACAATAGTTAGGAGGTCTCGAATCTTGTTAGGCAGAGACCTCGAATCCTCCGAGAAGAGATCTAGGGCATAATCTCGTTGTTCATAATCCCGTAGTTTGTAATCTCGCTGCTTGTAACCTCGTTCTAAAGAGATAAATAAAAGCAAGTGTTTGCCTAGTCGAATAAAAATAATCTTGTTCTTGTCTTCTAGCGTTGGTTTATTTCGGGTTTCATCACGTGATTGTGTATAAGTCGGTGAATCAATGATCCCCCTCTTCCACTCTTCATATGATTTTATATCCTTCCCCTTCTTTCGACCGTTGTAGGTTTGTATGGGGTGTGATCTAATCCCACGAATATCGTTCGTGGCGATAAATGCCTAAGTCGTTGCTTCCGATGATTTCGCCAACTGCTTACTACTTTGACTCATTCTCCATTGCGTGCTGAATTAGGTAAGCAATGGGCCTCGTTAATTTAAGTGTTTGGTCATTCAGGTTGGGCTTGATTTTAGGGAGCCCAACAATACCCCCAAAAACTCGGGAAAATTTCCCTCCAATTTTTCTAGGGTTTCTGAGTCTGATCTTGGAAGTTGTAGCGCATAAAGCCACATCCCATCAACTTGTATTTAAATCCTTCAAAGACATCATTACGAGTCGCTCGTGATCTTTCTCACCACTCTGAACTTGTCTCCTGGTCAAATACTCCCCCAAGCCTAGAGACTTTTATTAGATTTTGATATCGATCCTCTGTTATTCCCATGATATCCTTTTCAAAACCGTTGATTTTCTCTGCAATTATCATCTCTCCAAAGGTGGTCCCAACCACTTTACTCTAAAAACTCTAAAAAACAAGTCCGACCGGATTCTCAATATGTCGAATTCGGATCGGGGCTGGGCTGACAAATTTTTCTTTGTAAAGCTCTCTTCTTTGGGGATTGATACCTCTTTTCTGAAACCCCGTTGGCGCACAACAAGTATTATTTTGACTACGTTTGCTTCTGATGCAGTGGAATTCTCTTCTCTCCAACCTTGTAAGGTATCTACTCAACTAGTATCCTGGATAGAAGCTCTCTCGATAGACGAAAGGCCTTATTCGAGACTTGTGGAAGCACACTCTGCCCATCCCGAAAACTCTGAGATGTCAAGTAAGTGTTGATGTTTCCTTTCCCTGCTAGTGCTAAATCGTATTCCTTGCATGACTCTGTCATCTTTCATGTTTCCAAGTTCAAGAACTACTCGATCTGATGCAGCTCTTACCACTATGGAACGTGTTGAGGCACGGAAGAAGCCAAAAGGCGGAAGTATCCTCGACCGCGGATACTTCCCTAATGGTGTCTCTCCCTCCGAAATCTCTCCCATCCACTTCCAAGAATTCCTCTCCTAAGAAGAACGCCACCCCCATTTTGACCGATTTACCTGGGACTATGATGTCCCTGGATATGACGGCAGAAAAATGCTTGTCCTCCTTGCTGCCTCTACATGTAAATTGTCCCCGAGGAGCAATGCATCGGTCCAACTTTTCTGACTTTTTTGGGGGAAATTCTAGCGGCCCAATGGCAGGTTAAGACTCGTTGTTGCTATTTTTGTGTGCTTTTGCATCTGTTTTGCATTAACACATTTAATGTCATAGAACTTCCATCTTACTTTGTCAGCCCACGAGTTCCTCAAGGATCAACCTCACCAGCTTTCCTAGAGCCGGTTGGATCTTCAACTAGAGAAGAAGCGTAGCACTCTTTTGGAACATGAAAAGAAAGTTCTGGTGCAGAGGGTTGAGGAGTTGTCGAAGATTGCTGAAGAAAAGTCTTCTTGTGCCAAGGACTGGGAGGACAAATTCCTGGTTGCTTCGGAGAAGGAAACTACGCTCATTAAGGAGATTGAAGGTACTGCAAGAGATGGAAAGAATAGAGCTCATGCTCTATCAACTCGATTCCCCGATTCCAACTCGCGAGGTAATGATTGACGAGCCAACTACTTCAATCGAGCCATTAGATCAGTCCATCCATGATGAATTTGAGGTAGCACTAATTAACTCAAAATCAGATCTCTCATACGGAAGTGCTTCTCGCTGAAATTCCTATGTATGATGCAATGAGTAATAACTATCTATCGATTAATATGAGTCTAGAAATTCTTGATGCTGTGAAAATTGATGAAGAAATCGTTCGAATGGAGCTAAATGATGGTCTGAATGCAATAAATTAGGGAGTCCTCAGGTACAACTGCACACCAAGTGTTCGACGAAATACCAGACTCGGAACACTACATTGAACACAAGTTGGAGGTTGGATTATCAAAGGATATCGATGTTGTTAACAAAGGTGAATTCGATCCTAAGGCACCAAAATTGATGTTGATCAGAAAACAAGACAATTCGGAGGGTGTCAAATTTGATGAGCATGAAGACGATATCCCGTCATTAGGCTCGAATGAAGATCAATACAACTTGAAGGTCTTTATGGAAGCTGAATTAAAGGGTATGACACTTAGCTTTGATCCTGGAGGAAGAGCATTGGTCGTTGCTTATGATGTACTTAAATTGGAAGTCGTTCCTCCTAGGGTTTGTGACTTGTTGTGCACTAATGTGGAGCGGTGTGGCATAAAAAGTTTGAGTGGGGATACCACAGGTGGATTTGTTGTGAATCAACATGGACTCCCTACTTCAAAGTTTGACCAAGTGAAGGTAGATTCTATGATTCCAAAGTGGATGTTAGGTAGTGATCAAGTCCTAATGAAACCATGTGTTGTAAAGGTTTATTATGTTAGCATGTTTGATTTTGACCCTGGAGCAATGTTCTAAAAAACGCTAGGCGGATGCTAGGCGGAGAGAGACCACTTAGAGCCTAAACGGCTTGAACGGTGGTTAATAACATGTGTTTATAACACCTTTTGACTTGATTAATCCCCACTTTTGTGCATAAAACATACAATTGCATGATCATTTTAGCATGATTATGGTTGTTTGTTCGGATATTTGCTCTCGTTTGCTTTTGGTATTGTAGGTGCAAGAATTTGGATTCTTCTAGGATCAAATGAACTTCAATTCAACTTGAAGATTTAATGGAGAAGAATGAATTACACAAGCCATACAAGCTAAGGAAGCACTCATATCCAATCAAAAGTTGTCAAGATGTCTTCCCAAGATATTGCATGAGGTGCTCGTGCCACTCGGCATGCCCATGCCAAGAGCCAAATGCCCAATCTCTACATGTAGTTTTTGGCATGGAAAACCCGTGCCAAACGGCATGGGCATGCAGTTTTTAGCACATCTCCTTTCTAGGGTTGTATCTCTCCCACCTTTTGGGGGCACATATAAATACAAAAGCAAGACTCTTTTGAGAACTCATGTCTCATTTTATCTCATCTTTCTAGGGTTTTAGAAGACTTTCTCTCTTTCATTTTCATTCTCAAAATCTCTCTTAGATTTACATTTTCTTTTTCTAGATTTTAGCTAGTTTAGTAGTAGATCTAGATACAAAATCCCATTTTGGGGGTTTGTTTGAGCTCACTTGTACTTGGAGAAATTAGAAGAGAAACTCAACCCCAACTTGTTTCCCATGGATGAATGAAGAATCAAAATTTGATTTGAATGATAAGTGTCTCTTATCCATTTATTTTATTTCTTGTTTTGCCTTTCGTTATTTCCATGTGTGTGATTGTTGGATTGATTTCTTATGCCATGTTTTTGCAAATTATGATTGACTAGTTGCTTGTGTTGGGATTGGGGGTAGCCCAATGGTGATTATGTGATGTATTGGTGAAGATTTCTCTTTCGTTGAATGAGTTTTGGTTTACTACTCAATTCTTGCACACCAAGTGTTTGTGAAAATGCCTAGCTAGTATTTTCTCATATTTTGGATGTTGAGTATGCATTGAAAGATGATATTTGACATTAGACCTTCAAGAATTGAGCTAGGAATTTTAGGACCACGAAAGTAAGCCTAATTTCCTAGTGGTTACTTATAATTGTCTATGTAATTAATGCACTTAATCTAGGATTAATTACCACGAAAGTAGGAACTAAGCTAGATTAGAGTAGTTTTCCTTTGCCTTGAAAGAGGATTGGAGATATTTTAGGACAATTGACCATGGTAGATCATTACTTGCAATCCTTAGAGACATTTTTGCTTGACATTGTATAGTTCTATTGTGGTGAACCCAATCCTAGCCTCCCATCATTTAAACAACCAAAACCCTTTTCTAGTCTTTCCTAGTTTTATATCTTGTTTTTGTGTTTGTTTTAATTATAAAAATTCCAACTCCTAATTAGTTGTTTGTGGTCTAGATTACTAGTTTGTTTGAAATTGGTGATCAACGAGTGATCCTTTGGATTTGATATCTTTTATATTACTTCGACAGTACCGTGCACTTGCGGGCCTATTAGTGGCTTAGGCGGTCCTAGACGGGTGCCTAGGTGGTCTGGACGGCTAGGAGGGCTTGGACCTATCAGCGCCTAGGCGGGGTCTAGACGACGCCTAAAAGGGATTTTTAGAACAGTGCCCTGGAGGGGGTTTGCACACTTTGGGTAGGACGGCTTTGTCTACTAGGGTACCTAAGTTACACAATTCATTCATTTGGCTGAAAGAGAAAAATGATAACCTGAATGTCTTTATGAATGAAAATTATGCTACAAAGTTGGTGTTTGATCCTAGAGTGATGGCATCCAGCCCTGACCCAAGTCGGGCTCCGATAACAATGGCCTTAGCCCGAGAACGGGTGATAGGCCCATCTAAGCGAACACTCATAGCCTCCTCCTCCTGCTCAACTGACATAGATGTCGGTGTGATGTCATCACCCCCTCCCCCTTGAGTGTGAAGCATCCCCAGGGATGATGTATGGAGTGAGCTCGGCGACATTATATGTCATATGAACACTGTACTCTACAGGAAGATCAATTTGAGAGGCGTTATCGCCCATAGCACAACAACACAAAACGGACCATCACCCCGTGGAGATAGCTTGGTCTTGCGCTGAGCAGGAAAGCGCTCCCAAACTAAGTCTCTCGGAGCGAACACAACCCGGCGCCGGCCGCAGTTGTGCTGAGACGCGTCCTGCGAAGCGCGTCTCTCCAGCTGTGCCGGAGTGCTCCTATGAAGCTCTCTAATCTTCTCTGCGCTTTTGGCCACGGTAATCTGCTCTCCATCAGCAAGAGGTCTCGAGCTGAAATCAAGGGGAGTCAAAGGATTGAGATCATAAACGACCTCAAAAGGAGTCAACAACGTCGCCGAGTTCCTGGACCTGTTATAAGAGAAGTCAATAATAGAAAGTAAGTCCTCCCAACGTCGAGGGTTCGGCTTCAACATAGTGCGAAGGAGAGCCCCAAGCGTGCGGTTGGTCACCTCAGTTTGACCCTCTGTTTGGGGGTGATAGCTCGTAGAGTATAGAAGTTTAGTACCAAGCTTTCCCCAAAGAGTGCGCCAAAAGTGACCAACAAATTTGGAGTCACGGTCACTAACAATAGTGCGCGAAACTCCATGAAGGCGTACCACATTATCATAGAATAGATCAGTATTGTGAGCGTCACTATTTGTTGTCTTACAAGCCACAAAATGGGCCATCTTCGAAAACCAATCGATGATGACAAAGATGGAATCCTTCCCCCTCCTAGATGTGGGCAAGCCCACAATGAAATCCATGGACAAGTCTTCCCAAGGCCCATTCGAGATGGGAAGCGGAGTGTACAAGCCATGGGGATGAGATGAGGTGTTGGCTTTTTGGCAAGTGACACAAGCACAACAGTATTGTGTCACCTGGTGAGCCATGTGGGGCCAGAAAAAAGTGATCCTTAAGAGCAACGAGGGTCTTCGGGATGCCAAAATGGCCCCGACCATCATGAGCCTCCTAAATCAGTAAAAGGCGAATGGACGATGTAGAAATACAAAGGCGTCCAGCCTTATAAAGGTAACCGTAGGAACGGAAGTAGGTCTCATACTCACGGGAAATGAGGCATTGCGTATGTAAAGGACCAAAGAATGGATCAGAAGAGTATAAGTCCTTTATGATGGCAAAGCCTAACACCTTAGTATGCATGTGAGTAAGAAGGACATTACGGCGAGAGAGGGCATCAACAACCACATTCTCGTTCCCCTTCTTAATTATGGACCACTGTGTAGGGAAATGTCTCCAAAAACTCGACCCAACGAGCATGGTGGCGGTTAAGATGAGCTTGGCTCTTTAAAAACCGAAGTGTCGCATGATCGCTATGAATAATGAACTCGCGTGGCCAAAGATAGTGGGACCACGTCTTAAGGACTCTAATCAGGGCATAAAGTTCCTTATCATAAGTCGAGTAGTTGCAAGAATGATGGCATCCAACCCTTATATGGCTAGAATTGATCTCCATCTTTCAAGGTATAAGAATCTCTTTAATTACTTATGACACCAGCTTGGAAAAATGGTTACTGAGATAAACATGAAACTTGATGCTTGGAAATTTCACTTGTGTTGGATTATGACAAGACATGCAAGTTATTAGGGTATGTTAAGAGCTTGTCTTTTGTCTTGCAACTGCTCATTGTTCATCCTAACATCATAAATAAGGAAGAATGGAAGAGTAGACAACTGCTAATATTTGATCCTGGAGGAGGTGCTTATATACACCAGCTTGGGAACATAGTTGCAGAGATAGACACTAAAGTGGTACTTTTTGATCCAGGAGGAATACAATTAGCT
Source organism: Fallopia convolvulus (assembly GCA_964016875.1). NCBI lineage: Eukaryota > Viridiplantae > Streptophyta > Magnoliopsida > Caryophyllales > Polygonaceae > Fallopia > Fallopia convolvulus. The sequence continues at coordinate 16,618,866 of OZ024735.1, read as the reverse complement.
TGTGTTCAATGTGTCGCTCATTTGTTAACTGGAATGTGTGCTGATTTATGTTCTCATTTTGGAGATGTTGGGAATTATTTAATAGCACTCAGGATGATTTTTGTTGTCAAAGCAAAACTTTACTTGGGTGGTGGTGATACTTCTATTGAAATGATGGCCACCCTTGAAGTCTATGAATCTAGAATTGGTATTGCACTTGCTTCTAAAGTGGCTCCTATAGTGGGTATGCTTATACATATGTTCAACTGATTATTTTGCTTAATGCACAAACATGGCAAGAAGATCAAATAAGCTGCTCTTTGTCCTTGGATGCAAAGGCTGCTCATGTAAGTCTAATTGGTGCAACTTGGGTACTTGGCTTGATGAAGGCAAGCATAGGGATGCTAACCTTCAATCATGTGGAGAATATTGTGAGCACATCAATCAAGTTCAAAAGCACGATGCATTGAAAATATTCTATTCAAGGATGGTTGCTAATGGTGCTTCAACTCACATAGGGTATGAATATGTGTTGATGTAAATATATGACATTTGGAATGGAAATTTTGGTAAGGTCTCCAAGCTGTATGATGGAAGATGGAATGATGTATTAGCCCAAATTTGCCATGTTGCTAGTCTACATATGGTGGATGGAGATTGTTTAACTTGCACAGATTCTACCATATTTGAAAAATATATTGATGGTGGTGGTCTTCAAGGGGAAATGAGCTTTACAAATGGAAAATTATCATATGTTGTGCTGAATTTTCCAATGGCTTTCTATGTTGATACTTCAAATATGATGGATGGCACATGTACATTATTTATAACTCAGATGGTGGTTCCAAAGAACTTATTAAGGTTTGAAACCGCCACTATAGATGCTTTTGAGACACAAGTTATAAATACTATGAAGAAGATAGCTTCCGATATGAACACTCCTACAAAGTTCAGCGAAGCATATCCAAGCTGGGGAATACAGCTTATTGAAGCTAGGAGTGAGAATCTGTCAAACACTGACAACTTATTTGCTATACTGGAAGCAGGAATGTCATCATCTGTCTTGCAACAATGCTTCCATATTGTCTGATTATCATGCACTGTTCTCAGTAGTCAAAGATGTAATGAAAGTGAGCTTTCTTGGGTTCATACGTACATAACTCAGATTTGTTATTAGTATTTGGACAGGATAAGAAAATCTTCATTTCTCTTTTGATGTAGTTTCTGAGCAAGAAGCAAAGAAATGGCTTATCATTAGAAATGATTGGAAATGATTTACATGCAGATGACAGTTTTGTGGTTAGTTCTCCAACTTGAAATTGACATGTCCTATTCAAAATTGTTTGCTTGGCTTCTAATGTACTGATTGCCATCTCATCAGAAGCAATTTCCACCTAAATTGGATAGTTTGATGAATATATTGACATATTCTTTGAAAAGAGAGACCTTCCTCTATCATTGTTACTGAACTGCCTTGTAGGTTTGGCCTCCAGTTTAATGCTTTCTTTTTTTCTTTTTATATATTGTATTGCAGTTCTCTAAACCTGTAATTCATATTAAAAATTTGATATCCGGTCTTCCTACAACAATCGAAGAAGATGACATTGAGGAAGTTGCAGCTCTAAATGACAACACGGCTACTGAAAAGAAAAAATTTCCTCAGTTGCATCATCTGGGGAGATAAGAAGTCTGACCCGTATGGGCTTGATGCTCTGGGGTCTAATAAATCAAGGAAAGACGAAAAAATTAAGGGGAAGGATACAACATCCAAAACAAGAAAAGATGAAGAAGAGGCAAAGAGTTGCTTCAAATTGAAAAGAGAGGCTTTGATTTATTATCTTGGAGATTGCCACAAAGCACAACAAAGTCCCATGGTTAATTTCCTATTCTACTTGTTGTACTAATCATTTAATTTCACTTTTCAACTTATCTCTATTTTGATCATGATCAGTAATTCCCAGTTGCAGGTGCCAGACGGCAATAGACATACTGATAAAGCATCCATTTGACGTGTCAAGATTTACTGCCTTACAAAGGGAGGCCATAGCAAAAGTCTGGGCATCTATACATGAGCAACATGTCCGTAGAAAGCAAGGGAGATCAGTTTCTGACAAACCGGATCTGAATGGTTTGGAATTGTTGCAACTGAAATGTTCAGCTGAGAAGATTAGCATTCGCTGTGCTATTGGGGGAAGTAGAATCCCCGTTGCCAACAATGGCTTGGTTAATAATTTTGCTTTACATATTGTTGTACAAAATATATGTACAATTAGAATTATATCAAATGTATTTCATTTTTCAGTTCGTCCTATTCCCTCACCAGTAATAACCACATGACATTTGGAATGGAAATTTTGGTAAGGTCTCCAAGCTTTATGATGGAAGATGGAATGATGCATTAGCCAAAATTTGCCATGTTGCTAGTCTACATATGGTGGATGGAGATTGTTTAACTTGCACAGATTCTACCATATTTGAAAAATATATTGATGGTGGTGGTCTTCAAGGGGAAATGAGCTTTACAAATGGAAAATTATGATGTGTTGTGCTGAATTTTCCAATGGCTTTCTATGTTGATACTTCAAATATGATGGATGGCACATGTACATTATTTATAACTCAGATGGTGGTTCCAAAGAACTTATTAAGGTTTGAAACCGCCACTATAGATGCTTTTGAGACACAAGTTATAAATACTATGAAGAAGATAGCTTTCGATATGAACACTCCTACGAAGTTCAGCGAAGCATATCCAAGCTGGGGAGTACAACTTATTGAAGCCAGGAGTGAGAATCTGTCAAACACTGACCACTTATTTGCTATACTGGAAGCAGCAATGTCATCATCTGTCTTGCAACAATGCTTCCGTATTGTCTGATTATCATGCACTGTTCTCAGTAGTCAAAGATGTAATGAAAATGAGCTTTCTTGGGTTCATACGTACCAAATTCAAATTTGTTATTAGTATTTGGACAGGATAAGAAAATCTTCATTTCTCTTTTGATGTAGTTTCTGAGCAAGAAGCAAAGAAATGGCTTATCATTAGAAATGATTGGAAATGATTTACATGCAGATGACAGTTTTGTGGTTAGTTCTCCAACTTGAAATTGACATGCCCTATTCAAAACCGTTTGCTTGGCTTCTAATGTACTGATTGACATCTCATCAGAAGCAATTTCCACCTAAATTGGATAGTTTGATGAATATATTGACATATTCTTTGAAAAGAGAGACCTTCCTCGATCACTGTTACTGAACTGCCTTGTAGGTTTGGCCTCCAGTTTAATGCTTTCTTTTTTTCTTTTTATATATTGTATTGCAGTTCTCTAAACCTGTAATTCATATTAAAGATTTGATATCCGGTCTCCCTACAACAATTGAAGAAGATGACATTGAGGAAGTTGCAGCTCTAAATGACAACACGGCTACTGAAAAGGAAAAATTTCCTCAGTTGCATCATCTGGGGAGATAAGGAGTCTGACCCGTATGGGATTGATGCTCTGGGGTCTAATAAATCAAGGAAAGATGAAAAAATTAAGGGGAAGGATACAACATCCAAAACAAGAAAAGATGAAGAAGAGGCAAAGAGATGCTTCAAATTGAAAAGAGAGGCTTTGATTTATTATCTTAGAGATTGCCACAAAGCACAACAAGGGAGATTAGTTTCTGACAAACCGGATCTCAATGGTTTGGAATTGTTGCAACTGAAATGTTCAGCTGAGAAGATTAGCATTCGTTGTGCTGTTGGGGGAAGTAGAATCCCCATTGCCAACAATGGCTTGGTTAATCATTTTGATTTACATATTGTTGTACAAAATATTTGTACAATTAGAATTATATCAAATGTATTTCATTTTTTAGTTCGTCCTATTCCCTCACCAGTAATAACCACATGATGAAAACTGTTACCACTCTATTATAAATCTTGGACATGAGCTTGGTAGCATTGTGACAATCATCACAACCTCTACTTTCACTATGTTAAGCAAGTGAAGTTTGTCAGAAATGTGCAATAAATTGTGGGCGCATAGCTGTAGTTTCCTTGCCCTGTTATGCTATATCTAGCCTCTTCTCTTTTAGTTGCAAATTTTCATTTTCTTTTCATCTTGTTGTGTATTTACTTCACTTTGCACATCAACGTACAAACTTGTATGCAAGATATGTTAATTTTGTTGAATACTATCAGGTATCACGTTGTCATTTTTATGTTGTGTAAAATAACATTCTTTATTGGTGAGTTTGTCGATAAGAAGTGCTAACTAACGAAAAAATAATACAGTACCTCTCTGAATAAACCTTTCATCCAAACAATAATGTAAACAATTAGATATACCATAGAAAACTAAAACCATCAAAAGTCATTCTGCAAACTAATCAAAGTAACAAACTAATCATCACCCCTAACCACTTTGTTTTTTCTTCTCCTCATCATATAATAAGATGCCCATCCTAGTAGAGGCATGTGCTACAGACTCAACTTGATATAAGTTTTCTTTTTTTCAAGTTAATAAGTGACTTCTCAATGAATCTAAAATTCGCTTCTACAGTGCCCTCCCTATCAGCCGTAAGCATTTGTCTTGAGATGTTGCCCCAATTGGTGAGGAGAGCTTTCGGGATGTTCAGACAACAGGGATCATTTCTCCTTGTTTCCAGAATATCCATCCAGGTACTGTAAGACATGTGGAACAGAGGGCAAATTTGCTCTGCAAGTATTTTGAATCTTGTATACTCACATATTACCAAAATTCGTGGGAACAAAGATTTCAAGTAATCATCATTTTTGGTAGGATCTGATCCAATAATGCTTTGAAACACTGTTTAACGCTGAACCGGTGGCACGCTACTTTTGTGATTACTAAATCACACTCTGTATAGCTTCCATGGCTGTTGAGCTTAATTGACCTAGGAAAAGAATCTTTTTGACCTAGTTCGAACTCCATCCACGGTCCATCACGTATGCAGAAAGCCACAACATAAAGATTGTACCGTTGAATCCTCAGAGTGATGCTATGTTTGCTATTCTTCTTCTCATCTAAATATAAGATTAGGTCAAACCATTTCCATGAAGCTGTACGCGGGACTGTGTTCTTGTTTGGAAGGTTCGGGATATCGTGCGAGTAAGGCATATATGTTTTCACCTTTTTCTTCTTTCCATGCTCACTCCATTCGTAAATCTCCTCTCTGGGAAACTTGGCCCGAAGAACCCGATATAAACCCATTATTTTCCCTCTCGTCAAGTCGAACTTATAATCGATAATAAGTTTGCTGCATACACATAGAATTAACAAAATAAAAATGCAAGCATATTTTTATACATAAGAATCTAGAAGCTCTAATCTTCCTCTAACTAACTACTCATCGTAAACATGATAGGAATATTGACTCTTTTGTAAGTCAACAATATCATTAAAATAAAAAATAAACTTCATTTCCCCAATGCAATATAAAATGCAATAATAAAGGGTCATGTTAAACATAACACGCTTAAAATAATAAACCAACACAAAAGTAGTGTAATTTGCTAAGAGGCTCCTACTATAATTTTTTGTTTAAAGCCCTAATTTATTTAGTTTTTATTTTTTCATCCCTATAATTTTAAAGTTTACCAATTTACCCTTCTTCTTCCTCATTTGGGAGAACTTTTTTGTCCAACATTAGCCGGACCGCCGCCACACTACGTTGCACCTCCTACACCGACGGCGTCTCTCGCCCGTCGTCACCTTCGCATCAATGATTTTGCATCATCATTTTTACATGATTTTTCCTCCAACTGCCCAACCTCATCCTCGCACCGCCGCCCTTGAGCAACGTTGTGTTCTCCATTGTCGGATCTGTTGTTGCCGGCCTTTAATTCGCCTTCTTGCTTGTGTTTGAAATAGACCTGTCAAATGGGTCGGGCGGGTCGGGTTCGGGTTTGGGTCAATCGGGTTCGAGTCAAAGTGGCTCACGGGTCGTCGGGTCGTAAAATTTCCGGGTTCAAATGGACCGGGTTGTTACGTGTTTGGGTTGATCCAACGGGTCAATATCATCAATTTTGTTAACCTTTATCTTTATATTTATAAAAATAATTAATATTATATTATATAAAATATTATTTAATAATACAAAATTTATAATAAAATATGGATTGGGAGATTTTTTTCCCAAATTTCAAAAATTGATTTTTGTATTATGGAAGATTTTTCCCTCTTAACAAAAATTGATTCTTGTTTTGATTTTTTGATTGATTTTTTTTCGCGGGGTACTTGCGCACTCGTTTTTTTTAAAAACGCACAGAATTTACGCGCAATAAACCTTCACGCAAAACATCGTTGCGCAGAAGGGAAAAATGGAAAATGGAAAGGGGATTGGGAAATCAGGAAATCGGCTAGCTCGAAACGGGCCTGCACGCGAAATGGGCTTGCGCAGCCCGAAATAGACTCGAAATGGGCTTGCGTGAAATGGGCTTGTGCGGCCCGAAATAGGCTCCAATATTTTTAAGTATATATATTCCTTTTGTCGAGAGCTTCGATTTGATATATTATACGCTTTAATCTGACACCCGAGTAAAAAGTTATGAGCATTTGAAAATTGAATGTACACAAACTATTTTTACAAAGTCATTTACTTAATTTAAATATTTTTATCATTTGCTAGATTGCATCGTTTGATAATGTAATTGAACCCAAGAGCGTCGAAACAATGAGTTATGGTTGGAATGTCTTGAATCACACACTAAATTTATTAGCATATAACTTTTGAGGTTTTGTTCAAATATCCTTTAGTATTTTGTATTTTTTTTAAAATGAAAAAATGTTAGCTATTGTTGAAAGGGTTTCTTGACAACAAATAAATTTATAATCCAAACCCCGCTGAGTATAGAGAAGTCAGGTTCGTCCACTGGAGATAGTCAGTATCAAGTTCTGTTCTTACTTAGAGTGCAAGTAAGAGAGAAAGTATGGATTTTTATATCAATAAAGAGAAAATCTAAGGCTTAGGGTATCCCCACAACAATAATTATGCATACAAACGCTTACGAAACATAAAGATCATACTTTTATCACGTAAGGTCTCATTAGGCAGCTGGTGGTAGGAGGTGATGCGCTTCCTTAGGCTCTCTAACCAGCTCAGGGCCTTTCCTGCAAGAGACCACTTGAAAGCTTTCAACAGAACATATTTTAAAGAGACACTGTTAGCAGCAATAGTGTCACACAAATCAAGGAAATTTCTAATATGTTCTATTGGGCACTTAGTGGGTTTTCCCTCAAACTGAGCCCTTTTGATCAAGGATATGAATTGAGGTTTGATCTCAAAGGTCTTCTCTATCTCGGGAAGCTCAATAGCGGACTCTGGCACCCTCAGTTCTGGATGCATATACTGCTTGGCATTCTTTGGAAAAGCATCCAACTGCTCTCTTAGAGGATTTCTGTCAGCCTGGAGCCGCTCCATTTGTTGTCGGAGATCAGCCATCTGTTGTGCCATCTCTTCAGGTGTAGCCATTGCTTTGCATTCTCTTATAATACAAACACCCAATTTCTAACACCTTAAGTCATTTTCCGACAAAATGTTAGCCTAATTGGACCAGAATACCCTTTTAAATTTTATTCTTTTCTTTTTTTTACTTTTTTTTAAACTTAAACTCAAACTTCTATTTTAATTACTTTTTATTGACATTTATATCTTAATCCTGTAGTACGCCTTCCCTTGTTTCTACGACAATGTAACATAGATGAAGTTTGGTGAATTTGAAGTTTAATTTTGTTGTTTTTATCCTAAAAATATAATAATAAAAAGTCTTATTTTTTAATTATTTATAAATGAAATGAATATTTATTTAAATAAAAATCTTTCACTTAACAATTTTTATATCTTTTAAAAATAAACATAAGTTTTGTAATATACCACCTTATATTTTTTTAAGATAATTTATTATTTTATATAAATTCATAAATAAAAATAAAAGAAAATAATTAAATTTAAAAGCGTATTTTTGTCCAATTAGGGTAAAATTTCACCGGAAAATGACTTAAGGTGTTAGAAATTAGGTGTTTTTATTATAAAAGATGTTTTTACTTATGAAATTTTTTAAAAGGTGGATCCTTAAAAAAACCAAAATTTAAAAGGTGGTTTTTGCCAAAAAACCCTTTATTTAATTAATGTATTGGAAACTGTTTGTATTGACTTTTTTCTCTCCATCTATTGGCTTTAAGGATGAGTTAGTAGTTAATTTTCGATTACATTTAGAAAATTTTGGATTTTCAATGATATTTTTTGTATTTTCAATTAATTTCCTAACATGTGTGAGTTTTTCGAAAGTGTCAAGTTGAATGGAACGGATGGAGTAATAATATACTTCGTAAGGTAGAAGAAGAAGAATTTGTTCGTTTGTATTACTTGAGTAATGAGTGAGGTTAGATGACGTATGAAACTATCGATTGACGACGAATCATCCTCCTCGGGGTGATAATCGCTCGATGACGTATCTTCTTCTAATGACGACTTTTTAAGCAATGATGTGGAATGATGGTCTGCAAAATATGAGAATCAAAATAGGTATTTATAGGGGAAAATTGGACCTTTTTTACCGTTTGATATCCGTGCAACGAGGGCTCGCGCGAGACAACGGCGATTTGCGCTTGCACGAAACGACGATTTGCACTTGCGCGAAACGACGATTTGCACGAAATCGCGTATCGCGTGCAACGCTGTTACGCGGTCCTTGTCTCGCACGCAATGTTGTTGCGCAGCCCTGCATCGCTCCCCGAAAAATCCTCGACTTCTAAAATGCCGGTTTTACCCTTACGCGAAATAGTGTTTCGCGCGAAACGCTATTGTGAGCTATTCTGTGTGCGCCTACGAAATTTTTCGTGTGTATAAATCAACAACCTTTTTTTTGTAATTCTTTTAGGGCTAGGAATCTGAATCTGCGGTAGGAGGCGGAACGGGCCGAAGGCCACGACGACAGAACAACAGTTTATTCAACGGTGGAGATGGTGTAATTTCACTCCAATTGGGTTTATTTGGCAGGATCCGAGGATCTGCGGTAGTTGTTGTCGGGGAGCGTGGCCATGTGTATGGCATAGCCGGCTACGACCGCCAAATTCAGCGTGTAGGACGCAAAAGGAGCAAAGCGTCGAAGATTGCCAACGACCGCCAATGAATATGGCGAGCTTACTGATTAAGGAGGTTTTCTATACAAGTCTGCCTTTTTTCCTTTGCTTTATTTTCACATTTTTCCAGTGTCTTGATGGACAAGACGAACTATGGAGCGGAACCGCCAGATGAGGCCAAGGAGGCGGCGATAGTGATGATTATAGTCGGTGGGCGACGAGCCTGATGTCAGAGTGCGAAAAGGTGGAGGAGCGGGGATATCAGATCTTAGATCTAAAGGTTTGTAAAGGAGGAGATTAAGGATGGATTTAGATCCGATGATTTTGAAACACAAAGGTATAAAGGGTGGTGGTTTCATACGTGGTGGAACAAGGTAGATTTGGAGCCTTTCAAATGCATCCCCAAGCGTTAAGTTTATAGAAGTGGGTTTTCTCATTCAAATTGAGAGTTCAAGGCGGTGGAGGTGGTGGATCTGAGGTGGTGATGCTGGGTTGGAGATGTCATCAGATCTCAATTTTTCCAGCTTGTTGATGTTGTAGTTCATAATGAACTTGTTAGTGTTTTGGACAAAAAATGACCAATTGTTCACTTTAATGTCCTAGATGGGGTTTGATAGCCAAAGGGATACGATTGGATCGGGTTGATGGGAAAACCGATAAAAACGATTAACAAAAGCAATAAGAAAGTAAAGAAACTAAATGTAAAATCAATATAAATGTAGAAGAAATGCTTATCTCTTCTTATTAATTATAAACAAGCGATTACAAGCTTAGATCTGGAGTTTAGGACCCTTAATCATGCGAAAACTGCTGGGAAGACAACGGTTAGATGCTTGCAGTCCTGCTGAGACGACATAAGTCTCCGAGAGCAATGTTGAGAGTGTTCTGATTACAAGAGAGGAGAATTGTGTACTAATGTATGTGCCTCTAGATCTGGATCTGAATCCCATTATATAGTAGGGAAGGTTACATAGAAATAGTTACAAAATCAAGGATACACGTTCTCCTAAAAAATAGGTAGTGGACGTTGTGGAAGATATGGTTAAAGGCAGTTGTAACTGACCCGGAGATCTCGGGATCTCGCTGGCGCTGCGGGATAATCAGATGACGATTGACGTTAACGGTCTTCGGTCTTTATGACGAATGAAGTCTTCGGTCTTTCTGACGAAGGAAGTCTTCGGTCTTTGTGATGAAGGAAGTCTTCCGTCTTTCTGACGAAGGAAGTCTTCGGTCTTTGTGACGATGACATTCTTCGGTCTTGAAATCATACTTGGAATTTTTTGGGTCTAACAGTTAGTATGTTTGCAAGATTGGTGTTGATGTTGGAGAGATTTTCTCTTTTGATTATTGATGGGACGTTTTGTCTTCAGTTGTTCTGTTCTGTGTTTTTTGGTATAGTGTGTTCATCCCGGTTTCCCTCTCTATGAGAAGAGAGAGGTGGGAGGTTTCTTAGGGTTTGGAAATGTTGATTTGATTAAGAAAAATTACATTATAAACATTGTATCCAAACAGACCCAAAGGAGGCTAGGGTTTTTTTAGATAAAGGACTAATTTATAAATTATGTAAATTTTATATTTTATTATTACTTTTAGTGTGATATGCTTAGTAATTATGTAAATAAAATACACATTTACCTGTTGTCGCTTGTTGCTTCGGATCTCCGCCAATAATTTGACATGGTTTCGTCCGTGAGCTGTAGCCACGCCCGCGGCCTGGCCACCGCGCCCGCGGAAGGTCCATCTGAAGATTTCCGAGCTGCACATCCACGCCCTTGAAGAGTTCTTCCTTTCCATATCTTCTTTCGTATGTGAGTCTTCTGATTTTCTTCTTCTATGCTTAATTCCTTTCTCTTTACTTCATTGAGGACAATGAAGGATTTAAGTATGAGGAGGAAGTACTCGCTACGCCTATCGTAGATAGTTGCTTTTTCAGTTTATTTTTCGCTATTTTTATGGGATTTTTGTTCCATGTTTTGTATAGAGAAATTTTTGTATAAAAAAGATTTAATGAAATAGAAAAAGCCGTAAAAAATCAGAAAAAAGGCATATAAAATCCTTGGATGAGTCGAAAACCTGAAAGGGCGGCTTAGGTAAAAAGAAGGTAACCCGGACCAACATTAGGCTAGGGTAATATGAGGTTTAAGAGTGATTGTGAGCATGAGTGATTGTGAGCATATGTGAGCACACCTATGAAGAAAAATGAAATGAGTGATTAGGTGAAAACCCGAAAGGGCGCCTAAGTAGAATTGAGTGGAAAAATTGGAGTGTTTAGGATTTCATTCTACTTTGGGGCTTGGGGATTACATTTTAGATGTCAGGTAGATCCTAGGACGCTCTACACTTTTTAGATCTTGAGAGCTTATTGACTATGTATCTATGTGAGGTGTTTGCTTGAGCTATCATGTTGTTGCTCACTATTACTCTATTTTGGGTTCGGGTTGGTGAGGTGAGTGATTTGTTTGTCTTCCCTTGTACTATACTGTAAACCTTGAAAGAATTGATTGTTAGATTTATTTTGAGCTTACTCGAGGACGAGCGAGGTTTAATTATGGGAGAATTTGATACGCTCTAAGATTAGTACGGTTATCTCTTGTATTTTAGGCATGATTTGAGTGTGTTTAGGTTAGTTTTGAGCATAATTGTAATATGAAGACCGAAGACACGATTTGAAGAATTTCAAGAGTTTGAACTCAAAACCCGCTAGACAGTGGTTGCGAGGAACTACAAGTAAGAAGACTTGCAAGAGCGGATTTCCAGCGAGACCGCAGTGTTAGCCTTATCCACGAGGCTGTGAGAACGCCGGTGCCGCGCCCGCGGCCGTCAGCCGCGCTCGCGGTTGTTGGGGTTCCGCGCTGACTTCTATTTATCCTTATTTTATGTTTTATTATATTTATGTTTTAGTTATTACTCGGATGTTTTAGTATTTATAGACCTCGTTCGTAATAAGTTAGAAAGAGCCTCCTTTTAGTTTTAACCTAGAGTTTATTGAGTTTTTATGGAGAACTAATCTTCCTTGGAGTTTGTTCAATCAAGGAAGCCTTTTGTTGAATTCGTAAGATTCTGGTAACTTTTCTATCCTTAGGTTAATATCAAAACTCTTTGTTTTTAATTCCATGATCTATGTTTGATTTTATTAGCCTGATTACCTTGTTTGATCGACCCATTGCTTGCTCACTATACTAATTAGTAAAATAGGGTTAAATTACTTTTGATTTTGGCATAACGACTTTAGTCCGGTCATCTCTCTTACTCTCTCTGTTGTATACCATATGAGAAAGTACACTTCCTTCGGCCTTGTTTCACTTGCACCCCAAAAGCCCTTTTTATCGAAAAACAACTTTTAATACTCTTGAAATCCGTATAATTCTCTCTACTTTTTACGTTTTTCAAGACACTAAAAATCACTTTTCACCCAAAGATTCCTTTCTACTCACAAGTGAAACAAGTATGTATAGTAATTTTATATTTTATTATTATTTTTAGTGTGATATGTTTAGTAATTATGTAAATAAAACACACATTTACCTGTTGTCGCTTGTTGCTTCAGATCTACGCCAATAATTTGACATGGTGTCGTCCGTCGTGATTCTCTCTGATTCTTCTTAGCGTTGGCGGTGTAGAATTCCGAATCCTTCCTTCCCTAGAAGAAAACTCTAACTGTCGGGGAGGTAATTTCTCATCTAGTTAAACCCTAGAATTTTTATTCAGTCTCTCTTACTCTCTCTGTTGTATACCATTGGAGGAGGTACACTTCCTACTCCGAAAAGGCGTTGTTTCACTTGCACCCCAAAAGCCCATTTTATCGAAAAACTACTTTTAATACTCTTAAAATCCGTGCAATTCTCTCTACTTTTTACGTTTTTCAAGACACTAAAAATCACTTTTCACCCAAAAATTCCTTTCTACCCACAAGTGAAACAAGTATGTATAGTAATTTTATATTTTATTATTATTTTTAGTGTGATATGTTTAGTAATTATGTAAATAAAATACACATTTACCTGTTGTCGCTTGTTGCTTCGGATCTCCGCCAATTATTTGACATGGTGTCGTCCGTCCTGATTCTCTCTTATTTGTCTTACCGTTGGCGGTGAAGAATTCTGAATCCTTCCTACCCTAGAAGAAAACTCTAACCGTCGGGGAGGTAATTTCTGTTTAGCACTTATCTAGTTAAACCCTAAAATTTTTATTCAGTCTCTCTTTCTCTCTCAGTTGTATACCATTGGAGGAGGTACACTTCCTACTCCGAAATACGATGTTGTTTCACTTGCACCCCAAAAGCCCTTTTTATCGAAAAACTACTTTTAATACTCTTGAAATCCGTGCAATTCTCTCTACTATTTACGATTTTAAAGACACTAAAAATCACTTTTCACCCAAAAATTCCATTCTACCCACAAGTGAAACAAGTATGTACAGTAATTTTATATTTTACTATTATTTTTAGTGTGATATGTTTATTAATTATGTAAATAAAATACACATTTACCTGTTGTCGCTTGTTGCTTCGGATCTCCGGCAATAATTTGACATGGTGTCGTCCGTCCTGATTCTCTCTGATTCTTCTTAACGTTGGCGGTGAAGAATTCCGAATCCTTCCTACCCTAGAAGAAAAATCCCACCGTCGAAGAGGTAATTTCGGTTTAGCACTTAACTAGTTAAACCCTAGAATTTTTATTCAGTCTCTCTTACTCTCTCTGTTGTATACCATTGAAGGAGGTACACTTCTTACTCCGAAATTCGGCCTTGTTTCACTTACACCCCAAAAGCCCTTTTTATCGAAAAACTACTTTTAATACTCTTGTAATCCGTGCAATTCTCTCTACTTTTTACGTTTTTCAAGACACTAACAATCACTTTTCGACCAAAAATTCCTTTCTTCCCACAAGTGAAACAAGTATGTATAGTAATTTTATATTTTATTATTATTTTTAGTGTGATATGTTTAGTAATAATGTAAATAAAATACACATTTACCTGTTGTCGCTTGTTGCTTCGGATCTCCACCAATAATTTGACATGGTGTCGTCCGTCCTGATTCTTCTTAGCGTTGGCGGTGAAGAATTCCGAATCCTTCCTACCCTAGAAGAAAAATCCCACCGTCGAAGAGGTAATTTCTGTTTAGCAATTATCTAGTTAAACCCTAGAATTTTTATTCAGTCTCTCTTACTCTCTCTGTTGTATACCATTGGAGGAGGTACACTACCTACTCCGAAATTCGGCCTTGTTTCACTTGCACCCCAAAAGCCCTTTCTATCCAAAAAATACTTTCTAATACTCTTGCAATCCGTGCAATTCCCTAGAATTTTTATTCAGTCTCTCTTACTCTCTCTGCTGTATACCATTGAAGGAGGTACACTTCCTACTCCGAAATTCGGCCTTGTTTCATTTACACCCCAAAAGCCCTTTTTATCGAAAAACTACTTTTAATACTCTTGTAATCCGTGCAATTCTCTCTACTTTTTACGTTTTTCAAGACACTAAAAATCACTTTTCGACCAAAAATTCCTTTCTTCCCACAAGTGAAACAAGTATGTGTAGTAATTTTATATTTTATTATTATTTTTAGTGTGATATGTTTAGTAATAATGTAAATAAAATACACATTTACCTGTTGTCGTTTGTTGCCTCGAATCTCCGCCAATAATTTCACATGGTGTCGTCCGTCCTAATTCTTCTTAGCGTTGGCGGTGAAGAATTCCGAATCCTTCCTACCCTAGAAGAAAAATCCCACCGTCGGGGGGGGGGGGGGGATTTTTGTTTAGCACTTATCCAGTTAAACCCTAGAATTTTTATTTAGTCTCTCTTACTCTCTCTGCTGTATACCATTGGAGGAGGTACACTTCCTACTCTGAAATTCGGCCTTGTTTCACTTGCACCCCAAAAGCCCTTTTTATCCAAAAAATACTTTTATTACTCTTGAAATCCGCTCAATTCTCTCTACTTTTTACGTTTTTCAAGACACTAAAAATCATTTTTCACCCAAAAATTCCTTTCTACCCACAAGTGAAACTAGTATCTATAGTAATTTTATATTTTATTATTATTTTTAGTGTGATATGTTTTAGTAATTATGTAAATAAAATACACATTTACCTGTTGTCGCTTGTTGCTTCGGATCTCCGCCAATAATTTGACATGGTGTTTTTCGCCCTGATTCTCTCTGATTGTTCTTAGCGTTGGCGATGAAGAATTTCGAATCCTTCCTACCCTAGAAGAAAAATCCCACCGTCGGGGATGGAATTTCTGTTTAGCATTTATCTAGTTAAACCCTAGAATTTTTATTTAGTCTCTCTAACTCTCTCTGTTGTATACCATTGGAGGAGGTACACTTCCTACTCCGAAATTCGGCCTTGTTTCACTTGCACCCCAAAAGCCCTTTTTATCCAAAAACTACTTTTAATACTCTGAAAATCCGTGCAATTCTCTCTACTTTTTACGTTTTTCAAGACACTAAAAATCACTTTTCACCCAAAAATTCCTTTCTACCCACAAGTGAAACAAGTATCTATAGTAATTTTATATTTTATTATTATTTTTAGTGTGATATGTTTAGTAATTATGTAAATAAAATACACATTTACCTGTTGTCTCTTGTTGCTTCGGATCTCCGCCAATAATTTGACATGGTGTCGTCCGTCCTGATTCTCTCTGATTCATCTTAGCGTTGGCGGTGAAGAATTCCGAATCCTTCCTACCCTAGAAGAAAAATCCTACCGTCGGGGGGTGGGGGGATTTCTGTTTAGCACTGATCCAGTTAAACCCTAGAATTTTTATTTAGTCTCTCTTACTCTCTCTGCTGTAAACCATTGGAGGAGGTACACTTCCTACTCCGAAATTCGGCCTTGTTTCACTTGCACCCCAAAAGCCCTTTTTATCCAAAAAATACTTTTAATACTCTTGAAATCCGTGCAATTCTCTCTACTTTTTACGTTTTTCAAGACACTAAAAATCACTTTTGACCCAAAAATTCCTTTCTACCCACAAGTGAAACAAGTATGTATAGTAATTTTATATTTTATTATTATTTTTGGTGTGATATGTGTAGTAATTATGTAAATAAAATACACATTTACCTGTTGTCGCTTGTTGCTTCGGATCTCCGCCAATTATTTGACATGGTGTCGTCCGTCCTGATTCTCTCTTATTCGTCTTAGCGTTGGCGGTGAAGAATTCTGAATCCTTCCTACCCTAGAAGAAAACTCCAACCGTCGGGGAGGTAATTTCTGTTTAGCACTTATCTAGTTAAACCCTAAAATTTTTATTCAGTCTCTCTTACTCTCCCTATTGTATACCATTGGAGGAGGTACACTTTCTACTCCGAAATACGACGTTTTTTCACTTGCACCCCAAAAGCCCTTTTTATCGAAAAACTACTTTTAATACTCTTGAAATCCGTTCAATTCTCTCTACTTTTTACGATTTTAAAGACACTAAAAATCACTTTTCACCCAAAAATTCCATTCTACCCACAAGTGAAACAGGTATGTACAGTAATTTTATATTTTATTATTATTTTTAGTGTGATATGTTTATTAATTATGTAAATAAAATACACATTTACCTGTTGTCGCTTGTTGCTTCGGATCTCCGCCAATAATTTGACATGGTGTCGTCCGTCCTGATTCTCTCTGATTCTTCTTAGCGGTTGCGGTGAAGAATTCCGAATCCTTCCTACCCTAGAAGAAAAATCCCACCGTCGGGGGGGGGGGGGGATTTCTGTTTAGCACTTATCCAGTTAAACCCTAGAATTTTTATTTAGTCTCTTTTACTCTCTCTGTTGTATACCATTGGAGGAGGTACACTTCCTACTCTGAAATTCGGCCTTGTTTCACTTGCACCCCAAAAGCCCTTTTTATCCAAAAAATACTTTTATTACTCTTGAAATCCGCTCAATTTTCTCTACTTTTTACGTTTTTCAAGACACTAAAACTCATTTTTCACCCAAAAATTCCTTTCTATCCACAAGTGAAGCAAGTATGTATAGTAATTTTATATTTTATTATTATTTTTAGTGTGATATGTTTAGTAATTATGTAAATAAAATACACATGTACCGGTTGTTGCTTGTTGCTTCAGATCTCCGCCAATAATTTGACATGGTGTTGTCCGTCCTGATTCTCTTTAATTCATCTTAGCATTGGCGGTGAAGAATTCTGAATCCTTCCTACCCTAGAAGAAAAATCCCACCGTCGGGGAGGTAATTTCTATTTAGCACTTATCCAGTTAAACCCTAGAATTTTTATTCAATCTCTCTTACTCTCTCTATTGTATACCATTGGAGGAGGTACACTTCCTACTCCGAAATTCGGCCTTGTTTCACTTGCACCCCAAAAGCCCTTTTTATCCAAAACCTACTTTTAATACTCTTGAAATCCGTGCAATTCTCTCTACTTTTTACGTTTTTCAAGACACTAAAAATCACTTTTCACCCAAAAATTCCTTTCTACCCACAAGTGAAACAAGTATGTATAGTAATTTTATATTTTATTATTATTTTTAGTGTGATATGTTTAGTAATCATGTAAATAAAATACACATTTACCTATTGTCGCTTGTTGCTTCGGATCTCCGCGAATAATTTGACATGGTGTCAAGAATTCCGAATCCTTCCTACCCTAGAAGAAAAATCCCACCGTCGGAGAGGTAATGTCTGTTTAGCACTTATCCAGTTAAACCCTAGAATTTTTATTCAGTCTCTCTTACTCTGTCTGCTGTATACCATTGGAGGAGGTACACTTCCTACTCCGAAATTCGGCCTTGTTTCACTTGCACCCCAAAAGCCCTTTTTATCCAAAAACTACTTTTAATACTCTTGAAATCCGTGCAATTCTCTCTACTTTTTACGTTTTTCAAGAAACTAAAAATCACTTTTCACCCAAAAATTCCTTTCTACGCACAAGTGAAACAAGGTCGAACCTCTCTCTCTTTGCAATTTCAAACGGCCAAAATGGCACGTGATGGAAGTGAGGCACGTGATATTGGTGAGTCATTATTTCATTATATTTTTCACATTTTTGATTATGTTGGGGAAATTCCGTCCGCATAAGAAGCGTGGAATCTCAAACCCTTCATCGTGACAGCCACCTCCGTCGCCAGGCCCTTCAAACTGCCCGACCGTTGGGTGGTGGAGATCAAACCTCTTCCTCGCAATTCTGTCATATTGTGTGCTGATATTTGCTTCGTAGTTTACTCGATTTGTCATGCTCTCACTGTTTTCCATTCATCAATTCTTCGATTCCGTGGAAAACTGGGCGAGCTTTTCATGATTGAGAGAGCACATTGTCAATTTTCGAGTTCCAGTCTCCCTCACGTCTCTCAATCGCAAAAATTTTAATTTCCTATTTCCGCGCCCACTTAGAAGAATTAGTATTTGATTATATATGTTCAAGAATCAAGACCTAGGGTTTATTAACAGTGGTTAATGCAATTGCTCAACATCTTTTTTCATCATATTGCCTGCAATTGACAATTTGATGATTCAATTGTCAGCTATGAGAAATAGCTTATATGTTTTATATTTTATTTCAAGTTTATGGACTCACCACCTCTTGAGCCAACTTTTGAATGAGCTATTTTGATAGGTCCACCATTACTTCATAGTTGATATACATACTTAAGCTACTTTAGTAGTTTTAGAGACTTTGTTTTCAGATCAGTTTTGTATTATCATATGAACCACATTTTCGCCACTTTTGATATGCTTCAGGGGCTCAGGGCATGATATTTTTCAGAACAAAGACAATAATAATTCTTGGTTTAGAAACCTCTTAATTATTTTGAATTGATAATTAGATGTATTTGCTATTGCCTATAGCTATAATTAGATGCATTTTCTATTGCCTATAGCTATGGCATGTAATGTGTAAAATGGTAATGCCTTCTTATCTTGGCATTGTTGAATTATCAAGTGTTTGTAGCGCTACTATGGAAGAGTTTGGGCTATTTGTTCATCATATGTTATTGTCTCCAATGTATCAGTCTTCTTACGAACCTTACACCGGGTGGAAATTTCAATCTCTTGTGTCTGTCAAGAGGTATTTAGATGGAGACGAACAAACTGTACGTGTCCTTGACCAAGGCATCAAATACCCAGGATGTAATTTCTAAATCTTCACATTTTTTTGTCCAATTTGTATCCTCTGTCATATATACTTATTCTTTGCTTTTGGTCATGTTTTGTTAGGAGGGTGCTACGAAAGTGGAAGCAGTAAGGAGGGTTGTCTATGATGGCAAGGTAAAAAATAGAGTTGATCCTTCTGTATATATTTTTTTCCCCTTCATTTGAATGTATTAGTGCACTACAATGAACAAAAGTTTAAATATGAAAGGGGCTTGTTCTCTTACAAAATTTAATTGTCTGGTGTAAATCTCTCTACTCAGATGTTTAGTTTTGCACGTAAGTTAGGCCAATAAGATGGGTCATATTCGTACAAAGACTGTTAAGAAGTCCTTAAGGCGAGTCATTGCGAAGTACTCCTCAAGAATGACCTTGGATTTGCACACCAACAAGAAGTTGCTGGAGGAGGTTGCCATCATTCCCTCCAAGCACCTGCGCAACAAGATTGCTTGTTTCTCCACCCATCTAATGAAGAGGATCCAGAAGGGCCCTGTTTGTGGAATCTCTCTTAAGCTGCATGAGCGTCATATGGACTATGTGCCTGCTGAGTCCACGACACCTGCTCCCTTCCTCCCACCCACGTGGTGGAGGAAGATACTAGGAGTTCAGTTTATGCATTGTTCGTTTCTGCTTAACTAGTTTTGTCCTTCATTTATCCTTCAATTTGATCGGTAGGAATGAACCTTTTGGTGATATCAAACTTGCAGCATTGCTCATAATTTTTTTATGAAATATCACTCCTTTTCGATTCACTTGCATTGTTTATTTAATTTGTTCTTTAGAGTGTCTAATTATTTATAACTTGAACCGGTTTGATATATTATAAATCAAGATTTGTAAAAATTATATGGATAAAATGTCTTTAGAAGTGTTTTAAAATACCTAAGAGTCTTATAACTTTTTTTAAATACCAATATGTGTAATTTTAAATACCAAAGCGTCTTTTTGTCCATTTAACTACACATAAGTAAGGGGTTTTTCTATTTTGCACCCACTCTATTTACCCTACCCAACACCCACCCTACCCCCTATTACATATAAATAAAAACTAATTATAGTTTATAAAACATAACACTCTCATTTTCACTCTCATCTTCTCCTCCTCTCTCTTAACACTCTCATTCCATACAAGATTCAAGGTGTTTGAAGGACTTAAAATCAAGTTTTTGGTACATTAATCTCCACAAAATCCACTCCTAATACAATCATGGTAAGTTTTTTCTACAAATTCATCCAATTTCATTTCCATTCAAGTTCTAGATCTAGGTTTTGCAAGAAATTCATGTTTTACTTTAAAATTGTTCAAAGTAGGATTTATATTAAAGATTTGAACCCAATTTGAAAGATTAAACCGATTTAGGCAAATATTTAATGGTCGGAAGTGAAAATGACGACGGCAGTGATGGCCATCTCGTCTTCGATCGTAACGGCCAAGACGTCCACAAATGTGACGGCTAGGACAACCATGGTAGTAATGGCCAACAAAGCCATAGCCGTCACGACCATGGTACGCACAGTTGTTGCGGCTGAGTGCATCAGCCGTAACGGCTGGCCTGGCCCCGAAGATGAATTCGATTGAATTCCACCCTAAATAATTTGGATCATATTTTTTCGTATGTCAAATGTCGAGGTGCTTAGAGACGGGTTTAAAGACTCGGATCGCTTGTTATCGGTGTCGTGAGGTACGGAGTCAGCAGACGGCACCGATTCCATTGCCCTAGAGGCCCCGGAGGTTCCGGAGGTCCCGGTGGTCCCTGTGGCCCCGACGTTCAGCCGTTTCTGGTGTTACCCTTCCACTTTAGACGGGGGAGCGTCGGACCGTGTTCAACTCATCGCAGTACGACATGGGGAGTAGCTCAGAGGCATGTTCCGCTGAGGATCAGACACCTATGGTCCATGCTCCTACTGCACCGAGTAAGCGAGTGTTGACACCACATTCTTGGCATAGACGAGGGGCTGGCAAGGGAGGCGTAGACCTTGTGCCAGCTTCGACGGGAGGGTCTAGACATAGGAGACAGAACCGACCCGGTCAGCGTCGGATCGAGCCGTTGCTCACCCATCCTACACCAGGAGGCCCGGAGATCCCTGAGTTATTGTTGGGCTTCGAGGAGCATGTGGCCCACCACATATACGCTGGAACCGTAAGTAAATTACTTAAAATATATGATAATTACGTGCGATATTTATGTTTGAATTTGAAATAAAATATCTTATGTACGTTAATGTATTACAGGAGCATCCTCGTACACCTCTAAAGTATCAGTTTCGACATACACAGCTTACAGAGTGTCCACAAACAGGACTTGGTAGCTGGATTGATATTGTATGGGCCAGCGGGCTTGCCCATCTGCAGAGTATTATGCACCATCATGTTCATACTGGCGTTATAGAGGCATTTATTAAGCGATGACATCTAGAGACCAGTTCTTTCCATATGCCATGGGGCGAGATGACGATCACACATCATGATGTGGCGCTCATCCTTGGCCTCATGATCGACGGGGATGCAGTTGTGCCAGATGGAGTATGGGCCAGCGGGCTTGCCCATCTGCAGAGTATTATGCACCATCATGTTCATACTGGCGTTATAGAGGCATTTATTAAGCGATGGCATCTAGAGACCAGTTCTTTCCATATGCCATGGGGCGAGATGACGATCACACATCATGATGTGGCGCTCATCCTTGGCCTCATGATCGACGGGGATGTAGTTGTGCCAGATGGAGATGGTGGAGGCTCTTAGAGATCCTGATTCATAGAGTTCTTTCAGATGGATGATGATTGGATGAGCCGCCCACATTATGATAAGGGCGGTGTTGCACATACACATCTCAAGGATTATTGCATGGACCAGAGGCACGGCCTTGACCCTGAGACTGTCACTTCTGAGTTTCTACTATATTTGATAGGGTCGACTATCTGTCCTGACAAGTCTCATCATCGGATCCCTATCACATACTTGGACATTGTACAGGATCGCGATGATGTACAGAGCATGTCTTGGGCTTCTGCTGCATTGGCCCATTTGTATAGGAGCCTTGGTGAGTGCACGAGGGTTGGGGATAGAGGGCTTCTATGTGTTACACACTATTACAAGTAATTGATCGGGCCTAATTTTTTTGTTTTTTTATTTTGGCTAATATTATCAGCCACACTTGCTCATAATGTTTTTTTGTCTAAAGCTGGATCTTCATGTACTTTCCAGCATTTCGTCCCACCGGGATGCAATTACACAAGGGATTGACATGGGCTCTGAGGTGGGGAGATGGTGGTACAGTTCAGGTTGGGCGCAACTACAGAGCAGAGCTTGATGCTATGACAATGACAGATGTAAGTACACTCTTTACAAGTTGTATTTAGGTTTATTTTTTCCAAAAAAGACTTCATTTAATTTACCATGCGAAATTGAATCCGGTGGATTGGATGCCGTATGGGGATTTGGATTTTAATGATGCATATGCTTCGTCTTGTTTTCATGGCCTTCTATCATTTTTTGCTATATTAGAGCCATACATGCCAGATCGATATGCTAGGCAGTTTGGGCGTGTGTAGAGGATACCCATAAGGGTTATTATGTCGAAGACTGTCGTTCGAGTCGGAGACTTGTCAAGGTACAAGGTAGAGTTTGACGCAACCACTTGGGTTTGGAGTGCTAGGAACTTGCACCGTATCAACTTGGGCACGATGGGATCTCCTATGACTGACGATCCGTCCGAGTGTGTGATAGAGCATATAAGTATAGGTCTTAGAGCATGTTTTTCTTTCCGTTTTATGCATTTTTAGCTAGGATTTCGTTCTAAGTTCTAGTTTAGGTTTTATTTTCGTTTAGTTCGGAATCTATGCGTCTTTGTGCATAATTGCAGGTCGGAAGGTGGAAGACGGTAGATGGAAGGCTTGGGACGGAACCTTGGGATGCATAGGAAGTGTTGAAGTGAAGATTCGAAGAGCTAAGGCCCAAGAGCTTGATTGATAAAAACGCTTAAATCCGGGTCATGCATTAGAGTCTTGTTTTGACACCTCTATCTTGCAATGCATGGTTTGGGAGCTACAGTGGTCGGATGAATCTGAATTTAGTATCACTGGAAAGCTAACTCGAAGAGCTAAAATTCATATTTTTACTCGGAGTCCAAAATCCAACTCGAAGGGGGTCAAAACAGCCTCCGAAGTGTCACTAAAGTTCCTGCAGGCAAAGCGCGGCCAAAGTAGGGAGAGCGCGTCCGCGCTCTGGGCGGCACCAAACCGCGCTCCGGCGGTCGACGCGGCGATGACTTGGGCTTTGCGATATCTTGTGGGCCGACTCTAATATTTCTTTTAGATATTTTTAGACATAATATAAATACTTTCTCTAGGTTTTATTTGGATATTATGCTATCTATTATTCTTGTGTTCTAAGTTTGATTGAGTTTGGAGACTTGTGGGAGACAAAAACCCTAGTTTTTGCAATTGAAGATCAATTTAACTCTTGTAAGTTTTATTTTTCTTCAATGACAATGTCTAGCTAATTTTCTCTTGTCCAACTAGTTAGTTGAAGTTGTATGCATGATTGTTTGTGAGATTTGAATTATTTTAGTTTGCCTTGACTAGATTGAATCTCTCCGTGCTTAATCGATTAAATTCACTTAGGATTATAATAGCTTGATCACCTATTTTACTTCTAGGTTGAATTACAACTAGAATAATTAAATAGACGGTGGAATTTGATTATTCATGGATGAATCCTTTGATTAAACTTATAGACGGTGCAATAAGGTTAATCAAATGCGGAGTATTTAATCACAAGACTTCGTGAATAGACGGTGGAATTCATGATTATTGTTTCTATTGAATGCTTTAAACTTAATTGCATGATCAACTTGACATAGAAGGTTTTCTAGGTTAATTGATTAAAAGGTTGTTAAAGACGGTGTATATTAACAACCACCTTAAGCTTGAATTCATAAATTCACAATAGATTAGTCAAGGGAAAATGAAATAAGAATAATCGAGGATCAAAACTCATGTATGCAATGGATACGAAACTGGTTGGACGCTTTTCTCCATATTTGAATCTTAAATCAATTTACTTGCTTAGTTTTAATAATTTAGATTTTAGTTTACAATCACAAAATCCCCCTTTAATTTAGTAATATTACTTAAATACAAATATTTCGAGTCTCTGTGGGTTCGATCCTTTACTTCCACTTTGCTAAGGTTAGGAAGTTAGGAATTTTCTTTGATAGTGCTTTTATAACGACGTAAAAGTGCTCGTCAAATTTGGCGCCGTTGCCGGGGACTCGGCTATTTATTTGTGTTTATTTAGTATTACTATTTTTGGTGTTGTGAACCTATCTTACGGTTCATAACACCCGTGCTATTGATCCATGGCTATGTTTGTATGTAAACAACTACAGGATGAATATTTTCATGAGTATTTTGCTAGGCTACAACAAAAGATTCATGATTATGGTACTTTGCTGGGTTATTATCCATGTGAGAGAGAATTGTGTGAATGCATCCTAGACGGTTTGAATTCTCAGACTCGAGGGCTCGCAAAGTACATGAGCAATCATAGGCTTTGGTGTTTGGGACCAGAAGAGTGTTGGGATTTCTTTTGCTACATGAGCCATCAATGTATGCTAGTCGAATTATCTCCACCAATTCCCTATTCAATGATGGGAGAGGTTGCATTGGAATCAAATGCCCTTGAGTTAGACACCCAAGTGCAAGTTGAGGAGGAATTCGCTAGAGTTGAGTTGGGTTATGAGGATGACTTAATGTTCAATATGATTTTATTCCTATAATTCAACTTGAAGAGGGCACCAAGGAGCCAAGTTTAATCCCTTTTGACATGGAGAATCCTATAGAACCAAGTGAGTTTAAGGTTGGTACTAGAGAATACTCACAATTCATCTTTAAGGAAAGTGGTAATGGTGACGAGTACTTTGACCCATACTGTAAGTATTTTCTGACATCACCACTTGTGTTGAATTGTTTTGAGCATATGCCATTTCATGAAATTTTGTCTCACAAGTTTGATAAGTTGAAGCGGTTTTTAAATGGGTTATTCAATTTGAATTTATCCTTGTGCTACTTATCTTCTTGTGAGATGTGTTCACAGGCTTTTGACAGGTTGTTAAGGGCCTTGACAATGTCTAATCTTGTCAAATCATGCTAAACGTCAAGCTAATGACGTTAAACAAGCGCTTCTTGGGAGGCAACTCAAGCTTTGTTTTTAGCTTTATTTTTTTTCTAGATTTAGTTTTGTTTTTGGTGTGGTTTTGTGTGGTTTTCGGTTTGTTTTTGTTTTTAGTTTTAGGTAAAGTCGGGACATAGGTACACGCAGTCCGAGGAAGCCAAGACGCCCCCACACTCATACCACTACCACCGCCTGAGGAGTAGATTCTTGAGTGTGTCAAGCTCTTGTGATGAGGTTAGTTTCTTTTTCTCTTATCTTTTATTTTACTTTGGGGCCAAAGTAATGTTTAAGCATGGGGGAAGGGGATTATTTATTTTGTCATGAGTGCTTGATTATAGTTAGATCATGTAGTTGCATTTGCATGTTTAAATTTTTGCTTGCATTGATTAAAATTCTTGAAAAAAAATCATAAAAAAATACAAAAATATTGCATTTAGGTTCATATTTCCCCATTGTTTGTTTCCTCTTGTGTTTCTATGCTAAGTATAAGTCCTGACCCATGATTTGCATGATATGCTGAAGTTGATATGATATAAGCATGATCATTGATTAATTACCTTGATTATAGGATGGAGCATGTATTTAGCTTGAGTATTTGATTCATTCTGAAGTTCTAGACAACAAATTGCCTTGTGAGATATTTTTGGCCTTTCATGATATATTTGTTCTCTATATTTCTTAAGTGTATCACTATGATTATCTAGCTCTAGAACTTGCGTTATGACTCTTTGTCAAGACTGCTTTATATGATTGAATACATGGCATTAAAATGATTGAGGCAATGTTTCTTATAAGCCTATTATTTCCCTTCCTACCTTACAAGATCCATGTTCTTGACACCCCATTTCTTTTAAGCTTTAAGCCTATTTTTGATAGCTCCACAAAATTTTCTTAGCCTAATAAGCTTGACCCAGGATCCGAGATTTAGGACTTTAGGTTGTGTGTTTTTTTGTGTGAGTTATTTATAAGTATGGGGGAGTTTGAAAGAGGAAATAAAACTCTTGTGTGTAAAGTGAAAGAAATGAAGATGAAAGTATGTTGCAAAGCAAAAGAAGGAAAAAAAAAGATTAAGTAGATTTGTTAGTAGTCTTCATAAAGCAAAGAAAGAGTTGAAGAAGAGGCAAAGAAAAAAAAAAAGAAGCAACAAAGATCTTGAAAGTGTTAATGGAGTTGGTAAAAGAAGTTGGGAAGTGTTGTAAGAAGAAAGTGTGTTAAAGTTTGGGTTAGGATTAGTTCTTTATCCCGGATTTAGCACCACATGCCAAATACGATCCCTTCCAAATTTCTCTTTACCTTGGCCCCATTACAACCTTTAAAAAAGACCTCATGATTTTTGTTATGTGTTTGATCCCCAGCGGTGGAGATTTAGAACTCTGATTCAAGCTTATGGTAGTCTAGTTTTCATGGTTGATTTTTGAGTGAAACACGTCCTTAAACACTTGAGAGTTTGAGCGCAAATACATTTACCTTGGTGAGGTCTAGAATGGATGAATGATCTTTACTTTTTTCTTGTTATAATGCATGTTGAGAAGTCTTGGTCGGGTTTTGATTATATGTGGAATGCTTGTTTGATTTGAGATGGATGTATGATTGCATTTCTGTGGTGTGTTTTGGATTTATGTCTTGCTTGAGGACAAGCAAGGTTCAAGCATGGGTGAATTTGATAGAGCATATAAGTATAGGTCTTAGAGCATGTTTTTCTTTCCGTTTTATGCATTTTTAGCTAGAATTTCGTTCTAAGTTCTAGTTTAGGTTTTATTTTCGTTTAGTTCAGAATCTATGCGTCTTTGTGCATAATTGCAGGTCGGAAGGTGGAAGACGGTAGATGGAAGGCTTGGGACGGAACCTTGGGATGCATAGGAAGTGTTGAAGTGAAGATTCGAAGAGCTAAGGCCCAAGAGCTTAATTGATAAAAACGCTTAAATCCGGGTCATGCATTAGAGTCTTGTTTTGACACATCTATCTTGCAATGCTTGGTTTGGGAGTTACAGTGGTCGGATGAATCTGAATTTAGTATCACTGGAAAGCTAACTCGAAGAGCTAAAATTCATATTTTTACTCCGAGTCCAAAATCCAACTCGAAGGGGGTCAAAACAGCCTCCGAAGTGTCACTAAAGTTGCTGCAGGCAAAGCGCGACCAAAGTAGGGAGAGCGCGTCCGCGCTCTGGGCGGCACCAAACCGCGCTCCGGCAGTCGACGCGGCGATGACTTGGGCTTTGCGAGATCTTGTGAGCCAACTCTAATATTTCTTTTAGATATTTTTAGACATAATATAAATACTTTCTCTAGGTTTTATTTGGATATTATGCTATCTATTATTCTTGTGTTCTAAGTTTGATTGAGTTTGGAGACTTGTGGGAGACAAAAACCCTAGTTTTTGCAATTGAAGATCAATTTAACTCTTGTAAGTTTTATTTTTCTTCAATGACAATGTCTAGCTAATTTTCTCTTGTCCAACTAGTTAGTTGAAGTTGTATGCATGATTTGTTTGTGAGATTTGAATTATTTTAGTTTGCCTTGACTAGATTGAGGTCATGGGAGGAGAGGTGCTTAGATATGTCGATGGAGATGACCAATCGGATGATGCCTAGGGATTTATGTTTTGATTATGTAGTTCAGATTATTTATGTTTTGATTCTAGTTCTAATTATGTAGGATTATGATTATGCTCGCATATGGATTTATATTATGTAGGAATATGATTATGCTCAGATATGGATATATATTATGTATGATTATGATTATGCTTGGATATGGATTCAAACTAAGTAGAAACTTCAAACTAATATTACATATTTAGACTGTTCTAGGGATCAAACTAATTTGAAGAAACTAGGTCCATTAAAACGGGATGATCATCCTTGGGAGCAAATTTGTATTTGTTGAGTCGTTGGAGCAATTGATGAAAAATGGTAAATGTGCCCGTGTCACAATTATGTCTCCACATTGGAACTACCAGTGGTAGTGGACAATCATCAAGGAAGAACACCTGCAAACAAAGAATTAACACATTAAATGTTATACATAATCGAAAAAAGCTCGAAATAGTTAAAGAAAGCCAATAACTTACCGACTTAAAATGTGCACAAACAGTCTCGAAGAAAATGAATATGACTCCATTCTCCAAGGTCCCGTTCCAATTGGGGGGACAGTTAAGGGAAGATAAGTTTGGTGGTGTCGCCCCACAACAACAAAGGCGCAATTGTATGTTGTAGCCACCAAATGCCCCATGTTTGGAAGGCTAAACCACCTCTCCCCGGGGGCGAAACGTGGACTATCCCACTATAGCTTGCGGGACATTTCTATAGCTATATAATGAAGGAAAGCGCGGTCAAATATGTTGGCATGCTCGAGTACAGTCATCATCATCTGAGTCCAGACGTCATACCATCTTTCTTGACCGAACCCTAGACATTCTGCAATGGCTCTAAACCCACAATTTCCATCAGCAACAATCGCATAGTGACCCCTAAAGAAGTCCTTCATACACATCGGAATGAACTCCAAAGGACCGGGTGATGGATCCAAAGTAAGTGGTGGAGTGCTAGGAGAGCTCATTTTGAGATGGAGTTGGGGGTGGACTTGGTACTTTTGGGGCCGACATCTAGGCTTCTTTGGAGAAGTCTCGTCAAACTCTTTGTCAATTTGCTCCCACCCACATAAAATTCTTTTGTTTGGACTATTCTTGGGTCTTCCCTTTGGCTTTCGAACTACGAGTTCTTTTATTCTCCTCTTATCTGGTCGGGCTAGCTTGCGGATATCATGAGCACAATTGTATTGTTCATCAGCTGTCATTTCAGAGAACTCGTTATTGATGAATTCATCCATCAGTGATCTTGCAAATTTGCGCTTTTTACCTTCCACCTCTTCATTAGGCAATATGGGCTTGTCCAGGTTAAGTGTTCGCCAAACGATATGCACTGCACTAGGAGGAATTGGCATCTCCTGGGACACATAAAGTGCAATGTTGTGGACACATGGCAACCCGTGTGTCACTGGCAACAGACATCTACAGTTAGGGTCAATGTGTGTCTTCCCCTTTCTCATACTCGTCCATCAGAAACTTCATTCCTTTGTCTGATACCGTAGAGTTTAACAGTCTGAAAATGTCAACTCCAATCAAATCAGACATCATCTTGGAACGACACCGATTCAAAGAAGCTTTTATCTTTTTTCACTAGGATTTGCAATAAGGAATGATATTGATCAAATGCAGTGTTCAATCTCACGTGTCCTGTAGTCAACCAGTCTTTGAATACTGAGTGTTGTCCTTCCACCCTACAACAGAAGGTAAATAATTAGCACAAATCAACAAAACTGTTGAAACAAGTCGTAACGATTGTACTGTCACCGGCCGTTACAGTTGTTCGTCCCCTGGTCGTTACAACCATTCTTCCACTGGCCATTACGGCTGGTGTCAACAGAAACATCTATAAATTACATTTGAAATTTACATACCTGTTTGTTGTGCTACATTGAAAGTTTAAAACCGTATATGTCCATGCTGACACAATTCTTGTCTTATACGGCTCAAGCCACTCACTTCTGAATATCGAACGAGATTTTTCCGGGCCGCCCACTTTGCCTCAAATTCTAGCCAACTCTCTATGTAGCGCTCTACACTTGATACCCTAAACAATGCTCGATAATCATGGGTGAAGGATGTTGCAATTGTGGCATTCTTGGTGATGATGCTCTTTGCTCTTCCTTCGATGTTCTTTATAATGTGAAACCTACAGAGGAGGTGTTTCGAACTTGGAAATAAGGCATCCAATGCATTTATCAAAGCCTTCTCTCTATCTATCACCATACAAGTTGGCGTCCTCTGCACACTTTCACAAAGCTCTAGAAGTTATTGTGCAGCCCAAGTGTAGTCTTCTTCCCGCTCGTTGGCTAAGAATGCACCTGCCACATTATAGTTCTTTCATGAGGACGTGAAGCCGACGATTTCCAAAAAAGGCAAGTTGTACTTGTATGAAATGCACTTGTTAAGCCTTAGACTTAAAAAGTAAATAGTAAATTGTCGAATTTTCACATCACTTACTTGTTTGTGTTGTATGTGGAGTCCAACAGTAAAACATAGGGAAATGCCTGGAGGAGAGATATCGAATCAGGGTTGGCAAAGAACAAATTCGTAATCCGTTTCGTCTTGTCATCTTCCAAGTGTCTCACAAAGTACTTATTCTCCCTAGCTTTATGGAAGAATTCTTAGACCGTCGTTGTTCTACCTTCCTTTAGTTCAGCTCGTACACTATACCGTTCATTGTACACTTTCCTCTTGTTGGTGTAGTTCAATGGGAATTCATTGAGTGCACATGCAACTTGGTTTGTTGTACAATTGCTACGTGTCATCATCTTGAGCACATCTTTCTTCTCTGGTGTGAGCCTTCCGTCCAGTGGGTGGCCATACAAACTGGATCCAATCTTATGGTTGTGAATAGCATAAACAACAACAATCTTCCATGCTCCTCCAGAATTCTCTTGACACTTTAATCTAAAATGACATCCATATTTCTTGTTCTGGTACCTCTCGCAAACTGACTTATTTTCACTTTTCGACGAGGTGTGCTTGCCCTCTCTCTTACAGAGTAGCCATGTCTTTCCAAGATGAGTCATGTTTGACTTTCTATCCCGACCTATTATTATGCACATGTTATTTTGGATACCGACTTGTTTAACCCAAGAAATGGTCTCCTCCTGGGATTCAAATGACGTATCAGTGGTAAACAAATGCGAATAATCTTCTGACACCTCCTCTACAACCTCATCTGTGTGATTTGACTGTGGATGACTACTCAGAGATGGAAAACCGAGCATGGCCGGTGTAGACTGTACTTGCTATGTCGGCACTGGTGCATGAGGTGGAAATCCGAACATGGCCGGTGTAGAATGTACGTGCTCTGTCGGCACTGGTGCATGAGGTGGAAATCCGAACATGGCCGGTGTAGACTGTACGTGCTTTGTCGGCACTGGTGCATGCGGTTGAAATCTGAACATGGCCGGTGTAGACTGTACTTGCCACGGCTGTACTGGTATAAACCCCGAGAATCCGAACATGGCCGGTGTTGATTGTACCATGTCCGGTGTATGAAAATATTGCCCCGACGGCAATTGAGCATGAGATGGGAATCCGACAACCAGTGTACTCTAGACATAATTCGGAAATCCAAACACGGTTGGAGTGTCCGACATATTTTGATACGTACTCTCATCGTTTATTTGAATATCATTCAGCCCAATGTATATCTCATTTTCCTCTTGCGATAAGAAGAAACATGTTGTAAGTATTGGCCGTTAAGGCAAAAGTATACAAGGCCGTTACCGTCAAAATGGCTCTGGCCGTAATGGCCATAGCGCCATCAGCTGTTACGGCTATGTACACTATGGCCGTTACGGTCAGATCCATTTTACCTGTAACGGCCTTGTGTAGTTTTACCATATTGATTCGAACATGCCCAAAACGAAAATCGAGGGTATATCTAGTTACAAAACTAAAAATATAAGACTAAAACGAGGGTATAAGGATTTTGATAAAAAGTAAATTACCTCGTTTTGATCTATTCTAAGCGAGTTTTCCTTCAAATTGTAGTTATACATGTAATCCTCATTGAACATTGTTTTTGAGTGTTTTTGGAGAGAAGAAGAGCATAGAAGAGAAGAGAGTGTTGGAGGGTTTGAGGATCAGTGTTAATGTGCAAAGTGTTAAAAACATGGACAATAAATAGTGTTAGATATGACGTTGGCACTAAATGCACTTTTTTGAATTTAGGACACCTAAAGCATTTACGGCTAGAATCACCGGGGCCGTAACGGTTGGGAGGACGGTAGCCGTAACGGCTGCTGTTGTTCTGGCCGTAACGGCCGTACGTGTGCCGCGTAGGCGTGCAAGCCTATCTATAGAGCGGGGGACAAATAAAATCTTAGTAATTAAGAGTTGAAGAAAGGCATTATTCTAGCGATGGCCGATGATGATACTATATTTCTAGAGTGTCATAGCTTCCACTCTCAGAACAATCATTATAAAATTGGTTTACGCACGGCACAAGTCTCCTCGTAATGTTTCAAGGCTATTCTCATCTCGAAATTGTTCGCGCGCATTTGCAGTTATTGAGAATCATTTGAGCTCTCCCAAAGATACCGGAAGAGAGCGATGGAAGACGACGGAGAAAAGTCGAGCTTCATCATCGGCTTGATCGAGAACAGAGCTAAAGAGGTATCTATCTCTTGCTTTGTTCCCTCACCTTCTTTTCTCATTGTTAATCTTCGCGTTTCCCAAAATTTGTGCGGATTTAAAATTTGAAATTGTCGTTTCTTGTTGCGATCCCAAATCTTCAGCTTTAAAAGCGGCCATGTGCTATGCAATTTCTGCACCGAATGATCGTTTGATTGTCGAAATAACCTGCATGGTTGTATTTAGCAAGGATCGAACTGAAAATTTTGAAATCAAATGTTCTTTATCATCTGACTTAATATGTACGATTTGCATTTTACATTGGTGTAGTCTGGAATTAAGTAGCCTTCACCTGACAATTTGAGGTCTATGTTAGAAGTTCAAATTCGTTTGGTAAAGAGTGACAGAAATTGATCATATCTATAGTGAGTATTTGTATTGATACTATAGCACAGATGGACATTCTTCCTAGCTTTTAGCCTGTTAGTTTGTCTTTAGTTTGCTTTGTGGTTAACTTATATAAAACGAAATCAGCTGTCAAATGGCAAGTTTATGGATGCATTGTCATTTATTCTGAGCAGTTTCAAAAGGATTTGTTGTTGGTTAAACCACTAAAATCTAAAGATATGTACAAAGAGATGCTAAAGAGCTCTAGCAGATGTAGATACTGGACCGCTGGCGCTGCTAGATCTTGTTTATGATTTGTGAATGCTTTGTTTTGACTGCCTTGAATTTAGCATATTGCTGTTTAGGTTTTATAATGGAAGCCAAAAAAAAAAAGTACAAAACTGAAGATGCCCTCACATTTTCAATCTGAATTGCTCTTGACCTTCTGGTGGATATATTCATAGTTAACAAATGTTTTTTAAACATAGATTATCTGATTGGTGATAGCGGATCGCTATGTCCCTCTTTTGCTAAATGAATATTCACAACAGTACGAGAGACATCCTCACTAGTTGTTCAGACCTTTGTTTTCTGTATTTGAGTTAAGTCAAAACATGCTAGTGATGCTGAGGACTTGAGCTTGAATTAGGTTAGCGAGATCAACAAAATGTTGGTGATATATTTTACACCTTAACTGTTTTTTTTGGAATAATATTTATATCAGTTCCTGGCAGATATTAAATTTTGTATCTGAAATTTCTGCAGTGGCAGCATATAGTAATGCATTAGCTATTCTACAAGGACTAGGAAGAAGAATGTTGTTTTAAAATCTTGATTGTTAATGACAATGCACATCCTATCTTGGAATTACATATCTTGGTTTTGAACTTTGAAGAAAAGTTAGTCTTATGTAACTGTACGCTGGGAGATCTAATAGGCTAATCCATATATTGGACAGGTTGGAGTTGCTGCTTTTGACTTGAGATCTGCATCACTTCATCTTTCACAGTACATAGAAACTGGAAGTTCTTATCAGAACACAAAGACTTTAATGCATTTCTATGATCCACTGGTGATAATTGTTCCTCCTAGCAAGCTCGCACCTGAAACTATCACTGGAGTATCTACATTAGTTGATAAATATTATTCTGCAACTAAGAAGGTGTCATACCTTAATTGTGTAGCTTAGCCAGTCATTTGTTGCTGTTAGATTGACATATGCAATATTTACACAACAACGTCAAATGACCTCTACTTTTAAACATGTTCAGGTTATAGTTCCCCGTGGCTGCTTTGATGACACTAAGGTTGTATTAGACACCTCAAGTTTTACTCTAAACAATACTTATGTCCTTGATAATAACTTCTCTTCTGATGATGGCAATATTTCCAACACCTCAGGGTGCTGTTTTGGTTAAAAACTTGGCTTCCACAGAGCCATCGGCGCTTGGTCTGGATACTTACTACAAACAGTATTACCTTTGCTTAGCTGCAGCAGCTGCTACTATTAAATGGTAAACATAGCTTGGCCCTACATGAGGCTCCAATCGTTATAACATTGACTTTTGACATCAATATTTGATTACTAAAAAAGGATAGAAATAATCATCAGCACCTTTGTTGGGATATGATTTAAAACATCGCATACCTTGAAGTACTTGAAAATTGTTCCATACATGTTCAAGCTTCATAGTATTATCTCTCTATTAACTGCTAAATGTTAATATTGTGACCGTTATTTTCATATTTAAATTGTTTTTTGATCTTTTTTTCTCTTTCTTGTAATGTAGAATCATAATAAACTATGATTTGTTTTCCAGGAGGCTATAGCTAGGCTTAAAAGTCATTTTCCTAAGTGAAATAAGATTTATGGTTGTGTCAGGAATAGTTTTTCATGAGATGTTATATAAATTAGATGCATACTCCTTTTCTGTAGATAGTCCTTTTACAAGGCTAGCAAATTTCCCTTTGAATTTTCATTCTTTTGGTTACAAAGTTTGATATTTCTGCAGCTTTATTACATATTAATGATTATCAGAGCCATACTTTGGTCTTCCTTGTGTTAGTAATGTGGATGAAAGAGGACAGTGTAAAGGATCTTAGCATACATGAGAATAAAAGTTTGAGAACAAATTGCGTTGGAGAAGCCATTTTGTGATATGAGGTGCAGTGCTGAGAAATGAATATGGAAAGTTGAAGGCACAGTAGTTAAGAGAAGAGAGGTGCGGAGAGGTTAAACATGTGGTTGCTATGAAGTTTGGCATGGTGGGCTATGCAGTTTGGCAATAACTAATTAATTATTGAATACAATGCAAGCATAGAAACGAGCCTTATCAGTTATCTGAGATTATGTTTCCAATGGTATTAGTTGTAGAAGACACTTGTATGATTAGTATGCATGTTGTTTCTTGTCATTTCAATCAGGTTAAATGAGTAGGAAACTCTTTAGATTATTAGTGAGATGTCCCTTTCCAGATGGAAGAGAGGGTATTGATGTGCAAATTTTCTTACAGGGCAATTAATCCTTGTGGAGCTTGACTATTTTGAGTGAAAAGCATTCCTCTTGCCTTATTTTTTCAATTAATAAATCAAACTGCAGCTTGTAAGAATAGGCATCAAAAACATTCTGGAAGATGACAGTTGACATTGTCATGGCATCTTGCTATTGGGAATGCTAAACCTATGCAAATAATAAAAGGAAACTATGATAAGTGAAAATCAAAATATTATAAAAAATACAAAGGTAAAAAAGAAACTAACACTAATTCCTAATTGGTTGAACACCATGAAGGCATTGTGACCTCAAAGTGTCTCCGTGAAGATATTTGGAATCATGTTAGTATGTGTTTGATAAGAAACACTTTATTGTCACTTCAAAACAAGGGGAATTTTTCCTGTTGACATGAGTTGCAGAGTCAATGCACCCTGAAATGAAAATTAGAATCTGCTTGATGTCTATTTCCAGCAAGAGTGAGAGAAAAAGATCCATGAAGAATCCATTACCCTAATTGCAATTCTTTGTGTGTGGATTCAATATTATTGAATTGGTTATTTATCATGTTCACACTTAAATCTATTTAATTTTCTACAGGATAGAGGGAGATAAAGGAGTTATAATAACAAATCACTCTTTATCGGTATTATATTCTCTTTCTCTGTTTTTCCCTTGTTTTTCTAAATTCTCTTCTAATTAGAGCTTATGATGAGGTGTTTGTAGACGGTCAGAGTCTAAAAGTGCTTTGGCTGCCACTATCCCGATCCCAGGACTCAACAATAATATCAGCATATTGCTTAAATGTTGGTTTACATCACTCAGAATTGTGTACTAGATAAATGCATTTGAATGCACTACTGGAATAATGCCTTAGTTTTCAATCCCTCGGCTGTAGATTATAGTCTTTAAGTTTTTATGTTCTTGTGTAATGTTGACTTATACTCTAAAATTTTCAGGTCACTTTTAATGGATCATTTGACCATGTCAATATTGATGCCACCAGGTGCATTTTTTAATATCTTGCAACGCTACATGGTGTTTATACCTTATGAATATTTGGGGTTGGTAGATCAGACATAATTTAATGGTTACTGTATGAGTAGATTAAAATGAGCCCTGCTAACAACTCATGCTGTACAATTGGAATAGATTAGGGGGATATAAATTGAGAATAACATTTCTCATTATGATTTTGTTCAAGCATTATTGCTTTCTCTTTCTGATATACTAAATGTTGACTTGTATTACCTGATAGCAGTGTCCAAAACCTGGAATTGATTGAGCCATTACGTTCAGATCTTCTGGGAAGCAGCAATAAAAAGAGAAGTCTTTTCCACATGCTTAGGACTACAAGAACCATCGGAGGGTATGTCCATGTTAAAAATGGTTGGTAGATTGGTTGTGGCGAGACTCCACTTTTTCATATTTGTTTTTTCATAAAATTCTTACCTTTTGCTTACGATCATCTTTCTGCAAATGGCTTCAGAATTTAAATTTTCACAAATTTTACTAGAAGGTGAAACTGCATTTTATCCATAATTTGACGGTTCTGTTATTTTAATATATGTGGCAATGTGACCATTTTTACTCTCTGAACAGGACCAGACTTCTCCGAGCTAACCTTTTGCAGCCTTTGAAAGACATTGAGACAATTCATGCCCGCCTTGATTGCCTGGTCAGTTGTGAAAGCTCTAACTGATCTGGAGAATAATAACTTGGTTTCATCACCTTATTAAATTATTGCACAAATATCTTGCAATCTGATTCTCTTATGAAAGCATTTTCTTCTAGAGTTCTTCAACTTCCAATGTAACGAGACTTTTAGTCTTCAGTACACACTTTCAAAAGTTAGGAGAAGTATATATAAATGAAGTCTCAAGGAATGGCAATAAATTTCCAGAACTTTAGGCTCCAATGACTGTTTCTAGTTGTTGCATTGTTTGGATGGATCTCATGCTGGCATTGGCTAGTACATAATTGTCTTTCTTTTCCAAAAAGAGTCCAATCATTCTATCATCTTCAAATCCGTTTGTAATAGGTGCGTACAACTGGACCCCAACACATTGCATGGTTGAGGGTTTTACTGGGTAGATGTTGTCGTAAATTCTTTTGTAAAAATCCTATTCTGAACCATCATGATTCCTCTTTCAAGCTTCCCTTTTAGGAAAATTCCTCACTAATCTGTCTTCAAGTGTTTTATCTACATTCTGGCAGTGTCATGTTGTTTGTGTAAGGATAGTAATTGGACTCATTTGTTGTATTTTTGCAACTTTAGGATGAACTAATGAGCAATGAGCAGCTGTTCTTTGGACTTTCTCAAGTTCTGTGCAAATTCCCCAAAGAAACTGGTAAGTATAGATTGGGAAATGCCTGATAAGCTTTGAAGACCATACACACTTGCAATCATGTTCATGATCTAAACTCTCCCAGATTGGGTAAGAAAAATCTACAGCATTGTATTTGTAGCATGGCAGTCTAAGGGAGGGTGGTGGACACAACTTGCTTGTGTATAGTTCATTCAATATTGAGAAAATTCAATTAAAATCCCTTTGATGAGATATGAATTAGTGGAAAATGGAAAAGGAATTACAACTGTGTACTACATGGAGGTAATATTATCTCATAAATGACCTCTACTTTTTATTTTCATTATCATTTTTGTTCCCATTTCCATTTTTTATATATCTATTTCCTTCTACATTGGAATCAACTTATTTGATCTCCATATTTCTCATATTTTACACACATTGGCTATAATTAGTTTATGCTCTTATGAAAATCATATACATGTCTTTTCCCTTTTCCATTAACCGATTCCTTATCAAACTCCCTAATTTCCTCCTCAAACGAACCAGGTGATCTCTATAGCTCCCTCGTACTTTTAGCTTTGCCCTTTCAAAACAAGAATTCTCTATCTAGGAGGATTTGTACATATATTTGATAAACATAATGTTCCAATCACGTGATAAAAGATGTTCCATAGAAAGAAATGGCATACCATCCTGTATCAAGGTTGACCAGAATACTTATTTGACAACTGTTATGGATAGCTATCCTAGCTATGCTTTTATTTTCTTTAAGCAATCTGCTTATTCTATACTACTTCTTGTCTATTGAATCTATCTGTTTTCTAATCTCTTGTGACTTGGACAAGAGAAGAGTTCATCCCTAGAAAACCCACAGGATGTAAGACAATGATCTATAATGTGAACAAAAATGAATCAACTTCAAGATCAATTTCTTTAGTCTTTTTGAGGACTTGTAGTAATGGAAAATTCATGTGGATTTCATATTGGGAAAGGATATTTTCGTATCATAGTATTGTATATCTTTTGTTCTGTAAATATAATAATTATGACTTAAAAATAGAATGTCTTTGAGATATTTTTGAACTGTAATGAAATGCTAGTACTGGCTTGAACTATAAGAAGGAATACGTCATCACAGAGTCTGATTGTAATCATTTGGAAGCAAATTTATAATGTGGGAGCAGACTTGTGGGGTTGGAGAGGAGAGTTGTTTGTAGTTTTACACTTTTGTTAGTAATGAATAATGATTGCATGCTACATGGGATCTGTTGGTAGATTTGCAGTTTGTACAAGAACTGTCTATGCTGGTAGCAGGAATATGGGTTGATAGTTCATTAGCAATTTCACCTTTCCATGAACTATAACATGACCAGTTGACCACCTTGGTTTTCTTGGAAAATTGATTGCCTCTGTGTTCATTTGTCTTAGATAGGGTACTTTGTCACTTCTGTTACAAGCCAAAGAAAGTGACAAATGAGGCCTTGGGTGGCAACACTGCTAAGAAAAGCCAAATATTAGTATCAAGTATTATTCTTCTCAAAACTGCCTTAGATGCCTTGCCTTTACTTTCCAAGGTATATTATGTTATTTTTCTGCAGGTTTTATTAGTTTTTGAAGCAATCATCAGAAATTGGAACTATTCTAGCCATTTTTACTCAGGTGCTTAAAGATGCGAGAAGTTTTCTTCTCAGAAACATCTACAACTCAGTATGTGAAAATGAAACTTATGGTTTAATCAGAAATAGGTATCCATCATATCCTAATGAATTACTTCATTCTCGCTCTAGTCAATATTCTTTCCATTAAAAGCATATGGAACATTTCAAAGAATGGTGAATTTTACATTTTTTTTTATAATTGAAGCTTCATCATATGCAATATTTTATGGAAGGTGAAGCTGTTTTACACAACTGTGACTAGGAATTTAAGATTAGTATAGGCCCACATACAACCACATGCTCAAAGGTTTTGGTTCCAATATATTGATAAACAATAAGGGAAGTTCTACTAGGGAAATTCCGCTTTCCGTGACATGGAAGTGCCTTACTCGGAAGCTAGTGAAGGGGGAAAAAAAATCTTGGGTGCTATACCAACCGTACTCATATTAGCATTACTTTTGTTATATTCCTCCTGCCATTTCAAACCTTACAAAAAAAAAGGGTATAATATTCTTTTCAAGCATATTTGGCTATAAGTTGATTTTGAATCAAACAAATACAGCAAGCAAGTTATGGGATGTGCACTTTCTTTATCGACAATGCAACATGGTTAAAGCATTTCCAAGGAAATTAACATGGTAATATAATTTCTGCAGATTTAACATTGTGCAGGATTATATTTCCTCCCATGAACCAAACAAACCCTTAAGGGAAGTCAATTCGCTACCGCTAAAAAAACTAAAAATTGAAAACCGCCTGCTTGAACAATATAGTACTTTAACATGGAAGTAGCTACTTTTAAAAAGTCTAAAATTCATTGGTACTGCCTTTTGATCAATTTTCAAGAATAGAACAATTCAATAAATTTCATATTTTGTATGAAGTTTTCAGAGATTGTATTATTACTTTGCTCAGTTTAAAAAAGTGTATGAATGAGCTTCAGTACTGTTTTTGCTTAAAAATCTATCTTGCAGAATTGGGGAAGTCATAGATGAGGATGTCGCACATGCACGAGTCCCTTTTGTTGCCAGGACACAGCAATGCTTTGCCGTCAAGACTGGAATAGATGGACTCCTAGACATTGCACGGAGGACATTTTGTGATACAAGTGAAGGTATTCTGTTTGCTCTTCATGCAGAAAAGTTTTGATGTGATAAGACATAACTTCATTTTTGTACTAAGCTGTCATTTTTCTTGCAGCTATACATAACCTTGCAAACAAATATCGTGAAGATTATGGACTGCCAAATTTGAAAATTCCTTTTAACAACAGACAAGGATTTTATTTCAGCATTCCCCTGAAAGATGCGCAAGGAAAGCTTCCTGACAAATTTATTCAGGTTGATCCTAGGAGTTAATGACATCGACAGTAGTGAATTTTTTCAGGTTGATCCTAGGAGTTAATGGCATCATCAGTAGTATACCTGGGAAATTTTTTGACAAATCTGAAAACGGTGCACAAATATCCAGGTTGTAAAGCATGGAAACAACATTCACTGCTCTACGCTGGAGCTGGCTTCAGTGAGTAATGAGCTCATCTCATCAGTTTTGCTTATCTTTTTATCTTAGCATTCCACATCACAAAATGAAAATTTTATCTTATTTCATGGTTTCTATGAATTGTTGAACTATTGAGAATGAATTTAGTGTTGACTTGCCACTCTAACCTCTTAGTACAATTGAAGCCATTGTGCATTTGTTGAATCCCTCTTCATTCTTATATATGAAGAACTTTCAGGCACTATACAAATCGTAAAGGTAACATTAGGTAGAGA
Organism: Fallopia convolvulus; assembly: GCA_964016875.1. Classification (NCBI taxonomy): domain Eukaryota; kingdom Viridiplantae; phylum Streptophyta; class Magnoliopsida; order Caryophyllales; family Polygonaceae; genus Fallopia; species Fallopia convolvulus. Next base: position 16,577,709 of record OZ024735.1, on the reverse strand, counting down.
ATTACTTGGGTCAGGTCCTCATGTGTGTTATGTTATTAAATATTATCTGGGTCAGGTCCATGTGCTGTGTCATGTATTTGACAGCTCAAGGAGCAGGTCATTGAATGTTTTATAGGCCACAAGATTACAGCATGGCCTCCTCACTTCAATGTGAAATGATTTTTCACATGCTATTGTGTACTAGTATAATATAAAGCAGTTTGAAGATTTAAATCATCTGTCAATGCCCTATTTGTAACCTTTTTGTTTAGTTGGTGATTGTATTTCTTAGAACAATCTCAGTTTGTATATTTGCTCTTGTATTCAGCTGAATGTGAGAAATAGGTCTGCAGCTGCAGAATGCTACATTCGTACAGAACTTTGCCTAGAAGGTTGTAGTAAGTCGATGAAAATGTTATTTTGTATAATAATAGTATTCTTTTGTATCATGTTGATAATTGGTGATGATCTATGCTCACTCTGTCTCTTAGAAGCTAAGCTACAAAGTGTGTAGAGGATACTGAGATTGGATTGGTGTAAAAATCTGCTTAAATCTGTTGTATAGACTTTTTTTTTCAGTCCATATATTCCTCGTGCTGAATACACGGGATACACCTGGGTTGATGTTGTTGTTGTATATTCCTCGTGCTGAGTCCTGCACAGAAATATCATACTTAAACTGTACAGTCTCATGAAATCTCCTTAATTTTTGTCTTATAGTGGAGAGCATGTTTTAACTTGAAATAATCGATTTGACTCACCATACATAGGAAGAACTTTAGAAACCAGGCCTTAAGACCTTAGAAAAAACACAGAGGCACATGGACACATAGTACTCAATTGAAGAACACAAAAGCACACAAGCACATAATACTCAAGCTTTGCCTTTCTTCGAAAGAGAAGTGTTATGGAGGGCTAAAATCTTGATCAAATTCTGTATACTCAATGACCATGCCTAGGGACTGGGTGAAATGTCTAATTTGAATTTATTATTCAAAGACTTGGTGTGCTGACAGATCAACATGCTTGCTACCAGCATCATAACATGTTGCATAGACTAATGCATGCACTAGCTAGGAACATATTGAAAGTTAAGACAGCCCATGCCTCAAATCAGTCGTATGTAGGGTATGCAGTCAAACTTGTGCAAAATACAAGCTTCAAGCTTGAAAAACTAGTATGGCATGCCCAAGTGTTGTACCACATCTTCAGCTCACATCATTATAGCATAGTTAATTCTAGATTTCTAATGTTCCACGCGTGGAAGATTTTGGAATCTGACTAACTTCTCATGCTTGTATGACATGCAGAACTTAATGACGCCATAAGAGAACATGTTTCAGTGCTCACACTGCTTGCTGAGGTTTTGTGTCTTCTAGATATGATTGTAAATTCTTTCGCTCACATGATATCCACCAGACCAGTGGATCGATATAGTAGACCGGAATTTACAAGTAAGATACTCGTGTCATTTTTTTCACAAAGCTTGCAGAGGGATATGCATCACTACTGATCTTGCCATGTATCTAACAGATAGCGGTCCTTTAGCAATTGATGCTGGGAGGCATCCTATTCTAGAAAGCATACAGAGTGACTTTATTGTACGCAAAATAATTGCTTGTCATTCATTTACTTATCATGTGTAGCTGTGGATTGTACCAAATCCATATACTTTTATTCAGAGAACTTAAATTGATCCTTGTTTTGCAGCCCAACAATATTTTTCTTTCCGAGGCGTCAAATATGCTAATTGTGACAGGTCCTAATATGTGAGTTATGCCTTCTGTTCCTTTTGAAATTAACTTTGTTTTGCACGCATACTCTGATATCCTTTCTTTATTATTACGTTTAGCATATCTGCATTTTAGTTTTTTGATACTTGATGATGTCCAATTGTTCAATCAAATTATAGATATTGGTATAAATACATCATTGTGTTCGCTCATATCTAGTCCGTATAGTTTCCAACTATTTTCTATACTATAAATGATCATAATAACGGTTTACATTTTTTATCCTTAATTTGACGAATTCTTAAAACTCCATGGATTCTACTTTTTGGAATATAGGATGCTGATTTAAGTTGTTTAGTTCGATAAAATGTGATTTTCTATTTAGGAGTGGCAAGAGCACATACCTTCAACAAGTGTGCCTCATCGTTATCCTTGCTCAAATTGGTTGCTATGTTCCTGCTCGATTTTCAACTATAAGAGTGGTTGATCGTATATTCACACGAATGGGAGCAGTTGACAATCTTGAGTCCAACTCTAGTACAGTAAGATTCCAAACTGAACTGCTACTTGAATAACCATTTTCTGATGCTCTGAAGTATTATTGGTGTAACAGTTCATGACAGAGATGCGAGAAACAGCTTTTATTATGCAGAATATTTCTCAAAGGTACATCCAATTAATGCTCAACAGTGCTTTTTTTGGGAAAGATGATGCACTATACTAACCAGTGGTATTTTTCTGAAGAGCAGAAGTTTGGTTGTCATGGATGAACTTGGGAGGGCTACTTCTACATCTGATGGATTTGCAATTGCATGGAGCTGCTGTGAGCATCTATTATCATTAAAAGCGTACGTCTCCTTCCAGTTAGCTTGAACTTTTCTTCATCTTCTTACACGGAATATGCCATGGAAATGTTTTGATTGAGTAAAGACCACTGTATATACTGTTCTTTTATGATTCCAGATTTTTCCATTTCTTTTCATGAGGAGGAACATCTCACGTTAGACCTTTAGTGTAGCCCTTGCTTGATTTAGAGCTGTAGCTAAAATCCATAATTAGTTGTTTGGTCAAGTATTGAAAAATACTTTTTGAGCATTGTTGAAGGATGACATTGCTTAGTTGGATATATATGCCTCAAGCTTAACCTGTGCTTGGGTTCAACCAATCACTTACCAAATAAGTTGTCTAATTACTTGTAGACCAAAAACATTTGTCTGAAATTTAAAACGGGGTAGAATATCCTGTCCACCTTCCCTAGTACAAAGAAAGAAAGAAAAGCATGCTTAACAGACTCGTACAGGCAATAAGAATACTACAAAAGAATATTTACTTCCATTTAGTTGACACTTTCTATATATGTTGTTGCAGCATGTTGTCAGATGTCACCATTGCAGCACGTATAGTCGTATATGTGACTGATTAAAAAATATATATATTTAATTACGAAGTCTTATTTTCTTCCATAATATAACTGCAAATTCGTGCTGACGTACACTGTTTCTGCTGCAAATTATTTTGATAGAATCATACTACTTTTTGCTCTGAAGATCATATTAAGAAGACTTGTAGAAAGTTGGAACCATGATTTTGTAAATGGATATCATGTGAATTCTTCTTTACACTATCCAAGTTGATTTACTTTGACAATTTTTGTTTCTTTCAGGTTAATTTGCTCAATGCTCTAATTAAACACATTCAACAATTGAGATCTTACATTTTTCTTATTTTGATGAATGAGATTTTATTTTTATTATTCATAGAAATTCAACTATTCTTCCAGGTATACCATTTTCGCTACACACATGGAGAACCTATCACGGTTAGCAGTCCTGTACCCAAATGTGAAAATCCTCCATTTCGACGTTGACGTCAGAAACAATCGTTTGGATTTTAAGGTGGTAAACTAGCCTTATTGGAAATTTATTATTCTCTTTTTCTTCAGCTAACTTCTTAATATTTTGACCAGTTTCTACTCAAAGATGGACTCCGTCATGTTCCCCACTATGGGATTCTACTCGCTGGAGTTGCAGGACTACCAAGCTTTGTGATTGAAACAGCTAAAAGCATCACATCAAAAATAGCAGAGAAGGTAATGATAGAAATATTCATCATCTCATCTCATCTATCTTGAGTTTATTTTCCAGATGTGTTTTATATAAAAATCGAGTAGTACAGGTTCCTGCCTTAATCTCATAATTGAAGTACGAATTTGTTGCGGATATCTGGAAATCGTGAATTTGGATGCATCAAGGCTAATGTAAGGTTTAATAGAAAGCACACTATGGTAAAATTTTCAATATGGAAAGTTTCTTATATATCATCCTAGTGACCCTGAAGCACAAACATGGTTCATAATAAGACCAACCAGAGTACACACTAGTGAACTTGAACTTTGTCAGCAGCCAGGAGTGAGCTCATTATATTTACTTTGTTGCTAATAAAACCAATCTTGGCATTTTTTTTTTGCATAGACGTTAATTTTGATACGTACTAGTGCATAAATTTCTACCTAGTAGCAAAACAGAAGAAGCTGATTGATCTATCTTCAAATGGGTTTTTGGTCACATGAAACTTTAATCAGCTATTTGATCCTGTTGTGTGTTTGTAGTGGTATAAATAGAAACTTTTTGTGTGGTTTGCTTCACTTCGATCTCCATTGCCTTCAGGAAACGGAGAGTATGGAAGTGAACCAGCTGAAATACCAACAAATGCACAGAGTTTACCGTGTAGGACAGAGGTTGCTATGTTTGAAATACTCCAACCAAGATCAGGATTCAATTCGAGAAGCACTGCAGAGCCTCAAAGATAGCTATAATGCTGGCAAAATTTAAGCCATGTTCCATTTCTCTTGGCTTACCATTTCTCGCCTCTTGTATGTACACTAATGCCATACAGATCATGATATCGAAACTCAAGCCCTATCAAGTCTAACATCGTGACTTCGTGGTCATGGCTCTTACTTTGCCTGTTATAAGCTTCTGCCTCTTGGCGTATTACTTTTTACTGATGCCCAATTGCAAACCCAAAAATAATCTACATTCCCAACTAACCTATAATCTACCAGTCCACATTTAATCATCATAGAGCAAAAAGATTGCAAATGCAAATTATTTTCGTCTGAGTATCTATCTAGATCTACGATTTAATTGTTACTACAGTAGAGAATTACTTGAACAATTCCAATTTTACATACGGACAATTCAAATTTTATATAAGATACAAAATGACTACATAATTAATATTCATATAGCTTCTTGTATCTATTGAATACTATAGGTCTATAGCTACATTTATTTTCATATCGGTTAACTTACCAAATTCGTATCGTAGTACTATTCATAGTTTTGTAAAGCATGTAATGTTTTTACTTTATATTCCCTCCATTTCATATATATATATGACTTTTTAACACGGCGTACGCATATTAAGAAAATGATTTTTTTACCTAAAATCCTCCTACAATTAGAAAATATGTAGTCATAAATCACTCATAAAAATTATTAAGACTAATTATTACTGCTACAAAGGGAAGGCAAAATTGGAAAACTAGGAAAAAAAATATAAAAACAAGTTTTATGAAACAGAAAGAAAAAAAAGGCTAAAGAGATATGTGTACTAAAACTGATGGAGTATGTAAGAAACATTTTTAATTTTACAAGGTATGCTATGTTTTCACTTTTTTTTGGTAGGAGAGACAACACTCTCCAGTTCCTCAAGGGGAATTTTATTAATAATTAAAAAGGGCTAATTAGGCAGCAAATAGGGCTTAGCCAGACTCCTTACATTAGTAGAAAGCAAAGAAAGAACGCCCTCCGACGAGTCAATCAATACATCAAACCCTACACTAAACGAAAATGCAAAAGAAGCAAGATAGTCCGCTACACTATTCACTTCCCTATAAATGTGACGATTGATGAAACTAGATATTCCAGTCTCTACGAATAAAGTCTTGGCATTTAGACATCAGACTATAGAGTGGATGACTACGCTCCATAGGCTTCCCAAGAAATAGAACCACTAACTACGAATCTATTCATAGGAAGACCCTCCTGTAGCCCTTGCACCAAGCAAGATTCAAGCCCTCGAAAACACCCTAGAGCTCTGCCATTGGAACAACACAAACCAATATTATGAACAAAACCAACTAGCCACTTAACATCACTATCCCGGATAGCTCCTCCTGCGGCAGCTAGGCCCCCATCCCGGACCGATCCGTATGTGTTAAGCTTAACCCATCCTTCTCTTGGCTAGCCCCATAAAATAGATCGCTCAACCACGTGGTGTATTGGACGTTGCTCTAAGGAAATAACTCTAGCCATGACATAATCAAACACCTATTGTTGGACAAAAGCAACTCGTTTCCTTTTAGGCCTCAATGGAGTCTGCTAAAAAAAACAGGTTATGCCACTTCCAAATCCACCAAAGAGATAAAGCAAATATTAGCCCATTCGATTCCATCAACATGCCTACTCTTGCATGTAATATTATTACGTAACCAAAAGGCAAAGTCGGATAGAAAGAAAACTTCCCTAGAAAGAGGAGGGTGAATCTCATTCCAAAATTGTGATGATTGAGAGAAATGATGAAATAGAAGAATCAACGAACCCTCCTCAATAGTGCACAACGAGCAAAGGAAATTAGTGGCGAAATGACGTCCAACCCGATCTGAATTAGTGAGAACAACGCATTTAACCATGATCCAAATGAAAGTTCGGACACGTTCAGAGACATCGAGCTTCCAAATTGAGACATAAATAGTGCGATCAACTTCATGGTGATCATTAGCGTCCACCAAGAAATAATAAGTAGATGAAACCGAATATTGCCCATAGGAAGTAAACCGCCAACTAAGAATATCCTCTTGCTCAGTCTCCTGTTGTAAAAGAATATAAGTGAGGCGTAACGAGACGAACGAAGGTAAAATATTGCTCAAGATAACCCAATTCCAACCTTGGCCCATAATCCAATTATCTGAAATGGACCTTTGATGGTCTTCTAATCGGATTGGAGCCGAAACAACACCAGACACTGAGAGTCAATAATCCAACGATCAGACCAGAATTGGGTGGAGTTGTCATTCGACACACACCAACGAGTACCCGGAATAATCACGTTATTAACCCTTGATTTCAGACTACGCCAAATGTACAAAGGGTTCGCACGATCGCATAAGGAAGAGTAGATATATTTAGAACGAATCACATCCACCCACATCTTTCTGTCCTCCGTAAGAAAGCGCCAACCCAACTTCCCAATAAGAGCCAAGTTTAACTTTGCCATACTACGAATTCCCAGGCCACCGCTCTCTTTCGATTTACATACATCGTCCCATCTGACCAAGTGGATCTTACGGATGCCCTCAAAACTACCCCAAACAAAATTACTAATCATAGAATCAACCTTGGAGCAAACCTTCTTAGGAAGAACAACAGTCACCCTCATATACACAGGAATCTATGATAACACTGACTTGGCAAGAGTACTACGCCCTGCAAGGCTCAAAAAACGACCTTAGCAATCCCGCATCGTACTAGAAATTTTCTCAAGCAACGGGTCGAAAGTTTCTGTAGTAACTTGTTTGTGAAAAATCGGCATGACAAGATATGTTCCCAGTTCGGATGTCAAGGAGAACCCACTCTCCAGTACACGAATCGCCTCCCTAAGATCATCACCCACATTATCCAAAACAAAAATACGGTACTTTCTAGCATTAATTTTCGAACTCGAGACGGAACAGAATTGTTGAAGACGATCCTTGATCACACGAATTTTCTCTATCATAGCCTCATCAAATAAAATAATATTGCCTACAAACATAATGTGAGATAACTTCGGGCCACCTCTAGAAATACGAATAGGTTTCCAACGCTTGTCCGAAACAGCATTATAAATAATGTGGCTCAATCGTTCAATGCAAAGAACGAACAAGTAAGGCAAGATTGGGCCGCCTTGTCGGACACCTCTAGAAGGTATGAAGACATTAGATGCCTCACCATTCCAAAGAAGCTGAAGCGAAGTTTACTGTAAGCATTCTCTGATCCAATTTTACCAAGACATCGAAAAGCTTGCTTCCCATAAGGAATCAATGACAAAATCCCAATGGATACGATCATAAGAAGCATTCTCTGATGCATTCTAGAATTTTGCATCCAAAGCAATTCTTCACGCTCAAGGACCGCTGACAATTCAGCTTGAAGATCCGGCTCTATAGAAATTAACCAATCCAACGGGCATATAGCGAGACCACGTTGAATACCAGCAATGCGCTTAGATAACTCCTGCTTGGCTTTATGGATGTTGCCGAAAATTCTATCATTCCAGACCTTGACCTTGAGCTATGTTTTCACTTTACAATTCATATATTCAAATCATGTCCTATACACTTTAGTTAGATCACCCTCATCTCCAAAATCCATCAATCTTTAAATTCTCCTTTTTTATTTCTCTCACTCATCCACATCATATATAAGAGCACGTTCAATGGGAATGCTTAAAAAATTAATTATTTGTATTATGATGAGATGCTCGAAAGAGGTGTGTTCATGCTTGGATTTTAAATCCAAGCATCCCACATGGGGAGGAATTCTATAATTTTGGGCTTAATTGAAAAAAATAATATATATTTTTCCAAGCATCTCACTTGAAGCATCCCTCAATAAACATGCTTAAAGATCTACTTTCACTTTTATCCACATTCTTAAAACCTATTATGCATTTAAAAACCTTGTCTTTGTAATACCCGAATTCAATTTTGGTCATATAGACGGGAATCGAGTTTCTTAAACCGCAAGCAACGTCATTTTAACAAAAATACGATTCCTAACCCGATTCGCTAATCCGGTTTGACAAGTCAAATATATACATATATATATATATATTTTTATTTTATTTTTAGCAAGGAGTTGATCCTATAGTATATATATGTATAAAATAATAATATATAATTTTCCGTATGTATTTTTCTACCGAGGACGTCGATCTTAATTTCCCATCTTTTAAGTCAAATCAGATTAAATTCGTTACTATATATATAAACCCAAATCATATCATAACAATATTTTTATCTAAACACAAATCATATCTAAACCCAAATTCGTGGATCATCAAAATCTTTATCCATGATATCCTTAACCTCGTCTATTCCTTATAAACGCCTCCTTCCGATTCCTTCTGCGAGAATCAATCCCATTCCCTTGTTCTTCTTCGGCTCAGCCAGCAATCGCATTCCTCGGATCCGTTTCACACTCGATCATAACGCGCAAGTTCCGGTTCTTCCGGGGCAGTTGTGGTGAGTTTTCTTTCTGCAATCTAGACGACCTCGCCGCCGCTCGGTTCTTCGGATAGTGCGCCAACGGGAGAGGACAACAAGCTCACCGGAATTCGCCGCCGTTGTCAATCGCCGTTCGGGACGATTACCGGTGAGTTCTTTGCCTATGTTTTCGTTACTGATGTTCTTGGGTCGGGTACTAGCGTGAATTAGGGTCGGAACGCGTCATTAGTCGGGATTGGGAACGAGAGGGGGTGAGTGGTCATGGCCGTCGACGGGGTCGAACAACGGGCGAACGGGGCATTCTTGCACGCCTGCCTCTGTTTCTTCGAGGTCGTCGGGCAAGGTTGGAACGGAGGTGTGGCGAGGGGTCGAGTTAGGAAGACAGAGCGGGAGAAGAAGTTGCCTCCGGAGGGAGTGAGCAGAAAGGACGGAACCAGTATTGAGGTCCAGATTTATAGGTTGAAGAAGGAAAGGGGCGGGTCCCATTTGGAATAGTCAAAAGGGTGGGTTTGAGGGGTTGTTCGGTTGAAACCTGGGAGAGAGGAAGTGGGTTGTGTGATATGGTCTACATTAAAGGGTGGCTGGGCTGATCCATACGATTTGGGCTAAGACTTTATGTAAAAATGAGTTGTTGTTTTGTGGGTAAATTAATTGGTTTGTGCAGATGGGCTTTAGAAATTAATATGTTAGGTTTGACTTTGGATTTGGTTTGGGGACGGTGGCCTGGGTGAATTAGTAAGTTGGGGTAGCATTATTTTAGATATAAATTAGTATTAGGTAGTATATAGTAGGTGGGGTAGTATTTATATGCTTATGTCACGAGTATATTGGTATTGTTGGTTGAATTTGGAGGGTAGAAGGGTCTAATAATTATAGTTGAGTCGGGTTCATAAAACAAGGGTTGTTGATTCAAATGTTGTTGAGAGGTATTAAGGGTCGAACCTAATCTTTTCGTCATATATTCTATTAGGGAATCACATTCGCTCGCGCTCTTATTTTTCCGTCTGCTTCGAAGGATTCCTAGTTTCAAGGTAAGTCGTTTTTCGACTTGCTCGGTTCTTTTCTCCCTTGTTAGATTGCGTATCGATATTGTAGGACGGGTTTTGGGAACTAGTCCCGAATACCTTTTAAAATGTTTTGAGCTCCTTGGGTGCTGTGTGCGTTAATGATTTTAAATATATTTTATCGGAAATTATTTTGGAACGTTTTCTCTGTGTTGGTACCGTTTCCGACACGGCCCATTGTAGCTGGTGTTGAGGAAGAGTTGGCTACTTTGACCCGTGTGACTGGGAAAATCGTACCCCTTCAAACGAAAATTATTATCTGTGTGTTTTTGGCAAGCGCTCCAGTGGAGGCTTAGCCCGGAGTTAGAAGGGAGATTGGGAAGTGGAGTGGGAGGGCCTGCCTCTGCACTCGGCGCGGTGATGAGCGCCTTGGAAGTCGGATCGTGGACAAAGGAAGAATTGCATTGCTGTGTGATTGTGATTGTGATTGTGAATGCGTGTGTGACTTGTGTGACTGATATAACTAATTTAGGTATTGGCCTCTAGAGTTATGATTGCGATTGTGGATTTGTATGCTGAATTTAGATAACTGATTTCAAAACGTTCTATAGTTTCCATATTCTTTCTAGCTTGGTAGATTAGACGCTGACCCTTCGGGGAACATTTTTCAGTTCCAGGTATGAATCAGGGAACCGTGCAGGAACCGAGGCAAGATGGCGGGCCGGAGCGGTAAAGAGCGCGTGTCATAGTGGGATCGGTTTTTACTAGTTATTCATAATAGTTAGGGTGTTGATTTTAATATTTGTTAGATAGAGTTGGTATTGCGTTTCGTTTATTTTATTTTTGTTTGGATAGTTCAGTTTCGGTAGGTGTGGTAACGTTTTGGATATTTATGATTTTCGGGGATTCATGCATGATACGTTTTTCTAAGTTTTGCTAAATAAAGGTTGGATGTTTTATTATGTTTTCTCGTCATGCCCGAGTTGTAAGGTCCTACAGTGTAGTTGCCAACCTAAATAATAGTACCTGGTAAGGTCTATTCCCTAGTAGCGCCTCGACGGAAGTCGGGGTGTTACAGTCTTTATTTTCCCAATAAAATAATTTATAATATAATAATAAGTAGAGTTCAAATGCGAAAGGGCACTTCCGTATGAAATGAGAAAGAATAGGAGCCGTTGGATAGAAAGAAATAAAGGATGTGGATCATTTCACTAAAAGGGGGTGACATTGCTGAATTTTTGACGAATTATTCGCGTATTTTTCAAAAAATCGGATACAGGGAGGGTGCAGAATATGCATTAAAACTGCATTTTTTACATTAAAATGACATTTTGTGCATCAAAAGCATCCGTATGTGCATCAAAGCATTTGTATGTGCCTCAAAACAACTAAAATGTGTATCTTGTCTATGTGTACATCAAAATGGATTGTATGTGCATCAAAACTTTGTGCATGGATATATTTTTTTGCATCAAAACGAATCTAATGTGCATCAAAACTAAAAATTGCATCTTGTTTGTGAATGCATCAAAATTGGTTTAATGTGCATCAAAACAACTAAAAAGTGTATCTTGTTTGTGAATGCATCAAAACTGGAATGTGCATCAAAAAATAAAAAAGTTCGAAATTGATACACATATAACTAGTTTTGAAGCACACACAAAGCGAAACCGATGCACAAATTAAAGTGTGTTGTATTTATGCATGTGTATAAAAACTAATCATATATGCATCAAAACAACCAGAAAATGCATCTTATTTTGCATGTGCATCAGAACTAACATGATGTGGATAAAAAACAAACTAACCATAAATAAGGTTAAAAATAAAAATAAAATTATAAAGTTCGAAATCAATGCACAATATGCATAAAAAAAACTCGATGCACAAACAACAAGCTTTGATGTACATAGAGTAAGTTTTGATGCACATCAAAGGCGAAACTGATGCATAGGCTAATTGCGTCCCCCAAAAACGGATTTTTTAAAAATTCTGTGAACGGAAAATACGTCCATCCTGTTTTTACTCTCTTTAATGAAAGTCTAATTCGGGTTGTCGATTTTTTGGAGGGAACGGACAAGATTCATTCCTATTTCTCATACCATCGCCCATTTTGACAGGATCCTTAATAATATACACATCTTAAGTTCTGTTTAAGTTACGATGACTTCGGGTACTAGTTGTTAATACCGTGAAATATTTAATTAAAATAATTTGACTATTAATTAGGTAATTAAAGTATTAAGCTTGAAATTAATATAAACAAAAAATAACACACTTCAGTTCACTTAAATTTGAAAAAATGGGGATACATTATAACAAGTACATGAATTAGTAAAAAAACCATACCAACACATAAATGTCGAATAAATATAAAATCATACATAAAAAAAATCACATTCAAACGGTTATGTAGTCCTTCATGGTCGAATTTCTACCATAAATGCTCAACCGAATCATCTTGTAGTTGTTTGTGGGTATTCCTATCTTGAAGTCACATTCAAACGGTTATGTAGTCCTTCATGGAAGTTGGTCGATTTAGGAAAATTGTGTCGGCTATCACAAAAAAAAATGTATGTATCTCGTCCATCCTCCACTATCATTGTGCAAAATTATGCACACTTTCATTATTTTGCAAATGTGACAAGAATCCCATGCAAAAGTTGGGCTCTTCACTATAGCAAATCGAGCTTGGAAGACTTCAAAAGCTTGTTCCATGTCCTTTCGATATGTCTCTTGATTTCAAGCAAATCACTACACCTTTGACCGCCACTCTATCCAACCTTTCATTAATTATGAAATTGGTCGTTAGTATACACCAACAGGTGGTTCTTTAGAGAAATAATCTTTGATTAGTTGTTGATGACCATTTTCACGATCTCGCGCAACTTATCTATGTCCTCTCCTTGGTCGAGAGCTCTTTGAACTGTTATGTTACTAGCGCCACCACTCTATCCAACCTTTCATTAATTATGTATTCAGAATCATCAGATGATGAGCTTGATCCAAAATTAAAAAAACAACAACTCTATGATGTTTTGGAAGGGATCATGTGTGATTGAAACGCGAAATGATTACTAAAACAATCGGGAGAGTAAAATATGGGAGAATGAAGGTATCGGGTTCAGAAATGGAAACCCCATACCTAGTGTTTGGTATGCTATTTTTGCATTTTCAAACCGATACCCTAAACCTGATAGATATGGGGTTCTCAAACTCTACCCCTCCCTCGGGTATGAGATTTCATTCCCATTTGGAATGAAATTAAAATCCAACCCTCCTCTCGTCTTCTCTTCTACGCCGCTCAACATCCCTTTGACGTATCTGGCTTCTCCTTTCTAGTCGTTTCTTCAAATTGCTCGTTCCTCTTTTCCACTGACTTATTGAATTTTTTTTTCTTATTGTTCAGTTTCAAATTTGTGTGGTTTGATTGGTTTCGAATTTCTTCTGCCCAATTTATTGCTCAGGCCATTGGATTTAAGTCTGAATAGACATAGCCCTAGCCCCCAGGTTTGAATTGATTTCAATATATGCAAAATCAACTCAAGCTTTTCTATAGTGTGTCAATGGAGAACAATAAAAATCAGCCCTTTCTCTCTCTTTTTTTTGGTTGAAAATCAGCCTATTCTCTCATTTGATCCTAAATTACGTGCCCTAATTACATAACAATTTCATTGCTTAGTTTTAGTGATCTAGTTATATAGCAATCTCATTCTAAGATAATAACCAAACACATGTTTTCAAGAATCAAATTCTAACCCCCATACCTTTTCAACCCCATACCTCATTCCAAACCCAAACTTGATTTTATACCAAACGCCTAAAGTTGAGGGAACTTGTTTGGTATTTCTTTCCTTGAAGTAAAGATTGTATATAGGTGGATTTGCAAGGGTACCCTCACCAGAATAAAAGTTTATAAGAGTACCACATAATCTACCAAATCGCAAAGCATGCCCTTGAGGATATTTTTGCAATAAATATTCCATTATTTTATACTTTTGTTTGAATATAGATTTTTGAAAAAAAAACTCTTTAATTATGTGAAATTAAATCATTAATTAAATCACTAAATGAATTTTTATATTAAAATAACATAAATAAAAAAAATGCAAGATATTTACGATTTTTAAATAAAGATAAAAAGTAAAAAAGTAAAAGTAAAAGATATTGTTAAATAATTTAGTTGGTTAAGATTTTAAATTAAAAAAAATTAAAAAAGAAGAAGATAAAAGTAAAGTAAAGATATTGTAAAATAAACTAGCTAGTTGGTTATGATTTTGCCAAAATCTACCAGGTCTAATTTGTATATTGCCAGCCTTATAGATTATACTGTCATCCTTCTATATTATCTTGCCATGTATTTAAAAAGGAAAAAGGAAAAGCCTACGCAATTAGATTTGTTACGAAGCATATCTTATCTTTTCTTTTACATGTAAAAGAGAAATATTAACGAAGTTTTAGAATGATATCAATCTTCAAAGATATCAATTTTAAACATGTATTCTACATAGACCTATCAATCGGGTCGGGTCGGGTTCGGTCATTTCGGGTTCGGGTTAGTCGGGTTCGAATCATTACGAGTCACGGGTTAAATCGGGTCGACTTGCTGCGTCTTTTCAGACGGGTCAAATTGACCAACGTGTCAAAAACGTCGAATTGTTTATGATTATTAAAATAAAAATTTAATTAAATAATGAAATTTAATTATAATATATAATTTTTATGTATTTTAATAGTAAAATATATTATATGTTTTAATTAAATTTATACATTTTTATAAATATACTAAATTTGTCAATCCAACGGGTTTCGGGTTTCACCCCAACGGGTTGCAGGTCTATCGGGTTCGGTTTACATTGGGTTTCAGGTTCAATTTTTTGTCTTGACCTTAAAAATTTTGGACGATTCGGGTTGCAGGTCGGTTCATGTTTTCACTGCTCTAATTCCACATAATCCTTCCCCATTCGTCTAGGTTGCTTCATCTTTTCATCTTAGTGAAGAAGTCACGTATTCTAATCTACGTCAACATGGGTAAATTGTATCCTATTGACTTGTTTAGATAATTCCTCCTTGCTTCAAATTAATTACGATTTGTGTATTTTCAAGTCGAAGCAACTAGTTATGTTAATTACTAATGGTGACTCTTTAATTATATGAAATTAAATCAATAATGAATTTTCTAAATGAATTTTTAAATTAAAATAATGAAAATAAAAAATGAATAAAATAAAAATACAAGATATTGTAAAATAACTTGGTTTGTTATGATTTTAAATTAAGAACGACAAAATTAAAAAGAAAGCAAAAGATGTTGTAAAATAAACTAGTTGGTTATGATTTCCGTCCAAGTCTACAAGGTTAATTTGTATACTGTCTCTCTTGTAGATTATATTATCATCCTTCTTGTCACGTATTTAAAAAGGAAAAGCATGCTCAATTAAATGTGTTACGAAGCATATCTTATCTTTCCTTTTACATCTAAATGGAGAAATATTACGGGGATTTTAGAAAGATATCAATCTTCAAAGAAACAATAATAAACCATTTTATTTTAACTCTAGTGTTTTCTTTAAATTGTAAAAATCATTTTAGTTTAAAACAAAAATTATTTAAATTTTTTTTTTTATTTTGTTGTTTTCAATTATAAAGAAAATTGAATTAATTGTGCTATTTTTTGGGTATGAATGCAACTTTGAAAAATAACAAGGCATATTTGCAAAGTGTTTTATAAAATAGGGTACGAGGCACTAATTGCTCTTGTATATATAGGAAGAATATGGTAAAATGGCTAGGGACTGGTGGCCTCAAACAAAGAGATGCATTGAATATAGTTGAAGGTGTTGTCCTTGGCTAGCGAAATAATTTGAATATGGGGAGGTGGTGGCCTCAGGTGGAGAGATGCATTGAATATATTGGACGATGAGGGTCTCGGGATCTCGGACATTGAATATAATGGAAGGTGGTGGCCTCAGTAGAGAAGGTATTAGAATTATTCTATTTACATTCCTTATACATTCAAAAAAAAATTAAATTACAACATATATAGAATTGTCAATGGGTTGATAAAAAAAAAAGATAAAAATATTAATTTTACTTTATTTTGTTGTCAATATACCTTAAGTTATAAGGTTGAATGTAACCTTAGGTTACTCTTTTGCCAATTAACTCTCCTATTCAACTCTCCATTAAGCTTACATATGTAACATTTCTTTTTAAGTGTAATGGTGTTACATTTGCCACCACTAGCCTATAAATAGAGGTTTATGTAGAGAGACAAAAATATATAATAAGAAAAGAAGAATATATAAGAGTTTTTCCCTCTAAGCTTTATTCCACTTCTATATTGAGTTCAAATCTCATCAATATTACAACACGTTATCAGCACGAGTCTCTATTCTCTAATTTGATCTTTGTTAATCTTCAAGGTATAATTTTCTATCTCTTGTTATTTTCAATCATGCAAAAAGTTTTACGAAAATTGTTTTGAGGAGTATGCTCTATAGTTGCCCTATTCGGGATCTTCTACATCAGAAACTCATTTTGTCTTCAACGATTTTGGAAAGTTTTTTTAATAAAATAGGAGCATGTTTTTGGATTGATATAAGATACAAAGAAAATTTTGAATTCATCGTATAAATTGTGAAAAATGTTTTACTCAAAATAAAATAAGTATGATATTGTTTTTATAATGAGAACAAGAGAAAGCTTATTCAAAACCGATCTAAATCAGACTCAAGACGACTCATATATAATATATGCATAATGTTAAACATATTGATTAATTATTGTTTATAATCTTTATATGTAGTACCTAAATGACAAGCATCGCTAAAAGAGAGTTTGACATCCTTAACTTGTCGTGTCAAAAATTCCTCGAATGGAGGGTTGATGCCATGGCTCACCTTAAAGCAAATGGCCTTGAAAAACAATAGTGGCAAACAACGATGCCACCCCTCAAGAAAAGGCAAAATCCATTGTGTTTATCCGCCACCATATTCACGAAAGTCTCAAAACTGAGTACTTGTTTGTGGAGGATCCAATAGAATTGTGGGATAGCTTAAATGAGCGTTATGGCCATCAAAATGAGGTCTTGCTCCCACAAGCACTATATGAATGGAACACTTTAAGGTTCCAGGACTATAAGTCCATCACCGAGTAGAATAGTTCTATTCATAGGATCACATCTCAATTGAGACTATGTGGCCATATGATTACCCAACAAGAAATGTTGGAGAGAACTTTCTCCACTATGCATGCCTCAAATGTGTTGTTACAACAACAATATAGAGAGAGGTTTCAAGAGATATTCTGATTTGTTGAAAGTATTGCTGGTTGCTGAAAAGAACAATGAGCTCTTGATGAAAAACCACAATCTCAGGCCAACAGGCTCAATTGCACCTCCGGAAGCAAATGCTACGGATAAGGGATTCCAAGACGGAAATGAAAATGAATGTGGGCAACAATCAAGATGCCATAATGGTCGTGAACGTGGACGTGGCCTTGTCCGTGGTCGTGGTGGTCCTGGTCATGGTCGTGGTCGTGGTCATGGTCAACACTATAATAAAAGTCATGATAATCACCATGAGAATGATGACAACAAGAGGGATGGAAAGCGAAAGGTCCAAGCGGATCAAAAAGGATCTTCTCAGAAATCCAAAACTATATGCTACAGATGTGGCAAGACTGGTCACTGGTCAAAGATATGCCACACAGCTCCCCACTAGGTGAATCTCTATCAAGCTCAAAAGAATAATGAAAAGGTTACAGAGACCAATTACATGGAAAATGAAGGCATGAGTAAACCGCTAGTGACTAGTTTGGATGTCTCTAATTTTCTCAATCTTGAGAATAATGATGACTTTGCATTAGAGGCCTAAATGAAGACAATAGCCTCTAAATATCTATATTATATTCCTTCTTAAATAAAATGTTGCAATGTCTTTTGTTATTGTAGTATGCTTTTCTTAAATTCAAACTTGAAGGACTTTAATACGATATAATTATCCTTGTATGATATCTATATAATTTTATTATAATAATTTTATTATTAATGTCTTGATCTTTATTTTCTCCATTTATATAGAAAACATGGATCACCTAAAGTGAAACCCGATGGGAAGGAGCAATGTCTCATAGACAGTGCAACGACACACACTATTTTAAGAAATAAAGAATACTTCACAAAGTTGAAAGCCTCTGAAGACAATGTTACTACAATATCTGGTGTGTCAAACCTTATCGAAGGCTCAGGAAGAGCTATTATTCTACTTCCAAAGGGAACAAAATTAATAATAAATGACGCATTATATTCAAGTAAATCTCCAAGAAATTTATTGAGTTTTAAAGATGTGCGTCAAAATGGGTTTCATATGTAAACCATGAATGAAAACGGGAGAGAATATTTGTGCATCATAACACATGAATCTGGCTATAAACGTATCCTTGAAAAAATGCCAGTGCAAGCCTCCGGATTATAACATACATATATCTATCCGTTTGAGGTTAATACAACGACCAATAAAAGGTCAAATGCTCAACCTACATTTACATTGTGGCATGACCGCTTAGGTCATCCAGGATCAAGAATGATGCATAAAATCATAAAGAATTCACTAAGACACCCATTAAAGAACATTAAGGTTCTTTTGTCTAGTGATTTTACTTGCAATGCTTGCTCACTTGGAAAGTTGATTATCAAGCCTTCTAAAATTAAAATTGCAAGTGAGACTCCAACATTCTTAGAAAGAGTCCAAGGACATATATGTAGACCAATTGTTCAACCATGTGGACCATTTTGATATCTTATGGTGCTAATAGATGCATCCACACGTTGGTCACATGTAAGTTTATTTGTCAACTAGAAATGTTGCATTTGCTAAACTCCTTGCTCAAATAATCTGATTGAGGGCTTAATTTCCGGATTATACAATAAAGAAAATCCGACTTGATAATGTAGGAGAATTTAAATCACAAACTTTCAACGACTATTGTATGTCAATTGGGATTGATATAGAGCCTCTAGTGGGACATGTTCACACACAAAATGGTCTCGTTGAGTCATTAATAAAGCGATTATAATTAATTGCTAGACCATTGCTTATGATATCAAAGTTACCATCATTTGCATGGGGACATGCAATATTTCATGCTGCAAGCTTGATTCGATTAAGACCAAGTGCAAATCATGAACATTCCCCGATGCAATTGGTATCTGGTAAGGAGCCAAACATTTCACATTTAAAAATATTTGGATGTGCAGTTTATGTCCCAATAGCTCCTCATCGGCGTACAAAGATGGGTCCACAAAGAAGATTGGGATTTATGTTGGTTTTGAATCCCCCTCGATTATTAGATATCTTGAACCAACAACTAGTGACTTGTTTACAGCTAGATATGCTGATTTTCATTTTGACCAAAATAATTTCCCAATTTTAGGTGGAGAGAAGAAAAAAATGGACCCAAATGTGAAAGAAATCACATGGAATGCAACAACATTATCTCATCTTGATCCAAGAACAAAAATGTGTGAACAAGAAATCCAACAGATTATTCATCTTCAAAATATTGCAAATCAGTTACTTGATGCATTTACAGACACAAAGAAGATAACTAAGTCATATATACCTACAGCAAATGCTCCTACAAGGATTGAAATACCCATTGGATAGTCAGACCTGCCCATTGCAAGTGAGTCTACAATGCGTAGAAAGCGTGATAGGCCACTAGGTTCAAAATAATTAAAGTCAAGGAAGTTAAAGAACCAAAAGACTATAGCAGGAAAAGCCACAATAGATCATGAAAATAATGATAAAGGCAAAGAGATTGAAGAACAAAATTTCTCAAGAGAAGATATCCTAGATAATAATGAAAATATTGACAATTTTGAGATTTTCATAAATTATGTGCAAACAGGCATACAGTGGAATAAAAAGGATATCATGATTGATGATATATTTGCCTACTTAGTGGCTACTGATATTGTGACTGAAGATGATGACATTGAGCCAAAATCAATGGACGAATGTCGCTGCAGGAAGGATTGGCCAAAATGGAAAGAAGTCATTGAGGCAGAATTAAAAGCACTTGAAAAAAGAGAAGTTTTTGGGCCTGTAGTTCATACTCCAAAAGGTGTAAAACCAATAAGCTACAAATGGGTTTTCCTACGAAAACGAAATGAGAAGATGAAATTGTAAGATATAAGGCAAGACTTGTGGCCCAAGGTTTTTCCCAAATTCTTGGAATTGATTATGAGAAAACCTACTCTCTAGTAGTCGATGCAACTACATTGAGATTTTTAATTGGCCTTACTGTCTTTGAAAAACTAAAAATGCGCCTCATGGATGTCGTTACTGCATATTTGTATGGTTCACTTGATACGGACATCTATATGAAAGTCCCAGAAGGACTAAAACTGCCTGAGCCTGAAAATTGTGGATCTCGACAAATGTTTTCCATAAAACTAAGAAGGTCATTGTATGGATTAAAACAATCCGGACGAATGTGGTATAACCACCTGAGTGAATACCTTATGAAAGAGGGATATAAGAATGATGTCATTTGTCCGTGTGTTTTCATCAAACAATCCGAAAATGGATTTGTTATTATTGTAGTCTATGTTGATGATTTGAACATCATTGGAACTTCAAAGGAAATCCAAGATACTGCAAAATAATTGATGAAAGAATTCGAGATGAAGGACCTTGGTAAAACAAAATTTTGCCTTGGATTACAAATTGAGCACCTAAAGGATGGAATTTTTATCCACAATCTAACTATGTTGAGAAAAATTTTAAAAGATTTTATATGGACAAGGCACATCCTTTGACCTCTCTCATGGAAGTCCGATCTCTCAATGTTGAAAAGGAACAATTTCATCCCCGAGAAGAGGATGAAGAATTTCTTGGTCCTGAGGTGCCATATTTAAGTGCAATTGGTGCTCTATTGTATTTGATTAACAATACAAGACCAGATATTGCTTTTGCAGTAAATTTGTTATCCATGCATAGTTCTGCACCCACTAGGAGGCATTGGAATGGAGTCAAACATATATTCCGCTACCTTCGAGGTACACATGATCTTGGGTTGTTCTACCGTATCCAAAAGGATGTCACTTTGGTCGGATATGCAGATGCAGGTTATTTATCTGATCCACACAAAGCCAAGTCACAAAATGGTTATGTGTTTACATATGGGGGTACAACCATCTCATGGAAATCAACAAAGAAAATTGTGATAGCCACATCATCAAATCAAGCAGAATTGATTGCTTTGTATGAGGCAGGGAGAGAATGTGTAACACTGCGGGCAATGATTCAATTTATTCAAAAAGAATGTGGAATGAGTCCCATCACCAATGATCCAACAATATTATATGAAGACAACTCAACATGCGTTGCTCAGATGAAGAAAGGCTATATCAAGGGAGACCGCACAAAACATATAATTGCCAAAGTTTTTCTCTACTCGTGAGTTAGAAGAAGCGGGACAAGTTGATATCCAACAAATTAGCTCAAATGACAACTTGGCTGATTTTTTCACAAAGTCTATGGTCCCCATGAAATTTGGAGAATTGGTATTCGGGATTGGAATGTGCAGACTTCGAGACATACATTGAAATCAGGGAGACCATATATTATATTCGTTGCACTCTTTTTCCCTTCGATCGGCTTTTTGTCCCACTGGATTTTGCCCGACGAGGGTTTTAATGAGGCAATATAAAAGCATATAAGAGATTCAAGGTTGCACTCCTTGAAAGATGTTCGCTAAATTAAGGGAGAGAGAACTTTATATATGTGTTGTACTCCTTTTTCCTTTATCTTGGTTCTTATCCCACAGGGTTTTTCCAAGTGAAGGTTTTTAACGAGGAAATACACAAACTACTAAGGTGTACATTCAAAGGGGGAGTGTTGTAAATATACCTTAAGTTATAAGGTTGAATGTAACCTTAAGTTACTCTTTGACCAATTAACTCTCCTATTCAACTCTCCATTAAGCATACATATGTAACATTTCTTATTAAGTGTAATGATGTAACATTTGTCACCACTAGCATGTAAATAGAGGCTTGTATAGAAAGACAAAAATATATAAGAAGAAAAGAAGAATATATAAGAGTTTTTCCCTCTAAGCTTTATTCCACTTCTATATTGAGTTCAAATCTCACCAATATTACAACAGATTTACAACAGAATATATAAGAGTTTTTCCCTCTAAGTTTTTCCCTCGTAACCGTTGGACAGGCCATATAAGGTGACGCATGGCATAGGATCCGTTTGTTGGAGCAACAAAACGCGGCTGTGTCATGGGCTACAAACTCAGTTTTCAGCTCAAAAATTTCCAACCAAATGCAGCGCATACTATACTTACAGCGTGTTTGGTTGGGTTCATTAGGAGGGATTTTAAGGGGAGTAAATAGGGGGGTCTATTTTCCCTTGTTTGGTTAACTTTTTAAGGAGAGAAATGGAAAGAAATAAAAAGAAAAGGAGGGGAAATAATTGCGGAAGGGGAGGGATATTCGATCTTTCCAATTTGGTGGAATTTGGGGAGAAACTCGCCTCAACGCAGCAGCAGCCGTCAACTTTCACTTGCCATTCTTCTCGGCTGCAGACTGAAATCAGGATCTTCAACACGATCGAAGGTGAGTCTCAATCATCCTTCCGTGCAATTCAGCGGTTCTCCCATTTCTCTCTGTCAATTGTTCATTGTTTGGATAATTTTTTCTTCTTTATTAATTGATGAATTTATCTGTGACCTTGTTCGAGCTCTCGAGTATGATTCTTTCTATTGTCTCTTTCTCTTGCTGTTTCTCCGTTTTTTGGGCTGTATTGTGTGCACTGTGCAGTAGTTTCAAACGAGTTCTTCTGGAATCTAGTGAATTAGCCTGCATTTTTAGGGGCTTTTGGCCTGGTTGGTTATGACCTTCTACTTGTTGTTGTGATTTACTATTTTTTCAGCTCATTCCATATCGAATCATTTCGGGTTTGATTTAGAACTACTTTTGGTTGGGTAATATCGTGTACGTGCCTTCAATTACTTTGGGTTCGGACTTTGTGTTGAACTGATGTGACTTTTACACTGAATCTTTGGAACTACTAACAATGTTAATTGAAGGAAGAAGAAGTGTAGTCACACCAACCAGGTATCATCCATTATACATACCAGGAGAGGAGTTGCTTTTGTACTCTCTAATTACCTTCTAGGTTGTAGCTATATTAACTTGGAAGCTTACTGGCCCGTTGTTGTTGCAGTTGACATTTTCTTAAACAATTTAAACAAATTGATGGAAAGATATAGTATAAGAGGTACAAGATACTAAATCTGATAAGATATGTGCAGTATATCAATAGAATTAGTTAAGGAAAAGATACCGGCTACTCTTGCTAACAAACTTTTAAAAAGATATTGTTTTTTGGTCAATTTTTTTGTAAAGAGATTTTAATACATTTTAATATTAGGAGAAAGATTAATCTAGATGAGAAATCTGTTGAGATAATTACTATCCCGTAAAAACTGTGAGACTGAATAGGTTGTTACGCAATATCAAAGATTATATATTTGACTGTTATAATTTTAATAATTATATTTCTTATTTATATTTTGATAAATAGGTATTCCTAAAGCACTTTAAAAGCACCTCAGATATGCCAATCTTCTCAAGAGCTACGGGTTTTAGAGGTAATTTGTGCTTATTCATTTATTCATAACCCTTATTGTATCTTATTCAAATTTAATTGTGCGTCCCAACCAGAACAAGGTCTAACTGAAGTTTTAATCGTGAAATTTGCATTAGTTCATTATCTGGTTTGGAGAAGGAGACTTGTGCCAGTTGTGCGTCCCAGCCAGAGCAAGAGGAGGTCAATTCTTTCAACTTTTTATGTTGCCTTTCTTTGCTGTATATTCTGTTTTGATTGTTATATATTTAGGTTATGTTATATATGAATAAGTTTATTTGTGATGATTGATTTTATGGTTAATATTGATAAGAGTTTTTAATATTTTAGATGAATGGAATCAATAAAGAAGTTGAAAGTTCTGATGATGAATTTTCCGACCTTGTGGAGTATTTGTGCCACTTACAAAGAATTGTTGTTATGCTATTTTGTGTCTACATGATTACGTTTAGAAATGTCATAGAAGGGGGGGAATGTGACAATGAATTAGAAACTGAAACTCTTGAACAACAAGAAGAAGAGCGTGTTAGTATAATGAGAGGTCTTAAAAATGAGAATTACTGTAAAAGTATCATGAGAATATCACCCGATGTTTTCGAAAGTCTATGTGAAATCCTTAAACGCAATGTTTATGATGTTTGCATAGATTCTGTAAAAGTATCATGAGAATATCACCTGATGTTTTTGATTTAATAGATTCTTCATTCTGCGTCTTCAAACGAACTTCTAGAATTACTTCAGTAAAAGCACGAGAAGGAAATTTGTAAATGGTATCATTGCAATGGACACCATTAATGGATGAAACATTTTTGTATATATTATGTTTTCATTCATATTAAATCAAAAATATTTCTTTAACTCAATGTTTATGATGTTTGCATTTCATAATAAATCAAAGAAATTTAAGATTTGAATAATTAAAATTTCGTACAACACTTACACTCAAATCTAACGCCTATTTTTAAAATCCTTTGAAAAAAAATTAATTCATTCCCCCTCAAACCCTCTTTATGAAGTGAAATTAAAAAAAAGGGATCTTAGAGGATCCTTACAAGAACAAAGAAAAAACTCTAAGTAGCATCATAATTTGAGGTACACAAGACGAACAACAACTCAAAACTCAAACATGTACTACATCCTCTACAATGTCCAACCTCTTTTTCATACTATTCCTAAATGGTATTGATGACCATATTTAGTTTGAACCAGTATCTTTGTTGGTCAATACACCAAGATAATAACCATATGTATGTTTTATTGCATAAGGTGTGAATTACTTTATCACATATATTGTGCATATATTTGTTGGAAAATGTTTTAAGCTTCATCCTTGGTCGTACGTAATTCATGCGCTATTTTTAGTAATTTGTAAATGGGTTTAGCCTCTAAAATATAATAAAAGAATAAGGAAGCAATGTGAAAGATAATCAAGTGAAAAATAAGATTAGGTTGAAGTTTTTATAAACCAAAGGATATATGTTGCAAATGTTTATATTAGGTAACTAATGACGATAGCAATTCAAACTTAAGGAAACAATAAGAAAAATGTTACACATTTTCAAATTTATCAAATTCGGGGTAAATTATATTTGTGAAAAGAGAAAATACTTATTTTGGTTTAATTAATTTGTTGTATAATTTTCTCACCGATAAGAAGATATATTGTGTGAAATTTTCAACGTACAAAATGCAATGCTACTCTATTGACAAATAAGAACCAAAATATATTAATGGGATTATGTTACTCTATTTATCCAAATGAAAAAGAAAAAAACCTTCAAAGTAAAAGAAAAAAAACCTAAACTATT
This sequence comes from Fallopia convolvulus, assembly GCA_964016875.1. NCBI lineage: Eukaryota > Viridiplantae > Streptophyta > Magnoliopsida > Caryophyllales > Polygonaceae > Fallopia > Fallopia convolvulus. The sequence continues at coordinate 16,552,245 of OZ024735.1, read as the reverse complement.
TAGAATTTGTTTTATATACATATATATATATATATATATATATATATATATATATATGTTAATTTCAATTACATGGTTTATAGTACTTGGGAAGAATTATGAGTGAGATAATTTAATTATTACATGGGACAATAGGTTCAAAAATTACATTAAGCACATATTATGAAAATAGCCATATATTCAAACATTAACAATGGAACCATATAATCTTGGTTTACATTATTAATTTTAATTTAAGAAGAATGTGAGATGGTCAAATGCTTACTTTTTAAATATTTTCGCATCTTTAAACGCATTTAAAATTTTTATAAATAAATTAAGATAAATATATGAGCATGAAAATGGTATAATGAAAAATATAAAATATCTTAATATATTTGTACAAAAAAAATAGCCCCGTGCATATGCACGGGCATCATCACTAGTTCTCTCTATGGTTACAATTAGTTTATAAATAATTACCAACATGTTAGAATAGCTCAAGGTAGGTATAAATTATTTTTTATCTATGTCTTATTGGTTATTGTGGTCTTAATACTATTATTATATATGTATTTGTGCAAATCTCTCCTTCGATATTATATTGGAAGTCTATTCTCATCAAAATATAAAAATAGTATCTTGAATGTTTTTTTGTTATATTACTATTTTTTAATATCATATTGGTATTGCTATTTTTTATCTAATTAAATTATTTTCAATTTAGATTTAGAAATTCTTTTTCTTCAAAAAAATCACAATTGTTGTCAATTATGATTTGCTATTTCACCTATATTGTTTTGTGAAATGATCGTCAATTTATGTTGTTTAAAATGAAATTTTTGATACTAATTATTTGATTTTTTGTTGTTGTTGGCGAACAGGAGAAAGTGGTACTTTGTATATTCTTATTGGATGTAGTTCGGTTTGATCTTGGTTATTTTGGAAGTGAATATTACATTGGCTATGCGGTTGTTTATTGTTATAAAAAGTTTGTACATGACCTTTGATGATTTCTCCATAATATCAAAATGTGATTAGTTTTTTCCCTTTATATTCTCTATTTGTGTATATCAATTATTTACAAATGTATGTGTCCACTTATATATCAATTGCTTAAACTATATTTTTTGTTAAAATATTGTGTAAATGTTAGGAGTATTCAAATGTACAATATGGATTAACTACACATAGAGATTCTCTTAGGATGCTTATTCTCTTATATGTGTACTTATTGTCCACCCCTAATTACACCCCTATTTATGTGTATATATGTTTGAACAATTAAATTTCATGAATTGACCTATATATATGGTAAATATTTAAGGTTCAAGTTTCATGGTGAACATCGTGTCTAATTTTTTTAGTCTTATTTAAATTGCTTAAACAATATTTTTTTGTTAAATTATTATGTAAATGTTATAAGTATTTAAATGAATAATATGGATTAACTGCACATAGAGATTCTCTTAGGATGCTTATTCTCTTATATGTGTACTTATTGCCCACATTATCACCCCTAATTACACCCCTGTTTATGTGTATATATGGTTGACCAATTAAATTTCATGAATTGACCTATATATATGTTATTGTACAAAGAGATCCAATGGTGTACATATTTTCCCTCTCTTGAGTCTACTATTCTCTCTATGGTTACAATTAGTTTATAAATAATTATCAACATGTTCGAATAGCTCAAGGTAAGTATAAATTATTTTTTCTCTATGTCTTGTTGGTTATTGGGGTCTTAGTACAATTATTATATATGAATTTGTGCAAATCTCTCCTTCGATATTATATTGAAAGTCTATTCTCATAAAAATATAAAAATAGTATCTTGAATATTTTTTTTGTTAAATTACTATTTTTTAATATCATATTAGTATTGCTCTTTATTATTTAACTAAATTATCGTCAATTTAGATCTAAATTTTTTTTTTCTTCAAAAAAATTACAATTTTTGTCAATTACAATTTGCTATTTCGTCTATATTGTTTTGTGAAATGATCGCCGGTTTATATTGTTTAAAATGAAAATTTTGATACTAATTTTTTGATATTTTTGTTGTTGTTGGAGAACATGAGAAAGTGGTACTTTGTATATTCTTATTGGATGTTGTTCGGTTTGATCTTGGTTATTTTAGAAGTGAAAACTTGCTATATAATTTAGACTACAAGTGTTTGGTGTATAACCTATTTTACAATATTTATATATATATTTAGTGTGGAATTGTTTCAAATGGACATCTTTACAAGCTCCCTACATTTTTATTTTATACAAATACAATTTCGTTTTAAATTAGGGTGATCATTGGTCCAAGGATGAATTGTTGCGGGTAATTTAACGATGCAAATGGTTGTCCTATATATCTTCTTGTTTCACGTTATAGTGTGGATTGACTTCTTCTATCTAGGTTTCTCAATGAAAACTTATTTTTATTCCTATTCTTATTTATTTTTTACGAATTGAAGAATCATCTAGAAAGTAAAATATCTTCAAAGAACTTTACTAATTTCCATTATTTTCATGTGTTACAAAAGGGAGGAAAAGTAGAATAAGTAGTATTATATTTTTCGATAACTTGATTCGTCCATGTTCAATGTGGAATTTATTTGAAAGAAATTAAAAGATTGAATTTCAATAAATTGATGTACTTGGTGCTCTCTTTGTTGAGTGCAAGCTTTTGTTTGAAAAATAAAATGATTTGATTTGAAGAAGATCTACATAACGATTAAGGGATTAAAGAAGATTGCTTTAGCATGTTAATAGCCAAAAGATACTTTATGCAAAGTGCAAGGGACTACTATTCATATGCAATGAAAATTTATAAAGAGTAATCTTGATAATCATTGATGAAAAGAGTGTTACTAAAATAATAAACACATGAAAAAAATATGCCTCGTGCGTATGCACGGGCCTGTCCCACTAGTTATTATATATACTCATGTTTTGTGTTCTATGGAATCAATGAATGAGAAATCAGATTAATTAGTTTAGCGTAATTCTTCTCTACCCAGTCTTCACCCTTTATCCCCGGCTTTGGCCATTCACATCCGAAGTGCATCTGCACTATTATCCTTCTTCCCTTCACCCGGTTACTTTGTCTTTTGAATCCGATACAAGATCGATACAATTTCGTATAAATTGGTGCTTTCATTCATGGACTCTGCGTTTCCATGGCCAACAACGCGGATGATCGAACGTTGCTAGTCATAATTCATTGTGAATACTACCAAATCTCCGAGCAAGTGTTGTATCAAGCATTTTCCCCAATCGGAGACTTGGAACGCATTCAAAGAGTAGGTTATGGGTCTCGTGATTATTGGCAAATCCAATTTCAGACTCATGATTCCGCTCTCAAGGCGATTAAATCTCTCTACGGTAGATGCATCTACGACGGTTGTTGTCAACTGGAAGTGTTCTGGTCGTCGTCGATATCAACTTCAATTGTCGGCAAGCCAGCAGCGGTCGCTGCCACGCCCGTTGCCACCATCGCGCCCTCGTCCACCAGTCCCGCGCCTGCGGCAACCAGCCTTGCGACCACGGCCAGCATCCCCGCGACCGCGGCGAAGAAACCCGCGCCCGCGGTTTCGTCCATCGTGACCGTCGCCTGCCCATTCCTCGCGCCTACAGCAGAAATTTTGGGCTCGAGAACTTCTTTTTCGGAGTCTGATTCAACAAAGGGAGACCGGAATCGACTCGGTATCATGTCAAGGACCTCTATCGCGGAGTTCGATCTGAGTCCATGGCTTCTTCGTGACCATGGGGGTCCACAACACTTTGAGTTTAGGATGCGGAATCAAGTGCTGATACATGTGCCGTGGGACCCTGGCGGATTAAATTCCAAGATCCGTTTCATGCGTCTCCTCCTGATTTCCGACTTGAGGACAAGTCGATTCTCAACGGGGGAGAATTGATACGCTATAGTTAATTAGGATAATTATTTATTTTAGAATATTTTATTTCCTTTTAAATAAGAGATTTGATTTTATCTCTTTAGGAAGAGTATCTTTGTTTTTAATATTTTAGCAATTAGGGTTTTATTATATATACTCATGTATTGTGTTCTATGGAATCAATGAATGAGAAATCAGATTAATTAGTTTAGCATAATTCTTCTCTACCCAGTCTTCACCCTTTATCCCCGGCTTTGGCCATTCACATCTGAAGTGCATCTGCACTATTATCCTTCTTCCCTTCACCCGGTTACTTTGTCTTTTGAATCCGATACGAGATCTATACGATTTCGTATCAATACTCCATGGGAGAAGCGAAAGAAGGACAAGTGGATGAAGACAAATGTAACAATCGATGACATGATAGAAACAAATGATGCTTGTATTGAAGGTTATGATTACACTTTTCCACCCTCGTCAACTCAACCTCAAGTAATCGGGGACGATACTTCGAACATTCAACTTCCAAGTAGTCTAACCGATGATGTCGTTGGGAGTTCTTCCAAAACTAAAGCTGGAGGTGGGGTTGGGAGACGCAAAAGAGAAACAGGTTCAAGTAAGATGAAATCAGTTATGCATAAGGTTGTGGATGCCATTGACCGTGCAAGTTCCGTCATTGAGAAGTCTCGACCTCGTGTGTATACTGGTGAGGAGATTTATGCTGAGTTGGAAAAGTTGGAGCTGGAAGATGACCAAAAAGAGGTGGCCTGCGAGTATCTCATCGATTTTCAGAACAAGTTCCGTGTTATGATTAGCTTACCAATGTGTGCAAGGAAAAATTGGCTTTTGAAGAAGCTTGAAAATGAAGGTTATTTGGCTGCTTAGTTAATACTGAAGACACTTCTTATATTATTTTGCACTGAGATACTTTTCTTATATTAGTTTCCTAAATAAGGGTGAAAAATACTGAATTTTAAGTTTTTATTTATTGATGGTTTGTTAAGTTTCAATCTAGAATAAGAAAACGTTTATTAATAAACAAATTTAGATTAATAAAGTTTTATCGCAATGTTTTTAGAATTTGGATTTAAGTGTGGGTTTTTGTTTTGTCTACATTTTAATTTCAACCGAACCAATTTCAGTCAACCTGACTGAAAGAAATTGCATTTGTAAAGTAGAGCATATAGCATGTTTTTAGAATACCTTTCTATGCTGGAATTTGGATGTACGTACACGTATTTCATTTACAAGGTACTAAAAACAATTCACTTTTGAATTAAAAAAAGGTAAAGTTATCTTAATCTTAAATTTCTAGATCTGTAGCATGAGCAGAAGAAACCGAGAAAGGCTGAGTTCATTGCCTAGTAAGAGAAAAGATAATTTTCCCACCCTTTCTTCCTAAATTATAAATTGAACCAAATAGAGGACTAATTTTCCCTCCCTTCTAACCAAACAGATTTTACTAAAATTTTCCCCTCCCTCTCCTTTCCCCTCATATTCTAATTTTTAATTTTTTTTCCCCTCCCCTCCCTTTCCCTAATTTTTAAAAGGGTGAATTCCTTCTATGGTACCTAACCTATCACATAAAGTTCTTATTAGTCCATAACCTTTACAAATGCTTTTTTAAGTCCCTAACCTTTAAAGAGTGTTACTATTTGGTCGTTTTTCATTTTAGACTTTAAGTTTAATTACAACCAAACACCCAAACTTTATATTTATTTTTTCATAATACCAATATTTATTTATTTTCAAAAAATACCTCAATCTACACATTTTAGGAAACAATAATAAATTATCACTTCATATTTACTCCTTTTTTCAAAAAATAGTACTTTTCATAAGAAAACATCATTTTAAAAATAAAAGGTGAGTTATAAATATTTATTTCCATCTTATTGAATTTAATAGTTATTAAATTATTTTATAAAATTAAAAAATTTCTTCTATTGCCCTCTTATTGAATTTAATAAAATCACCCCTTATTTACCCTTTGTTAAAGAAAACTAAAAATATTTTTTTAAACAAAGGGTAAATAAGGGGTGATTTTTTATATAAAAATTTCTTTTATCAAATTTTTATGAAGTTTATAAAATAATTGCAAAAATTGATGGATTAAAAAATCACTTTACTAGTTTTTTCACAATGGTAAATAAGGGGTACTTTTTTTTATATAAAAATTTTTCTTTTATCAATTTTTTTATGAAGTTTATGATATAATTGCAAAAAAATTGATGGACTAAAAAATCAAATAAAAAAGTTATAAATAATGGGTAAATAGTAGAAGTTAGATTTTTTTGTGAAAATTTGTTTTTTATAAAATGTTTTAATAACTATTAAATTCAATAAGAGGGCAATAAATATTTATAACTCGCCTTTTATTTTTAAAATTATGTTTTTTTTATACAAAACACTATTTTTTGAAAAAAGGAGTGATATGGAGTTATAATTTATTATTTTGTTCTAAAATGTGTAGATTGAGGTATTTTTTGAAAATAAATAAATATTTATATTTTGTCAAAATAAATATAAAATTTGGGTGTTTAGTTGTAATTAAACTTAAAGTCTAAAATGAAAAGGGACTAAATAGTAATACTTTTTAAAGGTTAGGGACCTAAAAAAATATTTATAAAGGTTAGGGACTAATAATAACTTTATGTGATATGTTAGGGACAATAGAAAGAATTCACCCATTTTTGCTGTTAATGGGCCTTGAAACTGAAGACCCCTTGGCTTCGGTTTTTAACCTATACATACTACTTGGAAGAGATTTAATAGTTTAACTCGTGAAACCTGCTGTGTATGCTCTTACAGTGTAGTTTTTCATGATCTCTAGTGATCTGATCTTAATATTGTCCAAGGCACAAACCACAAAGAGAATTTACCAATAAATACAGAGGCGCATTTGAGCACGAACTCAAATTGATCAGCATCACATTCATGTCTCCAAGAAGGCATGCAACATAAACGTATCCCAAAATTCCTGAGTTAAACAAAACTATGCTTTAAACTGTCCCTTCAAATGGAAGGATAAGAAAACAGTCGAAACAAAATCACTTGCAAGTTGCAACCAACTAACGGTAACGGCGAAGGGACAGGGTGTTGTTCCTCTTCCAGGTAGCCCTACGAGAAGGCCGTGCCTTGTGGTGCGTGTGACCCTTTCCACGCAGACCCCTGTATTTCTTACCAGCTGAGGTGAGCCCACGAAGCTCCCTATGCTTGTGTACCGGATTGCAGATCCAGTTGATCCTTGGGTCATTTCTGACTGCATTATGTGCAGGATCAATGAGAATCACCTCGAAGTATTTGTACGTAGAGTCCTGTATCACAGAAAAATCAATGTGTTAACATAATACAATGTTGTTAAGTTTTCATTTTCAAGAGCATACAAATTATTCCATACACCTTTCAATTGATCCAGCAGATATGAATAAGTAAATTGGAAACTTCAAGGAATACATACAAAAATATACCTCATTGATCCAGTAAGAATTGAGAACTCTAAGTCCTCCCAACTTCCTACCAGCTCGTTCCTCGGCAACAGACCTCTTGCTGCGCTGAAACTTCAGTTGGGTAACCCCCTGGTTTGTTGGCTTTCCATACACAATACCCTTTGGTACAGGTCTCTTGCGACCTCCACGTCTCACACGGACACGATAAATCACGAATCCCTAGTAGAGTTTATATATAAATGATTAGTGAAAAAAATCACATAAAATATAACAGCTAAGAAAAGGTCATAAACACTGGCATTAGCAAATGTCACATTAGCTCACACATTTTAGGAATGAAAAACAAAAACATAAAAATTGACCCAAGCTCATCAGCGTTAAATAGCGTTGGCATTGTGGAAGATCCAGCACTATATACATAAACTCATATCAGAGTGCACTACTTTACTCAATAAACCAGCATGGATTTCAAAGCTAATCACATTTTGCGACCAAAACACTGTCAAAGAAGGTCCAAAAGCTAAAAGGGACCCCTCCATAGACCCATTTAACACGCTATTTAGCTCTTCTAACAATTGATTTATAAAAGAAATGCAGATGTCCAGTAATTTCAAATCTAATCCAACACAACTTATAAAACCATACAGATCATACAGATCGAATTAAGAAGATAAGAAAGAGACCTGCTTTGCCTTGTAGCCGAGACGACGAGCCTTGTCAGGGCGGGTAGGGTGAGTCACTCGAACAATGGAAGGAAGCTGGCGATACTCCCAGCACCTAACCCTAAGCAAAAACCTCATCACATCTGACTGTTTCTTCCTCCACAGCTCCGACACATACTTGTATGCCCCTAATTAACCACATTCGCATGCAAATCAGAAACATGATCAAACTAAAACATGTCGATTTCACAGTCTCAGGACGATAAATCAAACAATTCGAGTAACGATATCTCAAAATGTTCATCTACAACTAATGTCATTTCCCACACAGATCACTTCGGAAAGAAGAGAGAGAATAAGGGAGTGTGATCCCCGGCGCTTACCCATGGCGGCAGCTCCTCCTCGCTCGTCAGAGGACTAGGGTTTTTTCTCGGCCGCGAAAGAATACGAGAGGGATTTTTATGTGGTTCTATGTAGAAAGAACGAGGGAGATTCATGTTCCCTTAATCAGCCGGTTACTGGTCTGGGCTACGAAGCAGTTAGTTGAGTTGGGCTGTTATCCGCACACACAAGTTTTGTCTATAGAACCCAATTAAGTGGCCCATTTATGTTTCTTAATGACCGAGGGAGGCCCATTTTTGTAGGGTTGTCATAATGAAGTTTCTATTATGGGGCAGAAAATGTACATGTTTTTTCTCACAATTGTTTTAGGGCCAGTTTGATACCATTCCGGGAATCGGATTGGAATGTGAAATTGGTTCGGAATTAAGAATGGGGTTATTTCATTCCTACAATCTGATGTTTGATGCGTTATTGGAAGCGGTTTGGGAAATAATAAATTTTTGTTAGGAAAAAGACGCAACTTTTTCGACTTATCAGATTTGTGTGAATGCAAAAATAATAGAGAAAATATCACACAATGTCAATATTCTCTAAAACTGCTTTGACTATAAATGTAACTAAATGATTATAATGTTTGGATAACTCCCAAACCAATTTCTTTACAACAAACATATCTCAAAGCTTTTCTGTTCAAAACTAAAGCAAGCTTTAATTTTCTCTCTTTTGTTTTTAGAATTGATCGATTCAAATGAAAAACTGAAAGATATATATAACACCAAAATACCTATAATAATGAGTGATACTAAGCAATTCTTAATTTCTGTCACTAATTCGTTTTCAATTTCATATTTTGAATTCCTCAAAATAAGATGTCTTATTCTTCTTCTTCTTTATTTGCATTACCTTGAAATAGATTATGACTATTTCTAACAATTTTAAGAGCTCTCCTTCTCTACTTTCATGGCATTTTCAACTATTCTCAACTTCCATGGCAATGTTCCCCATTTAGGGAAATACGATTCCATGGCATTTTCAACACTACAAAATCGACATTGATGGTTTTCTTCAAGAGTTGGATTGAATATGGTAAAATGAAGGCTTCTTTGCTTCCAAATCTGAGTTTTTTTTTATGAATTCCCCATGGTGAGACAAAGGGAGGAAGAATCATGTATGAGGAATGAATTTCATATCGATTCCATGCATACCAAAAACTAGAATCGATTTGGATTATTTTCATACTCATTCCCTATCCCACGGGTATGGTACCAAACACGTCCTTAAGGGGCTGGTTCGAGCGAGAACGCTTGCCCAAGAGAGAATTAACAACTTATGTGGGCCATTCAATCTCAAAAAATCAACGGTTAAGATCACGTGTTCATTAAATGGAAAATTTTGGAATTTTGGTGTAGCCGAATTTTATGTGGAAAAATCGCATATTTTATAATTGGGCGATCATAATCCTATGATTAAGTGTAGATAATTATATAATTGAGTGTGCATAATGTTATAACTAAATGTGCATGACTTTAAAATTGATTGTGCGTGACAATATAACTGTGTGTATGATTGTATAACCGAGTCTTCATGAGTTATATAATAACTAAGTGTGCATGATCTTATAAGCGAGTGTGCATGACCTTAGAACTCGATGTGCATGACCTTATATGAGAATGCCATGTTAGTTATGAAGTCATGCACAATCGATTGTAAGTTTATGCAAACTCAGTTATAAGGTCCTACACACTCGGTTAAAAGGCCATAATCGCTTAATAATGATATTGTGCGCACTCAATCATATCATGATACACACTCAGTTATAAGGTTATGTACACCCAAATAAAAAGGTCATGCATAGTCAGTTATGATATCGCGCACACTTATTTAAAAAATAATGCATAATGAGTTGTAGCATCTTGAACAATCAAGTATAAAAATGTGTTTTAAATAAAATTTGGTCTTGCCTAGGGCTGTAAGCGAACCAAGCCGTTCACGAGAAATTCCGCGTTCGGCTCGGTTAAAGTTCATTCGTGTTCGGTTCGATTTATAATGAACCGAACATGAACAAGCTCGAAAAATAAATGAACCGAGCTTGAACACAAGAGAATTCGACTCATTTGTTCGTGAACAAGCTCGATTATATGTTCATGAACAAGCTCGATTACATATTCGTGAACACTTTCGGTTTTGAGTTCATGAACATATTTGATTATATGTTCACTTACATATTCGATTACATGTTCACAAACAAATTTAATTATATGTATAAAATACAAATTTTAAATAACATATTTTCATTATTCATTAACCGACCCATTTTTAAGAGGCCCAATATATTTATTACCAAGAAGAGGCCCAATATATGATAACCCTAAAACTAAAATTTCCTCCCTTGAGTCCCTTCCTTCTAAACCTAGACAGAACCTCGTCGCTCTCTCTGAGTCTCTCCTCTCTCACTCTCTCAGAAAATCTCAGATCTTCATCTCCCCCTCTCAGATTGCGATCTCTCTCCGAGACTCCGACTCTCCGACTCTCCCTCTCAAATCTCAAATTCAGATCTCCTCTCTTAGATCTCTGGTGTCCGACCATCCGAAGCCAGAGGAGAACACTCAGATCTCTACTCGATTGCTTTTGGTGCTCGATCTGCGAGAGATAACGTAGAGGAAGCCAAAGGAGAAGTGGAGAACGCTCTCTTCGAGAAGCTAGAGGAGAATGCCGGGAAGCCAGAGGAGAACGCTGGATCTCACCTGGTACGCTTTTAGAATCTTGATTGCTTCATTACTTTTTTTAATTTGTGAAGTTTTTCTTTTGATTTTTGGTTTGTCCTTCGCAAGTGAAGCTTCTGCATTCTGTTGTGTCAATTTGTGAACCAAAACTGGTGTGTCAATTTTTTATCCGGCCTCCAAGCTCATCTCTTCCAGTCTCCTACTCATTAGTGTCAACATGTAAGTGTCTGATTGTTTGCTCAGTGTTTGCTTAGAAAACTGAGATAGACTTATTTGTTTTGATCTGTAAATGTAAGTGTATGAGTGTTTGTAAGTGTTTGAGTGATAACCACATTTTTCTTGAAATATTGTAAGAATGTTGTAAGAAAACCGAGATAGACTTATTTATATTGATTTTGACAAAATTAAGAAAATGATGTTAGGTTGTGTGCTTGAAATATTGTAATGGAAGAATGCTGTTAAGAAAATGTCGGTAATTTGTGTCCTTATTCCTTAATAAAATGTTGTTACCATTGTCCAACATGATGAAATAGATGTTAATTTTTTCAATGATGAATTGAAAGAATGTTGTGAAGAAAATATTGTAATGAAAGAATGGATGATGTTATTGGATCTATAGTTTGTATGTATATGTTTTTTACAATATGTATTGTAATGCTCTTTTTCAGTTTGTATGTATATGTTTTATTGTTTGTATCTATAATTTGTATGCATCTATTTTTTCTAGGCTGTGAAATAATGTAATGCTGTTTTACAATTTGTATGTATCTGTTTTTTGTTTTTTATAGATAAATGGATGATGTTGTTGGATTAGTTGTAAATTCATCTTCTACCCCAGTTTTAGAAGAGAATGAAATTGAAATTAAAGACCTTGTCACAACCTTAGCTGAAGGAATCAAGGAAACCATTCAGAAACCCTTTCAAAGGAGGAACATCATTTTCAAAAGAAGAAAAGGAAAAAAAAGGTCAAAAGCTTGGGCAGAATTCAAAGAGGTGGAACTACCTGATGGAAATTTGTGATATGAGTGCATTCATTGCAAGCAACGGATGATCTCAATGCAGTCTGGTACAACAAAATATTTTCTTCAACATTTGAGTAAATGTGTAGGGTGAAATATTGTAATGAAAGGGCAGAAGAAGCTTTCAGTCACCACTACTCTTGTCAAGTCAGAAAGTGTTAGTGTTGTGCAGAATTTTGTCTATGATTCTGCTAAAGTCATAGAGGTATTTTCTCATATGATCCTTGTTCATGAATTGCCTTTCAACTTTGCTGAATATAAGGTGTTTAATCTCTTGATGAAAACTGCATGTCTTGAGTGGTTTAAGATCAGTCGAGCATCATTAAATAAAGATTGATTTAGTACTTATGAGTTGCAAAAGAAAATGATACTAGAATTATTGAAGGGTGCTAATCGAGTTAGTATAACTACTAATTCGTGGACTTCGGACCAGAAAGTTCAATATATGGTTGTTACTTGTCATTTTGTTGATGCTGATTTGATATTACAAAAGCGCAACTTAAACTTTGTTGATGTTCCTCCTCCACGCAATGGGCTTGCTATTTCTGATGCTTTGCAAAAAATGTTTAAATGAGTGGGGAATTGAAAAGAAGATATGGACAATTAGATTTGATAATGCTAGCTATAATGATGTTGTTGTGAATTATTTGAAAGACAATTTGAAGTATACAAATAGTTTGTCCCTTGATGGCAAGTTTTTTCATGTGAAATGTTGTGCACATGTGCTGAATATTCTAGTTCAATTTGGGTTGTTTGAGATCGCAAGTGCGATTAATAATGTGCGTGAAAGTGTAAAGCATGTTCAGCGTCTGTTTCTCGTCTGCGTATATTTAGTGAAATTGTTAAGTCTTTGAATTTGCCTAAGAGGAAACTTATACTTGATTGTGGGACAAGATGGAATGCTACATATGCTATGCTAGTATTTGCTTTAGAATACAAGGATGTCTTTCCTCGGTATAAGAAAAGAGAACAATCTTATCAGTTATCATCAATTCATCATTTTCCTTCAAATGAGGATTGGGAGAAGGCTAAAGTTGTGTGTTCTTTTCTTGAGGAATTTGAAGTAGTTACTAATATCATTTCTGGTACCGAGTATCCAACTTCAAATTTGTTTCTTCTTAAACTTTGGCATATTAAGAAGGTGTTGGATGATGCAATACATGATCGTGATAGTTTTTTTTATGGGAATGGCTATTAAGATGAAAGAAAATTTTGACAAGTATTGGGGTGAGATCAACTTGTTAATTTCAATTGCAGTTGTCTGCCTATCTTGGATCCTAGGAATAAAATGAAATTCCTTCAATATGCTTATAAAGCATTATATTTAGCTATTGATTCTCCTATGTATATGGATAATTTGCGTGCAAGTTTATATGAGTTATTTGAGGAATATGTTAAGGCATATAGAGATATGATAATTGAAAAAAATTCATCTAATTCTCTTTTAGTGGAATCTTCAAAGTCTTCTGGGGTTGGACTAAAGACATTTAGAGGTAGGAAAGAGTTTGATTCTATGATGAGGAATGATGACATCATTCATGGAGAGAAATCAGATTTGGATGTTTACTTGTAGGAACCGATTTTGCTTCATAATGATGAAATAGATGCACCCTTTGATGTTTAGATTGGTGGAGGCAACAAACTTCTAAGTATTGAATCTTATCAAAGATGGAATGTGATATTCTTTCAATTCCATCACAATTGTGGCTTCTAAATCTGCTTTTAGTGCTGGTGGTCGTTGATGGTGCGCAAAATAACTGCTAAATAATCAAGGACAAATATGAGAAAGAAAGCGATAACACACCGCGTTGTGTATACGCATCCTAGCATAATTCGGTGGCCACGTAAAATTGTATGCATAAATAAACTTGTGCGAATTGCGATTGTATTCGATCAAATGGGTTTTAACCTTGCAAATTGAATAAGCACGGGCCAGTGACTAAAGTGAATGGGCCTGGCCCAATTTCACGTGCATGGATCGGCAGACAACACGTACTCTACAATTGCATGTAGCACACCATTCTCATGCAAGCAACAATCCACCTAAGCTCCATGAGAGTGAGCTATTATATTTGCTTAGGCATGGAAAACTTTAAATAAAAGGCGTCACACATCGACAATATATATGCAAGCTGGCAGGTGGCCGACTATATAAATAGGCAGGCAATGAGACGTTTAAAAGGATTGAAAAACCTCTCCGGGTTAGGAATCTTTTCCTGTACCTAGATTCGATGTGCTTGATCTCCGAGTGAGATCGCGCTATTTACGGTATAAAATCTAAAAGGCTTTATTTGTAATGAGGAGTACAAAAGAATCAGTTGAAGGGCGGGAAGGAGGAATAATCTACGTACGAAAACCGTTTGGTTGTACGAAACCAGAGAGTTAGTATTTATTATAATCCCATTTATAGCGCGGTTTATTTGGGGCTTCAACAATCGTGTTATTGATCCACTTCGTGCCTCTCTGGGGACAACTACTGTTCAAATATTAATGTGTGGTGCTGATTGCTGTAGAGCTCTCTATGGAACACTTGGAGATAAAGAGGTAATAATGTCTTTGTTTATTTCATAACTTATTTATTGAATACTCATATATAATATGTTTTAATTCTTTTGTAGGATGTGAAGATAGAAGTTACAAGATTTGAATATCCTCTTTGATGGCTTGAAGATTTGCAATAGTTGTAGTTTGCTCTCCTTGGGATCAAATAAATTGTTGTTTTTGTTCTATTTTTCAAGACATTTTGTAGTTTGTATTGGTAATATTTGTTATCTGTTTTGTATCAAAGAGTTTAGTTGGGGTTTGCAAGACATTTGAGCAGGTTTGATGTTTGTAAGACATTTGTGTTGGTAATGTATGTTTGTTCTATGTTGTTTGTGTTATGTTTCTCTATGAAATTTGAGCAGGTCTGTAGGTTTTATACATTAATTTGAGCATGTTTTATACATTAATTTGAGCAGGTTTTATACTTTCTTTTGACCAGGTTTGATTCGTTTGTGAACGAACTAAACGAGCAGGCTCGTTGAGCTTGTGCTCGTAAACAAGATAAAGGAGCAAGTTCGTCAAGCTTGTGCTCGTAAACAAGATAAACGAGCGTGCTCGCGAGCCGAGCTCGAGCCCGACGAGCCTTAAACAAACCGAGCTCGAACAAAAAAATTGGGCTCAAACCGAGCTCAAGCCCGAGCCTGAACATGGCTTTTAATGACCGATCCGAGCCTAAGCATTTCAAAACTCGGTTCGATTACAGCCCGGGTCTTGTCGAATGTCCCCTTTTAATGAAGTATTGACCTGGGTTGTTAATTTCTTTGAAATCCGATGGTCGATGTGCATGCTCAACACCGTCACCTATTCTCACGAGATGTGTTTCAATTCATTCTTTTAATCTTATAGATACTTAATTCTATGCTTCTAACTTATTTTAGGAAGTGAATATTTGAAGAAATTTATGAGTAAATATTTGAAAATATGTGAATAAATTTGCAAATAACTCTAGTTATCTTCCTTCCAAAAGTTTCTAAGCAGTGAATGCCTCACTCCATTTGATAAATTACATCTTATTTTTTGTATATAACATGATTAAGGCAAATTTATATATGGAATAATTTTGAATAAAGTACTTTTTCTAAAAAAATTATACTAAAATACTACCCCTGTTTCGTAAAGTAAGTCGTTTTTTAATTTTGCACAAGAATTAAGACAAGCTTAAAATGAAAAAGATGATAATTTAATGCTTGTATTTATCACATGCACTATTAACTCTTTAATCTTAGATTTATAAATACACTAAATATTCCCTACAAAAGTAAACTTCCAACACCACTAGAATTGCTTGAGTTAATGAATGTTGTTGGAATGTTAAGTAAATTAAATAGAGTAATGACCTATTTTAAAAAGTTTTACATTAAATAAGGGAAGAGTTAATGACTTACATTATGAAACACCTTTTAGAGTTAGAAAAGACTTACATTGCGAAACGGAGGGAGTATTTACATTTTATTATAGTGTTAATCCAATTTTAAATAGTCATTCTTTAAAAAGATACTAGACATTATTAAGTCAATTTTATATATGGAATAATTGTGAATAAAGTAATTCTAGATTATGTAATAATCAACAAATGAGAAGGACATAAGAGTGAATAGCCAAATAAATTCCTAAGTGGCAGAGTTAGATGAATGACACGTAGGATAGAAGGATTCAAACTTTAGTCATAGTATATTGATATGGTATAAATATAAATTAAATAAATTATTATAACAAATAGTTAGCATTATTTAATGTTTCTATAATATATTTTACTTAAGATAGAATCTATTTAACTTAAATAAATTATCATAAAAAAATTTAATATTAATATTTAATGTTCTTATAGTTTATTTTATTTTAGATATAATATTTTGAACATATGTAAATTGACAAAAATACAAAATCATATGTGGCAAAATCCTAGGTAGTTTAATCTGGGAATGACATATAGCAAAAATCAAAGGTAGCACATAATTAAATCCTCCATGACATATTGCTTATAATATAATTGAAAAAATAACTTAAATAAATTATCATAAAATCATCATAAGAATATTTTTAATACAAATAAATTGTGATATAAAATATTTAACATTAGAAAAAAAATCTTTATTGTGAATAGAATATTTCCTAGATTAATTTGTATTATTTTTTT
This sequence comes from Fallopia convolvulus, assembly GCA_964016875.1. Taxonomy (NCBI): domain Eukaryota; kingdom Viridiplantae; phylum Streptophyta; class Magnoliopsida; order Caryophyllales; family Polygonaceae; genus Fallopia; species Fallopia convolvulus. The sequence continues at coordinate 16,535,491 of OZ024735.1, read as the reverse complement.
ATATTATCCTAAAATAATATAACCTTATATAAATTACCAAAATACAAAATCTTATGTGGTAAAATCTTAGATGACTTCACGTGGGAATGACACGTAGAAAAATCCTATGTGTGTGTGCGCGCGCACTTTGATTTTTTATGATTTTTATATGTGAAGGTATTATTATGATTTTTTAGCAATAAAATTTGATAAAATGTAACTAACTATTTATTATTTTTTATAAAATTTAACTAGGAATTTGTATTTGTCTTTCACTTGATAATGTACTACTAGAAAACATCAGAATAGCGATGAATATTAGCGATGGAACATATTCGTCGCTATATTAGCAATGACAATAACGATGAATCATAACATTTGTGGCTTATTTAGCTATGACTGTAAAAAGAAAGCGCAAATGTCGTTGGTAAACACGACAAAATTAAACATGTTGTTAGATCCATTGCTAATAGCCACAACAAAAACTTTCATCTCGCACATCGTTGCTGATAGCTACATATTTAGCAACGTATGGAAAACTCTATCGCTAATTTTGCAGCAAATGGAACTTCAACGCCAATATCATCGCTATTTCTCACAAACATAGTGACGCATTTAGCCAATCGTGGCTTTACAAGTCATAAATTTGGATGTGTTGCCTTGTCCTAGGCAACTTTGCAACTAAGGTTGCCCCATTGCTAACTCCATTGCTAAGTAGCGACAACAGTAGCTACGAGTATATTGTTTATAGCTAAGTAGCAACCACTATAGTGATTAAATATTATACATGACAAAGTTTCAAAAGGGGTCGTCAAAACGTTAAATTCTATATTAGACAAAACGTTAAATTCTTCGTTGTTTCATGTTGCGTTTGTCGCTGGATCCATTGCTGGGTTCATCGCTGAATCCGTCGTTGAATTCGTCGCCAGGGGCGTCGCTGGACAAAACCCTTTAATTGCGTGGCTTGAGAAGAAAAAACACTGCAGATTGTTCTTCTCCTTGTAACGCCTCTTCTTCTCCAAATACCATATTTTGTTGAGCATTGGATTGTTTGATATATACAATTCCTTATCAATTGAATGTAATCAAAGATTATTCAAGGTTTGAGGTAAGTATTGAAATTTCTATATGATACATTAATTATTCCTCTTCTCATCTATACTACCCTATTGGATTTTAAGGTTTTATATTGTAGTTGGTTTATGAACTTCTCAATTGAATCATTGATCGAATGTAGTATATAAGTTGTTGGTAAATATGATTTAAATTAAACTACTTGAATTCGTATAACACAATATTTTGGTAAAATTGAACAAATAGTTAACAATTTTGTTCGTATGTTGTATATGTAGGCATATAATATGTGATATGAACACTAATCTAAAATTCACAATCTATTTGTTTTGACATTTGCAGAAAAAATGGATAATGATCATGCTTGGATGTATGACATGTACGAGAGAATAAAGAAATTAAGCCTTCGTTTTTCAAAGGGGTTGAGATCTTCTTAAAGTTTGCAACTTCTCATGTTAACTTCATGGATGGATACAAAATAAAATGTTCATGAACTAAATGTCGTAATTGCAAATTTTTGCCAAAGGATGATGTTAAAGATCATTTATATCGTCGTGGGTTTTTTCCCTAACTATTACTGGTGGACATCGCACGGTGAACCAGTCGAACCATTTGTACCTCCATTGAATGTGGAAGAAATATCAAGGGATAATCGAGGATATTCTTATGAGCACTTGAATTCAGAGGAAAGAAAGGTATTTGATATTGCAGGTCCTAGTTTTGTTCCTCCAACATGGTTTCATCATAATGTTGATTTTGCTCCAACTGATGTTATTCAAGACCAAGGAGTTGAAACATTTGATATAGTAAATTAGGTGAATGATGATATGATGGCAGATACAATTCCGATTGAGGAGGAGATTAGGTGTTCCCAACGCTTTTATGATGTATTAAAAGCAGCTGATGAACCGATGTATCCAGGGTGTGAGACACATACAGTATTGTCCTTTGTATCCATGCTTCTGAGTTTGAAAAGTGAACATCACATGTCTGAAAGCTTGTTTAATGGTTTTCTTCAATTATATGATGATGTGTTGCCTTCAGGTCATAAGATTCCAAAAGATTACTACCATACAAAGAAAGTGTTTGAGAGTTTACCTATGGTGAAAATTCACATGCGTCCTAATGGTTGTATGCTATATTGGAAGGATGACGCCGATGCAGAATCTTGTAAGTTTTGTGTCCATGGAAGGTATGAGCATAGATGTGCTCGAGATTCAGGAATTCCATACCAAGTTTTACGATATTTGCCTTTAACTCCGCTATTACAAAGATTATATGCAGCTGAGCCTACTACTCATGCTATGACTTGGCATGCACATTATGTACCAAAAGAGGGAAATATAAGTCATCCTTCACATGGCGAGGCATGGAAAAAGTTAGATGAAACATATCCTAATTTTGCTTCAGAGCCACGTAATGTACGCTTAGGTTTGTGCACTGATGGGTTTGCACCGTTTAGTACATCAGGAAAGACGTCACTACTACAGAAATTGGCTATTACCTCATGGCATTTAACCCGGGCGTGTATACTACGAGTTATATAATGTCAAACTAAAAGAGTATCACATCAAATACACCGGGCGTTTAAAGTCCGATGTATTTGAATCGTAGTACAACGATATACACCGGATGTTGTAGGATCCAGGGTATTTAGAGCACACAACTACCACGGGCATGTGCAACCCAGGGTATTAGCTATTAATGATATCAAATACACTGGGCGTGAATGGTCCGGTGTATTTGGACGTATACATAGGTCGGGATTTGTAGGACTTTGTTTAACCTAGAACACAATTTTTTTTATTGTAATTAATCCGGCCGTGCATGAACAATAACCAAGTTGGTATTGTAGTCACTTTCTTCAATAACTTCACTTGTTTACAATTCAAATACTTCAACTATTCTCAGTCTAATAAAAAAGAAAAGTAAAGCAGTGCTGTCGTCCATTGCAGGACAACTGCGTGACGACGGGGACAAGGCTTTGAATGGCCATAACTTTTGACTCGATAATCCATTCGAGTAGTGTGAGTAATCGTTTCGAAGGTCTCAACCTAAGCTACATTTTGGATCAGCTAATTTTTGGGAAGGGTTAAGGGATGGCTGCTGAATCTGGGTTAAAAGAAACATGGTTCCGACCTCGGGAAATTAAAATGGGTGTAACTTTGCGCTCAGTTGTCGGATTGGGGCGTATGATATCTCAAAAGAAAGATCTCAACGAGACATGGGTACCTTTAGGTCCTGAGGGCATGTTCAAATCGGAATCTCAAAAAAACATCGTTTAAGCCTCCAAATCCGTGCTTTTCCGTTGAAAACTATGCTAAAACACCCCAGTTTTGACCTTTTCTTGTAATTTGGTTTCTTCGGACTCATTCTGTTGATTCGTTTGATGGAAATGTACTGTGGTTTGAGTTAAAAGCTTCGAAAGAGTGGTCATAATAGACAGGCGGATATTGGAGTAGGAAGTTCTAGTCCTTTTAACTTTTATATGTAGGAGAAATTTATAGTCATATAACTCGTTCTATCTTTTTACCTTTTAGTCTTATAAGGCTAGGGCTTACGATTTAAACTCGCAATTACGGTTTGAGGTTAGTGCTTAGGTTTAAACTCATGATTAGGGTTTATGGTTTAAGGTTAGGGCTTATGATTTAAGGTTAGGACTTAGGGTTTAAGATTAGGACTTAATTCTTAACCTAGAACACAGACACAAGTCTTGAATTGTTGCGCTAGAGATTCAAGTGATCAAAACTCAAGTCTTTCAATGGGCAATTTGTTTTATGGCATACACAAAATCAATTGTAAAAATCGAATTTCAAGTTAAGAGTACCAAATCGATTTGGAGTATGGTTAGGGTTTAGGGTTTTGGAATATAGTTAGGGTTTGGGGTTTAAGGTTTTAGCTTTGTTTCGAGTATGGTTAGGGTTTATGGTTTGGGGTTTGAGATTTAGGCTTAGAAATATAGGAATATAGTTAGGATTAATTTATTATATTTTTTAAAACTTTAAATTTATATTTAGATAGTGTATTTCAACCATTTTTAAATTTAAATCCATTTTTAAAGCCGATTTGTTATATTTTTTAAACTTTGAATCTAAAGTCATTTTAAAAAGTATAATATATTCATGCTCGAATCAAAATCGATTTTAGGATCATATATTTTGAAAGCGGGAAACGAAAATTTGTTTGGGGAATAAAAATTTGTAGAGCCAAATAAAAAAAATAAGAGAAATCCTTTTTAAAAAATTAGGGTTAATTTATCTCACGCCTCCTCTGTCTTTGGCATATCCTTCATCCACCATATCTCTCAATTCTCCCGTCATCTCCTTCTCTGGTGGGACATCAACAACACCGTATCTTCCTGGCATATCCTTCATCCACCAAGAATCCATCCATAATGCGCTATACTCGAATTGATTGTTAATTAGAGCATATAGCTAATCAATTAGATCCTAGATCTCATTGAGATCTGATTTGTTTGCAAGTTCTTTTTCTCTACTAGTCGGAGTGATTGACAGTAGAGAGAGCAAATATGGAAGCAGGCGGCGGCATGGTTGCCGGATCTTACAAGCGGAATGAGCCGGTTCGGATTCGCCATGAGAGTACCGATGGTGTAAGCCTTTCTATTCTCCCATTTGTATGCTTCTACTCAACGATCTAATCTAATTTTGAGATTTAGTAATGTTTAGATCTGCCTATTCCGGTTTACAAATTTTTTGTCTGAGTTAATTGCCATTTGATTTCAATTGAGATTTTAGTCTTTTCATTTAATTGTCTATAGAATTGTGAGTTGGATGGTCTAATTCCTAGTTCTTCTCTACGACACGTGAGGCTTGAACTTGGCAATTTGGATCTTTTTTGGGTTTGTAAAACATTTCGATATGTTCGTGCGAATTTGGGTGGTTTGGAATTTGATTGCCGATATCTATGGTTAGATTTGGGAAATTGAGAATTAAATTGGATCAAGTTGAATACACAGTTATATTCTTCTTGCTCTTGTGCCTTTTGACTTCATCTCTTGTAACTATATCCTTTATCTAACTCTAAGATATATTTTTCAAGTCTTCCTTACTGCAACTAGGATTTACTATATTTTGTGCATCGCAGGCCCAATTTCCACATGTACTGACTTGCTTATTAATTAATTGTTGGATATGCAGGGCAAGACCTTGAAGAATCTGAGTGGTGAAATATGCAGGGCAAGACCATATAATCTAGACATACTTTTTTTTTTTTCAAATTGCTATTAAGATTATTTGTAATATTAATGAATTGTATTTTGATGTTATCTAATAGTAATAATTTATTGATATCAACATTATTTCTATTATTCATTAGTTTTGATTTATATTATTAATTAACAACTATAATTGAGCTTATAAATATAGTTTTTTTATGTTAATACACTTACAACAATTAACTCGGATATTAACTCAGACATTAATTATCCGGTGTATATATCTAGCTATTTATACTCCAGGTTAAAACACCCGGTGTATATACACTAACTATTATACCCCGAACTTCAACAACCGATGTATATACCTAACCATTATACCCTGGACATTCATACCCGGTGTATATACCTTAAACATTATACCCCGGATTTCAACAACCGGTGTATTTTTGTTACAAAATAACCCAGATAAAAAATACTCATATATACCCCGGATAAATATTATTCGGTGTATTAAGTATTGCTATTACACCGGATAAGTAGACTGGAGGATAAATTCAAGGAGAATATATAACTCGGATTAGATCCGGTATATTAGAATATTGATCAAATACCTCAGCAACCTTTACCCCGAGCGAGATCTGGTGTATTTGGGGCGAAACGCCCGGGGTATTTGGTTCATTTTGTAGTAGTGCGTATTCTTGTTGGCCAGTCATTGTGACTCCTTACAACCTTCCACCTGATATGTGCATGAAAAGACAATACTTGTTTCTGTCATTGATAGTTTCAGGTCCTCGGAATCCAAAGCAATTAATAGATGTGTGCTTGCAACCTCTAGTTGATGAGGTACATCAGTTGTGGGAGTGTGGCCTAACCACTTATGATGCATCAAGGAAAGAAAACTTTATAATGCGTGCAGCTTTACTTAGGACGATCAATGACTTCCCTGCTTATGGTATATTGTCTGGATGGAGTACTGCGGGAAATTTAGCTTGTCCACACTATATGGAGAGAACAAAGTCATTTCGCTTAGAGCATAGTAGAAAGGCTTGTTTGTTTGACTATTCACGGCCGTTTTTGGAACTTAACCATCCTTTTCGAAAAAATAAGAATGACTTCATAATTGATCGAGTGGAAAGTTCTCCACCACCCCAATGTTGCCAGGACCAGGAGAACAAATTTGGGAACGTGTGTGTCAATTTTCAACTATCATTGATGACCCACATGAAAAACCTCCCGGATATGGAAGTTCTCATAAGTGGACGAAGCAAAGTATTTTATGGAGACTTCCTTATTGGAAAAGTTTATTGATTCGTCACAACCTAGATGTTATGCACATTGAGAAAAATGTATTTGATAATGTCTTCAACACTGTGATGGATATCCCTGGAAAGACTAAGGATACTTTGAATGCACGAAAGGATCTAGGCAAATATTGTCGACGCCCTCAACTTCAAGTAGATCTGTCTCATATAGGTGGAAAACCAAAGACAATTTACACATTGGTTAGAGATCAGAAGAAAAAGATTTTTGATTGGGTGAAGGCTTTAAAGTTTCCTGATGGTTATGCTTCTAATATGAGTAGATGCATCAAAATTGATGATTGCAAGCTCATTGGGATGAAAATTTATGACTATCACATTTTAAAGGAGAGATTGCTTCCAATTGCTTTTAGAGAATTGTTACAAGTTGTAGTTTGGGGTCCTTTAGCTGAGTTAAGTTTCTTTTTCAAATCAATTTGCTCGTCCTCATTGTTAGTTAATGTAACACCCCGTCTTTCGACAGGACGCTACGTGGTAGTAGACCTTACCAGGTACTACTTAGGTGGGTTGACAACAACACTTTAGGATCTTACAACGCGGGCATGACAAGAAAACAAGTAAAAACATCCAACTTTCAGATTTATAAAACTGAATATAAAACATTTTTGAATGCCCGAATGCATAAACAAAATTACCAAGTAACACTTCCCGAATTTTTCTCAAAATATTCCAAACAACACTTAAAAATTACAATTAAAAATAATGCAACAGAACCAATAATAATAATAATAAATTCTCCCGAAGTACACCCGAAAAACCCAAACTAATGACAAGTGCGTCAACTATCCACTCCACCATCCAGCCAAGGCTCCTGCACGGTTTCCTGTAACATACCTATATCTGGAAAAATAAACCCCAAAGGGTCAGCTTCTAATCTACCAAGCTAGATAATATGCGAAAATTATAAGACGTTTAAAAACAGTTTCCTATAGTCAGCAACCAGAATCCACAATCGCAATCATAACACTAGAGGCCAATACCTAAATTAGACGGTTAGTCACACATAAGCCAAACACACATACACAGAATCAAACAATTAAAGCAACACAACTCATTCTCCATCTCGTATTCCAATCCACAGTGCAGAGGCAGGCCCTCTCACTCCTCACATTACTTCTTCCTTCAACCCCCGGCTAAGCCTCCACTGGAGCACTTGCCAAAACACATAGATAACATTTTCTTTTGAAGGGGCACGGTTTCTCTGTCACACGGACCATACATAGGCAACCCTTCCTCTACGCCAGCTACGATGGCCGTGCCGAAAACGGTACCAACATAGAGAAAACGTTCAAAACTTATTTCCGATAAAACTTATTTAAACCCAAGTTGCACACAACAACACAAGCAAGTCCAAAACATTTCAACAAGATATTCGGGACTAGTTCCCAAAACCAATCCTATAATAACGACACAAAATCTAACAAGATAGAAAAGAACCGAGCAAGTCGAAAACGACTTACCTTAAAGGATGAACTCTTCGATAGTATAACCCCCAAAAGATCAACCTCGATCGATAGTAAATACCTAAAACGTTATCGGAAAATTTATTAAACCAATTAACTAAACCACTACGTACTCTTCCAATACCTACTAGCTAATAATGATGTCAAGTTTAACCCGTTTAAACCTACTAACTAGACTTCCTAATTAGCAAACAATTATGCGTTTGAGTCTTGATCCCCAACTAACTATCCAATACCATACTAATTAATCAATTTAAACTCGATCCCAGCTTACAACTCAGCCCCCCTATTTACCCAACAACCGAAATAACCTACCAATTAACAAAAGTCTAATTATATGGAAATAAGTAATCGGCCTACACTACCTAAATCAATACAAATTAAACAAAACTAACTGACACCTAAAACAACACCTACATATCCAATTATAAATAGTCTTTCAACCAAACTCATAAAAAATTATATATACTCCTTATGAATTATATACTATATAATTATTAGGTTATCCATCTTATCTCAATTAATTAATCCTAATAAAACTAATCTAACACTTACGATATTAATTTAGCCATAGAATTTTCACCATCACCAGAACTGATTTCACAACTGCTCGGATTTCCCAACTCCACTACAACTACCATGAGTTAGTAAATTAAACCATCTAAACATTCCCCCGTTCCCACCTAAACGTCCATGATTAATTGGAAGAAACACAAGCTTAACTATAACAAGCCTATTAACTAGCCAAAATAACTAACGAATTATCTAACAACTAACTAACAAATCCCCAACCACGATCAGCCCACCCAACTAAAGACAACCCTCACTTGAACCCGCAAGACCATCCCGAAACCCGTCACCTTGGCTAGCACCTACCTTACTATTCCCGGCCCGCTAACATCGATCAATCTCGACAATACACCACTGAACCTAATAAAACCGAGGCAAACTAGGACTCGCCACTCTCCCCAGGAGACCAAGCCCACCAACTATGGAACCGGCGACTCGACTACACCTTCGATTGTCGATGAAACTAGCACGCTCACATACTTAACCGGACTCGAGAAGAAGAAGAAGAAGAACAGGGAACAAGCGCTTACCGGCGACGAGACACGATTGTTGTAGGTGATCGACGAAGGAACGTCCCCGGTGGACGCACGCGTAACGGGAATACGAGATGATCGTGGCCGGCAATAGTGACGAGAAGTTAAGCGACTCTTTAGCCACGCAGCAAGGCGACAGGCTTGGTGTCGATGCCGCACTGATCGGGAACGAGGCGAAAAGATGAAGGGGAACGAAGGAAAAACGGAGGGAAAGAATAGCGGCACTCTCGGTAAAAGCATAGAACGAAAAAGGTTTTGGAAGCGGCTGAAAAGTTTCGACGAAGAACTCGGCTTTTAAAGTTGTAAAGTTAACTCAGGGTAACTGGGGTTAATTAGTGAAATTAATTAAAATAATTATATCGTTAGGGTTCGGCTAACTTGAAGAGTAAATATTATAATACTAAAAATAAAAAAATGGATAGGTAACAAAATTAAAACGGATTATGATAATGTGTTATAAATAATATATATTCCTTTTAACTAGATTACTAACGGTCAAGGAATCTCAATCAATTTGGTTCCCAACCTAAAAGACCCAAAATGAACTAGGTTACTACAGTTAAGGACATGGAGAAACTAATGTCTATGGCACCTGTGTTATTATGTAAGTTGGAGCGTATTTTTCCACCTTCATTTTTTGATTCCATGGAACATCTTATACTCCATTTGTCATATGAGGCAAAAATATGTTGACCAGTGCAATATCGGTGGATATACCAATATGAGAGATTATTGGGTCATGTAAAGAGGAAGATAAAACAACAAGCAGGACGTGTGGAAGGATCAATATGTGAAGCTTATTTGAAGGAGGAATCAGTAAATTTTTCAAAGCACTACTTTCAGCCTCATGTTCCTTCTAAATTAAGACAATCTGGCAGAAATAATGATATTTTTGAAGAGGATGACTATGATATTTCCATTTTCAAATACCACGGTCGAAGTAGTGGAAAAGAGAGCAAAAGGTGGTTGACTGATGCCAAAGAGTTGCATGCTGCACACACTTACATACTAACAGATTGTCCAGAAGTGGATGATTACATTGAGTAAGTCTCTTATTCTATCTTCTTTCACATTTTAGTTAATTGCATCACATAAAGTTTCACAATAGTTTTTAATATATGATTGTTGGGTTGTAGGAAGTTTGCAATTCAAAATGGCGATGCTGATGATGAAAAAATTGACAAAGAATTTGCGAAATGGTTTAAGGAGTATGTAAGTGACGTTGTTTTCATATATTTGTTATGTTTGTAGAAGAAATATTAACAATTATTCATGTTATGTATAAATTTTAGTTGTTTTATAATGTAATGACTCATAGAAAGACCCGATACAACTAACCTGAATTTAACTAGATTGGAATCCAAAACCCATTGGTTGACCCGAATAATATTTATAATGGAAAATATTAATAATATTTAATTTCATTATTATATATAAAATATAAAAATTGAATAAATAGTATGAATAATATTATTTCACTAAAATATTATCTATATAATTAGATTTGTCGTTTGGGTCGGGTCGGGTTTGGGTTCTATTATTTCGAATTCAGGTTGATTCGGGTTTGGGTCATTACAAGTAGACCTGGGCAAATGCGGACCGACCTGCCCAGCCCGGCCCGCCCGCCCATGAAAATGGGAGGATATGGACAAAATTTTTAGCCCTAAAGGGCCATTAAAGCCCGACCCGGGTACCCGCTGGGTCGGATGTGGACTAGGAGTTCAGCCCTATAGGGCCGATAAGCCCGACCCGACTCATATATATGTTTTGAAAAATATATATAAATTTTAAATCTATCACCTATTATATTCACAAACCAAGACACATGATACCCAATATTGAAAAAGGCCCAAATCTAATTAACAGTCCAATTAAAGCTTCCAATTTATATGATTCTCTTTCAAGTTCCTTCCTAACCCTAGCTGCTCTTTTCAAAATCTCAAACCTCCGTTCCTCTCTTCCTTATTTCTTCATTCGACCTCCTGTAATCACACCCCACCTGTTTCATGAACCTGTTTCATACTTTTGGTTTTGACTTTTTTGTAATGAGAAACAAGTCAAACAACTAATGGTTCTAGTATTAACTAGTTTTAAAACCTACATGCCACAAAAATATATATGGGTCCCGTGGGCTACCCGGGTCCGCCAAAATGGGCGGACGTGGACAATGCTCCCAGCCCGCAACCATGTATTGGCCCGGGTCCGTATAAATGGACAAAATCTTAGGATCAAGCTCGCCCTATATCCGGCCCGGGTCCGTGTTTGCCCAGGTCTAATTACAAGTCACGGGTTAATCGGGTCGGACCGCTACAAGTTTTCAAGCCTGTTCGGGTTGACAGCGAGTTAAAAGCATCACATTTTTATGAGTATTAAAATAATTTTTAATTAAACAGTAATATTTATTTATAATATATTATTTTTCATGTATTTTAATAATAAAAATATATTATAAGTTTAAAAAAAATTTAAACATCTATAAATATACAAAATCGATCAACCTAATGGGTGTCAAGTTTCAACCCAACGGATTTCAAGTCTGTCGGGTTCGATTTATTTCGGATTTCGGGTTCAAATTGTTGGATCTTTACCTTAAAATTGTTAGACAATTTTGCAAGTTGAGTAAGCTTTTGACAACTCTATATATAATAAACCACTTATATAATTATATGGCTACTTGATGTACGAAGCTTAGTTCATTATTAACTTAAATGTTTGATAAGAACTTTATATTCTAAGAGGAACATATTTTTATGTATATATAATTTTAAAACTTAGTATATGGATATATACATTTATTTATTATTATGCAGCCATATCTTTCTAATTATATTTGAAATATTTTTTTATTTATTTCAAATATTTTAATCACGATAATATTTTTGAAAAATAACTTTATCAACTTGTTGGGTCAATCAAATAAGATTATAAGAGGGAATTTCGACCTAAAAAATCAAATAAGGGGGAAACTAAAAAATACATGTGAAACCCCAATCAATTGAAGAAGAGGGAAATTTAAAATTTTACTAAAATCATTTAAAATTTTACTGAAAATTTATTGGCGCTAAACTCTAAATTTTAGATAACCCTAATCTTCTTTTTAGCTCTTCATATGCGTGCCTCCCTCCTCACTAAAAACATAAGCCTGTGATAGTCATCCATCCAACCTCCTCATTCTAGACAAGCTTGTATCTCCTCCCTCTCTTCTTCATTTGTCTCTCGATCTATCCACTGGTATGTTACTCCTTTTGTATGAAAATTTTTGGGTTCCATATACATTATTAATTTTATATGTTTACTAAATTCTTTGATTTTAGGGTTAAATCATATTATTTGATCTGAAATTTCTTATTTTTATTGGTTATCTATGTGTGGAACTTCCGTTCAATCTTCATCGTGTGTGGTAATTTTTTTGATTGAATTCATTAGTCTGGCATATATGTGTCTAATTGATCGTTTATGTACATACTTACACACTTTGAATTCATTGATCGTGTGTGGTAAATATGCATGTGTAATTGTTCGATTATGTACATACACACTTTGAATTCATTGATCGCATGTGGTAATTTTTTTTTGGTTGAATTCATTGGTCTGGCATATGCCAAATATGCTCTTAACACACTTTGAAGTTTGAAGCCTTAATAGTACATACTTACTTGATTAATTTTCCTTCTAAATTAATCTTTTTTTATAGCATATGTGTAATTGATTTATAAAAGACCTTGTTTATTTATGGATACATTATTAGTATGCTATATATGGATTCTTCATCTTAATATGCATGATATTCTATACGTATTCTAATATTAAGTATTTAGAGTACTGAGCTATTGTTTATTTATTGAAAGTTAAACCTCATGTATCTATAATTTTCGTGGGATTCCAATTAAAGCTTTTTAATTTCTAGTTTACGTTATGTAAGGTGATTATTATTTCTTTTCTTGAAATTTTTTTGTTATGACATTCTTTGCGTAGTCTATATTTTGTGCTCTTTGATCATGATAGTAGCTTCATCCTATTCAATAATGGAGGTATTTTACTCCTTACTTGTGAGTTTGTACTAATTAATTCTTGTAAACTATTTCCTTGACTTATAGGGTTATACATACAACATGCCTAGAATTCCTCGTATCAATGGTCAAAGGAGGACATCCGAACTAATGGATTCTTCAAGTAATGCATCACAAACTTCTTTGTCTCCATCTTAGCCTCTTCTTCAACCTTCTATGATTCCATCACAACCTTCTCCAACTCCATCTCAATCTCTTAACCAATCTTCTCTTCCTCGACCTTCTCAACCTCCTTTTGAAAATTCTCCACTATTAGGTTCCTTTGGAACTTACCCTTCTCCTCATGGTTCACCGATGGACTCTTCACCATCTCAAAATAATGGAGACATAGATAGCAATCAGGAAGATAGTAATCCATCCCCAAATGTATCAAATCCCACCCCATCATTGGATAGAAGGGTAAAAGTTGCAATTCATGGCAAATCGTAAGTTTTAAAACATTTTACTGTATTTGTAATTATAAAAATGTATTGTTAATTTATATTACTTATGATATTTTTTATTATTCAGATTTGATCCTCCTAATCCCGCATATGAGTCATTGCTCATTTTGATGGATCGTATATTTGTTGTTCTGATGTTCCTGACACAACAATCGATTGTTGGTGGAATGCATTTAAGGTATGAAAACCAAGGCATAATTCCCTTATGTTTTTATATGTTTCCTTAATTTAACCTATGCTTGATTACACATAATAGAAGCTATATAAATGGGATGAGAATCGATTTCCAGAGGAAGCTATTTGAAAGGTCTTTTTTTTGGTAGAATATTTGAAAGGTCTTTAAGTCAAAGATATGTTCCCACTTAAGGCAAATCTTTTCAAGATCTAACGGAAAGCAGAAGAAGCCTTCTTGGATGAAAGATGAAATATGGAAGGATATTTTGCATGAATGGAAGACAAATGAAAAATATCTACACAGATCAGAAATGAACAAGTGTAATCGAGCAGCTACAAAGGCAAAGGCCAGACCTCCTTACCGTGGTGGATCTACATCTACAACAACGCACAAAAAACGGCTGGTATGTTTTGGTTTTGGTTTTATATTAATTTTTTCTCTTATTTATGGTTTATATTATTTTTTTCTTGTCGGATTTTTGTCCTTCAAAAAATGTCTTTATTTCACATAATTTGAACATCTATATTTTTTATAAACATGCATCATGTTAATAGTTTTAATAAATAGCATGAGCGGTCAAACTTCCTATTAGATTTTTTTAAGAAAAACATCCTCTTATTTTGATCATTAATGTTAACTTCTCTAAAGGCTTTGCTATATAATAAGAGTTAGTTAGCAAAAACTACTATTATGTAATATCATCATCAAAGCTATATTGGTTAGGGTTTTTAATATACAATATCCTTACTCATTATTTTGACAGAAAGCTAAGCTTGGAGTAGAACCATCAATTAAGGAAACATATATAAACTGCCACATGAGAAAGGATGGTACATTAGATCCAGAAGTTGCAGAGATTTTGGTAAGTCACACTCTTCTAATAAAATTATTTAAATCTTTGTGAATTAATTTATTAAATATAATTATGCCTTTTTGTAGGCCAAGTATGACGCTTTGGTTGAAAATGTTATTCAAGAAGATCCCTCTGGAGGGTCCAATGTGGACTATTGTCGCTTGTGGATTGAGGCAATTGGATGAATGAGTAAAACAAGTATATATGGCCTGGGATCTGAGTCTCACACAATGTTGCAAGATGTGATTCCATATGGTATGCATGATGAGCCATCAAGGTCTATACATTATAATATGATTCTCTTAAAGAGGAGATGAGGTTGGAAATGACAGCTGGATTGGAGAAGATCAACATGAGTTTTGAGAATAAAGTAACACAATTAGAAGAAAGGATCAATAAAGATTTAGGAGAGAAGATGACAAACATGGAGGATAAAGTGGAGGAGATGCAGATTGTTGTCGAAAAAGTCCAAGATGAGACTAAAAAGAACGGTGAAACACTACAAAATGTTATTGATCAAGTTATGCAAAATCAGAATAACTTCTTTACCGCCATTAAGAACATGTTGAAGGGTTCTTCTTAGTCTAGTACTTTGGTTAAGAATTTAGTATGTTTTGTTTTTAGTATGTTTTAATAGTCAGTAAATTGCTACAATTTGTTTGAACATTTTCATGATTTTGTATTGGTCGTTTTATATTTGAAGTTAAATATTAATATACTATTTTTTATATGAAATCATATAAAAGTTTTAATTGAAAATAATATATTCAGGTTCATTAAAATAGCAACACCGTTAGCTACAAACATTGATATAACCATTAAAATAGCAACAATATCAGCAACGAACAAAATATGACTAGTAAAATAGCAACACCATTAGCTATGAATATAGTTACGACCATTTAAATAGAAACACCTTTAGCTATGAACATAAATACGATGATAATAGTAATAATAAAAATAATAGCAACAAATTGCTACAAACATAGATGTGACCATTCAAATGGCAACACCATTAGCCACAAATATAGATACGACCATTCAAATGGCAACACCTTTAGCCACAAACATAGATATGAACCAATAAAATGGCAACATCTTTCGCAACAAATATAAATACGACTATTAGAATGACAACACCTTTAACTACGAACATAGCTACGTATGTAGCAACTAGCTCGGCAACGGATACAACCACGAATGTGTCACAATTGTAGCGTAAAATTTTGCAATGGTAAATGCAACATGTATTGTAACAATGCTAACAATGACAACTTTAGGTGTCGCTAAGACATTGCAACGGATGTAGATACGTATATATCGACCAACATGTCAACGGATACAACCACAAATGTAGATATGTATATTGCTACGACTATGGTTCATTGCTAATGGTGTCGCTAAGACATTGCAACGGATGTAGATACGTATGTAGCAACTAGATTGGCAACGGATATAGCCACGGATATAGATACGTATGTTGCTAGGATTGTGGTTCATTGCTAATGGTGTCGCTAATGCATCAAGATCATAATATCTAGCTCGTTGACATTAGCAACGACGTCGGCAACGTAATACAAGTGCGTCGCTAAGTTGGTCGCCATGATACATTGTTGAATAGCAACAAAGTGTTTAGCAACAGAAGCATTAAATCGTCGCTATGTCCGTGGCTGTGAGATATTCGTCGCTAGATTCATTGCTAAAGTAGTGGCTATGGTAGTCACTATTCATGCATTTTCTAGTAGTCATATATAGCTCCAAAATATATTTGTTATGGAATTTTTATTTGAAAGTGTTGTTTTATTTTTTAATTAATCAATTAGATTATATTTAACTAGTTATTCAAAAAAAAATATTTAAGAATACTTAAATTATAAATCACAATCAAGTCAACTAATCAATGAATAAGATGGTATCTTAACAAAAATAAATAAACAATTTATATAAAAAGACAAAAATATATTTTACTATATTTTCTAACTATAAGATAAACATCACGATAATATACGTGAAACAAGGATTTAAAAAAATAGGTATATTTTTTTTATGGATTATCCAATTTACATAAAAAAAATTTATATTGGTTTTGTGGATATCTAAATTTAACAAATTTGATATGTCATCTAGAATTATCACACACAAATACCTTTTCAGACCTCTTCTTATTTCAATACTCTCTTTGTTTAGATTTATTTATTGTTCTTCTACCAAAAAAAGATTTATTTATTCTTCATCATAACAAATATTTTTTTACTACCTTTGACATATTCAATGTTGATCAATTAAAGTTGATTGTTATATAATATTTTATGTATGTTAAAAAGAATAAATTTTCATACTAATTCCGTGCAAGGTACGAATATTACACTAGTTACACTCTTTTTTTTTTTTGGTGAAGGAGTCTTTAAAGGTTTATCCGCTTGACCAGATGCCTGAAGACGGTTACACTTTAATATATAAGTGGTTAAATTATTTGAAAAGTTTAAAGTACATTGGCATATAAAATTTTTCAATGGCCACTCACTTTTGGTGGACTATATTTAAAATTATGTAAAATATTTAATTCTTAACTGTAAGAATGTATTAGGATGATCATCAACATGTGGTTGGTGCTCTTCTTATTCTTACCTATTCCCCCAAAAAATATATGAGATGTGGTTTCTAATCTCCAATATCTTATGATGGTATTTGATATCTTGATGCATGTGAATAGACCAAATTAAAACATCCACGCGTATTATTATATAAGTTACTAAATCATGTGAATCCATATTATTTTGGTAGAAACCTTGTTATATACATATATATCCCTCATAGAGTAGCTAAATGAATAGGTCAAATATAAATGTTAAAAAATCACACATCATTTTCAGTAGCTTAATTAATTAGATGCGAGAGACGTACATGTTTATATATTCATCCAGATGTAAACAGAAACCAAGCAAAATCTACTTAATCAGCATTCTATAAATACATAAATGGATGGACACACCTGACCTGGCTATAGGCCTATAGCTAGCTAGCTCGCTTGATAAGATTACCAGCCAGCTTGCACACATGAATTCGCGTAAAAACTAGCTTATCCATTGCGCCCTTGACAGCTAGCTTAGCTGAGTTTATGACAAATATATATTTTTTATGACAAATATATGTATTAACTTCCGGATATTTTACATCTTCCGTACGTCTTAGTGTCTTACAATTAGTTGATGCAACTCCAACCGAAGCTTAGCCCAGCCTTGACATCAAGCCTCCATGCATACCCTCCGCTGTTCATCCTCCACACATCGCACGGCACCACCGTCGCCCTCTCCCCGCCTCCTCCGCCGCCTCTCAACCCTAATCTCTCCAAACCCTCCGGGGCCCGCTCCTGCCGCCACGTGTACTGCACTCTAACCATGCAAGCGAACGCCGGCGACAGCAGCAACAAGGACTGATCGCTCAGCGCCAGCTTCACCTTCACCGCCGCCTCCTCCCCGGATCCGCCGCCGGCCACCATCCTCCGGTAGGCGGCGTTCGACCACACCACGTGATTGTCGGCGTCGCATATGAAGCCGGGACACGTGTCCTCCGCTAGATTCCTCCACTTGTCCTCGTCCGTACACCCCAACCCTCCCCAGTCCATGCACGCGTCTGTCACGCTCAGAACCGTCACCCACGACTCCGCTTCCATCCTAGGCCGTCCGATCTCGGCCATCCTCAGATCTAACGGCCCCAGATCCCTGATCCCCTCCTCCTTCTCCGGCGACATCGAGCTAGGCAGGAAACGCACCATTTTGAGGTCATCCTTATCAGATCTACTAACTTTGTGGTCCCCGCTTGAGCCGCCGCCGGAGGGCCTTTTCTCTCTCCTGGTGGTGTTACCTTTCTTGTACCACAAACTCTAACATACCTCCGCTTCCTCCTCCCGGAGGATCCGGTCAAACCATGGGGTTCAGCTGCCGGTAAGCCGCCGCTCCGGGTTAGCGGTTTGGGGGCGATGGGACGGAATCTGAGCATTACCCGGTTCATTATCGGGTTATCTGGAGAAACCCCAGCGCGTGAACTCACGCCAGCTTCAGCAGCCTCGTTACAACCACCACCCATATTCCGAATAACACTCTCGCTCGCCTGATTTGTTGCCTGATATTATTTCCGGTTTATGAGGATGGGCTAGCTAAAGGGCACAAGTTCTAACTGGTTGGTTAAACAAACAGAGGGCAACAAGTTATCAGCTGGTGGAGTGGCGTTCCTTCATTGGCCAGTGGGCAATAGCCACAAATATATCATTAAAATTAAATCAGTACAGTATATTGTTTTGAGAATATAGTAGTAACATTTTATTCGCCCACTCCCCACCTAGCTTCCTTAGTATATATTTTACGAGTAGTAAATATTAATTAATAGTAGCTAGATGGGTTTTCATGTTTTTAAATAAGTAATCCTTTATTTCCTGCCTTATTTTCTTACTGAAAAATATTATATCAGAATAACAAATGAAAAGAATGTATAGTAACTGAAAACCTTCACGCCCTTCGACCAAAAAAAAAATCTACACACCCAAAATAAATAATCTTACTATCACTAACATTAAATCCATCAAATATTTGATGCCGTAAAACGTTATCATTTTACTGTTGGAAAAAATATACTTGCTACATGCATGTTAAATTCTTAAATTTTTATACTATTATTATATCAACTTGGAACCTAATAAATAAAGGCATCATTTTTTTTTGAAACAAAATAAACGTATCATAAGCCAGGAAAAAAAAAGATATATCAAATGTATATGCATGTAAATATTATGTAAATGTACGGAATAAATTTAACAAATTGTTTGAATCCTTTTAATTAAAAATTTGTTAGGAAGAAATGCGAGTAATAAAAGATGGTAGGACTGTAGCTGGGGTGGACGTACAAACGTGATTGGTGAGGACTAGAGGAGTGGCACGTATGTAGCCTATATTAGGGGAAAAACAAAAAAAAAAGAAGAGTAGGACTAGGAGAACAGAAAAGCAACGTGATTGGTGAAGGGGGAGTTTTAGGGAGTGGGGCCCTTGAAGTGGGAAAAAGAAGTAGAGAGATTGGAGGATCTGGGGGCAGCAAATCATGTGGATTGCGAGCCAATGAGAAGAGAGGAAGTGTCCACCAAATCCGACAAAGGTAAGGGACACGTGGTCTTCATCTGGATGCCGTGGGGTGACTGGTCACTGGTGGCAAGAAAAGGGCTCCGCCCTCCAATGGTGGTTCCTGAATGGGAACGTGTGGGGAGTTATGATTGGCTGACTGCTGTTGAATACAATTCCCCTTTGTACCTGACTAAATCTTTTAAAATTCCCTCTCCCCACTTTCCATTGCGAGACGTAATTAGGTTTGCTAAAAAAAGGTTTATTTCTTATGTTAAATATACTATTTTCAAAAAGCCTAGAGATTTATTTATTTATTTTGAAAACATAAGAGATTTATTTATTCATGATGGCAAATGAGTTCATAATACATCTACTCAGTTTAGGGTTACACAATAATTTCTCCATTTCTCCTAGTTCAACTATTATTTTAAGTTCTAGAGTTGTAAGATTTTCGAGCGTTTATGCTTCTCCCTACGAGTTAGGGTTTCTAGCCACTGATTTGGCTTTTTCTACCGGATTTTTCAGGTTTTCGGTTCTTCATCTCTGTTTTCTTTACCTTTTCCTTCTCCCCTTCTCGTTCTCTTCTCTTCCTCTCGAAGTTAAGAGTAGAGCTTTGCTTAAAAAAAATCACGAAGAAGTATATAGCCTTTCCTATCTTTGCTCTGCTTCTAGGTTCTCTGCTTTGGGTTTTTCGTTTCTTTCCCCAAGCTTCTGTTCTTTTGTCTGTTCGTCATAGAGGCGCTTCAAGATGCTTGGAAAAACTTACATGTTTCTGAGGAAGAACGACAGTCATTCAAATTCAAGATGACTTTAATGATTGGCCTTTGGATAAATTAAGCTTGTGTTTGGCCGGGAAACTTTTGACTGATAAAAGGTTTAGCGCCAGTGCTCTTAAAAATACTTTGCAAAGAGTCTGGAGCCCAAAACATGGATTAGCAATTCGAGATATTGGGACTAATTTATTCATCTTTCAGTTCTTTAATTTGGAGGACAGTCTTGAAGTTCTTAATGACGGTCCCTGGTGTTTCAATGATAATTTGTTGTTGCTAAGAGAAGTTGATGGTTCGTCTAAGCCTTCTGATCTTTGTTTTTCCCAAGCTGCTTTCTGGATCAACGTTCATGATTTGCCTTTGGGTTGTAGGGGTGAGGCAACAACCAAAGCTATGGGCAATCATGTTGGACAATTTCTGCAGTTTGATAGCTCTGACTTTTTACATCTTGGTAGAACAATGAGAATTCGAGTTTTGTTGAATGTTGATAAGCCTCTTATTAGGCAGGTTACGCTGGGGTTGAATAAAAAGCAAATTAGAGTTGGAATTCAATTTGAAAGACTTCCCACTTTCTGTTATTTTTGTGGTCTTCTAGGGCATGCTTTTAAAGATTGCTTTACTGCAGGAAAAACAAAAGTTCAACACCAGGACTTACAATTCGGATCTTGGCTTCATGCTTTTCCTATTAGAGGCACCCTTTGACTGAATAAAGCAGAACTTGAAAAGGAGAAAAGCTGGTGATGAAACCCGAAATTAACCGTTCGCTAAAAGACAAGACACAGGATTATTATATTCGATTGTGCGAACACTTGCTTCTTTATTTATGATTTTCTTTATAACGAGGTTACAAGCCAACTATAACGAGGTTACAAGCCAACGAGGCCTACAAACACTGAGATTTACACCCTATACCCCCTAAGACTATTCAAGATCTCGACCTAACAAAGTTTGAGATCTCCTAGTTGCCAGACGATTCTATCTCCTAAGTATCGCTTGCTTGACCTTGCAGCGAGGTTGATCTGGGAAGGCGGTGTTGATCACTCGCGAGATTGGGCAGCAAGGTCTTTGATGTGAACGAGATCTTCGTGTGACTTGAAGTCTTTTTGTGGACTTCACTTGTCTATAGAGAGGCCTTTTGACGATGTTTCGATCACGTTGATCTTCAACGAGCAAGATAGTTCTTGAGTTCAAGATGTTTTTCGACCCCTTTTCCATACAAGGTTCTCCTCTATTTATAGAGGATTGGAGAGTCAAGTTTTGATCATGTTCCGATGTGGGACGCCCGAGATCAGGGCCTCTGATTGGTCTAGAGGCGAGGCAGATGGTGATTGGCTTAGGGGAGCGGCGTTAGCTGAGTGGCTCTGGTGGGCGGGCGTGTCAGTAGAGTCGGTTACGAGGTCTAGGTCTCGTTCTGAGGTTTCGGAACCTTGGAGGACCTCGCGGGGGTAGGAACTTTTTGTTTAAGTAAATGAGGGGTATGGGTGTGGGACCCAGAATCAGCCTTGGGAATCTCATCGGGTCTGTTTGTTCCTTGTACCCCGGGCATGCTTCCTATTTTACCATTTTGGACATCATCACCCTGGCCCACTTCCTATTTTACCATTTTGGACATCATCACAACCCCATGGTCTGGGGATCTCGCCCCGAGGGCTGCAGGGCATAAGCTCCTTGGGTCGCGGGTTACGAGGTTTTTAGAGGTCGGGAGAGCACTTTGCGAGGTGTGGGGTGATCGAGGTTGGGAAGGCACTTTGCGAGGTTTTCTCCTTGCGAAGCTCCGTACTTAGGCCTCTTTTTTTGTTCGCATGGGTGAAGTTTTCTGGGCCCGCTCTTCATGTCTTGCTTAATGGGCCGTTCAGGCGGGACGGGCCCAATAAACCTTTCGGGAGCGGGGGAGGCCCAAGCCTGCTCTTTATAAGGGCGTATCTCACACGCTTCCCCTCCATCTTCTCTTTCAACATTTTCGTCCTCTCTCTTCGTCTTTTCGGTTTCTCGCTAGCGGTTCTTCAGACGGTTTTCGACAAACCTCCGCCACTTTCCAGTTGCCCCACTGCTCCTTCTACGCTTACTCTAAGCAAGTAAGTGCTTGTCCTTCTTCCTCTCGTTTTTGGGTGTTCTTTGCTTTTGATTTTTCTCTTTCTGTTTTGTGTTTTGGAGGGGCGATGGTGTATCGCCTGGTGTTTCGCCGCCGTCAAGGCTCTTGCGGTGGTGAGGTCGGCGTGAGTTTCTGCGCGCCTCCCTCGCCATTTTTTCTTTGTTCTTTTCTGCTTGGCTTTGTGCCCTAGCGGGCAGTGGTTGTTTCTTGGTGTTCTGCGCCAGCGTCATGGTGGCGGGACGGTGGGGTGAGGGTGGCGACCGCTATGCTCTCGAACCCTTCGTCCTCCAACCGATGGTTGGGTCTCTGCGCTCTTTTTCGGCGGTTTTGAATTTTGAGATCCTCGGAAACCCAAACGTCTTGATGGCTGATTGATGGGACGTTAGGGTCTCCGCCGCTGCTTTCCACCACTGGCCTCCTTTTCACCTTCTCTTTCCTCTTTTTGGCGCTTCAACTTCTCCTCTTTTTGG
Source organism: Fallopia convolvulus (assembly GCA_964016875.1). Lineage (NCBI taxonomy): Eukaryota > Viridiplantae > Streptophyta > Magnoliopsida > Caryophyllales > Polygonaceae > Fallopia > Fallopia convolvulus. The sequence goes on along the minus strand of OZ024735.1, from coordinate 16,512,392 downwards.
CGCTTCGACTTCTCCATCGCCGTCCTATCTTGTCAGGGTAGCCCTAGGGTGCCACGTGGCCTTCCCCCTTTACGACCTCGCACTTTCTTTCTTTGATTGTTTTGTCCGACGTCTCAATACTTCTTTTTCCTCTAGGTGCTAGCCTTCTGCGGCCTGGACATCGCTCTTTCATGCCTAGGAAAACATCCGTGAGCCCCCCACTTGGCTTCGCATTCAAGGCTCAAGAGAGATTTTACGAGGAGGTTTCCGAGTCCGTAGGGAGTGTCGAGCCTAGCGACTCTCAGAACCCGAGGTCCCCCTCGTTGGTTTTCAGTGACCCCTCTTTTAGCGACTCCGCCGTTTCCATCAACTCGCGCTTTTCCCGACTTCGCACGTCGTCGGGTGTGGAAATGGCCTCGTCTTCCACCCCTGATGAGGTTGTGGATACGTCGTTTGACTCCTACGAGTCCGCGACTTTTGACGCGACGTACATTACTGACGCCGTGTCCTACGTCCCACCCGTCCTCGAGGAACGTATCCCCATGTCCTCGGATTCGCGCGAGGCTTTTCTGTCTGATGGAGTGCCTACCGAGATTGAGCTTGAGGACCTCGCGACTATTGCCAAGAACTTCGCTTGGCCCGAGGGAGTCGAGCTAGCACTTCCCGAAGAGGAGGGTAGCTCCTTGGCGTCCTACGAAAGGTGCGTGGTTGTGCACCTGTTCAGCCTCCAAGCGGGCTTCAGGTTACCCCTGGCCCAACACATTGTTGACTTTCTGTGGGCCATGCGAATCTGCCCTGCACGGCTGTTTCCCAACGCTTGGAGGTTGTTGTGCACTTACACGGTTCGCAACCGCGAGCTTGAGGACGAGCCGGATGTCGACAACATGTCGACTCTGTTCCTAGCGAGGAGGGAGCAAAAGTCCTGCCTTATAAACCTTAGCCTGCCGAACATCAAAATTACCACGCCCCCCTCGAACGTCGGGCCGTGGAAGAAGAATTGGTTTCTGGTTCGAGACCTCTCCGGGAGGTATCTCAACTTTCCCCTGGCGTCGGGCAATTTTGTCCGGTTCGTGGGTCCGCATACGGTTGACGAGCTTAAAGCACTCAAAGCCCGATATGCTCCGGTGCGTCAGGCCCCGTATCAGAAGTATCTAGCACATGACCGGCTTGAGCGGGCCAGCCTGAGCCTCGCCCTTCCGGCCCGCGAGGGCAAAGAGGGTACTTAATTTTTCTCTCCGTCTTTTCTATTTGCCCTATTGGATAGCGAGGTTTGGAAATCTCGCTAGCTCGACTAGCTTAATGTTCAGTTTTCAGGCCGTGGGGTTAAGAATCTTGCGAGCATGATTTGTTTTTTGCTTTTTATCTAACTTACTTCCGTGCTTTTCTTTGGCAGTGGATCTTTTTGGCGCTCTTACCTCGAAGTCACAGGGAAAGAAACCTGTGACTTCCAATTCTACGGCTCCGGTCCCCCGAGGTCAAAAGGGGACCGTCACCAAGGAGCCGACCCCGCCGGCGAGGCCACCTGCCTCGCAGCTGAAATCTATACCCCCGCCGCCGAAGACGTCCGGGGAGAAGACTGCTGGGGGGGTTCTGCCCAAGGGGGACGTCGCGAAGACGTCTTCCCAAGCCTCTCGAGGGTCCGGCGACGGAGCCGGTCATAAGAGGAAAGGGACGGAGTCCCCTCGTGGGGAGAAGAAGAAACACCGGGCGGATGACCAGCGAGGTTCGTCGAGGAAGGAGATCATTCCCTCCTTTAACTTTGAGGGACGAGCTCTCGACGTCGCTGGTCCTTCGCCCGCCAAGTTTCATTGCCCCGGACCGGTTAGGGGTGCCCCGGTGAAGTGGGGTCGAGAGGAGTGGAAGGAGGAGGTCGTGTGGGCCAACAACCTCACCGATGCGGCCCTTGACGACGAGGCTGCCCGATACTCGGCCATGGTAAGTTTCGCTTTCATGAACTTCGTTTTTGGTTTGGATTTCGTGCCTTTTTTCTTATTTCTTTCTCTTCTTTTTTTTTAAAACATCTTTGTGAACTTGCAGCATACCTTCTTTGATAATTACAACCGTAGCCGCATCAACCTCGCTCATGCGAGGAATGAGAAGATGGAGGTGGCGCTTAAAGCTAGCACAGAGGAGTGCGCGAAGCAAGCAAGGGAGCTTGCTACGGCCAAGAAGCGGGTTGAAGCCGCGGAGGTTGCGGCAAGGGATGGGGCTAAGGCGGCGGCGAGGGCGAAGGAGGGAGAGGCCCAGGCAAAGGAGCGGGAGAGCAAGGCGAGAGAAGTGGCCGAGGTTTTACAGGGCGAGAATGAGGAGCTTCGGGGTAAGCTCTCCGTTGAGCACAATTTCTTCAAGGAGAAGGAGGCGGAGCTTCCGAAGGCCGAGGATGAGATTACCAGCCTCTGACGACGTGTTGTCGATCTCAATGAGGAGGTGGAGGCCGCGGGTCCCAAGTATGTGGCCTCGGAGGAGTACAAAGCGAAGATGGTGGAGAGCGTGAGGAAGATGTTCCACCAGGCCGTCCGCATGGGCGTTAAGCAGGCGGTGGCCAAGTACGGGCACATCGACCCTCGCATTATCTTCTTCAACCCCAATTATGAGGAGACTATGGGGGAGGAAACCTGGGAGGAGCCCGAGGGAGAGTGTGAGTTCTTCCTCAACGAGGATGGAACCGTGGCAAGCGAGGTACCCCCCGCGGCGGACCTCGTTCAAGGAGGCCCGGAGGCCGCAGTTACGGGCCCTCAGCCTGCGACAAATGTGCCAATGTCCCAGCCGTCTACCACCCCTGCTCCCGCCCTAGCGACTCCCAAAGGCCCCGATGCCGATGTCCCAAAAGCTCTCACGGAAACCGCCGACCTCGCTGCTGAAGCCTCGAAGATCTGAAGGATTCTGCTAGTTTTGTAATAATAATTTTTTTGTTGGTGGCCCTGTGGGGTCTGTAATCTAAACATCTTGGCCCTTGTGGCCCTTATTTTATGCCACTTTTCTTACCTTATGATTGTTTGTGCTTCTCGCTTTAATTTACTTGTATATGTCTATCCGTATCCATCCAACCCCATGGTTCGAGTGTCACAACTAGTGTGGCACTTGGGCCACATCAGGTTTTTAATTATGCACCGAGATTATGAGCTTCACTCGGATCTTCACAAGAATCCTCCGAGGTCCCGAACCTTGTTCGGACCTCGCACAATAATTATGCTGAGGTCATGGGCCTTGCCCAGACCTCGCATGATTTACTCGAGTTTCTCCAACCCCAAGCGGGGAGCGATGGGTGGACTTTAACACGAGGTTCTCCAACCCCAAGCGGGAAGCATTGGATGGACTTAACGAGATTCTCCAACCCCAAGCGGGAAGCGAGGGGTGGACTTAACGAGATTCTCCAACCCCAAGCAGGAAGCGAGGGGTGGACTTAACGAGATTCTCCAACCCTAAGCGGGAAGCGAGGGGTGGAATTAAAGAGATTCTCCAACCCCAAGCGGGAAGCGAGGGGTGGACTTAACGAGATTCTCCAACCCCAAGCGGGAAGCGAGGGGTGGACTTAACGAGATTCTCCAACCCCAAGCGGGAAGCGAGGGGTGGACTTAACGAGATTCTCCAACCCCAAGCGGGAAGCGAGGGGTGGACTTAACGAGATTCTCCAACCCCAAGCGGGAAGCGAGGGGTGGACTTAACGAGATTCTCCAACCCCAAGCGGGAAGCGAGAGGTGGACTTAACGAGATTCTCCAACCCCAAGCGGGAAGCAAGGGGTGGACTTAACGAGATTCTCCAACCCCAAGCGGGAAGCGAGGGGTGGACTTAACACGAGGTTCTCGTTTTTAAGAGAGGTTTTGAACATTCTACAACCCTTTATTTATAAAACTTGCGAGAAGTAACGGAGTTTAGAGAGTTTACACAAAATACTTTTTGAGTCGGTCGACGTTCCATGTTTTGCTCAGGGTACGTCCCTCGTTGTCTTTGAGCTTGAAAGCTCCGGGCGCGACCTCCTCGCCGAGGATGTATGGCCCCTCCCAGTTGGGGTCCAGTTTGCCACCTTCGGTACGCCTCAAGACGAGGTTACCTGTGACCAGGAATCGAGGTCTCACCTTCTTATTATGGTATACAACCACGCGGCGCTTGTATTCCCTGGAGCGAAGGTCGACTACTTCGCACAACTCGTCACGGAAGAGCAACTCGACCCTGAGATTGGCCTCGTTCTCCTTTTCATCGAAATCAAACACCCTCGCCGAAGGGACTAGGGTCTCTACTAGGACTAGTGCTTTCGCCCCGTAGGTTAGAGCGAAAGGCGTTTCTCCGGTTGCGCGTCACGTGGTGGTGCGGTATGTCCATAGGACGAGTGGGAGAAGCTCTGCCCAACGACCTTGGGCCATGCCCAACCGTTTCTTTAGAAAGGACAGGATGCGGGCATTGACGTTCTCTACTTGGCCGTTGGACTGAGGATGGGCCACGGAGGAGAACTTGAGGGTTATGCCCAGGTTTGAGCAGAATCTCCGAGTCTCTTCGCAATCAAATTGGGGGCCATGGTCGGTCATGATGGTCATGGGGACGCCAAAGCGGCAGACGAGGTTCTTCCACAAGAAGTCGCGGACCTTAGTCCCCGTGATCTTTGCCATTGCTTGTGCCTCAACCCACTTCGTGAAATAGTCGACAATGACCAGGATATACCGAACCTGGCCAGCAGCCTTGGGGAAGGGGCCGAGGATGTCCATCCCCCACATCGCAAATGGGCATTGCACGTGGATGGAGCGAAGCTGCGAGGTCGGGGCATGTTGGAGGTTACCGTGCTTTTGACATCCGTCACATCGCTGGACATAGGCCCTCGCGTCTTGCTGGAGAGTGGGCCAAAAGTACCCTAAGTGAGCGATCTTATGCGACAGGGTTCGCCACCATGGGTGGCCGCCACAGACCCCCTCATGGGCCTCATAGAGGATGTGCTCCGTAGCCTCGGTTGGTACGCACAACAGGTTGGGCTCAGCATAGCCTCGGCGATAGAGGTAGCCGCATACGACGCAATACCGCGCCGCCTGCATTTTCAGCTTTCTGGCCTGTGCGGGGTCCTCTGGGAGGACACCGCTCTCCACATACCCTGTTATCGGGATCCTCCAATCCCCCGCAGTGACAGATAGAACCTCGCTGTTCACACTCCGCGAGAGTTTTCTTTCTACCATCACGCGATTTCCTACTTCCAGGGGTAGGGCGGATCCTAACCTCGCAAGAGCATCTGCTTTTGTGTTCGAGGTTCGCGGGATGGACTCAACCGCGAAGGTTTCCAGGCACGACACCAAGGCTTTGACCTTCTCTCGGTACGCGGGCAGGAACCCCGTTCTGGTGTCGTACTGCCCGTTGAGCTGGCGCGCAACCAGCTCGGAGTCGGTGTAGACTCTGATTTTCCGGGCCCCACTGAGGAGCGCCATCTCAATCCCGGCGATCATGGCCTCATACTCGGCCTCGTTATTAGTGGCTTCGAAGGCGAAGTTAAGGGAATACTCCGTCTCGATCGAGGGCCCAGCGAGGAATACGCCAGCCCCACCACCTGCATCACATCGTGAGCCGTCAACAAATACCTTCCACTCCTCCGAGCTTGCGTCTGTCTCAGGGAAGGTGACCTCCACCATGAAGTCAGCGAGGGCTTGCCCTTTCATGGCGGTCCTCGGGAGGTAGCTGATGTCGAACTCGGAGAGCTCGACTGCCCACTTCGTCATTCGCCCGGAGAGGGCGGGCTAGTGGAGGATTTGTCGAAGTGGGAGGTCAGAGAGGACCTGGATGGGATGCGCATGGAAGTAAGGGCGTAGACGCCTTACGACGGTCACGACTGCCAATGCCATCTTCTCTGCCGGGGAATATCGCTACTCCGCGGGTTGGAGCACGCGACTCACGAAGTAGACTGGGTGTGTGGTCTTTCTAGTTAGCACCGCGCTGACCGTCTCGGGGCTGACTGCCACATACAGTTGCAAGTCCTCGCCTACCATTGGGGGCGACAATGTGGGGAGCTTTGATAGGAAGGCCTTTAGCTCAGAGAAAGCGAGCTCAAGCCCCTCATTCCACACGAACTTGTCGTTCTGCTTGAGAGCCGCAAAAAAGGGAAGAGACCTCTCTGCCAAGCGGGAGCAAAATCTCCCTAGATAGTTGACGGCACCGTTGAGCCGTTGCACCTCAGTGCGAGATCGTGGTGACCTCATTGAGAAGATCGACTCGACCTTGGCGGGGTTGACGTCGATCCCGTGCTTGCTGATCATAAAGCCTAAGAATTTTCCCGACGACACACCGAAGACGCACTTCTCGGGGTTCAGGCTGAGACGGTTGTGCCTGAGGGTGGCGAAGACCTCAGCGAGGTCGATCAAATGCTCTTCAGGGGTCTTGCTCCGGACAACAATATCGTCGACGTAGGCCGACACGTTCCTTCCCAGGTGATTCTTAAAGACGCGGTCAATGAGGCGTTGAAAGGTGGCCCCCGCATTCTTTAGACCAAACGGCATGACCTTGTAACAATAAGTGCCTCGCTGGGTGATGAAGGATGTTTCCTCCTCTTCCCATGGGTTCATCAAGACTTGGTTGTATCCTGAGTACGCGTCGAGGAAGCTTAATACTCCGTGACATGCGGTTGAGTCAACGAGCTCGTCGATCAAGGGCAAGGGGTAACTGTCTTTGGGACAGGCTTTGTTGAGATCCTTGAAATCGACGCACATCCTCCACTTTCCGCTGGCTTTCTTGACGAGCACGACGTTGGACAACCACCAGGGGTACTGAACCTAGCGAATGAATCCCGCGGCCAGCAATTTCGCTACCTCGTCATTTGCGGCGTTCGCCCTTCCTTCATTCATTTTTCTTCGTCGCTGCACCACGGGGCGAGTGGTGACATCGACTTTTAAAGAGTGATGGGCCACGGTCCGCGGGACACCTCGGAGGTCCTTTGCAGTCCAAGCGAACACGTCGCGGGACCCAGCAAGCAGGGCTTCTAGCGACGTCGCTGACGCCCATGAGAGGCATTCTCCGAGGTAGATCTTCTCGGACTCGCTCTCGAAGGGGGATATCACCCTTCTTTCCAGCTCAGGGGTGGGGATCGTGAAGTCCCAGACTTTGAGGTTGGCCTCGCCGGGGGACTCCACCACGAACACCGAACATTTTTGTTTTGCAGAGGTCGCGTAGCAAACGCGACCCTCTTCCTGGTTGCCTTTTACTTCTCCAACCCCGCCATCGACGGGGAACTTCATCTTCAGGTGATAGATGGAAACCACTGCCTGGAACTTCATCAGGGAAACCCTCCCAATGATTGCATTCCACACCGAAGGCAAGCGTACCACCGTGAACTCCACCATCTCGATCCTCTTTGTGGAGTCGGTGCCCAGCGTCATCCAGAGGTCTATGAGACCTGCCACGTCGACCTCGTCCCCCGAGAAGGAGGTGAGCTTCCCAGCGTAGGGCTTCAGGGATGTGTCGGAGATGCCCAACTGCTCAAATGCGCCGTAGTACATGATGTCCACGGAGGATCCCGTCTCTACCAGCACTCGCTTCACCATTTTCGAGCCCATTTGAGCGTGTACCACCAAGGGGTCGGAGTGTGGCATGTGGAGTCCCTCGGCGTCTTCGGACGAGAAGGACAAGCCTACGTGAGACCGCGAGGTTTGGGCGACGCTAAATACCGAGGGCTCATGATGGCTCTCCCTCGCGTACCTCTTCCTTTCTGCCTGGCTTGATCCAGCCGGCGATGGTTCGCCCGAGATGGTATGGATATACCCATTGGGCACCATCGTTTGCCCAGACCGGGCCTGCTTCGCGGGGGCCTGCTGCTCGACGTTGTTGTTGTTGTTGTTGTTATTGTTGGCCTGAGCCTGACTCGGGCCTTGCGGCATGGTGTTTGCCCCCGACGCGGGGTTGGCGCGACCCTTTTCATTCGGGTTATACGCAGGACTGCCCTTGCCTTGATAACCCCGTGGTTTCCCGCCAAAGCAGTTCCAACCTCCGCCGCCGCCTCCACGGTTGTTGTTATTCCTGTTGCCGTTGTTGTTGTTGTTCCGGTTATTATTGTTGTTTTTGTTGTTGTTGTTATTGTTGTTATTGTTGGCGGGGTTATGGGCCTGCGTCACATACGCATCCCTCGCGGCCGGTGCGGCCACTTTTGCCTTCCCCTTAGCCTCCGCGACGATTTCTTTGTCGGTCCTCGATCGCGAGCTTTGGTTGGCAGCATCCTCGGCGTATACTTGGGCCGTGATCCGGGCGCACAGGCTGTCCTACGTTGCCGGATTCTTCAAGAAAATGTAATTCTTGAAAGCCCCGATGCTTAGGTTGCCCATGAGGGTGTCGCGTACCGACGACTCATCGACATGCGCAATTTCTTCCACCGCGGTTGTGAACCTTGTGAAGAAGGCGCCCAAAGACTCGTTCTCTCCCTGTTCAATTCCGCGGAGATCCCGCATGTTCTACTTGCGCTTCCTAGAGCCGCTGAAATGTGTGATGAAGGACTCACGCAACTGGGCTAACGAGGCCACAGAGCCGATATTAACGCTGGAGAACCATGCCATCATGGTCTTTTCCAGGGTGGTTGGGAAGACTCGACAGAATATCGCGTCGTTATAGGCGTTGACGTTCATCTGGACCGCGAAGTGCTTCACATGCTCCTCCGGGTCCGCCGAGCCGTCATAAAGCCTCATTTGTGGCCTTAGGAAGCCCTTGGGCATTGGCGCGTTCCGGATCTCGTCTATGAATGGAGAGGTACTCTTGGCCTCCTCCTGGGCTTGATGCGGTGGCCGCGACTTGTGCGATCGTGATCTTGGGTAGTGCACCGCGCTCCCCGCTTTTTCGGACAACTCTGGGTCCTGCAGCCTCGATCGTCGCGACCGAGACCGCGAGATCGGCATGGGATCTCGAGGAGGCCTCTCCGTTGACAAGCCGTTGGTGGAGGACTCGGGCTCCAGCACACGCCCAGGGACGTACGCAGGTATGTACTCGGAGTGGGGTTCACCCTGGGAGGGGGGAACGGGGACGTACGAAGGGGCGAAGCTCTGCTGGTATTGCCCATAAGCCGGGTAGGGGTATGGGTTCGGGGGTGCGCCGCCCTGCTCGTAGCCTTGGAATGGGAATGGGTTTTGCGGGGCGGCGTACGTCCATCCCGGAGGGACCACGAACATGCAGCCCGGAGGCACCACGGTCGTCCACTGCGCAATTTCGGGCATGTTGTCGGGGTGCTGAGGGAAGAAATTGTTTGGGCAAGCCATTTTGAGGTAATCGAAGCCAAGGTTTGCACGAATCGAGGAACTGCTTAGGATGGAGAGCTTCCCACAGACGGCGCTAGTGATGAAACCCGAAATTATCGTTTGCTAAAAGACAAGAGAGGGATTATTATATTTGATTGTGCGAACACTAGCTTCTTTATTTATGATTTTCTTTATAACGAGGTTACAAGCCAACAGCAGGAAAAACAAAAGTTTGCTCTACTGTGGTCGTCTAGGGCATGCTTTTAAAGATTGCTCTACTGCAGGAAAAATAAAAGTTCAACACCAGGACTTACAATTCGGATCTTGGCTTCATGCTTTTCGTATTAGAGGCACCCTTTGACTGAATAAAGCAGAACTTGAAAAGGAGAAAAGCTGGTGATGAAACCTGAAATTAACCGTTCGCTAAAAGACAAGAGACGGGATTATTATATTCGATTGTGCGAACACTTGCTTCTTTATTTATGATTTTCTTTATAATGAGGTTACAAGCCAACCATAACGAGGTTACAAGCCAACGAGGCCTACGAACACTGAGATTTACACCCTAGACCCCCTACGACTATTCAAGATCTCGACCTAACAAAGTTCGAGATCTCCTAGTTGCCAAACGATTCTATCTCCTAAGTATCGCTTGCTTGACCTTGTAGCGAGGTTGATCTGGGAAGGCGGTGTTGATGACTCGCGAGATTGGGCAGCAAGGTCTTTGATGTGAACGAGATCTTCGTGTGACTTGAAGTCTTTTTGTGGACTTCACTTGTCTATAGAGAGGCCTTTTGACGATGTTTCGATCACGTCGATCTTCAACGAGCAAGATAGTTCTTGAGTTCAAGATGTTTTTCGACCCCTTTTCCATACGAGGTTCTCCTCTATTTATAGAGGATTGGAGAGTCAAGTTTTGATTAGGGTCCGATGTGGGACGCCCGAGATCAGGGCCTTTGATTGGTCTAGAGGCGAGGCAAATGGTGATTGGCTTAGGGGAGCGGCGTTAGCTGAGTGGCTCTGGTGGGCGGGCGTGTCAGTAGAGTCGGTTACGAGGTCTAGGTCTCGTTCTGAGGTTTCGGAACCTCAGAGGACCTCGCGGGGGTAGGAACTTTTTGTTTAAATAAATGAGGGGTATGGGTGTGGGACCCAGAATCAGCCTTGGGAATCCCATCGGGTCTGTTTGTTCCTTGTACCCCGGGCCCACTTCCTATTTTACCATTTTGGACATCATCAGCTGGTTCTCGTTCTTGAAAGATTCTGAGCAGATTTTGGATTCTGTGATAACTTCCAAAACTAATACTATAGATGATATTCAGGCTATTCAAAAGTCTTATTTAATTGTAGAGGATGATACTAATTTTCAAGTTGGCTCCAAAACAATACTGCTAACACATGATATGCTTAATGGTGATGCTACCAATGAGTGTAATGCAGAGAATTTGCAGATGTCAGAACCAACTTCCTTTCATCAAGACTTTAACTTGGCTTCTCTTAGTGCTACAACTGCTCCTACATCTGTTTCAGCTCCAGTTTCTTCAATTGATGTACCTGGACATGACGTGTTGATCGGGAATTCTCTTCCACTGGACCTGGCTATAATATCACAAGACAAATTTGAATATCAGGGCAATGGAAAGTCAGCAGATGGTAAGCTATCTGATCAATCTAATCACCCTTCCGCGTGCCATGGTAATGAGGATTTTGTTGAAATAAAGAAAGCATAGACACAACATGAGACTTTGCTTGGTGGAGATGAATTGATGACTGATCGACAATCAAGGGGTTTTCTTAGGAAGCATCGTGTTCATGTTGTTGATAACATGAGCAGTAGTTCAAAGCAAGAAGCTGCTTTAGGCAAGAGAAAGTATGTTTTAGAAGGTGTGTTTTCCTCTGAGAAAGTAGAAGACCTTATGACAGTTCCTAAGAAAGCACGATCTTCCAATGTTGGCATCATTTTTTCAAATAACGAAGTAGCGGGTTTTGGTGATATCCAACCCCGCGAAGAGCCATGAAATTTTTTAGTTGGAACTGTCGAGGACTGGGCAACCCTCGGACAATGAGTGTCCTTCGTGACTGGACATGGAATCTTCGCCCGAATATAATATTTTTAATGGAGACTATACCCAGGGTTTCTGTGTTGGTAGTTCTGGCCGTTCTGGCGGTTTGGGTTTGTGGTGGAGAGATGTAAACTTGTCTGTGGTTTCATTCTCGGATCACCACATTATGGCAGAGGTTGAAGATTTAAGTACAAGGGTTAAAGGCATGGTTGCTGGGGTATATGGCTGGCCTGAAAGAGATCGTAAATACTTAACTTGGGATCTACTGCGTCATTTAAAGAACGACTGCTCTCTTCCACTTTTGATGTTTGGAGATTTCAATGAGATTCTTACTCAAGATGAAAAGGAAGGTGTCTTACTGCGCTCCCAAGCTGATACGGACTTGTTTCGCACAACTATTGACGATTGCAATCTCTCTGACTTGGGTTGGGAAGGCCCTCAATTCACTTGGCAAAGAGGAAGACGAACAGAGGGTGCCATGCGTGAAAGACTTGATCGTTTTCTTGCAAATGATGATTGGATTGCCAATAATTCCAGGTATTCTGTATCTCATTTTCCTCGGTATTGCTCTGATCATTGTTTGATTGCAATAGATACTGAGGGACACAAAAATAGAATGAAATCTGGAAGACAATTCAGGTTTGAAACTTTTTGGTTAGAGAATGTTGAGTTCAGTCAGATAGTAGCTGAATCGTGGGAAACTGAATGTGGACCTCCTCATGTTAAGATCAAAAAATGTGCTGATGAAATCTCTCTTTGGGCACGACAAAAATTCCGAGGTCGAAAAAACAAAATAAAAAAACTTGAGGAAGAACTTTGTCAGCTTCAACGTTTGCCTCCTAATGGTTCTACTTTGCAGAAAGGTGATGATGTGATTATTGAGCTTCACAAACTTAGGAAAGAGGAAGAATCATACTGGCATTTGAGATCAAGAGCAAATGAGATGAAGGATGGTGACCGTAACACAAATTTTTCCATCGTAAAGCAAGTCAAAGAAGGAGTCGTAATTGTATTGAGGGATTAATAGATATTGACGGTGTTTGGAAGACTGAACTGTCTGATCTAGAGCGTATAATTGTTAACTTTTACAACAACCTTTTTACTACTGAAGGTACAAGTATGATTGATCAGGCTCTGGAGTTTGTGGATTGCAAAATTACAAGTGACATGAACTCTACTTTATTGGTTAATCCTTCACATGAAGAGGTGTTTACTGCACTTATGCAAATGCATCCGTCTAAAGCTCCTGGGCCTGATGAATGCATGCTATATTCTACCAGAAGTTTTGGCATATTGTAGGAGGTGATGTTGTTCAGTTTGTTCAGAATTGGTGGGCTGGTCGACAAGCTTTGCAAGAAGTCAATCACATAGTCATTGCTTTATTGCAAAAGGTGAAGGAGCCCAAGTTTATTTCGGATTTCAGACCAATCAGCCTCTGCAATGTTATTTATAAGATTGTGTCAAAGGTAATGGCTAATAGGCTCAAAGTGTGTCTTCCTTGTGTCGTTTCAGAATCACAAAGCGCTTTTGTCGCGGGTCGTTTTATTATTGATAATGCCTTAGTTGCCATGGAAGGTTTTAATTGGCTGAAAAATAAGAGAAAAGGCAAGAAAGGGATGATGGCTCTAAAAGTTGATATGACCAAAGCCTATGATAGGCTTGAATGGAATTTTTTGTGCAAAGTTATGGAAAAGTTGGGTTTTGCTGGGCATTGGATTAATATGATCATGGATTGTGTTGTCTCGACTTCTTTTGCTGTCAAAATCAATGGCCATGTTAAGGGTAATTTTTCTCCATCTCGAGGAATTAGGCAAGGTGATCCTATTTCGCCATATTTGTTCATTTTATGTGCTGAAGCTTTTTCATCTTTGCTTGCTAAGTCTGTTCAGAATAAATGTCTTCATGGGATTCAAGTTTGTAGAGGCGCTCCCATGGTCTCGCCTCTGTTTTTTGCAGATGATTGCTTGATATTCGCGCGTGCAAATCTCTAAGAATGCTCTCATTTATCTGAGATTTTCAGTTTATGCGAAAGGGCATCAGGACAGAAAATTAATTTTCAGAAAACGAAGGTTTCATTCAGCAAGAATACACAATCTGATGTAAGAAGTGCAGTTGTGACACAACTGGGTATTCATGAGGTTGATAGACATGCAAAATACCTAGGACTTCCTACTGTAATTGGTCGTTCTAAGAAGGTAATTTTCGCTTACATCAAAGACAGAATTTGGCAAAGGCTTCAAGGGTGGAAAGGAAATATGCTCTCCAAACCAGGCAAAGAAGTGCTTATTAAATCAGTTCTGCAAAGCATTCTTACATACATAATGTGTGTTTACCAACTACCTGTCAGTTTGCTAGAAGAAATCCAGGCTATGATTGCTCGGTTCTGGTGGGGTAACAAAGACCTCAAGATATCTATTCACTGGAAGAAGTGGGAAGTCATGTGTCTTCCAAAGTGTCTTGGACGGCTTGGTTTTCGAGATTTAAAATTTTTTAACCAGGCTCTTTTGGCAAAACAAGGGTGGCACCTACTTCATGATAATGATTCTTTGATGTTTAGAGTTTTCAAAGCTAGATATTTCAAATCATGTTCTTTTCAAGAGGCTCGATTGGGATATTTGCATAGTCTTTCTTGGAAAGGAATATGGGGTGCTAAAGCTCTTCTTTTAGAAGGATTAGGTTGGAGGGTTGGTGATGGATCTCAAATTCATGCTTTGTCTGATGTTTGGATTCTTGAAGGATCGATTTTAAGGCAACCGTCTACTGTTCCTACTCAAAGTAATCTATCTATTGTTGCTTATTATATTTCTAGTGCTTCGAGTAGTTGGTGCATATCCCGGATCAGACACGATTTCAACAAACAAGATAGTGATGCAATCCTCTCTATTCCACTTAGTAGTAGACGCCCACAAGATATGCAAATTTGGTGGCCGAGCAGAGATGGTGCTTTCTCGGTAAAATCAGCTTACTGGCTTGGAGCTTGCAATCATATCGATCAATGGCATCAAAGGATTGGTGGACAAACTAATGATATTTGGAATTTAATTTGGAATATGAAGGCCCGTCAAAAACTAAAACATTTTGCACGGCGAGCATGTTCTGGTTCTCTTGCTGTCAAGGAAAAACTTCACAGGCATAAAATTATTCCTAATGCCATTTGTGATAGGTGTGGAGTTGATAATGAGTCGGTTTGGCATGCCCTTGTGTCTTGTGTTTCGGTGGATCAAGCATGGTCTGGTTCTCCTTTATTGTTATGGGCTTGTAATAACAACTTTGATTCTCTGATATCTGCTGTCCGACATCTTCATGTTAGCAAAGGTACTTTTGGCCTTCGTGATTTCTTTTTGTATGCTTGGATTGCTTGGACTTGGCGCAATCACCTCTATTTTGAGGATGGTGATATGAATATCGACTTTTTTCGTATGGGTTTTGAACATCTCCTGTCTGATTTTGATCTCTACAATAATGTCCATAGCTTCAGAACAAATGTAAGTTTGCACATCTCCTCTCCTTGGTTGCCTCCACATCTAGGTTTGATTAAAATCAACACCGATGCAGCGGTGTTTCGCAATGGCTCTTTTGGTTTGGGAGTTGTTTGTAGGGACAATTGTGGTTCATTATTATTAGTTGATGTTAAACAAATTTCGGGAAATGGAGATCCGTTGTTGGCCGAAGCTTGTGCTGATCTGTGGGATTTACAACTTGCTGCTCAACATAATTGGAGCTCAATTATGGCTGAAACTGATGCTCTGTTATTGATCCAGCAGTTGAAGAATGCTACTAAACTTTTATCTTATGTTGGTGTGTTATTAGATGATATTCTAGCTCTTAGTTTATCCTTTCTTTTCTGTTCTTTCTCTTATGTTAACAGATCTGGAAACAAGGTTGCTCATGCATCTGCAAAGTTACTTCCTTTGCAGAGTAATGAGAATGTTTTTGTGGATGATTTTCCCCAAGATATTTTTGATCTTGTGGGTTATGATTTAATATAGTAAGGATCTGTTTCTTCAAAAAAAATTATTTTAAATCAAGGAGCGTTTATAAAAGGTCGGTTAATTCAAGATAATATTCCCATAGAACATGAAAATTTTCATTCCTTTCATAAAAGAAAAAAGGGTGTAAAAGATGGATGACTTTGAAGATAGATATGGAAAAAACTTATGATAAGCTAGACTGGGATTTTATTAGACAAATTCTTCTTAAATTTTGGTTTAATCTTCATTGGGTTAACTTAGTTAAGACCTGTATTTCCTCTTCCTCTTCCTCCGCTTTAGTCAATAATGAACCAAGTAGTGAGTTTTCTCCTAGTTGTGGTATTCGACAGGGCGACCCATTGACTCCTTTTATTTTTGTAATACCAAAGGAATATCTTGCAAGAACTCTTCAAAATGAATCGAATCAGATGAATCCGCTTGTAGGTATTCAGTTAGTTAAAAATGGAACTTGTATCCCTTTCTTAAGTTTCGCCGATGATACTTTAATTTTTGCAAATGCTACTCACTCTAATATGACTTACATTAAAAGCTTTCTAACTACTTTCTCGCATTTCTGGACCTTCTATTAATTACCATAAAAGTTCTTTTCAAACTTCTGCAAATATTTCCAGACCATCTACGATATCTCTAGCAAGTATTCTAAATATTCAGGTTACTACAACTATGGAAAAATACTTGGGCGTTCCTATTCTTAAAGGTAGGGTCCAAAATGCTATATTTTCTGAAACAATTACAAAACTCAAATCACAATTATCTCAATGGAAACCTGATTCAATTTCTGAAGCGGGCCGGACAATTTTAATTCAGTCGAGTTTGCTAAGTCAAGTCAGTTATTTAATGCAAAGTTTTCTGCTCGCGAAAAGGGGTATGTGAAGAAATTGATAAAGTTAACAAGTCTTTCTTTTGGAATAAATTTACTCCAAATCATCATCCACTTTGTAGTTGGAAAAAATTTGCACTCCTAAGGAAAATGGTGGTGTAAGCTTGCGAACGGCTCAAAATATGAATATTTCCCTTCAGATAAAACTTGTTTGGAAAATTTTAACTGGAACTCAAAATATCTGGGTTCAAATAATTAAGGATAAATATTTAGGAACCCGAGATTTATTCCAATTTCAAAAGAAAAATAGCTCTTGGCAATTTGGACGATTACTTAATATTAGGGATATTTTTTCAAAGGGTGTTAAATGGATTGTGGGAAACGACAATTCTATAAAATTTTGGTCTGAGAAGTGGATTGGAGATTCGAATCTCCATTGCTATTTTGATAATAATGATCTGTTGCTTAAAGTTTTGGCTTTCATTACTTCAGATAAAATCCTGGGACATTTAAGCTCTTACCTATTTATTACCTCCTTTTGTGATAGATTTAATTATGAATTTAAGGATTCCTCTCACGGACTTTGAAGACCGGATTTTGTGGCTTCCGTCTTCGGATAGCTACTTCTCTGTAACACCCCATCAATCTTTCCACAGGGTGCTACATGGTGGTAGACCTTACTAGGTACTACTTAGGTGAGTTGGCAACAACACTTCAGGATCTTACAACGCGGGCACGACGAGAAAACAAGTAAAGCATTCAACTATCAAATTTATAAACATGAATATAAAACATGTTTCAATGCCCAAGTTCAATCCAATATTACCAAAAGACCCATCCCGGAATTATCATAACATTTCAAAACAACAATAAGTAATTTAACAACCAAAAAAATTCAACAGAATTAACATTAACAAATCATTCCAAAATGCACCCGAAAAACCCGCAACAGAATTATCATAATGTGCGTCAACGGTTCACTCTACCATTCGGCTAAGGCTCCCACACGGTTTCCTGTGACATATATACCTGGAACTAGAAAAATAATCCCCGAAGGGTCAGCTACTAATCTATCAAGCTAGATAATATGCGGAAATTATAAGACGTTTTAAAACAATTTTCTCTAGTCAGCAACCAGAATTCACAATCACAACTATAACTCTAAAGGCCAATGCCTAAATTAACTTTAGTTAGTCACACATAAGCCACACACATATTCATAAACACACTGTTACAGAAATGCAATTCCTCCTCCACTTCACCATCCAAACTCCAAGACGCTCAAACCTCGCGCCGAGTGTAGAGGCATGCCCTCTCACTCCACTTTACGTCTCACTTCTAACCCCGACTAAGCCTCCACTAGAGCACTTGCCAAAACACATAGATAATATTTTTCGTTTGAAGGGGCATGATTTCCCTGTCACACAGTCTATACGTAGACAACACTTCCTCTCCACTAGCTATGTTCATGGCCGTGCCGGAAATGGTACCAACATAGAGAAAACGTTTCAAAAATCTCTTTTCGATAAAACCCATTTAAAACCAATTTGCACACAACATCACAAGCAAGTCTAAAACATTTTAAAAAGATATTTGGGACTAGTTCTCAAAGCCAATCCTACAATAACGTCACAAAATCTAACAAGATAGAAAAAAACCAAGCGAGTTGAAAATGTCTTACCTCTAGTGAAGAATTCCCTATTGATCACCAAGAGCTATGAGCCAAGCAAAAGGACTTCCTAATAATGATAACGAAATGATATTTAATATGGCTTGCACTTTAGATGAAAAACTAGTAAAACATACTAGTTATGAATGACCCGATTGATTTAGATAACCTCTCAACTAGAAACCTCAACTACAAACCACTCCCGATACCACCAACCCCACGAACACATGCCTTGCCCACAATCTAAGACCAAATGACTATTGATATTATGAAAAGGCTGATAATATTATTGATTGATAAGATTACAATATATATAGGTTACATAAGATAATGTACTTGGGCTTCAAGGCATAATCTTTTACTAAAGGATATAAAATAATATGGCAATACCTTGCCTAACATAAAAGGATAAGATTATGGAAAATATAATCTAAATATAATCTAATTATCTCCAATATGCCCTTGTAAGCTGGACGCCGGAATGGAAAGTCCAAGCTTGGAGACCAATGTATGAAACCGAGGACGAGCAATCGGCTTGGTTAAGACATCAACAAGCTGATCATCAGTCGAAACATGAGTGACTCACAGAAACCCATTTTGAACCAACTCCCGAACGAAATGAAAGGCCAATGCGACATGCTTCATTCGAGAATGAAAGACAGGGTTTGCACTTAAGTGCGTGGCTCCCATATTGTCACAGTATAAAACAGGATGTTGAACTAAACGAATACCTAATTCCGACAGAAGCTATGTAATAACTGCGGTTTTTATGGATATTTTCGAATTTTTCTCGGATATCCTTTTAACCTTTTTGGTCCGTTTTAACGCTTAATCCGATATTTTTATTGGAGATTAAATCCTAGAAAATTGTTGGTGACATCCTAAAATCACAAAGAAATGATTTTATGGATCGGTGTGAATTCTAGGATTTTTCGATGGAAAAAGAATATTTATTGGATAAGCCGTCTTTTTAATTATGTACCGGAAAGAATTTAAAATACGAAACAGAGGCTTTAAAAATTAAAGGTAGCAAGATAAAATCATGGAAAATTGGTTTTATTGGTCTACATAATTTTCGGGACGTTTTTCGTTTAGTGAGTTTTTCCACCCGAGGTACATAATTTTACCGCTTTAACGCGAGTCTCGTTCCGGGACGGAAAATTGCCTTTGACTGTCTCTTGCTTAACGTATAAGCATGTTGGAGATAGAATTGGGGAAAGCCTTTGTTTTTGACTTTTCAAAGTTTATCAACTTCATCCCTTTCCTTCTCCAAAAGCAAGCCGAGAGAGAGAGCACGGACGGAACGACGAACTCGGGTTTGAATTCGGTCCTCACCGCCGGCGATTTCCTTGCCACCTCCTCCTAGCCAACCACCCTAGCTCCTACCTCAGCTCCACCTCCTCTTTTTTGTGTGAAGCCAGCAGCCGAAACCAGCAAGCAAGAATCAGGTCGGAACGCCTGACTCGGGGAGAAAGATGCTTCGTCGCCGGTCTTCTTTGCCTCGCGTGTGACGCCGCCGGTGGTCGCTAGCTACTCCGACCACCACCCACCGCAAGGGCCACTGTCGGGCAACAACCAACCACCCTCGGGCTCGGGAACCGAGTCATGATCGAGCCAAACAAGCCATGGGTTCGAGTGAAGGTATATACGATCGAAATTAATTAGCGATTTGATTACGGAGCTACCGTAAGGGCCTTTCGGTGCCGCTTTGCTAATTAAATTTATGGTTTTTATAATCTTGACATTGATACGATCCTACAGGTTCAAACCGCTCGAGAAACAGACGTCCGAATCTTCCGTTATAGCGAAGACAAGTTTTGGTTACCGATTGGCAAGTAAAGGACTTCGGATAATTACTCGGGATTCGTTGTTAATCCGTTTGATCCGAGATTTGGTAATCTTTAAGAACTGTTACTGAGGAACACTTTTTGTTTAGAAAGTTGTTTCAAAAGTGAAGCGAATAATTAGTTATAATTCCGCCAAGATGGCTCCTTGAAGCATGATAACTAAGGATTTATTATATATCGATATTCGGAAATTAAATCGTTTATCGATTAGGAAGTTGTAGGAGTTGAGAATAAAACTAAGAGATGTTTTTGTGAGCTCGTTGCTGAGAAATCCTTTGGTTATATTTGTCAGAAGGATGATACAGATTACTGTTGGAATTGCCAAGGACGTCGAGCACGCCTTATAAGGCAAGTGGACGATTCTCCCTTGCGTTATTGTTATTAAATGAGGAATTGGATCCCATTTAATATTTGCGTTGGGAACAACTTGTATGATTAATAAAATATGATAGGTTGTTATATTGTTAGAAATAATGACCATTTTGTTATTCAGTTTTGCGCTAGAACTGGATTTAGGTCCGTTATGGGTGACCTTGTATGTTGTCTCACGCTGAGACATTGTTGTGATTAAAATAGTTCAGGGAGTGGTTCTATACCCTCTCTTTATAACAATATTACATTAGGAGGGGCCTAATCCTAATGGTGAGTCATAAATCTCTTCCCCTACTCTTCGTGTGAGAGGGTTGATAGGCACTCTAGCTAAGTGCAGGTTCAGCACGGTGTAGTGTAGACGACATGGTAATAGGCCTCTGTGATCTCTACCTCACCATATGCAAATGAAAGATCAAGAATAGCTTAAGTCTTATGATCTTGGTGTTGAGATGATTATGGATGAAACAGGCCCTCTAATCTCTACAACATCGGGACTCGTGCTATTCGGGTTGTTCAAGGATGAAATAAGCCCTCTGACCTCGGTAGCATTGTGTTCCTTCGGCAGTAGTTCGGGCCGATTAAAAGCCACCAACTTGTTGTGAAAATTTTTGAAAGTAATATAAGATAAGTGCGTTAGGCACATTAATATACCTGAATGGTTCGTCCAGTCAGAAAGCCATTCTTACACCCGGTTATGAATGATTCTTAATCAAACTTTGATTAAGTCAATCTAATTAGTCGAGGAGGCTTTTTAAAATGTGATGTGATTAATATGAGTTCCCAACAATTGTTTATGTTTCTTAAAGAAACCACAAGCGGTTGTGTTCTCTCTCTTGATTATGCGAGCCTCTTTCTTATTCTCTATAAGACTACTAACTGTTGGATCAAATCCGAGTTTATTCGGATTTGGATGCCAATATGTTTAGTTATAACCATAAGAACCAAGTTAGATTCTCCGCTTGCTAGTCTTTCATTAGACTAACCCGTCCATCTTCTTTTCTTTTATATGGTCGGCTGTTGTCCACCGTTGTATTTGATACATCAGGTTCTTTTTGGAAGTTGATTCAAGAGGCGGATTCAGATATTTGAAGCTCCAGAAGTTGAAGAAAGGTTTTCAATGGTTATACTTGAGTGAAGATCATAGTTGAACTACTTCAAAGTGAAGCTGAGTTTCAGAAATAAGAGTTTAAGGAAGACTGGATGAAGATTTTGTTCAACTAGAAGGTTGTTCTATTTATTTATTCTTTTTGGGTTAAGATTTGTATAAGACCAATTGTATTTATTCCGCTGTAATGTTTATTTTAGTTTGTTCAGTCAGTTTAAAGCCTTGGGTAGCTTCGGTTTAGTCTTAATCGGGGTTACTGGCGGTAATACCTCCAGGGTAGAAAGGGGGGTGTTACAAGCTAGGTCACCAAAACAATTCCAGCACACAAATCTGCTAATGCTCGATATTCAACTTTAGTGGACGAACGAGCAACTGTCTTTTGCTTGCGTGAGCTCCACGAAATCGGTGTAGCACCAAGATAAATTAAATAACCTGTTGTAGACGTAAAATCATCCTTATTTCTTGCCCAATCAACATCTGTAAAGCCGTGGAGAGACAAAGGGGAGTACGATTAATGACAAGACCATGAGCAGCCGTGCCCTTGAGATACCGAAGCAATCTCTTCAATGCACTCCTATGAGTTGTAATTGGAAAATGCATGAACTGAGAAAGTTTATTGACTGAAAAACTGATATCCAGACGCGTCAAGGACAAGTACTGAAGACTGCCAATAAGCGCTCGAAAATCAATAGGAGAATCCAGCACCATGCCAGACATCTTTTGCAAAACAGACGAGGCACACATAGGTGTAGAAATAGAATTTGAACCAGCCATGTTAGCCTTGTGTAAGACATCAAGAATATACTTATGTTGATTCAGAAAGAGACCTTTGGCATGAGAATGCACTTCAACACCAAGAAAATACCGAAGAGCACCCACTTTTAGAGAAAACCGACGAGACAACCTCACGATCATGTCTTCAAGAGCCGAATTATTGCTTCTAGTGATAGTAATATCATCCACATAGACTAAAAGATAGATGACAGTAGAGTGCCTCCGAAATACAAATAGAGACGAGTCTGCAATGGAGTTAACAAAACCAACCAGGAGAAGAAAATTTCGTAACTCAGTGTACCATGCCCTCGGAGCTTGCTTCAACCCATGCATAGCCTTTTTAAGCTTGCAAACATGAGTCGGAAACTGTTTTTCAACAAAACCAGATGGTTGTTCCATAAAGACATCTTCATTCAACGTGCCCTGTAAAAAGGCATTATTGACATCAATTTGTCGAAGAGACCAACCAGACGTGACATCAATAGTCAGTATTGTTCGAATAGTAATCGTCTTAATAACCGGACTAAAGGTATTAGTAAAGTCACAACCCGTGCGTTGATGAAAGCCCTTTGCAACAAGTCGGGCTTTGTATTTATCAAGAGACCCATCCGGATTATACTTGATGCGAAAGACCCATTTACAACAAACAACATTCACATTGGAATCAAGAGGAACCAAGTCCCATGTGTCATTCTTGCAACGCACAAAGTACTCCAACGCCATAACATGGCGCCAATCGGGATCTTTTAAGGCTTGGGTGATGTTATGAGTGTTGGATCGTAATCGGTTAGCAGTGAGCTTGGGAACTGGCAATTAAGTTGTTCCCAAGGCAGCGGAAGTAAATAATCGCAAGTAATAAAAACAGTGAAAGGCACAGTTCCTTTATAGAGGAACCCCACTACAACCAACTAGTTGTATGGGTAAACCTCTACCTCCGCTTGGAGGATTTTGAATGACTTACTTATATTGATTGCTTTGTTCCTTAGTTACACAGCCGGATTTACACTTCTCTGTTCCTACAAGTTCTTCCTAACTCTAGCAACACTAGTAAATCCTCTCAACTGAGTTCCTAAGCTCACAACAGCAAAACACAAGTAACTCAAACCTTACGCTGACTTCTCAGTTCCCTTTCTCCAGGGAACTTCAGCTTCACCGTCGTCGAGATCACACACTCGCCGGCGGGGACTTCTCTTCCTTTTCTTTCTTTTCTCTGATGTGGGTGTTTGTAAATTCTGGGAGAAGTAATCAGACCGAGTACTATTCATTTGACTTTATAGTCCATTTGTCTTGGGCAGTCGCATCTTTCGTTTGTGTCCAAAATGCCCTTTGCTTGATGCCCAAGTTGTACTTTCTTCACATGTGACTTTGGTTTGAACTAGGTCAACTTCTTGAATCAATCGGACCGTTGGATGAAGCGTGACAGTCTGATCCTCAGACTGTTCCCTCTTGCTGTCTGAGACAGAATCCCGCGATCTGCGCTGAACGGTCGTTGTCTTCACATGTGAGTTCCCATTTCATGGGAACTGACTTCTTCAGAGTTCCCTTGATGGAAACTCTTCATCGTTGTAAGCTTGTGTTTTCTTGTTTGTTTCTGGGAGTTCCCACTTCATGGGAACTTTCCTCTTCAGAGTTCCCTTGATGGAAACTCTTCATTGTGGCCAGTAGTGGCTTTGTCATTCATAGGAGTTCTTGCCTGTACCTGTGTTCCTTAGAAATACTTGAACAAACCACATTAGTTCCCTATGGTATTTGTCATTATCAAAACTTAAAGAGAAGTGAATCGTTGATCCGTTGCTTAGAACCAGAGGTCCCAACAACGTCCCAACAATGAGGTTCTTTGTGGAGTGGGGTTTGAGCAGTTAGGTTAAGTTTTTGAATAGGTTTAAAGATGTTGTTCCTTGAACGAGTAATAACGATAAGAGGGGGTGGTGAAGTGGAATTAGGGTTGGATCCGGCTGATTTGGACGACTCAATAAGGGTGGGGGACTCGGAGACAGCCGAAGAGGAGTGGGCCGAGTCAAAGGCGGGAGTAGTGTTGGGTGAGTCTTGGGCCAAGGGAGGGCTAGGGTTAGGGTTTGGTGAGTGTGCAGCGACCAGTTGAGAGGGGGAGTGAGGCAATGTGATAGGTGGTGTATTAGGGTTAATAGGCATGGAAAGGTGAGGGAGGTGGCGGTAAAGCATGGGTTGGCAAGATTGGAACGTTCAATGACGTCCAAGATTGATCAACAACGGAAGACTTGGGAAGTGTGTGGGACGTGTGCATGGAGCAAAAAGGATAGACATGTTCAACAAATGTGACATGCCTTGAAGTGAACACTTTGAAAGAATCGGGATCAAGGCAAAAGTAAGCACTTTGAGAGAAAGAGTAGCCAACAAAAGCACATGGTTAGGACTTGGGTTCAAGCTTATGAGACATGTCAGGTCTGAGCCATGGAAAACACAAGCAATCAAAGCATTTAAGTTTTTGATAATTTGGAAGGACTTGAAAGAGGTTTAAGTAGGGATACATGTTTTGGAGGGTGGCAGTAGGCATCCGATTAATAAGATAGACTGCCTTTTTGAAGGCATAAGGCCAAAGTGTGTTGGGAAGACCGGAATAGGACAAGAGAGTGAGACCAGTCTCAATAATATGTCGATGACGGCGCTCAGAGTAACCATTGAGTTGAGGTGTATGGGGTAGGCTTGGTGAAATGTGTGACACTAGAGGAGACGAGAAAAGAGGCAAGGGCGAGATACTCACCGTCATTGTCTGAATATAGAATTTTGATCTTAGACTTGAAGAAAATTTCGACTAGTGCTTGAAATTTGATAAATGTTTCTTTAGTATCGGATTTTTGTTTCAACGGATAAAACCGTATATATTTAGTGAAATGATCAACAAAAATAATATAATAGCGATAACCGTCATGGGATAAGATTAGAGAAGACCATACATCCGAAAAAATAATTTCAAGGGGTGCACTGGAGGAAATAGAAGACTGATAAAAAGGAAGTTTGTGACTTTTATTAATTGAACATGAACTACAAGAATCAAAATCTGACTGAAAACAAGCTAATTGAAAACTAGATTGCATAAATTTTTAAAACTGCAGAAGACGGATGACCCAAATTATTATGTAAAGATGACCTGATGAAAGAGCTAGCGGTGAGAACTTGAGGAGAGACTGAAAGTGGCCAAGAGTAGACACCATCAACACAAGGTCTGCTAAGAAGGACCGGTCTCGTAAGAAGATCCTTCACAAGAAAACAAGTCTGTAAGATTTCGACGGAAAGATTATTTTGAGAAGTGAATTGAGAAACAGAAATAATGTTTTTGGACAATTGAGGGACAAACAGAACATTATCAAATTTAAACGAATGGTTGCTTGTAAGTTTACCGAGACCCGAAATTTTAAGACCATTACCGTTTCCAATATGAAGCTCGTCCGGACCCTTATAAGGATAGTGGTGGATGAGGTTTTGGAGATCATAAGTGGCGGTGTGAGAAGCACCGCTATCTAGCAACCACGACTGATTGGAATTTGTGGCTGTGTGAATCTGGGGCATAGGGCGAGGGGTATAAGATGATGGTGTGTTCAGCGAAGGTGGCGGGTAAGGCGGCCGTGGCTGAGAGGGTGGGCGTAGGTGAAGTGCCACTTGCTGGAAAAGCGGACAGTAGGCAACTACATGTCCAACCTATCGGCACCATTAACACTTGCCAAGGAAATTAAGGTGAGGGTTTGGTGGTGGTGGCGGGTAAGGGTTAGGAAAATTAGGGTTTGGGTAGTGTTGGGAAGGCCAAGGTTTGTTATTGGTAGTAGACGAAGATGGTGCCCCATTAGAGGAGGAGGAGTTTTGCTTCTGCTTGAACCAGGATTTAGCTTGCTCAGAGTAACCATCAGAGTGTGAACATGTAATGACCCTTTTTCATATTCAATATATTACCATTACTAATTCAA
The DNA here is from genome assembly GCA_964016875.1 of Fallopia convolvulus. Classification (NCBI taxonomy): domain Eukaryota; kingdom Viridiplantae; phylum Streptophyta; class Magnoliopsida; order Caryophyllales; family Polygonaceae; genus Fallopia; species Fallopia convolvulus. Next base: position 16,486,653 of record OZ024735.1, on the reverse strand, counting down.
TATTTACTATGTTTATATTCGATACGTAGTTTTAATTACTTCCAATAAGACAAAACATAATACACATTCAACAAAGTGGACTAGATATTCAAACCATGACAAATACGAAAAACGTTTGAATAATATTCAAAAAATGATAATGCATATTCAAACATACACATGACAAATTCAAGTATTTATGCACTCGAATATTGAAGCAATACTATTGAATTTACAATGAGTAATGATGAATGTGTGCAAGATTTTGTCTGAGTTTTTCGTAAAATTTGTTCGAAAATTAAAATTTTATCCAAAAACGCCCCCTTAAATTTAGCCTAGAATCTAGGAACTTCCATTTTAGTAAATATATTATGCATTTTTTTCTTTTTTCCTATTATTATACACCCTAATCCTAGCCATCCATTCTTGCAAATCCAACGACTCTTATTACGACCTCCGTTTCTCTACAATTTTCGTTTCTCTTGATCCCTCCCCTATATATATAAACCATTTATTGATTTCTCATGATGAAATCAGTCCCAATTTGAATCTAGACTTGAATTAATTTAACCCTAATTTCAACCAAAGTGAGACAGATTTACTAACCTTGATCCATGCTCCTTAATTTGCAGTTTGCAACGGATTTCTTTACTTCAATTGTTCTCTTCCTTTGCCTTTTCCTTGATTTGTTCTCTGATGGATGAGAACTGCTTAGACTCTCTCTTTTTCTTTTCTTTGTTCGTAAAAACAGAAGTCTGATAAAATGTCTGTCAATTGTTTTTCTTTCAACTTACAATATATATACAAGTCACCAAAAAAGTAACTACCTTTCACACACATATATATACCATTAATAAGATATGAAAGTCATAATATTTAATTAATAGGCAAGGTAAGAGGGATATTATTAATCCCAGATTTTAATATCTTTTATTGAAACCATCCATCATGGCATCACCTTATATATTAAAATCATATTATATAAATGGACTTAATCTTTTATAATTAAACCTAAGTTACATGGACCATAATAGGGAATATTCTTTCATTCTCCCACTTGGTCCATGTGACGATTTGATGGCTTAATATATACTTTAAGCATGCACCCTTATACCAAGTCCAACATAATCTTATTTACTTTAATCAAGTTAGAACTAATTGGATCATGGCGGTCACAAATCATTGAGCGACAAGATTCCTTTCATGTATCACAAATCAATCCCAACTTTAAATTTCTTTAAGGTTTGAATAATACCATAAGTCTCAAGAAATACATGTCATCAAACAACCATAAGTGTATACATAAACAATAATAATAACATGTCCAATAAAGCAGAAACACAACTATAAGCGAATTCTAAGTGTCTACATTATGAGCAAACTGTAATCAAAATAGCAAGGCTTTATCTATAACTCCCATACGCTCGACATGGCCAATGAACGCCTTGGGAGGTAGTCCTTTAGTTAACGGATTTGATACCAGGACATACGTTCTAATATGCTCAAAGAACACTCTCTGCTTCTGCACTTCCTCCTTTACCGACAAGTACTTCAACTCCATATTTTTAGCACCCTTAGAGTACTTGTCATTCTTTGAGAAGAAGACGGCTGCAGAATTATCACAATAAATTCTCAACGTCTTGGATATACTGTCGACAATACCAAGCCCCGAGATAAAGTTCCGCATCCACAATGCATGTATAGTGGCCTCAAAGCATGCCACAAACTCAGCCTCAATAGTGGAAGTAGCAATGAAAGACTGCTTTCCAATCTTCCATGACACTGCCTCTTCAGCTAACAGGAACAAGTAGCCAAATGTAGACTTCCTACTATCCAAACATTCGGCATAATCTGAATCTGAATATCCAATGACCTCTAGATGATCGGATCTCCTATATGTAAGCATATGCTCCTTGGTGCCTTGCAAGTACCTGTGAACCTTCTTAGGTGCTTTCCAGTGATCCATACCGGGATTACTTTGATATCGACCCAACATTCCTACATCAAAGCTGATATCAGGGCGAGTACATGTTTGAACATAGTTCAAACTCCCAACCACTGATGCATATGGAATTCTTTCCATTTCCTTTCGTTCCAATTCATTACTAGGACATTGCATTTTACTATATTTGTCTCCCTTTTGTATTGGAACTATCCCTGTAGAGCATTGTCCATTCTATACCTCTCTAAGACTTTATTAATGTAAGCTTTCTGAGACAAGCCTAACAATCCTTGTGATCTATCTCAAAAGATTTCTATTCCAATCACAAAGGATGCCTCACCCATATCTTTCATTTCAAAATTCTTAGAGAGATACTTCTTTACATCATATAACATCCCTAAATCATTTGCAGCAAGCAAAATATCATCAACATACTGGACCAAAATTACAAATCTGCTCCCATTGACTTTTATGTAGATACACCGGTCAACGACAATCTCTACAAAACCATATGACGTGATGATATCATTAAACTTTAAATACCATTGTCTAGAAGCTTGTTTTAGTCCATATATTGACTTCCTCAGCTTACACACCTTTTGTTCACTTCCTGTGGCGAAGAATCCTTCAGGTTGGTCCATATATTCTACCTCCTCTAATTCACCATTTAGAAAGGCAGTTTTGACATCCATCTGGTGAAGCTCTAAATCATTATGAGCCACCAAGGCCAAAACAATCTGTAAGGAGTCCTTCTTTGAAACTGGAGCGAAGGTCTCCTTATAGTCAATGCCATCCTTTGGGGTGAAGCCCTTAGAAACAAGTCTGGCCTTATATCTTTCAATGTTTCCCTTTGAGTCCTTTTTCGTCTTAAAGACCCACTTGGACCCAACTGTCTTACAACCCTTAGGCAACTCAACTAAGTCCCAGACTTCGATATCACCCATTGACTTAATTTCTTCTTTCATGGCAATCAACCATTTATCAGAATTGTCACATTCCATGGCCTTACTAAATGAGACTGGATCTTCATCAATGCTTAAGTCACATTCATTTTCAACAGCATAAACCATACAATCATCTAGAATAGCAGATCTTCTTTCCCTTACAGACCTCCTTAACTATTCTTGTGGTTCATTAATCTCTTCTTGAATTATGACAGGTTCATCCACTATAATGTCATCTTGTGGGATTTGGACATTATTTTGTTGTTCCAATACGTCGTGTGACTTTGATGCAACAACAAGCACAACAACTTTAGGTGGAATAACAGGTGAAGGAAATTCAACTCGAATCTCTTGAATATCCACCTTTCGTGATTCACCACTCCCATTAGATTGACCATTTTCCATGAACCTAGCATTACCTGTCTCAACGATTCTCGTACTATGGCTAGGACAATAAGACACATACCCTTTGACTTTTCAGGATAGCCAATGAAGAAACAACTGACTATCCTTGGATCAAGTTTCTTTTCATGTGGATTATATAGCCTTACTTCTGCTGGACGACCCCAAACACGTAGATGCCTTAAACTAGGTTTCCGTCCCGTCCACAGTTCATAAGGGGTCTTAGGAACTGCCTTACTTGGAACTTGGTTAAGTAAATACGTAGCAGTCTTTAATGCATATAACCACAACGAAGGGGGCAATGAACAATTACTTAACATGCTCCTAACCATTTCCATTAATGTACGGTTCCGCCTCTCCGCTATACCATTTTGTTGAGGTGTACCAGGCATTGTATATTGTGCACAAATGCCTCTACTTTCGAGGAGCTTTGCAAATTGACCTGGACATTGTCCATTTTCATTATATTTACCATAAAATTCACCACCTCTATCGGATCTCACAACCTTTACTTTTCTATCTAAATGTCTTTCCACCTCATTTATGAACACCTCAAGAACATCCATAGATTGAGACTTTTCATGTAGTAGATATACATATCCATAACGTGAGTAATCATCAATAAAAGTGATGAAGTATTTTTCACCGCTCCAAGAAGGAACGTCAAAAGGACCACATATATCGGTGTGTATTAACTCAAGAAGCTTAATGCTTCTTGTGGCAGGTTTCTTTATTGTGTGTTTAGTTTGCTTTCCTTTAATGCAATCTATACACACATTTAAGTCACCAAAATCCAATTGAGGAAGGATTTCACTTTTCACCAACCTCATCAGTCTTTCCTTGGAAATATGACCAACTCTTTGATGCCACAAGTAAGCAGAATTTTCATTAGATGCACTACGTTTAATGCCTTGACTTTCAACATGAAACAAAGATTCAGAAAATTTAATACCGAGATTGAACCTATAAAGCGAATCAATCAAAGTACCACTACCATAAAAGTAATCATTTTTGTACAATGAAAATCCACCATGTCCAAACTTAACACAAAACCCTAAAGTGTCCAACCTACTAATAGAAACAAGATTTCTAGCACAATCTGCAGGTATATAAAGACATCCTTCAAGATCAATGCGACAACCAGTGTCTAAAATCAAACTATAAGTCCTTATGCCTTCTATTTGTGCCTTCATCCTGTTCCCCGTGAACAAGTACTGATCACTTCCTCTTATGGGTTGGATCAAACTGAATCCCTGTTTCACATGAGACACATGAGTAGTAGCACCAGAATCCAACCACCAAGTATTACTAGGCACTTCTATAAGGTTTGATTCAAAGATAACATAACTATAATGCATACCTTTCTTCTCAAACCATGCCTTTCTTTTAGGACAATCTTCCTTGAAGTGACCCGATTTCTTACAAAAGAAACACTTCATCTCCTTTTGAATACTACTCTAAGGACCCTTTGGGGCCTTATCCTTCTTCTTGTCCTTTTTACTTGGTTTTCTTTTACTGCTGCTGGCACCATCATGACCTACGAGATGAATAGATTGATCTTTCATCTTCCTTAATCTCCCTTCCTCCTGTATTAACATGGCCTTCAATTCCTGAAAGTTCCACTTATCTTTAATGGTGTTATAATTCACTTGGAATTGGCCAAATTCAACAAGCACAGAGTTAATGATGAATTGAATCAAGAATGTCTCATTTACATCCATCCCCATGGTCTTTAACCTTGCTTCCAAATTCGACATGTGCGTCACATGATCATGGATAGGCTGAGACCAGTCAAACTTCTTTGTAGTCAGCTGACTCATAAGGTTGCCTACTATCGACTTGTTAGCCAAATCCGACTGTGAACACTCTTTAATCTTTTGCATGAATTCCTTTGCATTCTCTGTCTTGGGCATAGATGGCTTAATACTTTCATCGATCGTCATCCTCATGAGGTTCAAACTCAACCTATTAGCCCGCTCCCATGCCTCATAAAGAGACTTTTCACTTTCAGAGCTAGCATCTGTAATGGCTGAAGGTTTCTCATCAGTTAGTATTGCAAGGTCCAATGCAATAATACCCAGTGTGAATTGGATCTGTTAAGACCAATCATCATAGTTTAGCCCATTGAACTTCACAACAGAGTTTGCGGATGCAAATGCATTTGATGAAACTGCAAACATTTATACATGCTTACCTATTAGTGCTTAAGTACTTAATACATATTCAAAATTCCTAAAACACTTTAAAGCATGCATTCAAGCAACCTTTGGGCAATACTTAGATGCACACACACAATCATTGATGCTAAAAACTTATATACTCTAATAGATAATCACAGTATACACAAATTAAATAAGCATGCTATCTTTGGATATACCCACTATCCAAAGATCCACCTTTGGGTGATCTCCTAGAGCATAGTTAATAAAATCAATCATTCAATCAAACTTTAATGTCATTACTTGCATTTCTTTAATCATGAATAATTGAATTTTTTTTAATTTGAATGTCTAAATTTAGATATGACTAGGCCACTTTGGTGACTAACAAGTCATACCCTTATAAAGACAATACATACGATCTAATCTACACTTACCCATTTATCATTTAGATAGTATATATTCAAACATCTAGATCGCATACATATCATGATCAGAATGTGCATCACACAATATTATACAAGTGCAAAAACACAAACGGAATATTTTATATGTAATCACATTCACGGTGCGGAAAGAAATTGATTAACACATCCTTAATTATGAATTCGTTGGATTGATCACCAAATCGTGTGGCATTAAAAATATATAACTATCATGTATATATCAATCCGTTCATATATATACTCATGCATGCACATGGCATGATGGCAAATCCAAATCCAATAGAATTCACCTTGATATGTATATAATCAGTTCACACCAAAACAATATTGTAATCTTTTATATAAATAATAACCGTCATGATTACCATCCATTCAACAGATGCGCAAATCAAATCGATCGTAAATCATATTTAATCAGTATTGAGGATTATTCAATTATCATTAGTATACATGTAATTCAGGGCAATTGCAAAATAGATACGACAGTAATTAACGAATTCAGACAATTCAATGCGTCTACTGTTCAGGGTAAATTAAGCAAGTCTAAAACCGCTCTGATACCAATTGAAAACCATTTATCGATTTCTCATGATGAAATCAGTCCCAATTTGAATCTAGACTTGAATTAATTTAACCCTAATTTCAACCAAAGCGAGACAGATTTACTAACCTTGATCCATGCTCCTTAATTTGTAGTTTGCAGCGGATTTCTTTACTTCAATTGTTCTCTTCCTTTGCCTTTTCCTTTGATTTGTTCTCTGATGGATGAGAACTGCTTAGACTCTTCTCTTTTTCTTTTCTTTGTACGTAAAAACAGAAGTCTGACAAAATGTTTGTCAACTGTTTTTCTTTCAACTTACAATATATATACAAGTCACCAAAAAAGTAACTACCCTTTCACATATATATATATATATATACCATTAATGAGATATGAAAGTCAACCTATTTAATTAATAGGCAAGGTAAGAGGGATATTATTAATCCCATATTTTAATATCTTTTATTGAAACCATCCATCAAGGCATCACCTTATATATTAAAATCATATTATATAAGTGGACTTAATCTTTTATAATTAAACCTAAGTTACATGTACCATAATAGGAGATATTCTTTCAATATATATTTAAAAATTCTACTCCTCCATTGTTAACCTCCTTGTGCCTATCTAAACATGCCACTAACACCACAATTTAGTCTATTGTTGTACCACCAACGACACCCACAACAGTAAAAAAGCAAGACCAAGGAGGCTTGGATTGGGTTACTCCCGACGAAAGAAGGGTGTAGTGACAACACTCAAGCCTCTTTTTCCGACTTTATAGCCCTTTTGAATATTGAACCTTGTTGTTCACGAATAGGCTCCGTTGTCGACACCGAGGTTTCACCTTTAAATACTACTAGCTTAGTGGTTTACCTTGCTTGATACCTCCTTCAATCTCCCATTCTACGGTTACTTTGTGCCTATTTTCAATTTGAGAGCTAGAATGTTGTCGAGACTTTTGCATAGTTCAATTTGTGTCTAATTAGTGATTTGAAGATTACTTATTAGGTTAACAATGTACTTGGTTAAATTAGTTTAAGTTGTAAGTAGCTTGAAGACATGAGTTGGAGTAGATTGGGTTTCATGTGGTATGGTTATATGTCTAGGGTTGGGCCAAGAGGGTCGCTTAACTCCTTCTTTTTTCTTACCATTGGGGTTATTTCACAAAGACTTGCCATGGTAAGAAGTAATAAGGAGCGAACAAGCACACTTGGAGAGAGTTGTATGCTACATTCGGGAAGGATGAATCGCTCCCAAAAAGTAATCTATTGAATCTCTCCAAATTGGTTGGACCGTAGGTATGATGATTTACTTCACAGGCGAGGTCTCTAGTTCAAGTCCAAGTTGGCCCAGCTGCGCAAGGGAAAATAATAGAAGAAGCATCTGACTCCTTCTCATGCATGCTCCACTGGCTCGGGGGGGGGGGGGGGGGGATATAGCTCAGTTGGTAGAGCTCCGCTCTTACAATTTGGTCGTTGCGACTACAGGTTGGATGTATAATTGTCCATGCAGTAATGATAGTATAATGTACCTGAACCAGTGGCTCACTAATGGGGAAGAGGATCTAAACATGCCACTAAAAGACTCTATATACATATGAGCTTGAAAATTTGGTTGTTGTCATTAGTTAAACGTTATGATTTTGTTTAAAAATAATTTGAGATCAATAAGTTTGGATTAGTTGAAAGAATGGTTGGGTACTAGTAGAAGTTATTATGGTAAGTGGAAATTAGTTATTAAGGAGACTTTACTAGATTGTAACTAACGAAATTCAAGGCGTGTTAGGCGCACAAGTTTGTATTTTTTTAATTTTGTTTTCAGAAAATTCTTCATTTTGAATGTTACTTGTTAATGTTGATACGATTGATATCGACGGAGTTGATTTTATTCCGCTAGTGTTGAGAAATTGTCATTAGAGGTAAGTCCCCTAGACTGACTTTACTATCAATTTTAATGTGCCCTAGACATGTAGACATAATATGTAGACTCTTATTTTGGGACTTAATTCTCGTATTCTATTATACATATACATGTGAATAAATTGATTGTTTTGAAATTATACGAGTAGGTGATTAATGTTCTATATTCATATTATCTGATTTATCAAAAAAATTGGCTTTTATCATTAAAGCTATGACCACGTGGTAGTTAGGTCTCTTGCATAGTTGTTTGGGAAAGGAGAGCACTGCCAAAATTTTATATAAAATGATTTGGTAAGTGCTCTAGTGGACGCTTGACCAGGAGTAAGAAGGTGAATGACGATGATATTGGGTGGACTAGATTAATAGTGGAGGTTGTCAGTCCGCTACATCGCGAAAGGCTGGAGGATGCCATATTTTCCATATAAGTTGATATTAGTGTGTGAGAATTAAATTGGAATGCTACATGGTTGATTTCTTAAGCTGATATTGTCGTGAATATGTCTACTTGTTTCATTATGTGCCTTATGACTATAAAATGTTGTTGTATGTAATGATTTATGTTCTTAGATATACTATTTGTAGTAATATACAAATTACTAACATTACAATTTATTGAATTGATTTGGATATTGCATGTTCTGTTTACTTATTTAGTGTATAATAGGATTGTTAGCTAACCCCTCAAGGTGTTGTTGTTCTTTTAGGTAACAACTCAAGGGTACATTGCTTGAAGGGAACTTCTCTAGGATGATGTTGGGCTAACTTGATGTGTTATATCCTAGGATGGAATGAAGTTGGTTTCGCAGAGCTGTTGGGTATTGGTTGTTTAGTTTTATGAGTTGATGTTTAAAAGTAGAAGTTTATGTGTGGGTTGTTGATATGTGGAGTTTGGTGCATACATACTTCTTAATTATGATTTAAAAAATATAAGTTGGATGTTTTCTTATTTTTATCGATGTGGCTTTTTCTTGAAGCTCCTAAATTTTAAATTTTTGTTAGGCTATCCTAAGTGGACCCATGTGAGATCTACGAACAAGTGACATCCCGGTTTCTAGATCGATTGTTCAATGTTGATTCCAATTGATCCATGTTAGGCGATTTGATGACATTCGTAGGGGGTTGTGTCATGTCAATTGAAACCATAACAATGTGTGGCTCTAACAACTCTAGAGTCTAAGTATATGGTTGCAATTGTAATCAGAAAGGAGTTGATTTAGATATGAGATTTTCATGAAGAGTTGGAAATTGAGAAAGAAAAATTTCCACTTCACTATGACAATCATAAAGGCATACCTTGCCAAGAATTCGACCTTGCCTTCTCAAACCAAACACATACAAAGAAGGCATCATTGGTTGTAAGCAATTGTAAAAGAAAATTAATCACTTTTAGCTTGTGAAGATTCCCATTAATGTTAACGGGTTAGACCTGAAAACAAAGACCTTGCAATAGGAAAAGCTTGTGTCTTGTCACTTGAAAGCGGGTTTGCTCGAGTCCGTCATTATATTGGGTTATAGTTTAAAGTTTGGGTTTTAGGCCTGTATGATGACATATTAAGAGGAAATTTGTTTGTGAAGCTTTTAAGTCCATCCAAAGGAGAAGTAAAAAGGAACTTTTGTGTGTGTGTGCATGTGGAGAAAATTTGAGAAAACATGAGAGAGGGAGGGAGGGAGGGAGGTGTGGTAGAAAAATCTCGTAGGGATGTTGCATACTAATCTGATTTACTCTTATTAATTGATGCCCAAAAGACCTTTGATTGGGATAATGTCTTAAATGTCTTAAAGTACTGTTGTTCCTACTACCATACGCTCACATCTAATGGGTGGTCCGTACTTTAGAGCCGTGTGAGTCATGTTGTACAGACTCTAATATATGCCTTTTTAGTCTGGTTTTTTTAGATAGTGTTTAATTGTGTTTGAGTCTTTTTCTTTAGTTTTGTGTTTTGTTTTGAGTCGTTTGTGTAGGTTTTTGTATTTCCTTAAGATATGGAGTCTACATAAGCTTTGGTGGTGTTTTTATAGGTTTTGGAGCTGTTTGGAGTATTTTGAAGAGGAGCAAAGTCGAAGAAAATCACTTGAGGAATGAAGTTAAGAGAGACATGAAGATCAAGTTTAAAGCCATGAGAGAAGTATAGAGACCCGTTACCGAGCATTAACGAAGAAGAATCAAGGCAAAAAGGAGGCTAACTACCCCTCTACCAAAGCAATAACGAGCCAATTTTCAACACTGCAGGGGGTCGTCACCGAAGTGGCCAAGGTCGGTACCGAGGCTTTCGTGTCAGTAGAATACAGTACGAGTCGGCGCAATTAAATACTTTTTATCCCATATCTTTATATTATTAGATAGTTTTAAAGGATATATATTTTAGAAGATTTATTTCCTTATAGATAGCTTTAAGTTTCTCTATAAATACTCTTGTCTAGCTCTAGTTTTTCTATCATCATCTTTTGGAGGGGAATTTTAAGGAGGAGAGGAGAGAGGCGTGAGGAAGTTGAAAGAGGGACAAGTTTGTGGAGTTGCTAGGAGAACAAGTTTGTCTTGGATTTGGTTGTAAGTTTTCCTTTAATTAATTTAGTTGTTTTTAATTATGATTTGTGAGTAGTTCCTTCTCTCTAAGGTTGAGGTTAAACCCAACAATGGTTATGTATGTTTGCTTTTAATCATGTTTTGATTGTTTTTATTGCATGAATCTATTCTCTTGTTCTTAATCCTTGAAACGAAAGTTGATAAGGAATTTCCCGTTCATAGTTGAAGCGAAAGCATAAACCTTGAATCAGAATAGTCAATTTAGGATTTTGAAGCGAATATTGATCAATCCTAGTTGAAGTAGAAGAGATAGATAGTAAAGTTTATTGATTTGGCGAAAGTTGATTAATTTACTTGCTTTATGTGATAAAAGCATGATCTATGTGTCTCATTAGCGTTTGCATGCATGATTATTGTTTTGGGGATACCAAAACCTTAGATTTTGTCTCTCTTTCTTGATAAAAACCCTAACTTTGTTTATTGCTTGTGCCCTAAGTAAGAACAAAACTTGATACTGACTTTCTCCCGTGGACAAACCTGGCTTCGCTATACACAGCGGGGTCTTGAAACCATCTCAAGAAATTGGCGCCTTTGCCGGGGAGATTTCAATTGTGCCAAGTTTTGTTTTTTTTATGGTTTTCGGGAACATTGTTGAGTCGGTAACGACCTTACCCAAGTCGGTACCGACCCTATCGACAAACCCAACTTTATTTTCTTTTTCTGTTTTGTTTACGAGACTACTATCGAGTCGGTAACGACATTACCCAGGCCGGTACCGACCCTGTCGACAGAACTCGGTTTTTTTTCTTTTTAGTTTATGTTTTACGGGATCACTACAGGCCCGTTACCGACCCTCTGAGCCTCGGTACGGACCCTCTCTGAGAACCCGTTGTGCTTTTAATTTCGTTTCTATTTTGGTCTTTGCTTACAGTGTATGCCAGCTGAAGGACACCGACTTGTCTCTAATCCAGTAGTTGACCTTGAACCCGAGCGATTCTTCCACCGAAGAATCGCCAAGCTGATCGAGATGGTGCAAATCAATGACTACCACTGAAGAGATGGCTCAACAGATGGCTGCCCTCCGCAGGCAGATGGAAGCACTCCAAGCTTATCGAGATGCTGCAGCTGTTGAGGCTGAACGTGAACGGGAAAACACTACCCGTTTACAAGAGTAGTTGAATGTTATCCCAAGGAATGCCGAGCAGTATATGCATCCAAAACCGAGGGTGCTAGAGTCTGCAATTGTGCTTCTTGAGATAGAGAAGACTTTTGAGATCAAATCTCAATTCATATCCTTGATCAAAAGGGCTCAGTTTGAGGAAAAACCCATTGAGTGCCCAATGGAACATATTAGAAATTTACTTGATTTATGTGACACTATTGTTGTTGACGGTGTCTCTTTAGCATATGTTTTTATTGAAAGCTTTCAAGTGGCCTCTTACAGGAAAGGCCTTGAGCTGGTTAGAGAGCCTACCTCCCAAGTCAATATTAGAAGTGGGAAACTCTGCATGACTTGTTCATGACAAACTTCTTTCCACCTGCCAAGACTACGGAGTTAAGGAAACGTATCACCTCCTACCACCAGCTGTCTAATGAGACCTTTGTGGAGACATGGGAGAGATTCAAGGAGAAGCTTAGACAATGCCCTCCTCATGGGAAACCACAATATGTGCTCTAAGAATTTTTCTTCCAAGGGATCAATGCTGAAACAAAGAACTGCATCAATCTGCATACTGCTTGTGGTTTTATTGAGATGGATCCCGAGGATGCATGGGCACTGCTTGACAAACTCACCAACTATGATGCCATGTATGGGATGCAACAGATCCTCCAGCCTCAAAGGAGGCTATACAATCCTAACATTGATGTTGATCCAGATGTGAAAAACCAATTCTTGCAAGATGAGATCAACAGACTAAAGAAAAGTAAGTTTCCTCAAAACCTCTCAACATTGTCTAGAATGCGGCTCTCATAGCCATAGTACATCTGCTTGCACTAACATTGAGCAGGTAAGAGCCACTGAGACCTATGCTGATGCTAATTGTATGAGATGTCAGTTCAGAAACCAGCCCAACAACTATCCCGCTTGGGGTAATTATGGGCAAGGTCAAGGAAACATACCCCCTCCACAAGACAAAAGGCATGCACCTTACAAACCTCCGGGCTATCAAGAGATGCCATCCTGGGTAAATGGACTCCATGAAGGAATCAATGGTGTAAAAACGAGATCAATGGAGTCCGTGCTGACCTAAATAATCAGATGAAAGGTGTACATGCACAATTAGGAAAGTTTGACGCATGGAGAATGAGCGTAAACTCCCAACTTGGCAACCTAGCTGCACAGATTCCAAGACCTCAAGGTTAACTCCCGGGCCGTTCTGAGGAGAACCCTAGAGGACAAATTGCAGCAATACACCTAAGAAGCGGAAAGACATTGTCGGGACGTGCTGAGACCAAGGAAAAAGAGCACGGGGATGAACATGAAGTCCTAGTCGACCTCGTTACCGACCCTCCCAGGGTTGTTAACGAGCCCACCATACCAAGTAAGTGTTCTAAACCGAAATCCCCTCTCATTCACGCAGTCGTTACCGACCCCCTTATGGTTGGTACCGACCCTACTTCTACACCAGTCGACCCTCTTGTCAACTCGGTAGAGCCTCGATCCGGGTCCCTTTTTGCTCCAAGTCTGTCAAAGACTCTTCCTTTCCCGACCAAGAAAGCCAAAGATCTCACGGAAGGAAAGTTTAAACGTTTTGTTAAAATTCTTCAAGGCCTAAATATTTCTATACCATTTGCTGAAGCCCTTAATGAAATGCCTGCCTATACCAAATTTTTGAAAGAAATCTTAAGCAAGAAAAAGTCCATCACAGAGCTAATTGACGAGGTCCAATCCATAGAGCTCCCAAAAAAGCTAGGCGATCAAAGTAAGTTTGCCATTACAATTGGGATTGGAGCTTACCGCTTTAAAGCATTATATGATCTAGGCGCTAGTGCGAGTCTGCTACCGCTCTCTATTTGGTCCAAGGCTAATATGGGACCGCTGGAACCAGTCAATATGAATCTCTACATGGCAAATGGATCCTGCGTCAAGGCAACTAGAGTCGTTGAGGATGTCCCTGTTCAAGTTGGCAAATTCTTTGTCCCAAATGACTTAATTGTTCTAGACATGCCTGAAGACCCTATAGTGCCTATTATTCTTGGAAGACCATTCTTAGCCACCGTTGGGGCACGTGTTGATGTTAGGAAGGGACTTCTCACTTTCGATATTGGGGAAGAGAAGGTCAAGTTTTGCTTCAATCCTACCGTGAAGGAGGTCGCTAAAAGCAGTACTGAAGAGCTTACCGACCAACCATGGGTCGGTAACGACCCTTCTCTGAGTATAGAAACAACACAGTTCAAGGATGTCACGCCCACCAAGAAGCCTACCGACCCCCCATGGGTCGGTAACGACTATTCTATGAAGGATCACAATGATGGGGGCGAATTCCAGCCCGTTACAGAAGATTTGACACGACCACAAGGTCGTTAACGACCCCATCTACCTCGGTAACGACCCCCCGTCTAAGAAATCCCGATAAGTCTTCTTACTCTAATCCAATTAATTCTGGTCATGATCCTTTCTTATATCCTTGTTCTATATCCCATCCTACTATTCATACTATGAAAGAGTCAAAACTCCCTTGGTTTTCGGATTTTTCTAACCCTTATGTAAAACTTCCGAGCATATTGATTAATGATAGAGGACAACATCTCTTAGAAAGAAGCTTTGATATTTTTCCGGATAAGTATGGAGTTTCTCTTGATTCCGAAAAAGATGGATGGAAGCCGCCCTGATCCGCCAAGGTAAGTTCGTCGGGCTAATGATGTTAAAAATAGCGCTTACGGGAGGCAACCCGCTTTTAGTTTTCAGTTTTTAGATCTTTTTGCTAACTTTCTTTTGACTTGTTTTTAGGTTAGAGTAGTATAGTAGGGATAGATGTTTTTATTAAGAGACTCAAGTACAAAAAGATGTGGAAGGTGTGCTACAAAAGAGAAGAAAACAATTCAAGACACTCGGTGCCGAATACAACAACGAAGATATCCGTGTACAGACAGTTGGTTCGGTAACGACCCCACCAGGATCGGTACGAAACTCTACAGAATTCCGAGATAAAATTCAACCTCCTCAGTGATCAATGGTTTCAAGTAGCTTTAGTTTTATTTTGTGAGTTCCCTTTTCCTTATCCTTTTTTCTTTTTATGTTCTAAACAGTGAGGACACTGTTTGGTTTAAGTATGGGGTGGGGGAAAAGGAAACTCAATTTGTGTGTCTTTGTTTGTGTGTTTGTTTTGTGTGTGTTTTAGGATTGATAATGCTTTACTTAGATGTCCTATGATAGTGATTACTTGCTTGATCATGTAATTCCTTTAGCATGTTTGGAGAGCTTTGCCTGAATCATGTTGAAAAGTTGTTTTTATGTGGATATTTAGCATGTGATGAAATTGAGCACATATGATCTTAGGTAGAGGTGACTTTAATCCAACAAAAATTGCTACCTTCTGAGTTGTTTTTGGCCTTATAGGGAGAACATTAAAGAATCCTTCTTCTTTTCTTGTGTGATTTTACTCTCCTTATGCATATTCTCTCTTGTCATTGATATGGTTATCTATCTCTTTTCAGTGATATCATATGATGGAGAACTTATATTTTTAAACCACTTTTAATCCTCTCTTTTTACCTACCTTATCACTATCCTCTTTTTGTAGCTAATTTGAGCCTTTAAGCCTTTTATTTTTAAGCTCCACAAAATAATTTCCTAGCCGAATGAAGCTTGACCCTATCCTAGGATTATGATTTAGTATTGGTTGTGATGGTTTTGTTGAGGAAGATATTTTGGTTCAAGTGTGGGGTAATTTGGGTAAAGTTAAAGGTTTTGCAGTTTGTTATGTAAAAGGAGTTTGGTTCTTTGTTTGCACTTGCTATAAAAATCGAGAGAAGAAAGATGAGAACAGTGACATCGTTACCGACCCTAGTAGGCTTGGTACCGACCATCCCATGGGAAGAAAAAAAACAGTGAAAAGTCAGAGAAAAAATCAGAAAAGAAAAAAAGAAGAAAAGAGTTGAATAGTAAAAGTGTGCATGAGCCAAATCTTCCTTATTATTTTATAAGCAAGATTAGTAGGGATTTGAAAGGGGTTGAAGAGTTGAAGTTTGTACTTAAGTCTTAGTGAGTTTGGTATGTTATGTTTGGAGAGTTTTTGGTGAGTTATGTTGCAGAGTTTAAGAGTCCATATTCTCAGATTTTTAGCCCCATTACAACCCGGCCGAATGGAAGCTTCTATGGAGTTTTTCATTGAGCCTAAGTTCTCTTGATGATTTTACTTATTTTGACATCTTTGGTAGAGAGAATGGTGATATAAGTAACAATGACTATGTTGATTTTTGTATATAGGATTGAGTTGAGAGTTGTTATTCTAAGCCTAAACACTTGAGAGATGATGAAACACGTATACCCTTGTGAGGTTGGATTTTTAGTTGCTTTTACTTGAGGTTGATAATATATGTGTGATGACGTTAGATTCACTTGTACGTATATTTATTCTACTTGTGCATTGATGTTGCTATTTGATAAGGGCACTGACTTGAAGAATGTGATGATGGTTTTGGTTAATGTCTTGTTGATTACTTGAGGACAAGCAAGTCTAAGTATGGGGTATTTTGATATCCGCCTTTTTAGTCATGTTTTTCAGAGAGTATTTTATTGTGTTTGAGTCTTTTTCTTTAGTTTTGTGTTTTGTTTTGAGTCGTTTGTGTAGGTTTTTGTATTTCCTTAAGATATGGAGTCTACATAAGCTTTGGTGGTATTTTTATAGGTTTTGGAGCTGTTTGGAGTATTTTGAAGAGGAGCAAAGTCGAAAAAAGCACTTCAGGAATGAAGTTAAGAGAGACATGAAGATCAAGTTTAAATCCATGAGAGAAGTATAGAGACCCGTTACCGAGCATTAAGGAAGAAGAATCAAGGCAAAAAGGAGGCTAACGACCCCTCTACCGAAGCAATAACGAGCTAGTTTTCAACACTGCAGGGGTCGTTACCGAAGTGGCCAAGGTCGGTACCGAGGCTTTCGTGTCGGTAGAAGACAATACGAGTCAGCGCAATTAAATACTTTTTATCCCATATCTTTATATTATTAGATAGTTTTAAGGGATATATATTTTAGAAAATTTATTTTCTTATAGATAGCTTTAAGTTTCTCTATAAATACTCTTGTCTACCTCTAGTTTTTCTATCATCATCTTTTTGAAGGGGAATTTTAAGGAGGAGAGGAGAGAGGCGTGAGGAAGTTGAAAGAGGGACGAGTTTGTGGAGTTGCTTGGAGAACGAGTTTGTCTTGGATGTGGTTGTAAGTTTTCCTTTACTTAATTTAGTTGTTTTTAATTATGATTTGTGAGTAGTTCCTTCTCTCTAAGGTTGAGGTTAAACCCAACAATGGTTACGTATGCTTGCTTTTGATCATGTTTTGATTGTTTTTATTGCATGAATCTATTCTCTTGTTCTTAATCCTTAAAACGAAAGTTGATAAGGAATTTCTCGTTCATAGTTGAAGCGAAAGAAGAAACCTTGAATCAGAATAGTCAATTTAGGATTTTGAAGCAAAATTTGATCAATCCTAGTTGAAGTAGAAGAGATAGATAGTAAAGTTTATTGATTTGGCGAAAGTTGATTGATTTACTTGCTTAAGTTAACGAAAGTTGACGACTTTATGTGATAAAAGCATGATCTATATGTTTCATTAGCGTTTGCATGCATGATTATTATTGTGGGGATACCAAAACCTTAGATTTTCTCTCTCTCTCTCTTGATAAAAACCCTAACTTTGTTGATTGCTTGCGCCCTAAGTAAGAACACAACTTGATACCGACTTTCTCCCATGGACGAACCTGGCTTCGCTATACACAGCGAGGTCTTGATTATAAATTTATTTGTTGTCAAGAAACCCTCTCAACAGACTCCTCTCCAATTGTGTTCTTGAGGTGTTAGTGACGGAATCAAGATTGAAATTCTGGGTATGCTGAATTTACCTTGGTTCAATGACAAATATAAAATCTCTCGAGAGGGGAAATGCACATACTAAAAAAGTGGGTCGTCGAAGGATGTCCCAATTATTTAGGGGTGCATATATTGTAATTGCAATATAATAAAAATATTAAGTAAATATCTGTTAAGTAGAAAAAAAAGGATTAAAAAAAAAGTCAATAGAAAGTATTAACAAAATGAGGACAACTAGATAGGCTTATCATTTTTACATGGTACACTAAATAATTTTTTTAGTTATTTTCATATTGATCAATCAAAACTAGTTAAATTATACAAAATAGGTTTAATGATAAATACGATCCTCATTAGCAATAAAGAAATAAAAATTATAAGAAAAAAATTCTTCAGCCTTTTATAGTTGAGGAATAGGCCACAAATTGGAAAAGAATGGGCCCAAATGTTTAAGAGCCTAATTGTGAAGACCAAAAAATAAAATAAAGAGCGGGCACCAGTTTCGAACACTAGACTCTTTGATACATGTATAAAATTGTAGCCACTAAGGTAATTCATTGCTTTAAATTACTACCGCTTAGAGCACACCTAAGCCCACCCCTCGATCCGTCGGTGGATGTACTAAGGTTGACCCTTTAAAGATTTTCTATCCCACTAGTATTATTATCTTTTTTTTTTGATGAATCTAGTATTATTATCTAGAGAAGTTGTACCCCCTCACAATCTTATTGGTATATTATGTTTTGGGATTTTTGAAAGGTCCTGTGTATATTACCAAATTAGGGTTTCCACATAAAATTGTGGTTGTCGCTCTAATTAATTAGTGGGATCGAGTACTGCATGCCCAATTCATTCTTTTGGGTTCATTTTCTTATTGACCAACACATACAATCAAAATGCTCATCAGTAACAAAGACATACAATCCATTAACACATTTTCTTAGAGAATCTGGTGACCATAATAAGAACGTTCTTGACCAACCCATAAAAGTTATAGATAGTTGCAGCTTATTTCTTATATTACATGCTCGGAAGACTGGATTTGAAGATTGAAAACGAACACACATATATAACACGTACATAAGCTTAAGCAATCACTTGGAGTTGTGGCATTGAGTAGCTTCCAAGTGAGCTCGATAGATCGGCACAAGCTTCTCCTTCGAAGGTAAAATTTGCTTGACTATTTCGGAACGTTCAAACTCTTCCCTCCATTTACACACCGATGGGAACCCTTCTTTTGTGACAATTACCTTGCCAGTTGCTTCCTCCAATGCAGTGAGCCAATATCCTAAGAAGTTGGCCACAATATCCGTAAAGCCAATGCTTTCCCCTCCGAAAAACATCTTCCCCTCGAGCTCCCTGTCCAGGATTCTCATATTCTCCACCACTTCTTCAATTGCCTCTTCCTCTCCTCTCCACAATGCTTTCATGATCGATTGAAACAACTACACGAATTATTCACATATAATTGAGTCATAGCATTTTATTTAACGACGATCCAAAAATGATACTAGCTAGGAATTAATTCAAATTGAATGATGAAGTGAACTTCACCTTGTCATCAATGAATCGAGCCCAGAAACGAGCCAAGGATCTTTGGTAGGGGTCTCGGGGCATGATGGATGGGCCTGAGTTCCATGCCTCGTCTATGTACTAAAGGATCAACTGCGACTCTGCAATGCCCTTGGTCCCGTGAATCAGCACGGGGATCTTCTTATGAATCGGATTGTACTTGAGAAGATCGGGGCTCTTGTTCTTGAGATCCTCCTCAAAGAATTCGTACTCCACTCCCTTCATTTTCAGGGCAATCTCCACTCTGTTGTTGAAGGGACACCCCCCACGCAGTCCATGTAACATCACCTTCTTCTCCTCCATTTGGACTAGCTAGTTATTGTGTTCAATTTGCTACTTGTATCATTAGCTAATTCAAGTGTATATGTTTCTATATATAACTTGTGAATTTCAATTAATTCGTGCTTTTCTACTCTATTTGTCTGCTTACATATTGGCTTACCTCAGTAAGCCTGTGATGTCCACATATATATGGTTGATCAACTAACCCGTTTTTATTTTCTATATCTTATGGCATTATCGATCTTGGCTTATAGTTGCATGTCAACATTCTTCTATTGGGGTTGCAAATGTTTTAGTCTAATTCATGTATGTGTAAGTACATGTACGGAAAACGCGTGTATAGCAACGAAAAATTAGCCACAAATAGCCTTTGAAATATTTTAGCTAATTACCAACATAAATGATTGGAGAGTATATTCGCAACTAATTCTACATCTAATATACCTATAATGTTTTTCATGGCTAATTTTGTGGTTATTTAAACCATTGGCTCATTAAATGCTTCTAGTTTTGTTGTTTAATCGAACTACTCTTGTTTTACTTTACATTTCTTCAATCCAAATTTATTAAGATCGGGATTCTAGGTTGGATCGTTGAGGTACTTTTGGATCGGATCGTAAGATCGGATCGTAGAATCGTAAGATCCTACTTATAACTAAAAGTATGCAAGAATAACCTAATAGATTGTATATTTTATTATATATAAAGTAAAAAAATGATAAACAATATTAATTTGATTATTAAAAATGTTGTAGGATGGACTAGTCAACTATTTTAATGAAAATGATATATTAACCGTAAAATAATTAATAATATATAGTTAAAATTGTCATTTTATAGGATCGTTATAATCGTTTGTAGGATCGTTAAAATCGTATGTAAAAGTGAGATCGGATCAAGATTGTATTCTAAATTATTTAAGATCCTACCCCAATAAGATTCTACTTGGGACCGTGAATCGTTTCGCGTGTTATGGATCGTAGAATCGTTAGAATCGTAGAATCGGATCGGGATTCTGATAACATTGTTTCAATCTACACTTACACGTTCTTCAATTCAGCCTACACTTAAAGCATGTGCAACCAAGAGGAATCAACCTCCTCTTTGCACTCTCTTTCCTCAAAGTGAAACTCCCCTTGGTTGTAAAAATTGAAAGAAGAATCCCCTTTTAAAGAGAAATGAGAGTAATCCCCCTTCCATAGAGGAATGAATATTTTGGTCCTTGTTCCCAAAGAGGAACATTCACTCATTCACAAGTTGACACATGTATCCAACTTTCTACTAGCTTCATTTATTTCATTTCAACCTATCATTAAATATATTTCCAACAAAATAATAATTAATGTTAATTTAAAAAAATAATCAATTTTTATAATTTTTTATTATCTATAAATAGGGTCTAATATTATTGTTAATTAATGTCATTTCTCTCCTTCACTACTACTACTACCTTCCATGGATAACCACAATAAAAATCCAAATGACTTAAACACCCAATATAATCCAAATATATTTAATTTGGATCAAGTTCAAGCCATGCTACAAATGTTTGATAATCAACCAAGGCCAATTAATCCAAATTATATCCAAATAACTCAAACACCTAATATATATAACGTTATTTTTATTTTGTATTTTTTTGCACTTTATAATGTCGTTTAAAAGTTGTTTTAATGTTAATTAAGTTTATTTTTTAATTAGTAATTAGTGTATATTATCTTAAATCCAAATTATTTAAGTAAATATAATTTATTATTAGTTTAGTTGATTAACTAACTTTGTAAAAAAAATATTGAATGATATAAAATATGTAGAAAGTAGGAGAGAGGAAGTGAAAGGAGATACCCTTTGTTGTGGGGGAAATAGAGAAAGAGGAAGAGAAGGAGGAAAAGAAAAGTGAAAAGTGATTTTGATGATAGAGAAAATAAGGTGTCAAAAGAAGAGAAGGAGAGAGAAAAATGAGAGAGAATTGTACATCATCAAAATATATAGAGAAAAATTAGACTTGCACATTCTTCCTCTCCAATCCAAAATGCTTCTAGGGGTGAAGGCATGGAAAAAAACATTTTAGGTTGGGGTGAACGCATAATTGTGTGATAAGTGGGTGGTTTAGGTAACGGTGACATAATTGAGAACCTTCACCTATCATCCAATCCATTGACCACTCAATTTTATTTGGATTTTTATCTATATATTTTGGTTTCAGTTATTTGTGTGGGTCGGTCGCCTGTGGATAATTTCTAGTCCTAGATCTATTTAATGGTGCACAATATTCTTGACCATGAAAAAGAAACCTACCATAGATTTCGGCTTCCGCAAATTTTTGTATTTTGGAAATGCTGCAAAAAAACAAAATACTACTCCCTTCGTTTTTTAGAAGATATCTTTTTAGCCCATTTTTCTTATTATATAAAATATTTTTTTTTAATATTTTTTTCCTACTTCTTTCTCAATTTAGGCCCATTTTATAGAAATAATAATTACTCTTAACAATTTTCTATTTTCTAGGGGGTTAAAAATACATATATTTCTAAATATAGGGGTGATTTGGGTAAAAAATTCATTTCTTCTTAATATGTGTGTATCGAGTTATAAAGACATGTTTTAAGAAACGAGGAGAGTAATTGTTATGTGGTGATAGTGATATAGATATAGATACTAGTATGTATTCATGTACCTTGTACGGATTTGCTTAAATAAAATGTTAATAGACGTATAACTATACATATTTTATATAAAAAAATATCATGTCTAAATATAAAAATTAAAAATTATTATATGAAAATATATTTTTAAGGAACTAATATTTTGATTATTTTATTTAACATCTATAATCTATAACTACATATTAAAGTTGTATCTTTTCGAACCACCAAAACGATTCTGACCCCACCTCATATTTACAAAATTAATTTTTTATTCCTAATATTTTAACTTTTTCCTATTAAATTCTTCTTTGACTATTTAAATCTATCTTTAACATCAAACAAATATCTATTTAGTATAACAATATCTTTTGAAAACTTCCTTATATAAATATTTAAAATTAAAGATTAACAAATTTAAAATATTTTAAAATAAGTATAGATATCTTTTCACGAATTTATTTATAGACATATATATTTTTCTTTTATAATAAATTAATTTATTATAAATACTTATAATGTTTAAAAATAATAAAAATAGGTAATATAATATTTAATATATATATATATATTGAAATATTTGACAATCTCTAAATTAAGGTACATAGAAAGTAATAAAAAATAAAATATTTAATTTTATCTAATCTTTACTTTATCGAGCCATAAAATGAGTTTGGCCTCACCTTAAATAAAAACAAATAATTTTTTAATTATATTCTATAAATAAATTATTTTTATCTTTTTCTTTCATATTTTATTATTTCTTATTTATTAATTTAATTATTATTTTATGCAAATCTTATCTCTTTCATATTCTAATATATAAATGTTTTTTATTGATTTGTTATATTTTTTTTGAATTAAATATCTATAAAATATCATCAAGGAAAATGAGAAATGTACATTATTTTACCTTAATAATCTTTTTTATTCTCAACATTAAACTTAATAATTTATATTTATTTTTTTTATTTGATTCCAAAAAATAAAAAAATTTGTACATTGTATAGGCAATAAATTACTTACATTAATTTTTATATGATATAAAATACCGAACAATAGTCGTGTATGGCACGACGGGTACAACTAGTTATATATTAAAGCTATACATTTTTGAGCCACCATGTTGATTTTCGCCCCATCATAAATTTAAAAATTATTTTTTATTTATATTGATTTAGCTTATTCATTGAAATCCTTTTCTATCTATTCATGTGAAAAATAATTTTTAAATTCGAAATTTAAATAAAAATAAAACAAATTATTCTATCTTTATCTTTTTATCTATTTATGTAAAATATTTATCTTAAATCATATTTTAATAAAAATAAAAAATCAATGTCAAGATAATTACTTGCCTAATTTGAATCTTGATAAAAAAAAATTATATTATATTTTCCTTAATTTTATTTCGGACTTATTCATGTGAATATAGAAAAAATTGCCTTTAAACAATTCAGTCTTATTCATAGTTTTTCATCTCTTCTTATTAATTATCTTTTTAAAATTTTATTTAAAATATTTTTAAATCATTGAATTTGATTAAAAAATTAAAAGAGTTTACATTATTTTTCTATTTTTATATATTTTTTAAAAAGAGTAATTAAAATATTCATATTTATATTTTTTCATAAATAAATTATCATTAAGCCATCAAAATCATGTTGGAAGCACTTTAATAATTTTGCCTTTGTCTCACAGAGTAAGGTTCAAATAAAACAACTCTTTATCCAATAAAATAAGGAGCTTTTAGAGTCCTTGGATTAAGGTGATCCAAGGGCTGATGTTCTATCTCTTATAGGGACGCGGTGGCATTTTCATATGATATTCACGTTTTTAGTCTATTTTTCGGTTTGTTTCTTAGTTTGTTTAGGTTTAGTTTTAGTAGTTTTTAGAGTTAGTTTGGTGTGTTTTTGGATGAGTTTCCATATTTTGTGAAAAATATGGAAGCTACTCCGTTTTGTGTCTTTTTGTAGGTTTTGAGCAGGAAAGAGTGCTTTTGGAGCTGAATTGGAGTGCTATGGTGGAAGTCGGAAGAACCTGAAAATAAAGAGGTTGAAGTCCAAGCTGTTAAGTGAAGAAGAGTTGAAGAAGCCAAATCTCAGCCTCGTTAACGAGGCTGTGAAGGGTCGTTAACGAGGCATAAAAATAGAATTTTTTGATGGATTTTGTGATTCCTACCGACCTTGTGCGGAAGTCGTTAATAATGATTCCGTGTCGGTAGAGGTTTTAAGTGAATTTTAGAAGTTTTAAGTGATTGTTATGGTTGTTATATCTTCTATCTTCTATCTTGTTATCTTTTTAGAGTTAGTTTCTATCTTTTAAGGTTTTAATAGATAGCTTTATTAGTATAAATACCCTTCTTTCTAGCCTAGAAGAAGGAGGGACGATTTTATTTTCTTCTAGGAGAACCGATTGGGGAGTCGAGTGGGAGGATTGCGAGCCAAGGTCGATCGAGAGAGAGAGAGGTTGGGTCATTAATCAAGTTTTTCTACTCGGTATTGTTTTGTTTTCGGTTTCTTCTGAAGTTTGTAAGACGATAGTTTTCTTATTAATTTAAAGTAAGTTTGTTTTTTTCAATGTTTTCTTTTGTTGAAGTAGTTTGCTTTATTAATATGAGTAGTGAGTAGTTTTCTTATCTAGGGTCGGGGTTGAAGCCCGACATAGTTATGCATGTTTGGTGAATGACTTGATGTTTTGAATGCAGTTTATCTATTTTTAGATTGCTTGGTGTGCTTATGCTTGGGCGATAGTCGAAGTAATTTGAGTTTGCAACTTGATCGAAAGAGAAAGTTGTCAACTTGAAAGTTGATATTGTTCGATTACGAAAGTTTCGAGCTTTGGATCCAAAACAAGTGATTGAGTGAATTAATTGATGAGAATTGATTGATTTGCTTGCTAGTCAGCGAAAGTTGATGAATCTATCTATTTAAAGGCATGATCTTTATCTTCTTATGAGTTTTTATGCATAGCTATGTTGCGGTAACCCTTGTCCTAGGTTTTTATTCTTATTTAAGTTTGCATCCGTTATCAAGTTACTTGCCTCGGTACCGAACCTGAGTTTAGGTCGTTAGTGTGAGTTCGTAGAGTCATCCAGGTTCGTTAACGACCTTGACAAAGTCGTTAACGAGGTTGGTCGTAAGTGTTTTGTGTTGTTTTGCTTTGTTTTTAGTAGTTGATAGACAAACAACCATGCTTCCCGTGGAACGATCCTGACTTTGCTATACTCAGCGGGGTCTTGACTTATAAATTTATTTGTTGTCCAGAATAACCTCTCAACATCGTAATTTCTCGAAAATTACAAAGTTCATCATTATCGTGAAAAAGTGCATTGTTAAATACAAAAAGTGCATTAGTAAGCCAAAAAAGTGCAAACAAAAATGAAGCCACTGGGGCGCTCCATGTTCTGTTCACTGTAAAAGTGCATTGCAAAATACTAAAAAGTGCATTAATAAACCAAAAAAGTGCATCATCCTAGGCATCTAATTAACTTGATTCCGATTGAACTTAATCACCCAAAATATTTGGGTTTAGTAATGCACTTTTTGTATAACGTAATGCACTTTTTCACTATAACGAAGCACTTTTGTAATTTTTGAAAAATTACAAAAAATACCACTGTGTCCATAATTTCCGAGAATATCAGCCCTTGGATCAAGGAGATCCAAGGGTTCTAAACACTCCTTATTTTATAGGATAAGTAGTTGTTTTATTTGAACCAAACTTTTTTCTCACATTATACCTCATGTAATGTTTTATATAAAATATTTATAATAAACAAGTTATTTTAATTTTTATATTAAATTGAAATCATTTATTAATAAATTAAGGATTAAATCCATGAAGTCGTGCATGACACGACATGTATAACTAGTATAAATATAACCTCTATTAAAAATAGTAATTGAAATTGACAAATAAATTGTACGTATTTATCTAAAAAAAATTCTACTATTTGCTATTTATTTTCCTATCTAAAAATAAGTATTAAAAATTGAGGCAAAGATTATATAGATCTATATCCTATCCAAAAATAATAATTAAAAAATTGATATAGGCAAGGATTTCTTTAAAATTTTGTACATATCTTTTCTTAAAAAAAACTATCTTATCTAAAAATAATAATTAAAAATTAATATAGGTAAAGATATTTTTAAAAAAACTAATATATTGTATGTTTGCATAACATATAAATATAACCAATTAAAAATAATCCGATTAAATTTCAACCAATCGAATTGATTTTTTAAAAATAAGTGATATATAAGATGATTTTATATATTATTTTAACTTTCGTTTTAATATATAGTAATGATAGGCGAAATTATAAAGCTTTTGAATTAAAATTCATCAAATAATGGGACAAATAATATGCACTGGTGCCCTTAGATTAAGGAAATCACCTCTGCAACATCCGAAACTTATCGAATATCCAATTTATGTAGACTCTAGTCGTTCAACCACGCGAATCTTCGGATGATGGGTGTATTCATCGAATACACTTGCCAACAGCATCCAACCATAATTTCAAAACTCTTAAAATTAATTGAAAATTCATTAATCTCAAGAGAAAAAAAAAATACTGATCCAAACGTCTCCTCCATCTGAGTATTGCCGATTGCCTCATCTCCTGAGCATCCATTTCAGAATTTCAGAATCCAAACCCTATAATTTGGCGTCTCCCCCGTGTTGATCGAACGTCCAATGGTGACCCAGTGTAAGTAACTTTTTCCAACCACCACCACCAGCTCAGATTCTTTTTGCTTGTTTAATTAGGTAGATGTTCGGTTAAACAGATATGTTGAAAACATGAAATTCTGGTTGCCCAAACCTCAATTGTGTTCTTACATCTGTCAAATGTGATAGCTACGCCATCGAACAGATCTACTACTTCTGTTCAATGGTATTGGAACATCTGTTTCTCTGCTTTTGTTTAAATTTATTGAATTATCCTTTTCCCTTTTAGCTGCAATTGATTGTACTTACTCATTGTATACCCTTTCAAACTAGTTTTGACCTCTCCTTCACGTTGAAGTCTCCTCTCATGGTGCTGTCTTACTTCAGCCTTCTACTTTTTATTTTTTATTTTATTTTTCAATTAGAATTTTTTTTAAAAAAAAATTGGTCAGCAGAATGTTATGGCTGATAAAATACCCCCTTGAAGAAAATGGGGTGCACATCATCATCCTTTCTGAAAAGTGGGTGCAAGAGGAGAACAATGGAAATTCTGGAGGTCGTTGTCTTCGTCCCAACTCTCTGGATTCCATCCCAAATTTACTTTCAAAGACCTCTCAAGGGCTTGATTCCGCAGAATCTAATTGATCGATTAGGGGCTCTTCGCAGCCGTATCACTTTGATTGCACAAGACACTGGTCAGTGTGCTTAATTACTTTAGTTTTCTTATTGTCATCATTTGAATATAAAAAAGGGCTTTGTGATGCATGATTTGATGGTCTAATTATGGTTTTAATGGCAATAGATGGATATGCAACCAGTGAGCTTAAAGCAGCCCTTGAAGAGTATTTGTCCATCCTCATTGGATTCACCAAGAAAGGTCTTGCAAACCTTAATTTGCCACTTCCTTGATAATTTTTTTTAAAGATCAAAACAATTTGATCCTATGAGGATGAATAATCATGACTTGTATGTAAGTGTTTCAGAGATGGGTCTTGAGGAATCAGTAAAATTCAGGTGGACAAGTACAAATGATGGAAGACATGTAAGCATGAAGAGACAAAATTGGAATTAAATCAATGCTCTTGTTTTTGTTTTTTTTTTCTACAATATAATTATTGCAAGGAAACTTTGCATGACATCTCATTGCTCTGATTTCAGGAGGTGTGTATATCAAACTTGTGGTTTGAAATGCTGTGTGTCATCTACATGCTGGCTGTCTTGACACTTTCCGAAGCCAACGAGTTGCTGATTCCAAAGCTACACTCCGGTGGCTCCTCACAAAGGACGGTTTCCCTAGGTGTGTCCCTATTTTGATCGTACTTCTTGCTAAGCACATCAATCATATAACAATTTGTTCCTGACTCATCATGATTATAATACCAGATTGCCAAAGGGATGCCATTGATCTGCTGTTGAAAGCAGCCGGGTACTTGGATTTCTGTGTAAAGAGGATACTAGCTCCCTTAGCTCCTGATTCAAAGTAAGAAAACAATCGCATCTAAAACGTTATCATTTATATCGTATATTAATGCATGTACAGGGTGATTTAAATATGCATGCATGTCCAGGGAGAAATTGCCTGCTGATATGCAGGACGGCGTGCTGCAAGCTCTTTCGATTCAAGCAATCGGGCAGGGTACAGAACTACAGCTTGGTTTGGCAGTTGAAAACAAAAGAGCCACATTATCTGTCAAGAGGAGGCTAGCTTGTGAAGAACTTACCTTCTTTAGTCAGGTAAAACACTTTGCTAAATGAAAAAACATATATAAGTATATGCCTATTGCAAGCCCATCCTCTAGTTTGGTTACTGCCTGCATTTGTTTTTCAGGCTCGTTTCTTGTTATCGGGATGTGATCTTAATGAGGCTGATCTGAAAAAGCACTTGGCATTCATCCAATGGAAGTACCTAGAGGCCAAGGTTTCTTGAAACTCCTCTATTTGATCTAAGCCTTTGCTACTTTTCATGATGACGGTGTCTAACTAAACTATACATAATTTACCAGGCTGCAGCCTATTACTACCATGGGCTGATCATAGATAAGGGTTCCGAGCCACAAAACCATGTTAGCGCCCTAAGTTGCTTTCTTGCCTCACAAGAACACCTATCAGACAGCAAGAAGTCCTGTTTAAGCTTCTCCTTGGCTAACCCCTTAACGAGGTCTTGTTTTCTATTGAATTCACAATGTTACCGCTTGGTTTTCTTTCAATTGTTGACGGATTCTCATGTTTCTTGTACTAAGGCCTGTGCCTCCATGGGGCGTCATGAAGCAAATGCACCAGAAAATTCCTGACATGGCATCTAAGAAGCTGCAGGCTTATAGTGATTACTTGCTTGACCAAGAGAAGTAGGCATTCTCTGCACTAGATTTGAATTCTTTGCGCTTTTGTTACGACATTGAAGAATCTTGGCTTGTAGTTGCTAACTTGTTTTGAGGTTGATCACAGAGGACTACACGCGGTGCCTGACCTACCAGAATTTTTGTTATCATTAAGATCAGACGATTATGAGTTACCAACAGTTGATCCGGCATGGAACAAGGAAAACTGGGAATTTCCAGGGAAGGTAGTTAAGGCATCTTGAAGACTTGAAAAGATAGATAGATGGATAGATACGCATACAAAGTTCCAATGGCTCTTCTTATGATATGAACTGTGCCAATGGTTTATACCGTGTAATCCCACATATAATTAAATAGTGTTGCACTGCACTTGGTAATAGCAACTGCTTAGTATCAATTTCCGCATACAAGAAGTGACTTTTTATTTTGTTCGCAAAAGGTACTAGGCTATATTAGAAGGTGAGAGTGAGGTTGAAACTGATGGCCATACCTTGATCCTAACTAAACCCAAACCCAAAATGAGCCGTACCAAATATAACCCGAGAATGCAAAACACGAACCCGATCGAACCCAAAATCTACCTGATTAACATACAATAACTAAATCAAATCCATCTATATTATGTGTTATCGTATTAATTATGCCATATAAGCATATTTATTTTTTAATTTATATATTTGTCAATAAATTTTTTAGTATTTATAATCTTTATATTATAATAATATTTCTTATTGTGAGCGGGTAAAACAAATATAGTTACCATACTTATTTTCGTTATTAAACGTATTTCTTAAAATACTGCGCATTTATTATTATTTTCATTTATTTTCCTATTATTAAAAATATAGTAGAGATTCTATCCTTCAAATATGATGGAATTAAACTTGGAGAAGGGGAATATTCCTAGCTTGGGCTCTAAGCAATCTGACTAGCCGTAGGATATGTAGAAAGTCGACCCTCTTGATCTCCTTCTTCCATTATAAATACACGCCCTAGGCGTGTAGGGAGAGACACATGCGCACATCGGCGTATTCAGAAAACTTGAACAGGCTAATACTCGCTTAGCTCGACTGTTCAGTCATTCATCGCTTTCTCGTTGTACCTCGACGCTCGAAATGACAATTCGCTCTTTTGACTTAGGCATCAGAGGTGGACTAGGGGGTCTCCGCCCCCTGTGTCCATTATTTTGCAGGTTTTAGGTCATACGGTGTGGAGCGGAAGAGGAAGGAGCATTCAATTAGTGCATTGAAGACCGACTTTTTGTGTACTAACAATTGGCGTTGTTTGTGGGAATGAGGATTAAATCCATGAGTAATTGTTCCTAGAAGAAAAAGAAGTAAATTTTCGAAGCCCTGGGGCAATCGCGAAAAGTGAATCGATCACAACACCTCAGCGAACAGATCCGCGATCGCGGAATGGAGTTCCGCGGCCTACAAACACCGCGATCGCGGCCCACTAGAGTACGCCCGGTAACCCAAAGTTGAAAACTTGATTGTTAATCAATGTTTAACCACAATCAAAGCGAAGAAAACCTAACAAGGGAAAAGCTGGTAACTTTCTGGTGCAGATTCGAGACCCGCACAAGCGACGAAGATCGATATTCGCTCGATTGGACGCGTGTAGGGACCGAAATTGACCGCCAAGAAGGCCGCGATCGCGGCCCGATACACCGCGATCGCGGCCCACACCTCCGCGACCACAACACCCTAATCCGTGGTCGCGCCCCCCCCCCCCCCCCCCGAAAACGAATATATGCGAAAATCGACATGCCGGAACGAACCGGATAGGCTTGGAATCCAACAGTAAATATGTTGACGGACTATGAAAGAGATTCATGGAAGAATACGAGCCCAAGAAGAAGTACTTTTTTCGTTGGGACAAGCCTAACGGGTTTTCAACAATCATATACCTATTGTAGGGTAATCGTGACCTCTCCGCATAGGTCCCATACAATTTGCTTGAAATAGAATCGGATCTTACTTGCCATAGGCTGAACATCATCCTAAACGTAAAACCAATCGTAAAAGCAAGTGAAACAATCATCTATTTAGTAATCAGAAGCCTTAATCGCTGAAATAAGGAGATTAAAGTAAATCAGAGCTATTTAAGAAGTTTGATGTCCAACTTGGTCATCAAACACCGACATGATCAAGAAAAATTGGAGAGTCTGAGCGAAATTTACCAATCCTAATAGAGCGTATCCATTTGTTCTTTCTTTCAAAGATCATCCAAAAAATGGATTCCAAGTCAAGCCACAAGAGAAGTTCTCAGAAGATGTCAAAAAGCGATCAATCCATGCAAGCGTAAGGCTGGAATCGATCTCTGACAACCAAGAAACAACCTTTCCTGGCCCCGAAGAAACAACGAACTCGCCAACCCTAAATCACCAGCGAATTCCAGCGCCACCGCGATCGCAGCATCGTTAGCCGCAACCGCGACCTTGTCGACCACGACCGCGGTCTGTACCACCGCGACCGCGGCTGGGCAATGGCGATCGCCGTGTGGTCTTTTGAAATCCGAAAACCCTAAAATCGCTAGGGCAAACTCCGATCATCGCTCGGAGAATAATCAAGACTCATAGGGTGATCAAGTGAAACTCCGATATTTGAACGGAAGATCAAACCCTAGAGAGTGCCAACAAGACAACTTGCTTTAGGATGATCAAATCCGTGACCCAACCTCACCCTCAAAGCATGATTGCTCTTCGTGCAAGACAAGCGAGGTTTGGATCAAGCGACGAAATCAATGGTCATAGCGCTACAGAATTTGATGAAATTGATCATCATTGGGAATCAGCGTTGTGCGTCACTGAAACCGAAAGCAATCAAGCTAGTGGGACATCAACCACCATCAAGAATAAAGACGAGATTGTGCTTAATGTGCACTCTAGCTTCGGCTTTAAGAGAGAACCATCGGATTCAAGACAAGCAAAATAGAGTGAAGCCTTGTTGCTATCAAGCCTCAGAGAAATCGCTAGGCTAAAGTGTTCTTTGTAAAAGATCCAAGAAAAGCGCCTCAGCAGTGAATCGGCGATCGAAGGGACCAATTGACGGCTCGTTAACTGTTATTGGATTTGCCGATAACCGCCGCGGTCCCGAGCCGGTAAAAGCTGATGAGAAGATCGAAGAAATACAAAAGTCAAATAAGAGGGAATTATTGTAGTCGCGAAACCTCGCGAGCGACGAAGACCGCGATCGCGGCCCCTGAAGGCCGCGGTCGCGGCCAGTTTCTAGAAAATGATTGTCGCCTCAATTAGAGCACACCGCAACAGCGGGTTCCCAAACCGCGACCACGGTTCGGCCCCGTAAACTTCAAATTGAAGATAGACCCTTGAAATTGTACGACGCGTGTTGGAATCAAGGATTCGAGACTACGTGTTGGGGCATTGTAAAACTGAAAGGTCAATAATGCTCGAATATGATACACTACAACAGAAATGCTTTTTTGCGACTATTATTTTAGCGAGAAATTTATTTTCCTCACTAAATGTGACTTTTGGCGAGAAATTTAATGATTTCTCTTTAAATGTTACTTCACTTTTAGCGAGTAGTTTCTCTGTTAAACATCACATTCTACGACAAATATATTGGTTCATCGCTATTTGTATGCTTAAGGTCAACAACGACGAATTTTGAAGCATTTATTATTTTCGTTGCTAAAAACATTCAACGAGGACATAATATGTTTGACAAGCAATTATTCACAACCCGCAATATTCAACTATATATGATGATATTTTTATTTCCTCGCTAAAAGTACATTATATTTATTAAAATTTTCAATTAATTAATTATTTTCTTTTATAATTTGTATTTTCCCTTCATATTTTATCTCTTATAAAAAAGAAAAATTACAAGATGATACAAATTACATTATCTATGTTTTTTTATCCATTTATGATGTGAAAAATTCTCAATAAACTAATTTTAATTCAAAATGATAAAAACTTATCTTATATATTCATGATTACTTTCCTAAAATAAATATTAATAAAAGTATATTTTAAAATTTTCAATGAATATAATATTTTCTTTTATATTAAATTAAATCTTTTTTCAATGAATAAATTATTGGTAATATATGTGCATTTATATCATTTTAAGATAATATAAAAAATAAGATAAATTAATTTAAGAAACATTCTATCTAAAATACAAAATTTTACCTAAAATAAAATAAACTATAAGAGCATTCAATATTAATGCTAAATATTAAAATTAAACCATCTAAAAAAATTTCACATAAAATTTTATATTTTTGGCAATTTACATACATTGAAAAAAATCTATCTAAAATTCCATTTTTGAAAATCCTATGTCATATATAATATATTCGGATAAATTCTATCTAAAATTAGTATCTCCTTCATCAATCAAACCTTAAAACAGTACAGGTAATTAAACGTTAAAGAGGAACTTAACAAATTGAATTCTCCTTGAAAAAAATATTGTTTGTGCACTCACGTACAGATAATTAAACGTTAAACATTGTTCAATTACTATCTAAAATTACTCTCTCCTTCATCGATCAATTGAATTCTCCTATGTACGCAATTGAATTCTCCTATGTACGTGTAATATCACTAATTGTAATATTCATGTAATTTATTGTTTTTTTAATCTCAATTGAACGATCCTATGTACGTAATATCACCAATCTCAATTGCCATCACCCTACAAGTATTGAAATCTCAATTGATCGGTTCAATTGCCATCTTCAATTCAATTTTATACAGCGAAAACAAATAATACAATTGATCGGTTCATGTATTCAATTTTATAGCAATAACAAGTATGATAGGAAAAAAAAAAGAATCGTTAGGTTTTTATGAAAGGAGTACTAGAGATTAGTATTTACTAGTTATACCTGTCGTGTCCTGCACGACTACCACACAATTATAAAACTATTTTTATGCATATTATAAATTGAATATTTCTATAAAATTGTTAAGATGAGTCCAATATGATTTTGATGTCTCAATGGTAATATATTTATTTAAAATAATAAAAAAATATTTTTAAGTAGAATCATTAAAATTTAAAAATCATTTTAAAAAATAGATAAAAAGGCAAAAATAATATAAATTCTTATATTTTTTAATCAAATTGAATCCTTTCAAAAATCTTTTTGATAAATAGTTAAAAAATCACTAATAAGAAAAGATAAAAAAAATATGAATAAAAATTAAATTTTTTAAAGATAAAAACATCTTCTATATTTACATGAATAAGTCAAAAAGAAAATTAATTAAAACATAATGTAAATTTTTATCAAAATAAAATTTTCTAGATATTAAAAATTTTACTTTTTTTAATCAAAATTTGATTTAAGATAAATATTCTATATAAATAGATAAAACGATAAATATAAATTATTATTTTTTTATTATTTTTAATTAAAATTCGAATTAAAATTTTCACATAATATAGAAAAGAATTTAATTGAAAAAGCTAAAATAATATAAATAAAATAGATTTTTTACATATAAGCTTGTGCCAAAATCAATAAGGTGGCTCGAAAACGTATATAATTTATTTTAATTTTAGATAAAATCTTTTAGATATAATCAATTATATACTTAGAATCTATCCTATATACTATAGTTTATTTTATGTTAGATAGAATCTTTTCAATATATATAAAATGTGAAAAATTAAAAAAAATTCTATGTGGCAAAATCCTAATGGATCAACATGAAAATGACATGTACAAAAAATCCTAGGTGGCACATGGTAAAATCCTACGTGGCAGATAGCTTATAATATGATAGAAAAAATAACTTAAATAAATTATTATAAATAACATTCATCAATATCATTTTACCAAATATTTAATGCTTTAATACTTTATTTTATTTTAGATATAATATTTTTAAGTTAAATAAATTATCATATCAAATATTTAACATTAATACTTAAGATTTAACCTTAGATAACAATTTTATGTTAGATAGAATCTATCTTTCCTAGATTATTTTATCCTATTTCTATATTATGCTAAAATAATATCAACATATATAAATTTTCAAAATAAAAAATCTTATGTGGCGAAATCCTAGGTGGCTTAATGTGAGAACGACACGTAGGAAAATCCTAGGTGGCGCAACGTGTGGCCTTATTCCTTGCGTCTTTTATATATATACATAGATTCTTAACTAGTTGTACCCGTCGTACCATGTACGACTACGATCGATATTTTATAGACATTATAAATAACATATTAATAAATAAAAATATAATATATAATATAATATATGTAATTTATCCCTCATAGAATGTATAATTTTTGTAATCAATATAAAATATTAAATTTAATGTTGAGAATGAAGATATATTATTGATATTTTATTATTTTCCATGTACGTAAATTTAGAGATTATCAAATATTTCAATATATCTAATTATCTATTGAATATTTTATTATCTATTTTTATTAATTTTAATTATTATAAATATTTATGATCAATTTTAATTATATCTAAATAAATTCGTCAAAAGATTTATGCAAAATGATTTATATTTATTTTAAAATATATTAAATATTTTATCTTTAATTTAAAATATTTATAAGGATCCTTTCAAAAGATATTGTTATACTAAATAGATATTTGTTCGAAGTTAGAGATAAATTTTAATAGTTAAAAAAGTTTTAATAGAAAGAAATTATAATAATAGAAATAAAAATTAATTTTTTAAATATGTGGTGGAGCCAGAAACGTTCTGGTAGCTCGAAATGGTACAACTTTAATATATAGTTATAGATTGTAAATTTATATCTTATTTTTAGTGAGATTTTTTACTAGCTCTAGGATTCGATCACTAGACCATTTATAACAGAGAATATTGACAAAGACTAGCGCTAGGGTTCGACCACTAGACCATTTATAACTTTCATATAGCAATATAGCATGAGCTTAAAACCACTACACCACCACACACATTACGTAATTTTAGGGGAATAGATTTATTATAAATAACATTTACTAAAGTAAATCGAAGGAAAAAAGCAGTGTTGTCGTCCATGCCCGGGCAACTGCGTAAGGACAAGGATGATGCTTTGAAATGATATAATTTTTGGCTCGCTAATCAGTTCAAGCAATGTGAATATTCCTTTTGTAGGTCTCAACCTAAGCTACAGTATGAATGTGCTACCTTTTTCGAAAGAATAAGGGATGGCATATGAATATGGGTTAAACAGGACAAGATTTAGAGGTGGTTCGATTAAAATGGGTGTAACTTTGTGCTCGTTTATCGAATTAGGGTGTACTATATATCAAAAGAAAGCTCTCAACGAGACGCATTTATTCTCATGTCGGAGGGCTTGTCCATATCGTAATCTCGAAAAAAAAACTTGTTTAAGCCTCCAAATCCGATCTTTTTTTGTTGAAAACGACCCTAAAACGCCCCAGTTTTGACCTTTTTCTGTAATTTGGCTCCTCCTGACTCGTTCTATCGATCCGTTTGATGGATGTGTATTGTAATTTGAGTCAAGAACTTCGAAATGAGTGGTCATAATAGGAAGACGAATGTTGTAGTGAAAACTTATGGTCTTTTTTTAACTTCTATATAAGAGAAACTAAACGTCCCATTTCCGACTTTTCTTGCAATAATACATGAAATGGATATGATGAACACAAAGACAATTAATTTTAAGGTTTAGGGTTGGGGATTATTGGACTTTGGGGTTTAGGATTTGAGGGTTTAGGTTTGGGATTAGGGTATAAGAGTATGGTTTTGGGGCTTGAGGTTTGGGATTATGCTTAGGGTTAGGGTTTATGGATTGTGATTATTAAGATTTAGGGTTTGGGGTTATAGGGTTTAGGTTTGGGATTAATTATGCTTAGGGTTAGAATTTATGGTTTAAGACATCATGTTTGGATTTAGGGTCAGGGTTTTAGTTTGGGGTTTAGGGTTTAGGTTTTGTAGTAACGGGTTTGAATTTAAAGTTTTGGGTAATATATAGTAGAGGTGTCAAAAATACCTCAATCGAAATTCAAAAAAGCGACGTTCTGAGAAATTGACATTCTATAACATTATTTATTATCATTATTAATTTATAATCATGGCATCATGTAGATATGTAACTATTTTGAAAGTTTAATCAAGAGATAATGTTTTTATATAAAGTTGATAATTTTATTGTTATTTAAGTTAAACAAGAAATTAGAACTAAAAATTTTAATTAATCAATATTAATTGTGCTTAACTGAATTTAATTAACCAATATTTATTTTGCATAATTTTTATATTACACATTATGGATTTATCATTCTACCAAAAAAAATTATATGGCTTTATCATATTCTTAAAATTAATATTAATACAAAATCACCACAATTTATGAAAACTAGTTATAAAAATAAGAGCGCTAAACCAAAATAAATAGGCGGTCAAAATTAGAAATTAGGCGGTCAAAATTAGGCGGTCAAAAAAACAAAGGATTTGGAATTGGGAATAAACCCATTGCCGGCTGTTGGCGTTGCCTCAGCCTTCTTTTCCGCTCCACACTCTCTCTCAACCAGAACCAAGATCTCTCTCGCCGCCGTTTGCAGTTCCGCCATCTGCATTTGCTAGCGGTTCTGATCTCCTTTTCTTGCGTAAGTACCCATCTCCTCTTCTTGCTAGCGGTTCCTGATTTTGTGCGATTGATCCTGGAGCAGTTCCGATCCTGGTTTTAGCCGCTAGCAATTCCAATCCTAGTTTATTGTGTGATTGATCCTAGTATTGTTGGGGATAATTTGTGCACAATTTGATTGTATTGGTATGATTGCTAGTTAAGTGTTAGGGTTTGGAGTTCCTGATGTTAGGGTTTTTCTTGAACTGGCATGTGTGAATGATTTCTAAGGCTAAAAAAATTGGAACTTCTGTGAAGGAATTAAAACTTCAAAATCAGTTTCTAAGTCAGTTCATCTTCTTAGTGAAACTTGCCTGCAATCTGCCTTGAATGTGAAATTATTATATGATCTACCATAGATGAGTGTGGAATTATTAGATGATTGTTGATGTGCAATTTGAAGATATCCGTTTCTGTTTCATCTTATTTTGTTTGAACAATTTGCTTAATTACAGTTTATTTTGACAACAACAAAAATTAATTATGAATTATTGACTTGCCGGAAAAGCTAATTGTAATTTAAAATTTAGATGTTTTCACAAACCAGTTGAGGAATTATAATTTTTTGAGCAAGTGAGAATTTAGCGGTTCCGAGTCTTGTGACTCTGTGTACTTGGTTTCACATCACCTGTAACCAAGACAACCATGTTACCAGAGTGTGAGTTTTCCCTCTCCTCTTTTTATTTCCCCTGATCAAATTTTGCTTGATTTGTTGAAGGTGCTTTATTTGCTTGATTCTTGTTGTAATTACTGACTTAGAGCTAGTTTTGTTCTTTGCCTTTGTTGTTTCGCACTTATTTTTTAGTATGTGCTCTATTTTGATCAAATTCTTTGCGAGCAAGGTTGAGAATCAATTTGAGAGCAACAGAATGTGAACAACGAGAACAAACATAAAGAAAATTCCATCTTTGCCACTAAAGTTGTGCCACACATGAACTCCATCTTGATATGCTATTTAACATTCCATATATTTCTGAGACATCATTGTCCACGTTGTTTTGAAGATTCATACCTTGATATGCTAGTTAAGAACTTAAGATTCCACATATTTCTCTTAGAAAGAAAACACTTGATACTGTAATGTACCATGGTTTTACTAGAAAATAACGTATCTTTTGGTGCAAGTTTATTAGATTTCTTTGTTCCCTTTTAAATTGGAAAGAGCCAATGATGCAATAGAATGTGATCAGTTTGTTGATCTTTATTTATTTCAAGTGCTTTCATATTTTATGTGGGATACAATTTGCATACTATGCTGAAACTTTGTTCATTTCACTAAGATTTTGTGCATAAATCTACAGGAATACAATCTGTATTCTATAACTGAGTTGTTTTAATTGTGTCTAGTGAGTCCTTTGCCCATTGTATAACTTAAACTAGCTAATCTGTACTAATACTTTGAGCTGCAAATGATTTGTGCCACTTGATTATCTTATGATGCTAATGGTGCAGGGACCTTGGCAACTCTTTCTGGTCACCTGGTGCCTGATCTTGGTAAACTAGAACATCTTCAATATCTGTAAGCGCATTATCTACTTTTCATCTTTACACTGTATCTTATAACCCCTATTTATTATCACATGATTCACATTCTATGTTAATTATCTTATTTCTGCTGACAGATTGAATCTACTCACTTCATGAACTTCAATTCTCTGTTTCACGGAGCTTTACAAGAACAAAATTAAAGGCGGTTTGATTTATTTGTGAGAATACTTGCTTTATTTAGCTATACAAATTAGTGTGGTACTTCTGCCTTTGCTTCTATAATCATGTACTTGACTATTAATGACCACTGAAGGAAGTAATGCTTTAAACTCTTTTGAAGTAATGAGAGGTGTGAAACTTAGAGAAAGGGAAGGAACTGTGATTAGGCTAGGAAAAGGGAAAACAGGAAAATCTCCCAAAATTTACCAAGGGTATGTTTTAGGTGTAAATGGGGTAATTAGTTTTGCAAGGGAAAACAGGGAAAGCATCCAGGAAGCAGGTTTGGTGTACATGGTGGAACCCATAAAACTAACTCCCAAGCACCACCTACATCTTTTGCTACCCAAAAGATTCCAAGCCTTTGTTGAAGCTCAAGTTCAAGACTCCTTTCCAGAGTTCTTGGATTTCACATAGGGAGGAAGAGAAGAGAGCAATAGTCAAGGGTCGAAGGTCAAAGAGAAAAAGACCATTACAGAAGCCTAAGTCTGAAAAAGATGAACACAACACTGATTCTCAGCAAGATAGTCTAATGGATGAAATTATGGACACTTGGATATTGAAAAAATTGGACAAAGATGCAATTGGGAAGAGGGTAGAAGTTCAACAACAATCTGATTTTTCCTGGTAAGTTTCCTTATCAACTATCTAAGTTCTGTATACAGTAACTACTCTCTGAATATATTACATATTTGATAGAACTGGAAATTCATCTGAACACTAGGCCCATTTGTTTGATAACAGAATTGCTTGGTGTTTTTCTATGCTAAGAATGCCACTATATATGCTAGTAATATAATATGCAACTATGATAGTTGAGCTCAAAAAAGGGGAAAATAAAATAAATTATGACAATTGATAATTATATGATATGAGTTTACCATTTTGTATTATCATCTGAGAATGACATCTATAATACGAAGAGCTTATGTTGAGAAATTTTATCCCGGGTTGCAGGCACAAAGGAGTTGTGTAAGTAATGTGGTGAATGACACGTCTATGTTGTATGTTGATCTTGATGATGGAAAAACCAGGACAATAGAACTGGGAAAGCAAGGAATTCGTTTTGTTTTGCAAAAGTAAAAGCGACCGAAACGACAAATATGTAGAAGACATCACTGAATGCAGTCAGCTTGTGGGCCGACCTTATAGGCGATTCTGTTTATTCTGGATTGGGGTAAATTCACCCGGCCTCTGCAGGACTTAAGATTTATCTTTAGTGTAAAGGTAGGAAAAATAAACATGATTTCTTTATAATTGGGGTTTGCATACCTTTCTTCTAATAGCAAGTATAATTTAGGTTTAACTTTGTTGTTTACTGTTTGCTATTTGTTGTTTGCTGTTATTTATATTAAAATTACATTTTTTAAAATATTTTGTAGGTTTAATAATATTTTTATCAAGTTTTTTCGTTGAAATAATACATTTTTCTCACTAAAATTAAAGGATACCTTTAGCGAACAAATATAATTCAATGATGAAAGTTCTGGCAAGAGCGAGGAAAATTTTTCTCACCTAAAGTGATATTTAGCGATGATAAATGTAATTCCTACACCGACAAAATGATTTTGTCGTTAAAAAGTGCATGTATCGAGACAATATCTTCTCGCTAAAAGAGTATAAACAGCGAGGAATTTGATTTTCTCGATAAAAAGTACTTATGTCGAGAAAAAAATTGTCGTTAATATTATTTTAAATATTTTTTATTTATAGTATTTTAATTAAAATCCATTTTCAACGAGGAAATAAAAGGATTAGCGAGAAAATTTAATTGGTCGACAATAATATTCAACGACTATTGTCTAATCCTACATCTTATTTGGCAACGAAATTGTATACCTTTTAGCGAGAAAAATAATGGTCGCGAAATGATAATACTGAGAAAAATTATTGTCATCGTGAAAAGGCTTCTCAGAGAAAATATTTTTTTCCTCGTTGAAATCCTTCCTTGACGAGCTTTCTGCGACGAACCGACGAGGAAATTAATTTCATCGCCAAACACCTTTAGCGACAAAATCTCCACTTTTAGCGAGAAATTTTTTTCTCGCTAAAACACATTTCTGTTGTAGTGATAGAAGAGTTCAAGTTATTCAAGATTGGACAATGATCAAGCGATCAAAACGAGTCCATTGATGCCTTATTGATTGGCAACGTTAGCCACCCGACCTTGCAAGAATCGCTTAAGACCTCGATGCGTGTCGAGGCAACATGATGTCCAACAAATTGGCATCTAAATCGAAATTGTGAGCAAGAACGTGCTTGCAACTGTGACCGTGATCACAAGAAACAAAACCGTGTGAGGATCTCAAGTGGAAAACGCCCTTGATATGCAACTTGGATGAGAATAGTGGACCTCGCATATCGCCGGGGCATGGGAGGTTCTATTAAGGGCTCATAGGTTTTGGCTATCGCCGGAAAAGATTCTATATTATCGTTATTTTTCCGAGCAAAACTTGAGAAGCATACCCCCAGGAAAGATTGAGCCTATATTGTACAAGATCCGTGAAAATACGAAATCTACGACGAAGATTGCAATTCGGCACTCCGAGCTCGTTTG
The DNA here is from genome assembly GCA_964016875.1 of Fallopia convolvulus. NCBI lineage: Eukaryota > Viridiplantae > Streptophyta > Magnoliopsida > Caryophyllales > Polygonaceae > Fallopia > Fallopia convolvulus. Next base: position 16,444,372 of record OZ024735.1, on the reverse strand, counting down.
CAAGTATATTGGTGGCCTTTTATGCGAAAAGTGCCTCGAGAAAACCAATAAAAGAATCGTCGCGCTCTTTCCGACCACCTTGTCTTCGCCGAGGATTAACGGGACGTTGCCACTATACAATGCAAGGTCGAAGAGCATATAAATTAAAAAAGTCTCGACGGGGGAGATGTACCCCAGACTTGGAATGTCGCTCGTTTGAAGAGATTTTTCCTTAAAAAGGAAAAACCGTGGCCGCGGAACTGTTGACCGCGACCGCGGCACTGTTGACCACGCCTGCGACTTTTCGAGCCGCGACCGCGGAACCGCCGACAGTCGGTCTCTTATTGAAGGCTCCTTTGTGTGGATGTTAAGCTAAGGCAAGAAATGTTAGACAGTCACATTTTTGTTTTCTTAAACAAAAAGTCTGGCCAAACATTTTAAACACAAACGTTCTGTTCTCCTTAGTTTGTTTTGTTTGTTCTAAAGATTCTACCTTAATCATTGAGAAATGACACGACTCGAAAAGAGAGTACACGCCCCATGATATTCGCTCATGAACAAACTCGCACGCACGCACGTTAGGGGACTCCAATCGCTAATCCACATGGTCACTTCGATTAGTACACCTCTGTATCCTACGTCGTTGTATATGGTAAAAAATATAAGGCGGTGTAGGTGGGGCATTTTTGATCTGGTAAAACAAACATAGTTATCATACTTATTTTCGTTATTAAAGGTATTTCCTAAATTACTGCGCATTTATTATTATTTTTATTTATTTTCCTCGTTATTAAAATATGGTAGGGTGTTTATTCTATCCTTCAAATATGATGGAATTAAACTTGGAGAAGGGGGGAATATTCCTAGCTTGGGCTCTAAGTAATTTGACTAGCCCTAGGATATGTAGAAAGTCGACCCCCTGATCTCCTTCTTCCATTATAAATACCCACCCTAGGCGTGTAGAGAGAGACACATGCGCACATCGGCGTATTCAGAAAACTTGAACAGGCTAATACTCGCTTAGCTCGACTGTTTAGGGATTCATCCCTTTCTCGTTGTAGCTCGACGCTCGAAACGACAATTCGCTCTTTTGACTTAGGCATCGGAGGTGGATTAGAAGGTCCCTGCCCCCTGTGTGCATTGTTTTGCAGGTTTTAGGTCAAAAGAAACGGTGTGGAGCGGAAGAGGAAGGAGCATTCAATTAATACATTGAAGACCGATTTTTTGTGCACTAACACTTATATATTTTTTATAATAATATTACCACTGTACCTCTATATGGGTTATATTTTAAAGACAAAAATAACTCATTTACTCTACTAAAAGATTACTTATATATTTAAAAAAATTATAAGTATTTAACATCAACGAAGTAACGCAAGTTGGTTAGATTTCATTTTCATAGGTGTTTGTATTTTTGTTTTCTTTCCGCAAAAGTTTATTTGTTCTGATATGAAGTTGTGAACGCAGACGTTTGGTATAACGTTTTTTTTTGGGTCAAAAGATGTTTGGTATAACTGACGTAAGTCAACTTTTCAAAAGAATATGTAACCGATATAAATGAAACACGTGAATCTGCTCAATCAAAATACATATAGATCCTAGGTGGGCAGGCTGAGGTAAGGCAATACATCATCGTGCTCGCAAGCCTACATAAGACATAAGTGAATATGTCATCGATCTTGTGGCCGTAATAATAATCAAATTAAGGAAACTCCTACTATAATTTAATAATACATACTTGTTGTTGCCCATATTCACCCAAGCCGAGGCTTATATATACAACAAGACTCTGCAAGCTAAAACCAACAACACCTGATCGAAAACGTAGAAATCATATACAAGAGCAAAAAATGGCGGCCGAGAAGAAGGTGAGATTGTATGGAGTGCGAGGGAGTCCTTTCAGCAACAGGGTAGAGATTGCCTTGAAACTCAAGGGAGTGGAGTATGAGCACTTGGAAGAGGATCTTCAGAACAAGAGCCCCGATCTTCTCAAGTACAACCCGGTTCATAAGAAGATCCCCGTGCTGGTCCACGGTGACAAGGCCATTTCTGAGTCACAGGTGATCCTCGAGTACATTGACGAGGCTTGGACCTCGGGCACCAACATCCTGCCACGAGACCCCTACCAACGAGCCATGGCTCGTTTCTGGGCGAGATTCATGGATGACAAGGTAACTTCAATTTTCTTTCCTCAATATATATAGCTTAGCTAGCTCTTATTTCCGGTCATTTGTTCATCACTCTTAATTGCCCTTTGTGAAATTTTGTGGGCCATCATGTGAAACTTTATGTTCATGGCTACGTAAGTCCAGTACAACAAGTCCAGTGGGTTCCATCCTAAAACCCCAATTGACAATAGGAAGAGTAACACAAGGGTATTTTAGATTTCCGATGTGGAATGAGTATTTCAATACCTTGTATGTGGTACGGTGCAGCTTTTCCTATCGATTGCTAGAGTTTTTGTGAGAGGAGAAGAGCAGGCAATGGAAGAAGTAGTGGAAAATCTCAAAATCGTCGACAAGGAGTTAGAGGGGAAGAGGTTCTTCGGAGGTGAAAGTATTGGATATGCAGATATCGCGGCCAATTTCTTAGGGTACTGGATATTGGCCGTAGAAGAGGCGACTGGAAAGCTGATAGTGACCCGTGAAGATTTCCCGTCAATATGCAGATGGCGTGAGGAGTTCGAAGGTTGCGGTGTTGTTAAGGAAGTCTTGCCTCAGAGGGAGAAGCTCGTTGTCCTAATCCGAGCGCGCCTTCAGGCACTTCGAGGCCACAAATCCAAGTGAACGGTTAAGTGTTTTTAAGTGTGTGTATGTCTTCAATCGCACCACTAGAACTTGATCAAATTTGGGAAAATAAGTGGCAGCTGTACGTAGTGTGTTTGGTAATTACATTCTTGTCATCTTGCCAAATATTTCTTTGGAATTTTGCCATATGTATGTTGATTATGATGAATTTTGCCTTTTTGTGGAGGTGTAGGTTTGTAATGGTGGTCAAGAAGGATTAGGGTGATACTATATAAATAGATGAATTTAATGAATGAATTTGTGCTTTTTTATTGATAGAGAGTGTTGTATAAATACAGCAATGACAAACAATCAAAGGAGATATTCTAGAAAGTAAATCAAGGAAATAACTTTTTAACATCTACGTGATTTGACCTAGTAAGAGATCATAAAAGATATCCGAACAAGAGAAAATATCTTAATCTAATATTAGAAGATAACTAATATTACATTTTATTACCAATACTTACAATAGTAATGAAAGTGGAGAAAGGCATGAATGAAGAACAACTAGATGGGTAATTAATTGAAGGTTCTATATATTGAGACCAAAGTCCAGAAAGCAAGAAAAACTATTGTTTGTGAATCTGTTCTTCTGAATCTTGAAGATGCTGGCCTGGAAAGTCCAATTTTTGCATGTTCCATGCTTGAGCAATTATGGGCAACTCATAATCTTCCGGTGTAAGTGATAGGTGGAATTGCGGTAGGTCAGGAATCGAGAGTAGTCCTCTGTTATAAACACTCAAATTGTTAGCAACTACACAAATTAAGCCATGCTTGAAGATTCAAACTGCAAACAAATTCAAGTTTTAGAAAAGACTTGCTTTTGTTTGCCGAGCAAGTAGCCATGGGTTTGTAACTTGTTAGATGCAATGTTGAGGATTCTGTGGTGGAGATGCTTCATAATACCCCAGGGAGGAGGAGGCCTTAAGATCATAAGCAGAGAGAAATAATTAATTATAAATGTAGTAGGATTTGAGTGGTAATTAAGAGATGAACTCGTTTAGAGAGCAAAAACCTGGTCACAGGTGAAGCCAGGGAAAAGCTTAAGCAGGTCTTCTTGCTGTCTGATAGGTTTTCCTGAGCAGAAAGAAAGCAACTCAAAATTCTAACTGGAGACTCCGGCTCAAAACCCTTGCCAACCATCAATCCGTGATAGTAGTAGGCTGCAGCCTGTTGTTGAGATATGCAAAAACTTTAGACGCTGCATTTATGCCATATATATGACAAAGAGTTTTAGGAGGAATATTAACCTTTGCTTCAAAGTACTTCCATCTGATGAACAACAAATGCTTTCTCAGACTGCCGTCGTTAAGATTGCACGCTGACAATGCAAAATGAGCCTGATCAAATGTAAATGCAAAGGGTTGGTTAATCTTGCATAAATTCTTATTTTCGTACAATAACAGGACACAAGATAGTTTTCCTCGCGCGGGTCCGAAGATTGAGCACCTCGCTAAATAAGGTTAGTGCTTCACAGGCTAGCCTTCTCTTCACAGATAATGTGGCCGTCTCGCTCTCAGCAGCCAAGCCAAGCTGTAATTCTGTTACCTGTTTACAAATTTGAGAACAGATATCTAGTATTAAATTTAGACGATTCCAGTATTCAAAATATGATCAAATGCTTTTTCTGTTTGTATACAAATAGAATGTACAGTACCTGCCCAACGGCTTGGATCATTACAGCTTCTAGCACGCCCTCCTGCAGATCTGCTGGCAATTTCTCCCTGATATATACAAATAACCCTTTAAATTGGTGAATACACAACCTGTATGACATAAGGAAACATTGGTGTGTTCGTTTACATACTTTATATGAGGGGCTAGGGGAGCTAGTATGTTCTTCACACAAAAATGCAAGTACCCAGCTGCCTTGAGCAATAGATCAATAGCATCCCTCTGGCATTCTGGTATTAAAATCATAACGATTTAAGCTATACATATATATATATATGATTGACATGTTTTGAAAGAAAATGATAAAAAGCAGGGAGGGGCATACCTGAAGAAACAGCCCTTTCAGATATGTTTCGAGACTGCTCCTTAGGAATCAGCAATTCATTGGCTTCGGATAGTGTCAATGCAGCTAGCATATATATGACGCAAAGCAACTCAAAATGCGAGTTTGGTATGCACAACCCCTGCATTTAGCAAAACCCCATATTTCATTTAGCACTTAATTAAGAACTCAATTGCAAGAAGCAAATCAAATACAAGAGAATTGAGCTTTGAGTTCCTGCATTATTGTTTACTCCTTACATGTGTTCCAACATCCAGCACTCTTCTCCACCTGAACTCCACTGATTCCTCAAAGCACGTATCTGTAAAGCAAACAAGTGTGATGGTCGTGAACTTATTATCAAAAGTTGGATTTATTTCCAAGATAGATTGCTGGAGAAGGTATGAAATTAAGATATAATTTACTGAACCTTTCTTGGCGAATCCAAGGATGACCGACAAGTACTCTTCAAGGGCGGCTTTAAGCTCATTGTTTCCAGACCCACCTGCTTTCACTAAGACCTATCATTAGAGATTCAAAGCATTCATACAACAAAGGGACGACGACTTTGGTGAGTCACTGACCGATGCCTAGTGCGGACAGATTCATGATATGAGAGCGAAGGGAGACTAAACGATCAATGAGGTGTTGCGGAACGAATCCTTTGAGGGGCGTGTGGAGGTCCGTTTGTGACGGAATCCAGAGAGGTGGGACGTAAACGGCCACCTCTAAAACAGCCATCTTCCTCCTGCTCTTCTTGAACAAGGGTGATTTGCATCCCATTACCTTCAACCCCTTTAGGGGGTGCTTCATCAAGCATAACATTCTGCTAATATTTTTAGTAAGTAAACCAAAAAAAGAAATTAGCTTAAAGATTAAAGATTAAATTCTGACAACACTATGAAATGAAGGGGATATCATAACACAGAGAGGAAGGAAGTCAACATTCACTAATTTGTATAACATGAAAAATGAATGACGAGTTATAAGTGAGCATGAAGCGCCTATACATGCCAATAGCACAAGTTTATTCACAGCAAAAGTTTATAAGTAAAATATAGATTTGTTTACCCGACGAGAGAAAAGGAGAGGTATCAAAATGGTGGTGGTTGGTGAAGTGATTATTTAAACAAATGGGAGAGATCTTCTGGCTGTGGAATATTGGCAAGGCTGAGGGTTAGACATTTATAGGGATGATTTCTGGTTTGAGAGAAGGGGGAGATTTACAACTTCGCGTTCGGGGGATGCGCCAGATCACATCTCATACCTGGCAGAATAATCGGTCCAAAATTGTCTATTTGAAATCTTATTTTAATGTTAATAATTTAAACTAGATATAAAAAATATTAAATTTGATAAATTATTAATTTGAATGGATATACATATGAAAAAAAATGCATATCTAGGTCTTAATTTATGAACATATACGATTTAAACATGAATCTTGAAGTCTTAGAGTCTTTTGTCGAAAACCACCCGTAAGATAGGTCATATTACGTTTAACCACCCGCTTAATAACAATTTACCGGAAACCACCCTTATACCTATCTCCGTTAACAATCAACCACCCGTTCTCACTTTTCCGTCTCAAAATCCGTTAATCAAAATGAAAATTCAATTTTAACCCTCTAATTTATAATATTTATACACTTTCAATTATTAAAAAGAAAAAAAAAATCAAAATGATAAACATCCACACACAAACCCTAATTTTTAGGAACTCAAAACCTACAAAATTAATTAAAACAAACCAAAAAAGAACAAAATCGTAAAAACCCAAATATTGCACCACAATCAAAATCGTAAGAAACCAAATACCAACCCAAATAATTTTTGGAAGAACAAAATCAATTTATACCATCATCAGATCTATATCGAAAGACAGAGAAGAACCAATGAGGAGTTGGGTCGATGCTTATCCCGCCACCTCTTCCCCACCACCAAGCCACCGGACACCACAAGCCACTGGACACCACAAGTCCAAATTAATCTATGACATTGGTCGCCTTGAGTTGCTTCGCCACCATTCGAACTGAATAGCACGAGCGCAGATCGACTCTTCCGCCCACTTCGCGAAGCTCTACCACCACCCGCACCACCACATGTCAGATCTGCAACCCACACCATCACCTTCCCTAAGATCTACCCCCCTCCCCCATTATCTCATTAGATTTGAAAGAACCCTAACTTTTCTAGACCCGATTTTACTAGCCATAAATCCAAATTAGTTTAGGGCTTTAGCTTAGATTACCATCTTGAGCACCATTGTCTAACCTTAGAGAGGAATTTTGGGATACAATTTTACATAGAAGTTGAGAGTCAATTTGAGTGTTTGAATATTTGCAATTTGAGATTCCGCTCTAGTTAATAGCGGCAGATTTTCCATGGTTAGGGGGCAGGGAGAGGGCTAGGAGGAAGGGGATTCGGAGGATGAACCAAGCACGGTCGGCCGACCAGGGGTCCGGCGGCAATGAGCGCGAAGGAAGGGGACGACGATGAAGCTGTTGATGTTATTGGGGGACAAGGAGAGGGCTAGGCCGCTAGGGGGAAGGGGAGTGTGATTTTGAATTAGAATAAACAAATTAGAAATTTTAATTTAAATTTTAACGGAATTGTAACAGGAGGTGTCCATGGGTGGTTGATTTTTGACGGAATCGTTTTTATGGGTGGTTTTCAGTAATTTGTTATTAGGCAGGTGGTTAAGTGGAATATGGTCTATCTTACGGGTGGTTTCTGACAAAAGACTCGAAGTCTTAATTTATGAACATATACGATTTAAACATGAATTCTATAATATTGAACATGAATCCCTAAAACATGAATCTTGCAGTATTAATTTATGAAAAGGGTGAATTCCTTTTATAGTACCTAACCTATCACAAAGAATTTCTATTAGTCCCTAACCTTTATAAATGCTTTTTTAGGTCCCTAGCCTTTGATAAGTGTTACTATTTGGTTTTTTTTTTCATTTTAGACTTTAAGTTTAATTACAACTAAGCACCCATCATAACACCAATATTTATCTTTTTTTTTAAATATCACAATATACACATTTTAAGGAAAAATAATAAAGTATCACTATATATTTACACCTTTTTCACTTAAACATATGATTTTGTACAAAAAACACGATTTTGGATTTTTTTAATCTATCACTTTTGATATAAAAAACATTACTAGTTTTTTTTAACAAAGGGTAAATAAGGGGTGATTTTTCTAATAAATTTTTTATGAAGTTTATAAAATAATTGCAAAAAAGTGATGGATTTAAAAATTACTTTATAAAAAATTTATAAATAACGGGTAAATAGAGGGGTTAGATTTTTTTGTGAAAAGATTTTTTTAAAAAAATTATAAAATATTTTAATAACTATTAAATTCAATAATAAGAGGGAAGTAAATATTTATGACTCACCTTTTATTTGTAAAATTATTTTTTTATAAAAAATACTATTTTTTTGTTGAAAAAGGGATAAATATGGAGTGATAATTTATTATTTTTTCCTAAAATGTGTAGGTTGAGATATTTTTTTGAAAATAAATAAATATTGGTATTATGACAAAAATAAATATAAAGTTTAGGTATTTGGTTGTAATTAAATTTAAAGTCTAAAATAAAAAAGGACAAAATAGTAACACTTTTCAAAGGTTAGGGAGCTAGAAAGGCATTTATAAAGGTTAGGGACTAATAAGAACTTTATGTGATAGGTCAGGGACCATAGAAGGAATTCACCCTTTATGGTCTCTCCTTGGTTTGACGGCCCCTGTTTCACCTTGTTGTGCCTCGTGAATTCCCTTCACCTGTTGTATGGGGGAGTCTTGGTTGATTTCCCTTTCTTTACTAGGCTTTGGCTCTTGGTTTCTATTGCTGCGTTTGGTATCTTTTGATGGTGGGTTGAGCTTCTTGCTATAGATCTTTCTTTATTTGAGAGATCTATGGTTGAGATTTGTGTCTCTCCTTGGTTTGACGGCCCCTGTTTCACCTTGTTATGCCTTGTGAATTCTTGGTTTCCTAGTGGTTCTAATTTTGAGCTTTTCTAGATTGGGATCTTCATTCATTGTTCTTCTCTTTGTTCTTGGATGCCCTATTTAACAAGTTATGTGTTCTCTTTTCCCTCTATGTTATGTTCTTTGATTATTTTTGCTATTGTTTATTTTAAACCTTTTCTTTGTTTGCTCTTATGTGGATTCCTTCTCTCCTGTATGACTCCCTTGTCGTTCAAGATTGAGAACTTTTCCCATTTGTTGCTCTCAAAGAATGACAATTATTCTGCTGAAACCTCATTGAACAATTACTCTCCAACTCTTATGAAATTAGTTGTTAACTCTATTTTTGAAGACTGCTTTATAACATTTGTAGTATTACTTCTTCATTTTGATTGGAAGTTGTTTTCTCCTTTCACATGTATCCTTATACAATCTCTTTGTGTGAGTTTAGTGCAGATCATATCAATAAACCAAATAATATTGACTTCATTCCATTTGATGTATTGTAAGGAAAGTTCATCTTTTTCCTCTCTTGTTTCTTTGGAGACAATTGAGATTGCCAGGTGGCATCCTTCTATGCCCTTTCCTAGTAGCATATTGTGATTACTTTGGTGCTTTAATATGTTGAATTGTTGTGGTATGCTAAATCTCTCTATTGATTTATGGGATCATTCACTTGGGACTTCATCTTGGGTGGTTGTTTATGACTTTTGGATAAGTATAATATTTTCTCTGGTTTTCCCTTTTGCAATGTTGAATTTTTGGCTTCTATATGGTTCCTCCTTGTGACCTTTTCCCTCCTTGTGACCTTCTCTATGGTTCCTCTCTGTTAGTGAATTGGCAGCAACTGCTCCCTAGAAGTTGGTTTGGTTTAATCTCTTTGTTGGTTGAGGTGTTGTTGCCTTCACTAATTAGAGCTTTTTGGGGCCCTGTAATTGATTCTTTAGTGAACCTTTCAAAAGTTTGTTGGCTTTGGCTCCTCTTCCTTTTTGTTAGAGTTGTAGCTTGGCCTCTACTTCTGCTCTGGGGAACTACCAAATTCGATGATGACACTTGGGTGCTCTATCTCTTGGATGGAAACCCCCTGAGAATTGCTTTTGCCTTTGTTCATGCCCAATTTTATCAAATATTGTTCACTATACAATATGACTTCATCTTAAACAACTATTGTTTAATTTTACAAAATATCTCTATTTCATCATATTTACATTTGTTGTTATGCTTCTATAATCCATGTAATCTTTTTTGTTACTTTTCATAAACTCTATCTGAGATCTTCTAATGAATTGATTTCTCTCGAATTAATTACAATACATGACTGACTGGCTTAAAGTCGTTGTGCCAAATCAAAAATAAATCCCTAATTACTCAACTAGTATAGTCGGTAAGTCGGGGTCGAACCCAAGAGACACTTGTATCCTAAGTTTTATTATTATCAACTCAAAGAAGTAACAAAGGGGGGATTTTGTGAATTAAAACTAAAACTAAGAATTGAAACAAACAAAGCAAGCAATCAAACAGGGCAAAAGTTGGATTTTTATCAATTAGGAAAAAGCAATCCCATTCAAGTATCCACTTTTCTTCCTCAAGTTATTGATCCTAGATTCAAACAAGTTATTCCTTTTAGTTATTCCTATCCTAATCAGAATTATAACATGGCAACGAGACATGCAAACTTAATATCCAAATTACTCATGAAACGATCATAAATAATATGAATACTAGCAATAAAAACAAGGATAAACAGGATACATGCAATTGAATTCCAACGAGTCAAACAATTAACATGCATTCAAATCTCTTCTCAATTGTTTTAGTCCAACGAGTCCTAAACCAATTGAGTTGCTACAAAGATTAGGCTTTGCTACGAGAAAACCTAGATCTAACAATAGATAATATCAATTCCAACAAGGTGATCAATCAAGTAGAAATCAATACAATCAATATAAATTATGCCCAAGAGAATTGAAATAACCTGTAGAAATAAACCCGAATAGACGAATCTCACAACAACTTGAGTCTGAAAAACTTCAACACGAGTAGAATCTAGAAAGTTTAGTTCTCCATAATAGAGAAAAACACAAAGTCTGAAAATTAGGTTTTTTTTAGAATACCAACAAAGGCTGAAAAGTAAACCTAAAATAGTCTCGAACAAGTCGAAAATTAAAAAGAAAAAAATATAAAAATAAACTAAATAAATCTAATCACGCGTCAGATTCCAGCAGGGCCGCGATCGCTGCCCAAACCTGGCCGCGATCGCTGCCTGACTTGCAAACCGCGATCCACCGGGGACCTCTGGCAACCGCGATCGCCACCCATACACGGCCGCGATCGCGGCCTTCGTGTCATCGCGGTCCTCATGGCGATCTTGTCTTCCTCGGCGACGTCCACCGCGACCGCCCCTAAGAGTGGCGGCGATCGCGGCCTTCAGCTTCTTCGAAGTCTTCAACTTCTTGCTAACTCTGAATTTTGGCCTTCAAATCTGTTCTTCAATAACGCCCAAACTAGGCCTAAAATACTACAGAAATATGTACTAAAAAGTCCTAGTTATGCTGTACAAAACACATCATATCAACTTCCCCCATACTTAGACCTTGCTCGTCCTCGAGTAAGCTCAAAATAAAATCAAGCATGACAAATCAACAAAGGTCTACAGACAGCAATGGGAGAAAATGACCTAAAACTCAAAAGCACTAGAAAAAATCTCACAACCCGGACCCATGTAGAGAAATAATGAGCAAAAACATGAAAGCTCAAATCACACACCTCACAGATACAAGATATAGCGCTCAAGCTCCAAAAAGTGTAGAGCAACCTAGGATCTACCCAACATCTAAAGTGTAATCCCCAGACCCCAAAGTAGAATATGATCCTAAACACTCTGATTTTTCCACTCATTCTACTTAGGCGCCCTTTCGGGTTTTCACCTAATCACTCTTTTCATTTTTCTTAGGTGTGCTCACAAATACTCACATCTCTCATTAACCTCGTATTACCCCAGCCTAATGCTGGTCCGGGTTACCTGCTTATTATCTGAGCCGCCCTTTCGGGTTTTCAGCTCATCCCAGGATTTTATATGCCTTTTTCATTTTAATGGCTTTTTTTTTTAAAACTAAAATGCAGAAACTAAAATGCATCTGTACATATATACAACAGTGAGTACTCCCTCCCCCATACTTAAACCTTTCATTGCCCTCAATGAAATAAAGACAAATCAGATAAAAATAAAGGACAAGAAAACAGAAGACTCACTGTGGTGGACCTGGCGGATGATACTGTGACCAATCAGGAAAACCTGGCCACATCTGGCTGAAAAACTGATGGTGCTGCCCCTGCACCCGCTGCATGTCCTAAACGGTGGATGCAATAGCACTCTGCTGAGCTGCCAACTCTCTCTGCTGTGTCACAATCTCTCTCTGAGTGGACACTATCTCATTTTGGGACATAGTAAGTCGTCCCATCTCCCAGAACATCCGGTTTTGCCAATCAGAATCAGAATGTCCACCCATCCAACTCTACCCGCAGCAGCATCCCAAGCAGAAGTATCTCCAAAACCTCCATATCCACCTCTATAAGCAGCAGCTCCACCATCACCGTAGCCAGTATATCCTCCTGTCGTCCAACTCGATGTACTAGCTGGTGCTGTACCAGAACTAGCACCCCAGCCAGCAGACGACGTACCAACATCACCACCAGGCACAAAACCAGCACCACCACCAGGCACAAATACAGCACCACCATAACCAAGAACACGACCACCATCTCTAGCATCTCCTCCATCGTCTCTATCATCACCATCATCATCATCATCGTGATCCTCATGATCCCCCTGATCCTCCATCTCTACATCAGGCGCAGGCTCCTCCTGCTGAACTCCGCCTCCACCAGCAAAATCAGATCTGATGTACAAATAAGCTAAGGCAGGGCCAGTAGGCATAGCTCTAGGAAGACGCAAATAATCCTCAGCTGGAGAACCGAGAGTCCAGATATACCCCTGCTCAGCTGATCCCTTCAAGCAATGAGCCCTCTTCAGCTGGTTCTCATTAAACTTATACTCTATACTATCAGGCCGTCCAAACCTATCCTCACTCGCAAACTCTCTGGCAAGCAAAGTAATCATCCCTCCTATAGCAATCTTGCCAATATCCTTTTTCAGGATCTTCTTGACACTCCCAATAAATAACTCAACCCAGTCAGGAACTGCAGCCTTCATAGGCATCAAGCACCAGATCATGCTCATGTCAAAGCGAGATGCCTTGTTTATCTCCCCTTGTCCCAGAAAACTCATGGACAACACCTTATGACATAATCGAATACAAGGATGGGTAATGCAGTAGTTATACTCCCCCTTCTTAGGCAAGAACCCAAATCCTGTAATCGCCTCCCAAAAATCATTAAGGCCTGACTCTCTACTAACTGCCTCCCAGTTCTCAGTAGGCACACCAGTAATCCCAAAAATTCCTTTCAACCCCTCTCTGTCTATATAATAAGGCTCATCCAAAATATTAAATTTGAACAAACCCTCATCATCCTAAAATGTAGACAGAAACTCTAGCAAAATGTTCCTATAGGTAGGGGCATTCAGATCAATAAAACCCCCTAATCCACCACTCATCAGAAACGTCCTAGTACAGTCATACATGCCTAGTGTCCTAAGCATCTCAACATCAAAGAATTTAGTACTAGTAAATTTCCTCTTAGTCAGAGAATCCCATTTTTTCTTCTGTGCAGGAATTAACTTCTTAACGGGATACGCCATCTATTAAACACAGCTATTCAGATCAACAGTAGAGGCGAAGAAGCAACTTACAGAAACTGAAAATCGGATACTGCTGAGGGGCCGCGATCGCCACAAGAATGAGGCGCGATCGCCTTCTGGGTGGAGGCCGCGATCGCGGTATTCAGGGGGCCGCGATCGCGGTTCTGGGCGATCGACGAATCCGAGGCGGGCGATGCAATCTCCGGTACCGGGGTTCTCTTCTTCTCCGAGTCGCGGTCGCCTCTCCGGTTTGCCTTCAATAATCCGTCAATGGACCAAGAGGGGTGGCTATGGTGGATTGGAAGGTATGGGGAAAATTTTTTGGATTTTTTTGTAGATTTGATTTTTGAGGAGAAATAGAGAGGTAAGAGAGATTTTTTTGAACGGATTTGGGTTGAGGACGAAGTGAGGATTGTAGATCCGGGTTTTTTATTGAGTTTGGAAGAAATTTTTGAGGAGGGTAATGGAGCTTGAAAAGAGTTTTAATGGAGGGTAGTAATGGAGGAAGAAGAAGAAGTGAAGAATAGAGGAGGAAGGAGGAAGAAGAAGGTGGACGAAGAGGGGTGGGGCCGGCGGTGGGAGTGGCCCCACTGCCTCGTGTAAATTTTTTATTTTTTTTATTATCTCTGAGGGGCCGCGATCGCTGCCCTATGGGGGCCGCGATCGCGGCCTTTGCAATGTACCGTCAATTCCTTTTTCGAAAAACGCCCTGTAATCGCCCTTTTCGAGGGGCGATCGCGGTTTGTCCTCAGTAATGTTCTTTCGAACCTAGTACCTGCGTGTTAGCCTCACGAGATTGAAAACAAAAACAAAACAAAAAAATAGAAAAAAAATTAAAAAGAAAAACTTACCTCGGGTTGCCTCCCGAGCAGCGCCTTTGTTTAATGTCGTTGGCTCGACATTGGTAATTGGGGTTGGATCATGAAGACCCATTTCTTCTAGCACTTCATGGCTGACTCCCTCATGGTATTTCTTTAGTCTTTGACCATTAACTTTAAACACACCCCATGTGGAAAAACTTGAGTAATTGTATACGGTCCTGCCCATCTAGAACGGAGTTTTCCTGGGAAGAGTGTGAGACGAGACTGAAACAGAAGGACCTTATCTCCAACCGTGAATTCCTTCCTGAGGATGTTCTTATCATGCCAAGCTTTGGTTTTGTTCTTGTAGTTCACGGCATTATCATAAGCATCCAATCTTAACTCTTCCAACTCTTGCAATTGTAATTTTCTGCACTCTCCATCTTCTTTAAGGTTGAAATTGAACTTTTGGACCGCCCAATAAGCTTTATGCTCAAGCTCAACTGGCAAGTGACAACCTTTTCCATAAACCAATCTGAAGGGGGACATCCCGATGGGTGTCTTATAAGCAGTACGATAGGCCCATAAAGCATCATTGAGTCTCAAACTCCAATCTTTCCTGTTAGGCGCCACCGTCTTCTCCAGAATTGATTTTATCTCCCTATTGGACACTTCAGCTTGTCCATTGGTTTGGGGATGATAGGCTGTAGAGATCTTCTGGGTGACATGGTACTTCTTCAATAGAGCACTCACAGTCTTGTTGCAAAAATGGGTACCCCTGTCACTGATCAGAGCTTTTGGAATCCCAAATCTGGAAAAAATGTTGTCCTTAAGGAAACCTGCAACTTCTTTTGAATCATCAGTTCTGGTGGCCTTTGCTTCCACCCATTTGGAAACATAGTCCACCGCAAGTAAAATATACAGATTACCATAAGAAGAGGGAAAGGGTCCCATAAAATCAATGCCCCAAACATCAAAAACTTCACAAAAGATCATACGAGATTGAGGCATCTCATGTCTCTTAGAAATATTACCCACCCTCTGACAACGATCACATGATTTACAGAAAGCATATGCATCCCTAAAAATATGAGGCCAATAAAAACCAGCTTCTAAGACTTTCCTAGCAGTTTTATTAGTCCCAAAGTGACCCCCACATGCATAGGAATGACAAAAAGATAGTATAGATTGTACCTCAGAATCCGGGACACACCGTCGGATTACCTGATCTGTGCAGTGCTTCCATAAATAAGGATCATCCCAGACATACAATCGGGATTCTTGACGCACCTTGTCCTTCTGAGCCTTGGTAAAATTAGGAGGAAACTCCCCTGAGACGAGGTAGTTGACTAAATTTGCGTACCATGGCCTGAACGAGTGAATCCCAAAGGCAAATTCCTCCAGGCGCGATTCGTCGCCGCGGTCACCACCAGGGCCGCGATCGCCCCTCTTTTTGGCCGCGATCGTGGTTTTCTCAGCCGCGGTCGCCTCTTATTCTGGCGGCGATCGCGGTTCGGCAACAGTACCGACTCCGAAAAGCATGTCATCGGGGAATCGTCCTTGAATTTGTTCCTACCCTTCTGACTTGTCTTCCACATGTACAAGCCGGCTCAGATGGTCAGCTACAAGATTTTCGGCTCCCTTTTTATCCCGTATCTCAATGTCAAACTCACTCAGCAAGAGGATCCATCTTATCAATCTCGGCTTAGCCTTCTTTTTCGTCATTAAATAACGAAGTGCTGCATGGTCTGAATAAACTATCACCTTTGTACCCAGCATATACTGTCTGAACTTCTCTAAGGCGAACACTACAACAAGCATTTCCTTCTCAGTGGTGGAGTAGTTCCTTTGGGCATCGTTTAGAGTCATGGAAGCATAATGTATGACATGGGATGCTCTAGCTTCCTTTTGACCCAAAACAACCCCAACAGCGTAGTCACTTGCATCACACATGATCTCAAAAGGTTGAGACCAATCCGGGGCTTGAATAATTGGGGCACTTATTAGGCGTGTTTTCAGCTCATCAAACGCCTTTTTGCATGCCTCATTGAACTCATAAGGCACATCCTTCTTCAGCAAATCACACAATGGGGCTGAGATCTTGGAAAAATCTTTCATAAACCTGCGATAGAAACCTGCATGGCCTAGAAAAGAACGCACTTCACGCACATTAGTAGGATAAGGCAAAGACTGAATGATATCAATCTTTGCCTTATCGACCTCAATACCCCTGGATGACACTATGTGACCTAACACAATGCCTTGCTCAACCATAAAATGACACTTCTCAGAGTTTAGAACCAAATTGGTGTCTACACATCTTTGAAGGACTAAAGAGAGGTGGTTTAAGCAGGCATCAAAGTCGTCTCCATGTACTGTAAATTCATCCATAAAAACCTTTATAAAATTTTCAATGTACTCAGAAAAGATGCTTACCATACACCGTTGGAACGTACCGGGTGCGTTACATAATCCGAATGGCATTCTGCGGTATGCAAAAGTGCCAAAGGGACATGTAAATGTCGTTTTCTCCTGGTCCTCCGGTGCAATCGCAATCTGAAAGTACCCTGAATAGCCATCTAAAAAGCAATAATAGGAACGACCGACAAGTCGCTCAAGCATTTGATCAATGAATGGCAAAGGAAAGTGATCTTTTCTGGTTACCGCATTCAGCTTACGGTAATCAATACATACTCTCCAACCTGTCTGAACTCGTGTGGGGACTAGTTCCCCATGCACATTCTCTACCACTGTAATGCCTCCCTTTTTGGGCACAACTTGGGTCGGACTAACCCACTGACTATCAGAGATGGGATAGATCATACCTGCCTGTAGGAGCTTCAGTACCTCCTTTTTGACTACCTCCATCATAGGTGGGTTGAGCCGTCTCTGTGGCTGTCTGGATAACTTGGCACCATCTTCTAGGAGGATCCTATGCATACATGTAGAGGGACTGATCCCTTTAATGTCAGCAATAGTCCAACCTAGAGCTGTCTTGTGCTCTTTCAGTACCTGCACTAATTTTTCTTCTTGCTCCTTGGAAAGTTTGTTAGAAATAATGACAGGCAAAGTGTCACATCTCCAAGAAAGGCATATTTTAAATGCTCAGGGAGCTGTTTAAGCTCAACTTCAGGTGCCTGTACTACAGAAGGAAGCAACTTCTCGCTTGGGAGAGTTAGTGGTATGGGCCCAATGGCCAAAGCATCAGCAGGAGATTCACAACAAGCACTCAGATCGGCAAGGATTTCATGATATCTATCAGACAAATCATAATCCATGCATGAAGTTGTGACATCATTCTCTAACACATATTGTAATTCATCACCATAAGTAGCATCAAGGACATCTTGCACAATGGGATCAATCACATCAATAGAACAAAGAGAATGGTCATCCTGGGGGTATTTTATAGCATTGTCCATACTATATTCAAATTTCTCCCCATCAAACTCCATAGTTAGGACACCTTTACACATATCAATTTTTGTTCTAGCAGTTTTCATGAAAGGACGTCCTAACAGAATGGGTGCAGCATGCACATCATGATCCATATCAAGCACATAAAAATCAGCAGGGAATATCAAATTATCAACCATGACAAGGACATCTTCAACAAGCCCTTTCGGGTAGACTGTGGACCTATCAGCTAATTGAACAATAACACCAGTTTCATGCAAAGGTCCTAAGCCTAGTGAAGTATAAACATAATAAGGCATAACATTAATAGAAGCACCTAAATCAAGCATGACTTTATCTATTTTAGTGTCTCCTATTATGCAGGGAATGCTGAACATGCCTGGATCACTGCACTTCTTAGGCATTCGCCTTTGAAATACAGCTGAGACATGTTCACTAACCTTAACTTTCTGTTTCCCTTTTAATTTTTGGTTCCTCTTGATAGTGCACAACTCTTTCATAAATTTAGCAAATCTAGGAACGCTTTTAATCAGATTGAGCAAAGGGATATTTACCTCACACTTGGAAAACGTCTCAAAGGTCTCCTTGTCGTTCTCTAGCTTCCTTGTGTCTTTCAGTGCTTCAGGAAAGGTAGGAGGTGGCTTCTGGGAAACCATGGAAGGGAAATCTGGGCGAATATATTGATCGTTGGAAACTGGAGCCTGGCAGCGATCGCCATCAGAAAGTCGCGATCGCAGTTCTTCAGAATTACCGCCACCGTGATCGCTGCCCGATGTGGACGCGATCGCGTCTTCAATTTTCTCAAATCCCGAGGCCTCAGTTAAGGGGCCGCAATCGCCGATGGTTGAGGCCGCGATCGCGGTTCTTCAAATCTTCCGTCAATCTTCGGCAATTCTTTTCCACTTCGTAAAGTAATCGCACTCACATTCTCCCTAGGATTGATGGGCTGGGCTGGCAATTTTCCAGAATCTTTGGCCTCCAATTTACTCACTGCATTAGCCAGTTGACTGATCTGAGTCTCCATATTCTTGATACTGGCTTGAGTAGTCTGTCCCATCTGTTCCACTGTAATAGCTAGCCTTGCAATCAACTCTTCAGCGTTGGATGAATTATTTTGGCTCTGAACTGGAGGTCTAGGGACATAAGGTTGCCTGGGTTGTTGATTTCCTCCTTGCTGATTATATTGAGGCTGATTCTGATTCCCATATCTCAGATTTCGATGGTGTGCCCAGCCTGGATTGTATGTATTAGAATAGGGATCAAAACGAGGTCTAGGAGGTCCACAGCCTCCTACAGCATTAACCTCAGCCTGAGGCTCCTGGAGTTGTGGACAGGCATCAGTAGGGTGAAGTGTATCAGCACAGACTTCACACGCCTTCAGTTGTTGAGGGGTTCCTTGCAACATGAACCTCTTCATCATATCTTTCAACTCCGCCATCTCAGAGTTTATAACAGAAGAGGAGTCCATAGCATTGACTCCCTTAGCGCCAGTTCTTTTGTTGAATTGCCTTGAGTTCTCAGATAGCTCAGAAAAGAGCTCAAGGGCATCTGTTGGTGTCTTATTCATCAGGCTTCCACCACAAGCTGCATTCACCATTCTGCGCTCTTCATCCAGTAATCCACCAAAGAAATACAGTACCAGATCTTGATTAGAATACCCATGATACGGACAACTAGCACATAGTCTCTTGAATCGCTCATGATAATCATACAGACTCTCTCCAGCCTGTTGCTCAATATTGCTCAGGCTCTTCTTTAGACTGTTCTGTTTGGTGGCAGGAAAGTATTTCTCTAAGAATGCCGCTTTCATCTTAGTCCAGGTATTTATGGAGCCTGGAGAAAGATAGTAGAGCCACTCATTGGCTGAATCCTTCAGAGAGAAAGGAAACGCCCTCAGCTTGATCTGGTCCTCAATTACATCAGCAAGCTTCATACTTGAGCAGACCTGATCAAATTCAGCAAGATGCTTGTTTGGATCTTCTCCACCATGCCCATGGAATTGGGGTAAGAGATGGATCAACCTTGATTTCAATTCAAACTTGACACCATCATTCAGCGCAGGGAACTGAACAGCCAGGGGCTGTTGTTGGAAGTTTGGAGCAGTCAGCTGCTTCAAAGTCTGATCTCCCGTTGTCTCAGTTTCAGCAGAATTCAAGTCGAAAGGCAATGCACGGAGTAGTTCCCGAGCTTCACGTCTCAACCTGGAAAGGGTCCTTTCAATCTCTGAATCAAGAGGCAAAATAGAAGAATTAGTAGCACGAGTGTGGACCATAAACTAGGGTCCACACTAGAGTTGGTAACAATAAAAACTTAGAATTGAACAAAAGTGTCCCCGGCAACGGCGCCAAAATTTGACTGGCTTAAAGTCGTTGTGCCAAATCAAAAATAAATCCCTAATTACTCAACTAGTATAGTCGGTAAGTCGGGGTCGAACCCAAGAGACACTTGTATCCTAAGTTTTATTATTATCAACTCAAAGAAGTAACAAAGGGGGGATTTTGTGAATTAAAACTAAAACTAAGAATTGAAACAAACAAAGCAAGCAATCAAACAGGGCAAAAGTTGGATTTTTATCAATTAGGAAAAAGCAATCCTATTTAAGTATCCACTTTTCTTCCTCAAGTTATTGATCCTAGATTCAAACAAGTTATTCCTTTTAGTTATTCCTATCCTGATCAGAATTATAACATGGCAACGAGACATGCAAACTCAATATCCAAATTACTCATGAAACGATCATAAATAATATGAATACTAGCAATAAGAACAAGGATAAACAGGATACATGCAATTGAATTCCAACGAATCAAACAATTAACATGCATTCAAATCTCTTCTCAATTGTTTTAGTCCAACGAGTCCTAAACCAATTGAGTTGCTACAAAGATTAGGCTTTGCTACGAGAAAACCTAGATCTAGCAATAGATAATATCAATTCCAACAAGGTGATCAATCAAGTAGAAATCAATACAATCAATATAAATTATGCCCAAGAGAATTGAAATAACCTGTAGAAATAAACCCGAATAGACGAATCTCACAACAACTTGAGTCTGAAAAAGCTTCAACTCGAATAGAATCTAGAAAGTTTAGTTCTCCATAATAGAGAAAAACACAAAGTCTGAAAATTAGGTTTTTTTTAGAATACCAACAAAGGCTGAAAAGTAAACCTAAAATAGTCTCGAACAAGGTCGAAAATTAAAAAGAAAAAAATATAAAAATAAACTAAATAAATGCAGGACCGCGATCGCTGCCCAAACCTGGTCGCGATCGCTGCCTGACTTGCAAACCGCGATCCACCGGCGACCTCTGGCAACCGTGATCGCCACCCATACACGGCCGCGATCGCGGCCTTCGTGTCATCGCGGTCCTCATGGCGATCTTGTCTTCCTCGGCGATGTCCACCGCGACCGCCCCTAAGAGTGGCGGCGATCGCGGCCTTCAGCTTCTTCGAAGTCTTCAACTTCTTGCTAACTCTGAATTCTGGCCTTCAAATCTGTTCTTCAATAACGCCCAAACTAGGCCTAAAATACTACAGAAATATGTACTAAAAAGTCCTAGTTATGCTGTACAAAACACAGTATATCAATGACCAAATTTCAAAAATAATGTTCATCTACTTTTATCAAACTTAGTTGTTATTATACTCTTTTCTTGTTGCATATTATACCCCTATGATAAACTCTATCTCTTGGATTGTTTATTCATTCTCCATATTGTTATTATTGTGTTTCTTCAGGTGCATAATGTTTCTTTCATATTGATCATTTATTCACAATTTCAAAACTGCAAAATCTTAGTAATAAATATGACTAAGATTCACTTCTTTATAATCATTTCTCCAGCCACCCTAAAATTAAATGAAGCATGTGTCTTTCCTCTGTTAAAACACTGTTCAAAGGTTAATATCAACTTTAGTTCACACATAACTCTTTTCTACTTCTTATATTCTTTTTGCATGGTTACTGTTGACCTCTTATTAGACCACTCACATCTTCTTACAATATTCCCCAGGCATGTCATTTATTGCAACAACTTAATTCTTCTCTATAACCTCACCACTCTTCCCCATCCTTCTCTATTTATAGGCCTTATTGGTATCAATAGTATCATCATCCAGATCCAAATAGTCTTTCTAAATTCTCTCTTCATGGCATATATTATTTCCTATCAAGATGCTTACTGTTCTTAACTCAATGTCAGTTTCTATGGAGGTCGAAGGGATTCATGTTCCTTCTTCTTTAACAGACCTTACTCAATCAGTTGTGTACTCTCTTATTAAACCAATCAGTCCTAATGGTCCCCTTTCCTCTAATGAAACCCTCTCTCATTTCTCTGATGATACTCCAGAAGTTATCCCTTAGGTTTCCTTTGTCCCAAACAATGATATACTCAATCAAAACTCTTTCATAGCAACATTCCTCTTCCTAACCCTTCAGCTATTCCCTCTGTCAAAAAATAATTGCATGAGCTCATGAATTACTATCTTCTTCTCAAAATGGTTGAGGAACCTATCTCTACTTCTTTGATTAATGGTAAAACGAAGGATGTTTAGAAAGAGTCAGAGAAAGGTGAAGTTCAGTTTCAAGAGTTCGCCAATTTCTGGCTTTCATTCAAAATTTCAAACAGAGAAGCAAGAAACCTTGTGTGGAATAAAAGGCCTTATCTGGTTCAAGGAAAACTTGTAGCCCTTATCCCTTTTTATCCTGAGTTCAATCCTACTTCAGATGAGATTCTAAGGGCTGATATTTGTGCTAGAATTCTTTCCCTTCCTTATTATCTCTACAACCCTTTTGCCCTTGATCTCATTTTAAGACAACCATATTGGCCATTTCATTAGAGTTGATGAGGTTTCCAATGCTAAGAACAAAATGAAATTCTGCAAGGTTCTTGTTAATGTATCACTACTCCTCTTAAAGGGAGTGTCAAAATTAAAGACCATGGAAATTCAGTGTTAATCTTAAAGGTTTGGTATAACACAGTCTCCAAAGGTTGTGGTTGTTGTGGGGAGGCTTCTCATGCTTTTGATGATTATCCTCTTAACAACATCCAGCCAAGAAGTTTCAAGCTTAGTGTTTTGGAGAATTCAGCCGATGCTTAACTTATCCAACAAACCAATTTTAAATTGCGTGGTGATATGTCTTCTAGACCTGTTGTTTCAAGAGCCTCCACTGGTCCTACTTTTGTAAGATCCAATGTTGTTTCTCCCTTGTTCTCTCCTAATCAAGGTTTTGGTGGTGTTATTCCTTCTGTGACTCTGCCTTTTTATGGGAAGGGAGTCTCATAGATTAACCCTTTAAATGTTGTCCCCTCTTATAATCCTTTGATGACTTTGGAAATGATGTCCTCAATGGATCTTGTTCACTTCACTAACCCTTTTGTGTTGATGCATGCTCGAGAACAAATGGCTTATACTATTGGTAATATGAATGTCCCTTTCCCAGAGAAAATGATAATCCCACCCTACCTCTGTGCCTCTCCCTTGGTGCCTGTTGGGTTAGGGTTGCCTAGTGCATCTCACTTTATCCCTCAGCTGGCCTATTTGGGATTCACTGGTATGGACCAAGGGACTGAGTCCTCTAACACCTTGCTAAGAAACCAAATTAATGTTGTGGAAATTACTTGTGCCGGTGATAATACCTCTGACTCCTCTAAACACAAAGATTCGGAGTTGATCAAAGACATGGTTGATGCCACTTCTGCTCCAAAGAAACCTAAAAAGACTCGTGGCAAAAAATAAGTTATTTGATGATTAGTGCAACCCTTTTGTATGCTCTTTTATTATGTCGACCTCTTGATCCTATGTTTGTTTATCTAGTGTGCTATTTCGATCTTTGTATTTCAATATTTTCCGTATTGTTGTTGATCAATCTTGTTAAGTTGGGCAGTAGCTTGCTTCTCTGGCTTCATTTTGTTGTAAAATATGCCCCTTTGTGTAACTCTAAAATGTTTCCCAGTTGCTTCTGGTTCCTATGTAATATATTAAGGTCGACTTTATGGTATTCATGCACTATTAGCTTTACTTGTCTTCATTCCTTCCTTTTGATTTCCTTTGGATCCAGGTTTCTCTGTATCAAATGCTCTATTCTAGATTATCAATGTCTTCTTATATACTTGTGAATTTTATTGGAAGTTTATTTCTTATCTTTTTTACAGGTCCTTTGGCTTGTATTCTATGAGGAATTCAGCTCTTAAAGTTATCAGTCTCTTATCCTGTCATTACTTTAATCGCTTCATGGTTCCCCAATTATTTAAAGTTGTTAAGCTTGTGTATGGACTCTCTGATTTGTATCATTTTAACTCAACTCTGATGTGACCCTACTCGTCTTCGGGTCACTCGGGGGCGGATCTAGGCTCGAAACGCCTGGATCTATTTCCGGCAATCGTAACCAGGATAAATACGAGACCACAAAGTGGACTCGCGGGCCTCTAATGCTCGTCGGAACGAGGGCGGGGCGAGGCAGAATCAAGGGAGAGGGAAGAGAGTTAGAGAGGGGTGACGCCCGGGCCAAAGGGGAGGAGAAACTCGACTCAAAGCTTTGGCTTAATTATTTTGGACATAAGGATTAGAAGGGGCGTGGCTCCTTTATATAGAGGAGATCCACAAAACCCTAGTCTAGCAAGGGAGAGGCACCTAGGGCTTGGCATGCAAGCGGCCCAACGACTCCTGACCCAATAAGATATAATACTAATAATAGTACTAGCTAAAAAGGGAAATAACAAGGCTAGCCCATCCTACAAGAATGGAGCACACACCTAAAAGGGAAATGACGGAAATATAAATAGTAATATAAATAATACATAAATGAGACTAAGTCCTAATCCAAGGGGGTCTCCAAGGTCTAGGCCGTCTCGGGTCCGTAGGAGCTGGGTTCGAGCCAGGGCAAGGTCGCATCAAACTCTTTCTATCCAAGTGTACCGTTTCTACTATTTTTCTTCTCTATAAGTTGGTATGTAAAAATTATAGTGAACATCAAAGTAATTCTTCTATTAGCTTCTTATGCATTTATTTCACAATTATAAACTTTGCTCTTTTAGATTTTCCTCTCTCTTTTATCTAAACTTAATCTTTTCAAAATTTTATTTCTATTCTTTACAAGGTTTTTTATGAATATCGGATATTGGAATTAGAGGCATCTACAAACCTAATTTCTGGGAAGAAATTGGGTTTATAAGAAAATTAAATAAATTAAACTTTTTATGTTTAGCAGAAATGAAAACTAATAGTGATCCTAATTTATCAATTATTTGCAAAGCAAGGTTTCAATTGGTTATCTCTTGTCCTTCGGTGGGCACTAAAGGGGGGCCTTTGGCTTCTTATTTGTGAAAATTCGGAAACCCGAAAATGTGTTCTCCAACATCAATCTTCTAATCTTATTATTATGCAATACTCTTTCCTTAACCAATCATTTTTGTTTTTTTATGCTCCGGCCCGTGAAGATCAAAAACTTATGTTTTGGAACTTTCTTGCAACAACTATCTCTCAGTTTCATTTACCTTTCTTTTTAATAGGTGACCTAAATGAAATTTCTTTTTGTAACGATAAATTAGGATGGTGTCCTCCTTTACCAAGCAGATTTTATTGTCTTCTCAATTTTAACAATCAATTTGGTCTAGTTGACTCTCATTCTTCGGGATTTCCTTTTACTTGGCGCAAGCGTTCTGTGGCTCTTGATAATATTTTTGAAAATCTGGATTGTGTTTTGTATCATTAGTCTTTAAGTCATTTATTCCCATCTCTCTTAGTTCACCATCATCCTTTTACTACCTCTGATCACTGTCTTATAACCTTTTCTCTGCGGAAAAAAGTAAGTCAGTTCGCAAAATTCCTTTTCTCTTTGAAAATGCTTGGATGTGTGTTCCTTCTTTTCACCCCTTAATTAAAAAAGTATGGAGTTATCATATGTCATGTTCTTTTTATGTTCCGTCTATCTATGAAATTAAACCTCTTACAAAATATGCTAAAGTTTGGGCTAAACATCATATTAATAATAATTTTGAACAATTAAAAATATCTGAACAACAACTTATGACTCTTCAATCTGATTTGCTAGTTGATCCTTCAAATACAATTGTTATTTCCCATCTTCAGAGTCATTTTAAAAAATACAATGATCTTTTAGACTTTCAACATAACTTTTGGAAACAAAGAGCAAAGATTACTCACTTACAAAATATGGATCGAAATACAAAATATTTTCAATCGTTTTCTAAAATACGATCATATAAACAAAGAATTCAATCGTTCTAGACTCATGACGGTTTAGTAATCTTTTATCATGAGTTGATCTCTAAAAATTTAACATCGGAAATGGCTCACCGGTTTTTGTTAAATCCATCGTGCTCTATAAATGAATCGGACTTAAATATTATTTCTGATTTATAATGTAATGCTTTGTAAAATGCCAATTGCTTCCGAAATTAAAAGTGCAATTTTTGATCTTGCTCCTAATAAATCTCCTTGTCCTGATGGGTTCTCGGCTGACTTTTTCCAATACTATTTGCATATTGTTGGTAATGCTATTATCCTAGCAGTTCATGCTTTTTTCCACTCACGACATATGCTTCGGTCAATTAATAAATCTCTTATTGCACTTATTTCGAAATTTGAATCCCCTCTAACAATTAATCATTTCCGTCTGATTAGTTTTTGTACCACTATTTATAAAGTTATAACCAAAATTTTAGCAAACCGAGTTTCTTCTATTCTTCCTGCCTTAATTCACCCTCTCTAGGGTGCTTTTGTTAAAGGTGGACTAATTCAGGATAATATTCTTATTGCTCATGAAATTTTCCATTCTTTCCATAAAAAGAAAAAAAAGGAAAAAAGGGTTGGATGACTTTGAAACTAGACATGGAAAAAACTTATGATAAGCTAGACTGGAATTTTATTAAATTAATTCTCCTAAAATTTGGATTTAATGAAAAATGGGTTCATCTTGTAATGTCCTGTATCACAACTTCCTCTTCTTTGGTGCTTGTTAATAATGAGCCTGGGGACGAATTCTCCCCTCAATGTGGTATTAAACAGGGAGATTCGATTGCTCCTCTTATTTTCATTATTGTTATGGAATATCTTGCTCGAACCCTTCAATTTCAATCTACCATGGATTCAAAATTTGTTGGTATTCAATTAGTTAAAAATGGTATCTGCTTGCCATTTCTCAGTTTTGTTGATGACATAATTAATTTTGCAAATGCTTCACATGTTAATATGAACCATATCAAAATTTTCTTAGACAATTTTAATTACAACGATTTCGGGTCTTTCAATTAATTATCATACGAGTAGCTTCCAAGTTTCGGAAAATATTTCTCAAGTCTCAGCCGTCTCTCTTGCTAGTGTTTTAAATATTCAGATCACTACTTCAATGGAAAAGTATTCGGGCATCCCTATTCTCAAAGGTAGGGTTCAAAATTCAGTTTTTTTTAGATTCGATCACTAAACTTAAGAAACAATTATCTCAATGGAAAGCAAATTCTATTTCTCATGTAGGTAGAGCGATTTTAATCCAATCTAATCTCTTAGGACAAGTGAACTACCTAATGCAAAGTTTTCTTCTTCCAAAAGGGATTCTTAGTCAAGTAGATAAGATTAATAAATCTTTTTTTTTGGAACAAATTCACTCCTTATCATCATCCTCTTATTAGTTGGGATAAGGTATGTTCCTCTAAGGATTCTGGAGGAATGAGCCTTCGAACTGCGGAGATTACTAATATTTCTCTTCAAATGAAGCTCCTTTGGAAAATTTTGACTAGCCTAAATAATTATTGGGTTCGTATTATTTCAGAAAAATACTTAGGTTCGCTTTCGATATTTCAAATTCGAAAAAAAAAATTGTTCTTGGCCGTTTGGTAGATTGATAAATCTTAGAGATCAATTTTCCAAAGGCATTTTCTAGTCTATTGGAAATGGAAATTCGATCAATTTTTGGAAAGACCCGTGGGTTAAAAATATAGATTTACTACCTTTCTTTGATAATTTTAATATTAACTTGAAATTCTACGCTTTTATAAGTCCTAATCTTTCTTGGGATTTGATGAGTTTAAGTGCGATCCTTCCTAGTTTTTATAGTGGATTTAATTTGTTCAATTTGAATCCCTATATTTGCCGCTGAGGATCATCTGGTCTGGATTCCTTTGTCTGATGGAGATTTCTCATTTTCTTATGCTTCTTTAGTGATTAACTTATCTTCTATTGACCGTTCTTATTAATTTAATTTCATTGGATTTGGAAGTCCTCCCTTCCTCCTAAAATTAATCAGGAAATTTTGTGCAAGTTGTCTTCCCACTACTGACCGGCTAAATCGCTACTTTAATTGTATTTTCAACACTTTCTCTTTATGTGATCTTCACGATGAAAATTTGAATCATCTATTTTTTCATTGTCCTTTCACTCAAAAAAATGATCTCCAAATTAGAAGAAAATTAAATATATCTTTTCAAAATTGTTCCGCAAGTGGTTTCAATGATAATTTGATTTCAACTCTAAATTCAAATAAAAATAGTGATTTTCTATGTTTTCTTTGGTGGTTCATTTAGGGACATAGAAATACTAAAAATTTTAATCCTTCTAGGATTTTATTCTCCTTGCTCCTTAGTGATTTGACTTTTTCTCAGCATCTGCAACGGATGTCGGCTTAGCCTTCTATTCCTTATAAGCAGTTAGCTCGTCCTACAAGAAACAATAATCGTGTTTGGAAAAAACCTCATGTTGATTGGCTAAAATTGAACTTTGATGCTTCCAAGCGTATTAACTCTTCTTCTTTCACAAGTTTTTTAATTCGGGACCATAATAGTAAAATTCATTGTTTTGATCAAAATAAACATCACTCCATTTCAGTTCTCCAAGCTGAAGCTCTTTCTTTCCTAGAAGGTGCGATGTGCGGTTACCTTAAATTCGACTCATCTTATTATAGAGGGTGACAATTTAACGCTTATTATTTCTTCAAAAGGAACTTGGAAAGTTCCTTGGAAAATTCAGACTATTGTTAATGATATCCGTCATTTTGCTGCTTTTATTCCTTGTGTGGTGTTTTTTCATTGTTTCAGGGAATGCAATTCAGCGGCGGATTTCCTCACTAGAAGGCATTTTAGTTTTAATCATCTTAGTTTTGCTATCTTTTTTTTTCCGGGATCATTGTTAGATCCTTTGGATGTCTCTTTGTATAATTCTTGGATCCTTAATCATCCTCTGTTATTTGATTTTCTAAATATCATTCGCAGTGATGATTTAGGTTGGCCTTGTAATATTTAGGTAACCTAGTTTTTGCCTTGTAATAAATTAGTCGTTCATTTATTAAAAAAAAGTGCACTTGCACAAACGAGGAAAAAATTGATATTTTATTTTAAATGTTTGTTTTTAAATTATCATTATACTTTTCTCTCTTCCAATCCAAGCTTGTCATCTCTCTAATCTAATGACTATTTTTTTTTCTCAATTCCCACACTAAGGAACGTATCCAATTGAACCACTCGATCTCTATTATGATATAGTAAGATACATCCACCATTAATATTAATTATTAGAATTTATGGTCCGATGGATTAGGGGGTTGGTTGTGCACTTGTGTAAGCTCAACACATAAACCTAGTGAATGAATATTCAATTTAAAACCAATTGACAATAAACTATATTGACAATAGGAGTAACTCATCAATATTTTATTATATTCGTTCAATCTTTTGCGTGTGAAAAAACCATATTCCAACATATTGCATAATTTTAGGCAAGAGTATTAAAGTAGAGATAGCTGCACGGATTTCAAGAGTAGTAAAAGTAGTTTTTGGGTAGAAAGGGTTTTTGTAGGGAAAGTGAAACAAGGCCTAGGAATTTCGGATTTTAATCCTCCAAATAATGTGTATGGAGAATGATATTGGAGGGATTTCTCTCGAAACAGAATTATAAAATGTATGATCTAAACGTATTAGAGCAATACTTGTCAATAGAGTTGTCAAAACTCGACCGACACCCTGATTCGAACCGCTCCAAATTTTTAGGGTTGAAACCGGCGTGAAAAAAATAGGTCATGAAAAGACTCAGATAGGACTAACCCAAATCCAATTGGATTGAACCTGAAATCTATTAGGCTGACCTGAATTATTGTTTTAAAAAATTATCATTTATTTTAAATATTATAATATATTTTATTATAAAATATATAAAAATTATAATTTTAGTATTATATAATTATTAAATTAAAATATTATTTTAATAATCATAAAAATTGGTATTCTTGAGCTACTGTGTTGACCCAAACCGGAACAATAACCAATCATAATACAACCAGATTTGATTTGTAACCCGATTGATTTAAACCCGTATTCAATCCGAATCCGAAAGACTGAACCTAAAACTCGATCTAACCAACCCGTTTTAATAGATCAACTTGCGAGTCAAATTAAATTGGACGACCAATAGGACAAGAACAGTAAAAGATTCACCAACCATTATTACTTTGTTGAATGACTAACTATTTAACATAGTTTATAGGGGCACTAACTGATGCCTAATAAAATTAACATAGTTTATAGGGACACTTGACTGATGGCGTAGTAACAATTAGTAACAATATCTTTAATATAAAAACCTAAAGTGTCATACATGTGTGCATATAAGCATCGAGTATGATAGACAACAAAATCAATTTTTTGGCAATTGTATTTTTAAAGTAAGTGAAGATTTTTGTTGATTTTTTCATTAATTTAAAAAATTTGAAATGTTTGTTTCAGAAGATTGTTTTTTTTTTTTTTTTAAATATGACAACAAAGATACAAACTTCTCCAACTATTTTGAGCCACTATAGTATCAGATCTTGATATCAACATGAAATAAGATTCTCCAGCCACTAGTTTAAGATGATGATAATATATAGAATTAATATAATAATTATTAAAACAAAAAAGATATAAACTTCTCAAACGGGTAGTTTGAGCCACTATAGTTTGAGATCTTGATATCAACAGAGAAATAGGATTCTCCAGCGACTAGTTTCAGCCACTAGTTTTTTTTTGTCGAAATTTCAGCCACTAGTTTAAGATAATGATAATACATGGAGATGATATTTTAATTGTCATTAACATGGGGCATCACAATGGGATATCCTTTTCTTTTGTACAAGAAACCAGATACATTATAGTGAAAAAGGGTGAATTTGTATATGTTTTTCAGAGGAAAGAAATTAGGGTGTCTCCTATACATTAAAAGAATGTTCTAGAGCATTTTTATAGATAAGATTTTTAAAACTCAAGTCAATTGCGAGCGGGACAAAAGAAACATGACGAAACGATCCAACAACTTAAATCCGCCACAGAGTTGCACTCTTTGAAGAGGTGTGTGATGCTCCAACTCTGAAAGCGAGTCCGCCATAGAGTTGCACTCTCTGAAGACGACAAAAAACAGAGAATGTCAAACTTAGTTAACTCAATCTCCCGCGGGCAATGCCGGTCACCAAGGATGGCATTAACTAGTTGCATATTATTGCCCTCGATCTGAATGTAGGAAATGCCACATCGGGTGGCTTCAAGAATTTCCTGCCAAAGAGCAATGGACTCGATAATTAGAACGAACTATCGGTCGATATGTCCACCATCGAAATGAATAGGCGAGCCAGAGTGGTCATGCAGGATGAAATCGATAGAAGAAACACCATCTGAACTAACTACTCCATCAAAATTAAGCTTAATGAAGTTATGTTTAGGCTTTTTCCATTGTGCCCTGATCTTTTTTTCACCCTTTGGGGCATGCAAACCACGAGAAGGCTTGTGAAGTTCGTTGGCAAATTTTCCAATCATTAATTTGGGAGGGGATAAACTCGCAAATGTTACTTTGTGTATGTGGATTTTGCCCATTGTTGTTATAAATAATTTTCCTATTTCTGAAGTACCATTTGCAACACCATACACTTATGAGCATTTCAATTTAGGCTTTAGAAGCCAAATAGCGGATTTCCTCTAACAATTGATGTGGTCCTTTTTTTGTCTAGGTTAACCTGGTCAATTATCCAGGCATATCTTGGGCTAATTGATTTATAAGGGCATTTTATTAATATGCGTGGGATATCTTCTTTGTGATTATCACAGGCAACACATCCTTGTAGAATAGGAATATGGTTTGTCGCGATCGAGTCTGATTTTGGTTAGGAGACCGTTTTTGGCAATTTTCCGCAAGAAGTTTTTCATTTTTTGGGATATGCTCAGTTTTCTGATATACTCTAGGTTAATGTGGGGCTCAACTTTGTTATCATGGATCCATAACATTATGGAATGCGTAAAGAACCATCCGTCCTTGCTAGGTTGTCAATACAACCGCTATAAGTGATGTTATGCATTTTATCAATTATCATTTAAGCCAATAAATATGATTGGTAATCACCCGAGTTTGATTTTTATTACATCATGTGTAAGCTTTGCACCAGCCACACCCTATACTAGTATGGCTAGAGTGAGATATAGTTTCTCTATTTAAAAATACACGTTGTTTTTGTTTTTTTCTCAGAAATTAATGTCGTATGTTTTGATTTAATTACGCACAATCTTGTGAAGAACTTTCACCTTCTATTATATAATTATGTAATTAGTTAGCGAAGGTAATATTGAAAAAAAGTGTAGTAAAATACGTCAAATGACAAGTATTATTGAACAAAAAAGGCTAGAACGACAAGTATTTCTAAACGGAAGGAGTATATAAGTTGTTTACTTGTTTGTATTTTTTGGTACAAAATGCGATATTTTTTGTCTTTAGTGTTTGTTTGATTGAATATGGGAAGTGTAATTCCTTGAATTTAGTTTATAGAAGTTATTTCCTATAATGTATACTACATCCGAATTTACAAAGTGGAGGAATTTGCATATAACCACATGTTAAATGGTCACATTTGTAAGAAACCACCCGTTAATGATTTATTTATTTTAACACACCGTTAAATGTTTTTTTTACGAATAGCCACATTTACGTCCATTCCGTCTGTTTTCTCATTAAATCACACAATTTTACCGTTTACCCCCCCCTTTTTAAAATACCTGATTTGCCACGTTACCCATTACATTGTCATCGGTTGCGGTTAACTTTACTTTGATTTGGGAGGAGGACCATGACACTGGATTTCTCGAAGAACACTCAACAAATTAATCTAGCGATTTGCTCAAACATTGTACTTCGAAGACGAATTGGGAGGGTCTTGCAATGGGGAAGGAAAAAAACGACATCTTTCTCGAATCCATTTGGCGAAACTAGAATCTGCGAGAGTGAAAGGTAAGTTTGATTGCTTGATTTGGTTTTAGGGTTTTGAGTATAGGATTTAACCTTTCTTTTTGATTTTGCCTACTATAGTTTCACATGTGATGGTCTCACCTATGACACCCTTATACCCTATGACGTATACTTAGCAATAACTTATTTCTTATATAAACAGATAATTCACATATAACAACTATATCCACATAAGCACATATCAGAAATTAATAGCAATATAAGGTTGCGCGCGCACACACACACACACCCCTATAAAAAGTTACTTTTTATACTAATACGTAAGTTAGTCTAACTTTTATTACAACCTAAAAGTCTAAGATGCAAAATGAGGAGGAGAAGGCTGTGTAAAGCTTAAGTCGGCCGATACGTATGAATGTGACCTCTAAAAGAGACACACGTTAGTAAAATCTAGCTGAACTTGAAAAGTTGTTTTGTGATTTATGTGAGTCGAATGCTCAATGAGTATAAACCATCATCAATTATGTCACACAAAACCAAGAAATTGGTCAATATACATATTCATACATATTATATATGTCATATATGAATTTACTATGCATATGAAAATGCTAATGTGTTCGATTTATTATTCTGTGAGTTGTTCAAGCTTGAATCTGAAGATCTTCTGTATGAATTAGACCCAAAGGCGTTCTGTATGACCCCTAGGCTCTGTATGATTCATAGATTCTGTATGACCCGTAGGTCCTGTAATACCGATTTAGGGCGAGACAGTCAAGTGCATCTTGTAGTCATATATCATATGTCATCCGCTAACATACTTTTTGTGCAAACAACTTTGGAAATTACAGAGCTACCACATATAACACATATATCCATACAACCCATATAACACATATATCCATATAGTACATATACATATATCCATATAGCACATATATCACATAGGGTTTAATCTCCGGTCTATATTTACCTATTTAAGACATATACTATATCTCTTCCCCTTGTCCTTGACCACGACTTATGACTCTTGCTCCTATATATAACCCAATGCAGAAATTAGCTTATTTACCCTTATAAACTCTAACCTTAAATACAATCAAATGCCAATATGCATTATAACTTCTCGTATATAATTCCAAATCCTTTAAAACGTAACAACGATAAACTATATATATATAGAAGAACCTTTTGCTAGTTCAAACCATTCCGGGAAACTTGATCAAAGAACTCCAAAATATCATTACCAAACGAAACTCTAAAATAATTCTTAAATCTTTTACCGAATAAAAATCCAATATCGAAAACACCCTTTGAGAACTATAAATCGACTGATTTCTATATCAAATAAATTATTAATCCATATCTAGAAAAATCAGTGAAATCCAATAAACTATTAACTAATTAATACTTACCAAACCATGCTTGTACTTTGAGATTAAAACTTGATAGAAGAGATCTTGTACCAAATGTAACAAAAAAAGCAAAATTTTAATCTCAATCTCTTCTTTTCTTTCCCCTCTTGTTTTCCTCTGTCTCTTGTTTTTATTCCTCTTTTTTGTGATACTTTTTTTTATTGTTAAGGATTAGGTTTGTCAC
This sequence comes from Fallopia convolvulus, assembly GCA_964016875.1. NCBI lineage: Eukaryota > Viridiplantae > Streptophyta > Magnoliopsida > Caryophyllales > Polygonaceae > Fallopia > Fallopia convolvulus. Next base: position 16,409,832 of record OZ024735.1, on the reverse strand, counting down.
AAACATTACTTGGGCTTGCCTAGAGTATCCACAAGGGATGAGAACTAGTTACTAACCAATTCTAGAGAATATTGGGCAAAGCACCGCCCATGAGGTTCGAAACGGTGACCTCAGGGTACTACCCCAAAGGCCTAACTATTGAATCAAATGCCCGAAGGCTCTTTTTTTGTCATACTTAATGACGAAGAACACAAAGCACTTATATATAAATCTCGGGAAAGTTGACAAAATTTTTAAAAAATCTCACTTTTCACCTTGAAATCTCCTTTTGTACAAACTTGACCCTAAAATAATTATTAATTAATTTTTAGTCAAAAACTTTTTTAAAATATAATAAACTTAACTAAAAAATAAATATTACTTTTAAAAATCCACTATATATCATGCCAATATGCTATGCATATGCTATTAATATTATATGGATGCAAAATGACATGTGTACTTTGGTCGGGGATGTTACAATCCTCCCCCTCTATAAGAATTTTGTCCTAAAAATTCGTTATCTCTTCATAATGCAGTATGATAGGGGATTAGTTACCATTATGACTTTCTCGTCTTATCCTTAGTTTCTCAAGTTCTTTCCTCTATACCATGATTCTTCCAAATTACTTTAACCGTTGGAATTTCCTATTCCGCAATTGTTTGATTTTGTAGTTTGTTACCATGATTTGTTCCTCTATGTAGCTCATATTTTCTACAAGTTGTACTTTTGAACCCTTTAACATATGTGATGGATCAGATCGATATTGTAGCAACATACTAACATGGAAAACATTATGAATCTGGGCTAATTTTGAAGGTAATGCTAATCTGTATGCCAATGGTAACACTTTCTCTATGATGTCATATGGCCCAATATAACGAGGCCTCAATTTTCCTTTATTACCAAATCTCATGACATCTTTCCATGGAGAAACTCGTAAAAATACCTTATCTCCAACCTGATATTCCATCTCCTTGCGATGTTGATCAAAATAGCTCTTTTGTCTGTCCTGTGCAGCCTTAATTTTGTTGTTAACAATATCAATCTTATCAACTATGTCTAGTATAATCTCCAACCCTTCTAAAATTTCTTCACCCTCTTTATCCTAATATAAAGGACTTCGACATTTTCTTCCATATAATGTCTCATATGGTGCCATCCCAATGATGTTGCAAAACTGGTTATTATAAGCAATTTCCATCAGTAGAACATACCTATCCCATGAACCCTAAAACTCAATAAATCAAGCACGAATCATTTCTTCTGAGGTTTGTATAGTCCTCTCTGACTATCCATCTGTCTGAGGATGATAAGTTGTATTGAAATGCAATTTGGTCCCCATAACTGTTTGAAAACTTTCCAAAAATTGAGAAGTAAATCTCGGATCTCTATCTGATACAATGGGAACTGGTATTCCATGAAGTCAAACAATTTCCTTCATGTATATCTCTGCCAATTGATTGAATGAACAACCCCAACGTATAGGTAAGAAATGTGCTAATTTAGTCAATCTATAATAAACACCCACATAGCATCATTTCTTTTTTATGTCCGTGGTAATCCCACAACAAAATCCATCGTAATCCGCTCCCATTTCCAAACCGAGGAATCCTCCTTCACAAGAATCTTACTCTTAGAAACTAAGGCAAGTGGATAGATCTCTTACCCTTCTTTTTATTAAACGTGGATTTTTATGCTTCGTTTAATATTCATGCTTGTTTGAGAATGATTTCTTTGTGATCAAATGAATAAACTTAGTTTTATTTATTGCTTAGAAATAACGACCTCATTATTCTTATTACTATTTCGTACTACGCTAGCACTGGATTTTAGGACCAATGATTTATGGCCTTATGTGTTTTAAGTGTCTCATTTGAGACAATGCAAGAAATAGCATAGGGATATCGAGAACTAGCTTGATAACTTTCTATTCTAGGATGAAAGAGACATATATACTCGGGATGGAAGAGGCCTGATACCCTCAGGATGAAAGAGGCCGGCACACTCAGGATGAAAGAGGCTTGGACACTCAGAATGAAAGAGACATATATACTCGGGATGGAAGAGGCCTGATACCCTCAGGATGAAAGAGGCCGGCACACTCAGGATGAAAGAGGCTTGGACACTCAGAATGAAAGAGACCTGTATACTCAAGATGAAAGAGGCATGAAATCCTTTCGATTTACACCTTCGTAATACCAAATTAAATGTTACGCAAGGGAAGTGTAATGTAAAATGAAAACATATTGTTGTTGAATAGTATAGCATAAGATAGGAACTCAGGAATTAAAATTCCTCTTCTCCATTGACCTAGTCTTGTTGAGAGGGTTTCTTGACAATAAATAAATTTATAATCAAGACCCCGCTGAGTACAGGGGAATCAGGTTTGTCCACAGGAGAAAGTTAGTGATAAGTTTTGTTCTTACTTAGAGCGCAAGTAAGAGAGAAAAGCAAGGATTTTTATATCAATAAATAGAAAATCTAAGGTAAGGGTATCACCACAACAACAATTATGCATGCCAAACGTAAATTAAACACATAGATCATGCTTTTATCACATAAAGTCATCAACTTTCGTCAACTAAGCAAGTAAATCAATCAACTTTCGCTAAATTAATAAACTTACTATCTATCTCTTCTACTTCAACAAGGATAGATCCGCTTTCGCTTCAAAACCCTAAATTGACTATTCTCATTCAAAGTTTCCGCTTTCGCTTCAACTATGAATGAGAATTTCCTATCAACTTTCGTTTCAAGGAGTTATGAACAAGAGAATAGAATCATGCAACAAAAACAATCAAATCATGATCACAAACAAGCATGCACAACCATGGTTGGGTTTAACCCCAACCTTAGAGAGAGCGACTACTCACAAAGCATGATTAAGAACAACTGAATTAAATAAAAGAGAAAGCTTACAACTTTGAATCCAAATAAAACTTGTCTTCCAAGTATCTCCACAATCTCGTCCCCCTCTCTCCTCACACGCCTCTCTTCTCTCTCTCTACCCTAAACTAGGTTAATTGTGGCACACCAAAACTGAAGTGGGGAACAAGAATATTTATAGAGAAACTAATCTATCCTAGAACTATCTATAAGGAAATAAATCTTCTAATAAGATATATCCCTTAAAACTATCTAATAACATAAAAGAAAATAGGATAAAAGTCCTTTAATTGCGCCGACTCGGTCTTCGCTACGATCCAGAGTGCCTCGGTATCAAGTTGTGCACCTCGGTACCGACTTGTTACATCACTACGAACAACCTAGAGTAAAACTTCCGTAGCGGGTTCATTACAACTCCGTTTGACTTGATTCTTTTTCCTATGTCTTTGTAACGAATTTCTCTACCTCTTTCCAAGATCAAACTTTATCTTCAACATCTTTATTTGACTTCATTCCTTGAGCTTTTCCTTAAGTGTTGCTCTTTTCCTCAAAAGTGCTCCAAACAACTTCTAAAAATCTATAAAACACCACCAAAGCTTATGTAGACTCCATATCTTAAGATAATACAAAAAACCTACAAAAATGACTCAAAACAAAACACAAAACTAAAGAAAAAGACTCAAACAAACAAAAACACACCCTAAAAACATGACTAAAAAGGCGAACATCAAGTCTCCCGGGGGTTGTCCAGTTACGAGTCATCAACTAAGATAAGTAGTTGTTGACTGATCAATGAAGATTTCTCGAACTAATATTATGACACATCAAAGCTCTCACAAATATTATGTCTTTCATGGAACCCTATGCTAGTGGTGTCTTATCCCTAAAGAAATCTCTTATTTCTTTTCTCTTGGGCAAGAGTTTGACTTGCTTCCTAATGGAAGCACATCCTTGTAATATCAGACTTATCTCGGAATTTCCTAGCCTTTCTCTTTCTATGGAAGTATTAATTGTTGGATTATCGACCAATCACCATAATTTGGAGATCCATACCAACATTCTCTGTTAATACCATAGCCGTCATTCACTTGCTAGTCTTTCATTAGACTAACTCGTCCACTCTCTCTTTCTTTTTCTTGCATGTTCGCACATTAGGAGGCAAAGGCGTGTTTCTCAAAGACCAAGGATCCATAGATAGACGACGTAAGCAGACATGTCAAGGGAGGATCAAATCCGTAAGTGGAAGTATTCAAGAGGAGGTACGCATGTAAAAGAGTATATTCAAGATTTGAAGATCAATGCAAGACAAGGTTGAAGGAAGGAAGAATTTTCTCCAAGAGCAAAAGCATCCAAAAGGTGGTGGACCGGCTCTCCCATCTTAAACCAAGGAACTCATCATCACATGAGTACCTTTGAAGTATTCATGTAGTTTCAGTAAGCCATTTAAAAGTATGAGTCTTACTTTCCGCTGCCACATCATATGTAAAACAATATTCTTGTAATGAACTATGGTTTCTTTTAATGAATAAAACTCCCACCTTTAACTCAGTTTTCATTTATGTTATATATTTTAAAGCCTTGGGTGGTTCTAAGTAGATTTATCTAGTGTCACTAGCGGTGATATCTCTTAGGATAAAATAGGGGTGTTACATCATCACAATTGATATGTTGTCATCACAGTGACAGTTTTAGAAATTATCATCACTTTTAATAATGACATCATGGTGACAATTTAAGAAATTGTCATTAAATCATCAATAATGTCATCATGAAGACATTATACCAACTATCATCACATCATCCCTATTTAATAATGTCATCGAATGTCATCATTCTTTGCATAATAATGTAATCATTGTAAGACAAACATCAACTTTTAGATATTACGATTCCTCAATTGTCATCAAACTAGTTTAATATCATCATGATTTTGTTGAAATAAATTATCAACTAATATCTAAAAGTTATGCTTTTTCTCATTTACTTGTTTGTATTGATGACAAATCTATGAAAATGAGGTAACTTTTCATTGGATATGATGAAAGATAAAAGGAGTGAGCAAATAGACAATTGAGAACAACACATTATCGAGGTTACTTTTTCGATGACAAACACGAGAAGACATCCAACCGCTAGCAAGAAGAAGATTTTTGTTGACAAACGTGAGACGATTGGGAAGTGAAAGGAGATACACAAGCAGGTGATCATGAGTAAGGTTGGGATTAAGGAGGTTTGATTTTGATGAAGAAGTAGATATGAAAAGGAGGTGGGGGAAAGGGCAGTGTTATCAGGTAATTACGCGGGCATATAAAGGAGGTTTAATGATGTGAACCCCGTTGAAGGATTCATGAAGGATCGATCGTTGGACTCGTAAATGGTCTTCTCACGTGTGTAACCGATAGATTTGAGACGAATTAACGCCTAGACGGGGTTTGAGTGAGAATTGAAAGGATTGAGAAGGTGATCTCTTTTGAGGGAGATCGGAAGAGTATGGGATGAGATGAGAAATTGGGTGACGCCTTTTAGAAGTAGTTCTGGAGTAATCTCGACAACATAACGATAGTTCATTCAAAGCGTGAGAAATAATGAAGGGGCGTGCCTCTTTTATAGAGGAAGGGGCACGCAAACCCTAGTTCTAGCCTAGTGGCAAGGGCGGCTCATGGGAGATGCACGCACGCGGCCCAATGCGCAAGCCCAAGCCCAAAACTCATTAAAAATAGAAATGACAGAAATGGAAATGTCTCAGAATGGAAATAATTCTAAAAATAGTAAGAAACATAGATAGGTCACGGTGGCCTAGTCGCGAGTGTCGCGACAAGGCGTCGGCGCGCCAAGGGCATGTCGCGACACGAGGCGCGGCATGACTTCGGCGTCGACGGGTCTGGTGCGCACTCGAACCTCGAGTGTCGAGACCGAGGCGCACCAGAACCTCAAGTTCCCACGCCGGGTGGCCCGACGTGGCATGGTGCTCGGCCTGCGAGGATGGCACGACACCGAGAGTGAGGTTCTCGGTGCCGCGGTGCGTAGCGTCGGCCGGTGGTGCCGGCGCGCCTTTGATGAAGGTGACGCACCGGGTGGGGGCGCGGTAGTGGCTGCGCCATGGCTTCCGAGGACGCGCGCGACGAGGGACGAAGTGGCTCGGGCTATGGCACGGGTCCTGGCTCGAGTGATGGGTCCGTCGGAGCGCACGGACATGTCTTCCTCTTCTTGGCTCGCCGTCAATGTGGGGCTCACATCACCCTCCCCCCCTTGGGTGGGAAACGTCCCCGTTTCCTCGTCATGATACTCGGGATCTATATATGGAGAGAGATCTGAGACGTTGTAATTACCCGGGAGGTCGATGATGTAAGAGTTGTCGTTGATGCGCCGGAGGACCTTGAAGGGACCGTCCCCTTGTGGGTGTAGCTTCGTCTTCCGAGCAGCGGGAAAACGTTCCTTCCGAAGATGGACCCGCACCAAATCTCCGGGCTCAAAGATCAAAGAGCGGCGTCCCTTGTTGTGTTGGGCCGCGTATTGATCCGAGCGTTTCAGCAGCTGGGCCTTGGTGCGCTCGTGTAGGCGTCGGATATGATCGGAGCGGTTGGCCGCGTCGACATGCTCCTCGGGCTTGAAAGGCAAAGGCACCAAGTCCATCGACGTGTGAGGATTACGCCCATAGACCACCTCAAAGGGGGTCATCTTCGTCGCAGAGTGGTAAGACCTGTTATAAGCAAACTCAATATGGCAAAGTAAGTCCTCCCACCGACGTGGGTTTGCCTTGAGCATCGTCCGAAGAAGAGTGCCCAAGGTCCGATTGGTCACCTCAGTCTGACCATCGGTCTGGGGGTGATAAGCAGTAGAAAACAGGAGTCGTGTCCCTAACTTCCCCCAAAGCGTTCTCCAAAAGTGGCTGCAGAACTTGGTATCCCTATCACTAACAATAGTTCTAGGAATACCATGTAATTTCACCACATTTTCGAAGAATAAATTAGCGATTTCCACCGCGTTATTAGTCCCCTTACATGCGATGAAGTGGGCCATCTTGGAGAACCGGTCCACGACTACGAAAATGGAATCCTTTCCACGCCTTGACATCGGCAGGCCCGTGATAAAATCCATGGAAAGATCCTCCCACGGGGCGTCCGGAATTGGAAGTGGCGTGTAAAGGCCATGCGGTTCGGACCGAGACTTGGCTGTATGACACGGCACACAACTTTGACAGTACTTGTTAACATCTCGAGCCATGTGAGGCCAGAAGAAATGCTCACGCAGTGCTGCCAATGTTTTGGCTATGCCAAAGTGGCCTCGGCCGTCATGAGCTTCTTGGAGCAACAAGTGTCTCACCGATGAGGACGGAATGCAAAGCTTCCCAGCTCGGTAAAGATACCCATTGTCCAAGAAAAAGGACTCATGGATGCGAGAGTGCTCGAGATCTTTAATGATTGAGGAAAAATACGGATCTGAGGCGTATAATTCCTTGATCATCACGAATCCGAGCAACTTGGAATGGAGTTGGGTCAACAAAATGTACCTTCGTGAGAGAGCGTCGGCGACGACGTTCACTTTTCCCTTTTTGTGCGCTATGACATATGGAAATGTCTCCATGTACTCAACCCAACGTGCGTGGCACCTATTCAGAGTCGTTTGACTCTTGAGATAAGCCAAGGCCGCGTGATCCGTATGAATTACGAACTTGCTTGGCCATAGAAAGTGTTGCCACGTCTTAAGGACCCGAATAAGAGCGTAGAGCTCTTTATCATAGGTCGGATAGTTAAGTGTAGCCCCAGCTATCTTCTCGCTAAAGTAAGCGATCGACCGTTGTTCTTGAAGGAGTACGCCGCCAATACCATAGTCGGAAGCGTCGCACTCGATCTCGAAGCGCTTGGTGAAGTCCGGCAATTGCAGGATCGGGGCTCGACATAAAGCATCTTTCAAGGCCTCGAAGGCGGCCTCGTGATACGGCATCCACTTTATTGTGGCTGCCTTCTTGGTTAAAGAATGGAGTGGCCCGGCGATAGAACTAAAGTCCTTGACAAATCGCCTATAGAAACCAGCTAACCCCAAAAAAGAACGAACCATTGTCGGGGTCGTTGGGGTTGGCCACTCACGGATGGCCCGGATTTTGTCAGAATCCACTCGTAGGCCATCCTTGGATACGACGAAGCCAAGAAAATTCGTCGTATCCGAGCAAAACACACACTTGTCCAAATTTACATACAAAGAATGTTCGCGGAGGCAATCTAACACCTGCCTAAGGTGCCCCGCGTGAGAGTCTAAAGTCCTACTATAAATTAAAATGTCGTCAAAATACACGACGACGAAAAGTCCCAAAAATTTACGCAAAACAAAGTTCATCAATCTCATAAAAGTAGATGGAGCGTTAGTGAGGCCGAAGGGCATCACCAACCACTCATAAAGACCATGTTTGGTCTTAAAAGTCGTCTTCCACTCGTCCCCTTCTTGCATCCGAATTTGATGGTAGCCGCTCCTCAAATCAATCTTTGAAAATAGCACAACACCATGCAACTCGTCTAGCATGTCGTCCAAGCGGGAAATGGGGTGGCGGTACTTGATGGTAATTTGGTTGATGGCACGACAGTCCACGCACATCCTCCAAGAACCATCCTTCTTCGGCACCAAGATAACCGGAACCGCACACGGGCTAAGTGACTCGCGAACATAACCCTTTTCCAAAAGAGATTGGACTTGGCGTTGTAGCTCTTGAGTTTCCTTAGGCGACGCCCTATATGCAGCCCGGTTCGGCAGTGAGGCACCGGGAATGAGATCTATGCGATGCTCGATCCCCCGAATAGGCGGTAACCCGTCGGGGAGCTCGGCAGGCATAATATCCGAGAACTCCTGAAGCAAGGCAGAAATGGAGGGAGGTAATACATGTGTCTTATCAATAGTAATATTAAGTAAAGGACACAATAAAAAACAAGTAATACTCCCCTCGATATGTTTGACCACGTCGCGCCGACGGCATAGGAAGAGGCGATCTTGCACCGAGTTGAGAAGTGGGGGCTCGGCGTCCTCGCTCGTCCGAGGGGCGCCATGGGCGCCATGTGGCTGGCCAACAGGCCCCTTCCAGTGAGGAAGATTGGGACCAGGCGCGCCGCTGGAACGAAGCTGGTTCGAGGCAGTGCCGCCAGGTAACGTCGTTGGCGCGTTGCGGCGCGCAGCCGAGGACGCGTTCGGCGTCCGAGGCTCGTCCTTCACCTTTGCTCGGCGTTTCTGATTCGAATCGTCATTAATACCAGAATATTTGGTGTTGGAACTAGGAACGCCGCTAGAATTGTCGCCATGGCCAGAAACACCGTTTGGGGTTGCATTCGGCGTAGGCGCGGCCGTGGCTTTGTCCCGAGCGTTTGCTTGTTGCCTTTCGGCTTCATCCTGTAACGCTTCACTCGGAGACATAGGTAAGATGGTCACGCGTTTACCATGGTAATTGAACATGTAAGTGTTCAACCGGCCATCGTAAATCACGTGACGGTCAAACTGCCATGGACGACCAAGAAGTAGATGGGTGGCGTCCATGTCAGTGACATCAAAAAAAATTGAATCGGAATAAAGACCAATGGAAAAAGAAAGAGTAACCTGTTTTTTTATCCAATGGTCACCATCGTTTGAAATCCAAGCAAGTTTGTAGGGCTTCGGATGGTCCGACTGCGGCAACTTGAAGTGATCGACAACTTTTCTTGATAAGAAGTTCCCGCAGCTTCCCGAATCAATTATCACACTAAGGGAGACATTTTGGACCAAGCACCGAGTACAGAAAATGTTTTCCCGTTGATCGGTTGGCACGGCCTCCCTCATGCTAAGCGCTCGACGCGTCACTAGCAACAGCTTGTCAACGCCGGCGTCGATGTCCGATGGTGCACAATATGCACCGTCTTCGATTGGCGCGGCGTTGTCCTCGTCCGACTCAGCCTCTTCTACGCTCTCGTAAGCCGCGGTTTGAGCCGAAAACAAGACGCGCTTCGTGTTGGGGCAATCCCGTTTCAAGTGCCCTCGGCCACCACATAAATAGCACTCGATGTCTCGGGTCCGTTGTGGGGGAGGGGCTGCCTTGTCACGGTTTTGGCCTACCGAAGTGCCCTTGGAGTCCGTTCCGGGGGTACCTACCTTGGGTTTAGAATAAGAATAAGGAACAAACGGTTTAGTACCCAAAGCGGAAGGACTAGGGTTAGAACCATACCTTTGAAATTAGGACGTCTTCGGCCTCTTGAATTGCGTGTGAAGCTCCATGGCTGTGTGTATCAAGCGTCCCAAATCTTTGATCGGCAAGACAACCAAGCGATCTCGGATCCATTGGTGGAGTCCCGCCATGAAGCGAGACCGCAACGCCCCCGGGGAAGCGCTTATGCCGGCTTTGAAGAATAAATCCTCCAAATAAGCAAAGAACTCCTACGGAGTCCGGGATCCTTGACGCGCGTCTTGGATCAAAATCCGAACCTTCTCTTTGTAGTCGGGTGGGATAAACTTCCTCTTCATGATGAACACAAGTTGATGCCACTCGGTTATGGGGGCTTTACCCTTTCGGGCCCGATCCGATTCGAATCGGTTCCACCACATACGAGCGGCACCCTTGAAATGAAGGGTCACCACTTCGACCTTCTCATGCTCCTCATAATGACAATGCTTGAGCACGTGTTCGGTTTCCTGCAGCCAAGAAATAAACTCATCAAGATTATAATTGCCAAAGAAATCTTCAAATTTTACCTTAACGTCGCGGCGTGATACATGCGACGGACGTTCATTATCGGCGCGCCGGTTGGCACGCGGAGGCGGTGTGCGTCGGCGTCGGGAACCTCGGCCAAAGCCTCGGTTCGGCTCGTCGCCATCATCGCTGGGCTCGTCGTCTCCATCGCGCCGAGGGCGCCGGTGATCCTCGCGGTCTCAGTTTTGGCGACGCCGATCCCCATCGCGCCGAGGCCGTTCGCGGTTGTCAGGGCGCTCTAACCGATCATACGCCGCGCGGTTCTCGGGCAACTTGGGTCTCGGAATCCAATCCCGATCCCGATCTATCCACTCCTCCGAATCATGGACCGGAGGGTGGTCAAATTCCTCCTCGGAATCCTCCTCGTACTCCGTTATAGAGAACTCGGAATCCGAAATTGTAGTGGTGTGACTTTGATAACCTCGATAATCATTTCCATCGAAGTCATCGCGGTCTTTGTAGTGCTTTTTCTTAGGCGTCAGAGTGACCGCCTTTTTCTTTTTCTTGGCTTGTTGACGTCGCCACTCCTCGGAGTCGTACTCCTCCTCGGAATGAACGTCAACAACCTCCTCCAAATGTTGAGCCTGATTGGTCGGGCGACTTTCCTTCATGGATTCCAACCTTTGGACTCCAATTGGGTTAGTCGCTTCAACCATCGGACCCTTAGCTTTCTCTTGCGCCGTAGCCCGCTGAACCGAGACGCCGTGTGGCGTTACGCTCGGGTGTGCGGGCTGCGTGTGGATCGTCACCGCAGGGGGTGCTTGTTGTTGCGCAATGAACCTTGTAAGGACGCTTTCCAAGTTGGATAAGCGCGCCTCAAGTGCCGCCAGGCCATCGGATGGCACGGCACCGGTTAGCGTCGCGCCGGGCGTCCCGAGGAGACCCGGTTGAAGCCCCGGCACGACTGGTTGGTTGGTTTGTTGTTGTTGGTGTGCGAGGCCTTGCGGGCTTGAATTCTCGTCGCCTTCCATGCTAGGATCTCCTATCTCAACCATAGACATGAAAAGAGTCAAAAGTTCCTAAAGCAAACAAGCAAAAGAAACGCCAAGATTTTGTAAGACTCACCACGCAAGTACTCTTAGTTTGCACGAAAAGTACTCGAAAGGTATGGGAGGCTAGGATCTCGACTATGGAAGCCTTGGCACGAGAGAAGGAGAAAAAAGAAAGAAGATCTCGACCTTAAGGAAGGAGGCGAGATTGTAGGAACCAAGATAGAAACAAGAGATATGCAATCAATCAAGAAGATATGCAATCAATCAATTAGTTGCAAATCAAATCAAGAGAATATTTTATGTGATTGGAGAGAGAGCCGATTGCTATTTTGCACAAATGGGAACACTTGCCTTATTTTGGCTTGTGTGGCCCAACAAAATCTTTTTTTTTTTTTGAATTAATTAGGATAAGATTGCCTTATTTTGGCTTTCCTTATCCAATATTTTTTTTTGATGTTTTTTTTTATTCGGCAACTAACAAGATATGGGATATTATTTCCCAAGATACTTGCACAAAATAGAAGATTTGAGATAAGGCCAAATCGGACCAAATCTCGCACCAATGAACCAATTCACACGACACACACACAATCAACCAGTTCGAACAATGCAAGTAAGATGCAAGCAAATGTTCGAACACTCGATGCAATGAACCAAAATTAATGTGCAAGTCGACGGGTATGGCAAATTTTTTTTTTGTGATTTTTTTTTTGAATTTTTGGAAGCAAAAAAACGATGGAACTAATGGATGTTGGTAGAGATGGCGGAAGCTAATGATACAATGGTGGTAAAGAAAAAAATTTCGTGCAAAAAACGAGTAAAAGAGTGAGAGAGACTTACGCAATCCGAGGCTCTGATGCCAGTTGATGTGAACCCCGTTGAAGGATTCACGAAGGATTGATCGTTGGACTCGTAAATGGTCTTCTCACGTGTGTAACCGATAGATTTGAGACGAATTAACGCCTAGACGGGGTTTGAGTGAGAATTGAAAGGATTGAGAAGGTGATCTCTTTTGAGGGAGATCGGAAGAGTATGGGATGAGATGAGAAATTGGGTGACGCCTTTTAGAAGTAGTTCTGGAGTAATCTCGACAGCATAACGATAGTTCATTCAAAGCGTGAGAAATAATGAAGGGGCGTGCCTCTTTTATAGAGGAAGGGGCACGCAAACCCTAGTTCTAGCCTAGTGGCAAGGGCGGCTCATGGGAGATGCACGCACGCGGCCCAATGCGCAAGCCCAAGCCCAAAACTCATTAAAAATAGAAATGACAGAAATGGAAATGTCTCGGAATGGAAATAATTCTAAAAATAGTAAGAAACATAGATAGGTCACGGTGGCCTAGTCGCGAGTGTCGCGACAAGGTCGTGACAAGGCGTCGGCGCGCCAAGGGCATGTCGTGACACGAGGCGCGGCATGACTTCGGTGTCGACGGGTCTGGTGCGCACTCGAATCTCGAGTGTCGAGACCGAGGCGCACCAGAACCTCAAGTTCCCACGCCGGGTGTCCCGACGTGGCATGGTGCTCGGCCTGCGAGGCTGGCACGACACCGAGAGTGAGGTTCTCGGTGCCACGGTGTGTAGCGTCGGCTGGTGGTGCTGGCGCGCCTTCGTGGCTGCGCCATGGCTTGCGAGGACGCGCGCGATGAGGGACGAAGTGGCTCGGGCTATGGCACGGGTCCTGGCTCGAGTGATGGGTCCGTCGGAGCGCACGGACATGTCTTCCTCTTCTTGGCTCGCCGTCAATGTGGGGCTCACATCATTTAAGGATATTATTACTATTATGTCTTCCCCTTTAGTTATTTGCCGGTTTTTTTTCTAAATAAAATAACATATAGGGTAAGGGAAGGTGAGGTGTGTTGAGTTCTCTTTTCTATTGCGCTAACATAAATTTTGAGTTCATGGGTTAGAATTCATCTGGAATTGAGATTTGTAATGTGCTTGGTTTTGTGAATAATCAAACACATTGTTTTTCTCTTCTTATTTTTTGTTTCTTTTTTAAAGGATAGATATTGACTAAGTTGAACTTAAATATTTTTTCTTGGTGGGGGAGACGAAAGAAAATCTAAATCCATACACCACTAAATGAAAGAAAAATTAAATGGAACTAGAATTCAATCCAAATGTATAATCAAAATTTGTAATTTTTACCATTTATTTTGTACCCAGGCTTGTCTCAACTTTGAGTCCACATATCCATTCTTCCATGAGAGAAGCATCACACAAGATAACTAGTAAAAGCTTTAAGGATCCAAGATTTCTCAAGGCACTAAATTAGCCTAATCGGAGTTATAAGAAGCTCTACAAAGCTTTTAGAAGTTAAAACCCAAATACCCCTATAAATGTAGAACTTGGTTTTTCTCTCTCCATTGGACTATGTGAATGGAATCACAGAAAAAGGTTGAATCGCAAGTTCGTAAGACATCACAACTCCATCTCTAGCTTTGCCATATTTTATATTTAAATCCCCTCCCTAGAATTCACCCTACCCAATTTTTTAATTTGTTGGTGGTGTTGCATTTCTATGGATATATTTTTATTTTCTCTTTCATGTTTCATTTTTCAATTTTTATCAACTATAATTGGGGAAGAGAGAGGGGGTGGGCATTGCGTTTGGATTCATGCTACAAACGAGAGCATAAATTGTCGTTGTTAGATAAGAGTCATTAGATAAGATGTTGGAGTTGCTGCAGTTGCCAATGGAGCAAATCGAGAAGGCGGGATCTCAAGAAGGGAGCTTTCATATGGAGGATCAAGAGAAGAAGAGAGCAAAAGTAGAGGCGGGTCGAAAGGCGAAGAATCAACTAGTGGTGGAGGCAGCAATAGTCGATGACCATGACAATTATAATTTGCGATAAATTTGAGAATAAAAAGGAATAATTAAAAGAGGGTGGAAATGGCAATCGCAAAAGAAGTAGAAGAAGTAGAGAGTGGAGACGAGGAAATTATTTTTATTTGATTTCAATATTGTATCTTTTTTACGCAAAAATGGAAGGAAAATCTATTAATCTTGATGGAAATTTATTTTTTTGTTATAATTAGGCTACAATATAGACTTTGTACAAACCACAAGAGAGTACCAAGTAAAATAAAAATATTTATGGGACAGCAATAAAAAAGGGCCTATGTTGTGCAACATTTTTAAAATTAGTTTTTAACTTTTAGTTTATTTAAAATTATAAAACTAGTCCAAATTTACTTTTCCCCTTCTCATTATCTAGTGTCTACAACCTTAATTCAAATCTAAATCCATTCATATTCTTATTGCTTAAAGATTGTCGAGTGACAATGAAAGAAACTTTGAAGACGAGTTACGTAGTCAAGATTACATGGTATGTTCACCATTCATATACGTGTTTTTGTTTATTTTCACAACTGTACATGCACGTGCGCGAATTACGTGCAAAATATCAAGACACAGTTCTCTAGCATTCGAAATATCAAGACATGATGAGGACATAAATGAAGACGGAGAGGAAGGAAAAGGCATCACGGTCAAAAGTAAAATACTGAAATTGATTTCAAACCGCCGCCGAAGAGTTAAGGGAGGAGGAGGGTTTTTGGGCCTATTTTTGAAATATCTTGTAAAATAAAAAATATAACTAAAAGATAAGGGTGTTGTATAGCTCATATGTAGAAAAAAGTCGATAATTCAGAATAGTAAGAAGAATTTCCCTTAATTTAAAGGGCCTAATACATATGTAGACACGTGAACTTGTGACGAATAGTCACTTAGACACCCCACCTTTAGGTTTGTTCTATTGAACACTTGAATTTAACACATTACGTTCTATTAAACACTTGTACGCTAATGTTTTGCTTAAGTGTATTACACGCGCATTGACATGGAAACAATTCTACGCCACATGGATGCCATATATAAATTTGGTTTAAATTTTTTCAAGTGTTCAAAAAAATAAAAATAGTCAAAATTTAATTGCTTTTCCTAAAAAAAATTGATATTCTCCATCTCTTAAAATTAGGGTTTACTTTCCCATATCAATTTGGGACTTTTCTCCCTTCTAATCAAATCGAGTAATTATCAAAAGAATGTAAATAAAACAAAAAATTAGAATGATTTCATGTTCAATTTGAAAATATTAAACATGATTCAGCCTTTTTTGAGAAGTTATAGAGTAAGGGGAGTGAAAGAGAGAAATTGGGTGCTTCAAATCCCGCGTCGATGACTGTTGTTCGAGCTTGTTTTGGGGCTTCTTCTTCCCGAAAGTCGCCTTCATTGACATCATCATGTCCACATCTTACTTCTTGCCTCCAGTTTAAACAGGATAGTGCGGAATTTTGGGGTTCTTTTGCTAGTTTTTGTACAGGGCAGTACAAGGGTAGATTTTGTGTAAGGAAAAGGTACGTAGGTATTGGATTTAGCTGCGGTAAGTTTAATAGGAAGTGAGTTTTTCAAGGTTGTGTTAGTAATAATGATGACGGTACTTATAATATCCGCTAAATTCTAAATAAAATAAAATGGGTAATTATCCCAATAATTTTTTTTCTCTAAAATAGAGAACTTAATAAACTTTATAATTTCATACTATATTATGAAAGGATACAAAAGTTTACTACAATGACAATTAAGAATTTACTTAAGTATATTATGCAAGTCGGATACCTATCTAAATATTTTCTCTTGAAAAGAGAGTTTAATTATTTGTATAATTGTCTCAATAAAAATATAAAAGTGTTATAAACGTAATATCCGCAATATTCCAAGACTTTAAATCCAATATAATATAATTTTATAATTCTTTCTCTTATAAAGTAGAATTTTTAAATATATTTTATATATAACCCTTTTGCTCTTTAAAAGAGATTCGTACGTAAATTAAAATTAAATAAATTGCAAGAAGGAATTATAAGGGTTATGAATAAATCAAAGCATTTAAATAAAAATAATGCTTCATAATTTCGGTTTTAGTAAATAAAAAGAGGTACAACAAACTAGTAAAAATACAATGAAAATTCAATAAAAAGAATGCAAGAGCCGGGACTTGAACCCGAGACCTCTTGCAATCCCGTCTCACACACCCCTCCCTCTTTCCGTTAGACCAATGTAACTTAACTACTCATAATCCCCCTCTTTTAATAAAATACCCTACTATTCTTCTTCTTCTTCAAACAAGTCAAAGTGAACTTGATTGATTTGACGCTTCACCATTGCATGCTCTTTGCTTCTTCTTCTTCCTCCCTTGGCTTACAAGACCAACTTTGTTACATCATCATCTCATCACCATCAAACTAGCACACTCTTGACCAATCTACTTCCATTTCCTTCTTCTCCATTGGTTGATGGCCATTGCCATGGATCACCAATTTGCAGTCCTTTGCCTATTTAAAGGAGCTCCAACCTCCTCCAAATTCACACCATTCTTCCATCCTCCTCTCTACTAGCAAACTCTCTCAAATTCTAGTTCAAAATCAACCTTTCAAAGTCCTAGTTTCATATTCAAAAGCTCCTCCAAAGAGCCTTGTTTTTCCCCTTGAGCACCGCCGGTCTCCTCCCTCTGCCCGCCGGACCGCCCAACAGCCTCGCCGAGACCCTCCCGCGCACCGTCGTGCCGCCGCTGCTCCCCTGGTGTCGTCCGCCTGGTGCCGCCGGTCTCCCCTGCCTCCTCCTCCTCTGTATATGGTAATACAAGAAGCAAATAGGGTATAAAATTTAATCCCTTTTTATTTTATTAATTCAATTAAATCATTTTATTAAAATAAGTTGTTAGTATATTGAACAATGCAAATATGGGTTAACTTACAAGATTTTAATTTAATAAAAATATTGTTGAGATATTATTAGTAGAAGAAGAAGATTAAATCAAGTTTTAATAAAGTAAATAGATCTCATAATAATTGTTAGCCTACAAGATTTTATTTAATAAAACTATTAGTTGAAAGCTTGTTAGTTGAGAGGAGGAGATAAATCAATTAAATAAAGTATTTTGGATAATCTACTATTTTTATAAATTGCAAGACATGATTATTATTAATAGTATTAAGAGCTCTTGTAAAAGTATTTTTATATAAAGTTACTAGTTTAAAGTTGTAGCTTTCTATATTTAAAAGATATCTTGTTAAGAAAAATACTTATGTTTATATAAGATATTAATATTACATATATATAGGTGTAGAGATTTCCAAAGTTATAATTTTATTTAACGACTATAGTGGTTATGACAATAAATTGTTATATAATAAAATATCAAGTGACATGTCTCTAGGTGTAGAGATTTTCTAAAAGAAATAACCTTTATTTAAATAACTATGGTAATTATGATAATAAGTTATGATATAATATGATAATAATATTGCTAAGTTGAAATAGTTGTCTTGCTTGAAAAGATATTTAAAAATAGAAAAGATAATATATCTTGTTTAAGATATCATATAAATATGTTGATTGGATATAAAATAAGAATCTAGATCATGACCATATCATCTTTATATAACTAAAGATATGGGAAAATATATGTAAGTAAATGAAATAAGACTATTATAATATTATGCTAAAATTATAGAAAGTTACTTTATAAAGTATATAGAAAGTTCTAATCATGGAAATATTAAGAAAGAAGGCCTAGTAATATTTTATCCCTATTTTATATGGTTTATATATTTAAATTGGAAAAGATAATATGTCTTGATATAAGTTATCATAATAATATGATTTTGATTATAAAATAGGATTTTTAAGACATGATCAAATTATTTTCATAAACTAATAATATGGGAGGATATATGTAAATAAGGTAAATGAGATTATTTTAGTATCATACTATTTTATAAAGAGCTTGCTATATGATTTAATCTAGAAGGTTTTAATTATAGAAAATGCTAAGAAGATGCCTATTAATATTATTATCTCTACTTAATATTACTTGTATATATTTAAATAAGGATTTAATGAGATCTTGTCATAAGAAAATATTTTTGGGTAGGAAATAATTTTATAAATAATGTTATGGATATTATTGATAAAAAGGTAACATTATAATAACACTAAGTTGAGATATTTTCATAAGGGCAAAATAGACTTTTACCACCCTAATAAGATTATAAATAAAATATATCTTTTAAAGGTTAGAAAACCATACCTTACAATCTCAT
The DNA here is from genome assembly GCA_964016875.1 of Fallopia convolvulus. Lineage (NCBI taxonomy): Eukaryota > Viridiplantae > Streptophyta > Magnoliopsida > Caryophyllales > Polygonaceae > Fallopia > Fallopia convolvulus. The sequence goes on along the minus strand of OZ024735.1, from coordinate 16,391,166 downwards.
AAAGATTTCCTTGCCTATTTATTTTAAAGAAAATAGCAAGTTAAGTTATAAAAGAATATTCTATTAAACTAATTAAAGATATTAGTTGGGTTCCAAGAATAAGAATGAATATTATTATAATAAGGACTTTAAGGAGTAAAAAAAGATATTACAATTTTTAAAATAATAATAATAAGGAATATTATTATTTTATTCTCATACAACTAAATTATTATATAATTTAGTAAAGTAATCTCTTGAGAAGAATAAAAGAGATTTTTCATAACTTTAGAAGAAGCGGAAATTCTTATTAAAGCTATCGGAATATTCCGTGTCAATAGGTCGAATTCCCGTTCCAAGTCGCGAAACAACGTTTTCAGCTCTTTTGCTAAATCCGATATCGTCAGAACAAAGGCAAGTGGAATTTCCCCTTGTAACCTTATATATTCATCTCCGTGAAATTCTCGATGTTGGGAACAACTTGTGTGCTAAGTAACAAAAGGAACTTAGGAAATATCGATTGTTAGATATAACGACCCCGTTGTTAGTATAGTCGCTTTTATTATTGATAGGATTATTCATGCTAGTTTGGTTGTGGCCTTGATTGTTTAAGGCCTCGTTAAGAGGTCAATGTCGACCAGACTAGTGAGGGGCGCGAAAGTAGTCGACGCCTCTATAAAACTTTCTAAGTCGTAATGCCTACGTGTTTGAAGTATGACTTTCAGGATCTTGATCCAATGCGCTCCGATTGCAAGGAGGGACGAGCGCACTCTAGCTAAGTGCCAGGAAACTGGGTTTCTCTTGGTGGATCGGGCCATTCAAGCCCCCACCCCCTTTTAAAAATCTTTAAAGATAATAAATGACTTTTCATCACGATATAAGATAAGTGCCCAATGCACATTTAAAAGACATCAAAACCGGACCGATCTCAAATGATCGATCTGGCTCTCGGTCCGCTCAGGGCGCGAGAGGTTTTCAACTTATATGAATTAATAACGTTCCCAACATACCTTCGATTTCAAAAGAAGTCTACAATCTAGTAGCGCTTCTCTCGATTATCGAGCTATCTCCGCTTGAGATACACTCTCTCTCGTACCGTTAAAACCTCACATAAATAAGCCTTATCTTAAACACAGCCCCAATATCTCTTTCGATATTATTTGAATTACCAAAATACCCTCGGGAAGTTCCCATCCCGCTTGCTTAGTCTCTTAGACTAATTCTTCTTTTCTGCATGTTTGCCTGGCATTCTCTCGCCCCTCGCGAATTATGTCAGAGTCTAGGAACCCAACAATGTGTGAAGTGAAGACGAAGGAAGGACCAGGATTTTCAAGATGTACTTCTCATATCATTTTGTTTTAGTTTCGTTATGTTTCAAGGACAAGTCGACTTTTGCGTTTCAATTCCGAACAACTTTATGTTTAAAAGCACTGTAAGATGTTTTGTACAAACAAAGTCTCCTTCGAGAGCACCTTTTCTATTTTATAAATTATGTTTATTTCCGCACTATTATTGTTCTATATCATTCTAAAAGCCTTGGGTGACTTTGGACGGTAAAGTCCGAGGTCACTGGCGGTAATACCCAATGTTGTAAAATAGGGGTGTTACAGTACTTGTGTAAACCCTATTTTGATTTTTAAGATTGGGAATTTGACGAGAAAAGGTGCCAAAAAGATGAATATGAGAAAGAAGAACCATGTTTAGTGGAAGAAAAAAAAACAAAGAAAGAAAGAAAAAAAAAAGGATATTCTATATAAACGTCTCTCTCTTCTCTATAGAAATGGTACTCACTAGAAGTCCAACCCGAATTAGGGACGAAGCTAGAAAAGCCGCTTAAGAGCTTGATGAGGCTTTTCTCGATGGCCGCTTTTTGCCATATGCAAACCCGAGGACAACCCGAGCTAGTCATAAGAGAAGAAATGCATGAGAATCCACCCAAGGTGAATCTCGAGGAGGAGAAACCCGAAGAAGAATACCTCGAGAAAGGAGTTGATAATTTACTTCATGACCAATCCAGACAAACTCCAATGGTCTATCAAATGGATGAATAGGCTAATTGGACTCAAGGGGTGTCATCCCATCTCCAAGCATTACATCGAATAAGAAACCCATCTACAATCAATGGTCCAAATCCAAAGAGGGTTCGTCAGCCAATAACGTTTTATTTTCAAAATCGAACCTTTTCAAAACCGCAAGTTGTCGAAATCAAAAGTTTTATACCGAAAGTTTTGTTTTCAAACCGACCAATTTTTGTTAAAACTTTTCCCTAAAAGATTAAACTTAGGATTCAAATTCTTTTCCTGAAAGGAAATTTCAACTTGAAATATCTGAATAAATACTCCAAAACTCAAGTAACAAGTACTTTAAAGGAAATTTCTAAGTTAGATATTTCCGTTGACAGTTGAAAACCTAAACTCATATAAGAGCAACTTATAAGGCGATAAGTTCCTATAGCCGGAATCATTTTATTTACAAAGTCTTATTCTAGAGTTTAAAAAAAAAAAAAGTTCTAGTAAAGTGTTAACATACCAACCTCTTATCTATAAACTTTTATTTTAAGAAAATAAGTTCACCATTTTTTTTCCTATACTTAAGGGATTAAAATTTAAAGGATTTTTCTTTAACGATAGTACGAGGAATTTATCTCCTCGAAACCCGAGATATAAATTGTACAAATAAAAAAAATATATCTTTAAACTCTCCTTCCATGGTTTAGAATTATGATATATCGGTTATAAAAGAAATTTTTAACTTTAAAAGTTTCTCTTTAAATTTAAAGTCATTTACAAAATGAACTTTTAATATATATACTCAAAAACCATCTTAATTCTTTAAGAAATAAATGTGTTTAAAATGAAAATTTTAGTTTTCAAAACTTCCTTTAACTATATCCTCCTTCAAATATAGGATTACGGATATTCTATATGAACTTCGATCGTTATCCAATTACAGAAAATGGTTGTAATGAAAACTAAGTTCATGCACCAAGGAAGATAGAGCCAAACTTACTGAGGCAGTGACTCACGGGAAGATAGAAAGTTCCAAAGAGGACACCAAGGAAGGCTTAGTCGACTAAAGATCTAACATGTCTCCACTTAACCAGATCTCGAAACAGATTATCGAGAGGTATGTGTGGGGCCAACAATGATCTAGCAATAAAGGAGTGGTAGAGATTCCGATCAATGAAGGATATATTAGTCCGACGTACCGGCAAGTAGTTAGGATTTGCTCAACTATTATATGGAAGCTTGGCGTGATGTTTGATGTTTGTCAAATGAATAAACCAACCATAATAAAGCTATGCGAAAGCCACGTCATGGACTTTTCTTCGCCTCGATTATGATAAGTCAACACGGTGATAGATGAAGTTAGAAAAGAAGTTGCTAGGACCAAGATATTTTGGACATGGACCCTAAGTTCGCTAAATTGCCCTGTAGGCCTAGTGGGCCATAAAGTTGCTTCATTATCTTAGACAATTAGAGGACACGTTTTCCGATTCGTCACAATTAAAGTAATAACTCCTCCATACTCGACGTTATTATTCCCAATCTTTGTAATCCATTATTAGGTCGGATAGTCCTCTTGGACCTAGTTAACCATCCCTTCCTTGTAGACATTAGAAGAACATCAAAATTTCAGCGTCGGAAGATGGCAAATCCTAAAGAGAACAACCATAGGAGCACCTTTGTTTGCAATCCGCCTCAAGAAAATGATGAAGGGTCTAAGCACTCTAGTCAAGATCAAGAGGACCCACATCAACACGTTCCTTACCCACCAAGGACGGTGGAAAGCGATCCTCTAAAGACTGAAGTTGCAAAAGTCCAAAAGGAACATTTTAGTCATGAGATGGTTCCAACTTCATTGCCCAACGTGAAGAAGTTAGCGGGAGGAGGTCAAACTACCAATGCAAAGGATATATCGTTCAGACTTCTTCATCAATAATTTGCTCATAGTGTGACAAGAACCTGAGAACTTTTTCCTCATTGAAGCCATACATTTATGACGGTACGGGAGAAACGAACGAGATAGTTAGATGGTTCTTACAAATGGAGCGCCTCCTAAGAACGATTAAGTGCAAAGAAGTGGAAAAGGTGCACCTCGCCTCCCTTCAGCTAAGGGGAGAAGCACGAAGATGGTGGGAAAGTTCAAACCTGTCGGAACAACCAAGGTTGAATTGGGTAATGTTCAAAGCCAAGATGTTGGATCAATTCTGGGCAACTTGGGGAGAAGAGAAACTTTATAAGTGATAGCTTGCATATAGGAGTAGTTAAGATGCATGTTTTATATATGTTTTAGTTAGTTTTAGGTTAGTTTTTATGTAGTTTTTAGGTTTTTGTGTTGTCGGGTATTATGCGCTGGTTTGCTCGGTTTTACAGGTTTTTAGGTTCAGGAGCAATAGCGGGGCGAGTACAGATGGATCATGGTGGTGATGGACGAGGCAAACGAGGCAAAGGAAGTTAGGACATGCTAGGAGAAGAGCCAAGGCAAGGAAGACAAGCCAAATAAGCCAAGTGCTCGCGATTGAAGCCGAGCAACGAAGCCGCGCAATCCCAACTGAATGGGGAAAGCGCGGGATTGCAAGGAAAGCGCGACCGCGCTTTCCCATGTCGATCCCGCGCAATCGGAGTTTTTCAGCGAGCAAAAGTTTGGGTCGAGATTTGGTTTTGGGCTTTGGTCTTTGGTTATTTGGGCTTGTGTTATCCGAGTATGAGGTTTAAGATATAATGTTTGAGGATATTTTTAGGAGCGTATAAATACTTTATGTTAGTTTTATTTTAATAACTTTTGATCATACTTTTGGAGGGTAGGGTTTTTCTCTCAAGGAAGACTTTGAAACCTTTGTAAGTTTGATTTTAATTTAATTATGCATTCTCTAGTGTTTGGCTAGTTATTGAAGTCATGATTTGTATGTAGTTGTGAGGTTTGATTGATTCTCAACAAATTTGAATAGAAATTATTCCCTGTGCTTAATTGAATCTAAATTAGGGTTTTGTTAGATTGATCACCTAATAGAATTTCTAGTTAAAACTGAATCTGATTAATTACTGGTTGGAGTTAATTAGATCAAGAGTATACTTTAATCAATTTAGTACCGGTCGGACAAGTTGATTAAAGTAGGGAATAAATTCACAAGTCACTTAGATGTCTGGTTGCTCTAAGTTGTTTGTTTCTATTGATAACTTGAATCGTCATGCTGTTATTTAATTGAATCTAGAAGGTCTTCTAGGTTATTATTTAATTAGGGTTGCTAGACTGGTTGTTCTACCAATTATATATGAAGTTCGGGTTTTAATCCTTAGTAGGATCACTATCCACAATAGATTATTCAAGTGAGAAGAGAATCAAGAGAATCGATGATCCATGAATCAATATCATGATGGATCTAACTAGTTGAACACGTTTGTCTTTCATATATTCAAATCATCTTTTGCATTCATAGTTAGTTTTATTCTTGCATATTAGTTTAGATAATCATTCTGAAAAACCCCCTTTGGTTACTTGGCATACAAGTAATAACACAAATACACAAGTCTCTGTGGGATCGACCCTTACTTACCTACTAATGTGCGTTCTTTGCCTTATCCTACTAATGTGCGTGAAGTGTGTTCTTTTTTAGGCCATGCAGGGTTTTACCGCAGGTTTATCAAAGACTTCTCAAAAATTGCCTCCCCCTTATGTGAGTTGTTGAAGAAGGAAGCAGGATTTGAGTTTGGTGATGCATGTAAGACAGCGTTTGATGAGCTAAAACTCCGCCTCACCACAACTCCCATTATTCAAGCCCCAGATTGGTCTCTTCCTTTTGAGATCATGTGTGATGCTAGTGATTATGCAGTGGGGGCTGTTTTGGGACAAAAGAAGGGCAAAGCATCTCATGTGATTCACTACGCCTCTATGACATTGAATGAGGCCCAGAGGAACTACTACACCACGGAGAAGGAGCTCCTAGCAGTTGTGTTTGCATTGGAGAAATTTCGCTCTTACTTGCTGGGAACAAGAGTGATTGTTTATACAGATCATGCAGCACTCCGCTATCTGCTGACGAAAAAGGAGGCCAAACCCAGGTTAATCAGGTGGATCTTACTGTTGAGTGAGTTCAACATTGAGATCAAAGACAAGAAGGGGGCTGAGAATATGGTTGCTGATCATTTGAGCCGTCTGGTGATGGAAGAGCAACAGAGGCCAGAGAGTTCACCCATTCAGGAGGAATTTCCAGATGATACCTTGTTTGCTATTAAGGTTGTAAAACCTTGGTATGCACACTTGGTTAACTTCCTAGTTATGGGTGAGTTCCCACCAACATTCACAAAAGCTCAGAAGGACAAGTTAAGAAGTGAAGCAAGATACTACATCTTGGATGATCCATATTTGTGGAAACACTGCGCTGATCAGGTAATCCGACGATGTATCCCGGATAACGAGGTGACTTCTATCTTTGCCTTCTGTCATAATTATGCATGTGGGGGCCATTTTAGTTCCAATAAAACAGCTAGGAAGGTATTGGATGCAGGATTTTACTGGCCTAGCATTTTTCGGGATGCTCATGGGTTTTGTAAATCCTGTGACCGATGTCAAAGAGTTGGGAATATGTCCCAAAAGAATGAGATGCCTCAATCTCCTATTATTTTCTGTGAAATCTTTGATGTATGGGGCATTGACTTTATGGGTCCATTTCCTAATTCTTTTGGGAACTATTATATTTTGCTTGCGGTGGACTACGTTTCCAAATGGGTGGAAGCGAAGGCCACCAGGACTGACGATTCTAAAGTGGTGACAGATTTCTTGAAGACCAACATTTTTACAAGATTTGGTGTCCCTAGAGCTTTAGTTAGTGACAAGGGATCTCACTTCTGTACTAGGATGGTGAGTGCATTGTTGAGAAAATATCATGTCACACACATAGTCTCTACAACTTACCATCCTCAGACGAATGGCCAGGCAGAGGTGTCTAATAGGGAAATCACGTCCATTCTAGAAAAGACAGTTGCACCAAACAGGAAAGACTGGAGTGCTCGGTTGGACGATGCACTGTGGGCATACAGGACCGCTTTTAAAACACCAATTGGGATGTCACCATTCAGGTTGGTGTTTGGGAAAGCTTGTCATTTACCGGTGGAAATTCAACATAAAGCATACTGGGCAGTCAAGAAGTGCAACATGCAAGAAAATGAGGTGGGCGAATTCAGGAAACTTCAACTTCAGGAATTGGAAGAAATCAGGCTAGAGTCTTATGACAATGCAGTAATTTACAAAGAAAAGACAAAAGCCTGGCATGACAAACACATTTGGAGGAAAAATTTCAAGGTTGGGGACAAAGTACTTTTGTTCCAATCTCGCCTCAGACTATTTCCTGAGAAACTAAGTTCAAGATGGAGAGGTCCGTTTGTGGTAGCAAAGGTGTACCCCCATGGCGCAATTGATATCTATGATGGAGTTTCTCTTTCTATTTTCAAGGTAAATGGTCAGAGACTGAAGCCATATTATGAAGGATTCAATGGTGCTACTTTGGAAGAGACGGCTCTACACGAGCCGGAGCAAGAGCCTTGATATCTTTTTTGCGTCAAGCTAATGACGTTAAACAAGCGCTTCTTGGGAGGCAACCCATGTTTTAGGATAAATGTGCTTTGATTTTTGCTTTCTGTTTTATAGTTTTTGTTTTGATTAGTTAGTCTAGGCAGAAATAATCCTCAAAAAAAAAATTCAGATAACTCGGGCAATTTTAGAATAAAAGGGGCTAAAATAACTCGAGCCTGCAAATCTCGGGATCGATCCCGAGCAATGCAGGCTCAGAGGAGAAAGCGCGGCATGGGCTGCTAAATGCGCGGCCGCGCAATCCAAGCCCCAATGTCGCGCAATCTCAACTGGGAGCACATTGCGCGGCTTCGCAATTGCGCGGCTGCGCAATTAGGTGCAATCCCGTGCATTGGGCCGCTTTTCAGCGAACCCTTTTTAATAAAACCTGATGCCCTCTTTCTTTCCCCCATTTACATGCCCCTCCTTCTCCTTCCTCACCTCTTCCTCCATTAAAGCTCAAGGTCCCAAGCTCTATTCAAGTGATTCAAGGCGGATTTTCGAGCGAATTCAAGCAAGGAACTCACATTCAAGCGGGATTCAAGTAAGTCCATTCTAAATCTCTCTAAAATTTCGGTTTTTGATAGTTTGAATCTAGATCTAGGTTTGACTAGAAAAACCCGAATTTGACCCCTTTAGGCTCGGATTTAGGCTTAAGTCCTTTATAAAAGTTTGTTTATTGCATGATTCTAGTCTAGTTTCGTGTTTTATTCGAACTTTGCATGAAATCCGAGAATCACTTAGAAATTTGATTAAAATTTGATTAATTTTGATTAAATTGTTCTAGGTAGTGGGGGAAGAGAGCGATTGAGTGATTAATTGCTTATTTTCGTGAAATATTGTTGTGGTTGTCCTTGCCGGGACAACGGAATTGCGCTTGTTTGTTTGTTTTGTGGTGTTGTGCATGTTGTTTTCTGAAATTCTGAATTAATGGCTCCAAAGAGAAGTAGAAGGGATGGTGCATCATCATCACAATCTGCTAGTCAAGGAGTACATCTGGTTCCACCTGCTGTGGTGGGAGAGACAACCCAAGAAACTTTTGGGATTAACCTGACAAAGAATAGCCACATAATCCGATTTGAACTTTTGAAAGACAGAGAGTGGAAAGCCACTCGGTTCATTGACTGGGATCTAATGAATGAGATTGGGATAGCTCATCTATTGAATGAAATAGGAGCTTATTTGCACATGGGTGAGTTTTTGAAGCTGTGTGAACCGACCTTTAAGGGGTTAACTTTGGAGTTTCTGAGCACTTTGTCTACCGATTTCAAGGGTGAAGGAGAAATAAAGTTCTGGCTAGGAGGAGTTAGAAGGAAGATGACCTTAAAAGAGGTCAACCGGGTGTTTGGTTTTTGTAATTTCCCTATTAGTAGAGATTTAGTGCTTACAAAGGCAGGTGCTACATGGGCTGACAGGCACTTCTGGAAAGCCATCACAAGGAGACCCAAGTATGAGCCTTCTAAGGAAAAAGCCTCTCCCATTACTCATCCCGCTATTAAGGTTTTCCAGCGGTTTATTGCTAGTACTCTGAATGGGAGAGGTGATGGGGGAAACAATTGTCCAAAGAAAGATGTCACAGTATTGGCTGCGAGTTTGAAGAGGAAGCCGTTGAACTTGGGTGCTATGCTGATGCACCACATGGCCCATGTTGGAAACAAAGGCGGTGGAGCTATTTGTATTGGCGGGATTGTGACTTTCCTAGCCAAGCATTTTGGTATCGATCTTAACAGGTTACATTTTGACATCCTGCCTTCACCTATTGACTTCATCATGTTGAAGAAAATGGGCGCTCTCTACAAGTACAGAAACTCTTACTTCTGGGTGATTGGTGATTCTGGGAGAGTAATGAAGCTTCCTGATGGACACCGTGTGCAGATAGGAAACAGTCCAGCCAACTGGTTCATTGAAGTTCAGGCTGACGATTTGGATGTAGCTACCGTTAAGGGCCCAGTTAGGGGTAAAAAGACGGTTTCAGTTCTTATTGTGGTGGATTCTGATGAAGAAGAGATGGATGAGGATTTCATCATGGCTGAAGAAGAAGAAGAGGAAGAATCTGCTGAAGATGTTGACACTGATGAGGATGATGAGTCAGAGGAGGATGATCAGCAGAGACAGTTTGATCCGTCTATACCTGCTGGAGGTGTACATTACTCTGATGCTCAGTATAACCAGATGATGGAGATGATGAGACAGATGCAGCTCGACAACACGCAGCGATACAATGACATGTCGTCTCATATCGATCAGAGCTTTCAGGGAATGAGAGGCTATATGGATCAGAGGTTCACATCATATCAGACTCATCAGGATCAGCAGCTTGCTGCTTTTCAAGCCCGCCAGGATGAGCAGTTCAGACTGCTTAACACCAGATTGGATGGATGGAGCTCAGCAGGCTATCCACCTCATCAGTCGTATCCTCAGTATGCCTTCCCAGATCCGCCATATCCTCAGTTTCCGCCATATCAGCCACCACCAGCACAGGAGATCCCACCGTACCATCCACAGCCAGAGTATCCGCCAGAGTACCAGCCACCACCACCACAAGATTTTCCGCCTTATTACCCGCCACACAACTAGAGTTTTGTGAGTTTTTCTCTTTCCTTTACTTTTTACTATACTTTGGGGACAAAGTATGTTTTAAGCATGGGGGAAGGGAATTACTTTTGCATTGCATATAGTTTGCATTAGTTTAGGTCATATTTAAAATTTTTGCATGCATTGATTAAAATCCTGAAAAAATGAAAAAAAATCAGAAAAATTTGAAAAAATACAAAAATATTGCATTTAGGTTCTTATTTCCCCATTGTTTGATTCCTCTTGTGTTTCTATGCTAAGTATAAGTCCTAACCCATGATTTGCATGATATGCTGAAGTTGATATGATATAAGCATGATCATTGATTGATTACCCTGATTATAGGATGGAGCATGTGTTTAGCTTGAGTATTTGATTCATTTTGAAGTTCTAGACAACAATTAGCCTTGTGAGATATTTTTGGCCTTTCATGATTAATTGTTCTCTACATTCTTGAGTGTATCACCATGATTATCTAGCTCTAGAACTTGCGTTAATACTCTTTTTCAAGGCTGCTTTATATGATTGAATGCATGACATTAAAATGATTGAGGCAATGTTTCTTATAAGCCTATTATTTCCTTTCCTACCCTACAAGATCCATGTTCTTGATGCCCCATTTCTTTTAAGCTTTAAGCCTATTTTAGATAGCTCCACAAAATTTCCCTAGCCTAATAAGCTTGACCCAGGATCCGGGATTTAGGACTTTAGGTTTTGTTTTTGATTTTGTGTGAGTTATGTACAAGTATGGGGGAGTTGGGAGAAAAGGGGGAAAAGAGGAAATAAAACTCTTGGGTTTCAAAGTGAAAAAAATGGAGATGAATTATGTTGCAAAGCAAAAGAAAGAAATTGCTTGAATTGTGTGTAGTCTTCATTAGCAGAGCAAGAAAGAGTTGAAAAGAGGAAAAAGAAGGAAAAAGAGAAGCAAAGTGCTTAATTGTAAAAGTAAGGAGTTGGTAGAGTGAAGTTGGAAGTGTTGTGAAAAAGTGTTGAGTTTTGGGTTTAGATTAGTTCTTTATCCCGGATTTAGCACCACATGCCAAATATGATTCCTTCCTAATTTCTCTTTACCTTGGCCCCATTACAAGCCTTAAAAAGACCTCATGATTTTTGTTATGTGTTTGATCCCCAGGGGTGGAGATTTAGAACTCTGATGCAAGCATATGGTAGTCTAGTTTTCATGGGTGATTTTGAGTAAAACACATACCTTTAAATACTTGAGAGTGAGAGCAAAACACATTATCCTTAGGGAGGTCTAGAATGAATGAATGGTCTTTGCTCTATGCTTATGATGATGCATGTTAGGAAGTCTTGGTTAGGTTTTCAATTATATATGAAATGCTTGTTTGACTTGAGATGGATGTATGATTGTATTTCTATGGAGTGATTTGGATTTATGACTTGCTTGAGGACAAGCAAGGGTTAAGCATGGGGGAATTTGATAGCTTGCATATAGGAGTAGTTAAGATGCATGTTTTATATATGTTTTAGTTAGTTTTAGGTTAGTTTTTATGTAGTTTTTAGGTTTTTGTGTTGTCGGGTATTATACGCTGGTTTGCTTGGTTTTACAGGTTTTTAGGTTCAGGAGCAACAGCGGGGCGAATACAGATGGATCATGGTGGTGATGGACGAGGCAAACGAGGCAAAGGAAGTTAGGACATGCTAGGAGAAGAGCCAAGGCAAGGAAGACAAGCCAAAGAAGCCAAGTGCTCGGGATTGAAGCCGAGCAACGAAGCCGCGCAATCCCAACTGAATGGGGAAAGCGCGGGATTGCAAGAAAAGCGCGGCTGCGCTTTCCCATGTCGATCCCGCGCAATCGGAGTTTTTCAGCGAGCAAAAGTTTGGGCCGAGATTTGGTTTTGGGCTTTAGTCTTTGGTTATTTGGGCTTGTGTTATCCGAGTATGAGGTTTAAGATATAATGTTTGAGGATATTTTTAGGAGCATATAAATACTTTATGTTAGTTTATTTTAATAACTTTTGATCATACTTTTGGAGGCTAGGGTTTTTCTCTCAAGGAAGACTTTGAAACCTTTGTAAGTTTGATTTCAATTTAATTATGCATTGCTAATTTCTCTAGTGTTTGGCTAGTTATTGAAGTCATGATTTGTATGTAGTTGTGAGGTTTGATTGATTCTCAACAAATTTGAATAGAAATTATTCCCTGTGCTTAATTGAATCTAAATTAGGGTTTTGTTAGATTGATCACCTAATAGAATTTCTAGTTAAAACTGAATCTGATTAATTACTGGTTGGAGTTAATTAGATCAAGAGTATACTTTAATCAATTTAGTACCGGTCGGACAAGTTGATTAAAGTAGGGAATAAATTCACAAGTCACTTAGATGTCTGGTTGCTCTAAGTTGTTTGTTTCTATTGATAACTTGAATCGTCATGCTGTTATTTAATTGAATCTAGAAGGTCTTCTAGGTTATTATTTAATTAGGGTTGCTAGACTGGTTGTTCTACCAATTATATATGAAGTTCGGGTTTTAATCCTTAGTAGGATCACTATCCACAATAGATTATTCAAGTGGGAAGAGAATCAAGAGAATCGATGATCAATGAATCAATATCATGATGGATCTAACTAGTTGAACACGTTTGTCTTTCATATATTCAAATCATCTTTTGTATTCATAGTTAGTTTTATTCTTGCATATTTGTTTAGATAATCATTCTGATACCCCCCCATATTAGTTACTTAGCACTTAAGCAATAACACATTTACACGAGTCTATGTGGGATCGACCCTTGCTTACCATTCTACTCAGATTGGTTAAGTTAGGATTCTTTGATAGGTAAAACGACTGAAAAATACCTCATCAATAAGGTCCCTTACCAACAGATTGGGGGGCCAAGCATACTCGAGACAGCGGAACTTAAACCCCAAATGGAGGATGCCACAACTAAGGTTTCCACCAAGGCAGAGAGAATTCAAAGGTTCCATGAATTGTTGAACCCAGAAATCAAATCTCTGATGAGTTACAACACTTGCACGACATTGGATGAATACGTGGATGCAGCACACATGGCAAAAATTATGCTCGAAGAAGCCCCACCAAAAATGGAAAATGGGGGACAATCTCATAAAAAGGAGAATGGCAAATTTAAGAGGCCAAGCTCTCCACGAGATTCAAGCTGGTCAAAGAAAAGCAAGACTGGATCCGAGCCAACTAAGTCTAAGTCATTTCAAGGCTCGGAAACCAAGAAAAGCTCTATAGTTTGTCACAACTGTGCAGAACCTGGACACATCAACCTAAACTGTACTAAGAATCCGATAAAGTGCTTCAACTGTGGGAAGGACGAACATCTCCGCCAATTCTGTAGGCAACTAGCAAATAAGTCAAGACCAGCTTGCCCCAACACAGCCTCCCAATACCTGTAGTTTTCCAACATAACGACGGGAACTGCCTTTGTGCAGTCTACAATTCAAGATGAAGGAAAGAGGTCGATTACATACCCAGCGTCAAGATCAATAGTTCTATGAGATGCACCGCAGTGACAAACCTTTTGCATCAGATGTTCAAGAGGAATAGTTGGATCCTCCTTCCTATCTGCGTTTAATCTTCGTAATCATATTAGTTTTGCCCTTAAGGCACTTTTGTATCGCAGCAGTAGTTGAAATGTCGAACCCTACCGGTGACACTCTTCCTCGTAAGGGTGTCCCCTTTTTAAATCTATATTATGATTATGGATTATCATATTATATCCTTAAGTGTTGAAACATCGATCTTGTTCCATCGTTAGCTTAAAGTAAGAGAAAGTTTGAGCTAAACCCTGATTTAACTTTATGACATATTCATTGTACTACTAAGTCCGCCACAAAATGATTTACCTTAAATGTAATTATAAGCTTTTAAATCAAAAGTTCAATATAGATTCATGGTGGCGAATAAGAATGGACTTTTACCTCCCGTCTTGGCCACGTGGTTGAGGTAGAATTCTAGGTCACATTGGCGGAACGAAACCACGCAGTCCCTCGAGTTTAACCTTGTTTACGAAAAACTACATTTTTATGAATACTACAAAATATGATATAAAGGGACGCTCGAACCACTTCTCGATAGTATAATATATATTCGAATACGACATCGTAACGATGGTTACTCCCTCTTGGAAAATAACCATCCCCTATCCCAGTAGTAACTTCTTTAGAAATCGTAACTCGAAATTCTCTTTCCAAGGCATGGCCCTTGCATATTCAAACTTCGTTTCCATATCGTCAGTTATCGTATATCCATCTTAAAAGAATTCTTCCGCAATGACTCTATTCTAGAAGTATAGAATGGATTAGTTATTTTCTTACTCGCTTCCTAGAAGCACTTAAGAGCTCATTTCAGTTTGGATGCTTGATCTATAAACTATCCAACTTTTATGTCTGGGAAGGACAACCCAAAAGATCTGTAGGTATGACACCAAGCTAATAGATAAACCGCTTGATCGTCAGCCTACTTCGTTGACAAGTCTAAATTAAGATTTTTACAAGGAATAAAAATCATTTTCATTGGATTCATTAAACCACACAAGTTTAAATGTGGGAATCTTTCCAAGGAATACTAAGGTAACGATTCCTTAAGAAAAAGGTACAATAATCCTTCTACTTGTACATTCATCTTAACTAAAGAACGAAATATTCTTTAAGGGGGTACTAGACCCTTTATTGTTTCCACACAGTTGTTGGTAGCTACTTTCCATGTTAACCTTGTACCGCCCTAAGCCTTTCCTAGTTTCGGGGACGAAACTAATTTTTAAGGGGGTACTATTGTAATATCCGCTAAATTCTAAATAAAATAAAATGGGTAATTATCCCAATAATTTTTTTCCTCTAAAATAGAGAACTTAATAAACTTTATAATTTCATACTATATTATGAAAGGATACAAAAGTTTACTACAATGACAATTAAGAATTTAATTAAGTACATTATGCAAGTCGGATACCTATCTAAATATTTTCTCTTGAAAAGAGAGTTTAATTATTTGTATAATTGTCTCAATAAAAATATAAAAGTGTTATAAACGTAATATCCACAATATTCCAAGACTTTAAATCCAATATAATATAATTTTATAATTCTTTCTCTTATAAAGGAGAATTTTTAAATATATTTTATATATAACCCTTTTGCTCTTTAAAAGAGATTCGTACATAAATTAAAATTAAATAAATTGCAAGAAGGCATTATAAGGGTTATGAATAAATAAAAGCATTTAAATAAAAATAATGCTTCATAATTTCGGTTTTAGTAAATAAAAAGAGGTACAACAAGCTAGTAAAAATACAATGAAAATTCAATAAAAAGAATGCAAGAGCCGGGACTTGAACCCGAGACCTCTTGTAATCCCGTCTCACACGCCCCTCCCTCTTTCCGCTAGACCAATGTAACTTAACTACTCATAATCTCCCTCTTTTAATAAAATACCCTACTATTCTTCTTCTTCTTCAAACAAGTCAAAGTGAACTTGATTGATTTGACGCTTCACCATTGCAAGCTCTTTGCTTCTTCTTCTTCCTCCCTTGGCTTACAAGACCAACTTTGTTGCATCATCATCTCATCACCATCAAACTAGCACACTCTTGACCCATCTACTTCCATCTCCTTCTTCTCCATTGGTTGATGGCCATTGTCATGGATCACCAAGTTGCACTCCTTTGCCTATTTAAAGGAGCTCCAACCTCCTCCAAATTTACACCATTCTTCCATCCTCCTCTCTACTAGCAAACTCTCTCAAATTCTAGTTCAAAATCATCCTTTCAAAGTCCTAGTTTCCCATTCAAAAGCTCCTCCAAAGAGCCTTGTTTT
Organism: Fallopia convolvulus; assembly: GCA_964016875.1. Taxonomy (NCBI): domain Eukaryota; kingdom Viridiplantae; phylum Streptophyta; class Magnoliopsida; order Caryophyllales; family Polygonaceae; genus Fallopia; species Fallopia convolvulus. The sequence continues at coordinate 16,375,239 of OZ024735.1, read as the reverse complement.
TTCCCCTTGAGCTCCCTCTGCCAGCCGGACCGCCCAGCAGCCTCGCCGAGACCCTCCCGCGCACCGCCGTGCCGCCGCTGCTCCCCTGGTGTCGTCCGTCTGGTGCCGCCGGTCTCCCCTGCCTCATAATAATTGTTAGCCTACAAGATTTTATTTAATAAAACTATTAGTTGAAAGCTTGTTAGTTGAGAGGAGGAGATAAATCAATTAAATAAAGTATTTTGGATAATCTACTATTTTTATAAATTACAAGACATTATTATTATTAATAGTATTAAGAGCTCTTGTAAAAGTATTTTTATATAAAGTTACTAGTTTAAAGTTGTAGCTTTCTATATTTAAAAGATATCTTGTTAAGAAAAATACTTATGTTTATATAAGATATTAATATTACATATATATAGGTGTAGAGATTTCCAAAGTTATAATTTTATTTAACGACTATAGTGGTTATGACAATAAATTGTTATATAATGAAATATCAAGTGACATGTCTCTAGGTGTAGAGATTTTCTAAAAGAAATAACCTTAATTTAAATAACTATGGTAATTATGATAATAAGTTATGATATAATATGATAATAATATTGGTAAGTTCAAATAGTTGTCTTGCTTGAAAAGATATTTAAAAATAGAAAAGATAATATTTCTTATTTAAGACATCATATAAATATGTTGATTGGATATAAAATAAGAATCTAGATCATGACCATATCATCTTTATATAACTAAAGATATGGGAAAATATATGTAAGTAAATGAAATAAGACTATTATAATATTATGCTAAAATTATAGAAAGTTTACTTTATAAAGTATATAGAAAGTTATAATCATGGAAATATTAAGAAAGAAGGCCTAGTAATATTTTATCCCTATTTTATATGGTTTATATATTTAAATTGGAAAAGATAATATGTCTTGATATAAGTTATCATAATAATATGATTTTGATTATAAAATAGGATTTTTAAGACATGATCAAATTATTTTCATAAACTAATAATATGGGAGGATATATGTAAATAAGGTAAATGAGATTATTTTAATATCATACTATTTTATAAAGAGCTTGCTATATGATTTAATCTAGAAGGTTTTAATTATGGAAAATACTAAGAAGATGCCTATTAATATTATTATCTCTACTTAATATTACTTGTATATATTTAAATAAGTTTTTAATGAGATCTTGTCATAAGAAAATATTTTTGGGTAGGAAATAATATTATAAGTAATGTTATGGATATTATTGATAAAAAGGTAACATTATAATAACACTAAGTTGAGATATTTTCATAAGGGCAAAATAGACTTTTACCATCCTAATAACATTATAAATAAAATATATCTTTTAAAGGTTAGAAAAACATACCTTACAATCTCATAAAGATTTCCTTGCCTATTTATTTTAAAGAAAATAACAAGTTAAGTTATAAAAAAATATTCTATTAAACTAATTAAAGATATTAGTTGGGTTCCAAGAATAAGAATGAATATTATTGTAATAAGGATTTTAAGGAGTAAAAAAAGATATTACAGTTTTTAAAATAATAATAATAAGGAATATTATTATTTTATTCTCATACAACTAAATTATTATATAATTTAGTAAAGTAATCTCTTGAGAAGAATAAAAGAGATTTTTCATAACTAGTAGAAGCGGAAATTCTTATTAAAGTTATCGGAATATTCCGTGTCAACAGGTCGAATTCCCGTTCCAAGTCGCGAAACAACGTTTTCCGCTCTTTTGCTAAATCCGATATCGTCAGAACAAAGACAAGTGGAATTTCCCCTTGTAACCTTATATATTCATCTCCGTGAAATTCTCGATGTTGGGAACAACTTGTGTGCTAAGTAACAAAAGGAACTTAGGAAATATCGATTGTTAGATATAACGACCTCGTTGTTAGTATAGTCGCTTTTATTATTGATAGGATAGGATTATTCATGCTAGTTTGGTTTTGGCCTTGATTGTTTACGGCCTCGTTAAGAGGTCAATGTCGAACAAACTAGTGAGGGGCGCGGAAGTAGCCGACGCCTCTATAAAACTTTCTAAGTCTTAATGCCTACGTGTTTGAAGTACGACTTTCAAGATCTTTATCCAGTCCGCTCCGATTGCAAGGAGGGACGAGCGCACTCTAGCTAAGTGCCGGGAAACTGGGTTTCTCTTGGTGGATCGGGCCATTCGAGCCCCCACCCCCTTTTATAAATCATTAGAGATAATAAATGACTTTTCATCACGATATAAGATAAGTGCCCAATGCACATTTAAAAGACATCAAAACCGGATCGATCTCAAATGATCGATCCGGCTCTCGGTCCGCTCAGGGCGCGAGAGGTTTTCAACTTATATGAATTAATAATGTTCCCAACATACATTCGATTCCAAAAGAAGTCTACAATCTAGTAGCGCTTCTCTCGATTATCGAGCTATCTCCGCTTGAGATACGCTCTCTCTCGTACCGTTAAAACCTCACAAAATAAGCCTTATCTTAAACACAACCCAAATATCTCTTTCGATATTATTTGAATTACCAAAATACCCTCGGGAAGTTCCCTTCCCGCTGGCTTAGTCTCTTAGACTAATTCTTCTTTTCCACATGTTTGCCCGGCATTCTCTCTCCCCTCGCAAATTATGTCAGAGTCTAGGAACCCAACAAGGTGTGAAGTGAAGACGAAGGAAGGACGAGGATTTTCAACATGTACTTCTCATATCATTTTGTTTTAGTTTCGTTATGTTTCAAGGACAAGTTGCCTTTTGCGTTTCAATTCCGAACAACTTTATGTTTAAAAGCACTGTAAGATGTTTTGTATAAACAAAGTCTCCTTCGAGAGCACCTTTTCTATTTTATAAATTATGTTTATTTCCACACTATTATTGTTCTATATCATTCTAAAAGCCTTGGTTGACTTTGGACGGTAAAGTCCGAGGTCACTGGCGGTAATACCCAATGTTGTAAAATAGGGGTGTTACAGTACTTGTGTAAACCCTATTTTGATTTTTAAGATTGGGAATTTGACGAGAAAAGGTGCCAAAAAGATGAATATGAGAAAGAAGAACCATGTTTAGTGGAAGAAAAAAAAACAAAGAAAGAAAGAAAAAAAAAGGAAAATGGATTTTTTTTTCCCATATGCATTCCCTCACTCGCCTAATAGAGAGTGAAATGCACCTATTATGCCACATTAGCATGGATGTGTGTAATAGAACTTCACGTGTTAAGTTCAAGTGTTCAATAGAACAAATTTCAGACCATTATACTTGACCTGTTTAGGACCAGGCACATTTCGGTAATTGGGATCGGGATCACATGGAGGGGGTTCATGTTGGGATTGTGATGGAGGCCGATTTTCTGGTTGAACGTGACAGACGTTTGTAAAGACGTGAGTATGTCCTGATGATGAGGTAATATCGTCGACTATTAAGTGGCTTTTTGAACCTCAGAATCTTTAGAGGTGATTAATGGCATGGAAGATTGCTTTTTATTGGATTTGATTGTAGTTGATAAGATAGAATCTCGGCTTTCCTTCTTGTCTTTCTTCTTGGCATTTTTAATAGCTTGAGAAGTTGACAGTGGGGTCCCAAAATCTTTTTGTTCCATAATTCTAGCACCCAAATCTTAGGGATTGATTTTCGCTTCCACAGCCTCCGCATCCGAGATAACCGCTTTGACCACTTCTGGTTTCTTTGTATGTACGTTAGGGTTAGGGTTGAAGAGTTCTCTTTCTCGCACCAAGACCGATTTTCCCTTGTCAGCGTCGTGTTTTTGGCTTATCAAGCTAGATGTCGGTTCTTCTATTGGAACAACCGTATTGCCCGACTCCATTAAAACAGCATAACAGGAACCCTTAGGCGAAGCTATGGCCTGACTCTTATTCCCTTATGCCATGGCAGCAATTGGTGTAGAAGTATTGACATTAGACGGTTTTTGAGTTTGAGGGCATGGTTTTCTGATTGTTTTTTTCACATGCATCTGTTGTCCGAACTGTTCTTCCGACGTAGACATCGTTGACTTACTAACACTCGGTTGCAACTCATCATTAGACGTTACTTCAAGGTTTTGGTGCTGCGTTGCCAGAAGAGGGCAGCGTTCTTTTGTGTGGCCTATCACCCCGCATTCGTAACATAACAATCGGATGCCCTCATATTGAATGGACCACAATCTCCCTTGGAATCGAAAGTTCGATAAAAGTGCGTGATCAAGATTGATCTCAACTCCAAGTCGGACAAATTGCCCTAGATCTGCCTCCGTAGTAGTTTTGTCGATCCTCAAGACCCGGCGAACAGTGTTGCCGATTCTGTTGAGGAATTTCCCATTAAAGTACTCCATGCTAAAACCGAGAATGTGAATCCATGTCGTAAGAACCTTGGCCTTGTCCTCAAAAGGATCAAAATTCGGAACACATTGTCTAAGCATGAAATAGTTATCTCCAATCATCCACGGTACCTGGGTTAAGACATGATTCAAGTCTTCCATGTTCATAAATTTTGCAACATAATGAGCGTTTCCAATGTCAACAAGGGTTAGTTCACCCTTTATTTTGCAACATAAATTTTGCTCAAGTTTCTTCTTGAGTAGCACATAGCATGGCCCTTTATCAAACACATTGATAATGAAAGTATTCGCCCATGGGCAACAAAGTTCACATTTTTCAGCCTTAGTCAGTGTGATCGTGGGACAAGTCGGGATCATCATTCTCTAGAATCTTTTCATCATCAGTATCACATAATTCCGGATGTTCTTCCAGGCTTGCAGTGGCAACATCTACCAAACTTTGTGAGACAGTAGAACCTGCAACTAGGACTGTCAAAACTTGACACGAACCGAGAAAATCGCCCGACCCGCCCGACTCCGAACCCAACCCGACCCGAGAAAAAAATAAAAAAGTTTTATACCCGAGACATGTTTGACCGAACTGATTTGACATGAATCCGAAAAAACACGAACCCGAGATTAACCCAAAACCGATTATACCCGAATGGACTAGCCTGATACAACCCGATATCCGATGCTTCCCGACCCGAAGTCATTCGAAAATCCAAAGTTACCCGACCCGAAACCATCCGAAAATCCGAAGTTAACCGACCCGAATCCATTCGAAAATTACATTATGTTTTAAAATATTAATAATAGTGAATATTTATTATAATTATGTTTTTAATTTAAATGTTACATTAAATATTTAGACCTTAGAGTAGCTAAACTACAAAATCATCATTCAATATATGGTGTGAATCAAAATCCGGCTTACTCAAAATTAGATTAACCCGAAAATCGGTCAAAGTCGAAATCCGATTCACCCAAAATCCGAAAAACCCGAAATCCGACTCACCCGAAATCCGACTAAATCCGAAATCTAACTAAACCCGAAATCGGACTTATCCGAAATCAAGTTGGACCACGAAAACCAAATGACCCGACCGAAATTGACCCGAAACCCGACGTTGCCCGATTAATTTTTTATTGAGCACCTGACCCGAAATGATCCAACCCGATTTTCAAAATATCTGAATTTGACCCGAATCCAAACTTACCCGAAACTAAATTGACCTGACCCAAACCCCACCCGACCTACCCGATTGACACCCCTACCTGCAACCTTGTCACGGAAAGAGACCAGCGTTGGAGGTTGTGCTGGCGTGACAGGTTGCGCCGATGGAGCACCAGTTGACGGCGTAGGCACTTGTGTTTCATGAGATGGTGGAAGTGGTGAGGGAGAAGGGGTTGTTGCGGGTGGATCTACTTACATTTCCGTGGACTGGATATCCGGATGAATAGAAGGACTAGTGGCGTCTGACGGTGACGCCATGGTGGCGCTTGGCGTGAAAACAAAACCCAAGGTAGTGTAAGCGGGAAATCTTTTTCAAAAGAGAGCGTCTATCAACTCAATTTAAAGGTGAGGTGTCTAAGTGATTTTGTTTTATATAAAAGGTGTCTAAGTGATTATTCCTCACAAGTTCAATTATCTATATATACGGGATTTCCGAATAGCGTACCCGGGTTTTTTCATAATAGCGCACCCTCTGGCCGTTACGGTCAGAGGACGGCCAGAGGGTGCACAACCGTTATGGCCAGAGGGCCCCCAACCGTAACGGTTGGAGCGCTCTGGCCGTTACGGTTGGGCGCCTTCTAGCCATAACGGTTGGGGTTTAGGGTTTAGGATTTAAATTAATGTATGTATCTATGTATTATCTACTTTATATATCTATGTATGTATCTATATGATTCAATCTTGGATGTTTCGGTGGATTGTTAATGCCCTAACAACTTTATCATGTTCAATTTTACCATTTTTCATGCGCTATTAGGTTCCAAACAACCAACTTACAAACAACACTTGCTTCTAAATGAAAAAACATCGACATATAACTTATTGAATCACAAAATGACAAACAACACTTGCTTCTAAAGCCTCAACATGAAAAAACAACAAACAACATCAATTCTCAACGGAAATATCATCAACTGCTCGAATCTCAGCACCTTCGAATACGTGAAGCTACACAGCCATTTCTTTGGCTAACATACGATCTGTTATATCGTTGTCATTCAAGAAAAAGCGGCAATATCCTAGTGGTGCTCCCTCGCCAGATTGGCTCCAAGATATGATCACATTTCTTAGGGTGCACCCGGGTAACATGGTCCACTCTGTTCTTCTCTCCATAACCCAACACACGAGCACGATGGAGAAGTTGATCAAGGGTGGAGCAACGGGGCTGGTTCGCGAGGAACACGCTTTCCTTTGAGCCATGGATGAATTGGAGATGAAATTCTGGTTTGGGTTTGAGGTTGGAGATCAAGTCTCCTATTATGCTTGGAAAGTGCTCTAAATTTGTGATGTGCATGCATGGGTCTTGTCATCAGAAAAGCTGATGATATAGTGTCATCAGAACATTAAATGGCATAGTGTTATTAGAAGAGCCACTTTTTTCATAATAGCGCACCCTCTGGTTGTTACGGCTAGGGGCACTCAACTACCTTAATTCATTCCGCCGTAAGCTTTTAATTCTACATAGCCGTAAGCCAACCCACTCCATTTCATCTCTTTTTCAAAAAACACAAAACCTCTCCATGGTTATCAATCTTCAACAATGAACAACAATGGAGATTACCAATATTTCTTGGATTTGGAAGATCAAGCCTTGAACATCAATCACAATGAGGTATGTTTTATTTGCTTGTTCGATCTTATCTTTCTTCCACCAGTGTACTTCACTTCACTCTACCATATTTATCTATTATTTTGTGTAAAACTACATGTTTATCTTGAGATGGTTTTGGAGTAGGAAAAAAAAAGTGTGTGTTTAATCTTGCATGTATTGACTAGGCAAATTTATATAATTATTAGTAAAAAACTAGGTTAAAGTTGATTAGTTTGTTGACAAAAGATCGTAACTTTTGGTTTAGGACTTCGAAGTGTTCTTGACAAAAAAACATTTCATCTTTGACAAAAAGAAGCGTTGGCCGTTACGGCCAGAGGGCCCCCAGCCGTATCGGACAGAGTGTTCCCGTCCGTAACGGCCAGAGGGTCCTCTGGTCGTTACGGCTATACAGAATCTTCATTTTAAGTTTTATTTTAACCATTGTAGGAAGATAATGAAGTCTACATTGGAATTGATGCATTGAGGATCGAAGATGGACAGAGTGATCCTATATACAACAATTTTGAAAATGGATGTCCCCATGTGCAGTCAGAACCGATTCCGTTTGCTGGAGATTGGTATAGTATTATATATCCGTCGATGCATCCAAGTGAGATGCCAACTACAAGGTATTGGGGTGGATACTCTCAGATGCGTCTAGATTAGTACGACAGTGGATATGCTCAAATACAGACTGATCAGTACAGTAGTGATTATACACAAATGGAGTCAGTGGCAAGGAGTGGGCTTCCATCTTTAAGCAGCTGATTATACTGCCACTGATTATACTGCCACAGTTTAAGGAACTTGTGGTAGAGGTGGTGCAAGAGTCACATGATTATACAGATTTATTTACTACAGATAGGATATTTGATAGTAGACAGGAGGCCATAGAATGGGTTAATGTAATATCCGCGATATTCCAAGGTTTTTAAACCGCATATAATATAATATTTATTATAGTAAATTATTTTTCTCTAAATAAAAAGAGAATTTTTAATATATCACAATAACCTTTATTTTCTCTTTTAAAAGAGAATTGTCAAGTAAATTAAATTCAATAAATCCTAAGAAAATGTTGTAAAGGTCTTGGATAAATAAAAAGACATTAAATAAAAATAATACTTTATAAAACTCAAATTTTATTAAATAAAAAGTATTACATTGGAGCATTAAAATTCCTTCAAAAGAGTAGTAAAAAGAATGCAAGAGCCGGGACTTGAACCCGCGACCTCCTGCAAATCTCTACACACGCCCCACCCCCTCATCCGCTAGACCAAGTGAACTTTATTACTCATTCACCCCAACCATTTTATTTTATATCAATTAATCCCATCTCCCCCAAATTAGACATCAGACTATTGTCTGATGGAAGTGACGTGAATAGAATTTGGCCATTGCATGCCTTCTCCCACCTCCCTTTGCTTGCAAGAGCACCATTGTTACATCATCCTCCCATCACCTTCAACAAACACAACAATGGCCACTCATGGAGCATCCTCCCTTCATCCATTGATCCATAGCCATGGACAAGGATTGCAAGCCTCCCCAAATTTGCCTATAAAAGGGACCTCCCATTCACCTTTACAATCACACATTCACCTTCTCTTCTTCCTCTCATTGTATTGCTCTCAAAGATTGCTAAAAAATCAGCCATTCAAGGTTCCAAATCTCCATCAAAACACCACCAAAATTCCCTCCTTCTCTTCCTTGGAGCCCCGCCGGACCGCCCCTGCCCACGTCGGACCGCCCCTGCCTCCGCCGAAGCCCCGCCCGAGCCGCCGAGCCTCGCCGCCGTCCCTGGATCGCGCCGCCCCATCACCGTCGGCCTTCCCCTGCCTCCTCTTCCCTGCATTTTGTAATTACAGAAACCAGTAAAGTCCAATTCCTTATTTTTATTTCAATTATGTTTTATTAAAATTAAGTCCTTTTATGTTAGTAGACATATTAGTAGGTTTAAAGAATAAATCAAATAAGGAATTTATTCAATAAAAATATTGGGTAGAAGATCATGTTAGTTGAATAATAGAAACAAATTAAAGTTACTATGGTAAATTAGCTTTATAAAGAAATATGTAAATTATTATTTTATTTATTATAAAGCATGCTCCTTACATAATATAAAAAGATGTTTATAAAATAAATATAGTATATGAGGTTAGTTGTTAATATTAAAAATGTCATCTTTATAAAAGAAATAAGATTTATAGAAGATAAAAATTGTTGCATGTCTTAAACTATAGAGGATATCATGTTATATGAATTTAATTATAATAATGATAGGGATATTAAATAATTCATTACTTAATAAAAATATAAAGTTAGCATACCTCTAAGTGTAGAAGTTACTACAAGATATAAGCTTTTATTATAATATGATAAATGTGACTATAAAGTAATCTATGTTATTATATGGTTTTAGTTATAATATATGGTAGTGATGATAAAATACCTATGACATATTATAGTAATAAAATTGTAGAGAACCCTTATAAAAATATTATTATTTCAAAGATTGTAGTCATGGACTATAGTTTGACATTAGATATTGACTTTTATAAAAGAATAATATAATAATAATTACATTATTAAAGTCATCATGGGAGAAAAATATTAATTTAATAACCTCTAAGTGTAGAGAATTATTGCAAGACATAAGTTCTAAGTTAAATATAAGAAGTATGACCTTATAATGATTTTATAGTATTATATAGTTATAAGGATTGCTTGCATGAAAAGAAATAATTAAGATATGGGAAAGATATTATTTTATAACCTAAAATACTATAATAATGGACTCTAAGTATGAAGTAGAATATTTATAAGCCATGATTGTATTTTATAAGCCATGATCATATAGTATAAGCTATGATCATAAATATTTTATAAATCATATAATGTGAAAGGAACTATAGGAATAAAATAAATAAGATTAATTAAATATATGTTAAATTTAGGAAGTTACCTTATAAAGAGAATAGAAAGTCCTAATTATGGAAACTTCCAAGAAAATAGATTATAAGTCTATTAACTTTATTTAATGTGAATTATATAATTAAATAAAATTCTACTAAGAGAATATTACTAATAAAGTATTCTTGGTGAAGGAATTAATATTCTTAGTTCACTAAAGAATAATTGGAAATTAAAAGTAATATTTTAATTAAGATAAGTATATAAAAAGGGTAAAGTGGATTTCTTATAATTTAAGGAGAACTTGTAGTTTTAAAAGAAAAATACATTTTAGGCAAAATATATTATTTTATGAAACTATACTTCCTTAATTATATTAAGGAAATTTGCAAGTGAAGCTAAAAAGGAAATTATTCTAATAATTATTGAATGAGGATTTTATTATATGGAATAAAGAGGGATATTACAAAATTAAAATAATAATAAAGGAATATTATTATTTTAAAAGACCACTTAAATGATTATCATAATAATTTAGAATTTCATTCTCTTATATAAAGTATTATAAGAGAGAATCCAAGCTAGGAGGAATTCGTATATAAAATTCGCTCGTAAATTTCGTGTCATTAGGTCGGGATTTGCACTCGAAGTTGCGAACCACATATTTCGTCAAGACTCGTTAGTAGATGCGTGTAAGCTAAGGCAAGTGGAATTTCCCCTTGTGACCTTTATGTTTCATTTCCGTGAAATTCTCGATGTTGGGAACAACTTGTGTGCTAAGTAACGAATGAACCTAGGAAATATCAATTGTTAGATATAACGACCATTGTTAGTATAGTTCACTATTATTATTTGATAGGACTATTTATGCTAGTATGGTTGTGGCCTTGATTGTTTATGGTCTCGTTCAGAGATCAACTTCGAACGAACTAGCAAGGGGCGCGGAATAGTCGACGCCTCTATATAATCTTACTAAGTCGTAAATGCCTACGTGTTTGAAGTACGACTTTCAGGGTCATGATCCTATCCGCTCCGATTGCAAGGAGGGATGAGCACACTCTAGCTAAGTGCCGGGAAACTAGGTTTCCCCATGGTGGATCGGGCCATCCGAGCCCCCACCCCCTTTAAAAATCATTAATGAAATCGAATACTTTTCGTCATTATATAAGATAAGTGCCCAATGTACATTTAAGATACCAAAACCGGACCGGTGTCAAATGATCGATCCGGCTCTCGGTCTGCTCAGGGCGCGAGAGGTTTTTAACTTGTATGAATTAATAACGTTCCCAACATAATCTCGATTCTAAAAGAAGGCTACAATCTAGTAGCTCTTCTCTCGATTATCGAGCTATCTCCGCTCGAGATACGCTCTCCTTCGTACCATTAAAGCCCCACATAAATAAGCCCCATCGTAAACACAACCCCATTATCTCCTTCGATAAGAACTGAAATTACCAAAACACCCTCGGGAAGTTCCATTCCCGCTTGCTTAGTCTCTTAGACTAATTCTTCTTTTCCGCATGTTTGCCTAGCATTCTATCGCCCCTCGCGAATTATGTCAGAATCCAAGAACCCTAGCAAGGCGTAAGGTGAAGTGAAGTGAAGGAAGGTCAAGAACTCTCAATATGTATTTATCATTTCGTTTTGGTTTTAGTTTTGCTTTGTTTCAAGAACAAGATGGTTTTGCTATTCGATTTCGAGGAACTTTAAGCTTGAAGACAATGTAAGATGTTTTGTAAGAACCAAGTCTCCTTCGGGAGCACCTTTTCCGTTTTATGAAAAATGTTTATTTCCGCATTAATGTTGTTCTATATCATTCTAAAAGCCTTGGGTGACTTTGGACGGTAAATTCTGAGGTCACTGGCGGTAATACCCAATGTTGTAAAATAGGGGTATTACAGTTAAGACAACATGTATTCAAAATAACATGTTCATACGAAATTGGCGGACAAAAAAGTCTACACTATTTGGTCAACTTGGCAAGACTTGGTTGGTATGCGAGAGAGCAGGGCACCCCGAAGAAAAGGGAAGTAAAGGAGGTCCAAGAGAACATTAAGTCAAAACAATGTGGCTACAAGTTTGCATTGAATTGTATTGAGGGTCCAAGAGGATCGTGGAGGATTGAGGTTGTTCATGAAATTCACAACCACAGGATAAATTCTAGTTTGCATGGGCATGCACTCGTTGGAAGACTCACCGACCAAAACCTTAAGTTGGTGGAGTCTATTTCATCAAGCAGTTGTACCCCGACCCAGATTGCAGTGGCATTGAAAGATTTCCCATTGAACTACACGAGTAAGAAACATATATACACAATAAGATATGGTTTTAAGAAGGCTGGGTTGGAGGGACGAATTGTTGTTCAAGAGTTCTTCCTTCAAGCTAAGGAGAACAACTATTTCCTGGAGCACAGACTAGATGATAAAAGCAATAGGATTAGTGATGTCTTCTTCGCTGGTCCTGATTCGATATCACTTCTTAAGGCATTTCCCTACGTTTAGTACTCGATTGCACTTACGCTACAAACAAGTAAGTCATACACTTCATTTTTAAGTTTTATGTACTTAGTATGCATCGAATTTAGATTTTGTTGAACATGACCATAACGGCCAACGTGCCTCTGGCCATTACGACCGGCGTACCTCTGGTTGTTACGGCTTATTTCAACAAAGCTAAAATCTCCCCATCGGATCCATTGCTAAATCTACATGTAAGGTATGCCTTTATTATAAATTGTTGGATTTACCTCAACATGGCTGAATTACACTGTAGTCAGTGCTTTCTTGGCCTTTGAGAGGGAGGACAACTTTGCTTGGGTCGTGGAACAACTTCAAAAGCATTGTGCATTCGCGCAGATTTAGCCTACATGTTTGGTGACAGATCGTGAGCTGGTTTTGATGAAGCCATTGGATAAGATGTTTTCGAGATCGAAGCACCTTCTTTGTAGGCGACACATTGAGAAGAATATTGAAGCTAGAGCAAAGAGTCTACTGAAGAATGCAACAAGTGCAAAATAATTTTCGAATGATTTCTGGGTATTGTTTAAGGAAACGACAATAGATGGCTATGAAAGGGAGTTGGCAAGGCTAGAAAGAAAATGGTGTATGTGGTCGCGACTTCTGCAATATGTTAGAAAACAATGGCTTGATCCATACAGGACAAGATTAGTTTCTGCTTGGACAGACACAGTATTGACATTTGAGTGTAATACAACAAACAGGTATGCACATCTATTCCCTAAAAAACAACACGGTATGTGGTCTCATCCTTTAAACATTTGGGAGCTAATAGTTATTCTAAATTGCATGGTAGAAGCACAACATTCATCCTTGAAACATTGGATTGAGACTGCAAACAACCGTTTAGATACAACATTTAGCCTATTCCATACATCACTAGAGATCCAAGTAAATCAATGAACTTTCGCTAAATTAATAAACTTATTCTATCTATCTCTTCTACTTCAATTAGGATTGATCCGCTTTCGCTTCAAAACCCTTATTGACTATTCTGATTCATAGTTTTTTGCTTTCGCTTCAACTATGAATGAGAAATTCCTTTTCCACTTTCGTTTCAAGGATTAAGAACAAGAGAATAGATTCATGCAATAAAAACAATCACAACATGATCAAAAGCAAGCATACATAACCATTGTTGGGTTAAACCCCAACCTTAGAAAGAGAGCCTACTCACAAATCATAATTAAAAACAACTAAATTAATTAAATAAGAACTTGCAACCAAATCCAAGACAAACTTTTTCTCCAAGCAACTCCTCAAACTCGTCTCTCTCTTTCATCCTCATGCCTCTCTCCTCTCCTCCTTTTTTGAACTCCTCAAACTTTTTCTCCTCCTTCTGATTTGCCGAACTTTTCCTCCTTTTTTGAACTCCTTGTTACCGACTTGGCCACCTCGATAACTACCCTTACTACGTTGAAACTTAGCTCGAAATCAGGACATCTCCCTCATTATTTAGGTCATTAACCTCCTTTTTGCTTTGATTCTTCTTGCTTAACCTTTGTAATGGGTCTCTAAACTTCTTTCATGGCTTGAACTCGATCTTCACTTCATTCCATAAGTGCTCTCTCTCGGTTTCTAATCTTCTCCTAAAATATGCTTAAAACAGTTCCAAAATCTATAAAAACACCACCAAAGCTTATGTAGACTCCATATCTTAAGTAAATACGAAAACCTACACAAACGACTCAAAACAAAACACAAAACTAAAGAAAAAGACTCAAACACACTAAAAACACTCCCTAAAAACACGACTAAAAAGGCGGATATCAAAATACTCCATATTTACACTTGCTTGTCCTTAAGCAATCACAAGACAAGAATCAAAACCAACAATATATTATTCAAGTCAATTGCCCTTATCAAAAAGCAACATCAAAAGCAGAAGTAAAACAAATAGAGAAGTGAATCTAATGTCATCACACATATATGAACAAAAGAAACTACAATCCAACCTCACAAGGGTAATGTGTTTCACTCAACTCACAAGTGTTTAGGCTTATAATAACAACTCTCAACTCAATCCTATATGCAAAAAATCAACATAGTCATTGTTACTTATATCACCAAACTCTCCACCAGAGATGTCAAAACACATAAAATCATCAAAAGAACTTAGACTTAATGAAAAACTTCATAGAAGCTTCCATTCGACCGGGTTGTAATGGGGCTTGGTAATGACAATAAGGCGTGGAAATATTTTGGCTTGTGGTAGTAAAAATCCGGGAATCAAGACTCCTAAACTCTACAACACAACTCACCAAAAACATCAAAAGAGTATACCAAACTTTTCTAAACTTAATGCACACTCTCCCCTTTTAAATAACCCAACAAATCTTGCTTAAAAACAACAAGGAAGATTTGACTCATGCACTTTTTCACTATTCAACTCTTTTTTTCAGCGTTTGATTTTTCTCATCTTTCTTTTCTCGCTATTTTTCATTGTTGATTTTTTCTGAAAAGGTCGGTATTGAACCTACTAGGGTCGATAACGATTTCACTGTTCTAATTTTTTCTTTTCTAGCAAGTGCATTCAGGGAACCAAACTCCTTTTATGTAACAAAATGCAAGATTTATACGTTACCTAACCCATATTACCCCACACTTGAACCAACACTTCTCACTTAACAAAAATATCACAACCAACACTAAGTCCTAATCCCAGGATAGGGTCTAGCTAATATCGGCTAGGGAAAATTTTTGTGGAGCTACAAATAAACGGCTTTAAGGCTCAATAATGGCTTCAAAAAGAGGATAATGCATAGGTAGGTAAAAAGAGAGGATAAAAAGTGGTTTAAGAGAAATAAGTTCTCCATCATATGACATCACATGCAATGAACTAATATCTCATATTGGTCTCAAGAAATAGATAACCATATCAATGACAAGAGATAATATGCAATAGGAGAGTAAATCACACATGAAAAGAAGAGGGATTTATGTTCTCCCTATAAGGCCAAAAACAACTCACAAGGTAGTGATTTTTGTTGGACTTAAGTCACATTTACCTAAGATCATATGTGCTCAAATCTCATCACATGCTAAATATCCACATAAAAACAACTTTTCAATATGATTCAGGCAAAGCTATCCAAACATGCTAAAGGAATTATATGATCAAGCGAGTCAAAGCATTATCATACGACATCTAAGTGGAGCATTATCAATCCTAAAACACACACAAAACAAAGACACAAACAAAGACACAAAAACTGAGTTTCCTTTTCCCCACCCCATACTTAAACCAAACAGTGTCCCCACTGTTTAAAAACATAAAAAGAATAAAGAGGGAAAATAAAATGGAACTCACAAAATAAAACTGAAGCTGCTTGAAATCATTGATCATAGAGGAGATATGAATTTTTCGGATTTCTGTAGAGTTCGGTACCGACCTTATGAGGGTCGTTACCGAACCTAACTGCTTATACACCAATTTTTCTTCGTTGTTGCATTTGTGCCCGAGCGTCTTGAAATTATATGATCAAGCGAGTCAAAGCATTATCATACGAGTCTCATGCATAAAACAACCATCAAACACTCTTTCTCAATTCCAGTCCACGGTCTTGGAAAAGATTTGTTTCAAGGATAAATAAGATTGCACAGACAACAATCAAATCTTATCCAAACAATAGATCTAAGTCAATCAAACAAGGTGATCAGGCTCATAAAATCAAACATAGATCATGGAATTAAAAACAAGAGTTTTGATATTAACCTAAGATAGAAAAGTTACCAGAATCTCACGAATTCAACAAAAGGCTTCCTTGACAAAACAAACTCCAAAGAAGATTAGTTCTCCATAAAAACTGAAATAAAACTAGGTTAAAACTAAAAAGTATGCTCGACTCCAAAACGCACAAAACTAGATCTTAAAAACTAAAAACATCCGAATAAAATAACTAAAATAATATAAAACATAAGATAACAAAAAGCGAAGTCGGCGCTGAAAACAGGCCACCGGCGAGCGCGGCTTGTCAACCGCGGGCGCGGTTCCTGCGATCTCTCAGCCTCGCGGATCTTGGTCTCCCCGCGGGCGCGGGTACTAGGCCGCGGTCGTGGGTCTTTTGACAGTTTCCTGGTGTCAACTTCGGAGGTGGTTTTGACCCACTTAGAGTTAGAATTTGAACTCTCCGTAAAAACATGAATTGTAGCTCTTCGAGTTAGCTTTCCAATGATACCAATTTCAGCTTCATCCGATCACCATAGCTCCCGAACGATGCGTCACAAGAAAATGGCGTCAAAACAACTCCAAATCAACACTTGTCTTCAAAACTCTTGCAATTCTTCAAATCGTGTCTTCGGTCTTCATATTACAATTATGCTCAAAACTAACCTAAACACACTCAAATCATGCCTAAATTAAAAGAGTTAACCTATACTAAACTAGAGCGTATCAAATTCCCCCATACTTAAACCTTGTTCGTCCTCGAGTAAGCTCAAAATAAATCTAACAAGAAATCCTAACAAGGTTTACAGCATAGTACAAGGGAAGACAAAAATCACTCACCTCACCAACCCGAACCCAAAATAGAGTAATAGTGAGCAACAACATAATAGCTCAAGCACACACCTCACATAAATACATAGTCAATAAGCTCTCAAGCTCTAAAAAGTGTAGAGCGTCCTAGGATCTACCCGGCATCTAAATTGTAATTCCCAAGCCCCAAAGTAGAATGAAATCCTAAACACTCCCATTTTTCCACTCAATTCTACTTAGGCGCCCTTTCGGGTTTTTACCTAATCACTCATTTCATTTTTCTTATAGGTGTGCTCACATATCTCACAATCACTCTTGAACCTCTTATTACCCCAGCCTAATGCTGGTCCGGGTTACCTTCTTATTACCTGAGCCGCCCTTTCGGGTTTTCGACTCATCCAAGGATTTTATATGCCGTTTTTTCTTTTTTTTATGGCTTTTTTTTGTTTTTTTTAAACTGAAAGCAACTGAATCAAATGACAAAAATAAAATGCAATTGTACATATATCACAAAGCAAAGCAGTGAATCCCCTCCCCCATACTTCAACTCTTCATTGTCCCCAATGAAGCTAAGAAATATAAAGCAAAGCATAGAAGAGGGAATCAGAAGACTCATTGCTGATCTGGCTAACAAATTACCGACCCTCATATTTATCCCATAACTGCCTCTGCCTATCAGTAAGATTTTGTAACCCAAAATACTCCATACTGAATGAAAACAAAATCGAAGAAATTACCCGAACTGTAGTAACCGCGAGCGCAAGTTGAAAACCGAGGGCGCGGCTCTGGCAAAGGGAAGACCGCGAGCGCGGGTCTCGAACCGTGTGTGCGGTATCTGGCAGTGGGGAACCGCGAGCGCGGTAGGTCAGCCACGGGAGCGGGTTTTGGTGCAAGACAGATCTGAAACTTCAAACACAACAATGGCCGACAAACACCCAATTCCTCCTAACAACAACAATTCAATTGTTCAAAGGTAAAAATCCG
This sequence comes from Fallopia convolvulus, assembly GCA_964016875.1. Taxonomy (NCBI): domain Eukaryota; kingdom Viridiplantae; phylum Streptophyta; class Magnoliopsida; order Caryophyllales; family Polygonaceae; genus Fallopia; species Fallopia convolvulus. Next base: position 16,357,206 of record OZ024735.1, on the reverse strand, counting down.
ACTCCAAAGGCAAGAAGGGGTACCAACCTATGTAGATATACTCCCACAATTGCACAAAACCTTCAATCCCACGAAACCAAGAGCAAACGACAGTGGTGGCGGCGAAGGAGGTGAGGACCCGCGTTCGCCGGTGGTGGACTACGCGTGCGGTACTCCAGTGGTCGCGGGGGGGGGGGGGGGGGCGCAGTGGTGAAAAGTGGCTGTGTTTTGGAGTTGAAGGATTTGTGGTTGTTGGGTTTTTGTGATGGAGTGAGGAAGACAAAGGAGGGTTGTGGTGTTTTTAATTTGGGGTGGTGTTTTTAACAAGGATAAAAGGATTTGGTAATGTTTGGGCTCGGCTTTGTAATGAATTGGGCTTTCTCGGGGGTTTCACCCGAAAACCTTTTATTTTTTATTTTATTTTTAACTTTATCGAAAAAACAAAACGATACTTCTGCCAAGAATAAAACCGTGAGTGCGGGTCATGGGCCGCGGGCGCGGGTCCAGCCGCGGGCTCTGGTACAGCCGCGTGTTTGCACATTCTTCGAGATAGAAAATTTAACCTGCGAGTTAGGACAACAGAACCAAAACGAAACTAAAACTAAAACTAAACTAAAATGACATAAAAGAAAAGAAAAGAAAAGAAAAACTTACCCCGGGCTGCCTCCCGAGCAGCGCCTTTGTTTAACGTCGATGGCTCGACGTGTTTACGAATCGGACATTGTCAATGCCCTGAGAAGTCTATCAAAATCCCGCGAACAACTATCATTCAGGCAAATATAGCACAATGATAACTTGAAACCGAATAATATAGCATTCAAACACCGTTTCAGTTTATCAAACCCACTAGAAAAGTCATGGTTAGATGGTTTAGGATAGAACCAATTGAAAGAATGAGGTAGTTTTTCAAAATATAAATCAAGAGTAATGATTTTCATGTTAACACTACCACCCTTAAAATTTGAGAAATCACTAGGTAAACTATCATGCTTAGGACCTTTTGCAGACACATCAGGCAAACAGATATTGATGGAGAGTAAGGAAGAAGAGGAAAGGATACAGGGATCATGATCGATCACAACAAAGGGCTCCACGGCAGGAGACATAGACATCTCCTCAGGTGGAAGGGAAATCTCCATATCATCATCTAGCTCCTTCTTCGAGTCATCGGGCTCGTCGTCATCACTCTAGGAGCTGTCAAGCTTAAGGAAATATTCCTCCTCCGTCATCACATGACTATGATCATCCACCTCTTCATCCCATGAAGGGTCTCTGAGTGCCTCCGCAGACAAAATATGAGGCTCAAAATTGCAATTTTCAACAACAGCAGGCGGCGGTCTAGAATCCAAGCAAACCGCGGTTCCGGAGCCGCGGTCGTGGTCGTTGTAGTGTAGTGGTAAGTATTCCCGCCTGTCACGCGGGTGACCCGGGTTCAATCCCCGACAACGGCGCCAAAATTTGACTCGACTAAAGTCGTTGTGTCGAGATCGAAAATAAATTACCCAAAATTACAAACTAGTATAGCATGCAAGTAAGGGGTCGAACCCAAGGGAATCAGTGTTTCTAAACAATCAGCCGAGATAGGGGTTTTGAGATTTAAGCAAGCAGAAAGATTTAAGTTTGAAATCAATTAAAGGAAAGCAGAGTTCATTCACTCAATTCCACCTTTTTAATCCTTCGATCATTGATTCATCCACCTTTCTATATTTCCCAGGTTAATTCCAATCCTTATTAAGATTTCCGCTTGTCCACGGTCCAAGCAAAACTATGATATGAACAAGGACGCTTAATTCAAATCATGCAATGCATTAAGGATAATAGGAAATCAAATCATGCAATCAAACAACGAGTCTCATGCTTAAAACAACCGTCAAACACTCTTTCTCAATTCCAGTCCACGGTCTTGAAAAAGAGTTGTTTCAAGGATAAATAAGATGGCACAAACAACAATCAAATCTAATCCAAACAATAGATCTAAGTCAATAAAACAAGGTGATTAGGCTCATAAAATCAAACATAGATCATGGAATTAAAAACAAGAGTTTTGATATTAACCTAAGATAGAAAATTTACCAAAATCTCACGAATTCAACAAAAGGCTTCCTTGACAGAACAAACTCCAAGGAAGATTAGTTCTCCATAAAAACTGAAATAAAACTAGGTTAAAACTAAAAAGTATGCTCCTCTCCAAAACTGACGAAACTAGGTCTTAAAAACTAAAAACATCCGAATAAAATAACTAAAATAATATAAAACATAAGATAACAAAAAGCGAAGTCGGCGCTGAAAACAGGCCACCGGCGAGCGCGGGTTCTCAGCCGCGGGCGCGGTTCCTGCGATCTCTCAGCCTCGCGAATCTTGGCCTCCCCGCGGTCGCGGGTACTAGGCCGCGGTCGCGGGTCTTCTGATAGCTTCTTGGTGTCAACTTCGGAGGTGGTTTTGACCCACTTAGAGTTGGAATTTGAACTCTCCGTACAAATATGAATTGTATCTCTTCGAGTTAGCTTTCCAATGATACCAATTTCAGCTTCATCCGATCACCGTAGCTCCCGAACGATGCGTCACAAGAAAATGGCGTCAAAACAACTCCAAATCAACACTTGTCTTCAAAACTCTTGAAATTCTTCAAATCGTGTCTTCGGTCTTCATATTATAATTATGCTCAAAACTAACCTAAACACACTCAAATCATGCCTAAAATACAAGAGTTAACCTATACTAAACTAGAGCGTATCAGTACTCGAGTCACTTTATAGAAACATATATCCCTACTACACTAATCTAACCTAACAACAAGTCAAAAGAAAGCTAGAAAAAGATCTAAGAAACTAAAAACTAAAAGTTAAGCGGGTTGCCTCCCGTTAGCGCTATTTTTAACGTTGTTAGCCCGACGAACTTACCTTGGCGGATCAGGGCGGCTTCCATCCAGCTTTGTCGGGATCAAGAGAAACCCCATACTTATCCGGAAAAACATCAAAGCTTCTTTCTAAGAGATGTGGTCCTCTATCATTAATCAATATGCTCGGAATTCCTACATAAGGGGGTTAGAAAAATCCGAAAACCAAGGGGGCTTCGACTCTTTCATAGTATGCATAGTATGATGGGATATAGAAAAATGATGAAAGAAAGAATCATGATCGGAATTAATTGGATTGGAGTATGAAGACTCACCGGGAATGATCACACAGGGGGTCGTTACCGAGGTAGATGGGGTCGTTAACGACCCTGTTGGTCGTGTCAAATCTTCGATAACGGGCTGGAATTCGCCCCCAGCATTGTGATCCTTCAGAGAATGGTCAATACTGACCCATGGGGGGTCGGTAGGCTCCTTGATAGGCACGTCTTCCTTGAATCTGCTCGTTTCTGGTGTCAAGAAAAGGTCATTACCGACCCATGGTAAGTCGGTAGGCCCTTCGTTAACGCTCTTTATAGTAGTGGTCTCATTCACAACGGGATTGAAACGGAACTCGACCTTCTCCTCTCCTATATCGAAGGTTAGGAGTCCCTTCTTTACATCAACACGTGCACCTTCTGTAGCTAGGAATGGTCTTCGAAGAATGATAGGCACTGTAGGATCTTCAGGCATGTCTAGAACAATGAAGTCGTTTGGGACAAAGAATTTGCCCACTTGAACAGGGACATCCTCAACGACTTCGGTTGCCTTTACACGGGATCCGTCTGCCATGTAGATATTCATATTGATAGGTTCCAGTGGTCCCATATTGGCTTTGGACCAAATAGAGAGTGGTAGGAGATTCGCACTGGCACCTAAATCACACAAAACATTAAACTGATAAGCTCCAATCCCAATTGTAATGGCAAACTTACCTGGATCTCCTAGCTTTTCTGGGAGCTCTATGGACTGGACCTTGTTAGTTAGCTCTGTGATGGACCTTTTCCTACTTAAGATTTCTTTCAAAAATTTGGCATAGGCAGGCATTTCATTAAGGGCCTCAGTAAATGGAATATAAATATTTAAGCCTTGGAGAATTCTGATAAAGCATCTAAACTTTCCTTCTGTCACATCATTAGCGTTCTTGGTCTGGAAAGGAAGATTCTTTGATGGATTTGGAGCAAAAAGAGACCCGGATCGAGGCTCTACCGAGTCGGCAAGAGGGTCAATTGTTGCAGACTATTTGCTAAAGTTCAAAGGCCAGTTTGAAGAAGGTCCACCAGACATGTGAAGTAAGTGAAACTGCCGTTCCAAAGCCTTAAAAGGGTCGGTACCGACCCTGGGAGGATCGGTAACGAGTTGGTGAATGAGAGAGAGGTTTGGTTTAGAAGACTTACCTGGTTTGGCGAGCTCGTTAACGACCCTGGGGTAACGAGGTCGACTAGGACTTCGTCTTCATCGTTGTGCTCTTTTTCCTTGGTCTCAGCACGTCTCGGCAATGTCTTTCCGCTCCTCAGGTGTATGACTGCTATTTGTCCTCTAGGGTTTTCTTTGGGACGGCTCGGGAGTTGACCTTGAGGTCTTGGAATTTGTGCAGCTAGGTTGCCAAGTTGGGAGTTTACGCCCTTTCTCCATGTGTTAAACTCTCCCAATTGTGCATGTACACCTTTCATCTAATTATTTAGGTCGGCTCGGACTCCATTGATTCCATCATGAATTCCTTGCACCCAAGACGGAGGCTCTTGATAGCCCGAAGGTCTATAAGCTGCAGGCCTTCTGTCCTGTGGAGGGGGTATGTTTCCTTGACCTTGCCCATAATTACCCCAAGTGGGATAAGTATTGGGTTGGGTTCGGTATTGACCTCTCATATAATTAGTATCAGCATAGGTCTCAGTGGCTCTTACCTGTTCAATGTTAGTGCAAGCAGATGTACTATGGCCATGAGAGCCGCATTCTAGACAATGTTGAGAGGTTTTGCGGAAACTTACCTGTTTTTTCAGTCTGTTGATCTCATCCTGCAAGAATTGGTTTTTCATATCCGGATCAACATCAGTGTTAGGATTGCATAGCCTCCTTTGGGGTTGGGGGTCTGTTGTGTCCCATACATGGCATCGTAGTTGGTGAGTTTGTCAAGTAGCGCCCATTCATCCTCGGGATCCATCTCAATAAAATCGCAAGCAGTATGCAAGTTGATGTAGTTTTTCGTTTCAGCATTGATCCCTTGGAAGAAGATTTCTTGGAGTACTTATTGTGGTTGCCCATGAGTAGGGCATTGTCGAAGCATCTCCTTGAATCTCTCCTATGTCTCCACAAAGGTCTTATTAGGCAGCTGGTGGTAGGAGGTGATCCGTTTCCTTAGCTCCGTAGTCTTGGAAGGTAGAAAGAACTTTGTCATGAATAAGTCATGCAGAGTTTCCCACTTCTTTATTGACTTGGGAGGTAGGCTATCTAACCAGCTCAGGGCCTTTCCTGTAAGAGACCACTTGAAAGCTTTCAACAGAACATATTCTAAAGAGACACCGTCAGCAGCAATAGTGTCACATAAATCAAGGAATTTCTGATATGTTCCATAGGACACTCAGTGGGTTTCCCTTCAAACTGAGCCCTTTTAATCAAGGATATAAATTGAGATTTGATTTCAAAAGCTTTCTCTATCTCTGGGAGAATAGTTGTTGACTTTGGCACCCTCAGTTCCGGGTGCATGTACTGCTTGACATTCATTGGAATGGCATTCAGTTGTTCTTGTAATTGAGTACGTTGTTGCCATTCATGATCTCTATCAGCTTGGAGCCGCTCCATCTGGGCTCGGAGATTGGCCATCTACTAGGCCATTTCTTCAGGTCTTGCAACCATTGCTTTGCGTTCTCTTAATCGGCGATGGAAGGATCGCTCGAGTTCAGGGTCAACTACTTGATCAGAGATAACTCGACGTCCTTTAGTTGGCATACACTGTAAGGAAAGACCAAAATAGAAACAAAACTAAAAGCAAAACGGGTTCTGAGAGAGGGTCGGTACCGAGGCCCAGAGGGTCGGTAACGAGCTTGCAATGAACCCGTAAAACAAAAACTAAAAAGAAAAGAAAACTGGGTTTGTTGAAAGGGTCGTACCGACATGGGTAAGGTCGCTACCGACTCGACAGTAGTCCCGTAAACCCTAAACAAACAAAACTTGGCACAATTGAAATCTCCTCGGCAACGACGCCAATTTGTTGATAGGGATTCTTGACAACAAATAAATGTATAATCAAGACCCCGCTGAGTACAAGGGAGTCAGGTTCGTCCACGAGAGAAAGTCATATCAAGTTTTGTTCTTACTTAGAGCGCAAGTAAGAGAGAAATTTAGAGTTTTTAACAAGAAAGAGAAAATCTATGGTTTTGGTATCCCCACAACAATAATTATACATGCAAACGCTAATGAAACACATAGATCATGCTTTTATCACATAAAGTCGTCAACTTTCGTCAACTAAGCAAGTAAATAAACTTCCGCTAAATTAATAAATTTGTTCTATCTATCTCTTCTACATGAACTAGGATTGATCCACTTTCAGTTCAAAACCCTAATTGACTATTCTGATTTATAGTTTTTTGCTTTCGCTTCAACAATGAATGAGAAATTTCTTTTCCACTTGCGTTTCAAGGATTAAAAACAAGAGAATAGATTCATGCAATAAAAACAATCACAACATGATCAAAAGCAAGCATACATAACCATTGGTGGGTTTAACCCCAACCTTAGAGAGAGAGACTACTCACAAATCATAATTAAAAACAACTAAATTAATTAAATAAGAAATTACAACCAAATCCAGGACAAACTTTTTCTCCAAGAAACTCCTCAAACTCGTCTCTCTCTCTTTCTTCCTCACGCCTCTATCCTCTCCTCCTCAAAATTCCCCTCCAAAAGATGATAGAAAAACTAGAGTTAGACAAGAGTATTGATAGAGAAACTAAAAGTATCTATAAGGAAATAATTCTTCTAAGAGATATATCCCTTAAAACTATCTAATAATATAAAGATATGTTATAAAAAGTATTTAATTGCGCCGACTCGGATTTCTCTACCGACACGGGACCCTCGATACCGACCCCGTCAAGGTCGGTAGAACTTTGATTTGTGAACTTTTCCTCCTTCGCTAAATTCCTCGTTACCGACCTTGGCCACCTCGGTAACGACCCTTACTGCGTTGAAACTTGGCTCAAAATCAGGACTTCACCCTCATTAGTTGGGTCGTTAACCTCCTTTTTACTTTGATTCTTCTTCCTTAAGCTTGGTAACGGGTCACTTCATTCCATAAGTGCTCTCCTTCGGTTTCTGATCTTATCCTAAAATATGCTCAAAACAGCTCCAAAACCTATAAAAACACCACCAAAACTTATGTAGAGTCCATATCTTAAGGAAATACGAAAACCTACACAAACGACTCAAAACAAAACACAAAACTAAAGAAAAAGACTCAAACACACTAAAAATATGCCCTAAAAACATGACTAAAAAGGTAGATATCATCTTCCGATCTACAATGAATGTGCCAATGTTGTATATGATATAGTCTACCCCGAGATGACCATTGGACGAGAACCGGCAACTGAGAAGAAGAAGCATAGGGGGAAGCCCAAGAATATCCCTAACAAAAGATTTCTTAGTGATTGAGAGCATGTTGATAATGAGTTAAATGAAACACCGCCAACGAAATCTAGAGGCAAGCCACCAACACACCTGAGAACCCCCAATTCACCAACTATTTCGAGGGTGCCCCAAACTCCACCAACACCCTTGACACCATGTACTTCGAGGGTGCCCTAGACTCCACCAACACCCTTGACACCGCCCACCCGCAGAGCACTTTTCCCATACATGGATGACATCCTTATGTGTATGAGGTCATACTTCACTCGTTTTTCAAAGAGCTGTTGTACACTCTCTTAGCATCACTCAAGAAAATTGGAGACAAGTGCCTCAAAGCATGATTAATACACTCAATGAGCATGAAGGGTGGTTTAGGGGTAGTTTCTATGAGCATACGGTTGAAAGCATGAGGTGAAGACTTAATTTCTTTGATAATGGAATCGCCCCCATCGATTATTGGTTTACATTTCCAGAGATGGGCTTCTTGGTTGCAACGGCATTCAGTTGCGCTTTGACATGTGTTAGGACCACTATTAATCAAACTTACCTTCCGTTAGTTTCGAGGACCGACAAGTTGGACAATGGGGTAATTTCAATTTGCTTCTTGCCAAAGGAAGCTTATTATATATCGGTAAGAGAAATTTGATAAATCATCCATGTATACATGTTTAAAGACCTTCATACTTATACAATGTCGTACTATTGTATGTGTCTTTCTCGGATGACTCACCGTTGCCGCATCTTTGTTCACTATGGAAGGTTAAATGTGATAATAGTGAATTATTTCTACTACATGAAATCCAAGACCGTATGAACTTGTTCAAGGGTGATGGAAATCATGTCATGCTTGATTTGGTGACTCAATAGGATGACAAACACTACTCTATAACTTTGAACTGAGTTTTGTAAACTATTTGTGTTCTGTTTTGTTGTAAACAGTTCAGGTCCCTAAATTGTCTAACAACTGTTTTCTGTCAGTAACTTCGAATAACAAATTCCATCACTTAAATTCCTGTAATGCATTTCCAATCACGTCTAAACATCATAAGTCTAAAAATATCTAAACGTCAAGTACTAAAATACATCCCAAGTTTCAAAATACCATAAACGTCAAGTACGAAAATATAACCCAAGTATGAAAATATCTAAACGTCAAGTACGAAAATATTACATAAGTCATAGGAATCATAAGTCATAACAACATAAAAATCAAGTGGCGGGATCATCATCATCGTGCGGTCCGGTACCACTGCCCTGGCCGGCCTCTAGCGTGGGCCACTATCGTCCTAGATCAATAATAGATCTCCTAATGGCCACAACCACTGCATGCGTTGTAAATATATCTACTCCGCACTTTGTGGACTCACATACATATGAGTACGAGGCCCATACCATGCCATATAATCCGAGGAACAAACCGACATGTCATCCTTCACTAGAGGTCCCATAAGGTCTAGACTAATGGAGTGGAAGTTCTGTGCATCCCAAACCCACCGAGACATGTCATACTCCATTATGTAACTCCGTACGGCGGATGGTCGTGTGGGAGTGCGAGGCATGATAGGGGACGTGATATCTACTGCACACGGCGGTACTCCCTAGAGGCTCAATCAGGCATGGCTTTGAGATATCAAGAACAGATATCACGCCGTGGAAACATGAAGGAGCTAGACTGTCGATGAAATCTAACTCTCCGTACGGCGACTAGTCGACCTAATGTATAACATTTTTAATATAGATTATCACCCTAAAAAAACAATATTTATAAGGTGTATTTTGTATATACTTACATCTCTCGTAGTCATACGATCGAGCTCTGCTCCGAAGTTGCGCGTACCATCAAGTGTCCCACCGGTGCCCCATCTCGCAACCCATGGTGCATTGCCTCCCCAAACCGGATCATCAATAGAGCGAAAAGCTAGGAAGTACAAGAAGATCCAAGCCTACATAGAAATTATAAGAGAATTAATGACTTCTTTAATGTACATAATTGACATAGCAGAAGCCATCACTTACCTGTAAAAGTGTGGTACAAACAACCATTTGACGGGCGCCTGATCGTGTGCACTCACCGAGCCCTCGGTATAAATAAGCGAGCACAGTTGAACCCCAAGACATGCCCTCGAATGCCCTGACATCTCGTACTAGGCTGATATATGAAAGGGGAATTCGATGTTGTGACTTGTGTGGAAATAATGTCGACGCCAGCAAAAACAACAGAAAACCCGCGACTGGAATTGCCGGATCAACCTCCTCCTCCTGACCTAAGAGCTCCTCGCATACGTTCTTCAACTATGCATGTGTTATCCCTCCCTTATCATAGTTGTTGTTGAACCACTCGTCATCTAACCCAAACAGCTCAAGAACTATGACTGCTGCAGATCCCTCAACTCACCTTGCTTCAGTATTCGCTCATAAAGCGGAAGAGTAACTGCATCTCCATCAATCTTGAGACCGAGGATAAGTGCCACATCATGTAGCGTGATCATCATCTCTCCAGAAGGCATATGGATCGAGCTCGTCTTTGGCTACCATCGCTCGATAAATTCCAAAATCAATAGAGTATGAACGCGGCTATACATGAGGTGTTGTAGATGAGCAAGTCCACTATCCCTAATTATGTCAATCCTCTCGCTCTCTCCAGCCAACCACCAACTAGACAACTAGGAAGTACGCCCATGAATCCTAAACCCAATACGCTCCTATACAATAATAATCCTAATAAGATCAAACGTATAAAAGGAGGTTAATAAAAGTGTACAGATAAATAACGTACCCGACCATCATAGATGTGGTAGGCTACATGCTCCTCGAAGCCCAATAGAAACTCCGGTATCTGCGGGCAACCGGGTACAGGACCGGTCAGGAACGGATGAATGTTTAGCCCGTTTGTACGTTGACGTCCCTGGCTAGACGAAGGACCAGCTGGAGTGGCAGCAACTCCACCACCTATAACCTCGGCCTGAGTACTATTAGTCTGGCCTCGGCCACTAGCGTGAGACCGTGAAGGCTGACTCGCAGTCCTCGACCGTCGAGCCTGACTCACGTGCGTCGACGTCGTAGCCCGACTCATGGGTGTCAAAGTCGGAGCCTCTACTGCCTCATCCTCCGGCTCATCACTATGAATCATAACAGGCTGTGAAGAGCACCGTCGACGATGCCTAGTATACACAGTACCATAATCACGAGCATCATCCTGGTTCGGGGGAGCCGGAGCCTGCGCCTAGTCCACCGGCTCATCTTGTATGTCGTCTAATCCATCTATCTGAGGAACTGGCTGCGACACAACCTGCTCTCTCTGTGCATCTCTACGACGATGACGAATCGACCTATCTCCCATTTGAAATAGTTAATCAGAAAGGGTGAATACATATTTTTAAGCAAAAGGGGTCGATACAGATTTCTAGGGGTCGATACAGATTTCTAGGTGGAATACAGATTCCTAAGCAAAAGACAGTCTGGATGTTACGGCCAGAAGCGCTTCGGCCATATCGACCAGAAGCGCTTCGGTCGTCACAACCGAATGTGCCACATCTGTTACGGCCAGAACGTGTCTGGCCATAACGGCTGGAAGCTCGTCGTCTTCGATGAGCTTCCGCGAGTTTGTCAATGGCGGTCCGCCGCCGTTACGCCCGAGGACTTCCGCGAGTTTGCCAGCCCATTTCCATGTTTCTAATGTAAATTTATACAACCCTAAACTTCCTAATATCTTCTTTTCATTGTACAACAACAAATCTAAACTAAAACCCTAATTTTTTTTACTTCAAATCTGAAATTTGTGATTGAATGACAAAAAAAATTGAAAAAAGCTTACTTTAATGTGATGTCTTTGCTTGAAATGTTGAATAAAAGTCTTGAAATTGAGAGTTGAGGGAGGAGAGAGTTGATGAAGAATTGATGGAGAGAGTTGTGGGAGAGAAATGAGAATGTGGTTGGAGTTGTAATTTTGATCAAATTTTATAAACAGGTGCTTTATTATGGAATTTTATGAAATTTAGAGGGTGGTTTATAATGAAAGTTAAGCCTAATTTAAAGCAGTAGTCATTCGGTTTAGATTTCAAGCCTCAATATATTGCTACAAGGTCCATCCCAATAGACAATAGTGAGACCGGTCAATCTCGTCTCAAACGAATCCTCTCTCCATCCGAGCAGGCAGTGCCGTCGTTACCAGGGCACTCCGTTCTCCTCTCGAAGCCGTAGACTACCATCCTCTACAAGGAACTTTCCAATTTCTCCTTCCTCTACTGTTCACTTGTGCGAAACTTCTCCTCCATCACTTATTCACAAATTCAAGTTGGAAAATACTATTCTTACGGATGCTTCAGTAATAATTCTTTCAAAAGGCGTTTGTGTATAACGAAGATTGCCATTTATTGCTTTTGCTTGAATTATTGCAGTAAATTTCATATCATCTTGTCCTTTGTAGACGATATTTGTTACGAAATTCTTAATTTGTACTCGTATCATGGTTGCTTATTACAAGTAGTATATGATGCCAACCACGACTACGGGACACTTAATCGATGTTTCCATTTTTCGATTTCCAGGTAGCCATTTTAATTTTCAAGCCAGTGAACATGATTTTTGTCGGCGGATCCTGTTTTGACTATATATCAACTCAATATGAACAGGTATTTGACTTAACATTTGGTTCTGGTTATTAGGGTGTTTAATTCCAGGAATGTAAATTAGTGTTTGGAACAACAGTGTCACTAGCTAATATATCCTTTTTTTTTCATTGGAAATGGACTATGATCCGTTGGCTTAAATCATGTAAATACTAGTTTGACACTCCACTTTGTTGGGTTGTTGCTCCGAAGCTTTATGACCATGTTTAGTTGCCAAATAAAGTCTTCTCACAGAGTGTCTGCTATAAAATACATATGACTTTTACTTTTAATAAAACAAGTACTTATGGTTTAAGGTTTGTTAGGCAAAAATCTATATATAGGCCTTATTAAATCAAGTGCTGTGCGTTTTGTTAATGAGGTTTGCCTTTGCTAACTATATACCCCCAACAATTATAAATAATACGTGCATTACTTTCCTATATGAATATCGATTCTCTTACCTGAATGCTGAACCTTAACAGAAACTTGGATATTCTCAACAGGAAAGCAATGCATTAGTTGCTTTGTTGGAGCATCCAATTCTAGTGTCTGCTGCAAATGCACTCAAGGCTATTCCTGAGAAGCTGTTTTCAGTTTCACAACAAGGTTCCAATGGCTTCACCCCAAGAAAACATGTTTACCTTTTTCAAAGAGAATTTGCCACTGTTCACCCTGCACTTGTGGATGTATGTATGTTTTTTTATTACAGAACTAGAAATATAATATTTTTGAGCTCTTATGGTTACATAGATTGATTATCATCTCGCTCTCCAACTCCAAAGCACGCTTCTACCATGGACCCCTTTTGACAATCGATGAGAACAAGTCAGAGGTCTGAGACTCTAAAGAAAATAAAGGATAATGTGAAAATTTGAGTAATACAACAAGAAGTCAAAATAAAACGCTTTTGTTAAGTTGTTGTTTGGTCTTTCAAAACAACATAATGCTGGTCACTTAGAGTTCTGTATACATTGTCAAATATTCTCCCTTTGTTGGCATGAAATAGAGTTACCTTTTTTTCTTGTTTTTGGACGTGATCCACTTTGCCCAATTGAAAGTTCATTGGCACAGACGAAGCAACAACTTGTGTGGGCATTGTGATACGAAACCGAGATACTGGAATGTAAGATTGGTGTATTAGTTGAAATATATCACAATTATCCTTGTAAGTGTTGATCTTATAGTTATTGGATTCTGCAACTTAGTTTAGCTTCTTGATACAGGATATCCGTTGCTCATATGGATTCTCCAACAGTTGTCAATGCTGGTCTATCTCAAATGCTTGGAGAAGTAGTTGGGAATTCAATTGGTTCTGACTTGGATGTAAATTTCCTTCCTAGTTTTGCACGAAGAAATTTACCCTTCAACATTGGTTTCTCAAAATGATATAAATAATGGTTCATTGTTAATTTCCAGTTTCCTAAACTAGGACTTGACAAATAATTGCTGCTTATTAATTGAGTATATCGTTGGTGTCTTGTAGGTGCATCTAATTGGTGGTTTTGAAGATACCTCATCAAAAGTCTGTGCATAAACCTAATTTCTATTGGATATCCCACTAATATTATTGATCTCTTATGGCAGAATAAACTGCATGCCTTAAACATTCTATACAGGAAGGAAACCAAAGTAATACCTCCCAGAGTGAATCAAAATTGGACAGCTATTCACTTCCCTTGTGTATAGCAATAATAAATGCTTTGGAGAAGAGAAGGGAAAAGTTACACATTCAAACACTTTTTGTCCTTGGACACAACACTAGAAGAGACTCTGCAGGGTTCTCATACCCCATATTCACTGGTTTGCTGGTTAGCATTGCTTTGGCTATCTTTTTGAAAGAATGCTCTGATCATTATGATCACTAAGTCTGAAAAAATTTGTAAATGGAATTTCATACCATTTATTGCATTGAAACTTGTGTGCTATTTGTTATTATTGCCTTTGGCATCTCTCCATAAAACTATCACACTTTTTGTAAATTCTGCATGTCTGGTTTTTACTACACATGTGTCATTTGGTATAAATAGGGTAACACCTATATATATATATATATATACTAAAATGAATCGGTTAGTAGTAGTTATGCGACTGTCATTACTTAAAACTCAATAGCTGCTAGTAACTACCAGCTTCCACTTCCCTCCTTTACGTGAAGAATCTTGGCCTTCTGGTGCATCAAGTATCAGGCCTAATTGTTTTAGGGATGCAACTTCTTATAACTTCCTAATCTTCATTTGATTTTTGGTGTTTTTAGTTATTGGCAAACACTTTGTGCACTATTCTTGTTATTTTCTTAAAGAGTAAGAGAAAGGGGCATTGTTAGAAGGCCAATGTCAATCAGGCAGCACTATTGTGTGCTTGCATCTCTTGCAGAAAACTGCATTGAAAAATTAAACAAATATATACCTTCAAAAATCCCTTGAACCTGGACGATGGATATTAATAATTTCTAGATTGTGATAAGCATAGACATTGCATAGTCAGCTTCTCTTTATTTTCTTCTTTCGTGAAGCATTATTGAGTTGTCTGTAGACCTTGAGCTGTCTTACTGAGGATAGACCTTGAGATGGTATACATAGGGTAATAACCTATATATATTCTCTTTAGTTTCCGCATTATTGAGCTGTCTTACTAGGATTGAGGTCTCTATTAGTTCAGCTTCTTTTTGAGTTGGTTTAGTCATTTAGCTGAACAGTGTGTTTGAAATAACATTATTTGTGAAGATTATGGAGTAGTTACCCTGTTTTGGAACACTGTTTGAATCCGCAATGAAGTATTAATGTCTGCAATATTTGCAGATGGAAACTGCAACTGGATCAATCATCCCAGCCAGATTCGATGCGACAACAAGATGTCCTGATGAACTTGTTAGAAGAATTCGTATCTCAGCTTCTTTTCAGGATTCTCGTTGGAGGGGCAAATTACTGGAGACATATGATACTCAGACAGATCAATTCATAATATGCTCTTGTTATTGGTAAGCATTGTCTGGAAAGTCATATACTTGGTTACAAGATGAAACATCATCATGAAATCTTTTCTGCCGACTAGACTTATTTACATTCATAGCTGTTCTGCAGTTGGCAAACTATGACAAATGCACTTGAGCCTGTTTGAAAATGATTCATAATATATAGAATATTCCTGCCTCCAGAAAGCCAAATTCGAGGCAGTAATTATTGTTTTGATATTTAGTGCATTAGCATGCAACATAAAAAAGATATTGATCTGAAACTCATGCATGTATTAAGAATACAGCATCTAGCTCTGGCTTGAGTAAAATTTACAGGGTGAAAAGGGAACAAAAGAAAATGAACAGGATAAAGAGACATGAATTAGTGCATGTGCTATAGTTATCTCTAACTTGGAGAGTTTATAAGATAAAAGTACAAAAGAGAAGAGTACGGAGTATATCCTGAAATGATTCAACTTTACTGGAGTGGAAAACCTTGATTCCAGACTATCCCAACAAGAAAGTAAAAGAGAGAAGTTAAGAGATAGACCCTGATAGAGGATCAAAAGTATGAGTGCTTTATTAAGTGAGGAATATAACATGGACGAATCATCATGGGCTGTAAGAGGTAGAGGAGTATAACTTGAGCTGTCCAAAGACAAGTAGAGGGACCTCATTTGTGCTAGAAGATAAGAAGAGGGCTTGGATTACTGATAATGGAAGGGAGAATGAGAAGGACTTTCAATCCTATTTTTTCATGCTTTTTTCAACCCACTGGCGGTTTCACAAGTTTGCATGAGCACAGTCTAGAAATCTTACGTATATTTGATTTTAGAAATTTGGTTCAGATGATTTTAGAAACTTTTTGAATACTCAGTGTTCTGATACATGTTTCCCTTTTTTATGCTTTTAGCACTCTCATGTTTCCCTTGCTCATTGGCTGATACAGTGCCTTTAAGATGGATATAGTCCCTATATTAAATATTAATGTGGTGCATTTTAACTAAATTCATTTATTATTGTCACGTAGTTGAATTTCATTTTTACTTGGGTCTATCGGGCGCATCCTCCTGATCATGGTATGGGTGCCTCCATCTTGACCCCCCAGATCCTGCTTGTGCGGGACTATATTGGGCAATGATGATGTTGATGTTGTTGTCTCATATAGAATTTTGGTTTGATAGTCTACCTTGCAAAACATAGGCTCTGAAATCATTCATCTATGACCGCTGATCCAGGAATCTGCAATTGGTACATATGGCTTCTGTACTCCAGCAACTTCCTGACTCAGAAATTCTTCAAGAATGTTCTACTTCACCTACTGCCGAGGCCCCAGATTTTATATATAACCAGAGAAGGTTGAAGAAATTTCTGACCAATGTCATAAATGCCTTGGAATATTCATTTTGCCTCTGCCAATTTTCCTTTGTTATTGAAGAATATGTTTTTGTTTCTTCAGGTTGTGGGATTATCTGATTCAACATCCAAACTGGAATGAGACATTTCCGAAGGGGAAGGCACGCGTATTCAAGAGGGTTTCTGGTGAAGAATGGGCGATGGTGGACTGAGCATACCATGGTTTTGCTGTCAGGAAAAGTGAAAGGGGATTTTATTTGTTATTTCTTCTACGAAGTACTATTCCTATTTGGTGTGTGTTTGTAAAGAGTGAAAGGTATGAGGAGCAGGCGAGCAGCACACCTCTAGTTTGACGTATTGTCATTATTACTAGTCTATTTGAACTAGTTTGGCGTAATGTCATTATTACTTGCTTTCACGAAACAAAGTGAAGGTGGTTTTTATTTGTTATTTCGAAACAAAGTGCTTTTTCTATTTGGTGTGTGCTTATAAAGAGTGTAAGGTATGAGGAGCAGGCCAGCAGCACGCCTATATTTGAAAAAAAAATTTGGTTAAAGGAGAGACAACACTCTCTTGTCTTCTTAAGAGAGGAATTTTATTAATAAAAAGAAAAAGGGCTAAGTAGTTATCAAATGGGACCGACCCCTAACATTATCCACTAAAAGTAAGTTAATCCCCTCGGGAGTTGATGTGAACCCCGTTGAGGATTTACAAGTAGGATCTTGACGTGGACATGTAGTGGGTCTTTTCACAAACGAATCGGATAGATTTGAGGCCGAAGCCTAGACTTTGAGATTGATAGGTGAAGTGAAAGGATTGAGAAGGGGGTCTAGTTTGACATAGGCCAGGAGAATATGTGATTGAGAAAAGAATTGGGGTTGACGCTTTAATAATAACTTCTAGAGAAATCTCGACACCAATTCGGTATATTAAACAAAGCGTAAGAAATACAATGAGAGGAGACTCCTATTTGTAAAGGAGCTCCTAGAAACCCTAAGGAGGGGACAAACTAGGGTTGCGCATGCAAGTGGCCCAACGTTTAGGTCCAAGTCCATAAATGCTCAATAATAATAGTAAAGACATGAATAGTAATGTTCGGAAAGGAAATAGTACTAAAAATACTAAAAACGGATAATGGTCACGGTGGCCATGTCGCGAGTGTCGCGACAAAGTCGTGACAAGGCTGGCGCAACACGACAAGGGCGTCGGCGCGCCAGCGCTCACGCACAAGGGCTGTCGCGACACGCTAGGGGTGGCACGACAAGACCAAGGCGCGGGCATGGCAGGCGGTACCGAGACTTGGGACTCGGTACCGATGGAGGCAGGCTCAGTACTAGGGTGTCAGCGTCGGTACCGACTAGTGGTGGCTCGGTACCGAGGGCAGGTGCGTCGGTACGAGAGGCGCGACGCAAGAACCTCATATGCCGACGCCGGGTTGGCCCGGCGCTGACACGACTCGAGCGTTCATGGCCGTGGTGCTGATGGTGAGGCGGACCACGGGTCTTGGCACGAGTCCTACGGAGATGCGTATTAGCCCAAGGGGGTCGCCACGGTGTCGGGACCCTAGGGCTAGGGCAGGTACACATTATCCTCCCCCACTTAGATTCGACGCGTCCTCGCATCGAGCGTCGGAGTGGAAAGCGCTTGCCATCCTTCGAAACATGCAAAAACAAAGAAACAGAATAAAAAGAAGGGGTCCTTTATAACGAGGAAGCGTTAAAAAAAGATAAAAGGGAAAACAAGAAAAACTCCCTTGACATGATTGTGCCGGTGGGCCATGAGGTGGTGTCTTGTGGAACTCCCAAGGGCGGTCTTGGACCCAAGTTGTGTCTTGTACAAAATCTGGTCCCTTTAACCCACCAACGCTCGTAAGACCCGCAGAAGTGACAAACGGGCCCGGGTTGCCATGAGTGAGCTCCGGCAGCGCCGTGACCGGGTCCCTAGGCGTAGATCCTTGCCTGTCGGCGTTGTCCTGCAAAGTTCCACTAGGAGTCACAAGAGCAGACATGTTAGTAGAAAAATGAATGGAAAAAGTTGGAAGTACTAACCCATGACTCAAGGAGTCGGTTAGCTCCTTGGTGTGCATGCCCATGCCAAAGGCTGGCGCCGACTCCTCGTTGTGCATGGCCGTGGCAATGGCCGGAGTTGGCTCCTCGGTGGCCTCAACAAGGGGAACTGATGCTGTGGCCATCAGTTGGCCATGATGTACGGCTGGCGCTATGGTGGCCTCGACCACAACCTAGGGTGGTGCCACATGCACTCCCATTGACTCGGCCCTTGTCCATCGACGCTCATTTTGGGGCGACCACTGAATGGCTTGTAGAAAGCTCTCTCTCATTGGCCATGCGCCAAAGGATGGATTCCTTAAATGAGATGGCGTCCACATGGGGAAGAAAGTGTGGAACCATCTTGCATAGAAGGTGTGACCACGTCGCGATGGGATGTCGCTGTTGAGACCATCGAGCTTCTTAAACTCGTTGAAACCACTTACGAGCATAACCGGTGAAGCATCCAATGGAAATGTCAAATTGCTCGTATTGGTTGCAGTCTCTTCGACCAAAATAGGTGGCCATATGTTTGGCCCATGCCAAAAACGCTCCGGGGTCGTCGTACCCGGCAAAGCGTCTTCGGTGAATGCCTGTCACAACAGAGGACATAGAAGAGTAACAAGTCCAACAACTACAAAGCAAAAGAAACGTTAAGACTTTATAAGACTCACCACCCAAGTACTCTTAATTGCACAAAAGAAGGGGATTGAAAGGGTCGGGGAGGCTGAGGTTTCTACTTTACACAAGCGATGGAACAAGCAAAAGCACGAACAAGCACACACACAAATTAAAGCAAGCAAGAAAGGAAAGAGAGGAGGCGTCAGCTAGGGTTTAGCCTTGGCACGTAGAAGAGAGAGGGAAAGAAAGATATGAGATCTCGGCCTAAGAGGGAAGGCGAGATTGTGTCTTAACAAAATATAAACAAACTAAGATATGTAATCAATCAAGCAAGATAGGAGAGAGAGGGCCGAATATTTTATGGGATACTTGCCTTATTTTGGCTTGTGTATCCCACAATATCTTTTGAAGATTTTTTTTTTAATAAACTTGGAAAGATATTACCTTATTTTGGCTGTTATCTTCCAGGATTTGTTTCCTTTTTTTTAATTTCGGCAACAAGCAAGATCTTGTGAATTTTATCCTCCAAGATTCTTGCTCTCAATAATCAACAAGAGATATGGCAAATATGGCAACCAAATCTCGCAAATATGACCAAGATGCACGACGCACACAACACAATCGATCTAATCAATGCAAGAATGATGCAAGCAAGACTCGAAAACTCAAGCAATTGAACCGAAACAAGTGCAAGTCGTAGGGAATGACAATATTTTTTTGTGGATTTTTTTTATTTTTTTTCGAAGCAAAAACAATGGATCTAATGAGCAATGGTAGAGATGGCAGAAGCTAATGAGAAAGATGGTAAAAAGAAAAAAAAAATTCGTGCAAAAACGAGTAAAAGGGTGAGAAAGACTTACACAATCCTTCGGCTCTGATGCCAGTTGATGTGAACCCCGTTGAGGACTCACGAGTAGGATCTTGATGTGGACATGTAGTGGGTCTTCTCACGAACGAATCAGATAGATTTGAGGCCGAAGCCTAGACTTTGAGATTGAGAGGTGAAGTGAAAGGATTGAGAAGGGGGCTTAGTTTGACGTAGGCCAGGAGAATATGGGATTGAGAAAAGAATTGGGGTTGACACCTTAATAATAACTTCTGGAGAAATCTCGACACCAATTCGGTATATTAAACAAAGCGTAAGAAATACAATGAGAGGAGGATCCTATTTATAAAGGAGCTCCTAGAAACCCTAAGGAGGCATGGGACAAACTAGGGTTGCGCATGCAAGCGGCCCAATGTTTAGGCCCAAGCCCATAAATGCTCAATAATAATAGTAAAGACATAAATAGTAATGTTCGAAAAGGAAATAATACTAAAAATACTAAAAACGGATAATGGTCACGGTGGCCATGTCGCGACTGTCGCGACAAGGTCGTGACAAGGCTGGCGTGATGCGACAAGGGCGTCGGCGCGCCACCACGCACGCACAAGGGCTGTCGCGACACGCTAGGCGTGGCACGACAATACAAAGGCGCGGGCATGGCAGGCAGTATCGAGATTTGGGACTCCGTACCGATGGAGGCAGGCTCGGTACTAGGGTGCCGGCGTCGGTACCGACTAGTAGTGGCTCGGTACCGAGGGCTGTTGCGTCGGTACAAGAGGCGCGACGCAAGAACCTCATGTGCCGACGCCGGGTTGGCCCGGCGCTGGCACGACTCGAGCGTTCGAGGTCGTGGTGCCAATGGTGAGGCGGACCACGGGTCTTGGCACGAGTCCTACGGAGATGCGGATTAGCCCAAGGGGGTCGCCACGGTCTCGGGACCTCAGGGCTAGGGCAGGTACACATTAGGAGGGGCAAGCAATACATGAGATCTTAACGGAAGAGTTAAAGCAATGACGCGAGACGGTCAACATCGACATTCACCTCTTGGTAAACATGACAGAGTCGGATACTCCAATCCCTACTAATAAAGCTTTTACAATGAGTTACTAGGCTAAAAAGAGGGTGGCTTTTACCCACCCTTGCCCCCAACAGTCCAACAACTAGTTGGGAGTCCGACTCAATGAAGACTTTCTTGAAGCCTTTGTCCCAAGCTAACTTTAGCCAATTAAGCACGTCCTAAAGTTTCGCCATCCGCATCAAGCATGACCCAATGTTTTGCACAAAGCCGTTACCCAAAACCCGCTCCTATCTCTTAAGATACCCCTCGCCGCAGCCAAGCCATTCTCCTTGACCGCACCATTGTGTTAACCTAAATCCAATCCTCATCCGGCTTCTCTCAAGAGATATCCTAGAGACTCTTAATAGGACATTGAATTGAAACAATAACCTACAACCATACCATATTCACCTGTCATAGCCATAATGAAAGTTAGTTTATCTTTAACAACTATATCCTCATTGAAAACCTTGGCATTCCTCCATTTCCAAATCCCCCACATTGCCATCGCGAAGAGCGATCTCCACTCCACCCTTTTTCGGCTCCTTCACCTTATATTCCATTAAATTTCTTCAAACCCAAGCGGTGAAAGGCTCTTGAAAAAAGGACGGGGACATATTAGTAGCATTAAGGTTAAGCCAAATATTGCGTACCTGATCATAATCTCGGATGAGATGCTCGTGAGTTTCTATTTGGTGTGTGTTTATCTTTCTATTATTCACTAGTTCTTTTATTGTTATATATATGTAGGTTGGTTCAACTGCAAGCGTCAAGAGTGGTCAGACTAGATCGGGTGATCTCCCCTCCTAAAAGATGCAAATTTGAACTAGAGTATCATTTATGACCATATATTTTGTGTTTCACGCTTTTAGACTTAGATGTCTTTAGTATATAAGTTTTAGATACGAAACTAGTTAGTACTAATCTTTTGGATCTTCTACATATATTGCACAACTTTTGTGTAACTACTAATCAACAACATTGCGCGTATCATTTTGTTTCTAACAATATTAATATATATCTATAATTTTTAAATATTTCAGAAATCTTGCTTTCGTGTAGTTTATTATGTTATTTGGAAAATTGATTAACATGGCAACCAAAATATATATATTCATCAGAACACCTAAATCTCGACACTTTTTTGTGTCCTAATCAGTCGATTGTTAATGGTCTATTACAAATATCAACGCTTTTGTGTGTCGAGGTTGATTGTGTATTACTCGCCATTAGAACACATGTCGACGTTTTTTAGCGTCGTTCATAAGTTTTGACATAAAAAGCGTCGAGATTAGTACACATGCTGACACCCTTTTATGTTCTGATTGGGTGGACGTTTGAGCCATTATGCAAATCTCGACACTTTTATAAAGCGTCGAGGAAGACAATCTCGACGATTTTAAGCGTCGAAAAATGCCTGAAAAAGCGTCGGATTGTGAACAGCTTTCTAGTTGTGATTGCTAGAAATAGAAAAATTCGGATCTATATTAATATTTTGTATCTAAGGAACTACAGCTTATATAAAGTTCTCATTCAAAATCCTACAATGGAGGTAGAGATTTACCCATTCAATCGCAAGCTAGTTTGTGCTTACGCAGTGGGAAAGTAAAATCAGTTTCTAGATGTAAAAGACCAAGTAATTAACAACATATACGATTCCTTATAGAGGAATTCCACTTCAAAGCCCCATGGCCATGGGCATAGCTCAGTTGGTACTCGAACAGCAGATTGTGGACAAGGACACAGATTCGAGTCCGGGCAGCCGCAGTGTGGGATTTTCAATCCCCCCTTGTTGGGGGGTGGGTCCTTGTGGGCACCAGGAACTGTTCCTCCTGTCTAGGAGATTGCTGAGTCACCATGATTTACCTCCTCCACGATGACCTTGGGTAAGGTGCGGTGGGGGCGCCCGGGGTGTACGTAAAACACCTTTGTGGACAAGTAAAGTAAAGACGTCGACCATCATGCTATGAAGGAAGCTAGTAGTGGTGATGAATTGAAAAGCACAAACTAGCTTGCTAGTAAAATACAATTTGTTAACAGCCCATGATATCATTTCACCCCTATTTGAGTTTTTGCCGATTTTTGCACACACAATACAAGTACAATATTCAATGAATATCCCAAAAGTCCAATGAAAAACAAAATTAAAGTAACAAGCCTCATAGGTGTAATATATAAGATACACATTTAAGGAACAAACAATAAGGGGCTCAAATTCATTTGCTGCACTTGATTTGTAATCAAATCCACCGAAATTTAGCAAGATCGATCAGATTTTTATGGTTCGATTCGAGTAACTTCTCACCAGCCAGTCAACTCTCAAAAAACCACCCGCCTTTCTTCAGTCAGTGTACATCATCTACCTACCGTTATTATATTGACCTTCTGTTTGGGGCTGATAACTCCAAGGATAATGGAAATGCCCCGGCGGCGGCGGCGGCGGAGGAGGATGCCTGAAACCCGGCGGCGCCCAATACGGCGGAGGATGCGGCCAAATCGGGGGCGGCGCAGTAGGGTACTGAAGCGGCGGTTGCTGAAAACTAGTCTGATGCACCGGCGGAGTAGCTTCATCCGTGGGCATCGGCGCCGGTGTATCCTCCCACGGATGGATGGCCGGATAAAGACTATCCGGCTTCTCAATTTGAGGATACCCTGAAATACTGACCGGAGTGTGGGCCCCGATCCGATTAAGCTTATAAGCAAATCGGAGATCGCCGTTAGGTTTTCCGTCGGGAGACTTGACCTGGTAATCGACGAATCGGAAGCCGTCGGCGGATTCGAGGAGGTCGGAGAGAGGGACTCTGACCTCTCCGATGGTCCGATCGGGGAAGGGGAGGCCGGCGCGGTGGCGGAGCTCGAATCGGAGGAAGAGATCGGAGGGGGAGGGGAGGCCGGAGAGGCGGAAGGTCATGGGGTGGTTCCAATCGGGGTGGCTGTCGCCGTTGGAGTCGGCGGCGGTGCGCTGCTCCTGCATTTGGTCCTTGGAGAGCTGGAGAGGGGCGTCGGCGGCGAGGGAGGCGGCGGCGTAGACGCAGAGCTTCTGGAAGAAGTTGAAGGCCCAGAGATGCTGGGCGGAAATCACCTTGATTTCGAGGTCGTCGGAGTTTCCGTCGTCGATTGGCTCCATTTTGGAAATTGGGGGCTGAGATGGAGTTGCGACTAGTAGGAAGACTAGAAGAAGCGCTCTGCGTGTTGAATGTGAAATCAGAAGACAAATGTGGGCCACGTGAAATTGCTTCTCCGGGCCTGGCACTAAAAATACATTTGTAACGTAGACAACTAGACATAAATGGAAAGACTACACGGCACGTTTTGGAGATGAACATGATACAATCAGGGTTGGAAAGTGTCCTTGAATACTCGGCCTATCCAAGAAAGAGTCTGAAAGTTTGGCACATGTTGAAATTATCCTTTGGTTTACTACCAAGGTTGCTTGTCAGGTTGTAAGACATGATGGACCTAAACCTCCATGGATGCGCTTGATACTATCTATCTTACTAAGTCTCTCTGCCTAGTCTTACTATGCAAAATGTTCACCTTTAAAATGGAACAAACTATGTCTATTGGGGAAAATTTGGATAAATTTCTGAAGTAGCCCAAGATTTAGAAATATGTAAAAACTATAAAAGATGAACTCTAAGATGTTATTCTTTTAAAATTCACTCCATCTCAATTTGATGTTCTAAAGGATGTTATGCAATATGGAATGGATGAACACATCATTGCTAAGTTAACTAAAACTATTATAAACACTTGACTTCATGAAAGTCTTTTAGGATTGAAAATGGATCCAAAATTGAGAATAAGACTTCATGAAAGTCTTTTAGTCTTTTAGGTATAAAAATAAGGTCATATTTACAAAGGAAAAATGAAAGAATAATAAGAATAAGAAAAACAATGATAAATTGTCTAATAACCAACATGAAAAGAAATTTGATTCTTCCTCTGTGAAATTGCTACTATTGTGGTAAAGAAGGTCACCATGCTAATAATTGTCATAAAAAGAAAATAGATGAGAAGGATAAATTTTTTAGAAAATATCTTAGGAAAAATTGCTTTAAATATCTCAAACTTTCATGCAGTTGTATCCTCTACCCTTACCTTTTTGAATTTCACAAAATATCCTATGCTTTAGGGGTCGTTGCACACTCTGTTCTCGAAATGTCAACGCTTTGAAAAACATTGTATATTAACTCCATACATATACTTTTTTTATATTTTTCGACAAAACTTCCCAATCCGTGTACACACAAACTTTTTTAAAATTATAACTCTTGTCATTAAATGATTAAAACATTAAAAATTAATCATTTAATATCTAGTTTGGTTCTAAAACATTCTTAGTGAGAATTAATTTAAAAACAATCAATTTCCTCATTTATAAGTAAGATTACAAATTTAATTTTCTCATTTATAAGAAAATAATGAAATTATATTTATTATTTGACTAATATAAAATCCCAACTTCATAATTAACCACATGAATCATTACATCATAATTATGACTTTATAAGTAGTTCATCTCAATACTTTCATGTATTAATATTTTTTAATAATTTTAGACAAAAAATTAATAAGAATTTTCATAACCCTTTTTATAAAATTTTAAATTTTTTTGGGTTATTACACAATAAAGATGAGGTTTCAAAATTTTATTTATCGAAATCAAAAATCAATTATGAATGTTTTTAAAATCCTTGTTTGGAATTTTAGTTAGTTTTTTAAAATAATTGTGATTTAGTTTTTCATCAATAACAAAGGAAAATTGAGTTTCATATTTAATTTAATAAATTTTTATTTAACTAATCCATGTCATTGTGTTTATTTTTACAAGCTAGAACATAAGTTGGATACGCTAGAATATAACCTTTTAAACTTTTTATAACAGGTTTATGAAATTCTTATTAACTTTTGTGTAAAATTATTCGAAATAATAATCAATAAAAGTATTAATATGAACTACTTGTAAAGTCAAAAGTTACGATTTAATAATTTATGTGGTTAATTATGAAGTTGGGATAAATTAGCCAAATAATAAAATTAATTTTATTATTTTCTTATAAATGAGAAAACTGAACCTATAAAATTATGTTATAACTTTGGAACTTATCTTAAATGTTATTAATCTTACTCAATATATTTTTATATAAATAAAATTGATTTATTTTAAATTGATTTTCACTAAGAATGTTTTAGAACAAAATTAGATATAAAATGGTTATTTTTAATATTTTAGGCCTCGTTTGGTATGCTGTTGGAATCGGATTGGAATCAGGAATCAAAATGGAATTAGGAATCGAATGAACCAATCCTGTGACATGTTGTTTGGTATGTTGTCGGAATGAACCATTCCTAAAAACTATGGTTTAAATATTAGGTTCTAAACTTTATAATTTAGTGTTTATGTTTTTTAGAATTTATTATTTAAGGTTTAGGGGTTTTGGGTTTAAGATAAATAATTAAAATTTCTTGGAATGGATGATACCCTCTATTTTCTGCTAGAATCAAGTTTGCCTATAGGCTTGGAATGAGCCATTCTTGGAAATGAAATCGATTCCAGATTTTGGTCTGCCAAACAATATACTGAAATCAACAATTCCTGGTTCTCATTCCTGATTCCCAGAGAATCAAACCAAACAAGGCCTTAGTACTTTATTGACAAGATTTATAGTTTTCAAAATTTTGTTTGTACATGAATTGGGCAATTTTTTCACAAAATAAAAAGGTAAGGTGCTAATATATTTTTTTTTCAAAGTGTGAACATTTTGAGGGTAGAGTGCACAAGGACCCCAAAAATATAAGATATTCTGTGAAATTCGAAAAGGTTCGAGTAGAAGCACAACAACGTGAAAGGTTGGGATATTTAGATCAATTTTTCCATATTTTTATGAGCTCTTAATTTCATCCCATGCTCGTATTGAAGTTGATTGGATTCTTGTCTCTAGTTATATTATGCATGCTACACCTAATAAGAGTTATTTTGAATCTCTATCTACATGTGAGAGTGATGTGGTCATGTTAGGTGATCACACTACCTTACCTATTAAGGGCATTAGGTAAGTTCCCCTAAGAATGCTTGATGATAAAATTAGGGTCACCCAAACGGTAGATGGGAACCCAATCTATAAGGGGAAGTTTACTTTTAGAAATTGTTTTTAATGATTTAAATTGCCAAATTATCACATTTAACAAAATAAAGGATGCAATAGAAAATGATACAATCCAAATTAGGAGCATAATGTTGTAGCCTCTCTTGAACTTAATGTTTCTAAAGATGTTGATTATTCTAGAAATTTAGATCATACAATAACTTGGCATACTAGGTCATATATGTAATAACGGGCTGGAACATCTTACAAAAGCTGCATGTGATCTTAAATTTTGTGAAACTTGTGACCTAGACCACTATCCTAGAAAAGTGTGGCTCTGTTTACTACAATCAAAAGATGAGGTTTTTGAAAGTTACAAAAATTGGAAAGTCATGGTTTAAAGGTAATCAAGGCATAAGCTTAAATGCCTTAAAACTAATAATGTCCTAGGATTCCTTAATAGCATATTTATTGAATTTTACAAAATCTGTGGTATTAAAAGATATTTGATTGTGCCTAGCTCACTAAAAATATCAATGGAACTGCTGAAAGAATGGAAAGAACATTGCTTTAAAAACCAAGGTGCATGCTCATAAGTGTCAAGATGAAAAATTCCTTATGGGGAGAAGCTATGGTTATGTAACACCCTTATTTTTAAACTAAGGATGTTACCACCAAGGAGTGACCTCATATTTCTCCCATCAAAAGTTACTCAGGCTTTAAGGTAACACAACACATTTCAAGGTAAAACCAAATACAAAATTTATATTACATAATTAGCAACCTTGTTCATTACATGATTAATTTCAGAAAACATAACTGATATTACAACTTCAATGTTTTGAGAAGAGAAATACAAAATAAGTGAGTGATAGCGAAAATAAGACGATAGGTTATAAAGCATTGTTCGTACAACGTATGTGGAGCCCAAAAACTTTTAAAATAATAAAAAAAACTCTTCCATCCTTCATGGTTATCGAGGCTTCGTCTCTTAATCTGTAACGGTCCGACCTTCACTTCTTGATATTCTTATAAAAGACAATAAATATCACTCGGACCTACCGGGAAAGAAAGATAGATGGATTAGTCTAACAAGAATGGAATAATACAACTGGTTCTTATGGAAAAGACTAGACATGTGGCATCGAAACCTGAATAACAAATTGATCGATCTTCTAATAGCTAGCATTCCAGAAAGAAGAAAAGAGATATTAGATTCCAAGAGAAAGATAGCACACCACGAAATGTTGTTCCATCAGAATTATGATACTTGTTGAACTGTATTATCACACATTTGAAACTTTGAAAAGCCTTTGTTAACTTTATGGATCTCAACCTGTAATATCCGCTAAATTTTAAATAAAATAAAATAGATAATTATCCCAATAATTTTTTTTCTTTTTCTCTCTAAAGTAGAGAACTTAATAATCTCTATAATCTCATATTAAATTACAAAGAGATTATAGAAGTTCATTTCAATGACAATTAAGAATTTCGGTAAATATATTATGCAAGTCGAATATCTATTTAAATATTTGCTCATAAAAAGAGAGTTTAATGATTATCTTAATAAATTATAAAGATAACATCCGCAATGTTCCAAGGTCGTAAAAACCACTATAATATAATTTATAACCCTTTTTCTCTATAACAAGAGAACTTAAATAATTTAAATAAATTAAATTCAATAAAATTCAAGAGTTTTATTATAAGGGTTATAAAGAGATGAAAGGATTTAAATAGAAATGATGCTATGTAAAATTTCGAAATTTTATTAAGTATAAAGATGTACCACAAGGCATTAAAAATACAATGGGAATTTAGTAAAAAAAATGCAAGATCCGGGACTTGAACCCGAGACCTCTTGCATCCCCTTCCCTCACACACACACTTCAATCCGCTAGGCTAATGTAATTTGTCTACACATATTACAACTATTTTAATTATAAACCCACATAATTCTTCTTCTTCTTCAAGAGTCAAAGAAGTCTGATTGATTTGACGTAGGTTCAAGCTCATTGTTTCCACCCATTGTTTCCACCCCTTGCTTCTAAAAAACCACCCAAGACCATCATCATCCTTTGGTCATCATCCAACTAACACAATCACAACCAATCTCCATTGATCTTCTCACCTTAGATTGGTCAAAATCAAAAGTTGTGGATCCATGGAACGGTCCAAATTGGCTATAAAAAGGGCTGAGATTGCAAGGGAAAACTCACACCATCATCTCTTTCTTACTCTCTTGCTAAATTCATTCCATTCAAAGCCAAAAATCCCTACAATTCCATTTTTTTTCAAATCTGATTTTTTTCAAACAAATCCCCAAATTACTCTCTTCCTCCTCCCGTGGCCGCCCAAGCACCACCATCACCTGGCCGGACCACCGCCGTCCTCGCACGAGCCCGCCGCCGCCCAGGAGTCGCTTCGCCGGAGCTCGCCCCCGCGCCTGCCGTAGTCCGTCGTTCACGTCCTGATGTCCTCTCTGGCTTATGCGTACAACAAAGAAGGAGAAGGAAGGAGTTAGAAGAGTTGGGCCTAATTAATTTTGGGCCCAATTCATTAATTAAAAACCAGATTACCTTACCCATTTCATGACAAGGAGAAAGCAAGCCCAATTCCGCCCATCTCGAAATCCGAGCACAAATCCCGTCTCGTCTTCGCTCGGTATAATTTCCCGACTTATATTGTAATTATTAATATTTATAAAATATTTTTTTTTTCACATTTATATGATAATTACTTAATTAAATTGAATAAAACTAGCTTGCATGTTAGTTTATAAAATAATATCCCTAGACATGGAATAATTTCAAATAAATTATAATGTTAATATATGTGACTTTTAAACATGAAAAGTATGTTTCAAAAATATATTAGCTTGGTTGTATTTTATTTAATGAATAAAAAGAACTATTGCAAGTTGATGGAAAATATTATCTTAAGACTAGTTATATAGAAAAAGGCTTGCATGTTCCTTTAAAAATCATATTATAAAGATAGAGATAATATGAAGAAGATATTCATATCATAAGATAATTTTATATGATTAAGTTAAAGGCTAAAAAGATAAATTAAATAAGGTGCATGAGTTTTTATATAAAGAAATACATTATATTAAACATGGGAAAATTATTAAAGATTTTACAATAATCATAGATGAAAAATATTAAATGAGATCTTGTTAGTTGAGAGGAGAAGATAAATTAATTAAATAAAGTATTGAGGATTCCTTATATGATATTGAAGTACAATGTGCAAGACATGTTTATATTAATAATATTAAAGAGCTCTTATAAAAAGTTTTTTTTTAATAAAATTACTAGCATAAAGGTTGTAGCTTTTATATTAAATATTACTTTTATAGAGAAATAATCTTCTACAAGTTATAATGTTGAATGTCTCTAGGTGTAGAGATTGCCATAGATATAGTTTTAATAATAAAAATATAGTAGTGGAAATAAATTCTTATATCATATGATAATAATGATAAGACATAATTATTTTAAATAAATTGTAAGGGACTCTTATAAAAATATTGTTACAAAAATTGTAGCACATGAACTATAGCTTGATATTAAATATTGTTTTTATAAAGGGATGATATTAATTATATAACACATTAGATTACCTATCTCTAATTGTAGAGAAGGACCAATATATGCATACAACTATATTAATAATAGCTATTTTACTAGAGTTATCATTTAATAAAAAAAAATGAGTTAAGCTATCTCTAGGTGTAGAGATTTCCTACAAGACATAAGTTCTAATATGAATATAACATTTGTGATCTTAAATTGATATATTATGATATTATATAGTTATGAGGATGACTTGCATGAAAAGATATGGTAAGATATAAAAAGATATTATTTTGTGACCTAAGATATCATAATAGTATACTATAAGTATAAAGTAAGATAATTATAAGCCATGATCATGTATTATGTAAACTATAAGATATGGAAAGAAATTTGGAAATAAATAAATTAGATTAATTTAATATTATGTTAGTTTTTGGAAAGCTTACTTTATAAAGTAAATGGAAAGTTCTAAATATGGAAATTTACTAAGAAAATTGTTCATAATTATTCTATCTTTCGTTAATATGACTTATGTAATTAAATAAGATTCTATTAAGAGAATATTATTAATAAAATATTCTTGGTGGGAAAAATAATACTTTAAGTTCCTTAATGAACTTTTTGAAAATAAAAAGTAATGTTGTAATTAAGATAAGTTTTGCAAAAAGGTTAAAATAGATTACTTACAATTTTAAGGAAAGTAAGTATATTTAAAAATACCTTTTTGGTAAAGTACGTTATCATATATTTTTATGAAATTATACTTGCTCAATTACATTAACAAGTTAGCAAGTGAAATTAAAAGAAACTATTTTAATAAATTGAATAAGGATATTATGGGTTTCCAAGAATAAAAACGAATATTATTGTGATAATAACTTTTAAGGAATAAAAAGGATATTACAATATTCAAAATAATAATAATAAGGAATATTATTATTTTATTTTCATCCAACTAAATTATTATATAATTTAGTAAAGTATTCTCTTATGAAGAATAAAAGAGATTTTTCGTAACTTGAGAGGGAAACAAAAATTCTTATTAAAGTTATCGTAATATCCCTTGTCAATAGGTCGAATTCCCGTTCCAATTCGTGAAACAACGTTTCCGCTCTTTCACTTAATCCGTTATCGTCAAAGCAAAGGCAAGTGGAATTTCCCCTTGTGCTCTTTTATATCCGTCTACATGATATTTCTCGATGTTGGGAACGACTTGTATGCCTCAATAAAAATGAACCTAGGAAATATCGAATGCTAGATATAACGACCCATTGTTAGCATAGTTGCTTTATATTCGTGTAATAGGATTATATATGCTAGTGTAGTTATTATCTTGATTGCTTGTGGTCTCGCTCAGAGATTTACTTTGAATAAACTAGAAAGGGGTGCGGGATAGCCGACGCCTCTATATAACCTTACTAAGTCGTACATCCATACGACTTTCGGGATCATGATCTCCATCCGCTCCGATTGCAAGGAGGGATTGTGCGTACTCTAGCTAAGTGTCGGGGAATTGAAGTTCTCCCTCGGGTGGCTCGGATTATCCGTGTCCCACCACTCTCTATTAAAAATCATTAACAAAGTCGAATATCTTTCGTCACTATATAAGATAAGTGCTAATGCACATTTAAGATACCAAAATCGGACCGGTCTCAAATGATCGATCCGGCTCTCGGTCCGCTCAGGACGCGAGAGGTTTTTACTTGTATGAATTAATAAACGTTCCCAACACACTTCTGAAATCCTACAGAATTCTACTATCTAGTAGTTCTTCTATCGCTTTTCGAGTTATCTTCGTCTAAGATATACTCTTCTTTGAACCATTAAAGCTCCACATCAACAAGACCTATCGTATAGCCCATCGTAAACACAACCTTATTATCTCTTTCGACAATAATTGAAATTACCGAAATACCCTCGGGATGTTCCATTCCCGCTTGCTTAGTCTCTTAGACTAATTCTTCTTTTCCGCATGTTTGCCTGGCATTTTATCGCCCCTCGCGAATTATGTCAGAATCTAGGAATCCCAACAAGACGTGAAGTGAAGACGAAGGAAGAACAAGGATTTTCAAGATGTACCTTTCATGTCATTTTGCTTTAAGTTCATTATGTTTCAAGGACAAGTGGTTTTGCATTTCAATCACTGAGCAAGAATTCTCGGGATATCATCCATGGGGACACATGACGGAGACTTCACGTCATCAAATCACAAGTCAAGTTCCAATGACCTATCAAGTGGATGGATGGGCTAACTAGACTCAGGGAGAGTCATCCCATCGCCAAGCGAATGGTCAAGCAAGAAACCCATCTCCAATCAGTGACCCAAAACCAACGAGGATTCGTCAACCAGATTACGACGATCTCCTCTAACATAAGGGGGTAGGGTCGGAAGAAATAAGGTCCTACCAGAATGTGGATGTTCTTCCCCATGAAGGCGTCTGTCCAAGACGAACCCGTTACATGAACTATGACCCCTTAGAGAGGCGCAAAGAAGGCTGGCTAAACAGACTAATGGCCGAACAAGACGAATTGTTCCAAGTCGAAGTCCGACTAAGCGAACTTCGCGCAAGGAGCGCGTATCGTCGCAGGCAGATTGAGCAAGCCAACTTAGTACTGGACAATGAAAGCGAGATTCTTGATGAGAATCTCTTTGACGACCATTTCCTCGATAAGTATAGTTAACCCGATCGTCCCTAGGCTTTGTCTTAATTGTAGTTTCTCATGGTAAAGGAGTGAGCTAGTCCGCTCCTCTCGACTTCCGTTTTGTCTTTGAAAGGTCGAATCGTCATCGTTTCTTTTCCATCCCTAGTGTAATGGCTTTTTATATAAAGCCTTTGTAATCAGTTTCCATAAAATTCTAATAAAAATGTTCTTTTTTCTCTAAACTTGCGCATCATTTATTGCCTATACTTGTAAGTTAACAAAAACAACTATATCGTTCTTCAAATATAGAATTACGGGTATTCTATATGAATGTCAGTTGTTAGCCATATACAGAAAATGGTTATAATAAAAACTAAGTTCATGCACACTGGGAATGAGAAGAAGTCACGCCAGCTAAAGGTAATACTTATGTTTCCATAGATCCAAACTTACCGAGCTAGTGACTCAAGGGAAGATAGAAATTTCCAAAGAGGACGCCAAGGAAGGCTTAGTCGACTAAAGATCTAAACATGTCTCCACTTAACCAGATCTCGAAACAGATTATCGAGAGGTATGTGTGGGGCAAACAAGGATCTAACAATAAAGGAGTGGTCAAGGTTCCGATCAATGAAGGATATATTAGTCCGACGTACCGACAAGTATTTAGGAATTTGCCCAACTAATATATGTAAGCTTGGCGTGATGATTGATGTTTGTCAACCGAATAAACCAACAATGTTAAAGCTATGTGAAAGCCACGTCACGGACTTTTCTTCGCCTCCTTTTCAATAAGTCAGCACGGTGATAGACGAAGTTAGAAAAAAAGTTGCTAGGACCAAGATATTTTGGACGTAGATCATAAGTTCGCTAAGTTACCCGATAGACCTAATGAGTCATGAAGTTGCTTCATCATTTAGACATCTAGTGGACACGTGTTCCTATTCATCACAACTAAAGTAGTAACTCTTCCATACTCGACGCTATTATTTCCCAACCATTGTTTTCCGTTATTTGGTTGAATAGTCCTCTTGCCCCTTGTTAACTATCCCTTCCTTGTAGACATTAGAAAGACATCAGAATCTCAGCGTTAAAAGATGGCAAACGCTAACGAAAACAACAATAGGAGCACATTTGTTTACAATCCGCCTTAGGAAAATGATGAAGGGTCTAAGCGCTCTGGTCAAAATCAAGAAGACCCACTTCAACAAGTCCCTTGGCCGCCAAGGACGGAGGAAAGTAGTCCTTTAAGGATCGAAGTTGCAAGAGTCCACATGGAACAATTCACTCATGAGATGGTTCCAACAACATTGCCCTACATGAAGAAAATAGCGGGAGGAGATCAAACTACTAATGCAAAGGATAATATCGTTCAGACTTCTTCATCAATAATTTGCTCAGAGTGTGACAAGAACCTGAAAACGTTTTCCTCATTGAAGCCAGACATTTATGACGGTACGAGAGAAACCCCCGAGATAGTCAGATGGTTCTTACAAATGGAGCGCCTCCTAAGCACGCTTGAGTGCAAAGAAGTGGAAAAGGTGCACCTTGCCTCCCTTCAGCTAAGGGGAGAAGCACGAAAATGGTGGGAAAGTTCAAACTTGTCGGAACAACCATGGTTGAACTGGGCAATGTTCAAAGCGAAGATGTTGGATCACTTCTGGACAATTTGGGGAAAAGAGAAGTTTTGCAAGGTTCCTTACCAAAAGTTTGGTGGGCTAAGCATACTTGAAACAACAAAGCTTAAACCCCAAGTAGGAGATGCCACAAAGAAAATCCCCACCAAGGCAGAGAGAATTCAACGGTTCCACGAATTACTGAGCCCAGAAATAAAAACTCTGATGAGTTATCACAAGTGCACGACGTTGGGAGAATACGTGGATGCGGCCCACATGGCAAAATTCTTGCTCGAGGAACCCGCACCAAGGGTAGAAGAGTGGGGACAACCTCATGAAAAGGAGGATGGCAAATTTAAGAGGCCAGGCTCTCCACAAAGTTCAGGCTGGTCAAAGAAGAGCAAGACTGGGTCCGATCCAACTAAGTCTAAATCATTCCAAGGCTCGAAAACCAAGAAGGGCTCTATAGTCTGTCACAACTGCAAAGAACCGGGACACCTCAACCGAAACTGTACCAAGAATCCTAGGAAGTGCTTCAACTGTAGAAGGGACGGACATCTCCGCCAATTCTTTAGGCAACCAACAAATAAGTCAGGACCGACTAGCCCCAACACAGTCTCCCAATACCCTTAGTTTTCCAACGGAATGACGGGAACTGCTTCTGTGCAGTCTACAACTCTGAATGAAAGAAAGAGGTCGATTACATTCCAGCGCCAAGATCAATAGTTCTAGGAGATACACCACAGTGACAAATCTTTTGCATCAGATGTTCAAAAGGAATAGTTGGATCCTCCTTCCTATCCGCGTCTAACCTTCGTAACCATATTAGTTTTGCCCTTAAGGCACTTTTGTATCGCAACAGTAAATGCTAATGTCGAACCATTCCGGTGACACTCTTCCTCGTGAGAGTGTCTCATTTTGAAATCTATATTATGATTATGGTTATCATATTATATCCTTGCTTCTCAAACCAAAGACCATGTTCCATCGTTAGCTTGATATAAGAGAAAGTTCGAGCTAGACCCTGATTTAACTTTATGACATATTCATAGTGTTACTAAGTTCGCCTCAAAATGCTACTCTTCATACCATAACAAAATTGTAAGTTCTAAAATCAAAAGTTTCGATATAGATTCATGGTGGTGAATAAGAATGGACTTTTACCTCCCACCTTGGCCACGTGGTTGAGGTAGAATTCCAGGTCTTATTCCTATGAAGATATACACTTTAGGCGATTATGTTGGAAATCGCTCCCCGGTACTGATCACATCGGTGGAATGAAACCACGTAGTCCCTCGAGTGTAAACTTGCTTACAAAAAACTACATTTTTGATAAATACTGTATAATATAATATAAAGGGACACTCGAACCACTTCTCGATAGTATAATATATATTCGAATACGATATCGTAACCATGGTTACTCCCTCTTGGGAATTAACCCTCCCATATCCCAGTAGTAACTTCTTTAGAAATCGTAACTCGAAATTCTCTTTCCAAGGCATGCGTACCCCTATTCAAAACTTCGATTCCATGTCGACAGTTATCAAATATCCATCTTAAAAGAATTCTTCCACAATGACTCTATTCTAGAAGTATAGAACGGATCAGTCATTTTCCTACTCGCTTCCTGGAAGCACCTAAGTGTTCATTTCAATAAGGAAGCTTATTCTATAAGCAATCCAACCTTTATGTTCGGGAAGGTCAACCCAAAACTTCCGTAGGTTTGACCCCAAGCTTTGGATAAAACCACTTGACCCCGCCTACTCCGCTAGAAAGATTAATTGGATTTCCATCCTTATCCCTTGTTTTCATTCAACCACATAAGTTCAATGTGGAAATCTTTCTAAGGAATACTAACGTAACGATTCCTTAAGAAAAAGGTACAATAGTAATTCTTCTACTTGTACAATCATCTTAACTAAAGAATGAAATGTTCTTTAAGGGGGTACTAGACCCTTTATGATTTCCTCACAGTTGTGAATATCTTTCCGTGTTAACCTAGGTACTGCCCTAAGCCTTTCCAAGTTTCGGGGAAGAAACTAATTTTAAGGGGGTACTATTGTAATATCCGCTAAATTTTAAATAAAATAAAAAAAGATAATTATCCCAATATTTTTTTTTCTTTTTCTCTCTAAAGTAGAGAACTTAATAATCTCTATAATCTCATATTAAATTACAAAGAGATTATAGAAGTTCATTTCAATGACAATTAAGAATTTCGGTAAATATATTATGCAAGTCGAATATCTATTTAAATATTTGCTCATAAAAAGAGAGTTTAATGATTATCTTAATAAATTATAAAGATAACATCCGCAATGTTCCAAGGTCATAAAAACCACTATAATATAATTTAAAACCCTTTTTCTCTATAACAAGAGAACTTAAATAATTTAAATAAATTAAATTCAATAAAATTCAAGACTTTTATTATAAGGGTTATAAAGAGATGAAAGGATTTAAATAGAAATGATGCTATGTAAAATTTCGAAATTCTATTAAGTATAAAGATGTACCACAAGGCATTAAAAATACAATGGGAATTTAGTTAAAAAAATGCAAGAGCCGGGACTTGAACCCGAGACCTCTTGCATCCCCTTCCCTCACACACACACTTCAATCCGCTAGGCTAATGTAATTTGTCTACACATATTACAACTATTTTAATTATAAACCCACATAATTCTTCTTCTTCTTCAAGAGTCAAAGAAGTCTGATTGATTTGACGTAGGTTCAAGCTCATTGTTTCCACCCATTGTTTCCACCCCTTGCTTCTAAAAAACCACCCAAGACCACATCATCCAACTAACACAATCACAGCCAATCCCCATTGATCTTCTCACCTTAAATTGGTCAAAATCAAAAGTTGTGGATCCATGGAAGGGTCCAAATTGGCTATAAAAAGGGCTGAGATTGCAAGGGAAAACTCACACCATCATCTCTTTCTTACTCTCTTGCTAAATTCATTCCATTCCAAGCCAAAAATCCCTAGAATTCCATTTTTTTTCAAATCTGATTTTTTTCAAACAAATCCCCAAATTACTCTCTTCCTCCTCCCGTGGCCGCCCAAGCACCACCATCACCTGGCCGGACCACCGCCGTCCTCGCACGAGCCCGCCGCCGCCCAGGAGTCGCTTCGCCGGAGCTCGCCCCCGCGCCTGCTGTAGTCCGTCGTTCATGTCCTGATGTCCTCTCTGGCTTATGCGTACAACAAAGAAGGAGAAGGAAGGAGTTAGAAGAGTTGGACCGAATTAATTTTGGGCCCAGTTCATTAATTAAAAACCAGATTACCTTACCCATTTCATGACAAGGAGAAAGCAAGCCCAATTCCGCCCATCTCGAAATTCGAGCCCAAATCCCGTCTCGTCTTCGCTCGGTATAATTTCCCGAATTATATTGTAATTATAAATATTTATAAAATATTTTTTTTTCACATTTATATGATAATTACTTAATTAAATTGAATAAAACTAGCTTGCATGTTAGTTTATAAAATAATATCCCTAGACATGGAATAATTTCAAATAAATTATAATGTTAATATATGTGACTTTTAAACATGAAAAGTATGTTTTAAAAATATATTAGCTTGGTTGTATTTTATTTAATGAATAAAAAGAACTATTGCAAGTTGATGGGCGACAAGGTGGAACGAGGTTCGGACCGAGTTGCAGCCACGTCGGGCCCGACTTTGAAGTTTCCAACCTCGGACCGAGATGCACAGTAACTCGGGCCCGAGGTCTTCCGTGTCGGTCCAAGTCGGTCACCGAACTACTTGGGCTCCAAGGCACGAAATTGTGGACTTCCACTTTTGCCCCTCATTTAATCCATAAAAGGCCCTCTTGTCTTCTAAGAAAGGGGTTCCCACACACACACAAAAAGGGGGGCTCTCTCACAAAGGGGGGGGTGGGGGGGTTCCAAGGGGATCCAAGAGGATTTTTGGAGAGCAAGGAGGAAGGAGAGGAGAAGGAGAAGAGAGAGAATCGGCCAAGGGAGAGGAAGATGGATAGGTTTGGTTGATAGATTAGCTTTGCTTTGTTTTGATCTTGTGGATTTAGAAACCCTTGATTGGAATTTGTGGATTGCTTTTGATTTGAATGAAACTTTGCTTTGTTTTGAGATTGATGATGTTGATTGCTATCCCTTTTGATTTGTTTGCTTTCTTTATTTGCCACATGGAGTAGATCTCCTTGATCTTGGGTTATGGGGGAAAACCCTAGCTAGGTTTGGGCTAGAAACCCCAATTCCATAGCCTTGAGTGATTGATCTAAGGAACCCACTCTACATAGAGCTACAATTCCTTGCGAAATTCGGGAATCAAGGCTTGAGATTGGGAAAGTAGCGAAAGTGAACATGTGTCGATCTCAAGACCTTGCTTCGAAGGGGATTTCCCCAATGATCGATGTGTAGAAGTGGTTGGAACGAGGGCGAAAGCACTCGATCCTAGTCCGATCATCACTCATTGCTTGAATTGGGGTGGATAAGCCTTAATCTACTAGAGAAGGAACCCAAAAGCCCAAGATCTACTTTTAATCTTTGATGTTCGACAAACCCAGCTACCTCGGGCCCGACTTACCCTACGTCGGTCCCGACTTCCTCTTGTCGCCAACATCGGGCCCGACGTGACCTCTGTGTCGGTCCCGACTGTTTTCTTTGTTTTCCTTTGTTTTATGCTCTCCTTTCTAGCTCCCTTGAATCTAGGCACATCGATCGAGTAGACTTCCCGAGTGTTCGACACCCACCACGTACTACAACGGGGTCGGGTTATAAATTGTATCTCTTGACCCTCGCACACCGAGAGAGGCGATCAGTTTGAGTATCAATCAGTGAGTCATATCCGATCGGTACACATCCAAATCCCCACGAGATCATCATCACTTTTCCATCATCATTCAAGGGTTCCAACGATCATTAGCATCACACCTTCGTGCCATCAAAGGAAGGGCTTCGCTCAAATCTTGGTCAAGTCACCGTTGCCTCACACCGCTCCAACAACAATGATCTTGTCATCAAAGAGGGTGTGAATTAGAATGACATCTTTGCTCATGTGGTTAAATAAATTCCATGCGCTTGTTAATTAATTAATATGACTGTTATGTTGATTGAGAATTAGACTGAACGGATGTTAAGACAACCTTCATGCATGGTGAATTGAACCTAACCATTTGTAGGAGACAACATAAAGGGTTTGTTAATAAAACTGAAGGCGAGCTAGCTTGTTTGATTAAGAAATCCATATATGGACTTAAACAGTCCCCTAGAAAATGGAATATGAAATTAATTTGATGTTGAATGATATCTCTTGGCTTCACTAGAAGTAGTTATGACACTTGTCTTTATTTTAAAATTGTTAAATTCTTAAACTCGTACATATATCCTATTGTACGTTGACGACATACTAATGATAAGCAACTCTAAAGTTGTTATCTCTACAGTTAAGTATAACTTGAAAAAGCATTTTGATATGAGAGACTAAGGGTTCTACTAAAAGGATTCTAGGAGCCAATATAATAAGAAATCGAGCTAAGAGATCCATTTAATTGTCTATGTTTTCCTACTTGCATACGGTTCTGTAAAGGTTTTCTATGATTCAAGAGAAGCTTGCCCCTATTCCCCGTGGAGGGCATTTGGACTTCTCTAAACAAGACTGTGCCACCTCAGTTTCATAGAAGAAGAATATGGGGCTTCTTCCTTATGCTATACAGATCTCTTTTGTATGATATGCTATACACTAGGCCAAAATTATAATTTACTATTAATGTTCTTAGCCATTATATGTCTAATATAGGAGAAAAGTACAAGGAAACTATGAAATATATGCTCAAATATGCAAAAAGAAACAAATACATCATTCTTGTAAATAATGAGTATAGTCCAAGAAATGATCTAAACAACTCTGTAGACTAATACTATGCTAGTTTTTACCTAGGTCGGAAATTGAATTTCTTTGAAATCCCAACAACAATCAATAGTTGCACTCTCCTTAATGGAGCTTGAGTATAAGGTGTCTAAACAACCACTTGGTACCATGGAATCTTACAAGAAATTGAAGGTAAGAATTATATGCCAACTCTTGATGGCCGGATCGTTGAAGATGATGGTGCAAAGAGATCGCCGAAGAATGGTAGGAAATCGTCACTTGGTTCGAAAGTGGTGGAGCTCGGTGGCTGAATTTCGTCTGGGATAAAAAGGGTATATCTCCCACGTTCGGACTTGGAATTGAGTGATTCCCAATCCTAGAGTTAGATCTTCGAGTCTAGTTTAACCCCGAAAAATTTGAGAGCCATATGTTATGTAGATTGAAAGATATTTCAATTATACTGAAGTGGTACAGAAACCACCGAGATGGAAATGGAGCGATTGCAAATGGAATGGCGGAGTGATGGATATGGATGTTGCCCTTGGATATGACTCACCAAGAACAACAAACTAGATTGCATGAACATCGGATATTATGCACCAACGCTCTAACAAGATATTGAATGAAGAAAACAAAAAAGAAATTTGATTGAAAACAAGTAAAGAAACAAGGCAAATTTTCGTTCAAGTCTAATGTCAAAGGAGGCCACAAATGAGACTTAATACCCTAGGTCATGCCTCTCTCTCTCTCTCTCTCTCTCTCTCTTTTCAGCCATAACTCCTCTTGTTATTACATAAAACAACCCAAAAGTTTAAAGAAACTAACTTAAAGCCCTTAACGAAACATAAGTCAAATTTGTGCACTAGTTTCACCAAAAGTCACAATAATACTCCACCCTTCTCCATTGTTAGCCAAAATCCAACTTATGAGCCATGATCTCCTCCTTGATCTTATCAAGCATTGCTTTAGCTCGGGCTCGCGTGATGTGTCCAAAATAGGGCGTAGTACCTTGACTTGGCTTCTTAGCGCCTCAGACACCGGCCTTGGATATTTGTCCAAGTGAAGACCCTCCTTTGTCGTGCAAATTGAACTTTTCATTAGGGCTAAGATCTTCAATCAAATCATGGAGCATAGTGCCTTTAAAAGTGCCCGAAGAAGTGGTACCATCCATCAAAGGCCAAGGCGCGCCAAGGTCGCAAATCAGCGTGTGCAACGATGCCCCGATTGGCATGGTACCGTGGGGCCATGACTCGGTAGATGGAATCACATCATCATCATCCCCTTTAAAAGGATTCGTCCTCGAATCTATCAAGCCTGTAAAACAAAGGACACATCGAGGGAAGCACAAGCAAGTACAATCTATAGAAGTCAAGTTAAGAATAACATTTCCAATCTCAATTTGATAGGCCAGAAAGTATGCACTAGCTACACCACTTCTCTTCCTATTCTTACGGGTACATCTCAAAATAAATCAATGAAGAGATTGAGTGTAAGTAGGCATCAATGGAATACTATGACCTATATGCATCCTAGATGACATGTATTGGGCAAGAGAACTAAAATGGAAGCAAAAGTACTTAGTCCTAGATGTCACAAATGCATGAAAGAAAGGTGTAATTATTTGATCAAATGCATGTGGCACAACCAACACATAGTCATAAATATAGAGTAGAGGAGTGCAAGAAACTTCCCTGAGAGGTGCACTCGTATCACCATGTGAGCTCAACAATGGAGGTAGGGCTTCTAGTTCCCTTGGTGTGGCATTCTCCATGACAAAGACATCTTTCTTGGCCTCCACAAGAAAAGGAATGTAATCACTGCTTGGAGTGACTAAAACAGCCTCGTCCTCCTCATGGAATAAGAAGAGCAAACTTGAAGGAATCATAGGAAATGCATCCATCCATGGTTTAGCCAACGAGTTCATGGAGCTAGGAGTGATGGTAGGACGACGCTTTATTTTAGGAGATGATTCCACAACTTCCTCCTCTTCTTGAAATATGTGCATCAGTTTTATTGGACACTTGATGGTGATGAGTTGTTCCAATTCATGGAAAAGAGTCTCTATTTTTGGTTGTTCCATGTCACTCATCAATCTTTGTTGGAAGGAAGTCTTCTTCGCTTCAAAAAGGGGCGTCCATGAACCCAGCTGACCTACAAAACAAGTCAACACACAAACCTCCTTTCCAAGCACAAAATGATATGACAAAATATAAGCACAAGCTATGC
This sequence comes from Fallopia convolvulus, assembly GCA_964016875.1. Taxonomy (NCBI): domain Eukaryota; kingdom Viridiplantae; phylum Streptophyta; class Magnoliopsida; order Caryophyllales; family Polygonaceae; genus Fallopia; species Fallopia convolvulus. The sequence continues at coordinate 16,314,216 of OZ024735.1, read as the reverse complement.
CACTTTTCTTTGCAATCCTATTGGTATGGTACATGACAAAGATATCCAAAATATGAGAATAATTCAGCCAAGATGTCAAGTTTTGACATAAAAGTAAGGAAGAAGTGTTACTTCCCCGAATGGCATGCACATCGTAGCTTGGGACAGTTTTCAGCTCCGATCTGTTCAAGGTTGTTCTCTGAGATCCGAACTCCAAATTGAGCGATTCCAAGTTCCAGGTCGAGCTAAGGAAGTCTACTTCATTTCCTCCAAATTTTAGCATCATTCGACCACTGAGTTGTAAGTTACAACATTTTTTCCAAGGTGGTGCAGATTTATCCGAGAAGGAAGTTTCACTTTCCTCTTTCGGGTTGGCCAAAAATAGGGGCGTAGAGGGGGGCCCTTTCGCTAGATTCTTGTCCTTATTTTCCTCTCGATGTGCAAGCTTTTTCCTTTGCTCCTAGGCTGCGTAATCCAGCATTATCTCATGGGAAGACATCGGGTGCAAAATCACCTTCTTTCCCTCCATTTGGAAGTGGTATTTGTTGGATATTCCATCATGCATCGTTTTCTTGTCAAATTGCCAAGGGCGTCCCAATAGTAGATGACAAGCGGTCATCGGGATAATGTCACACTCCACCTCATCCTTGTATGGCCCTATAGAAAAAGAAACACGAGCCCTCTCCTTGACTTGTATAGGGGCATTAGAGTTCAACCAACACAAAGGGTAAGGTAAAGGTTGAGGAGTAGTACTCAAAGAAAACCTATCCACCGCCTCTTGACTAATAATATTGCAACATGAACCGCTATCAATAATCACACTACATACGTTATCCACGATCTTACATCGAGTGTGAAAGATAACTTCCCGTTGACAAGGCCTGGTGGTATTCTTCGTCATGAAGAGTCTTCGAGGGACCACCAAGCACTCTCCATCCTCTCGTGTCTTCTTGAGCTCCCCCTCTTGAGGCACTTTTGTCCTCTCGTCCAGCCCTAGGTTTCGGCTCTCCAAAGCATCAAAACTTGCCACCATGGCTTGAAACGATTGTAGTAGGGACCTAACCATGGCCTTCACCGAGTTGGAAGACTCCGCATCGACCTTTTGTTTGTATTTTTCATCACCTACACTTGCCAACTCAACAAACCAAGCAACAAGCAAGGGTATAGAATGCACACGAAATAATCACCAATACTTGCTCGAGATGAAAATCCGACAAGTTGCAAGTATGCAAAGGACAACAAAGGGCAACCAAAAGAGACGCAACCACACACTTATCTAAGAGAACAATGTTAGGAAGCTACTAAACACCAAGAACAACAAGCATCAAGTATAGAAAATTTTTGGGCTTTTGCTAGGCTCCACGATTTAACTACTCTTTCCGTGCCCTGCCCCTTATTAGCTTTACGCCGCCGGACAAGGTTTTTCTAGTCTTAATCTTTTTTTCTGTGTCTGGCCCCTTGTTAGCTTTACGCCGCCGACAAGGTTTTTTCTGATTTTAGCAAAAGATTTCAAAGACACTTAAACAACAACACAAGATGTGTCGTCTTGGTGTCGTTCCCATATCCTAGCACCGAACCATTCAACAAGCATGTAATGAAATGGAATAAGGCTGGTTTGGACACACAACCCCACATTTTTTTTTCAGCCAAAAAAATTCGGCAAAGGTTCATTCAAATCAACTACTAATTGAAGGCATTAATCAAGATAGAGAAACAACCCTTCAACTACTAAAATTTTACGAACCTTTGGAGTTCTTTTCTTTCACATTTCCGACCTTAAAACAGCCATGGATCTTCACCATACTCGACCAAGAACAACAACCAACAAGGACACAAATCCCACACAACACAAGACAACAATCAACACAAGCCTCACGCAAAAACACAAGAGGGTTTTCGGCCAAGTGGCTACTTGCAACGAGTGGTCTTTGAAATTCGAAACAAGGTTTATATGGCGATACATTCGCATGGCTCTGATACCACTTGATGGCCGGATCATTGAAGATGATGGTGCAAAGAGATCGCCGAAGAATGGTAGGAAATCGTCACTTGGTTCGAAAGTGGTGGAGCTCGGTGGCTGAATTTTGTATGGGAAAAAAAGGGTATATCTCCCTCATCCGGACTCGGAATTGAGTGATTCCAAATCCTAGAGTTAGATATTTGAGTCTAGTTTAACTCCGCAAATTTTAAGAGCCAGATGTTGTTTATATTGAAAGATATGTCGATTATACTGAAGTGGTGAAGAAACCACCGAGATGGAAATGGAGCTATTGCAAATGGAATGGCGGAGTGATGGATATGGATGTTGCCCTTGGATATGACTCACCAAGAACAACAAACTAGATTGAAATAACGTACGATATTACGCACCAACGCTCTAATAAAAGATTGAACGAAGAAAACAAACAAGAAATTTGATTGAAAACAAGGAAACAAGGCAAATTTTCATTCAAGTCAAACCTCAAAGGAGGCCACAAATGAGACTTATACCCTAGGTCACGCCTCTCTCTCTCTCTCTCATTTCAGCCATAACTCCTCTCGTTATTACATAAAACAACCCGAAAGTTTAAAGAAACTAACTTAAAGCCCTTAACGAAACATAAGTCAAGTTTGTGCACTAGTTTCACCAAAAGTCACAATAATACTCTACCCTTCTCCATTGTTAGACAAAATCCAACTTATGAGCCATGATCTCCTCCTTGATCTTTTCAAGCATTTCTTTAGCTCGGGCTCGCGTGATGCGTCCAAAATAGGGCGTAGTACCTTGACTTGGCTTCTTAGCGCCTCGGACACCGGCCTTGGATATTTGTCCAAGTGAAGACCCTCCTTTTTCGTGCAAATTGAACTTGCCATTAGGGCTGAGATCTTCACTCAAATCGTGGCGCATAGTGCCTTTAAAAGTGCTCAAAGAAGTGGTACCATCCATCAAAGGCCAAGGCGCGCCAAGGTCGGAATTCAACGTGTGAAACGGCGCCCCGATTGGCACAGTACCGTGGGGCCATGACTCGGTAGATGGAATCACATCCTCCTCCTCCCCTTTAAAAGGATTCATCCTCGAATCTATCAAGCCTGTAAAGCAAATGACACATCGAGGGAAGCACAAGCAAGTACAATCTATAGAAGTCAAGTTAAGAATAACATTTCCAATCTCAATATGCATGATAGGCCACAAAGTATGCACTAGATACACCACTTCTCGTCCTATTCTTACGGGTACTATGACCTATATGCATCCTAGATGACATCTATTGGGCAAGAGAACTAAAATGGAAGCAAGAGTACTTAGTCCTAGATGTCACAAATGCATGAAAGAAAAGTGAAATTATTTGAACAAATGCATGTGACACAACCAACAAATCGTCATAAATATAGAATAGAGGAGTGCAAGAAACTTCCCTGAGAGGTGCCCTCGTATCACCATGTGAGCTCAACAATGGAGGTAGGGCTTCTAGCTCCCTTTGTGTGGCATTCTCCATGACAAAGACATCTTTCTTGGCCTGCACAAGAAAAGGAATGCAATCACTGCTTGGAGTGACTAAAACAACCTCGTCCTCCTCATGGAGTAAGAAGGGCAAACTTGAAGGAATCATCGGAAATGCATCCATCCATGTTGTAGCCAACGAGTTCATGGAGCTAGGAGTGATCGTATGACGACGCTTGATTTTAGGAGATGACTCCACAACTTCCTCCTTTTCTTGCAATATGTGCATTAGTTTTATTGGACACTTGATGGTGATAAGTTGTTCCAATTCATGGAAAAGAGTCTCTCTTTTTGGTTGTTCTATGCCACTCATCAATCTTTGTTGGAATAAAGTCTTCTCCCCTTCAAAAGGGTGCGTCCATGAACCCAGCTGACCTACAAAACAAGTCAACACACATACCTCCTTTTCTAGCACAACATGATATGAAAAAATATAAGCACAAGCTATGCCACTTTTCTTTGTAATACTATTGGTATGGTACAAGACAAGATATCCAAAATATGAGAATAATTCAGCCAAGATGTCAAGTTTTGACATAAAAGTAAGGAAGAAGTGTTACTTCCCCGAATGGCATGCACATCGTAGCTTGGGACAGTTTTCAGCTCTGAACTGTTCAAGGTCGTTCTCTTAGCTCCGAACTCCAAATTGAGCGATTCCAAGTTCCAGATTGCTCTAAAGCAGTCTACTTCATTTCCTCCAAATTTGAGCATCATTCGACCACTGAGTTGTAAGTTACACCATTTTTTCCAAGGTGGTGCAGATTTATCCGAGAAGGAAGTTTCACCTTCCTCTTTCGGGTTGGCCAAAAATAGGGGCGTAGAGGAGGCCGCGTTGGCTAGATTCTTGTCCTTATTTTCCTCTCGATGAGTAAGATTCTTCCTTTGCTCCTTGGATGCGTAATCCAACATTATCTCATGGGAAGACATCGGGTGCAAAATCACCTTCTTTCCCTCCATTTGGAAGTGGTATTCGTTGGATATTCTATCATGGATCGCTTTCTTGTCAAATTGCCAAGGGCGACCCAATAGTAGATGACAAGCAGTCATCGGGACAATGTCACACTCCACCTCATCCCTTTATGGCCCTATAGAAAAAGAAACACGAGCCCTCTCCTTGACTTGTATAGGGGCGTTAGAGTTCAACCAACACAAAGGGTAAGGTAAAGGTTGAGGAGTAGTACTCAAAGAAAACCTATCCACCTCCTGTTGACTAATACTATTGCAACATGAACCGCTATTAATAATCACATTACATACCTTATCCACGATCCTACATCGAGTGTGAAAGATAACTTCTCATTGACTAGGCCTGGTGGTATTCTCCGTCATGAAGAGTGTTCGTGGGAACACCAAGCACTCTCCATCCTCTCGTGTCTTCTTGAGCTCCCCCTCTTGAGGCACTTTTGTCCTCTCGTCCAGCCCTAGGATTCGGCTCTCCAAAGCATCAAAACTTGCCTCCATGGCTTGAAAAGATTGTAGTAGGGACCTAACCATGGCCTTCACCGAGTTGGAGGACTCCGCATCGACCTTTTGTTTATCTTTTTCATCACCTACACTTGCTATCTCAGCAAACCAATTAACAAGCAAGGGTATAGAATGCACACGAAATAATCACCAATACTTGCTCGAGATGAAAATCCGACAAGTTGCAAGTATTCAAAGGACAACAAAGGGCAACCAAAAGAGACGCACCCACACACTTGTCTAAGAGAACAATGCTAGGAAGCTACTAAACACCAAGAACAACAAGCATCAAGTATAGAAAATTTTTGGGCCTTTGCTAGGCTCCACGATTTGTCTACTCTTTCCGTGCCCGGCCCCTTATTAGCTTTACGCCGCCGGACAAGGTTTTTCTAGTCTTAATCTTTTTTTCTGTGCCTGGCCCCTTGTTAGCTTTACGCCACCGTCAAGATTTTTTCTGATTTTAGGAAAAGATTTCAAAGACACTTAAACAACAACACAAGATTTCAAGGACACTTAAACAACTCTCTTCAAGGATAACCATAGCAGTTTGTACTTATTTAATGACCCTGCCTACCTTGAAAGAACTAAACACATTAATGTTCGATATTATTACATAAGACAAAAGGTGGAATACTAGAAAATTAATGAGAAGAATATACTAGGTAGTGACAAGAATATATTTGTTCTCCACATCAATGATGTAATGTGTGATATGAGTAAATTATGATAGGCTAACTTGTTCCAATTCCACAAAAGTTTTAATTTATTTATTTAAAGCTTAAGCTTGATTTAAGAGGGTAATTTTATGTTTATTAAATGTGATAGAATTGGTATAGTAAAGCAACACATGAGACTTGATAGATTTTTATAAATCTCTAGATCGATCTACCCAAACCCAAAGAAAAAACGGATTAAGGCTCCTTGGGCCATACCTGATTTAGAGGTATTTATCTAGTTCAACATTGATGGAAGGGGCCTAATTGAGATAGAATCCCAAACTTGTAGCTGTAGTCCAAAATAAATAGATGGCACATCTCTGTAACAGTTGAATCTTGCGGGGAGGCACGGGACTAGTCGGCACTACTCCCTGCAAAGTAGGTTCGAGCCCCGCAAACCCGCAACCTCAAAAAAAACAATTGAATCTCCAACTTAATTAAGTGGAAAACAAGATTTTTTTGTGGCACCTTTACCCTATCTTTATAGGCTCAATTTTGAAAATATTAAGCTCATTCAAGTTATTGGATCGAGTGTGTTATAATACAAACACTGATCCCAAGGGAGCAATGAACTAGGCAGCAAAATTAAACAAAACAAGTAACTAGAAGACAAGTATTTCCCAATCAAATTTTCTACCTTTATTAAGATGATTTAACTTACAAATACAACCATTGGTTTCTAGGTATACACAACTACTAAGGATGAACCTATCTTCATCAACATCGAACTACTCTCCCCAACTAGGTTTGGCAAACTTGATCGCACAAGCTCAACTCGTTCACAACTCATCTTGATCTATCCATGCTCTTTTTTCTTCCTTAAAAACCCTAATCACACTTAGCTCCTAGAATTGTATTCAACATAAAAACCGTGTGTTATTTCCTATACTTATACTATATATACTCATGGCTAGCATAAATTATATCCATAAATATAAGATATGATATGATTACATAGAGTTTTATCTATTTAGTAAACTATCCATAAATAAAATTATATCTTAAACTTCCTATGCTTGGCCGCCCCTTCTTTTCCTTGTGCTCCAAGAAAATCCCCTTCTAGACAACTCAGAAGTCACATACACGCCTCCCTCGTTGCCGCCTTCCTGCTTTAGCAACCTTGTGCCTTTACGTTGTTCCACTAGGACCAACAAACACAAATTTCGCTTTTACTTCATTTCTTCTATTCCCTAAGGCTCAACGATTATTCTTTACATTCATATCATTAAGTTTAACACTTAAAATCACTTCAAATGCAAACCATAAAATTCACATGATTTTTCAGCATCAAAACCTAAGGAAAAAGTCAGTTTTCCAACACATGAGCATTCCGCTTCTTGAGAGAGAGAGAGAAAGAGAGAGAGAGAGAGAGAGAACAAAGCAATCTCAAAATAGAGAGGAAGAGTGTTGGCCTCACGATGGAGTGATTGACGGTGAATCAACGGCGATTTCAACTCGTGAAGATCATTGGTGGCTCTTGTGAAACTTTGCCATAAAGCTTCGCCACCTTTGATAACGGGATGTGAATATAGTTATCCCAAATCTAAATCTTGGGACATAAATTGTCTAGCATATAAGCCCTTGAGTTACTCTTCCTATTGCCAATTTGTTTTAGGATGGAACCCCGTGGGCTTATGTGTTGGCCTATCGTGCATGTGTGTTGCGATGATCATCCCCTCCGTTCACATTGGCTCGCAAGAATTTTACATGGTATCAAAGCTTGTTTTGTCTTCGGTCCTTGGTTGTTTGGGTTAGGGCAAGTGAAATGCTCCCCACCCGTTATATTGAGCTAGCCCACCATGATGGCTCGATTTGTGCTAGTTGCTTGGGCTTGTCGACGATTTGTTGGCTCTAAGGTCATGATGTTGTCAAGTTCCAATTGGGTTAGGCTAGTTACCACTTGAGGGGGGGTGTGAAGATAATTATCCCACATCTAAAGTTTGGGACAAAAGGTTCCTAATATATAAGCCTTTGGGCTACTTCTTCTATTGCCAATTGATTTTAGGATAGAACCTCATGGACTTATATGCTCACTGGACTTTGACAGGGGTTGAAACACTATTGCTCCTCTTTTTCCTCTGTTCTTTAGTTGTTTTTATCTTCTTATTATTATACAAAAAATCGCCTTTATGCCCTAATTGAATGCCCCACTTAATTCGCCATTTGATCTTCCGTTCCAAACTCCTTCTTCAACTTAGAACCTACAAAACAATGGACATATGTGGCGGAGTCCCCCTAATCCACCTCTGATGCCTAAGATAAAAGAGCAATTTGTCGATTGAATGTTAAGATAAAAGGTAAGACTTGCTAGCGAGTTCAGTGAATCTGAATATGTTTACCTTTTATGGCAAAGACATGTATTTATAGTGGAAGAAAGGGAGTAGGGGATATCGAAAATCGTCCCCTAGGGCCGGCCGAACTACTCAAGGCTCAACAAGCGATTTCTTGTTTCCCAATCCACGCAAAAATTCTATCTTTCGACTAACATAGAACCTTCCACTATAGCGATTTAATTAACATAATAAAAAAGACAAAAGATGACCATAATAAGAGCATCTTCAACAAATTCTCTATCATTTTCAGGCCCGGCCCAAAGGTAAGGGCAGGGTAGGTGCAGGCCCAGGGCCCATGATTTTTGGGGGCCCAAAATTTTTAATGTTCAATATAACTAAAACAATGAAAATATGCATATAAATATGTGTTTGCCTAGTGGAAAAGTGCATTTAAGGCATCTTTTCTTTTGAAGAAGTCATGTGTTCAAATCTTGTATCTTTTTTATTTTTATTATTACTCTACTTGTCAACCAAATAATATGGACCCGTCATTTATTGTTTTTTAATAGAATTTAAGTGTAATTATAGTATAAGGCTTTCAGAAAAATATTTTTCTTTTATTTTAAATAATATATGCAAATTAAATGAAGATAATTTACACAATTTTATTATATTTTCTAAAAAAAATTAATATTATAATATATAATAAAGGGAACCTTTTTTTTTGCCACAGGGCCCCTAATATGTTAGACCGGCATTGATCATTTTTTCCAAAATGGAGAAAAAACTCTCATATTCTCTAAATTTTTTATAGCCTAACTCCAACAATTCTCCATTTTGAAGAATCATATTTATATTAATATTATTTTTATTTATATAATGCTATAGAATTTAATTTAACCAATTGGAAGAAGACATGATTACATATACATTTAATGCATTCTCTAAATATTTTGGGGAATTCACTAAATGTAGAGATGTCTAGCAATATTTTGGAGACTCTCCATTTTAGAGATATAGATGGAGAAATTAGTGGACTTAAAACACATACTAAATTCTTCAAATTAACCATTTTCAAGAAAATGGAGATTTTGTTGGATATGCTCTAAATACCATATTTAAATAAAAGGATAGTGTAACATAGGGCTGTCCAACGGGTTTTTTAGTTTACAGGTTACGGGTCGACCCGTTGGGTTATGTGTTGACCCATAATATTAAAAAAATAAAAATTTATTTTTATAGTAAGTCAAAGGAAGAAATAAAATTTTACGGGTTAAATGGGTCGAAAAGGGTCAAATGGGTCAATTTTACGGGTCGAAAAGGATCAAATGGGCCTTTTTTTTACCAATTTGACCCTTTTCAACCATTTGTCCGAATCAAACGGGTCAACCCGTAACCCGACCCATAAACCCGTAACCCGATTTACGGGTTGCGGGTCGGGTCATGGGTCGACTTTATTTTTTTTACGGGTCAACGGGTCGACCTGTAAAAAAGTAGTGCCCTTAAGATACCTTAACAATCGTTTGACTGCCTACCAATGTGACTCCGTAGGATTATGCATAAATTGACAAAATCTATTAACAGCATAAGCAATTTCAGGACGAGTGATAGTGACATATTGTAAAGCACCTACAATGCTCCTATAAAGATGCGGATCAACGACAGGGTCGCCAGATTTGGACAAGCCTAGAAGCCGGTTGAGCAGAAGACACAATGGGCTTAGCATCCTACATTTTACTCCGAATCAAAAGATCCTAAATATACTTTTCTTGAGTCAGTACAATAGAACCCTTGTGACGCTGCAGCTCTATGCCAAGAAAATAACTCAAGTTGCCAAGATCCTTAAGAGAAAAAGTAGAATTCAAGAGCATGATAAATGCATTGATTTGCGCATGCACATAACCTGTAATGATTAAATCATCAACGTACACTAGAATGTACAAGATTGCACCCGAACTGCGCCGAATAAACAGAGTGGTGTCTGACTGACAAGCAACAAACCCCTGATTAAATAAGAATGACCGGAGCTTATGAAACCACACCCGAGGAGCCTGTTTGAGGCTATACAAAGCTTTTCTCAACAAACAAACATGATTAGGCCGAGATTAATCAACAAAGCCAGGGGGTTGATGCATATAAGTAGTCTCATGTAGATCTCCATTCAAGAAGGTATTATTGATATCAACTTGCCTTAGAATCCAATTATGAGAAAGAGAAAGAGACAAAACAATGCGAATTGTGGTAGGTTTAACCACATGAGTGAAAGTATCAAAGTACTCAATACCTTCTTCCTGATTGAATCCCTTGGCAACAAGTCGGGCTTTATAGCGCTCAATAGAGCCATCAACTTTCTGTTTCACCTTGTAGACCCACTTAACACCAACAATGTTAGCATTACAAGGAGGAATAGTAAGAGTCAATGTCCGATTTTGAATCAAGGCATCGTACTCAACTTGCATTGCATTTTGCCATTTAGGTAATTTTGAGGCTTGGCTGAAAGTTGTGGGCTCATCAGGGATATTATGTAACGATGGTAAAGGATGTTGTTTGGTGGTGAAAGTTTTAGGCTTGAGATTACCCGTTTTGGAACAAGTAACCATAGGATGATTAGAATTATCAACAGGCCCAAAAATAGTATGAGGAGAAGCATTAACTGTGATGTCGCTAGAAATTGCAGGAGAAGATGCTTGTAAGGAAGGCGAGGGCGAGCTATCCAACGTGGCAAGGAGTGTATTCTGAGGACCTGGGGTTGTTGGTTCAGTTTGCATGGGAGCCAGGGTTTGGGTAGGTTCGATTGTGGAGGTGTTGGGCAACACGGTGGACGTGGTGCATGGGTCGGACGATGGCACCATGGGCTGAGCCGAGCCAGAAAGAGAAGGTTCATGGCCAACTTCAGTGATGTTAGGGAGGTCGACAATTTGAAGAGGTTGATTGGAAATCGGTGTGTTGAATTTGCATGGGGGCGGTTGTGTGGGCATTTTGTGAGCAGGATAAGGATAGGTCATCTCATCAAAAATAACATGACGGGCAATATAAATTCGGTTTATTGGCACATGAAGACAAAGATATCCTCTATGTTGTGAGCGATAACCTACAAAAATACAGGGAGAAGACCGAAATTCTAGTATGTTAGCATTGTAAGGCCTAAGTAAAGGATAACAGAGGGACCCAAATGACTTAACAAACGAGTAGTCAGGCGATTTGCCATAAAGACACTCAAAAGGATATTTTTGACCTAAATTCGGTGTAAGTGTCCTATTATGAAGATACAAAGAAGTGTGAAAGGCATGTTCCCAAAAAGATTGAGGCAACTAAGCATGAGAGAGTAAGGCCAATCCTTTTTAAACAATGGTCCTATGTCTATGCTCAACAACCCCATTTTGTCATTGAGTATGGGGACATGAAACTCTATGAATTACTCCTTGTGTTTGAAGGTAAGTAGATACATTTCTATATTTCCCACCCCAGTCAGACTGAAATTGTTTAATCTTGGTGGAGAATTGAGTTTCTACCATTTTCTGAAACATTTCAAAGGTTGAGAGAACTTTAGATTTCTGATGCAAGAAAAAGATCCATTCAAATTTTGTGCAATCATCAACAAAAATTAGGAAGTATTTATTGCCAATGAATGAAGAAACAGGTGCAGGACCCCAAACATCAGAATAAATAAGTTCAAACGGAATTAAACTAGACTCATGACGACTAGGCAAGGGAAGTCTATGACTTTTCCCAAGTTGACAAGAGTCACAAATTGAAGGAAGATTATTACTAGAAACTGGTAAATTAAATCTAGAAACAAGACGCATAAGAGAGGAATCATTGGGATGACCAAATCTATAATGCCATGTTTGAAGAGACACCCTTTCTCCCAAGTAAACCCGAGGTGAAGGTTGGCTCTTTTGTGGTGGTTAAAGTTGATACAGCCCATCCTCAATCGTTCCTTTGAGGAGCGTGCTGCCCTGCAAACCCTTGACAAAACAACAAGTAGGGTAAAATATCATATAAACATTGTTGTCTTTGGTCAATTTAGAAACACTAAGCAAGCCTTTTTATGCTGAGGAACAAAAAGAGTAATGGACAAGGACGTACCATTGCCAACCAGTAAACCATCATTACAAGAGTAGTTGTTAGATTTTACAAAGAGATTACCGAAGTCCGATGTGGCATGAGAGTTGGCGCATGTGTCGAAGTACAAGTTAAGATCGACAATCTGAGAGGGCGGGTTGACAATGTGATAAGCTTGACGAGGTGCGTACTGTTGTTGCTGGTATGGGGGATGGTATTGCTCCTGATTTGCACCTCTAAAACTCTGTCTCTATTGTCCGCCTCCCCTGCTGTTATTATTTGACCAAGGCTGGCTTGAGTTTTTAACAGGGTAAGCATCAAAGTTGGACCGGTGCTAGCAATCGACAGCCTCATGGCCTGGTTTGGCGCATATCTGGCACGTTGGTCGTGCAGCAGAATCAGTCGAAGACTCCGACTGATTGACGCGAGATTTGGATCCTTGGCTTGATTTGTTGCTCGAGCGAGATACTGTAAGGCTGCCATAGATGAAGAGGGTGACTTTTCAGCATTGAGCCTCTCTTCTTCACGCAACAGAAGACTGAGAAGTTCATCGGAACTAATCAGATGGCGCTGCAAATTGTAGGTCGAAAGTAAAGCAGAGTAAGAACTATTTAGGCCATGTAAAATACTTTCAACAAAATCTTCATCTAGTACAAGATAATTGCATTCAGCCATGGAGTCCAAAAAGGCTCGCTTTTTCTCGACATATTTGAGAATCGAAGGATCCCCTTTCTTGAAATCTTGGAGCTGCGACTTGAGATACATCAAACAAGCGAGAGTCTGGGAATAGAGCATGCGTTCGAGCATGCCCCAAGCGTCATGAGAAGTCTTTGCCCTAGCAACAAGGGCTAGTAGCGGATTTGTGAGTGTGGATCGAATCCAAAGCAATATGTAGCGATCCTTTTGTCGCCAGGATAGATATTCGGGATTTGTAATCGCTTGAGCATTAACATTTGAAGTGGCCGGCATTTTTGAAGAAGGTTCTGACGCCGGAAGAAAGAATGAATCAAGATCGTAGGCCTCGAGCGACGACCGAATTGAATGTCGCCGTAGAGTGTAATTCGTGCTGTCCAATTTCATAACCAAATTCGGAAAATTCAGAGTGAAAGATCCGGTCGTGGCCGACGCCGCTTGAAGAAGATTTACAGTGCTCATCTTCGTGAGCGATCCACCGGAGATAGCGTCATCATGCTCATGATCAGACATGTGATTACTCATGGTGATTCAATTATTTGGATAAAGGAAGAAGCTTGTGTTTTAGGGTTTAGATGTGAGTGGATCGGGATTAGGCTAATACCATGTAAATCTTTGAATTGTATTGTAAAATTGTCTGATGATTTTCTCATTGATCAATAAAGTATTTATACATGATTTTGAGAACTCATTGGAGCCCAAGCTATTGACTAAAGGATAGTATTTTTAGTTACAAGATAATTGCTTTCCTTAACTAAAATATTCCATCCTAAGAGAAATATCTTATCCTAATATTTATTAAAAATAAACATGAATGGACAAAACTAATGAATGAAAATTAAAAACCTAAGGGCCTCATCAAAACCATGTGGAAAAAAGAGGTCCCCATTTACATGCAAATCCTAATCCCAATATCCTTGCGCAGAAGAATACGGGTAACCACGATCGCGCCCGCGCGGTCCGTGATTGCGGTTTTGGGGGCGGTGTCCCCTGCGTCAAGGCCGCGGTAGCGGTCAATGGACCAGCGGTCAAGGCTGTTGGAGTCGCGATCGCGGCTGATGGACCCGCGATTACGGTCGTTGGACCCGCGGTCGCGGTATTGTCTCAGAGAAGGATCTAAACACTCTGGGCTAGATCCGCGGTCGCGGCTATTGATCATGCGCTTGCGATTTCCTTTTGAGCACATGCGCGCATCCAACAGATTGGCCCACACTCGGACTATGGCGTCTTCTTCTCTGAATTGGATCATTTGATGGAGGGTCGATGGTACCGATACCATCCCATGAAATCATGTCCTACCGAAGATTAAGATGTATGGGGTGGGCATGTCGACTATTATGAACTTAACCACCAAGTCCTTCTTGCTAAACAGACTTGTATCTCATATGTTCCAAGCGGTAATGTCGGATATTCACCAAGTCATGTGACTTGCATCTTGACTGGGATCAAGTCTTCATTCTTCTTTCTTATGAGCTTGAATACATCATAATACATGATATCAACCGAGCTCTCCGGATCTACCAATGCTTGACTCACCTTGAAGCCCTCAAGCTCGATTGTGAGGACTAAGGGCTCATTATGCTGGATTTGGACTGATGCATTGTCCTTGTCCTGAAAGACCAAACGAGCAACCCTCGGCGCAGATGGCAACGAAGGTCGCAGTTTAGATTATTGAACCCAAATCATATCTAGCTCATGACACGATTTTTGAAAATTGGTCCTAGCTTCTGCATCCTCATTTTTGTATGTCACCAAGATTGTTTGCATGACCTCGATTTGCTTCTTTCTCGGCTCTCGCTTGTCCTTTGGCTCCTTTTTCTCAATGTACTCGCGCAAGTACCCTTCTCGAACCAATTCTTCTAGGAACTTCTTATAGGATTCCTAATCCTCGGTCATGTGCCCCTGCATCCTATGGTACATGAAATATTTTCGACTTCTTACGTTGTCTTCGGGGCACTCATCTCGCGCGGGATAGAAGAAGTAGCTCTCATGCTTGATGCGCGATAAAATCCTATAGATCGGGACATTGAAGGTCGTCTAGACCTCTCTAATTTGCACTCTAGATAAGTGCGCATTTTTACCAAAGTTCCCACTGGAGGAACGATGTGACTTTCGAGGAAGAGAGCGAAATTTCCCTTTTGATTTGTAGTTTTCTTCCTCCAAGCGCACATGTTGTTGGACGCGCTCTTGATGCTCAACAATGGTGGAAGGGAGACGAAGTGTCAACTCTTCCTTTACCTTGCTCTCAAATGGAATGGCCCTCTTAACGGTGGTGATTGTGGTATTCACATCACAACCATCAATCTCGGTATAGCATAGCATAAAGCGATTAGACAAGCGGCGTAAACTTTCGCTCTTATCTTTTCTACGGCTGAAAAGTGTGTCCAAAGATACCGCGTCCTGATTATAGGCTATGTAGTGCCTCACGAATTCAGTGGCAAGTTGATTCCACGATCGGATTGATCAAGGCCTCAAGCTTTGGAACCACTTTAATTCACCCTTGTCAAGGCTTCTGACGAGCACTTTATGTCTTGTTAAAAGCGTTGTGAAAGAAAAATCCCAACTTTCAAACCTAAGTATAGTGAAAGCAAGGGTCGTACCCACAGAGACTCAGAGTTCTTGTGCTTAATTATTTAATTACTATTACTAAAGTAATTAAAGGGGATTTCAAGATTTTAACTATTAATCTAAGTAAACAAAACAATGAAAGTAAAATAATTGAGGTTTCAAGTAGAGAAAAAGCGTCCAACTAGTTTCGTATCCATTGCACACATGAGTAGTGATCCTCGATCATTCTTATTTCAATTCCCTTGACTAATCTATTGTGAATTCATGGAATTCAAGCTCAAAGTGGTTATCAATATGCACCGTCTTTAATAACCTTCTAACCAATTAACCTAGAAAACCTTCTATGTCAAATTGACCATGCAAATTAGTTCAAAGCATTCAATAGAAACATAGTTCATAAATTCCACCGTCTATTCATGAAGTGTTGTGACTGAATTATCCTCCTTTGATCATCCTTATTCCATCGTATATAAGTTTAATCAAAGGATTCATCCATGAATCACCAAGTTCCACAGTATACTTAGCTATTCTAGTTGTAATTCAACCTAGAAATCAAAATAGGTGATCAAGCTATTAAAATCTTAAGCGAATCTAATCAATTAAGCATGGAGTAATTCAATCTAGTCAAGGAAAGTTGAAATAATTCAAATCTCACAATCAATCATGCATATAACTTCAACTAACTAGTTGGACATGGGAAATTAGATAGAAAACGTAATTAAAGAATAAAATCAACTTACAAGAGTTAGGTTTCTCTTCAAATTTGCAATCTAGGGTTTTGTCTCCCAAAATCTCTCTAAAGTTGATAGTATAGAAAATAAAGCATAACCTCCAAATAAAACCCTAAGAGAGTATTTATAACATATCCAAAAACATCCTAAAATAACAATAAAGTCGACCTAAAGATAACACGGAGCCTCGGAATCAATGCCGCATCAACGTGCCGAAGCTTGGTTACATACCCCTGGAGCGCGGTCGCGCTGCACCCGTTGTTGCCCGCGCTCCACCCTCAGCAACCTCAATTCCTCGGCGCGGTTTGATCCTCCTGGACGCCCTTGTGCTAGCTTGTCCTTACCCGTGCTTTTCCCACTATTTCTTCATTTCATACACTTGCTCCTAGCTCCATAGCTCCATTACTTGCAATCCACCAAACTCACCTCTCGATCCTTAAATGAGATACAAAAGAGCGTAGATTCCGAACTAAACTAAAACTAAACTAAACTACGAATTAAAGCAAAACACTAACTAAAAATGCATGAAAAGAGAATAGAAACATGCTCTAAAACCTATAACTATATGCTCTATCAAATTCCCCCATGCTTGAACCTTGCTTGTCCATGTGGTGCCAACGTAGAAACAAGTAGGCAGGGATCATATTTGGCCATGTGGTGCTAAATCCGGGAACTAGAATCAACTAAAACCTAAATTACAACATGACTCACTCTCGAAGCACCTTACCAACTTACTTTCCCTTTCTTCCATTACTTACTTTCAACACTTATTTCTTTTTGCTCATCTTTTCTTTTTCTTTCAGCAAAACCCCTGATAGGCGTGAAATGGTCGTGCAAATCACGGCTATGCAAAAGAATCCAAACTAACTAAGAATCGTAGTCTTTAGGAAGTCCGGGTCGAATCCACAGGGAGACAGATTTTATCTTTTTATGTGAATTTTATGACAATTAGAGTAAAAGGGGTTTATGAACTAAACTAAATATAAGAATGCAAAACTAACAAAGCAAAAAAAGATTATGAATAACAATAATTAGGAAGATAGCTTAGGCAAACAAATATCCACAATCGTATGACAAGTTGATCATTGATTTCACATCAGAATCACATGCAATGGATTTTCCAATTCCTTTTCAATTGTAACTAATAGCACAAACAAATACTATTAGATCTAACTAATTAAACAACCATGAAACCATCAATGATTCAGTTTAATAGCAGCAGTAAGAATAGGAATATAGTAGAATACAATTCTAGAATAAAACAACCAGCTTTTACCCTAGAATGTAAATCAAATCTCTTCTACATAAGACTGGCACAACCAGATACTAGTACGATGCAGTTGCTACTTCAATCTAGAGATGCTCAACCAGTAACACTCTAGATCTAGCAATAGATTAAATAACAACAAACCCTAGTTGATCAGGCTAGAAACTATTGAAACAAATCATAAACATTCAAGAAAGAGAGAAGATTAAATCCAAACAATAGATAAGGAATTAGAAATCTCACAACTTTAATCAAAACGATGCTTCAATTGTCTGACTAAGCAAAGGTGCTTAGTTCTCCATGAAAGGCTAAAAACTCTGAAAGAAAATATGATAATACTGTATGAATGAGAGATGCAACTCTCTAAACCTAATATATCAAACTAGGTCTAAAACTATATCCCAAAAATATAATATCTCGGAATAATAATGATAGAAAAGGACCAATAGAAACAAAACACGTGGCAAGTAAAGATCTCCGCAGCTGTCAGGGGTGGCGGGCGCCGCTGGGGTGGCGGCGGTTGCCGCCAGCACCTCGGTTCAGAACTCAGGTCACACTTCAGGGGCTATTTTCACTCACTTCGAGTTGGAATTTGGACTCGGAGTAAAAACATGAATTGTAGCTCTTTTAATTAGCTTTCCAATGATACAAATATCAACTTCATCGGACTACTATAGCTCCCGAACGAACCCTCACAAGACAGAGGTGTCGAACCAGCAACTCCAACGGATGGCCCAAATTCAAGCGCTCTTTCCCCGGTTTCCATTCCTTTCACACTTGTTCACTTTAAGACCTGTAAAAAAACATAGAACAAGTGCAAAAACCAGAAACTCCTAAACACACTAAGACACTAAAGAAACTAACTAAAACTACCTAAAAGCAACGCAAAAGAAACGTAAACATGCATCATAAATACTACCTATATGCAAGCTATCAACCCCATTTGAGATTTATTCTTTTTCATTCTTCTCTCACAAGAACAATTTTGCAATTTTTACACAAAACTCATCTCAAACAACCAATCTTTCCAAACCTTCTCTCACAAGATTTTCAATGAAATTTCCCAACATCCTTAACTTTCTTATCAACTTTTCACATTCTCCTCAATTACACCTTTTTCAACTTCATTACAAACCCCAAATTACATCATATAACCCACAAAACTCCCCTAGTCAAATCCTAATTCCGGGAAATGGGTCAAGCTTATTCGGCTAGAAATAAAATTCGTGGTCAAAACAATGGGGCTACAAAAACAAAGGTATAACGTAGGTTAGACAAGGATATAAATGAGCTTAAGAAAATTTGCCTCAATCACTTTTACATCATGCATTTAAATCATATAATGTGGCCTCGAAAAAGAATCTAAACGCAAGTTCTAGAGTTTAAACAATCAAAGAGATACACTCAAGAATTTTTATGCAAAAATAAGCATATAAAAGGCTCAAAAGATCTCACAAGGCATTAAATGGTTAGAACTTCATAAATAACTCAAATTTCCACTTCCATGCATACTCCTTCATAATCAAGCAATTCTTTGTAGAACTTTCATCAATAACTGACAAGTCATGGGATATGAAATCATGCTCACTCAAAAAAACAAGTGCTTCCAAGGGGAATATGAATCCTAAAATGCAATAATTTTTTGTAAATTTTCTGAATTTTTGAATTTTTATCGGATTTTTCAAGCTTTTTAATCAATGCATAGCAATAAAGTAAACATGCAAATGCAACTACATGAACTAACTACAACTAAGCACTTATGACAAAACAAAGAATCCCATTCCCCCACGCTTAAACTTTACTTTGTCCCCAAAGTAAAATAAAAGTAAAGAGAAAAAGAAATTAACCTCGTCATAAGAGCTGGCACGCTCTAGAATCTACTCCTCTGGTGGTGGTGGTGGTGGTGGTGAATATCCCGGGTATGGATATGCTGGGTCTGGATATCCGGGATATGGTTGAAAGACATAAGGTGGGAAACCTTGTGGTGGAGTGTGCATGTCCATCCTCTGATGAAGAAAACGCGTCTTCTCATCAACATAATCGAAGCGACTCGTCGCATAGCCCCTAAAGGGGTTGAAATCAGCCACTAACCCATCCATATGAGTAGACAAGCTACTCACTTGAGTGGAAAGGCAACCCATCAACTCTACCAAATGATTGTATTGGGTTGTCGACATGTAGCTTCCTTGTCCTTGTTGATCAAAGCCGTGCTCATGAATTGGTGCTTCCTTTGTGGCTTCATTAGCACCCTCTTCATCATCTTCCTCATCATCCTCCATGGCCTCTAAATCCTCCTCAACTGCATACTCATCATCCTCCTCTTCTTCACCATCCAAGTCCATTGAAGCGCTGGTTTCCTCAACTCGCCCATTCGTTAGTTTCCTCTTCTTTGTCCCTCCCAACACTTCCTTAACCAAAACGTCCTCACCGAATTGTGGATTAATAAGCCAAGTGTTAGAGTTATCCAATCCAAACTTCAATTCCACTCTTTGAGTATTAGGAAACTTCATGGCATAAGTGCTATTACCAAGCACCCAATAAAACTGACTATTCTTCACGTACAAAACCTTCACCTTGTTGAAGAACGGAAAGTTCATTGAGAGTGCATCCACCTTACCCACACGTTGCTCTAAATCAATCTCAAAATGTTGGGCAAGCCTAGTGACCATGCCATCCACGGTAATATTTCTAGTATTCTTCTTAGCCATTCGAGCCATGTTGTGCATCATGGATCCACCAATATCAATAGGTCGTTGCTCCAAAATACCACGGAGCAAAAATATATCCTTCTTAGGGAAATTGTTTTCCCCCTCTCCTCGCCCAGTGATAGAGTGAGCAAAGAATCGCTGGAGAACCCTAATCTCCGGATGAGATATCCCAGACGCCTTTGTCCTAGAAGCTAAGTAGATGTTACTCCCCGAAAGCCAAGCCCATTGCTCAGCATTCATCCAATCTGCTCTAGACTCCCACCGAGCAACATTATAATGATATCGTGGGAACCTGAAGACCGCGTTGATCTCATCCAGAGTCATGGACCGTTGCACTCCTCCCAACTGGAAAATGCATCTTCCTTCTCCTTGAAACCGTCCCTCCAATATATGAGCATCCAGAGTGCTCATGAATTCCAAAATCAAACTACTGTAAGTTGGCAATCTCATGTTCATCAAACCTGTAAGCCCATTACCCCGCTCATATTTCCTCAATTCACTACCCAATCCCAAAGCCTCCATTAAGTCCCAATCAACATACCTAGGAGGACTGATTCACATTTCTTCAGCTGATTGAAACGGGCTAAGTGCTTCATATCACTAAACTGAATTCCTAAGGATGCTGGCATGATATCTCTTCCCGTTGAAGGAGGTTGAAGCGGAGCTTGAGGACAAGATGAAGAAGGGGCAGCGTTTCGAGCTGTAGATGCAGCTGCTCGGGTCATTCTTTGAGCATGTCTTGGTCTCGTAGTACCGGCAAAAGGAGCTTTAGTACGACCCATATCCTAAATCACTTGTTGGATGAAGAGGAGTGTGATTTCGTTCTTGATTTGAAGAAATTGGCTCCAATGGAAGCTTGGGCTTCAATGGAGGAAGGGGAGAGAGAGAGGGCGCGGCGCGGTATTGTGAAGGAGGAAGGAGAGAGCCCGAAAAAAATTAGGTTATAAAGAGTTGAACGCGTCGTTGGGCGCGGTTTGGAACCTCGGGAGCGCGGTCGTGCTCTCGCCTCCTTGACCGCGCTCAAGCCCCAAAACCGAGCCAAGTCCGAGCGCGGTTTTGCCTCTCGGAGCGCAGTCGCGCTCTTGATGGTTTTCCCCGCATTTTGACCTTTTGACATTCTGTTGGCTCCACGTGGGCACGAGCCTAGGAGCACGGTGGCGGCTTGGACATCTTGGACCGTGTTCCTTGCTCTTTGACTTTGCCTAAAACTTAAAACAAAAACGCACCAAAAACAAAACAAAAACAAACCGAAAACAAAACTATTCTAGAAAGCAAAGAAAAACTACACTTAAAGCTTTGGTTGCCTCCCAAGAAGCGCTAGTTTAACGTCATTAGCTTGACGCATTACCTCTCATAGATTAGGCTCTTTCAAAACCGTCTCTTCAAGAATAGCATTGCTAAATCCTTCAAAATACAGTTTTAAGCGATGTCCACCGCTCCATGAGGATATGTTTTCGCTACTACGAACGACCTCGTCCATCTCGACCTTAGCTTTCCTGGAAAAAGTTTAAGTCTAGATTGATACAATAAAACCTTGTCACCTACCTTAAAACTCTTTCTCCAAATTTTCTTCTCATGCCAAGCTTTGGTCTTCTCCTTGTATATGGCCGTATTGTTATATGCTTCTGGCCGTAATTCCTCAAGTTCTTGAAATCGAAGCTTCCTCAATTCTCCGGCCTCATCCATCTTCAAGCTACAATTCTTCACGGCCCAATAAGATCGGTGTTGGATCTCCACCGGAAGACGACAAGCTTTACCAAACACCAACCGGAAGGGTGACATTCCAATCGTTGTTTTGTAAGCCGCCCTATATGCCCATAAAGCATCGTCTAAATGAGTGCTCCAATCCTTCCGGTTTGGCGACACTGTCTTCTCAAGTATTGCCTTGATCTCCCGGTTAGACACCTCCACTTGTCCATTCGTTTGTGGGTGATAGGTCGTAGAAATCCTATGTGTGACATGGTACCTTTTCAAGAGCGTACTCACTTTTTATTGCAAAAATGGGATCCCTTGTCACTAACCAAAGCTCTAGGAATCCTAAACCTTGAGAATATGTGCACCTTTAAAAAATCCTCCACAACTGGGGAATCATCAGTCTTGGTGGCCTTCGCTTCCACCCATTTGGAAACGTAGTCCATCGATAATAAATATAAACATTCCCATAAGAATAGGAAATGGTCCCATGAAGTCTATACCCCAAACATCAAATACCTCACAAAAAATAATTGGTGTTTGAGGCATTTCATCCCTTCGGGACATATTCCCAACTCTTTGGCATCGATCACAAGATTTGCAAAAGGCATATGCATCTCGAAAGATGGTAGGCCAAAAGAATCATGCATCCAGTACTTTCCTAGCGGTCTTTCTAGAACTAAAGTGCCCCCCACATGCATAAAAGTGACAAAAAGAAAAAACCAAAGTTACCTCATTATCCGGGAGACAACGACGAATTACTTGATCGGAACAATGCTTCCAAAGATATGGATCGTCCCACACATAGTACCACACTTCACTCTTTAGCTTATGCTTTTGAGCCTTGCTAAAACAAGGAGGAAACAGACTAAAAACCAGAAAATTAACCAAATGAGCATACCAAGGTTGTAGTACACCTACCGAAAACAAAGTGTCATCTAGAAACTCTTCTCGAATAGGTGTGACTCTGGAACAACTTTTCTCCTCATGAACCAAGCGACTAAGATGATCGGCCACCACGTTTTCCTCCCCCTTCTTGCCCTTGATCTCAATGTTGAATTCACTCAACAACTAGATCCATCTAATCAACCGGGACTTTGCTTTCTTCTTCGTCAACAAGTAACGAAGGGCCGCATGATCCGTGTAGACAATCACCTTCGTCCCTAGCAAATAAGACCGAAACATCTCCAAAGCAAACACCACCGCTAAGAGCTCCTTCTCGGTGGTGGAATAATTTTTCTATGCTTCATTTAAGTCATAGAAGCATAATGGATTACATGAGAAGCCTTACCAATCTTTTGACCCAAGACTGCTCCTACCGCATAGTCAGTTGCATCGCACATTAGCTCAAAGGGTAGAGACCAATCCGGGGGTTCAATTATTGGTGCAGGGGGGGCGAGACTTCAACTCATCAAAACCTCTTTTACAAGCTTCATTAAAGTCAAAGGTGACATCCTTCTTGAGCAACTCACAAAGGGGTGAAGCAATATTTGAGAAGTCCTTAATGAACCTGCGGTAAACACCTGTATGACCTAGAAAAGAGCGCACTTCTCGAACATTAGTAGGATAAGGTAAGGATTGAATTACTTCAACCTTTTCCTTATCGACCTCAATCCCTTTAGATGACACTATATGACCTAACACTACGCCTTGTTCTACCATAAAATGGCATTTTTTAGAATTTAGACAAAGGTTAGTATCCTTGCATCATTTTAGCACAAGTGTCAAGTGAGTTAAACAAGAGTCAAAATCGTTCCCATGAATGGTAAAATCGTCCATAAAAACTTCAATGAAGTTCTCAATGTACTCGGAGAATATACCGACCATACACCTTTGAAAGGTTGCGGGCGCATTACATAGTACAAATGGCATTCTTCGGTAGGCGAATGTGCCAAATGGGCAAGTAAATGTCGTTTTCTCTTGATCCTCGGGTGCAATTTCTATTTAAAAATAACCTGAATACCCATCCAAGAAAGAATAGAAGGAACGAACCACAAGTCGCTCAAGCATTTGGTCAATAAAAGGTAAAGGAAAGTGATAAGGATCGAATCGGTGGAGTCGGTGCAAGGCCACTTCGGATGCTCTCTTCTTGGCGGGGAATTGGATAGATGTGCCTCGGAGATGGATTGATGGACGTATGAAGGGTTGTGAAGCTAGGGAAGGATGATGGAAATTGAGAGTAGTTGGATATGAATGAGTTTAGGTCGTGGATATGACTCACCACGCTCGAAACTCAAACTACGAGATTCAAGGACAAGGATGTGACGCACATTGCTCTTGGATCTCAAGGATGATTCGATATTACTCACGAATCAAGATTGAAAAAAAATAACATAAAGCAACTTTATTAAAAGGCAAATCTCCAAAACCAAGGTCGAAACATGACTAAAAACAAAGCAAGAGTTTTCGGATTCTTCAAGTGTGTCTAACAAGGAGAAAAACGCCTCCTTTTAAAGAAAATTCAGCCTTCAACCTAGCCTCTTCAATAACCAGCCATTAAACCAAAATTGAAGATGAAAAACCCTTGGAAGACCATCATTTAATGTGTCTTGACTTTGCAAGAAAGAGGCGCCAACTCGGCATAAGCTAGGCGCCCAGCATGGCCTCGGCGCGCCTGTTGACAAGCAATGTGCACTCCATGTCATCTTCATATTTGATCGGCGCTCCATGGACCAAGAGACCATCTTGAAGCTCTTCTTGCAAGAAACGAGCTCGAGCCCTTGTTATCCGCCCTAGATAAGGCCCAATATCACTGGCGCGGCTGGCATGCCCAGGTGGCTCGGTATGCAGCTCAGTAGGTAGCCCGATACCGATGTTGGGAGGCTCGGTAGGCAGCTCGGTACCGATGTTGGGATGCTCGGTAGGCTCGGTACCGGGGTTGGATGGCTCAGTCCCGATATTGGATGGCTCGGTACCGAAGGCGTTAGAGTCATGATGTGGCTTGCGAGGCGTAGTCACATCATCCTCCCCTATTGAAAAGGGTTCGTCCACGAACCTTCATCCTGCATCTCATCATCATCGATAAGAAAATAAGGAAAAAGGTCAGAAACGTTAAGTACCTCATGCACACCGTAGCTTCGTGGCAATTCCACTCGATAAGTGTTATCATTGATGCGCTCCAATACCACAATTGGACCATCACCTCGTGGTTTCAACTTGGAATTACAAAGGATAGGAAAGCGCTCCTTCCTCAAATGCACCCATACGAGGTCGCCTCGCTTGAAAATGACTTCCTTGTGCTCGTTGTTGGCTTGGTGCACATATTGCATGGTTCGCCTTTCCCATTGAAGACGAGTATCCTCATGGAGTTTCTTGACCTTATCAGCAAGGTCAAGACCTTCACGGCTCTCCCGATCCTTGGTGGCATAAGGCATGAGGTAAAGAGGCGTAATAGGGTTGCTCCCGTAAACCACCTCGAACGGCGTCTTCTTGGTGGCCGAATGCACCGATCGATTATAAGAAAACTCTATGAATGGAAGACATTCTTCCCACCTGCGCATATTAGTAGACAAAAGAGAGTGCAAAAGAGAACCAAGAGTTCGATTCACGACCTCGGTTTGTCCATCCGTTTGAGGATGACAAGTGGTAGAAAAGAGCAACTTTGTGCCTAGCTTTGCCCAAATAGTCTTCCAAAAATAACTCAAAAATTTCACATCACGATCAGAAACTATAGATTTAGGCACGCCATGCAATCTCACAACATTATCAAAGAATAGACAAGCAACATGAGATGCATCATAGGTCTTATGGCACACAATGAAATGAGCCATCTTAGAGAACCGATCTACAACAAGAAAAATAGAGTCTCTCCCCCTCTTAGAGCGAGGTAATCCCAAAACAAAGTCCATGGAAATATCTTCCCAAGGAGCATGAGGGATAGGAAGGGGAGTGTATAAACCATGAGGATGTACTTTAGACTTAGCACGCATACATGTTACATAAGAAGCACAAAATTTCTCTACCGACCTAAGCATGAAACGCCAAAACAAATGCTCCCTAAGAATATGCAAAGTCTTCATGACTCCAAAATGCCCCATAAGGCCGCCACCATGGGCCTCTTGGACAAGCAAATGCCTAATAGAACTTCTAGGCACACACAACTTAGGACCCTTAAACAAAAAGCCATCATGTATATAGAATTGGTCCTTACTTCCATGAGTAATACATGCATGAAATATCTCCTTAAAAAAGCATCATTAGCATATAACTCACGCATGAATCCAAAACCTAACAATCTAGCATCAAGAAGGGATAGAAGAGCATACCTCCTAGAAAGTGCGTCGGCGTCGGCGGCAGTAGAAACCAGCCAAGCCAAGAAAACTTCGAACTTGTGTCATGGTAGTGGGAGTCGGCCAATCTCGGATTGGCTTGACCTTCTCTTCATCAACTTTCAGCCCTTCCCTACTCACAACAAAGCCAAGAAACACCACATGATCCGAGCAAAAGTGGCACTTTTTAAAGTTAGCAAATAGGCGTTCATTTATCAAAATGTCTAACATTTGCCTAAGGTGTTTCACGTGGGACTCAAGGTGGTGGCTATAAATAAAAATATCATCAAAATACACAACCACGAATTTACCAAGAAAAGGACGGAGAACGTGTTTCATCAACCTCATAAAGGTGCTAGGAGCGTTGGTTAAACCGAAAGGCATAACCAACAACTTGTAAAGCCCATACTTAGTTTTGAACGCGGTTTTCCATTCATCTCCCTCCTTCATCCGAATTTGATGATAGCCACTTTTCAAATCAATTTTCGAGAAAATACAAGCTCCATTGATCTCATCAAGCATATCATCAAGTCGCGGAATTGGATGGCGATACTTGATAGTAATGTTGTTGATTGCTCGGCAATCGACACACATTCTCCAAGTACCGTCCTTTTTAGGAACAAGAATTACCGGAACGGCACATGGACTAAGGCTTTCTCGGACGTATCCCTTGTCGAGAAGCTCTTGACCCTGCCTTTGCAACTCCTTGGTTTCATCGAGATTGGCTCGGTAGGCTGGCCGGTTCGGTAACGACGCGCCCGGGATGAAATCGATTTGATGTTCGATCCCTCTTGTAGGCGGCAACCCATTCGGCACCTCTTCGGGAAATAAATCCTTGAAATCCTACAAAAGACGAGCAATATGTGAGGGAAGATCTTCTATATCTTGGTTAGAAAGCAACGATTCATGATAAAGTAATAACAAGCAAACGTTACTCCCCTTAATGGCATGAACAACTTCCCTCGATTTGGCTAAGAGAAGAGGTTTGGAAGTGCTCATGCTATCACCAATGGCCAATGTCTTTCCCTTGCTTCCTTCTCTAAGAGCATGCCTTCGCTTTTGCTCCCTAGCCGTGTGATCAAGCATGATTTCGTGTGGCTTCATGGGATGCAACGTAAACTTCTTGCCGTCCCTGTGGAAGGAGTACTCGTTGGAGACACCATCATGGATCACGCCCTGATCATATTGCCAAGGTCGTCCTAAAAGGTGATGGCACACAGACACGGGCACCACATCACATTCCACCACATCTTGATATGGACCTATGGCAAAAGAAATCAAAGCCCTTTCCTTCACTTGGATAGGCGATTTAAAATTGAACCAACACAATGGATAAGGCATTGGATGAGGAGAAGTAGGAATTGAAAAACGAGAAACAACCTCCTCGTTGATGATGTTACAACAAGAACCACCATCAATGATTAGGCTACATACCTTATCTTGGATTTTACATCGAGTATGGAAGATCACCTCGTGTTGGCTTGTAGTGGTGTTGTTTTCGGTGGTGAAAAGAGTACGTTGGACAACAAAACACTCACCCTCCTTGGCCATGACATGGAGCTCGTCCTCTTCTTGCTCCTCATGGTTATCTTCCTCCTCTTGAACAAGCTCCTCAAACTCATATTCTCCTTGCGGAGTAAGAAGAACCTTGCGCTCGTTCGGACAATCACGAGCGTAATGGCCACACCCGAGACATTTGAAGCATTTGAACTCGTCGGCTCGGTTCTCCCCTTATTGCTTTGGTCTCGGTTGGTCACGCCGAAACTCAGGCCCCATAGGCGGATTCGGTAGCGAGGCACTATTCCACGTTCTGGAGCTCGGTACCGTCGGTCTGGAGCTCAATACCGAGGGTCTGGTGCTCAGTACCGACGGCTTGGAGCTCGGTACCGAGGTTGGTGCGGGTTGGCGCCTTTGAGGAAGGTTCTTATGGACTTGGTTTGTGTAATGTAACACTTGTTCAATCTCCGTACCCCTAGGAAAATGTTGCATATTCACCACAGATTTTAGCTTGGAATTAAGTCCATTAATAAATTTGGAGATAACATACCCGTCGGGGAATTGAACCCCGGAGCGAAAGATGAGCGTACAAAGCTTGTTGTAATACTCGTCGGGAGTCCGACCGCCTTGTCGAAGCTGCTCCAGTCTGGAATGGACCCTCTCAGTGTAGTCTGATGGTACAAAGCGTTCCTCGAGTGCTAGCTTAAGCTCACGCCAAGTTCGGATTGGTTGGGCCCCATCACGTCGCCTAGCTTCTTTGTCTTGCAACCACCAATGGTACGCAAAGTCGGTGAAATGGATGGCGGCGACGACTATTCTTCTTTCATCCTAATAGCCATAATAGTCAAACACGGTCTCGCTCTTGGCTATCCAATCGAGACATGCGTCGGCCCCGGTGGTTCCCGAGAAAGTTTGGATTTGTAGCTTGATTCCTTGGTGGTTCTCCCCCCTTGTTGGCGCCCATCACCATAAGCGGGTTGTTGTTGCCACGCCTCTTGAAATGGAGCTCGATAGGCCGCTTGCACATGAGGCACACCTTGGACACCTCCGCGCTGAGGGTAAAGATGGGCCATGCCCGTGGGCGCCGGTGTCGCCAAAGGAGTATAGCCATATCGCTCATTGCCTACATTGTTAGTGTTCAAAGGCAACGGAATATTATTTGGAAAAGTAGAATATGGAGGAACAAACTCAGTCCTTACCCCGGAAAACTTCACAAACGGTTGGTGGAAATTTGACCCCGAAAATGGCCTTGTGACGCTAATTGAATGTTGGAGGTAGAACCTTCCTCGAAATGTATGCCTCGAGTGGTGGAGATGATTGGCTCTGGATGAGAGTTCACACCGAGTGACAAAGGTGGTTCTCGGTTGGTGCTTTGTGCATTGGTGGCACTAGCTTGGATGATTTCGTCGTGCCTTGTCAACCTTTGCTCAATGTCATCAAACCTAGAACAAAAAGAACGAAGATCTTGTTGCATAGATTGATTCATAGAAGCCACGGATGAATCGGAGTTAGCACCCCGATCCCGAGGTGAGCCATCATTCCTTGCATCTGACATCTTGCACAAACTTCACCAAACAAGTTAAATCCAACAAGCAAGTGGTACTTTGAGCCACACAACACCAATTCTCCACTTAGACTCGAAAAGTGCCAAACTTGCAAGTGTTAGGACTTTGGTGTAAAACGAACAAGAAATGGCTCAAAAGAAGGGCACAAGCAAAGGCAATGCAATACAAGCAACAAGTTTGTCTATCACTCAAATTTAGGAAGCTACTAGGTACCAAGTTACAAAAAGATAAACAAAAGAGCTTAAACAAAAAATAGGACTTTTTTTGGAATTTCTTTCTCACGGGGTCCGACTTATTCTGTGCCCGGTCCCTTATTAGCCTTTTGGCTGCCGGCAAGGTTTTTCTAGCCCCGCTTCTTTTTCTTTCCGAGTCCGAATTTTTAACTTTTAAGGCACACTTTTCAGTCTATTACAATCGATCATACAAAGCTTCAACAACACAAAACTTGACTTACACCTCTACTCGGTGGTACTTTTTTTTTTAATACGGCTTGGTACTTTTCCCGTATCCTAACCCGAGTGAAAACACAATATTGTAAGCTTGAATTCAGTTTTATATCATGCCAAACATGCTCGAAATTTCAATGAAAGAAGCCGAAAAATTCAGCCACAAATGTGGTATTAAAGACGACTAAAAGGTGAAAGGCCAAACGGTGGCTCTTGGTATTTTTGTCTTTAATTCATTCAA
Organism: Fallopia convolvulus; assembly: GCA_964016875.1. Taxonomy (NCBI): domain Eukaryota; kingdom Viridiplantae; phylum Streptophyta; class Magnoliopsida; order Caryophyllales; family Polygonaceae; genus Fallopia; species Fallopia convolvulus. The sequence goes on along the minus strand of OZ024735.1, from coordinate 16,284,562 downwards.
GCAAGGAGTAAAGGCTTGTTCAACCTTTGGACAACCTAAAAATTCAGTTTTGGTCGTCCTCCAAAGGTAGGATTAATCACACAAGAGTCGAAGACACAAAACAAGGCAAAATTCAGGGTCGGTAACGACTCGTGTGGGTCGGTAATGCAAGGGTTTGTGGAACGAATTTTGTGAGGGAAAACACTTGCAAAATTCAAGCAAATTTCAGAACTAAGAAGAGATAAATAAGGTGTGCCTTGCATGGCTCTGATACCACATGATAAGGATCGAATCGGTGGAGTCAGTGCAACGCCACTTCGGATGCTCTCTTCTTGGCGGAGAATTGGATAGATGTGCCTCGGAGATGGATTGATGGACGTGTGAAGGGTTGTGAAACCAGGGATGGATGATGGAAATTGAGAGTAGGTGGATACGAATGAGTTTAGGGTGTGGATATGACTCACCACGCTCGAAACTCAAACTACGAGATTCAAGGACAAGGATGTGACGCACCTTGCTCTTGGATCTCAAGGATGATCCGATATTACTCACGAATCAAGATAGAAAAACAAAGAACATAAAACAAATTTATTAACAGGCAAATCACCAAAACCAAAGTCGAAACATGACTAAAAACAAAGCAAGAGTTTTCGGATTCTTCAAGTGTCTCTAACAAGGAGAAAAATGCCTCCTTTTAAAGAAAATTCAGCCTTCAACCTAGCCTCTTCAATAACCAGCCATTAAACCAAAATTGAAGATGAAAAACCCTTGAAAGACAATCATTTAATGTGTCTTGACTTCGCAAGAAAATGGCGCCAACTCGGCACAAGCTAGGCGCCCGGCATGGTTTCGGTGCGCCTGTGGACAAGCAATGTGCACTCCATGTCTTCTTCATATTTGATTGGCGCTCCATGGAGCAAGAGAACATCTTGAAGCTCTTCTTGCAAGACACGAGCTCGAGCCCTTGTTATCCGCCCTAGATAAGGCCCAATATCGTTGGCGCGGCTGTCATACCCAGGTGGCTTGGTATGCAGCTCGGTAGACAGCCCGGTACCGATGTTGGGAGGCTCGGTAGGTAGCTCGGTACCGATATTGGGAGGCTCGGTAGGCTCGGTACCAGGGTTGGATGGCTTAGTCCCGATATTGGATGGCTCGGTACCGAAGGCGTCAGAGCCATGATGTGGCTTGCGAGGCATAGTCACATCAGAAAGTGATCTTTACGGGTTACCGTGTTAAGCTTTCAATGCAGACATTCCACCCGGTTTGGATTCTTGTTGGAATGAGCTCACCTTCTTGGTTCTCCTTGACCGTGATTCCACCTTTCTTGGGAACGACAAGAGTAGGACTAACCCATTTGCTATCGAATATTGGAAAAATCATACCTGCTTGAAGAGGTTTGAGGACCACTTTCTTCACAACTTCCATCATGGGTGGGTTCAACCTCCTTTGTGGTTGTCTTGAGGGCCTTGATTCATCCTCAAATAGGATTCTATGCATACATGTAGAGGGGCTTATTCCTCTAATGTCGGCAGTGGTTCATCCAATAGCGGATTTATGCTCCCTTAACACATTCAACAACCAGTGTTCTTGATCTTCTGTCAGCTTGTTTGAGATTATCACCGGCAAGGTTTCTCCATCACCTAGAAAGGCGTACTTAAGGTGGTCTGGTAGTTGATTGAGCTCCACTTTTTGCGCCTGCACAATAGAAGGAACAAGCTTCTCGTTTGGCAAAGTTAGTGGTATGGGCTTAAAGCCCGGTAGCAAGAGTGGTCTCTCATAATGAGCGTTCAACTCGGCTACAACTTCTTGCATATCATCGTTTAGGATAAAATCCACTTCATCATCATTAACCACAGAGTTCTCAAGAGTAGATTTCAATCCATCATGATCATTAATATCAAATAAATCTTGGATAAGAGTATCTAAAACATCAACAGAGCATAAAGAATTGTAATCATAGGGAAATTTCATGGCATCATAAATGTTATACTCAACCCTTTTCCCATCAAATTCCATCGTTAATGAGCCACTACACACATCGATTTTTGTTTTGGCCGTTTTTAAGAATGGTCTACCTAAGAGAATTGGGGTCGCATGCTTATCATGTTCCATATCAAGTACATAAAAATCAGCGGGAAAGATCAACTTATCAACCATAACAAGCACATCTTCTATAATCCCCTTTGGGTAAACATTAGATCTATCGGCCAATTGAATTACTACACTTTTTGCATGCAATGGACCAAGCTCAAGAGATTCATAAATGGAATAAGGCAAGACATTTATAGAAGCACCCAAGTCTAGCATAGCCTTATCAAACTTAGTTTCACCTATGATGCAAGGGATAGTGAACATACCTGGGTCTCCGCAATTCTTTGGCATTCGTCTTCCAAAGACCGCTGAGATTTTCTCGCTAACCTTGATCTTTTGCTTCCCCTTAAGCTTTTGATTCCTCTTGACCGTGCATAGCTCCTTCAAGAATTTAGCATAGCGAGGAATGCTCTTGATAAGTTTGAGAAGTGAAATGTTCACCTTGCATTTGCTAAACGTCTCAAAGATCTCTTTGTCATTCACGATCTTGCGGGTTTCCTTTAAGGCCTCGGGAAATAGTGGAAGAGGTTTGGGAGCATAGGTCTAAGGATTCGATGAGTCCTCGCACAAGACCTTAGGCACGAGCTGAGCCACCTGGGGAGCGGTCGCGCTTCAACTGTTGTTGCCCACGCTCAGCTCATCTGAGCTTCTAGTGCCTGGGCGCGGGCTGGGGTTTGAAGGCGCGGTTGCACTCTCGCCTCCTTGACCATGCTTGGGCACCTGTACAAATTGCATTTACGTTTTGCTTAGGATTGAGCTCCGTTTGAGAGGGAAATCGGTTGGAATCTCTTGCTTCAAGTTTGCTCATCACCTTTGCAAGTTGACTCATTTGATTATCCAAGTTGGTGATGCTTGACTTGGTTTCTTGCTGAAATTGCCCCATGGATTATTGCATAGTAGTCATGCTTTGGGCAAGAGTGTGGATCATGTCATCCGTGGACAAAGACAGGCCTTGATTTGGTGCTTGAGGTCGAGGTTGAAAGGCGGGTCTAAAACCTTGAGGGCCACTTTGAGGTGCATATTGTTGATTCTGATTCACATACCTCAAATTAGGATGATCCTTCCAGCCCGGATTGTACGTGTTCGAATAAGGATCATATCTTGGACTTTGTGGCCCATAAGCTCCAAGCGCATTAACCTCTTACTCTTGAGTATGAAGAGTAGGACAAGCATTTGTCTTGTGAGTGATGTCGGAGCACAAACCGCAAGCCTTGACTTGTTGTTGTCCTCCTAAGATGAATTGCTTAAACATTGTCTTCAACTCACTCACTTCCTCATGTAAAACACTATTATCAATAGAATGGGCAACTTTCATTGTAGGCCTTTTGCTGAATTGACGAGAGCCTTCAGAGAGCTCATGGAAGAGCTCCAATGCTTCAGCAGGGGTCTTATTCAGGATGTTTCCTCCACAAGCAGCGTTGGCATGTCGTCGTTCTTCATCCAATAAACCATCATGGAGGTACATACCAAGATCCAAGTAAGAATAACCATGATAAGGGCAGCTTGAAATTAGGTTCTTGAACCTCTCATAATACTCATACAGTGATTCATTCGGGAGTCATTCAATATTGTTAATACTTTTCTTCGGACTTTGAAAGCTTTATGGCAGGAAAATACTTCTCAAGGAAAGCCTTCTTCATTTTCTCCCAAGTCTCAATAGTGCCAAGAGCCAAGTAATAGATCCAATCACTAGCTCCCTCTTTCAAGGAAAAAGAGAAAGCTCTAAGCTTGACTTCATCATCAGTTACGCCCTTCGGTTTCATGCTAGAGCAAACAGCATGAAATTCAGCCAAATGTTTGTTGGGATCCTCACCCGCCTTCCCATGGAATTAAGGAAGGAGGTGAATCAACCCATATTTCAGTTCAAATTGCACACCATCAAGGAGCTTAGGTAGCTTCACCGCCAATGGTTGTTAAGCCAAATCAGGTGCAGTCAACTGTCTCAGTGTCTGTTGAGCCATCTCCTCAAGTTCAGGAATGCCTTCAGACTCAGAATCAGATGGGGGAGAATCCAGGTATAACGGTAATTCACGAAAGAAATCACGAACTTCACGACGCAACCTAGAGATTGTCCTTTCAATTTCTGGATCAAAAGCAACAAGAGATGGATTAGTAGCACGGGTATGAACAATGCAAGTGGTTCACACCCCAAAAAAAAAGTAACACTAAATAAACACAAATAAATAGCCGAGTCCCCGGCAACAACGCCAAATTTGACAAGCACTTTTAAGTCGTGGTAAAAGCGTTGTCAAAGAAAAATCCTAACTTTCAAACCTAAGTATAGTGAAAGCAAGGGTCGTACCCACAAAGACTCAGATTTCTTGTGTTTAATTACTATTACTAAAGTAATTAAAGGGGATTTCAAGATTTTAACTATTAATCTAAGTAATCAAAAGAAAGCAAGTAAAATAATTGAGGTTTCAAGTAGAGAGAAAGTGTCCAACTAGTTTCGTATCCATTGCACACATGAGTATTGATCCTCGATCATTCTTATTTCAATTCCCTTGACTAATCTATTGTGACTTCATGGAATTCAAGCTCAAATAGGTTATCAATATGCACCGTCTTTAATAGCCTTCTAACCAATTAACCTAGAAAACCTTCTATGTCAAATTGACCATGCAAATTAGATCAAAGCATTCAATAGAAACATAGTTCATAAATTCCACCGTCTATTCATGAAGTTTTGTGATTGAATTCTCCTCCTTTGATTATCCTGATTCCACCGTATATAAGTATAATCAAAGTATTCATCCATGAATAACCATGTTCCACCGTATACTTAGCTATTCTAGTTGTAATTCAACCTAGAAATGAAAATAGGTGATCAAGCTATTAAAATCCTAAGTGAATCTAATCAATTAAGCATGGAGTAATTCAATCTAGTCAAGGCAAGTTGAATTAATTCAAATCTCACAATCAATCATGCATACAACTTCAACTAACTAGTTGGACATGGGAAATTAGCTAGAAAACGTCATTAAAGAAGAAAATCAACTTACAAGAGTTATTTCTCTTCAAATTTGCAATCTAGGGTTTTATCTCCCAAAATCTCTCTAAAGTTGAATAGCGTAGAAAATAAAGCATAACCTCCAAATAAAACCCTAAAAGAGTATTTATAACATATCAAAAAACATCCTAAAATAAAAATAAAGTTGGCCTAAAGATAACACGGAGCCTCGGAATCAGCGTCGAATCAACGCGCCGAAGCTCAGTCACACACCCCAAGAGCGCGGTCGCGCTCCACCCGTTGTTGTCCGTGCTCCGCCCTCAGCAACCTCAATTCCTCGGTGCGGTTTGATCCTCCTGGGAACCCTTTTGCTAGCTTGTCCTTTGTCGTGCTTTCCCACTATTTCTTCATTTCGTACACTAAATGCTCCTATCTTCATAGCTCCATTACTTGCAATCCACCAAACTCACCTCTCGATCCTGAAATGAGACACAAAAGAGCGTAGATTCCGAACTAAACTAAAACAAAACTAAACTACGAATTAAAGCAAAACTCTAGCTAAAAATACATGAAAAGAGGATAGAAACAGGCTCTAAAACCTATAACTATATGCTCTATCAGCTTCCCGAAAACATTTTGCACATGGTTGCATCGTCGAACACCCACAACGCCATCTTATGTGAGAATTTTGCACAAGGTTTACGGGGTCCGAATGCCGATCATATAAAACGAATGATAGTGGTGAGAAATTTGCCAGAGGCTTGGTGCATTGGATTTCTTTGGAATAGTGTCGATGTCACCATAGCCAGCTTGTGCTCGGCTTGCTCTTGATCCGATTGCAAGGTTCCACCTTGTGCTCTTAAAAGAACAAGCAATCGCCCTTTTGTATGCCTTAGGGCTTATTCTCTCCTTCACGCCTCTCATCACTTTCGCTTTAACGTTGATTACACCGTCGTTCCTTCTCATTGCCCCGGTCACAAATCGACTCGGGCTTTGATGCGACCTTGTTTGAAGGACACCTCGAATATTTGCATGGGAGGAGTAGTGGGTCTTGAAAAAGATCTCTATGGTTCGAAACCAACTTTTGATTGGCTCAAACAAGTAACCAAGGACATGTTTGAGAGCTTTGAATCGTAATCGAACAATGGGGCGACGCAAGACCAAATCTAAGGAAAGTCCCTCGACTTATGAATTTGATCTACTAATTGTGTAACCCTAAAACAAGTGTTTACCCCCCTAAATAGAGGAGGCATGGAAGAAAACCCTAACTAGATAGCGGCGCGCCTAGGGCTCGTGTGCAAACGAGGCCCAGCGGCGCAAGGCCCAAAAATGACCTTTCCTTATTATAAAACCAAAGATAGTAATGTTTGATAATAGAAAGTATGCTAAAAAAGGCAATAAACATAAGTGTCCTTGGCTGTTGACACTGAACTGTCATGACAAGGCCAAGGCTCGCATGGGGTGGCATTGTAGTGTCCCAAGCATAACAAGGCGCGTTGTCGCATGCCTTGGTGAGGGAAAAGACACGAAGATGCGCGACAGGCTAGGTGGTGAACCTCAAGTTACGACATGCGGTTACGCCGAAGGACTGGCGTCCGATGTGCCAGGCAAGTCCGAGGAGGATGGTGTCGAGGTCGTGTCTTGAGGTTCCTAGATGGCTTGGGCCAAGGAGCACACAGTGACACGTGATGGCATGGAGACAAGCGTGCCATGGCCAGCAAATATGCACGACACCAAGGATTAAGTCGCGGTCGTGATGGCACTGGCTCGGGCACGAGTGACCGGACCGTCTTAGCGCAAGGTGAAACCATCGTCCTCTTATTGTGCGTCCAAGGCCGAGGTCGCATCAGGCTTTGTATATGGGTCATAACGATCTATGTCATGGTCGACCCCTAAGTGCTTTAGACTCTTTGTCAGTGCTTATCGGCTCAAGAATACAACGATTATCGTTGAATTCGATAACGCCAGCGAGCCTTTGATTAGTCCTTTCGATCACCAATTCACTAATGGGGCATTTTCCTTAGACCTTATCCCAAAGAATACTTTAATCTAGCGATTACTTCCAAGGCTTAGTGAAGGAAGGACTCTACTTGGGCGTGCTTACTTTGAATCTGCTCGTTCTCTCTCAAATTGGAGGCTAAGGTGTGCGTAAATGATATCTGCATTTTTAGTTGTGTTTTTAGGGTGTTTTTTTGTGTGTTTGAGTCTTTTTCTTTAGTTTTATGGTTTTTTTGAGTCTTTTGTGTAGCGTTTCGTATTTCCTTAAGATATGGAGTCTACATAAGCTTTGGTGGTGTTTTGTAGGTTTTGGAGCTGATTAGAGCACTTTTTAGGAAAAGGAGCAAAGACGAGGAAAAGATTAAAGAATGAAGTTCATAAAGAGGTGAAGAATCAAGTTCGAGCTAAGAAAGAAGTAGAGAAACTCGTTACCGAGCCTAAGGAGAAAGAATCAAGGCAAAACAAGGTGTAACGAACCCTATACCGAAGTTTTACTCTCAGTTACAAGCCTGTTTTCAATGCTGAACAGGGTCGATAACGAGGTTGCAGGGGTCGATAACGAGGTACACAGGTTCGGTAACGAGGTGTTGAGCAAAAGAAGTTTGAAGAATTCAGCAGAGTCTTACCGACCCTGAAGGGGTCGGTACCGAGGGTCCCATGTCGGTAGGAACACCCGAGTCTGCGCAATTAATGATATTTTTATCCCTATTATTAGTTTCCTTAAGGGGATATATCTTTTAGAAGATTTATTTCCTTATAGATAGATTAGTTTTCTCTATAAATACTCTTGTCCTAGCTTTAGAGAGGGGGGAATCATAAAAGTTGATTTAGGGTAGAAGAGAGAGGAGGCGTGAGAGGAGAAGAGGATGACGATTTTGTGGAGTTTGCTTGGAGGACAAGTTTTGTTTGGATTCGGTTGTAAGGTTCTCTTTTTCTTCTTAATTTAATTTAGTTGTCTTCAATTATCATGATTTGTGAGTAGTCTTCTCCTTCTAAGGTTGGGTTTAAACCCAACAATGATTATGCATGCTTGTTTGTGATCATGATTTGATTGTCTTTATTGCATGATTCTATTCTCTTGTTCTTAATCCTTGAAAAGAAAGTTGAAAGGGAATCTCTCATTCATTGTTGAAGCGAAAGCGGAAACTTTGAATCAGAATAGTCAACTTAGGGTATTGAAACGAAAGTTGTGCCCGATAGCTTCACCATGTAGGGATTGGACCCGGCGCGGCTCGATTGACCATGCTCATAACTTGGGTTGTTCGAATGAGAATTCCACTCTCGGATTAAGGCTAGCACGAGCTCCGAGATGCAAAGTTGTGCCCGATAGCAATCACAGTTTTCTTGGTCGCGCTCGCGGTTGTGATCCGCGACCGTGGTTCCTTGCCCTGGCTCACGCGATTGTCCTCGCCCTTGTAGGCTTCAATTGCTTTCGGATTCAACAACGCGCATCGCCACCCTTGATTCTGTCGCTTGACTCGGGCCCTTGACAGCTCGCGCGAAGAGTGGCCGCTCTTGCAAGTCAGGCTGGGTCACAGTTCAGGTCGTCTTCAAGCAAGGCGCCTTGCTCGGTGCGTGCAAGGGTTTGATCTTTGGAGAGAATATCGGAGTCGGCGTGATTGCCCTGGGGGCCGCGATCGTATTTTCGATTATTAGGTGCATCACGTGCGATTTCGCTTTGCGTAGTTTCTTCTGGACCATGAAAGGTCACTTCTTGTTCTTCAGGGATTGACTCCAACACCATAATTACGTGGATCAATTGCTCATTCCCTACGGACTGTGCCAACTATTAGTGCAAAAAAATAGCCATTATGCCCTAATTGAATGCTTCTCTTGATTCGCCCTTTGATCTTCCATTCCAAACTCCTTCTTCAACCTTGAACCTGCAAAACAATGGATATAGGGGGCGGGGTCCCCCTAATCCACCTCCAATGCCTAAGTCAAAAGAGTAGTTTATCGATTGAAAGTCGAGATAAAAGGTAAGACTTGCTAGGGAGTTCATCAAATCTGAATATGCTTACCATACATGGAGAAGACATGTATTTATAGTGGAAGAAAGGGAGTAGGGGAGATTGAAAATCGTCCCCTAGGGCCGGCCGAACTACTCAAGGCCCAACAAGTGATTTCTTGTTTCTCAATCCACGCGGAAATTCTATCTTTCGACTAAGATAGAATCTTCCACTATAGCGATTTAATTACCATAAAAAAGAAGATAAAAGCTTACTATAATAAATACCACTTTTAAATAAACGGATACCATAAGGTTTCTGTTTCGACTCTCATGGACAGTCCTCTCGACCAAAAAAAATTAAATAAATAAAAGGATAGTGTAATGAACAAAAGGATAGCGTAATGAACAAAACGATAGCATAATGAACAAATTAAAATACTTTTTAGCGGAAAATAGGTAACTATTAAATTTTATCCGCTTATAGTTTTGTATTCATGACCTCGTTATCGGTTGATTTTCCGTCAATGTAGTGTGTTTGTAATCCCATTGAAACGTTTGCAAAACTAGTGGACTTGGACCGAGTCTTCTCAAACTGAGACTCCGTTGATCGATTAGGTGATTGAAGAGCCAATCTGTGTAAACACCTCGTGTGCTCATCTCGTCAGTTTACTTTCCTTTTAATTTATGTTGTGATTCAACGAATTCTTAAGAGGCGTGTTGATTCACTATTTTTACGAGTTTGGACTCGATCTAGAACTACACATAGTCTTTATAAAAAGAACAAAGAGCAAAGCCTTAATGATACGTTGCAATTTGTCTTAAGAATTATTATTAGTATTTTTATTAATGTAAACATTTTTAAATAGAGTTTATAAACTCCTTCATGGGTTTTCTTCTCTGTTCTTTCTTGTGATGTTTTTATTGAACCGATAGGGTAGTATTATAAATATCATATATTGTTATTTCATAAATTAATCAATAAGAAAGAAGAAAATAGTTTTACCCTAATCTCCTTCTCCTTCTCTAGTCTCGTCTCCTTCACCCCTGTTCATCCCTTTACGGGTTCGATTGTTACTATTATAACTTTATTGGTAGGAGATCCTAAGGATTATCATATCAAATGGTGCTTTCATTCTTGAACTTTGCAATCCCCATGACCAACGAGGAAGAAACCTCACATGTTACAAGCAATAACATGGATATACGTGATATTCGGGAACTCCTCCAAAATCTGACATTGGAGATCTGTAATACTCGTCATAAACCGGAAGTTCAACGTCATCGAATGGAGTTATTTCTCGAGGATCGAATAGGCACTATTAGAGGTAATCCAGTGGAGAACCAAACTTTGTATGTCAAGATTCATTGGGAACATTATCTAGTTTCTTGCAACGTATTGGATCAAGTGTTTTCCGAGTTGGGAATTATAGAGGCCCTTTAGATATTAAGCCCAAAAATAGGATTTCATTCAAAAATTTGCTTCAAGAATAGAGAATCGACCATGGATGCCTTCAACTCCTTCAATGGGAGAAACATCTATGATGGATGTTGTCAAATGGAATTGTGCCTTGGCGAAGAGACATCTGAGGAGGATACGAAAGTAAGAGGATCGTCAAAAGGCTCCATGATTCTTTCTGATTCGAGCCAAGACAATAGCCAAGTGGAAGCTGCGATTGAAGACACCAACAAAGTCGACCCAACGGCGACTGCATCCCCTACCCCCGCGCCCGCAACCCCTTCGGTCTTGGAATTTCGAGCAATTGTTGAACTACATGGGGTATCTCCTAGTTGCTCAATTCCTTTAAAGTTGTACAGTTCTCTTGGTTCTACTTATGTTGACCGAGTTGTAGACTATAAATGGATGGGTGAGGAAATGGCTCGTTGTTTTACAAATTCAATGGAATATGCATTGCTTCGGTTGCTATTACTTTATTCCCTTACGATAAGAGCAAGATGGATTTTCAACATACTAAAACCATGTTGGAGGAATCCACTGCGATGAAAATTGCTACTCGTCATATGTTTGGAGCAATGGACATTTTTGTTACTAAATTTGCATGGGTTCGCTTATGTCATTTCATTTTTTATCCCGGTATATGATGCTTCCGCGTTCATGATTTCTCTTCCTGATTTCCAACTTGAGGACAAGATAATTATCAACGGGGGAGAATTGATACGGTACAAATAAATAATGAGTATGAATTGAAGATCGCCTGACAATCTTGAACAAAGAGAACAATTAATGTCACATAAAACAAACGACAAGGCCCGAGAACGAGCTAGTACGTACCTCGTTGCATATTTATATATATGTTGCGTATGTAGTACTATTGTAACTTATAACTGATAAATTCATAATATATACTACTTTAATTAATTCACATCTTTCACATATATATCCACCCTTTAATCTTGTACGTATGGGGTAGCTGGCCGGGTTAATTAGAATGCAGCAGCCGTGGCGGCACCCTCGGCAGCAGCACCCCCAGCAGCGGCTGCTGCAGCGGGTTGGGTGGCAGGGCTGCTGTCGGTGGCCTCGGAGGGGTTGTAGGGGTTGCTTCCGGCGGCATCAGTGGGGCTGTTGCTAGCGTTGTTCATTCTCAAGGTGTTCTTGACTGCATCAGCTGCACCTTGTGCCGTATTCTTCACTTGCTCTCCTCTCTATATTAAATTAAGCAACAGTTTCAAAAAAGAATGTTGTTGCAAATTTTATATACATTTGTGATTTGTCCTAACACTATATGTGTCAATCGGTTACAAGTCGATTAGTTAAGGTTTTTTTTTTTTGCAAAAAACTACCTTTTAAGACAAGTATTTGTGAAGAAAGGACCTTTTAAAAAAAATTAAGCAAAAACACCTTTTATAATACAAATACTTAAGTTTAACCACCTTAAGATCTTTTCCGACGAAATTTTGCCTAAGTAAGACCAAAATGCCCTTTCAAATTTATTTTTCACTAGTATAAAGACCAAAAAAATTTATTTTTTATACATATTCAAATTTATTCAAAAAGGGATTGCAGCATAGCTTGTTGCTTGGCTCCCGTCCAATTTTTTGGTTCATATTGAAAATGAGTCTGATTTTTTTTTCATTTAATAGTTGTAATATGTATAAAAAATGAAAATAAAATAAATTTTAAAGGATATTTCAGTCCATCTAGGATAAAATGTCACCGAAAAATAACTTAGGGTGATTCATAGGTCAAAATGGAAGCTCATCAAGATAAAATTAATTAGATTTTGATAGTGTTGATCTCTATTGCTTGTAGGAGTGAGAAAATATCCGATTCGTCGATCCGACCAATCCAATCTGATAAAGTTCGAATATGAATGAATATCAAAAATTTATATCCATATCCGATTCAATCTAGGAATTTTTCCGGATCATCTGATTGGACAAAGGTCGGGATTTTGAGGTAACGGGATATCCGGTATTATATATGTTTTCGGAAATATGAATATTAAGTAGTATAGATATTTTAAGGAGTATTTTTGTAAATTTCAACTTATCAAAGGTTCGTCCCTTAATTGTGTTAACTTTCTCTTAGAATTCAACCATATTGAAAGTTATATGTCGATTTGGTATATTAATTGAACCTAAACGCAAAATAGGTAAAATATTTTTTCAAAATGGATAATTTCGATATCGGTAGCGGATATCTGATCCAAATGAATATATCTTGTCGTATTAGTTTGGATGCATACTTGTTTGACACCTTGACCTAAAACCCTCCCAAAGAAATTAAGTTCGACACCTTAATCATGTCTCTACCGGTGCTTGCTATGTCCAGGTTACCAATGATTTCGTTTTTGATGGCTTTTAGTCTTTTTGTTTTGACTTGTTGGTTTTCTTTCCCGAATTGGGTGGTATGGTTTTGCGCTTTCTTGAGTTTGGTCCACAAGAGAGGTAAGCTTCATTATGTTTCTACATGAAATGTTTATCAGAAATGGTTGTGATCGTAGGATCGTGGATGAAAATTAATTCTGATGGTTCGGTTCGTGCTGATGGAACTGTTGCTGTTGGTGGAGTAATACGAGATAGCGACGGCTAATGGCAGGTAGGCTTCGTTTATTATATAGGTATTTGTATGGTTCCCATGGCTGAGTTATGGGGTGCCCTTCAGGGCCTTCGTTTAGCCTGGAATAGGGGTTACAGGAGGGTTTGCTTGGAATTAGATTCACAACTGGTGTGTCTCCTTGTAAGTAAGCATGTGGATCATTATCACCTCCTTTTTAGCTTGGTATCTCAGTGCCAAGACTTCATTAGAAGGAACTGGGTTATCCAGATCGGTCATATTTATAGAGAAGCAAACTGTGTTGCTGATCATTTAGCTACTCTACCTTTTTCTTTTAGCTTAGGCTTTCATGTATTATTTGACCCGCCGGAAGGTGTTATTTCAATGCTTAATGACGATGTAAGGGGTCGGGATATCACCGTTTACTGACTACTTAGCCCACTTTCTTTATTATTAATAAAATGTCTTTTTGAGGGACAGAGAGTATTGCCTCTCCTTCCAAAAAAAAAAAAGAAATTACTTTATTATGCATAAGGCTGCGCGCTCCTAGTGATTCTCTTATTATGTATAGTTTGACTTTCAACGTTTATTATAAGTCAAATTAAAGTGACCTTCTGCCTAGTTAGGAGTTTTAGTCTCCAAGAGATTTCTTTATTTTGTACGTCCATTTATCATTTTCTACTGCCCTATATTATGTCCATTGGCACCTAATTCTAGGTAAGTTACTCGTCTATGTTTCTTTTACTTTAGTTATTATCTCAGTAAAAGATTCTCAGAGTTAATGCTGGATAATGCCTTATAATTAACATTTTTTTATGTTGGCAGGAATATTGTGCAACAATCGATCTGAATATTCTGATATTTGAATTACAAAATTAACTTTGTCAAATGACATCAGAGTTTGCTTCAAGTATATTGACTTTAAAAATGACCAGGTATAGCTTCTGATTTCTATTCATATTTATTCAATTAGAGGATTCAAGAAAGTTTTTTTACAAAACTAGATTATTGCACTGAAATATGACGATGAATGGGTATGTGTATTGTCATTTTAAATTATTGTGTGAATTCTTCTATTGATGTGTAGTATTCCAATTTATTTGAATTTTATCTTATGATAAGCGTATTAGCTCAAATGGTAGAGTATTTTACTTATAAAATAATGATATGGGTTTAATCCACATAGGCTATTTAATGATCTTTTGATGACATGTTTTTATTGGTCATAACAAGTGATGATATTTAATGACACACTTTTTTTGTCTTTGATGACAATATTTTTGTTAACTAAAAAGTGTCATCCACAAAAAAGTGTTATCGATGACACACTTTTTGCATTTGATGACAATATTTTTGTCATCAAAAAATTTGCCTTGATGACACTTTTTACCTATGATAACAATTCTTACCTTTGATGACACTTTTTTGTCATCAAAGCTTTTGATGATGTTTTTTTATCATCAAAAAAATATCATCAACGTATTTGATGACAATTTTTTGTCATCAAATGCCTTGATGACAATTTTATGTCATCAAGTATCATCAAAGAGCCTTTTGATGACGGTCAATATTGGTCAATGGTCGGTCAACAACCAAGTCAACTTAGTTGACCGAGTCAACTAAGTTGACTCGGTCAATGTTTTACTAAAATCATACTAGTTGGTCAATGTTTTAATAAGTTGACCGAGTCAACTTATTAAAACATAACTCTCAACTAATATGCTATATATTATACTATTTTTAAAACTATTTACTAAAATCACCCTCTACTAATGAGTTTACTATAAATACTATATATTAAAACATAACTCCCAACTAGTATGCTATATATTATACTATTTTTAAAACTATTTACTAAAATCACCCTCTACTAATGAGTTTACTATAAATAGTATATGCCCTATGTGTTATACTAATAATGACCTTTGTTGCCCTTGGGAAATTGAGATGTTGGTTTCAGATATCTTAGTTTCGCTTCCAGAGTTTGAAACTGTTCGTCTATTTCATGTACTATGATTGATAAAATTGCAAAGTTGGGCCACATTATCCCTAATGAACATCTGTTGAGTCATTCAGAACTTCAGGTTCTCATCCGTAAGGATGCTCTAGGTCGTCCTTGGTAAGAAGGACCTCCTAATTCTTACATTTTCAAAAAAAAATACTCCCTCCGTTATAAAATATTTGTCATTTTAGATCATTTCAAACTTATTAAGAAAAGTAGTTAATTGAAATATATAAACCTATTTATTATTCTATTTTGTTTTAATTTCCAATGTTACTACTAACAAATTTTCCCTCATTTAAAAAATAATAAATACAATGGCATAATTGTAAAGTAGATGATAAAAAATTTAAAATGACCAACATTTTATAGCAAAAAAAAAGACTAAAATGAAGGGAGTACTAGTAATGACCTGAGTCTGGCCTGCGGCTTCGTGGCCGTCCCTCAAGAGTTGCTGGCTGTTGCTTTCGTTGTGGGTTGCCATTATTAATTATTTGATTGCTTGATCAATTCAAATACTTGTTCAGATTGATAATATCTGAATTGTGTTGAATTCTCCTCTAGTTTGTAGGTATAAATTCAGTTCCTATTTCTGGGCATTGTGCTTAATTGTACGCCTTCATTCATTGATTGCTCTATATTAATTCTCTCCCACTCTGTGGCCTTGGATTAAACTACCCATTTTCGGTACAGAAACTGCTGGTTATGAAACTTTCAAATTGATCGGATTATTTACATTTCTTTAATTCGTGATGCGCTATTAATTTGGTTGACCATCAATTTTAATACAGTACTAGTTATCAAAGTAGGAGTATATACCTATATATGACTCTTTCGACAAAAAAAAAAAACTATATATGACTCCGAGTCATGGTCGCATCCACATCATCGTCTAGCTAGGGTTCGTCATCATCAGAGGAAGACCTGTCAATCGGGTCGGGGCGGGCAAGTTTGGGTTCGGTTTAAATCATGTTCCGGTTCGTTATGGGTCACGGGTTTTCGATCGGGTCGGGTTGACCAGCGGGTCTAAAATATCCTTTTTTCTTATGATTATTAAAATCAATTTTTAATTAAATAATAATATTTAATTATAATATATTATTTTCATTTATTTTAATAATAAAATATATTATAAGTTTCAAAATAAATTTAAAAAATTCTATAAATATACTAAATCAGTCAACATAACGGATTTCGGGTTCTATCGGGTTCGGTTTATTTTGGGTTTCGTGTTCAAATTTTCGGGTCTTGACCCTAAAATTATCGGGCGGATCGGGTCGGATCAGGTTAGCGGATTAGGTCAGTTTTTGACACCACTAACCAGAGGGCTTAAATTAACTCATTTATGGTTATAAATTTTATAAACGATTTTTATGCCCATAATAATACGAAGTGTAACAATTAATAAAAAGATAAATTAAAGAGCTTTTTCAATTAATGAGGTCAAAATTAATAGCCCAATGCCTAGTTAGAAGAGAAAATCCTAACCCTTGTTTGGTTCGCTATTTAAAGACTTCCTCAGATGAATAAAAGACGGATTGATTTTTTTCCATGTAAAAACTTATTCTCATTTTGTTGAATTTCTACCCCTTTTGCACTAACTTTTTATGCAAAAACATTTGGCGCCATCTGTGGGAAAAGAAGAATCGTTCCATGTAAAAATCCACCATGTCCGCCTCTCGACAACCCAGTCCAAAGAAGTCAATTCAGGCAAAGAGGATCCAACAACAGTTAGGACCACGACAATATGAACGCAACGATCAAGAAAAAAGACAAGGGGCACAACATCACAATCAACAGACCGTGTAGAGGCAAGGAGCGAACCGTAAGAAAAAGACACGCTCAACACCGGGGCAATGCCAAGCGCGAAGACATTGTTGAGGATCAAAATCAAGCGGACAACAAGCGCGTTCCCTAATGTTGGCACAAATTCGACGAACTTCTCCGGACAAACAATCGACAGCGGAGAGTCACAGAAAGATGGAGCAATTCGTGAGCGTGATCTCGAAAACAAGCCTGGACGAGACACCAAGACCAATCGAGCAGGTGGGACTACATGACAAGGATGGAGGTCAGCGCGAGAAGATGAGAATGTCCGGGGCAACGAAGCTGAGATAAAAAAAGCAAACAATTTGGTCATCCCTAAGAATCGATGCGTAACTAATGATATTGCGACGCCTCGTTCGAAATCCACAATTATCGGATCGAGATGCAAGAGACATTGGAAAGAAGATCAAGTGCACTTGCTTCTTGTTCACACACCACGCTTGGAAAGCCGTCCTAAGTGGGTCGAAATTGCGTCTCAAAAGGTTTTTGTGCGTTTCGCATGAAGAATTACTAACCAGACTTTCGACCAATGGTTTGATAGATACAATTGTCGGAATAAGAGGATCCACATATCTCTATAAAGCTGACGAGATGAACTACAAATCATCTTTAGACACCAAACTTAGAAACTATCAAGAAAGAGGGTGAAAAGTCATCCCCAGTCCGTTGCATGGATACATACGATAGCTGACGTTTGGGACATCATTCAGGAACTACAAAAGTCAAATTATGAGCCTTATAAAGATGGAAAGATGAGAAAATCATATACACTTCGTCTTTCGGTGTCGAACCTAGAAACGCACTCGTGCAAGTCCAGAATCACAAATCACGCCGAACATCCATGCTCTCGCGACAACATCACGCTCATGTCTTGCAAGAGCTCGTTCAGAGGCTACGTTTTCCAAATCAATATGACTCAGAAGGCGTTGGGAATTAAAAGTGTGATTTGCATCTCATATTCCGGAATAAAATCTAGAATCTTGCTCGAAGTAGATCATAATTGAGCGCGAACACAATGCAAGGAAAAGAGTAAGGTTTTACGAAGAGATTACGATATGGCTAGGGACGCGACCGGCAGAAGCTGGAAGCAAGATTGGAAGGGCATTCCCGTCCACTGGAACATCGCTCGTTAAGGGAGTTTTATATTTTTATGTTTTTATGTTTCACAAATTTGTTTAGGTAGATGAATTATTTGCATGAAAAGAATGGACGAACACGTAAGACTGCATGGATGTACACGAAAGCGTGCGATCCGTCTCGCCTAACGTATACGAAAAGGCCGACGAGGTCACGAGCTAAATGAAGCCTTGTTTGCTTGATTGTGTTTATGTAGTCTTGTGATGTTTGTTTGCTTGATTGTGTATGTGCATTCTTATATTTGTTGTTTGTTTGTTTGATTATGTCTATGTAGTCTTATGTTGGTTGTACAAATTGCTTGTTGGTACGCAATGAAACGAGAAAGGTCTTAAACGAAAGATTCGATTGACATCTGACTGATATCCAAACAATGCTTAAACGATATACGAAAGACCGATGAGGTGCGAGGAGAAACATAGGGGCAAGAATGTCGAAGGGTTCCAAGACGTGAGTGCTAAGCAACGCCAGTGTACGACCACCGAGGGACACCACGAAAGAAGTGGAAGGCTAAATGCCGAATGAGCGAGAATGACGGTGCAAGAATGTGTGAGCTAAGAAAATTGGACAAAAGGGAGGCACCTCGAGCATGGAGCACAACAAGCTTGAGGGGACTCTTCGCTTGAATGTCACAAGTATCCAAGAAAGAGACGGAATGGAGGTACTCTTTTTCCTTTTGGTGATTTTTTCCCACGTGGTTTTCTCGGAAAAAGGTTTTAACGAGGCTTCGACATCCATCATCTCCGTCATTCCCCGGAGTGCTAGTGAGCGACAGCGAAATATGACGACAAGAAGAATACAACCGACTCAACGACGTCACGGACGAGTTCAAATGCTCGACATTGAGCTACTATGGTTGGACATTTGAAAGGCAATTTGTGAACTTTTTTATGCCCATAATTAATAGAAAGTATAATAAAAATTAAAAAGTTAAATTAAAGGGTTTTTCCAATTTAATGACGCCAAAATAAAACTAGTCCCCTTTGGTTCGTTATTTAAAGACTGCCTCAAATGAATGAAAGACAGATTAATTTCTTTTCAACGTAAAAACTTGTTCTCTTTTGTTGAATTCCTACCCCCTTTCTACTCTTAACTTTTTAGGCAGAAACAAATTTTATAAAAAGGTTCATAAAAAATTGATTTTGATTCATAGGTAAGATTATATTTTTTGCTATCAACCGAGGCCAAGTACTTCTGATTTTGTTGTCCTTATTGCTCAAGATGCAAGTCATACGATTAATATATGGATCGTTACGTAACAGATTAAATAACAGCTCGTAACAAACAGAGTCTCAGTAATTATATCGATATAAACCAAATAAACCGATGATATGAATAACATGAATCAAACAAGATGATTTTGGATTGTTCCTAGTAGACAAAGAATTGCCAGAAAAGCAAGAAACCCTAGCGTGCTGGACGACGGGGCCATGGCTGCAGCTGCGGAGCTCCTCTCACCTGAATTTCCTGAACTGCTTGTTGAGCCTGCACCATTAAGTATCGATCGATCATTTTGATAATTACTACTCCTAGTGCGTTTTATTTCTCCAATTTTGCTTAACTTGGTGCATATTATAGGCATGTCAATTTGACCCCAAATAGTTTGGATTTGGAATTATTTATGAATCGATCAGAAGGTAATTTTGGTTTGCAACCTAAAAAAGTGTTTTAAGTAGTATATATGTAGGTACCCATAAGACAAGCAATGGGATTGACACGCTGGCCACATCTCCCGGGCAACTCCTGGGCCTCGTCTGTGTTGATCCCGGCCCTCTGAGCTTGCCTAGCGCCCTTGATACTTATCAACTTACAAAGGCACTCGGGGTTGTCGTTGACCACCAACTTCAAAGGGTTGCAACAGCTGTCAGCTGGTGGGTCCCGGGTTCCATTTAGGAAACTCAAGCACGGGAGCAGCTGCCTTACGCACGAGGACGCGTCCTGAGCTCCACAACCAGAGCTCAGGGCAAAGATGGAGGCTAATGTCATCAACAAAGCAGCCTGCAACGTTGTGTTGAGCTTCATTTTCTCTATAGCCCGCTTTCAAAGTGACTAGGATATATGTATGTTTTGAATTATGTTAATTTATCTAAATGAAAGGCATGGCTTTATATATATTGTGTGTACGTGATAGGATAGATTATACTATTATATATATAAGGTTGGTGATCTAACTTTAGTGGTAGGATGGGCTGACTTTGTAATTATGGTGCCGTCCTCTTTTCTGATCATTTGGACAAAATTCATACCATGCTTGCTTAAGATAGAAATATTTGTGTTGTAGTTGCTGTTCAACAACCGCTAGCAACCACCGGTTTCCAGTTTTTTTTTTCGTTCTAAATTTTTGAATGGGAAATTTATAGGTTAACGATATACTCTTTGGATGCATCCCTAATGAACTCGTGTATGTTTCAAAAAATTAACAAAACACCCGAACAATGAAGACTAGAAACTCGAGATTTCAACTTTCAACCATGCAAAAGTAGCATTTAATGTTTATAGATAGCTTATTTTGTTTTCTTTTTTTTTGTCGAAGTGCTTTATGTTTGTTTTTTTGGGAAAAGGAGAGACGACACTCTTTGTCCTCTCAAAGAGAAATTTTATTAAAAACAAAAGAAAAAAAGGTTAAGTAGTATGTAAGCATGGGATAGCCACACCCCTAACATCATCAACAAGTAATAAATAAATCCCCTCAAGTAGGGCAAACAATACATGCAAACCAACAAGCAAGAAAAAACAAAGAAAAGCAAGATGATCCACCAAACAGTTGGCTTCGCGGTACACATGTAGAAGATGGACTTGCCCATTCCTTCTCAAAAAGCCTTGGTATTGCGAGACCAGGCTAGCCAGCGGATGGTGCTTCAATCTCCTTTCTGATGAGATCAACGATTAATTTGGAATCACACTCTAAAACCCCCTACAGATATTGCTTCTCCTAAGTGAGATGACAATCCTGCAAAATATCACATAACTCTGCCATAGAAACGGAACAACAACCAATATTATAGACGAAACCTGATACGCTAAGACTCCTAACGTACCAAGGAATATTGAACCAAGAAATCGGGAAGTGAATGGGCGCGTAGCCCGGGGTCGAAGGAGACGAAAGGAAAGAGGAGTAGACAGAGGATTAGGGCAGAAGAGTTTATTTCTTGGATAAAATCTCAACTTAGCTTACAATGGTTTATATAAGCTATGCCCTACCGGTTCAATAAAAGCGACTCAGGAAAGAACCGGAAAGAAAACCTGAGAAGGGAGTAATACTCCTCTTTAAAAATTACATTAATTTAAAACAATAATAAATTAAAACCCTAAAAGAACTAAAATTAATCTCGGAATCGGATCGGGACCCGACGCTGGCGCACGGGTCTAGAGCTCGGCCCGCTTTGCTGATTTGCATCCGTATCAATTACCCCCCCCCCCCCCCGTGAGAATCTGCTTGTCCTCAAGCTGAAGATCGGGGTAAGATTCAAGTAGTGTGTCCCGCGGTTCCCATGTCGCATTTTCTACTGTACCGTCGTCCCAAACCACCTGCCATTCAACTGTGGGACGTCCGTCGACAAGCACGTGACGTTTGGCAATAGCGCGCACCGGTTTCGACACCGGCCGATCGTTGAGAAATTCGTTCGGAAATGCCGGTTGCACCACTTGCTCGGTCGATGTTACAAAAGGCCGTAAAAGAGAAACATGAAATACGTTGTGGATCTTAGCATTGTCCGGCAGCACTAACCGATATGCAACCGGGCCAATCCGTTCAATGACCTTGAATGGCCCGTAGAAACGGCGACTGAGTTTTGCAGAAAGCGGTCGAGCCACCGAATTCTGACGGTAAGGCTGGAGTTTCAATAAAACCAAATCTCCCACCTCAAACTGAAGATCCCTGCGATGAGAATTAGCTTGAGCTGCCATGCGTTGTTGCATTTTTTGTAAGTTTTGTTTCAGTGAGTCAATAAGCTGGTCGTGCTCACGGATGGTTCCTGCGGCCGCGGATGTCGCCGCGGATGGCATGGTGCAGCGAATCAAGGGAGGCGGTGTTCGGCCATACAGAGCTTGAAACGGCAACATACGAAGGCCCTCATGAAAAGTACAATTCAGTGCAAGTTCAGCCCAAGACAAAAAATCAGCCCAACGCTTTGGTCGGCTATGCGTGAAGGCCCGAACATATTGCTCAAGGCCTCGGTTGCGGACCTCTGTTTGTCCGTCAGTTTGCGGGTGATAGGTTGTACTGTGCTTTAAAGTGGTGCCGCTTAAGCGGTGGAGCTCATGCCAAAAAGCACTAGTAAAGATGGCGTCCCTGTCAGATAAAATCTGAGATGGAATCCCATGATGCTTGACAACTAATTCAACAAATAAGCTAGCGACTTTAGGTGCATCATAAGACGGTCCCAGCGGACCAAAGTGAGCGTATTTTGAGAGACGATCCACCACTACCAAAATAGTAGAAAAACCCTTAGACGGCGGTAATCCCGTAATGAAGTCCATTGAGACCTCGTCCCAAACTGCCGTCGGCACGGGAAGGGGTTGCAATAATCCTGCTGGTTTCTTTGTACTGTACTTGGTAGATTGGCAAATTAAGCAAGCATCAACAAAATTTTTAACATCTCGACGCATACCTGGCTAACAGAAAACTTCGGCTACCCGAAGGAATGTCCTATCGATGCCCGGATGGCCTACGCTCGGAGAGGAATGAAATTCTGTCAGGACATCTGATTTCAAAGACGACGAATTGCTTAATACTAGCCGATGATCATAATACAACACACCGGCGTGGACGCGGAAAGGCGGCGGCAAGTCCCCGTCCGTGGCGCGCGTGTGGAGCTCGAGCAAGTCCGGCGCCGTGCCATTCTCGGCGTGAATCCGCTGCAGTAGTTCCGGCATTGGGCTAGAAAGAGCCAGAAACTGATTGATATCAGTACTATCATCTATCATCTGTCGGGAAAGCGCATCAGCCACTTTATTACTAGCTCCTGTTTTGTATTCAATCCGGAATTTGTACCCCATGAGCTTTCGGATGAAAAATTGTTGATCCGGCGTTTGAATGACCTGGTATAAGAGTTCCTTGAGACTCTTTTGATCTGTGCGTATAAGAAACTCACGGCCCAATAAGTATTGATGTCATTTCTGAACGGCAGACACAATGGAAAAAAGTTCCCTGTGATAGGCAGATGATCCCCTACGTCGAATGCCCAGAGTCTTGTTGAAGAAAGCAATCGGATGTTCATCCTGAAGCAAAACGGCCCCAATGCCGTGATCCGACGCATCTGTTTCGATGACGAAATCCTTAGAGAAGTCCGGCAGCTGTGAGATTGGCGGTGTAAGCATAGTTTTCTTAAGAAATTGAAACGCATCATCAGCAATAGGAGACCAAGAAAACTTATCTTTTTGAAGCAGAGAGGTCAGCAGGGCTGCCAAAGAAGCGTAATTCCGAATAAATTTTCGGTAATAACCGGTGAGGCCCAAAAACCGCATAATTGACGGACAGTCTTCGGTGTAGGCCATTCGGCCATGGCTGACAACTTGTTCGGATCTGCGAGCAGCTTGCCAGCGGATACGATATGGCCCAAATACTCTACTTTTGTCGTTCCGAAGGCGCATTTAGAGCTCTTGACATAGAAATAATTTGCCTGCAGAATCTGGAACACCGTGTCAATATGCCTCAAATGAAGATCCAAAGACGGGCTGTAAATCAATATATCGTCAAAGAAGACGATCACAAAATCCCGTAGATACTCAGCAAAGATGTTGTTCATAGCCGCTTGAAGCGTGGACGGTGCGTTAGTTAAGCCAAACGGCATGACAAGAAATTCAAAGTGGTCGTCATGAGTGCGAAATGCTGTCTTATATATATCATCAGAGTGCATCCGAATTTGGTGGTATCCAGAACGCAAATCAAGCTTAGTAAAATAAACAGCTTTCCCCAGTTCATCAAATAATTCGTCAGCAGTGGGGATCGGGAACTTATCTGTAACTGTGGCCGTATTCAGAGCTCTGTAGTCAACAGAAAAGCAGAAGGACCCATCTTTCTTTTTGACAAGCAGTACCGGAGAAGAAAATGGACTTGTACTGTGCTGAATGATACCCTGAGATAACATATCCTGCACCTGTCGCTCAATTTCAGACTTCTGAAAGTAAGGATAGCGGTAAGGGCGGACGTTCACCGGCTTTGTGCCCTGATGCAGATGAATGCGGTGATCCCAAAGGCGACGAGGCGGAAGGCCATTAGAAAGCCGAAAGACAGATTCATGAAGCCGTAAAATAGTGAGAATATCGATGTGGACCTCAGGCGGAAATTCCACCGCGGTTGGGGCGGTGTCGGGCGTCAACGATGATACAACAACCATTTCAAAGCAAGCTTCGACGGTTTCAGAATCATATAAGGCTTGTAGCGTGTTGAATGAAATCAATTTCGGCCCTTGGCGATCGCCCGACAATGAAATCGGACGCCCATCCAACACAAATTCCATCGTTAATTTGGCATAATCATGAGTAACTTTGCCAAGCGTTTGTAACCACTGCACGCCGAGGACAATATGTGGGCCATGAATCTGCAAAACGAAAAGATCAACAGCAAAATCGTGTCCTTGTATAACCAACGGAGTTGCAAGACATTTATGATTGCAAATGAGGGACTCACCGTTACCAACGTATACTCGGAATGGCGGAATAGGAGTTAATGGTAAGCGGAGCTCTTCCGTTACATTAGGATGGACAAAATTGTGAGTACTGCCCCCGTCTATCAGAACCTGAATCTGCTTTTCTCGGATGGAACCAATCAACTTCAACGACTTCGGATTGGTAAACCCTTCCATAGACCACACGCTGGAAACATCGCCCGACACTACAAGAGGTTCGTCCCCTAGAATCGCCTGCTCTTCTTCATCATCAGAGTCATGTGTCCCGAGTAAGGCTAAAAATCGGTGTTTACAGCGATGCCCTGCAGTGAATTGCTCGTCGCAATTCCAACACAATCCTTTTCGACTACGCTCCGCGCGTTTCGCTTGTGACAAGCGCCGAATCGGCAGCTTAGGCGCCTCAGCCGTGGCAGCTGGTGGGGTCGGAGTATTAAGCGGGGCCATGGAACCGCTAGCTGGGGTGGTGGCCGGTCTAAACGGCGTAGGAGTCCATCGTCGTGCAGCCTGTTGAGCCGTCACAGTATCGTCAAACGAGGCCGATAATTCCCGAGCGAGAGCAAAGGCCTGAGCCAGGGAAACTGGGTTCCGCAGGTTGAGTTCCCGTTTAATAGGTTGCTTCAATCCAGCTTTAAAGAAAGATATCAAAGTAGGCTCGGCTAGCCCTGTAACTTTATTTAAGAGAGCTTCAAATTCAGACTGATAGGCCAGCACAGTAGAACGCTGCTGCAACCTAGATAAGAGACCAACGTAGTCTTCATAATACTGAGGGTCGAAACGCTGACGAACATCCTGAAGAAATTATTGCCAGGTGGCTCCCATAGTATTCAGTCTGTAATAGCGATACCAGTCCGACGCCGGATGATCAATCAGAAGACCTACGAGATTCAAGCGATCAAAATCAGCAGTATGAAAATAATTGTAATAGGCTTGAATTTTAAAAATCCATCCCTGAGGATCGGAGCCGTTGAAGCGTGGCAGATCAATGCGGATCCGCGGAATATTCGCGTGCCCTGGCGGAGCACGAATCTCTACGCCGGCATTCTCCGCTTGGGGAACGGCCTGGATTTGGCCCTGGAGTGTGTCGGGCATGGCGACGATCGGTGGGGGCTGTAGTCCCAAGGCACGCTCGCCGGGTACGGGCAATAACCCATCACCCCCGACACGCGGCTGAGCAGCAGCGGCGGCTAGGGCATGATCCTCGGCCCGATAAACGGGATCGAGGGCGGCGGTTTGGAGCGCCGCGGCATGGGCTTCCGGTTGGCGTTGCCCTAGCGGTTGAAGGTTCGCCCCGGTGGCTGGCGTTGGTTGACCGTTTAAGATGTCGAAAACGGTATCGGTACGGATCCGAGTTGCCTCTTGTTGACGAAGAGTAGTGTCTAGGGTTTCCATCATACGCGTCAACGCGGAATGCATTTGCGTTTGGCCTTCGGCGATACGAGCGAGTACCGCTGCCATGGGGTCGGACGAACTGTCGTCGTTGGAACCCATTGAATCGAGTTCGAACAGAAAGCACCAATTGATACGCTAAGACTCCTAACGTACCAAGGAATATTGAACCAAGAAACCGGGAAGTGAATGGGCGCGTAGCCCGGGGTCGAAGGAGGCGAAAGGAAAGAGGAGTAGACAGAGGATTAGGGCAGAAGAGTTTATTTCTTGGATAAAATCTCAACTTAGCTTACAATGGTTTATATAAGCTATGCCCTACCGGTTCAATAAAAGCGACTTAGGAAAGAACCGGAAAGAAAACCTGAGAAGGGAGTAATACTCCTGTTTAAAAATTACATTAATTTAAAACAATAATAAATTAAAACCCTAAAAGAACTAAAATTAATCTCGGAATCGGATCGGGACCCGACGCTGGCGCACGGGTCTAGAACTCGGCCCGCTCTGCTGATTTGCATCCTTATCAAAACCACTGACCCAACGTCCTCGCGAATGACACCCAATGTGGTAGCCATACCGTCTTGGTTCACTGATCCATTAATATTAACTTTAATCTAGCATGGGTTTAGACATTTCCATGAGATATCGTCCCAAACTCGCATGGGGGTTTCGAAGTTCTTGCAAAGAGACTTAACAACACTATAATAATCACTAACTTGACCCATTATGAAATTACCTCGATCGAAGTTAGTAGACTCATTTTAAAAAACTTTCAAATTTCTCCACTTTCAGGTCCATCGAAGGGCAGTTGCAAAAACATCACACCACTCCCCAACCGAAAGAACATGTCGTCTTTCAAGCAAGTTATATCTAACCCAAACCAGGAATGGTGCCTGCATAAAAGAAGGGTCTTGATTGGTAGATAAACATTCAGCCACATTTATCTCACAAACCTGCATTCTCTGAATAAGTGGGCCTCGGTCTCGTCCTCCTCTAAGAAATAAGGACAAAGCGCCACCGTCGTAAAATGTCTTCTTCTCCACTCGCAATTTCAGAGGACTCCTCCCCTCAAGTCTTCAACTTCTTCACAGTTTTTCCAAGTCATGGACTTCTGAAGCAAAACTCAAGTTGTGGACTTTTCTCAAGTTTGGACCCATCAAAACATCACATTCTAACATCTTGAGTTATGATTTGTACTTCTTTCTTCATTAGAGTCAAAGAAGAGAAATCACATTTAGGAGAAGAAACACTTGACTTAGCCAATAAGGACATTTTTTCAAGCTTTGTTTGGCTACGATTTTTGTGCCAAAATTTTGGGAAGAATGCCCATCCTTTGCCTTGGGAACACTGTTTGTATGCTCGGATGTAGAGCCCTTCAACGCGTCCGAGTGGGACGCGGCTACAACCCTCCAAACCTCCTTTGCCTTTCTCAATGTCCGTGCTTGGTCTCTTAGTACCTGGTCCTACAACGCTTCTTGGGGCAAAAATTGTAGAAGAGTAACTATCCTTCTATCATGATTAAACGTATTAGTATTAAGCATGCAATCATGTACAGCCTTATTATCAAACAACATCCATCTACCAAGAAATATATGAAGTGCATTCCATCCACATCACACAAAAATTCATCATTATAAGTACCTATGGAAACACAAACTAAGCACTGGGGAGTTACTATATTAGGTCCATCTGAATCATTACTTCCTTTCAAACCATAACAAATAGCCCTAGGTGTTGTTTTTAATTAAAGGTGATCAAACACTTTAGCATTACTAATGTTATAGGAAATACCTCCATTTGTTATCATGGATAACACTTGATTTCTTACTGTACACCTCCATCTAATCAAATCATAGTGCCTCTTGGATAGTCAACACACTCATATAAACTACGCATACCAGAAGTTCAAAATTTTTAGCTTCAAACACCTCAATGTCCTCCTCATAATATCTCCAATTAGATCATCTCAAAAATAATATCTACCTGACTAAGACATTTGATGGATCATCTTATTAACAAATCTCAAGCTCCTTTTGTTAAAGGTAGGAGCTTAGCTGACAATATCCACCTTGTTTAAGAGTTGCTTAGGAAATATAACCAAACAAGAACTTCATCAAGATCTATTCTTAAGGTGGATCTACGCAAGGTCTTAGACACATTTTCTTGGGATTTAGTTTTCCAAGTACTTAAGGGACTCATAATTCTTCTTGTCTTCGTCTCTTTGGTCATTGAGGCGATCTCAACTACCTTTACTTTATTTTCATGAATGGTCATATGCATGCACTCTTTAGAGGCAGAAAGGGACTTCGTGAAGGAGAACCGTTTTCTCTGCTCCTCTTTTTCTTTTGCCTTGACTACCTCTTTCGCCTCTTATGTAATATCTAGCTATCAACCCAAGCAAATATAATACCTACATCAATGATGTGGCATGGGCTGAACTTGAGCAAATATTGTCTAACTCATGCTTTCAATGGGGGCACTATGCTTTTTCACTAAAGTATCTTGATAACCGCCTGTATCTAAGTGTGAGCCACTATGCCCCACTTATTAAGAAGATTAGCGACAACATCAAATCATGGGATGGGGTTTAATTGTCTTTTCTTAAAGAGTCAAGCTAATTAGATTTTTCATCTAAGGAATCATAAAGTTTTGGGTCTCAATCATTCATTTAGAGAAGGCAATAATAGGACCCATTGTTAGACTATGCCAGAATTTCCTATAGAAGATGCCTAGAGTAGCTTAGGGCGACTTGTGGTTGCAAAAAGAAGTGGGTCGACAAGGCCTCAAAGGTCTAAAAACTCGGAATGGTGTTTTCACGACTAAGATCCTTTGGGACATTTATTCGCAAAAGAATACTCTCTAGATTCAATGGATCCGCTAACATCATCTACAAGTAACAAACATGTGGCATTGGGCCATCGAAGACCAAGACTCGCCCCTTAGTGGCCCGTCCTTGTCCAAGACAACCTAGTCAACCTTGAGGTATTGTGGGACAAACCATTTCCCAGCTTATCATCGCAATTGTTCAGGACAAATTTCACATTGGGCTCGCTTATGAAGTCTTTCAGCAATTGTCCCTTGTGGTCTGGCACCGATGGATCACTTCAAAGCATGCCTTTGTGCTTTGGAAATCAGCATTTGGCGGGCTCCCAACCTAAGCAAGGCTCTATAGATTCCTCAATATCATCCTAGCTTGCTCATTGTACCATGTTGGAGATGAGAAAATTGACCATCTTGTCTTCAACTTTCAACTTGCAGCGAAGTTTGGGGGAAATATAAATCAAGGCTTGGCTCAAGATCTAAGGAGCTGAGCAAACACTTTACGAAGTGATCCGAGAGCTTTTTGTAAGCAATTAAGAGCGACTTATAAATTGATTAGGTTTTCTCTGAAGACACTGCACTTTGCACCAACAACATTGTCAACATGATTAAGATGCATGTACTCAAGGTTGTGTTCTCCTTGTATCCTCAAGTCCTGTCCTCTCTAGAATCCTTAGGCTTTCAATTCTCAACTTGTAAGCCACCACCGTATGGTTGGTATTGTGTTACAATGAAAGGTTGTGTTCTCCTTGTATCCTCAAGTCTTGTCCTCTCTAGAATCCTTAGACTTTCAATCTCAACTTGTAAGCCACCGTATGGTTGGTATTGTGTTACTTTATGTACGAATCACCCGTCTAGTGTTGTAAAGCCGACAATATATCTCTCGTATACCTCGAGCATTTTCTAATCAAATTTAAATTTTGATAAGAAAGGTGTTAGGATACCATTACCATCACCAAAGATTACAAGTTCATCATAGATAGTCTTCACTACCTCAATCTAACTCATTCGAATGATTCCATCTCTTTCAACAAATTCTCTTAATATACGTCTGCTCCAACAACAAAGCATTCGACCACCCTAAAAAGACTACTTTGTTACCTCTTCGGTACTTTGTATTTGGGTATCAAAATTTCAACTCTTTCCCAACATGTTATGCATGGCTTTTTAATGCTAATTGGGCTAGTGACAAGGATCACTACATATATATATATGATTGGGAATATTCATTATCTAGGTCAAACGCCTATTTCATGGAGCTCTCCAAGCAAAAGTATATTGCTTAATCCTACCAAAGTTGAGTACAATGTGCTTGTTGATTCGTCTTCTAAGTTAATGTGGGTTATTTCCTTGTCAAGGGAATTAGGGATTCATCCAAACAACGAAACATATGTGATATGAGGCGTTACTAGTTATGTTCAAATCCAACCTTTCATTTGCATATGAAGCATATGCATATAACAAGTACAAAATAATAACTTCAAGGTTACTCATGTCTCCAACTCTTGACATATCCTCTTGTTGAACATCTTGGCGTGTGTGTGTTTGGATTAATGTAACTTGCATTTATAACATTACATAATGTTCAAGATTTAATGCAATTTAGTATTATTT
The DNA here is from genome assembly GCA_964016875.1 of Fallopia convolvulus. Classification (NCBI taxonomy): domain Eukaryota; kingdom Viridiplantae; phylum Streptophyta; class Magnoliopsida; order Caryophyllales; family Polygonaceae; genus Fallopia; species Fallopia convolvulus. The sequence continues at coordinate 16,254,169 of OZ024735.1, read as the reverse complement.
AATTTTGTTTACCAAACAAATGTAATTTATTTTTAAATAATACATTGTTCTTGAAAATAGAAACACCCTCCAATTCTTGTTGAGAACAATTTTCCGTATTGAGCTACTGAAAACATCTTTAGACCTTGTGTGCACACATGTTGTGGATATCATGCATTGCACCTTAGAACATCTACAATGGTGATTTTTTGTGTGAAATTCACACGCTTTTAAAAAATATTAAAATGTGAAAAAAAAAATTATTTTGTGGACCATATAATTGTTTATCTACACATCTGTGATATTTATATAAGATCTTATATTTATTTTGGAGACCACATGTCATTATTTAATTAAAGAAAAAATTTAATTTAACCAATTAAAATACTTAGTCAGTGATATTTGTCAGTTATTTTGTCGTCATGATTAGATTGAACCAATAAATCAATCTGACATAAATTTTTATTTATCTTTTTTAAAATACTTTATAATACTTTAAATATCACCATTAATTTTTATTTATTTTTTAAAAAATACTTTAAATATCACCATTACAAATACTCTTACGGACCCCGTGATTTTAATTAAGTCCTCTGGCGGGCGACTCCTAAAAGTGTTTTTTTAACTAACGCAACATGATCAACTGTGGTTTTTTTTTTCTGATGTAGAAAAATGGCCCATAAAGAACCGAATTTTGAGTCCGAGATAATCATGGCTAGTTTGCTACTATTCAAATTGGCTGGTAATTTTTCAGTGAGTTCAAAATCGATCATATGTTACCAATTGCTGATAAACTCGTCAGCATGTCCAAATCGACAGACATGTCATTGAACAAACCTGCACAAAACTCTAGTTGTGTTTCAGCCACTCTTCACCATAAGAAGCGAAGAAGTGTGTCGAGCCTCAAGTAGCCGACACGAGTCACTCTATTCTAGAACACAGTACGACGAATTTGGCTTCAAGAGTTCAAGGCAAGAACACCAAGTCAAATAAGATGGCCAATAAACAACGAACTAATAATAGGTAAACAAGCCAGTTACCCACATTTAAAATAATTTTTTAAAAAAAGACAGTTACCGACTTTGAAAAGGAAAAAAAGTGTGGGATTGAAGTGTCAAAATTCGCTGCCACCTAATTACACTAAATAATCAGACCGAAATCAGAACCTCTTGGAAGATTTAAGAAAATTACTAGGGCTTTTTAGGTGGTGATTTGAGGCAGAAGGCAATTGTCAAAGTTTAGACATAATATATCATGCCCACCTCAATTAGGCTGATGTGAGGAATATTGAGTGCCACAGCAGGACCTCTGCAGTTTTTCCTCAGAAACGAGTACCCCATATCGATCGCCAGCTTCTTCAGCCAATGTGACGATCTCCTTGCCTTAACATAGGAGTGGCCCATTATATACGCCACTCCCACCTCCTTTGCTTCTATCAATTCCAGAAGCTCTTCTCTGACTGCTAGATCCATTGTAGGACTGATCTGAGGAAGCTGAAATTTCACATGCCGTCGCCTCCTAATCTGAGCATTCTCATCTTCATACGCGGATCTGAGGCTCTGAAGAGTCAAAGATTTGCTGCTTTGAACAGTGTGAATTATTTGAATATCATCTTGCTCGGTGGCTATCAAGGCGGAGCCTGATTGGACTGTTCTGGTGCTTATCACCGCCATCCTACCTTCAAATGACGAGCTTTCTGAATCTGCAAACTGAGGCTCGACAGCTTCCATCTGGATAAACTCTGCAATACTTTGTATGAGGAGGTTTTCAAAATCTCCTTCGTCCCGTGGGATGTCCTTGTATCCATACCTGCAGTCACGTTTTGGTGGAGTTAGATGAAATTCTATGGGTAAATTTCTAAAACATAGTAAGAAAGTGAACCACCTTCTTAAAATAAAGCAGAAATAAGAAAGATTATGAATCGATATGTAGCTTAACCATTAAATTCTTATTGAACTGTCAAGATTTTTTTCAACTCTACAGAACTAAACCCACATACCTGACTATACAGCGATACATTCGGTAAGGTCTTGGACATATTCGACCTATGAGGAAGCGTTCTTCAGGAGAAACATACGGGACAGGAACCGTCTTTGTGCAGATGAAAACTAACACTTTGTGAAATGCTGGGAGGTTAGTTACAAAGTGGGAGAAGATTGCAGGGACCCCTGTGGCTAGTTCAGAGTAAATTAAACCAATTCCGGGAACACGCACAATTCCGAGACTTGGACCGAGGCCAAGTATCCATTTTAGGGACACTTTGTTGTGTAGGTCGAAGTTGTACTTCTTGCGAGTCCCGTAGTGCCAGATGTACATGATGAGACAGAAGACAAGTGCCAAAATGATGGGAACCCACCCTCCCTGTGGAACTTTTGTCAAAGCTGCTGAAAGGTATACGCCCTCGATAAAACCAAAAAATAATAGGAATGGAACAGCTACAAAACCGAGCTTCCACACAAATATGGTGACTAATGTCATCAGACATGTCGTGATGAACATGACTGCCATACAAGCAAGTCCTGCACAAAAGAACAATAACAGTTAGAGGAAACACAAACCTAACATAATTTTACAAACACTAGCGCTATATGCTATAGCGAAACAGTTATAAGTACCTAATAGGCAGGAAAGCCTATGTTACCAGTTTTCCCCTGTTTCATTAAAGACATTCATCCATTAACTTCATACTACAACTCATATATCCTACTAATCAATGTCTTTCAGGGTTTACTCTTCCAAGTTCCAACAACCCTTTCAGGTAGATCCAAATTCAGAACATCAGACTGTCTATCAGAATAGAACTTCAAGAGGGTATCTATCCTCTATCACACATTTGTTAGATATCTTTTTGGTATGGCTTCAAAAGTTAAAAAGTAATGCAGGTATCAAATTATGCAGCTAAACCAAATATTAATGACATTAACCTGTCAGTTTACAACATACATTTCCACCAACTTGAGCATAGAAGGTACCCCATGGGCACATGTAGTGAGCATAATAAGAACTCGTGGTCAATTTGACAGAAGGACATATAGACAGGAAAAAAACTAACAATATCTCAATTGCCTCAAACAAATTGTAGATTTGTAGTATATACTGACTTACAAAAATCAAATCTAACATCCAATTAAAACTGCACACAAAACAATTGTTATCACCGTAAACTTCCCGCCAATTATGTATATGCAATGGGCATATTCAAGGGTGAGACCAGCAACACACAGTCCTTCTCATTATATCAATAAAAGAAATAGATTAAAGCGCAGGAAAGTTAGGGGGAAACCAACCATATGCATTTCCAATCAATGTGGTGTCATGAAATCCAATGGTAATTGCAAGAGTAAGGATCATGAGGATCCAGTTTATCTCTGGAATATAAATCTGACCGTAGATATGTCTTGAAGTGTGTACAATTTTGATGCGTGGGAAGCATCCAAGGGCATGACATTGTTTAACAATTGAGAAAGTTGCAGTTATAACTGCCAGGCTACCAACAATTGCTGCCAGAGTGGCAATGACAAAGACAGGCCAAACCACCACATCTGGGGAAGAAAATCAAGATAAAAGAGTTAAAAAGGTTTCAGTGCATTTTTTTACTTGTAACTTTTGAGCACAAACATATTCTTACACAAAGAACTAACCAGGAATAGAGTCATAAAAGCAATTAGAGAACTTTGTGGTGTTCTTTGATAGATAGGCAGCCTGGCCCATGTATTGAATCACAAGACAAGGATATATGATAAACCCAAACGCTATCTGTAAGACAAAACAATAAGATATAAAATAGCATAAATTTTCCACTGATTTCGTCAGACAATTTTAAGACCATAATCTGTTCCTAGACTAATCTCGAGGTGAATGTTACCTTTTGATAGTGTTGCAAATGCAAGATTGAGTTCAAATTAAGTATGATGATAATCAAAGTATTCACATTCACAGGTTGATACATGGTTAAAATTGTTACTGTACTTAGGTAGCAGAGGCTGTAAAGCAGATCATGGGTGGGACATCCCATAGACCCAATCCTCTTATCTTAATAAATACCAATGTGGGTTCATAAACATGTTCCTAATATTACAATTATAAAGGCACTACCCACTATAAACAAAGATGCTCCCATTATAACAAACATATTCAAAAAAATGGTAGGAACTGACAAAGAATCAAAGAGGAATGCGAAACTTTTGGCTTTTATTTTGAGCAAAGCAACTCAACAGGGCTAAATACACATAAGCTTAACAGGTCAAATCCCTGATAACCCCTGTGCCCCAACTTAATGTTAAATCCAGATCCAGACTAAAGTGTTAATATAAGTGCTTTTTCATTCATGTATTGATAGCTGTTCGACTTTCTCATCAAAACAAGTTCAAGGAATCACATACTCTGATGGAGAAAGCTGTAAAATGACCCATATCAACAAACATAGCCTCAGTACCTGCACAATCAAGCAATAATACATAATCTGTAAGTTGAATCCGATAATATTTTTATCTATTTTACAAAGAGGGGCTTATGTAATCAACACTGTGGCTCAATAGAAAGTTCAAGCAAGATATGGACGGAAGGAAAGGGTAAATCACTATAATTATAATCAAGCCTTAAAGGAAGACTGATTACATGTACCTGTTATGGCGAGAAGAATGCCTCCAAGTGCTATCCATCCATCTTTTCCGGTGTCCTTCAAGAACTTGACGATATAATGTGGAGAAAGTGCGTACACAATTTTTGGATTCCAAGCAATTATGTTGTATAGACCAATGGCAAATATAGACAGCAGCCAGATACAAACAATTGGTGCAAAGATGAAGGCCACCTTGTGTGTACCATAATGTTGCAATGCAAAGAGACCAACCAGTATGACGCATGAAATCAAAAGGATGTCAGCTACAAACAATAAAGAAACAACAATTGAACAATTCAATTACAATCGTAAGAGGAGCGTTTCTGATTAGTGTAATATAGCCCAATCAGAAAGAAGGTAATTATCCAATCTAGCAGGAGATAAATCCAAAAAGAATTTAAAATATACCAACTTACCATCAGTTAATTGCGTTGAAGTTACTTCAAGCCCTGATATTGCTGATAACACTGCATTGAGGAATCAAAGGAAACCTCTTTAACTCCAGTAGAAATTCCATATTTTGCTGTTTTGGTCAAATTGCATTGTTCAAGTGTAAATAATTTAGCACTAGACGTCGGTCAACCAGCATGTGCATTGACCACGCAAAGAAATCATTGTATGCCAAAACAGCAACATAACATCAGAAGCGATGGCAATCAGCAATGAATGCCTCCAAATGCCTTCTTCCCAACATAAAGTAATTCATGTAGATAATGGAATAGCCACAACATATTAATCTAACTAAAAAAACTGAAAATATGAACCAAACTAGACACCTTGGCAGCTCCATTTAGCAGGAGTTTTACTAATTGACATGCAAATTATGGCTATAACATCATCTGCCCTCCCATAAAACATTGAAGAGACGAGTTTGTACAGCGAATTAATCTCTATGTGCATTCCTTCACTTGATTGAATCTATATTCCCAATTGCAGATCTGCTAGATTTAAATTCAGTTTAGCTACCAATGGTCATACTAGTATGTACAATTACACATATGCTCTGATAGAGGCTCTTTATAAAAACTTTCCTACTAAGATTATACCCTGTACAAGACAGAACAGGAATATCACAGATGTTTCAATATACGAAAGGACTACCATGCTGGATACTCTCTTGACGTCTGCCCATAGGATTTGGCATAAAAAGAAGGGCACGTCACAGCTAAAGATGGGACTATAAGTAAGATGTCATAACATAAGAAAAGGTTCTCCACTCTTTCCTATTTAAAACTTTTCCATTTCAGTTGACATGTTCAGATCATGAAAGTTAAAGCTCTTGGTTGTTGTCATATGAATCGAACACTACATTTATCAATAATTTACCATAACATGATACATAAAGCAATATGGGAAGAATACAACTAAGCCATAACTCAAATAAGCACATTAAGTAAACTCTGGTGGCTCCATATGGTTGTCAATTCAAATGAGAAAAACAAAACCATATATCAAATTCAGGAAGGTACAAGTTTGCTCAAGAACCTGACATGGCAGGTGTCAACACCCCATCACCTATGACCATGCTAGCACCAAATAGTACAAGAACCAAAAGGGCAGTCCTCAACCTCTTATACTTCTCAAGAAATCTTTTGAGTGGAGAAGAAGATGTACTACGTACAGGAGGACCATATCTATAAGTAGAAAGCTCCTCATCTGCTGCTTGCTGGTTTGGAAGCAAGCTGAATTTTGCATGTCTACAAAGTAGAGAGTAGAGAGCAAAAGTTCCACCTACAGCAAATGAAATAGATAAGATATGATTTATAAAGTTATCCAAATCCAAACAATAATTTAATACACCTCACCTTCACCATTATCATCTGCATATAATACAATGACTACATACTTGAGCAGGGGAATCATGGTCAAGGTCCAAAAGACTAAGGAAAATACACCATATACGGCCTCCTCAGTCTGATAATTCTGTAGCATCCCGGTGAATGTGCTTGTATAGACATACAGCGGTGAGGTACTCAAGTCCCCATAGATAACACCTATACTTTGGTACGCTAATAACAGAGTGCGAGATAGATTCAGCCAGGATTGCTGCATCATGCATAAGAAAAAAATCATATGAATTAAGTTTTTTTTGGTCAAATATTATTCAGTCAATGACATTGAAGAAATGTCTATGAAAAATGAAAATTATTTTAAATACTTCTAGGGAGGAATGCATGGAGAACCAAAATTTGTCATATATTCAATATTGGAACTCAAATATAAGCACAAAACTCCTTGACTGAAACCAATTATAAAAGGAACGAACTTTTCTCCATTTCGCCCGGATATATTAGTTGTCAAGCTTACGAAGGGTTCATATCATAATGGGTAGTTATAATTGATGTTGAAGATAAATAGTATTCGAAGCCTCCGTGTTAAAATAGGTGCTAATTTCAAAATGTCAAATTTTGTGTCACCGAATGCACATTCCACAAAACAAAGCCTAAAGTCCAAAAAGAAACCTAGCACCCCAACACTTTCCAAGTAAAGGGAAGGCTAATTCATACTAGTCAACTAACTAGAAGATATAGAGAATAGGAATTTGTGAAAAGCTGTATTATTATTGTTGAATGAGTAGTGATTTTATACAGGAGAAATGTTTATTTTGCGGCAGTAGTTCATTCTTCTACATCAAAATCGCGGCCCATTATACATCACTCGCTTGGGCATCCATCAACGGCAGTCTTTCAATATCTTCAGCATTGTTGTAATTTAGAAACTAGTTTATTTTCACAGACTCATTGTGTTTCTTGTCAAATAAAATGTAAATAATAATATTCCTAATAGAAGAATACTACCATGCAATTTTGAAACATTCAACTCAAGCAGCCAAAGGCTAACTACAAATCTTTATGCAACTGCAAGCATTTATACTCATCCAAGTAAAGGGATGACTAATTATACTCACCAACAGACCACCGTGCCATTTTGAAAGAACAGGTACTACTATAAGATTAAGCGCAATGTTGATTGCACATAAAAAAATAGCTGCTCATTGAAATGAAGTAAGTGTAGAAGTGTTACAACTAGTCAATCACAAGTATACAAGTAGAAAAAGGTATCCTGTCCCATAAAAAATTCTTTAAAATTGTCAGTTTTATTTTATTATATAGTAAGTTGGGAATGCAGAAATATCATGAAGTGTTAAAAAAGGAGAAGTAAATATAGTTTTGACCTCAATTGCTCTAAAAATAGAACTTAATGCTAAGTCCGCATTGAAAAATTAAGGAGAAATCATTAAACCTTCTCAACCTTACCCGGAGAAATTACTAGAACTAGATCATCCACAGGAGTCCCATAACTAGTGTCTTTCATTACATCAAACAAGAGGGAAAAACAAAAGCCAAAGCCTAATTTGTGCTAATATCTAATGCAGAAATCCAGATGTAGAAGAAACAAACCTAATTGGATAAACAAAAAAGAAAAAAGAAAAAGAGCTAGATCAAGCTGCAATGCTGAAACCAAAAATTTACGGTATAAATCACAACCGAATGCCCAATCTAGCTACTAAGGAAAAATCGGAATAATCTACCGGATAATCTTGTCCGTGTTAACACAGGGAACCTAAACTCAAAGAAATTCAAGCATGCCGTGAACCGCACATCATATAATAGAAGCACCCAACGGTTCTGAAAAATGCGCATGAGAATTTATATATGGAACAGATCCGAGAAAAAGTAGGAGAGAAATGAAAACCTGAGAACGGTTGCGAGGAGTTGAAATCACAACCTCTGGCTCCATCTTCCTCTCCTCCCTTTCTCTGTGTCAATGATTCTCTGGTATAAGACTGGTCTAAAGTGAGAGCAAAACGATCTGACCACAACAAGCTGAGATCTAAACGAGATTTAAAGGCCGCTTGGAGTAATCCAAAACTGTTACAGACACGGTAGTAAATCCGTGAGAAGAACGACGCCGTTTCATTTATGCTTCCGAGTGATGATGATTATCAGTTGATGAGCAACGGGTGTATGGTTTGGAATATGGGGTTGTAGAAAAGGGGAGGGCTGACACGGTCGCAACCAAAATTTTGGACTGAACCGAAACCGAAAATTTTCAGTTCAATCATCGGTTCAAGGAATTTTATAATTTCGGTTTTAGTTTGGTTCGGTTAAATCGATCTTATTAAAAAAATATTTTAAATTACTAACTCTTTATTCAGCCTTTGCTTTTCACCGGACAGTCACGCGTGTTCTGACTTCTGAGTCTTCTCCCATTCTTCAACCCTAGTCCCGCACCGCCGCACTCCTGCAACTCTCGCTCGCAACTCGCAAGTAGAAGCAACCTACAACACGCAAGCGTCGGCACACGACTGATTAGAATTCATCGCTTGTCGTCCTTCAGTCGTTGCCGACTCCCCACTCACCAATGCCCGTCGGCAGTCGCCCCTTGTCGACAATCGACCCAAGCCAAGTTGCGTTGGACGACTCCAACTAGTCCAAGTTCCGATTGGTATGGGGAGGTATGTCCCCTAATTCCCCTAATTCAGGCTTCTGTTAATGGTCCAAGTCTCTGCTCCAACTCGCTTCTGCTATCCTATTCATAAATCAGTAAATCCCCTAATTTAATCTAGATGTGGTCATGTGCTTGATGTTGCTTATTTAAATAGACAAGTCATATAGAATATTAATGAGTGCTTAGAGATGAAGTTACTTGTTGTACCCCGTAATTTGATGCGCTAAATTCAAACCTACTCTTGTGGAACTTCGACACCCTTGTCATTCAAGTCTCGTCCTCAATGGCGAGGGCGTTGGTTATTTGATTACCTTGTCTATTATAGTCAATTTGTGCAAGGCATATAGATTATTAATGAGTACTAAGGATGATATTAGTTGTTGTACCCCAAGACTAGTTCAGAAATTCAAAAGTTGTTTTACTACCCAACAACTCATTTTGACATACAATACATTATATTACATTATAGTTGTTAAGATTACAATGCTTGAGATTCGAGCTTACAATGTTAGGATTATTCGAGATCTTCCTATTGAGGTTCGAGATTACAACTTTCGGATTGTTCGAGATCTTTCTACTGATGAGTGTAAGTTACTCTTTAATGACTTGAGGTCTTTTTATTGACCTTTTCGGGATTATAGTGCGGTCTTAACGATTGTTTCAACACATCGATCTATGCGAGCAAGATAGATCTTGAATTAGAGTTGTTTTTCGTCCCCTCGTAACATCCGTGTTCTTCCCCTATTTATAGATATTTGGGGAGTGTGGTTTTCGAGTTTATCCGATGTGGGACGAGCGACTTGTCATCATTTGATTGGTCGAAGCTCGTGGACATGACCATGGATTTCTCATGACCCGAGGGGATCGAGTTGGCGCTCCCTGAAGAGGTGATATACCTACACGGTCTTCAAGTTGGCTTTCAACTCCCACTTGCCAAGCATATAGCCGACTACTTGTGGACGCTGAACGTATGCCCCGCACAACTATCTCCCAACGCATTGAGATACTTGTGTGCTTACACTATTCGGTGTTACTAGATTGATGAGGAACCCCACAGCGAGATAATGCATACCTTGATGTTGCCGAGACCGCAGTAGCAGAGTAATTTCGTGAACCTCAGCCTTCCTAATATAGACCTTGTCACCACTCCCTCGAACGTGGGAGTTTGGAAAGACAGGTGGTTTTTGATACGCAACCGATCTGGGGCGAATTTTAACTTCCCCATTACGCTGTGAACCTTTAACAAACCCTTCAAAGCGTCGCCAAAGGCAATTGCCAAAGACAAGAAGCGCTTTGGGATGGATGCGCCGAAATCATTCAAGGAATATCTAACTCAGGACCGCCTCGAACGTGCGGGCCTGAGCCTTTGTCCTCCACGTCTTGATGGTGACCAGGGTACTTGTCTACTTTTACGCTTTTGGGCATCTTTTTCCTCCACTAACCTTTACATTTTGCTTTTGAGTGCTTAGCGCGATGCAGATAACCTCAAGGCTAAAGAAGAAGGGAGTCGCGGGTCCCTCGGCGCGGGGCCCTAGGGCCACCCCGCTCAAAACTAGGGGGACATCGCGTTGATCCCGAGTAGTGAGGAGAGCGCTCCTCTTGAAGTGGGTGGGATCTCGCCCTCACGCTTCCACTGTCCCAAGCCTTCTCAGGCTTCGCTGAAAGTGTGTCGAAAAGAGGAATTCCCCAAGGAGATTAGGTGGGCGAATGATCAACCCAACGAAGTTCTTGTTGACGAGACCCTTCGTTACTCGGCAATGGTGGGTATTTTTTTTATTGTGCTCGCGTCGATTTTTATTTTTGAAATACTTTGCTTACGCTGTGATTTTTGCAAAACATGTTCCTCGCTAACTACACCTCCGCCGCATCGACCTCCTACAACTGGACAACATCAAGATCCAGGAGAAGCTCAACGCCTAAGAGGAGGAGATTGCCAAGCTGACCATCATTGTCGGGTTTTGAGTGTTTTCAACCCCAAGCGAGAAGCTTGGGAAGGATAGATTGTGCTGATCATTCGGGATTGCTCCCAATGACCGCGCATTTCCTAAATGTTTCCAACCCCAAGCGGAAAGCTTGGGAAATATAGATTGTTCCGTTCATTCGGGATTTCTCCCAATGACCGCGCATTTCCTGAATGTTTCCAACTCCAAGCAGGAAGATCAGGAAGGATAGATTGTGCCGGTCATTTGGGATTGCTCGCAATGACTGCGCATTTCCTGAAGGTTTCCAACCCCCAGAAAGAAGCTTGGGAAGGATAGATTGTGTCGGTCATTCGGGATTGCTCCCAATGTCCGCGCATTTACTAAATGTTTCCAACCTCATGCGGGAAGCTTGGGAATGATAGATTGTGTCGGTCATTCGGGATTGCTCCCAATGACCGGCATTTCCTAAATATTTCCAACCCCAATCGTGAAGCTTGGAAATGATAGATTGTGTCGGTCATTTGAGATTGCTCCCAATGACCGCGCTATTACGGGAATATTAGGACAACAAGTTTTGAAAACAATTCATCACCCTTTATACAGTCAAAATTTGGTGACAAGCCTATTGTGAGAGTTAACGCGTAGTAACTTTTGAGGAAAGCAATGTTCCAAGGTTTCGACTGGGACTAACGTGTCCACCCCATACGCCATTGCGAAAGGTGTTTCTCCCGTAGCACGGTGTGCCGTCGTGCGATACGTCCATAAGACGAGAGGCAAGAACTCCGCCCATCGCCCTTGAGTTGTGCCCAAACCTCTTTTGATATCGGCCATAATGCGGGCATTTACGTTTTCTACCTGGCCATTGGATTGGGGGTGAGCGACCGAAGAGAATTTAAGGGAGATGCCCAATTTTAAGCAGAAAGTTTGTGTTTCCTCACAATCGAACTGGGGGCCATGATTGGTCATAATGGTTATCAGGACCCCAAAACGGCATACGAGGTTCTTCTAGAGAAACGAGCACACCTTGGAATAATCCATGATGACAAGAATGCATTGTATTTGCCCCGCGACTTTTGGGAAAGAATCTAGGATGTCCATCCCCCACATCACGAAGGGGAAAGGTGAGTGGATCGAGCCCAAGGCTGAAACAGGAGCATGTTGGACGTTAGCGTACCTCTGACACTTATCGCATTCTTGGACAAGGGACTTCACGTCTTGTCTGACGGTTGGCCAGAATAATCCCAGTTGCACAATCTTGTGAGACAAGGAGTACCATCTGGGATGCCTGTCGTATATCCCTTCATGTGTCTCGCGTAAGATTTGCTCTTGTGCTTCTGCGCTTACACACAACAAATCAGGTTCCGCATAGCCTCGGCGAGAAAACCAACCTCCAACCACGCAGTAGCATGCGGCTTTTAGCCTGAGCTTTCTTGCTTCCATGAGATCTTCGGGAAGAATCGATCCCATCTGCGACATATCGGACGATGGGAGTCATCCACCTCCCGATGCAAATGGAAAAATCCACGTCGGTATCACTTCGCGGTAGTTTTCTTTCAACCATTACCCGATTGCCGACTTCCAATGGGAGAGTCGATCCCAACCTGGCCATGCATTTGCTTTGGTGTTGGAAGCGCATGGGATGGCCTTGACAACAAATGTTTCCATACAGGACACCAAATCCTTAACCTTGATCTTGCGGGCGCCACTGAGCAATTCCATTTCTATGAAGGCGATCATGACCTCATACTCCGCCTCATTACGGTGTTGTCGAACGCGAAGTTAAGGGAGTATTCTCTTTCGATTGAGGGTCCGGCCAGGACAACACCAGCCCCACTACCTGCGTCGCAGCGCGAGCCATCTACAAAAACCTTACACTCCTCCGCGCTCTCGCTTGTTTCGGGGAAGGTGACCTCCACCATGAAGTTTGCGAGGGCCTGCCCTTTTTGGCAGTCCACTTAGTCATTCGTCCGGACAGAGGGGGCTAATGGAGGATTTGGCGGAGGGGGAGGTCCAAGAGGACCTGGATGGGGTGAGCGTGAAAATAGGGGTGCAAACGTCGTATCGCAGTTACTACTGCTTGGGCCATTTTCTCCGCTGGGGAGTATCGTTGCTCCGCAATCTGGAGTACGCGGATAACAAAATAAACCGGGTGCATCGACTCCCTTGTTAAAACTACACTGACCTTTTCTGGGCTTACAACCACGTATAGTTGCAGCCCCGCCCTTGGTGGCGACAAGGTTGGCAGCTTAAATAGGAAGGCCTTTAACTCTGAGCATGACCACTCTAGGTCATCGTCCTAGACGAACTTATCGTTCTTTTCAAGCGCCGCGAAGAATGGAAGCGATCGGTCTACCAAGCGGGAGCAAAACCTTCCTAGATAGTTCATTGTGTCGTTCAATCGTGCACCTCGGTGCGAGAGAGGGGTGATTGCAGTGACAGGATTGAATCAATTTTGGCGGTTTTTACATCTATTCCACGTGCGCTGATTATGAATCTCAAGAACTTCCCAAACAAAACATCAAATACACACTTCTCGGGGTTTAAGCTCAAACGGCTTCGTCTGAGTGTCAGGAATACCTCTGTGAGATCTACCAGGTGGTCTCCTAGGGTTTTACTCCTCACAACGATGTCATCAATGTAGGCTGACACATTCCTCCCCAAGTGGTCTTTGAACACACGGTCCACAAGACGTTGGAAGGTGGCCCCCGTGTGACACCCTTATACCCTATGACGTAGACTTAATAAAAACTTATTTCATATATAAACATATAATTTACATATAACAACTATACACGTAAACATATAACAAAACTAACAACCATATAAGGTTGCACACACAAACACAACATAAAGTTTTATGTTGTTACTTCTTGTGCTAATACATCTAATACTCTAACTTTATTACAACTCATATGTCTAAGATGCAAAATGTGGAGGAGAAGGTTGCATTGAGCTTCAGCCGGCCGACCTGTATGAATGTGACCTCTAAACGGACATACATCAATAAGAACTAGATGAACCTGAAAAATTGTTTTGCAATTTACGTGAGTCGCATACTCAATGAATATAAACCATCATCAATTATTTCACACAGAGTCAAACATTTAGTCCATGTACATATACATACATATTATACATATGTCATATAGGAATTTACTATGCAAATGCAAATGCTGATGTATCCGATTCATTATTCTGTGAACTGTTCAAGCCTGAATCTGCCCCGGGTTTACTATATATGGACTCTTATGGTCCCTTTAGCAAAGAAATCCAAAGATTTCCTGAATATTGACTCTTATGGTCCCTTTAGCAAAGAAATCTGAAGATCTCCTGAATATTGACCCGTAGGTCTTGTATGATCCAAAGATCTTGTATGACCCGTAGGTCGCTTTAAGAAAGAAATCCGAAGATTTCCTCATTTTGACCCGTAGGTCGCTTTAAGAAAGAAATCTGAAGATTTTCTCATTACAGTTCAGGGCAAGACAGTCACAGGTCCTTTTAATCTCATTGCAATATGCTATGCAATCAAGTGCATCATGTAACCATGTATCATATGCTACCTGTTAACATACTTTCTGTGGAAATAACTTTGGAAATTTCAGAGCCATCACATATATTCATATAACTCATATAGCACATATATCCATATAGCTCATAATGCACATATATCCATATAGCTCACATAGCACATATATCCATATAACTCATATAACACATATACCCATACAGCGCATATAGCACATATATCCATATACCACATATAGCACATATATCCATATATTCATATATATCACATATAGCACATAGGGTTAAATCTCCGGTCTATACTCACATATATCCATATAGCACATATATTCATATTTCACATATAGCACATATGGTTCAATCTCCGATTTATACTCACCTTTTTTAGAACATATACTATATATTTCTCTTCCTCTTGTCTCTGACCCCGTTCTATGACTGGTGCTCCTATATGTAACCAAATGCAAATTAGGCTATTTATTCTTATAAACTCTAACCCCAAATGCAATAAAATGCCAGTATGCATTATAAATTTTTGTGCGTAATTCCAAATCCTTTAAAATTTGACAACAATAAACTATACATATGGAAGAGTATTTTTCTAGTTCAAACCTTTATGAAAAACTTGATCAAAAGTCCCCATAATATCCTTACAAGGCAATAGCCTAAAATTACTCTGAAATCTTTTACCAAATATAAATCCGATACCGAAAACATCCTTTGAGACCTATAAATCGATTGATTTTCAAATCAAAAGCAATTGTAGATCTAGATCTGGAAAAATCAATTAAAATCCAGATTAACCATTAACTAATTAAAACTTACCAAACTACGCTTGTACTTCGAGATTAAGATCCGATAGAAGAGATCTTGTATCAAAACTAACAAAAATAAAAATCACGAATTTTCTCTTCTCTGTTCTTCTTTTGCTTTTGTCTTTCTCTAAACTTTTTTTTTGTTTCTTACGTATATGAAGATACAGAAGATAGAAGAAATATCAATATATAAGAGGACACATTTAATTTTAACATATAAAGTCATCATAAGATGACAAGGTTCAAATTCCAACAAAGGCAAAGGGATTTTGATCACAAAACAAAGTTGAATTCCATGCACTTTCGGCTAAAGTTTTTGGATAATTTCATTTTCCATCCTCAAATTTCCTTTACTACAAACTTTACCCTGAAATAATTAATAATTAACTTTTACGTAAAAACTTTTTAAACTATAATAAACTTAATTAGAAAATAAATATTACTTTTAAAAACACACTATATATCATGTCTATATGCCATGCATACACTTCTAATATTATGTGAATGCAAAATGATGTATGCACTTTGGTCGGGGATGTTACACCCCGCATTTTTCAGACCGAAGGGCATCATCTTGTAGCAAAAGGTGTCGCGCTGGGTGATAAATGTAGTTTCCTCCTCGTCTCGGGGGTCCATGGAAACTTGATTGTATCCCGAACACGCATCGAGGAAACTCAGCATCGCGCGGCCTGCCGTGGAATCGACCAACTCGTCAATCGACGGCAAAGGGTAGTTATCCTTCGGGCAGAACTTGTTGAGATCTTTGAAATTGACGCACATGCGCCACTTGCCATTTTCCTTTTTACCAATACCACATTGGATAGCCACCTGGGATACTGAACCTCGCGTATGAATCCCACGGGCAGTAACTTCCCAACCTCTACGTTTTCGGCATCCGACCTTTCCTCATTCATTTTCCTTCTTTTGTATACCACGGGACGCATGGTGTCATCGATGTTTAGGGAGTGTGGAACAACGGTCCACAGGACCCCGTGCAGGTCGCTAGCCGTCCAGGCAAAAACATCGCGGGATTTGGCCAATAAGGCTTCTAGGTCGCCAGCGATTGAGGGGCCACCCGAGATGGTGTGGATGAAACCATCGGGCGCCGCTGCGTAGCCTAAGCGTGCTGGTTTTGTAGGGGCCTTCTTGATGAGAGGATCGATGGTGTAGATGATGGTGCAAAGAGATCGCCACGAGAAACCAAGGAATTCCGACGACAAACACCACGCAATCTAACCCATCTTCAACTGGCTGGATCTTCCTTGTCAGAACTCGGAATTGAGTGATTCCAAAACGAGAATTTAGATCTACGAGTCTAGTTGAAGTCCTCAAAATATAAGAGCCATATGATGGATGTATTGAATGTTATGTCGATTTTACTGAGATGGTGCAGAAACCACCGAGATGGATGATGGTTTCGAAGTAGGTAACAAGGGATATGGATGCTCGGGAACTTGGATATGACTCACCAAGATCTCAAGCAAACTAGGATGCCCGAATTGTCGGATATTACTCACCAACAACTTGAACAACGAGAATTGAACGAAGCAAAAACAAGAAACTTTGAATTGAAAATGCAAGGAAAAGAGAAGCAAATTTTCGTCCAATCTAAGGGAGAAAGGAGGCCAAAAACAAGCCTTATAACCCTAATGCCACACCTCTCTCAACTCAGCCACCCTCACTTCTCTCTAATTACATAAAACACCCTTAAATTTCAAGAAATTCAACTAAAAACCCTTAACAAAACATAATTCAAGTTTTAGCACTAGTCGAACCAATAGTCACAAGAACACTCCAACCTTCACCGTCATTAGCCATCGGAAACTTATGATTCATGAGCTCCTCCTTGATTTTGTCTAGTATTGCCTTAGCTAGTGCACGTGTGATGCGCCCCAGATAGGGCATGGCTCCTTGACTCGGCTTCTTACCGCCTCGAACACCGGCCTTGGTTGCTTGTGCAAGTATAGGCTCCCCTTTATCATGCACATTAGACTTGTCTTTAGGGCTGGAATCCTCACTCGAGTCATGGGACAAGGCGCCATCAAAAGTGCTAGAAGATTTGGCAATATCAAGGTCGGAATCCAACGTAGCGCAAGGCGCGCCGAGTGGCTCCGCATCCAAGCTTGTAGGCGCGTCTAGGGCAGGTCGTGGCTCCTCCAAGTGTTCCAGCGTGTGCTCCATTGTTGGCTCGGATTTCGATGGAATCACATCATCCTCCTCCCCTTTAAAAAGGGTTCGTCCTTGAACCTTGATCCTCTTCTCGTGTCTCCTTGATCTTCACCACTTGAGGCACTTGTTTCCTCTCGTCCAACCCTAGGATTCGGCGCTCCAAGGCATCCATGCGTGTCTCCATAGCTTCCACGGATTTTTGCAAGGGTTGTTGAACATATTGTTGCTAGGATTGTTGCATGGATTGCAACATGGCAGCCACCGAGTTGGAGAACTCTTCATCAAACTTTTGTTTTTCTTTTTCATCACCTACACTTGTCATATTAAAAACACGGCAAAGATCAAGGTATAGAGTGCACTTGAATTAACCACCAAGACTTGCCCGAGATGAAAATCCGACAAGTTGCAAGTAGGAGATGACCAACAAAATGGAACAAGAAAAGCTCAAACACAACAACAAGAAAAGAAACAACCAAGCAAGACTAGCAATTCTCGGTGTCGTTCCCGTATCCTAGCACCGATTCTTTCCAAGCATGTAACGAACACAAAATCAAGGCTGGTTTTTAGTTTCAATCCCACATTTTTTACTCAACAAAAATCAGCAAAGGCTCTTTCAATTCATGCACTAAAGGAAGGCATTAATCAAGCAACAAAAGCAACCTTTCAACTACCAACCTTTGAATGCTTTTATGGTATTCTATGGGGACGTTTTTTAGCATGGTTTTACAGCCATGGATGAGCACCAAACTCGTCCAAAGACAACACAATTTCAAGGCAGAAAAACGTCCACAACAACACAAGACAAGACAACTAGGGCCGCACACAACAAGAACAATGCAACCACAACAAGTTCGAACCAAATACTTGCAACACGTGGAAATTCAAGTTCGAAACAAGGTTTATATGGTGATACCTTCGTGTGGATATGATACCACTTGATGAGAGGATTGATGGTGTAGATGATGGTGCAAAGAGATCGCCACGAGAAACCAAGGAATTCCGACGACAAACACCACGCAATCTAACCCATCTTCAACTGGCTGGATCTTCCTTGTCAGAACTCGGAATTGAGTGATTCCAAAACGAGAATTTAGATCTACGAGTCTAGTTGAAGTCCTCAAAATATAAGAGCCATATGATGGATGTATTGAATGTTATGTCGATTTTACTGAGATGGTGCAGAAACCACCGAGATGGATGATGGTTTCGAAGTAGGTAACAAGGGATATGGATGCTCGGGAACTTGGATATGACTCACCAAGATCTCAAGCAAACTAGGATGCCCGAATTGTCGGATATTACTCACCAACAACTTGAACAACGAGAATTGAACGAAGCAAAAACAAGAAACTTTGAATTGAAAATGCAAGGAAAAGAGAAGCAAATTTTCGTCCAATCTAAGGGAGAAAGGAGGCCAAAAACAAGCCTTATAACCCTAATGCCACACCTCTCTCAACTCAGCCACCCTCACTTCTCTCTAATTACATAAAACACCCTTAAATTTTAAGAAATTCAACTAAAAACCCTTAACAAAACATAATTCAAGTTTTAGCACTAGTCGAACCAATAGTCACAAGAACACTCCAACCTTCACCGTCATTAGCCATCGGAAACTTATGATTCATGAGCTCCTCCTTGATTTTGTCTAGTATTGCCTTAGCTAGTGCACGTGTGATGCGCCCCAGATAGGGCATGGCTCCTTGACTCGGCTTCTTACCGCCTCGAACACCGGCCTTGGTTGCTTGTGCAAGTATAGGCTCCCCTTTATCATGCACATTAGACTTGTCTTTAGGGCTGGAATCCTCACTCGAGTCATGGGACAAGGCGCCATCAAAAGTGCTAGAAGATTTGACAATATCAATGTCGGAATCCAACGTAGCGCAAGGCGCGCCGAGTGGCTCCGCATCCAAGCTTGTAGGCGCGTCTAGGGCAGGTCGTGGCTCCTCCAAGTGTTCCGGCGTGTGCTCCATTGTTGGCTTGAATGTCGATGGAATCACATCACTGCTGCTCGATATTGTCGGTCCTCACCTGGTCTTGGACTTTCGGCACTGTATTTGCGCCCGAGGTTGGGTTTCCTCGGTCGGTGTCCTTTGGACGGTATAGGGGACCACCCTTTCCTCTATACCCGCGTTGTCTGCCCCCAAAGCAGTTCCTACCCTTCCTCGCATTGTTGTTGGGGGTGTTCTGTTTGGTCTGAGGCTGCGAGTTAGCGGGGTTCTAGGTTTGTGTCATATAATCGTCCTTGGCGGGCGGTACGGTTACTTTTGACATGCCATTGGCTTTGGCCGCAAACTCCTTCTCTGTTCTAGACCTGTAACTTTATTTCGCTGTATCCTCAGCGTATACTTGGACGGTGAACCAGGCGCACAGGTCGTCATACGATCTTGGGGACTTCAGGAAGATGTAGTTCTTGAAGGCCCCATGGCACAGGTTTCTCATTAGAGTATCTCATGTCGATGCCTCATCGACATGCGAGATTTCGGCCACCGCAGTCGTGAACCTTGTGCAAAAGGAACCCAAAGTTTCCTCCTTACCTTGCTCGACCCTACACAGGTCGCACATGTTCTTCTTGCGTTTCCTTGATCCACTGAAGTGTACGACGAAGGCTTCAGTCAGCTGGGTGAATGAAGAGATTGTTCCGGAGTGAAGGTTGATGAACCAGGTCATCGCAGCCTTTTCGAGAGTGGTTGGGAACACGCGGCAGAAGATCGAGTCGTTGTAAGAGTTGACATTCATTTGAACGGCGAAGTGTTTGACGTGTTCGTCGGGGTCTACGGTTCCATCATAGAACCCCATTTGAGGCTTATGGAAGCCTTTGGGCATTGCCTCGCTTTGGATTTCATCAACGAATGCAGAGAAACCGACCCTTTCCACGCGGTGGCGATGCTTGTCCTCCGGTGCCGCCATCCTGGATCTTTCCTAACGCTGCGACCGCGACTGTCGTGAGCCCGACTGCGATATTTGCATGGGATCTTGGGAGCGCCTTACTGTCGAAGAACCGTTTGTTGACTCATCATGTTGTTCGATCATGGACGCTTGGTATCCTAGCTCGTACCCCAGGACATTCTCGAGCACATATTTGAGATGCGGCTACTCGTATCCGAGGACGGGCACGTACTCGGGATGCGGCTGCCCATATCTGGGGACGGGTGGAGGGGCATACCATTGTTGAAGTTGCCCATAACCTGGGAAGGGGTTCGGGTGGGGTGGGATGCTGCCATGTGCGTACCCTGGGAAGGGATACGGGTTCGGGGTGGCCGCAACTTGGTTTGAGTATCCTTGGAAGGGGTACGGATTCTGCGGAGCGTTATATGTCCACCCCGATGGAACGCCTAGCTACGACGCAAAGTTGGCCCACTCCCGGGCATCGGGAATGTTGTTAGGGCGGAGAGGGAAGAAGTTGTTCGAGTAAGCCATTAGAAATTGAAAGCGAAGGTGATTCTATTTGTTGGAAATCTGCTTAGGATGAAAAGTTTGCCACAGACGGTGCCAGTGTTGAAACCCAAAATAAACTAACGCTAATATTGAGGCACGTGATTACTATATTGAACAAAACAGACCCTCACATTTAATATAATTGCGATTTGGGATTACAACTCTTGGATTGTTTCGAGATCTTTCTACTGAGATTCGATATTACAATTTTAGGATTATTCGAGATCTTCCTACTGAGATTCGAGATTACAACTTTCGGATTATTCAAGATCTTTCTACTTAGATTCAAGATTACAACTTTCGGATTATTCGAGATCTTTCTACTGAGATTCAAGATTACAATTTTAGGATTATTCGAGATTTTCCTAGTGAGATTCGAGATTAGAACTTTCGGATTATTCGAGATCTTTCTACTGATGAGTGTAAGTTACTCTTTAATGACTTGAGGTCTTTTTATTGACCTTTCCGGGATTACAGCGCGATATTAACGATTCTTTTAATACGTCAAGATAGATCTTGAGTTAGAGTTGTTTTTCGACCCCCCCCCCCCGTATTGGTTAAGAGCAGGTGCAAAACAATGTGTTTTGTTGGACGACATGTGCGCTCACGCGACATGCGCCGATCCATGAATTTCTTTCCTCCGATCCATCTCATGAAACTTTCTTTCTCGGGACAAACAAACTTTTGATCATTTACTATGCACCGGTACTAACCGTTATGGATGCTCTTATCTTCCAATGATTATGAACAAACTTACCCTCAAAGACTAAAAATGAATTTTGGATAGACGATTTGGCAATATTGTGAAGATTTTGTAAAGTGTAAAATTATAATCCCACGTTTGCACAATATATATTTGAGGTAAAATGAGACAAATAAGAAGTGGGAGACTTGTATGAAGTGGGTAAAAATTATGCCTTTTTCCAAAATTTAGGTGGTTATTATATTGATTTGCGACAATCTAAAGGTAGAGGAAGTTGAAGATGACATGCAGGTGGATGGATTTTTTTGGTGCAAGGAGTCTCACAAACGCCATCACTTTTTCCTATGTGAAGGGTGTATAATTTATGAGGCCAATAAAAAGCGTCTTCACTTTTTCCATGTGAAATCGATGTATACTATGAAACTATTTCCATAGCTTCTCGTATTTGGACCTATGTGCAAGTTTAAGAAATGCTTGAAACACTAAAAATGAAGTTTGTAGAGAAAGCTCTTATAGTTTCTAACTCAAATTACACCATGTAGGAATTACTATTGGTTTTTTTAGGCAGTATCATAGTGTGTTTGGATTGAAAGTGTATTAATGTATAATTGGATTATTTAATAATATTAAGATAAATGTTTTTATATTGAGATTAGGTTGTATGAAGCATTGCCACACATTCTCCAAGTTTGCATATGTTGGATGGATCTGCCATTTCATGTTGTGTTAAGATGGTTTTTAAAAGCCATACCTGATCACGAAGTGGTGAAAAAGTCCATAGAGGGAAGACTTGATATGAAAACAATACTTTTGGAGAAAACATATTAGTTCAAGGAAGCAAGTAATGATGTGTTTGATAACATGGTGAAGACTGGGAGCAAAGCAATAAAATAATATATGTTGCTTTAACTAAGCTTTAGTGGAGGACAGAGGGGCGCTATCAGATGTGGCCGCCCCTACTAGCGACCGGAGGAGTAGAGCTTCAAAGAGGGTCGTCCCACGAGGCAACCAAGGGCAGGTGCAAAGAGGAAGCAGGGTGAGAAACCAAACGTCGAAGAGTGATGTAGTAGAGAAGAAGAAGAGATGAGAAGCAAAGCAAAGTCAAAGTCGATTTTAGAATTGGACCTTTTTGCATTTTTGGGGCGTTTTGAACTTTTTTTGGGCCTGCTACCTATAATGTAATATCGGTCCCATGATTGATCTTTTTATTAAACAAAATCAAATTCCAATTTAGCCTTTAGGTCAAAATTTCTCAATTGACCAATTAGGTCAAAATGAGATTTCATCCTCACTCACTTGTCATTTCTCCTTCCAAGTTCCAACTCCAAGTGGACGAGGTCCATAATCCGGCCAGCGACCACTTCGACCTGCAATGGTTGCGGCAAGGCAACTCTGGCGAGGCGGCTATAAGCGAGGCACAGAGTGGGATGTCAATGCAGTCAAGCAACAGAGCAACTAATCAAGGTAACTTTTTCAATTTCCCATTACCATTCTTATTTCTTAAACTTAGTTTTTTAATTTTGAAGGCTTTTTTTAGCTAATTAGTTTCTTTGGTCTAATTAGGCAAATTAGTAATACATTGAAAGTTTGTAACTAATATGTGATGTTTTAACATCTCGATTTCAGAATGGTTGTTATTTGCTTAAATTAATATATTATTGTATATTGAATTAAAATGGAGAGCTATCTACCCTAATACATTATAAAGCAGAACCCATTTCTGTTGTAAAATTTGCGCCACGTGGCATTTTTGAATAAACTAATATAAAATTATATTTTAATAAATTTTGTAACAACTTATAGTATTCTTGCTATATATACTAAATAGCTAACATGTTTATATAACTTTTTATGTATATAATTTTCTATTTATGGATTATGTATTAGTTTACTGCAATAGATAACATATTTATATAATTTTTATATACATAAATTCCTATAAGATGATATTTTCCATATTAATTTAATATTTTTATCTCTTAACAAGATTTAGGGTGTTAATATATTTTTTTTATTTTTTTAACAAGGCTTGAGCTGCAAGTATAAAATTTATATCTATATAATGATATAATTTTAAATAATAATTTTTTTTGATATATTTTTATTTTGAGAAAAGATATAATTTTATGTGTAATTTATTCTATATATACCATAAAAACTGTTCATGGTCATTCAATATTAACGTGTTTAGTCTTCGACCTCCTTTGGATCAAAACAACGAATTTTTTATTTATTGGAAATTCTGACTGTGAATGTACTCCTCCAAAAGTATTTGATACTCCGTATATTTTAACATACATTGATATATCTACCTAAATTTTAATAAAGTAACATTAATTTAATAAATATTTTAATAAGTTATATTATCCTTGCTAGATATCCTACTGTAATTATCTTTAAGTTATAACATTATATTTTTTTAATTTTTTTTCTCTATGTTATTTTCTATACCAATCTTTATATAAATGTTTTCCAAATTTAAAAATATCATTATATTCATTACAAAGTAAAAGATAAAAACTCAAATACATAGCCTTAATAAATATTTTATAAAAAAATGATTACTTTATGCATATTAATATCTTAACAAAAAATATAAATATTTAAAATATTCTATTCAAGTAAAATTAATATTTAAAATTTTTTAATCTAAATATGGGGCAACATCTCAACAAATAATGAAAATAATTTTCAAATATATTCAATTAAAATATGTGGCACGATCTTAAAGTTTTTTTAAATTATATCATTTTATTACGATATTATATACAAGTATTTTAAAATTTATATTAATATCAAATTATTGTATAATCCTTAGTAAAATTATTTCGTGAGTATCACGGGGATTCTACTAGTTTTTCTAAAAGACTCTAAACTGTCAGAGGTTATTGATTTAATATCTAGACTAGTTTTACCCGTCGTACCATATACGACTATGATTCAATATTTTATAAACATTATAAATAGGATGTTAATAAATAAATAAATGAATATAAAATATAAAATTTAATATAAGTAAATTTTTTAATCATATATTATATTCTTCATATTTTATTACTTTTCATGTACGTAAATTTAAAGTTTATCAAATATTTTAATATATCTATTAAATATTTTATTATCTATTTTTATTAATTTTAAAAAATTATAAATATTTATCATTAATTTTTTTATAAATTAAAATCACTATATATCTATAAATAAATTCATCAAAAGATATATGCTAAAATATTTATATTTTTTAAAATTTTTAAAAAACATTTATCTTTAATTTTAAATACTTGCATAAGGAAGCTTTCAAAAAATATTATTATACTAAATAGATATTTGTTTGATGTTAGATATAAATTTAAATAGTTAAAAATAATTTAATAGAAAGAAGTTATAATAATAGAAATAAAAATTAATTTTCTGAATATGAGGTGGGGTTAGAATCGTTCTGGTGACTCGAAAAAGTACAAATTTAATATATAGTTATAGATTATCTAAACCTAGCATATATGCATTTTATCTGAATATAAAATAAATATCCTAATATTTTAATAGTTATATTTTATATATATATATATATATAATTATAATTTTTGTACCTTATAAGAAAAAGATAGATTTTTACTTAAAAAAATAAGAAAAATATCTCTAATAGATAGATAGATAACTCTATCTATAAGAATATAATAGAAAAATAAAAATCAAAACACAATAGAACATTATTTGAAAAAAAAAGAATTTATCTTTGAACGTAAGAAACATAAGTAGATAATATAATTTTTAGATAACTTAATTTTTTTTAATTATTAATAATATAGTAGAGTGTTGTTTAGATAAGAATTAGATTTTTAAATTAGAATAAGATAGAAATAAAAAAAATGAAAAAGTAGAAATAATTTGAATGGAAAAAAATTTTTTTTTTTAAATATGAAGTGGAGCCAGAGTCGTTCTGGTGGTTCGAAAAGAAACAGCTTTGAAAAAAAAATTTTTTTTTAAATATGAAGCGGGGCCAAAATCGTTCTGATAGCTCGAAAAGGGACAGCCTTAATAATAGTTATAGACTAATTGATGAACCCGTGCCCTTGCACGGGTCTTTAATTGTAAAATTTGTTATATATACATATATAAATTTATATATACTACTTCGTATAGTATTATAAAAGTAAATATTTAATAATTATTTTAAAATAAATTAAATATAACTTAATGTCAATACTTTCATATCATTTAACCTCCAAATACTAAATAGAAACAACAAAAAAAATATGTTTGAAATAAATCTAATTTAAATTATAATATGTATTTGAAATAATGCTTGAGAAAAAAAGTTCATATTCCAAGATTGCAATAATTTGCATGGGGTCTGCAAGCAATCTAGTATTTCTTTTCGTGTTTTTTTTTTTTGAATGAGAAGTGGAAAGTTGATCTTTACTAAGTTTTTCTCCATTATAATCATCTAAAGATGAGCTTTCATTTGAAAAGTTTTGAAGGAGTTAATGACTTATTAGACGATAAATTAGAGTTTATTTCAAGCTAAGATGAAGATGGTTCAACATTATTCCGTAAAAATTAAATATAATGAATTAAGAATTACGATATATTATTTAACAATTAAAGTATTAAAAATAGTTAATAAGAAAAAATATGGTGTTATAAAAGAATAGTAAATACCTCATATTCAGAAATTACTTTTTTAATTTAGAAATGACTTTTTGATTGTTTGCTAGATTAGTAATAATGAATGCGCGACTCTTCCCTTCAAGTTTACAAGAATCGACATCAATTCTAAACAAACATGTCTTACCAATTAAACCTTTTAGTTCTTCTAGAATGTAGTTATCATCAGTATCTCGTAAATAAGGAAAATATATGAATATAATCAAACTAAATGATGTAAGTGTTGCAATCTCATTAACTAATGTATGTATAATAATTGTAATGGAATATAATATAAGAATTGTAAATACTTAAATAAATAATGGGCAAAGAGGTAAATGGAAAAATTAAAATGCCTATATGTCATAGTTAAGACGATGAAACATAAGAATCATGGTCTTGTATAGGGTTTTGTATTTTATATACAAAAAAACTATCATTTGAAAAATAATTATTAAAAAATTGATATATGTAAGAATAAAACTAATACATTGGTTGTATTTTTTAATATATAAATAAAACTAATTAAAAATAATTCAATTAATTTTCAACCAACCAAATTGATTTAAAAAAGGTAGATGACGTGGTTCAATATGGGCCGTTTTATACATTATTTTAACCTTCGTTTCAATATATAATAATGATGATGGTTATAAAGTTTATTGTTATGCTATGTAACTCCTATAAACTATATGAAATAAATAATTCAACCATTAAAATATATGAAACGTTATAAAAATAATAATTCATTTTTAAATCTTGAACTTCATTTGTATGTATCATTTGAATTTGTCTTTGTTCACTTGAAAACATTAGAGGACCAAATTAAATTTTCTTTTAGACGTAGGGTTTTTCCTCTGGAGTATAGATTAAAAACTTGTGAGAATAAATAAATAAATAAATATAGAATTACAACTCAATCTATAACTATATATTAAAGTTATGCCTTTTCGAGCCACCACGTTGATTCTGGCCCCACCTCATATTTAATTTTTTTTTATTTTTTATTTATAATTTAGCTTTTTTAATTAGATTCCTTTCTATCTATTTATGTGGAAAAAAAATTTAATTCGAATTTTAATTAAAAATAATGAAAAATAATTATATCTTTATCTTTTTATCTATTTAGGTAAAAGTTTATATTAAATCAGATTTTAATAAAAAAAATAAAAGTAAAAATTTTCAATATGTAATAATTACTTGCCAAAATTGATTTTTGATTAAAAAAAATCATATTATCTTTTCTTCAATTTCCTTTTGGCATATTCATGTAAATATAGAAAAAAATAATCTTTAAATAATTCAATCTTTATTCATATTTTTCATCTTTTCTTATTAATTATCTTTTTAATTTTTTACTTAAAATATTTTTTAGGAATTTAATTTGATTAAAAAAATCCTATGAATTTACATATTTCGTCTTTTTATCTATTTTTTAAAATACTTTTAAAATTGAATGATTATAATGAAAATAATTTTTATTTATATTTTTTCATAAATAAATTATCATTATGCCATCAAAAATATATGGGATTCACCTTAATGATTTTTATTTCGTCTCACATTATAACAATTGTAAATTTTTATACCCCTTAGATCAGACGCGATTCTAGGTTCATAATTTTTTTCTAATAAATAAGTTATTTTTATTTTTTATATTAAATCAAAATAATATTCATTAAATAAATTAAGTATTAAATTCATGTAGTCGTACATGGTACGATGGGTATAACTAGTATTAATAATATTTCAATTTATAGAATCTACACCAATTTCATCGTACTGTTAATAATTAATAAAAATATATATGAAGACGAGTTGCACTTTTAAATATCCAATTTTATTATTCTTTTAAAATAGAATGGAGATTTAAAAAACAATTGTACAGTAATATTATTTTCTTAATATTAAAAAAATATTTTATAATAATGATTATACTTCTATCACTTGTCAAATTTTAAGATCTCTAAATATAATATTATTACAGTTAAAAAAATTAGTTCATAATGAATAATATGATTCTATCACTTGCCAAATATTAAGATCTCTAAATATAATTGTATATTAGTAATATTAGTAACATTATTATATTTAATAAAATTGTTCCATAATAGATTACAATCCTAACACAACTTGCCAAAAATTAAGATCTCTAGATATAATTATATATTAATAATATAAGAAATATAATTATAATATAAGCATCGTAAATATTTCAATAAATAAAGGGCAAATAGGTAAATGGAAAAATTAAAACGCCTACGTGGCATAGTTAAAACGACAACATGTAGGATAGAGAGATTCGACTTTAGCTATAATATATTGATGATTGATTGTAAAAATATCTATCCTTTTTAAAATTTAATCTTCATCGAGCACATTTTTTAACAAATTATTATTTTATCCATATAGGGTGACACTCTTCTAATTATTCTATCCATACATATATCTTGATAATAAAAATATCAGAATCACAATAATTCAATAGGTAGAAATCTTATCTAAATATATTCATGTCAAAATAATATATATAATCATTATTTAATAATAACAATCCTATCTATAGATATTAAAATGATTAAAATACATACCATCTATGCAACACCCTAACTTTTTAGTTTGCAATTCTCTATTTTCTATTTATTACAAAATAAGTCCAAATTAAAGTCTCGTTTTAAAGAAAACTAGGGTTTCACGATTCTCCCTATCTTCACTCAAAACTCTTTGAATCTGCATTCAAATCCTCTTTTAACGTTCAAACTTCTCCTCGCTCACTCGCTCGTTGATTTCGACCTTCGTCGGCCATTTACGCGATTCATCCTGCAGCGTTCGGACGGAGCACACAAATTTTCCGCGTGCATACAAATTTTGCACGCAACAATTTGATGTGCATTTCTTATATGCACACAATCTTTCTGCGTGCACTGATTCTTTGCACACAAACTTCCTGTGTGCACTGCTATTATGCACACTTGTAAATTGCGTGCACAATTATTTTGCACGCAATCCGTGCACGTGAATGTACAACTGTGAAAATTAAAAAAAACGCTTATATGAATGGTGAACGTACCATGTAATCTCGATTACGTAATCATATTCGGAGTTTCTTTCATTGTTACTCGATATTCTTTAAACAATAAGAGTATGAAGAGATTTAGATTTGAATTAGAGTTGTGTACAATAGAGAATGAGAAGGGAAGGAGGAAAAAGTCAATTTGGACTGATTTTGTAATTTTAAGAAAATTAAAAATTGCAAACTAATTTTAAGAATGCTGCATAACATAACCCTTAAAATATCAAAAAAAATTGTTCATAAGGAATATAATAATTTAAAAAAGATCATAGATATGAATAAAAAATATTTAATACTCAAAAAATATCATGGTAAATGATAAAGATATTTATGTCTTTTAATCATTATAAATATGTACGTGCGTTAATGTTTTTATTGTAAAAGCAACAAGAATATTTTATTATTAAAAAATAATTAATTTAATATAAAATATTAATATGTGATCACATAATGTATATTCTAAGATATTATCATTTATATGGCTATTTTTATTTCAAAGATATATATGTAAAAGCAACTTTAACAAGTAAACGAGAAGCCAGTTACCGACCTTGAAAAGGAAAGAACTGTGGGATTGAAGCCAGGTAAAAACCCCTTATAAGAGTTCAGCAAAATACATCGGCTTGTTAGGTAGGCGAGCTGTACATAAAAAAAGAGGAAGAAGAAGAAGACAAAAGGTCCTCTTCTTATACACTAACAAATTTGAGACAAGCCAGGTAAGCCTCTCTACTAGGCACAAGGCAATTGTCAAAATGACCTACACTGCAACTGTACAGACTTTAGACATAATATATCATGCCTACCTCAATAAGGCTGATGTGAGGAATGTTGAGTGCCACAGCAGGACCTCTGCAGTTCTTCCTCAGAAACGAGTATCCAATATCGATGGCTACCTTTGTCAGCCAAGGTGACGATCTCCTGGCCTTAACATACGAGTGGCCCATTATGTAAGCCACTCCTGCCTCCTTTGCTTCTATCAAGTCTAAAAGCTCTTCTCTAACACCTGGATCCATTGCAGGACTCTGAGGGAGCTGAAACCTAACACGCCTCCTCCTCATATGAGCATTCTCATCTTCATATGCAGATCTAAGGCTCTGGAGAGTTGAAGATTTGCTGCTTTGCACGGTGTCTACCACTTGAATTTCGTCTTGCTCGGTGGCTATCAAGGTAGAGCTTGATTGCACAGTTCTGGTGCTTATCACTGCCATCCTACCTTCATACGATGAACATTCTGAATCTGAAAAACGAGCCTCGACTGCCTCCATCTGAATAAACTCTGCAATACTTTGTATGAGAAGGTTTTCAAAATCCCCATCATCCCGTGGGATGTCCTTGTATCCGTACCGGACTATACAACGGTACATTCGGTAAGGTCTGGGGCATATTCGACCTATGAGGAAACGTTCTTCAGGCGAAACGTACGGTACGGGAACCGACTTTATACAGACAAAAACCAGAACTTTGTGAAATGCTGGAAGGTTAGTCACAAAGTGAGAGAAGATTGCAGGGACCCCTGTGGCTAGTTCGGAGTATATTAAACCTATTCCGGGAACACGCACGATTCCGAGACTCGGACCAAGGCCAAGTATCCATTTGAGGGACACCTTGTTGTGGAGATCAAAGTTGTATTTCTTGCAAGTCCCGTAGTGCCAGATGTACATGATAAGCATGAAGACGAATGCCAATGTGATGGGAACCCACCCTCCCTGTGGCACTTTTGTCAAAGCAGCTGATAGGTAGACACCCTCAATAAAACCGAAAAATACTAGGAATGGAGCAGCTACAAAACCAAGCTTCCATACGAATACAATGACCAATGTCATAAGACATGTAGTCATGAGCATGACTGACATGCAAGCAACTCCTGCACAAAACAACAACAGTATAAGCATAAACACAAACCTAAAATAAAATTACAAACTCTTCGATCTTGACAAAAAAAAATTGCACTCCCTTCGATTGCTATATCAAAACAATTGAAGTAGCTAATAGGCAGGAAAGCCTATGTTCATCAATTTTTCCCTATATTTCATACCATTCATCCATCCATCACCTTCATACTTCCAGCAATTCTTACAGGTAGATCCAAATTCAGAACTTATGATTGTCTATCACAATAGAGCTTGAGAAGAGGGTATTTATACTCTAGAACTGATTTTATACAGTTAACTAATTTATAACAATTGGTTATCACAACAAGCTTCCTGTCAGATATTAATAGTCAATGAGCATATTCAAGGATGAGACCAGCTATGAACATGCCTCTTTATATCAAAATACGAAATCGATTAAAGAAAGGAAGGAGGATACCAACCATATGCATTTCCAATCATTGTGGTGTCACGAAATCCAATGGTAATTGCAAGAGTAAGGATCATGAGGATCCAGTTTATCTCTGGTATATAAATCTGCCCATAGATATGTCTTGAAGTGTGCACGATTTTGATACGTGGGAAACATCCAAGGGCATGACATTGTTTCACAATGGAGAAAGTTGCAGTTATAACTGCCTGGCTACCAACAATTGCTGCCAGAGTGGCAATCACAAAGACAGGCCAAAACACAACATCTGGAGAAGAAAATCAGCATAGGAGTTATGAAGGATTCATTGTAATTTTACTAATAACTCTTGAGTACTAGCATATTCCTACACAAAGAACTAACCAGGAATAGAGTCATAAAAGCTATGAGAGAAGTTTGTGATGTTCTTCGATAGATAGGCAGCCTGGCCCATGTATTGCACCACAAGACAAGGATATATAATAAATCCAAATGCAATCTGGATGACAAAACAACAAGAATAATAATCACATTAATTTCTCATTGATTCCTAAACAAAGACAATTTTAAGTTTTCAACACCCTAATCTGTTACTAATCTTGAGGTGAATGTTACTATTTGATACAGTTGCATATACAAGAATACAAGATTAAGTTCAGTTTGAGTCTGATGATAATCAAAGTATTTAGGTGCAACATTTTAATGTGAGCACAGACAATAGATGTTATGCAACACTTTTCAGCTAAAATGCATATATAGGACATCCCATGTCTAAACTGAAGCACTCCACCATAGTCTTGGGGTAGCCTAGATTGTGGACATGGGAAACCCCTATCTTTAAGATAAGCTACCAAAGGCCACACTGTATATAACAATTATAGATTTCATTCATATGATAGATAAACATGTTACTAATATAACAATTATAAGAGTTCCCACTAAAAACAAAGATGATGTTCCCATTAAAACAAACATAAGAAAAAAATAAAATAAAACCGGTAGTAAGTGACAGAGGCAAAGAGGGGAAATGAAACTTTTAGCTTTTTTTTTTAGCAAAATAAACACAACAAGGCTTGCTTATGGATATAATTCATAGGATAAATCCCACACAACCCATGTGTCCCAACTCAATGTATAATCTGCACTGAAAATGTTAACATAATCACCTTTTCATTTATTCCCTTGTAGAAATAAATAAATGCGAGTCTAAATCATTCGTGTATTTTTATAGCTGTTCGAGTTCTGCACTACAATAAGTGAATAGAATCACATACTCTGATGGAAAAAGCCGTAAAATGACCGATATCAGCAAACATAGCCTCAGTGCCTGCAAATTCGAGCAATAACACAATATGTAAGCTGATATGCAAAGTCAGATAATAATTTTTTCCTGTCTTAGAAAGAGGGGCTTATATAATCAAAGCTGTGGCTCAATAAAAATTTCAAGCAAGATAACTATAGAAGGAAAGGGTAAAACACAATATTTATGATCAAGCCTTAAGGAAGAATGATTTCATGTACCTGTTATGGCAAGAAGAAT
This sequence comes from Fallopia convolvulus, assembly GCA_964016875.1. Taxonomy (NCBI): domain Eukaryota; kingdom Viridiplantae; phylum Streptophyta; class Magnoliopsida; order Caryophyllales; family Polygonaceae; genus Fallopia; species Fallopia convolvulus. The sequence continues at coordinate 16,221,008 of OZ024735.1, read as the reverse complement.
GCCTCCAAGTGATATCCATCCATCTTTTCCAGTGTCCTTAAAGAACCTGACGATATAATGTGGGGAAAGCGCATACACGATTTTGGGATTCCAAGCAATTATGTTGTATAGACCAATAGCAAATATAGACAGCAGCCAAATACAAACAATTGGTGCAAAGATGAAGGCCACCTTGTGGGTACCATAATGTTGCAACGCAAAGAGACCAACCAGTATGACACATGAAATCAAAAGGATCTCAGCTACAAACAATAAAGAAACATTTCATTTACAAATCTTGAACGGGGGAGAAAACATTTCTGGTTATTGTAATGCAGCCCAATCACATAGAAGTATCAAATGATAAGATCTAGCAAGATATAAATCCAAAAAGAATTTAAAGTGTAACAACTTACTATTAGTCAATTTCTTTGCAGTCACTTCAAGCCCAGATATTGCCGAGAGCACTGCATTGAGGAAGCAAAGTAAACCCTCTTTAACTCAAGTAAAAATTCTACATTTTGCATTTTTGGTCAAATTACATAGTTAAGTGTACATAACTTAGTACTAGACATTAGTAAACCAGCATGTGCATTGACCACAAAAGAAACCATATGTATGTCTAAACAGCAAATAACATCAAAAGCATGTCGGAAAACACTCAAAACAGCAATAAATGCATCCAACTGCCTGCTTGCCAACATAAACTAAACCATGTAAAGAATCATATAGCCACAATATTAATCTATATAAAATGCTGTAATTAAGAGCCAAACCAGATGCCTTGGCAGCTCCATTTAGCAGAATTTTACAGTCTACATCCAAACTATGTATACAAAATCATCTGCCTTCACCATACAACATTCAAGAGATGAGTTTGTGCAAGGACTTCATTTGTATGCACACTCATTAACTTTATTGAACCTATATTCACAATCGTAGACCTTCTCAGATTTATCCAGTTCAGCTACCAACGGCCATACTAGTATGTATTTGATACAGGCTTTTTAAAATACTTTCCTGCTAAAATTATACCATGTACATGATGGAGGAGGAATATAGCAGATATTTCAATATATGCGAGTATGATCACACTTGATACTTTCTTGATGTCTGCCCAAAAGATATATGATGTCATAGCATAAGAAAAAGCCATGACCTCTTTCCTATTGAAAACATTTCCATTTGAGTTGACATGTTCATATCATGCAAGTTGAAGCTCTTGCTTGCTGCCATATGAGCTAGTAAACTAGACTTATCAACAATTTACCATGACAATATAAACTAAGCAATAAGGGGGGTAAAAGTAAGTCATAATTAAAAAAGCACACCAAAGTTTACTCTTGCAGCTCCAACTGGTTGCAAATTCAAATAAGAAATACAGGACCAAATATGAAATTCAAGAAGGTACAGGGTTGCTCAAGCACCTGACATGGCAGGTGTCAACACCCCGTCGCCAATGACCATGCTAGCACCAAAGAGTACAAGTACCAAAAGGACTGTCCTCAACCTCTTATGCTTCTCAAGAAATTTTTTGAGCGGAGAAGATGTACTTCGTACAGGAGGACCATATCTATAAGTAGAAAGCTCCTCATCTGCTGCTTGCTGGTTTGGAAGCAAGCTGAACTTTGCATGTCTACAAAGTAGAGAGTAGAGGGCAAAAGTTCCACCTACATTAAATAGAATAGATAAGATATGATTCGTAGAGTTATCCAATTCAAACATTATCTTATTTCACCTCACCTTCACCATTATCATCTGCATATAATACAACCACTACATACTTAAGCAGGGGAATCAATGTCAAGGTCCAAAACACCAAGGAAAATACACCATATACTGCTTCCTCGGTATGGTGATTCTTTAGCATCCCGGTGAATGTGCTTGTATAGACATACAGCGGTGAGGTACTCAAGTCTCCATATATTACACCTAGACTTTGGTATGCTAATAACAGATTGCGAGATAGATTCAGCCAAGATTGCTGTAAGTCAAGCATAAAAATGTCATACTAGTTAGTGTTTTTGTCAAATATTATTTAGTCACTCATGAAGATATGTCTATAGAAAATCCAGAATAAAGACCAACTATAAAATTTTAGAAATGAGTACATGGTAATACGAAGTTTCTCTAAGTCTGGAACTATGACATAATATTGGAGTTCAAATACTAGCACAAAACTCATCGACGGAAACCAATTATAGAAGGAACAAACTCTTCTCGATTTCGATTACATATATATTAGTTGTCACATAGATGAATTCAGTTATTACCGTCACATAGATAAATATAGCCCCCATATCAATTTTTGGTACATTTTAACTAAATTCAGTTATTATTGCCACATAGTTGAATTTAAGATTTCTAGTCTTGCTCTTTTTCATCTTTGGGCCTTTCGGAAACACCCTCCTTCGAGGTACCGGTGCATACATCTGGACCCCCCAGATCGTGCCAAAGCGGGACTACACTGGGTAAATGTTGTTGTTTTTGTTGTATATATTAGTTGTTAAGCTGATTTTATGAAATCCATGTTCATATCATTGCGGATAGTCAGAATTGATGTTGAAGAAAGCATTATCTTAGTATCCAAACCTCCTAATTAAAGTAGGTGCTATATCAAAATGAATCAAGGTTCGTGTTACCGAATGCACTTTCCCCAACAGTATACCCATTTCTTAAAAAAAATTGCTTAAGAATTCACCTTCCAAACATCACATCAATTCATTTATGCTCTACAAAATTTCATTTCATAAATCTTGTACATGGACAACGAAGAAGGATCTTGCCATCTAACACAGGTTTCATACTATAGTCAACTAACTAGTAGGATACTAGCATGCTGAAATATTCATTTAAAGGCTAATAAAAATATTTATGCAACTGCAAGGATATACTATAAACTCATCCAAGTAAAGGGTAATATTGCAAGCATATTATGGAGGATATGTATTTAATATGTGTCGCTGATGGGACACGTGTAGGGTGGTTAGTGGTGTTGTTAGTTAGCGTGGTCAATAAGCTGGTTAGTTAGAGTTGAGAGAAGCCTTGTATATATAGGTTGTTAGCTAGCTTTGTACAAATCTCTCTTGAATAATACAATCTGAAAATTCCCAAATTGTTTCTCCTTTTGTTTCCATTTTCTTCTGTCTTCCGTCGATCATCTATGATGGATGATCAAGCTCTGTTTTGATTCACAGTTTTGATATGGTATCAGAGCAACCGGTTGCGATCCTGATTGCGCGATCGTAGATTGTACTGGTTGAATTCGTTCTTTTGTCGAATCGAGACCTAGAAATAAATTGTGTCTTCGTGCTCGAAGGAAGAACGAGGTTGATTCGATCTCTTGAAAAGTTTATTCAGAAGTTTCGAGCTGGATTCCTCAATTGGTGAGTTTCTGCAGACTACTATGGTTGAAGATCAGAATTCCGTGACTGGAGGGAGATCACGATCGCCTTTCCGCAAGAAGTACAAGAATAAGGTGTATGATGATCGCTCATACTCTCCGGTCATGAAGAGGAACAGAGAACACAGTTATCGTTATCGTTCACCTCTGTCTAGGCGACGAAGGGAGAGGGAGTATGGATTTCCAGCTGGAGGTAATTCAAATGCTTTCGATCCTTTGTTTATCTCAAATTCTGATAATCCTGGAAATCAATTGGTGGCTACGCGCTTCAATGGAAGCAATTTTGCTAGTTGGAGTCGTAGTATCAAAATGGCTCTAGGTGCTAAAATGAAGTTAGGGTTCATAAATGGAATGTATGAACGACCTGATAGGCATTCTGAGGAATATGAGAGGTGGAAGAGGTGTGATTTTATGGTCATGTCATGGATCATAAACTCCATGGTGAGTGAAGTAGCAGAAAATTTTATGTTTGTGCATTCTGCTCAAGAGCTTTGGAAAGAACTAACTGAGCGTTTTTCTGAGTCAAACGCTCCATTGATGTTTCAATTACAAAGGGAGCTCAGCAATATAAGGCAAGAGAATCTAGTGTTGCTATGTACTACAGTAAGCTCAAGAAAGTATGGGATGAGTTGCAAGATATAGAAGGGATCCCGATCTGCAACTGTGGTGTCTTTGAGCAGTGCACTTGTGGCTTAATGAAAAGACTTGTTGATAAGGATGCTACATTGAAACTAATGCAGTTTCTTATGGGACTCTCAGATGCATATGAAAATGTTAGAAGTCACATTTTGTCTCAAGATCCTCTTCCGAATGTTAACAAGGCTTTTAACACAATTATTGGAGTGGAGAAACAGAAAGAAATCACAGGGACAGCTAGCCAGAGTCATGCTGTTCTTGCAGTAGATCGATCCAAGAGTTATGGAGGACAAGGAAGACACAATTCTGGACAAGGATCTCAGTATAAAGCAGAAGGAAAGAATGATGGTTCTCAATATGGAAAAGATGAGAGGAAGAGCAAATATGACAAGTTTGCTAGAAAGTGTTCTTATTGTCATGAGCCAGGGCATCTCAAGGAAACTTGTTTCAAGTTAGTAGGATACCCTGATTGGTGGAAAGGACCAAAGACGCAAGGGAATGGAAAATTGCTGGCCAATGTTCAAGATACTGATGTTGCTTATGACTCTCCTCTTGATGGGAATGCAGATATTGATACTAATCAACCAGATGCTTCCTTGATTAATGCAGTTGTGCAAGAAGTTATGCGCAAGATAAAAGGGAAGGCTCGAGTAGATGAAGGACCGAGTCATGGACAAGTTAATACCATCAGTTTTGCAGGTAACCTTAGTCAGACATCAGAATTCTTTGTTAAAGATATGAATCAGATAGTATGGATTGTAGATTCTGGAGCATCTGATCATGTTTGTTGTGATAAGAATTTGTTTGTTGGCTTGAGGAGTCTGGTGAAACCAATTAAGATAGGTTTGCCTGATGGATCTTATCAGTTTGTTCAGTTACATGGAGATATTAACGTGTCTTCACGACTGGTTTTACACAATGTGTTATATTTGCCTACTTTCAAACACAATTTGATATCTGTTTCTCAGCTACTAACAGATAATCAATCTGTTTTTCTATTTGGATCTCGTGGCTGTGTGCTACAGGTCCTTACGAGTAATGAAGTGCTTGCTATTGGATACAAGCAAGGAGGACTCTACAAGATTTTTGGAGATGGATCTTCAAAAACTGAAGCAGAGGCAGAAATTATACAGTCTCTTGATATGAAAAACTGTGTAATAGGTACTAGAACCTTAAATGCTGTGTGTAATAATGGTGATTTGCATACCTTTCATGCCAGACTTGGGCATATTTCGATGTCCAAGATGCATCATTTAGAAGATATTACTTGTAAAAAGTTGAAAGACCTCGACTGTGAGGCTTGTGTTTTTGCTAAACAACACAAGGATGTTTTTAATGTCAGCTCTTCTTATGCTTCTAAGATTTTTGAACTAGTTCATATGGATCTTTGGGGTCCATACAGAACATCTGCTTATTGTGGGTCTCGGTATTTCTTAACAGTGGTTGATGATCATTCTCGAGCTACTTGGACCTTTATGGTTAATAATAAGCAACAAGTGCCACGATTAATTGCAGAATTTCTGGCTTATGTGGAGACACAGTTTGACACAAAAGTAAAAATTCTTCGCACTGATAATGGGTCTGAGTTTGTGCAGAGTTTTGTATCTGATTTGTTAAAAAGGAAAGGTATTATTCATCATAGGTCTGCACCAGGAGTACCTCAGCAAAATGGGCGAGTTGAGCGTAAGAATAGGCATCTAATTGAGACAGCTCGAGCACTTCGGTTGCATTCTGGATTGCCTATTAGATTTTGGAGTGAATGTGTTTTGTCTGCCACATATCTGATCAATTTGTTGCCCTCTTCAGTGTTGAACTGGAAAACTCCTTATGAGCTGTTATATCAGAAATGTCCAAGTTATGATCATCTTCGTGTTATTGGTTGTTTGTGCTATGTTCTTCGGCCTAAGTCACAAAGAGGAAAATTTGAAGCTGTTTCTAACAAGTGCGTACTGTTGGGATATCCACCAGGTCAGAAAGCTTACAAGGTATATGACATGGATTCGAAAAAGGTGTATGTGGCTAAACATCTTATTTTCAAGGAACAATATTTTCCTTTCAAGGCTATGTCATTGCATTCTAGTACCAGGGATACTCAGTCATTACCACTGGTTTCTTTAGAAGAAGTTGAATCATTTTCTGAGTTACAGCCAAGTTCATCTGTTTTGATAGACCTGAATCTTTCACAACATTCTTATGGCTCTTCTTCCCACAGGAATTCTACAGCTTTAATTCCTTCTCATGCTTCTGATTCAGTATCACCAGATTCAAGTAAGTCAGTATTAAAGACACCTACATCTGTCATGTCTGATTCTTTTCATCATGCTTCTCCTGGTAGTATTGTTCCTCCTGTTAGAAAGTCCACTCGGGTCATTCACACACCAGCTTACTTGAAAGACTATCAACATGGGCCTTTACCAGGAAGAGATGATTTACAAGGTGATCAGTTTTCACAAGCCTTTCATGTTGTCACTTTGAATGATCTCAAAGATTATTCTAGTGACTATATACATTCCTTGTTCAATGTTTTATCAATTGCTGAACCTACCACTTATGCTCAAGCAAGGCATGATCCTAACTGGGTAACAGCAATGAACAAAGAATTGGAGGCTTTAGAACAAAATTCCACTTGGAGTCTTACTTCTCTCCCTCCAGGAAAGAAGGCTATTGGTTCTAAGTGGATATTCAAGATCAAGTTCCAGCCTAATGGTCAAATTGAACGTTACAAGGCACGTCTCGTAGCCAAAGGGTATAATCAAGTCAAGGATAAAGACTATAAAAAAACTTTTTCCCCTGTTGCCAAGTTCTCAACTGTTAGAGTTTTATTGGCACTCGCATCTGTCAAAAAGTGGGATATTCACCAACTTGATATCAATAACGCTTTTCTTCATGGTTTCTTAGATGAAGAGGTATACATGATTCCACCCCTTGGATATGCTAAAGCTCAACCAGGTCAAGTATGCCATTTAAAACGCTCCCTCTATGGGTTAAAGCAGGCCAGTAGGCAGTGGAATGTCGAATTAACAAAGCATCTTCTCAGCCTTGGTTTTTCACAATCAAAGCAGGATTATTCCTTATTTGTGAAGCATACATCTCAGTCCTTTACTATTGCTCTTGTTTATGTCGATGATATGCTGATCACAGGAGATTCTTTGAGTGAAATTCAGGCCACCAAAGATTCTTTACAATATGTGTCGCTGATGGGACACGTGTAGGGTGGTTAGTAGTGTTGTTAGTTAGCGTGGTCAATAAGCTGGTTAGTTAGAGTTGAGAGAAGCCTTGTATATATAGGTTGTTAGCTAGCTTTGTACAAATCTCTCTTGAATAATACAATCTGAAAATTCCCAAATTGTTTCTCCTTTTGTTTCCATTTTCTTCTGTCTTCCGTCGATCATCTATGATGGATGATCAAGCTCTGTTTTGATTCAGAGTTTTGATACATATAAACTCATTGTTTCCGTCGAGAGGGAGTAGAAAAAGCCAAAGCCAAATTTGTGGTAATATCACAACAGAATATTCAACCCAGCTACTAAGTTAAAAAAGATTGAAATAATATACCGCCTAATCCGTCCGAGAAAACAAGAAATTCAAGCACACCGTGAAGTCGTGAACGGCATATCATTCAGCAGAAGCCCACAGGGATATTATTACATATGCATGAATAATGAATTTAAGGAAAGTCGAAGAAAAAAGTAGAGAGAGAAATGGAAACCTGAGAAGGGTTCGGAGGAGTTGAAATCACAGCCTCTGGCTCCATCTCCTTCTATCAGTCAACCAGAAAACTCTCCTGTCTCTCTCTCCCTCTCTAAGATTGATTCTCTGGTATAAAAATGGCATATAACCAAGCTCTGAACGAAACTTAAAGGCCTGAAATGCCTCTTGGATTAATCCAAAGCTGTTACATACACGGACAATACGCGTGAGGGAACGACGCCGTTTCATCCATCCTTATAATTGGATATCATTTATGGCCAGGATTTGAGTTGTGTTATATATTTTTTCGGAGTTGTTGTTAGACAATGATTTATTAATTTTATTTTTTTATTTAATTAGCGGAGGGTTACATATTATATAGCCTACATAATACTTTTTTGGATGATTTAAATAAATAGCAAAAAAAAAAAGGTTAATTAGGTGAATATTAAGGAGAGTTTGAAAATTAGCTAAATAGTAAAAAAACCCATCACCCACACCCACACCCACTCCCACCGAGTTGACTCGATCGTTGACCGAGTTGACTCGCCCATTGACCGAGTTGACTCGCCCATTGACCGACCGTTGACCGGCGTTGACCGACATCACTATCATCATTTTCAAAACCGTCATCACAATTTTTTCACCGTCATCACAATTTATTTCATTGTCATCACAATTTTTTGATGACAAAAAAGTGTAATGAAAGGTAAAAAAGTGTCATCAAAATGTCTTGATGACATTTTTTGATGACAAAAAGTATCATTAAAGGATTCAACCACATAAAAAAACCGTCATCCCCGTCATCACAATTTTTTTCACCGTCATCACAATTTTTTGATCACAAAAAGTGTAATAAGAGACAAAAAGTGTCATCAAAATGTCTTGATGACAACTTTTTGATAACAAAAAGTATCATCAAAGGCATTCAACCATATAAAAACAACCGTCATTACACGGTTCGAACCGTCATCAACTGTCATCACTTGTCATCGTTACTTGATGAAGGTTTGACTGTCATCAACTATCATCTCTACTTGATGACGGTTTGATTAATTTGTCATTAAAAGGGCCTTGATGACAAACAAGTGTCATCAAACTATCATCACTTAAGCGTCATCAAATATGTGTCATCACTATCATCACTGTCATCACTACTTGATGACGGTTTAATTGTCATCAACTATCATCATAAATGTCATCTCTACTTGATGACGGTTCGATTCTCATTAATCGTCATCGTTATTTACTGACGGTTCGATTGTCATTAATTATCATCACTACTTGATGACGGTTCGATTAATTTGTTATCAAAAGGGTCTTGATGACAATGGTCTTGAAGACAAACAACCGTCATCAATTGTCATCACTCAAAGTTTGTTCGTTTTTATCATCATCACAAAAAATAGTTACTTGATGACGGTTTGATTGTCATCATCACAAATGTCATCTCTACTTGATGACGATTCAATTGTCATCAATTGTCCTCACTAATTGATGACGGTTCGATATTGTCATCAATTATCATCGCTACTTGATGACGGTTCAATTGTCGTCAACTGTCATCACTACTTGATGACGATTTGATTGATTTGTTTGTCATCAAAAGGGTCTTGATGACAAACAAGTGTCATAAAAAAATTGTCATCAAGTGTCATCACATGTTTTTAAACGGCCTTGATGACATTCAAGCGCATAAAAACAACTATTATAAACACATAAAGTTGTCATCAAATAACATCACTTGTCATCAAAAAAAATATTAATAGCCTATGTGGGGTTTGAACCCACATCATTATTTTTTAAGAAAAATGCTCTACCATTTGAGCTAATAGGCTAAATACATTTTATAATAAAAATAGATCCTAAATTAAATTGCACTAGAAAAGAAGAAAGTAGGAATTACCTCAACCAAATAAATACACAACATTAATGGTCAACAAACAAAACAACAAAAACCTAAAAACAGAGATAACTTGCTATTGTTCTCAGTTAAGCCCGTCATTATAGTGAGATAACTTGCTTTCAAATTAGAGGATCTTGTATCCCTCAATCATCAATCCATTAAAATGATGTTCATAACTGATTGACAGGCTCAAGCAACTAACACATCAACAATGTATGCAGACATCCCAAGGCTACAGAGAAAGCTAATGATTGACAGGCTCAAGCACAAAGTAATCGAACGCAACAAAGATACCACTAGTGACAAATTTATGTTCCCTGGTGAGGAGTTTGTTTTATTTAATTTTAAGGACATCATAATTTCTTTATTTTTAAATTTCAGTCAAAAAAATAACCCACCTCAATGACCTCATTCCTCAACTCCTTAAGTCTCTCATCCTCCTCATCAATCACTTCCTGATGACCAAACAAATTCAGCAGAAACCACTATAAATACCATGAAATATATAATAACTTGAGATATATTGCCAAACCAAATAGAAGTTTAAAGTGCATGTACCTTATTGTTATTGATTTCTTTCTCTGAGATGTGCTTGAACGGGTGCCAGGAGGTATCCTTCACATACTCTTCCCAAAGTGACCACCATTCTGTGGCTTTCAAAGGAGCCATTTGAGCAGAATATCTCCTCTTAGCAGCAATCTGAAATGGTTTACTGTCGAGCTCTCCTAATTTTTAACACCAATATTAGGTCTAGTATTAGTTAAGGCCCTAAGCTTCAACAGCAAGAACCGAATCCAAACTCCTAGATCGCTCAAAGGCATAATTATATTGAAACGATCAGGCCAAATTACCAACTCAAAAAAAGCTAGTCAAACCCTCAATTGGAAGCATAACTGAACATTATGGTTTACTGCAGCAATAATAGCAAATCAAGCAATTTAATTCGATTCGATCATTAAAATTGCAGACTAAAAAGAGAGTGATGAGTTTAGAGAGCGAAAGAGAGTATCCACGGGTCAAACAAGACAGATCCACGACCTTCAATTAGATCGTCGAAACCCTAGAGTTCCAGAAAATGCGCATCGTAGAGAAAATTGGGGATAAGAACCAAGAAATTTTCACAGTATAGTGCGAAATCGAGATCGATTTCCTAGTTTTGCTGATAAACAAGCCTAGGAATTGAAGCAAGGAACCAAAGAGAATCGGGACGAAAATACGGACTCGGGAGAAAAGAGTCGAGGAGATGAGAGGTGAGAAAAAAAAATAAAGGCCTTTTATACTTGACAAAAACCTAAAAAAATGGATTTCGTTACAAGCGCCTAATTAGGTTAGTATTTTTTGCCCTTTTAGCAAATTCTTTCTAATTTTGTTTATTTAGTAATAATTTTCACAAAGTATAAATAAATTTAAATTTGTTTATTTAGCAACAATTTATTCTTAACAGAAAAGAATATCGAATAGAATGAAATTCTTATTTAAACAAGAACTTGCCCAAATTCGAGTTCGGATGGCATAGAAAAATAATAAAATAAATTATATTTAACTTATTTTGTTTCATGGTTATTACTAAAATTATTAATCCTTTAATAATTCGTATCTCAAAATGCTCATAAATAAATACTAATTTTATTATCCTTATAAAAATAATGTCATAAATTTATATATTCATAAATTTATCAAGTGAGCATCATAACGAGTCCCTTTTCGTATAGCTCCTCAACCACCATTACAATCGTTCATAGTCCTTTATACAATTTAGCCAATGGTCTTTATTGAGTCCACATACAGTTAAAAAGGCAACGAAATAAAAATTTAATAACTTTTTTCCCTCTGAATAATTTTTAATGAATTCTTTATTCAATAAAAATGGTAAAGTAATGACTAGTTTCTTTTATATAAAGAAAAATGTTGAATATCCTTTATTTTAATGTCATTTCTTAGGGTAAAGAAGGAATTGAATAAGTTAGAAACGTAGGTTAACGTGAAAACTGAAAATCAGTTCTGTCCATTATTAGATTGTGTATGTTGTATGGCTATGATTAGCGCGTGTATTTTTTCAATTTTTAAGAATCAAGGGCAAACTTGTCATTTGGCCTCTTTTATCATCTTCTCCAAATTGCCCACATCACACCAACGTACAATCTTCTCTTCTACAGGGTACAAATTCAATCGGTTCTTCTTTCTCTTATCTCCAATTTCTCCATTCGATCGATTCTTCTTTGTTTTTCTTTCTTAATGGGTTCAAATTAAGGTATGTGTTTTGCTCTTTTCGAGTTTTATTTTGTTTTTTTAAACTTTGTGTTGATTTCACGTTTAAAATCAAAATTGATAATATGAGATCGGATCGGTAGAAAATTTCAAGTATTCAGTGTATTCATGTTGTTTTTACATAGTCCATTGTCCAATACTTTGTTTTTTCGATTTACTTGATCTTGTAGTTTGAGATGTATATAACATGTTCGATGAAAGTCCTAAGAGATGAGAGTTTTCTTCTGTGCTGAATTGGATTTTATGTGAACGTATTATGCTGTTACCTGAACTTTATATATTTTTGTGTGAACCTTACAACAAAATGTGTGTTCTTTTATTTAATTTTTTGTACATTTGTCCTTTATTGTAGGTTGTCCATCAACTTCTATTGATTTGAGTGGTGAAATGTCCTATGCTTATAGCTAGTGTGGATAATGTTGATGGCACGATGATTTAGAATACAGATTTAATTGGTTATCATTAAGTTCATGAACCTACATTATCTTGGTTATTTTCTTGTTGTCACTAGTAATAATCATGAATTATAACTCTATTTTACTACCTTTAGCATTGCCTATTAAGCATGAAAGTTTTGAGCTTATATTTACATATATGCAAGATCATTGGTGTCATGATAAAAAATTTCATGAGAGTATGATCTATTGTGCTTGTGTAATCCTTGTAAATCTCTAGAATTTCATTTGATACTATACTTTTTGATTGTCCAACTACAATTAGTGTCGATACATTGCAATTAACTTGAATATGACGGAGCCTTGTTCTAGGTCCGAGGAGTCTGAAAAGTCGGAGATGAGGATCTTTGTGAAGGTTGCAAACAATATAATCGCCCTTGATTTGGAAAGCTCTTACACAGTTGAAGATGTGATGACCATAGTTCAAGCCAAAGATCGAGGGCATTCCAAGTGATCAACATGTGCTAATTTTTTGTCATACATGGTTGTCAAGTTGAGTATGTTGGCAACTATAGCATCAAGAATAAATCAACCCTCAAACTATTCACTCATTTTAAGAGCCATATGTAGATCTTTGTGAATATCCTCATGGAACTAGGCTATACCATCACACTCGATGTAACATGATCTAACACAATTCGAGACGTGATTTCAACTCTTGAATTTTCGGAACTGATTTTACCTTTTTATCCATTTTATTTCAACAATATAATGAACTATACATCTTCATTTGAGTTCACGCTGAGTTTTTTTTATGCTTCATGTGTTTGATATAAGGCATTTGTGCTTCTAGCCTTTTTTGTTAGGGTTAGTAGTTTAATTTTTCATTTCATTCTATATGTGAGCACAAATCTTAAATATTTGAATACAAATGCTAAATATGTGAACCTGCGACTACTATGAACATTCACAATATTTGGTTCAATTTCATTTGTTTTTAATTGTCATGTATCAAGTTCAGCTACATCCTTTGCTAGCATAGTTAACCAACAAAAATGTAAATCATAAGACCAAGTTTGTTATATTAATGTGTATGAAATATAAAAAATAAACATGAACATATATAATAAATGTGTGAACGTGGACATAATAAACATGAACCTAACGAAACTAGGTGTCAAACTTCATTTGTGAAACATTTTTGTACCTTCTTACAAATGTCATTCCGCGTCTTTCTATTTTTCTACTACCCCATCAACATAACTTCATCTTTAGTTTCTTAGCTTAACATCAACCATCTAGATTCTATATCATCGGAACTAGCTAGTTATTTTCAAAATAATTGCTTTATTCAATGTTTTCTGTTCAAAACAGAAGTAGTCCATTTGCATCATGTTGGAACAATCGTTGTTCCATGGTTTCTCTTAATTTTGATGATAAAAAACTTAGTTGGTATAATTTGCTTCTACATGTAAGTGTTTCAGGAAAACAGGTACATAATCACGAGTGTCGGAACATTGTGAGGAACGATGGAGGGAACGAGTGACAGATTTAGGAAGCGCGTCTCAAAAGGAATGCGACTCTCTATTAATAGCAAGTTACCAGATCTTCTGCGAACGATCCTCTGCGAAGATACGACAGTTGTACGCGGTTGCTTGAGAAGATCAAAGGAAGGATAAGATCAAAACTCACACGATCTTATATAGGAAATCAGAGATCATTCGATTTTGGCAAGAATCGGAATGGTTAAAGATCCAAATCACAAACAATACTTTCTCCTATTAGTGTGGGATTTGTTAAGTGGAAAATCTGCGTAATTAGGCAAGGATTACGTATGAAATCAGACTTGACATTTCTTATAAATAGCTAGGTTATAGCTAGGGTTTAAGTGTGGTTGTTTATGGCGAACTTGGAGAGAGAGCTTTTCAAGTGTACGAGTGTGTGGCTTTTTGCAATGAAGAATCCACAAGTAAGTCAGTAGTTTACTTTCTATTAGGTTTACGTTTAGGGTTGTAGAAGTCTAGTTGGTTGAACTTTGGTTGGTGCCTTAGTTACCAGGGAACTTGACTTGCCTTGTAATCGTTGAAACTTAATAAAAGTATTCTATTGAAAATCCTCTGAGAAGGAGTCTCAAGGGTAAAGGTTTTTCTTTCTACGACTTGTTGGTCGGACAAAAAGTTTTCCTCTCTAAATTATGTGTTCTTATTGTTTATTTCCGCTGCCCAGGGAACATTGTTAGTTCCCTAACTTATTACTAACGCTTCACGATCCAACAATTGGTATCAAAGTAGGTTTGCTCTTGATTGTGTGTTAGTGCAGAAATACATAATGAGTACCAACAACATTCACAACAAGCCTCCATTGCTTGTTGCTGGAGTGTATGACCACTGGAAGATCCTCTTTGCTACTTGGCTCAAGAGCAATGACTACCAAGCCTTGTCAGTCATTGAGGATGGAGACTATGTCATTCCTGAGGACAAGAAGAACAAAAAGTCCGACTGGGGTCCAACTGAATGGACAGGAATGGAGAAGAACTATAAGGCACAAATGTTGCTCAATAATGCCTTGGGTGCTGAAGATCTACTAAGGGTGGTCAACTGTAAAACCGCCAAAGGTGCATGGGAAGCCATTGAGCAAATGCACATTGGTAGTGTAGATCCGAAGGAAATCCACCAAAAGGAGGCCAAGAAGGAGTTCTATAACTTCAAGATGAAAGATGGTGAAACCATTGCCACTTACCAATCCAGGTTTGAGGCTTTGGTGAATCGCATCAATCATCTTGGTATAGAAAAGGACATCACTCATGCAGAGAAAATCTCTACAATTGTTGATGGTCTTGGTCCCAAGTATGTTGTTACTAGAGGCTTGCTCAGAGAAAATCCAATCACGAAGACTTGCAAACTTCATGAGATCTTTGGAAAGCTGACAAACTACGAGCGCTACGAGAATAACAACAATGGTACCTCAAGCTCTAACAAAGGTATTGCTCTCAAGGTGGAGAAGACCATTGAAAACATCACTGTTGGAAGGGGAGTTTATACGTTAGAGGAGGACTCTGATGTGGCACTCATAACCAAAACAATGAGAGCATTTTACAAGAGAGGCAAGAAGCAAGGTGCCATGAAGGAAAAAGAAAAGGTCAACTCCAAGAAGAAGGAGATCAAGGACGTTACCTGCTTCAACAGTCAAGAAATGGGTCATTATGCTAAGAGTTGTCCCAAAGGTAACGAGTTTGGGAACGAGAAGAAGAAGGCCTACATCGCTGCATGGGATCTTGACTTAGATGATGAACCTGAATCGAAGATCTGCGCCATGACTATGAAGACTGAAGATGTCGATCAAGAGGTAACTCCTGAACAATTTCTTGCTAGTTTAGAAAATGTTAAACAATCTGGTCTTATCATTCTTGTTAAAAAGCTTTTTGAAGATAACTTGAAAATGCAAGATGAAATAGAAGCTACTGATGAGAAATGTCTTAATCTTGAAGAAAAATTATCAGAGTCAACTATTACCAATGTTGTTCCTTGCTCAGAGTGTAAAGAATTAAAAGAAGATGTTAAGACTCTCACTAAAACCAATAATGAACTTAGAACAGATTTGCTTGTTTTTAAACTCAAAAGGGAAGAACTGGAAAATGAACTCGACAAAAGAACTCATGTTGTGTTTAATCCAGCTAAGTTTGGTATTGGTTATGGTAAAGATAAATCCGAATATCCTCCAGATGACCTTAGCTTTGAAGAAAAGATGGAAAGGAAAGCTAGGGAACTTCAATCTGCTAGAGATAAAGTTACTTATCTAGAGGGTCAGGTTAAGATTCTTGAGAGTGGGTTAAATGAAAATTCAGAGTGACATTCTGGTAAAACGGCTCATAAGATATATCTGAAACAGTCTCAAGAGAACCATCACAGAGTTCCTTCCAAGGAACATGCCAAGGAACGAACCCTCCAAAAACCACATCCTAAATGCTATCTTGGCGAATATTATAGGGTGTGCTATCACTGTGGTAAGGGAGGCCATATCCAAAAAGACTGTAAGGTTAGATTAGAAGTGTCTAACAAAAGGGTTCAAAAATAGAATACATGGAACAACAAGAAACAATGGTCTGGTAAGAAAAATCAAGGGTATGACAAATCTCATCAGAACAGAAAGAAACTAGTTCACCCACCACAAAAGAAACAAGATTTTAAAATTGATAAAGGGAAAACCTTGTTGATCCCTCAAATATTGCTTCTAGTTCCAAGAGTCCACAGAAGCTTCTCTAGTTCAATCACAAATTTATCATTCTATGAGCTCTGCTAACCGACCCAGGAAGGCTAAGCAGGCTTGGGTCGTTAAAATGTGATTTCTTTCTTCTAGGTTGAAGTGAGGGGGAACATCCGCTGGATCCTTGACAACGGGTATTCTTGTCACATGACAGGGAATGAGAGTATTCTGTCCTTACTTCAGATCAATGTTGGAGGAAACATTTCCTTTGGCAACAACAATCAAGGAGAAATCATTGGAACAGGTGAAGTCAAGCTAAATGAAAAGACCAGCGTTAAAGACGTGAGCTTGGTGAAGGGTCTTGGTTACAATCTGTTGAGTATTGCTCAGCTTTGTGACCAAGGGAACAACGAGGTATCATTTACCTCAAATGGTTGTACGATCAAGAACAAAAATTCAAGTCTTGTGGTCCTAAAGGGAAAGAGACGGAACAATGTGTATTTTGTCGACTCAAGTTTCCAACCACAAGAAGAGTTATGCTTTGTTACAATTGTCGATGAGACTGATCTCTGGCATAGAAGGTTTGGTCACGCAAATCATCGAGGAATTCATAAACTCTACTCACAAAACCTGGTGATAGGACTTCCCAAAGTTCTTGCAGAAAAGAAAGCTTGTGTGAAGAGTGCGTGAGAGGGAAACAAAGCAAATCATCCTTTCAGCCAAAGTTGTCGATCAACACTTCTCATCCCCTTGAGATGGTACACATGGATTTGTGTGGTCCCATATGGGTGAAAAGTCATGGAGGTAGCAAGTATATTTTTGTTATTGTTGATGATTTTACTGGATATACATGGACTCTCTTTCTAGGTTCCAAAGATGAGACGTTCATGGTATTCAAAAGCTGGATCAAGAAGGTAGAAGCATCAACAGGACAGAAACTGAAGGCTATTAGATCGGATAACGGAACAGAGTTCAAGAATTCCATGTTTCATAACTTTTGTGATGAACATGGAGTGTCTCAGAACTTCTCTGCGCTAAGGACTCCACAACAGAACGGCGTAGCAGAAAGAAAGAATGGAATGCTGCAAAATATGGCTCGTACTATAATGTTGGCAAGTAACTTGCCTCGGTCCTTTTGGGCTGAGGCAGTAAATACTGCTTGCTACATCATAAATCGAGCTACCATACGTTCCAATTTGTCTAAAACTCCGTATGAACTTATCAGAGGAAGAAAGCCAAATATTTCCCACTTGAAAGTCTTTGGATGCAAGTGTTTTGTTCACAACAACGGAAAAGACGAGCTAGGCAAGTTTGATCAGAGGAGTGACGAAGGCATCTTTCTAGGCTATGCATCCAACAACAAGGCTTACAAGGTGTTCAATAAAAGGACAAAGAAGTTCGAAGAAAGCATTCATGTTGTCTTTGACGAGTCCAAAAATGGAGGGAACTTGTCAGGTAACGAGGAAGTACTAAAGGTTCTAAATATTGACTCAGATGATAAAGTCGATCCAGATTCAATTACACAAGCTCCAAATGAAGAAATCACTCCTTCCAGTCCTGACGTGGATGGAGATGACACATGAGGTACATCGAATCCTAAAGATGATACTCCACAAAATGAAGAATACGTGGAAGGAACATCTACTGGAACGACTGATCAACAGGACCACGAGGAGTCAAGCATAGATCCCACTCAAATTGAAGTCAGAAATTATCATCAAAAGAGGGATCATCCTGTTGACAACATCATCACTCTATACGAAAAAGGTGTGCTTACTCGTTCCTCTCTTAAGAATTTTTGTGCTTTCAATGCATTTATCTCTCTTGCAGAGCCAAAGAATGTGAAGAAAGCATTAAAAGATTCTGATTGAATAGTTACTATGCAAGAGAAATTACACTAGTTCGAGAGAAACAAAGTATGGAGATTAGTTCCCAAGCCAGAGCACAAAATGGCTATAGGAACAAAGTGGGTATTCAGGAACAAACTTAATGACACTGGGGCTATCACAAGGAACAAGGCGAGGCTTGTAGCAAAAGGGTACAATCAACAAGAAGGGATCGAATACGATGAAATGTACGCTCCTGTTGCAAGAATAGAAGCCATTCGTCTTCTAATCGCCTATGCTGCTCACAAAGGATTCAAACTCTATCAAATGGAGGAGAAGACAACATTCCTGAATGGGTACCAACAAGAGGAGGTTTATGTGTTGCAACCTCCAGGTTTTGAATATTTTGATCACCCTAACCATGTCTACGTGCTGGATAAGGCTCTCTATGGTCTTAAACAGGCGCCTCGTGCTTGGTATGATAGATTCGCGCAGTTTCTATTGTTCAATGGATATAGATGTGGTGTGATCGACAAAACATTGTTCCTAAGGGAACAAGACGGTGAGGTTTTAGTAGTTCAAGTATATGTTGATGATATTATATTTGGTTCTACTAACCCTAAACTTGTAGAAAGCTTCAAGAATCTGATGAGCAGTGTGTTTGAGATGAGCATGATCGGTTAACTCACTTTCTTTCTTAGTCTACAAGTGGTACACAGTGATGAGGGAAAAAAGGTACATCAACAAAAGTACATCAAGGAGCTATTGAAGAAGTATGGTATGGATTCTATGAAACCTTTTGAAACTCTCCTCATACTCGTCTTGATGCTGACCTTAATGGTGTTGATGTTGATCAAACGATGTACCGAGGAATGACTGGTTTCCTATTGTACCTAACGGCCAGTCGGCCAGATATTATGTTCAGTGTGTGTCTCTGTACTAGATTCAAGGCTAATCCTAAAGAAACACATCTGAAAGAAGTGAAGAGAATTCCGCACTACTTGAAAGGGAACGATGGGTTGTGTCTATGGTATCCAAGACATAACTCGTTCAATCTTGCTGGATTCTCAGATGCAGATTTTACAGGTCACTTGGTAGATAGGAAGAGCACATCAGGCATGGTCCAATTTCTTGGTCCTTGCTTGGTGTCTTGGGGATCGAAGAAGCAAAATTCGGTTGCTCTTTCCACGGCTGAAGCGGAGTATTTCGCAACAGCCACCCGTTGTTCCCAGGTTTTGTGGTTAAAACAACAACTGGTGGATTTTGGTATGTCTCTTGAAACTATACATATCTTGTGTGATAATACAAGTGCCATCAATATCTCCAAGAATCATGTGCATCATTCTAGAACCAAACATATAGATATTCGACATCATTTCTTACGAGATAATGTTGAAAAAGGTTTTATTAAGATTGATCATTGTAGGACTGAAAATCAAGTTGCAGATATTTTCACCAAGGCTTAGGACAGAAAACCCTATGAGCATCTGAGGATGTTGCTAGGAATGATTTCCTTGGAGTAAACAAGTCTCGGTCCTCTATTCCCTCAGTGCTTGGCTAAAGAGGTAACTTCTCAAGGAACTACGTACCATTTGAAATGTTTTCTAATGGCTTATATATTTCCTCTATGCATTGATATTATATACATTAGAAATTGTTAAGTGTTGCATGCTAAAAGGAACTAAACTGAAATGATTATATCCAAGATTTTTTTTAAGCCCATAATAACCAACTTGATTTATTCTATCACTCTTTTCAAGCCGAAATTATTGTTGTTTATAAGCTATCCTTTAGCCTGGTCCAAACAAATGTTCCTTATGAACCCCTTTTTGATTAGCTTTAAACGGGGAATAATGTTTGGATGTCAAAAATATCCCAAACCTTCAAAAAGTTTGAATGGAACATCTCTTGTCCCTTGTCCGTTCAAACATGTCTTTTATCCACTCATGGTAACGAGAAAAGGAACTAGTGGTTTGGAGATCATGATTTTTTGAAGGAACGTCTTTGATTATTTTTTGAAGATTTTTTTGAAAAGGAATAGTCGTTGTGACTGGGAATTTGAAAAATCTAGCCGTTGCACAGTGCTTTTGCAGGGAACGATAGGACGTTTTGAACAGTCTCCTCTTAATAGCGGTGTAAAAATCATAATGTCGGGAAGTATTAGCCATTGAGATATGGATAGAAGATATTGGGAAGATTGTAATATTAATCTACAAGGAAAGAGGTGTGCTCTATAATCTCTTCTCTCTCGGTCATTATTTTTTCAGCGCACCTCAGTTTCATCCTCTAAACCCTAATCTTCTTCAATCTTCAATCTTTCCTCTCTTTCTCTTCAATGGCGTCTTCTTCGAACACCCTTGTCCTAAACATCAAAGGCCTCGATGTTTCCGAACTCGAGGTTCTTCAAGCCAAACTCGAGGTTCTTCAAGCCAAACTCGTTGCTCTCAAAAAGGCCAAACTTTTCTCTCCCTCTCCCGTTTTAAAGCTTTAATCCCAATTTGATGTTGTTTCCGACCTTGGAGCCAAGGCTGTTGATGGGGCTACAAGCGAAAAGGACGCTTTGGCTGAGGAATCTGAAAAGGACCCCTCCATGATTCCCTCGGAAAACCCCTCTGCAAAACTGATGTGATTCCATCTACCGAGTCATGTCCCCATGATTTGAGTGAAGATTCCATCCCTAAAGACAAGACCAATCTGCACGATAAAGGGGAGCCAATACTTGGACAAGCAACCAAAGACGATGTTCGAGGCGCTATGAAGCCGAGACAAGGAGCCATACCCTATCTTGGGTGCATCACACGAGCCCTAGCTAAGTCTATACTAGACAAAATCAAGGAGGAGCTCATGGCTCATAAGTTTCCGATGGCTAATGACGGTGAAGGTTGGAGTGTTCTTGTGACTATTGGTTCGACTAGTGCTAAAACTTGAATTATGTTTTGTTAAGGGTTTTTAGTTGAATTTCTTGAAATTTAAGGGTGTTTTATGTAATTAGAGAGAAGTGAGGGTGGCTGAGTTGAGAGAGGCGTGGCATTAGGGTTATAAGGCCCATTTTTGGCCTCCTTTCTCCCGTAGAGACTTGGACGAAATTTGCTTCTCTTTTCCTTGCATTTTCAATTCGAAGTTCTTGTTTTGTTTCGTTCAATTCTCGTTGTTCAATTGTTGGTGAGTCATATCCGACAATTTCGAGCATCCTAGTTTGTTTGAGAGCTTGGTGAGTCATATCCAAGTTATCAAGCATCCATATCCCCTTGTTCTCTCCATTTCGAACCATCATCCATCTCGGAGGTTTCTGCACCATCTCAGTAAATTCGACATAACTTTCAATCCGCTCATCATCTCGGTCTCATATTTTGAGGACTTCAACTAGACTCATAGATCTAACTTCTCGAATTCGAATCACTCAATTTCGAGTTCGGACGAGGAAGATCCAGCCAGTTGAAGACGGGTCAGTTGCGTGGTGTTTGTTGTCGGAATTCCTTGGATTCTCGTGGCGATCTCTTTGCACCATCATCCCCTCCATCGATCTGGCCATCAAGTGGTATCAGAGCCACGCGAAGGTATCGCCATCTAAACCTTGTTCCGACCTTGAATTTCCACTTGTTGCAAGTTTTAGGTTCGAACTCTTTATTGGATGCGTTGTGTTGTTGTGTGTGACCATAGTGTCCTTGTTGTGTGTTGTTGTGGTTGTTGCTTTGTCTTGATCTTGTGGTTGTCTTGGCTGAGTGTGTGTTCAGCCATGGCTGCCAACCATTCTCAAAAAACGTTCCAATAGAACACTCAAAAGAGTTATCAAAAGTTGGTAGTTGAAAGGGTGCATTTGTTGCTTGATTAATGTCTTCCTTTAGTGCTTGATTTAAGTGTGTCTTGCTGAATTTGGCTGAGTAAAAACATGGGAATTGAGTCCATAATCTAGCTTTCTTTTGACCCCTTTATATCATTACATGCTTGTTGTTGGTTACGGTGCTAGGATACGGGAACGACACCAAGACGAGACATCTTGTGTTGTTGTGTTTGAGCTTTTCTTGTTCCATTTTGTTGGTCATCTCCTACTTGCAACTTGTCGGATTTTCATCTCGGACAAGTCTTGGTGATTAATTCATGTGACCTCTATACCTTGATCTTTGCCTTGTTTTTACGATGACAAGTGTAGGTGATGACAAGAATAAGGAACAAGTTGAGGAGACGTCCACTAGTTCGGTGGCTGCCATGATACAAACTTTTCAACAATCCATGCAACAATCCGTGGAAGCTTTGGCGACACGCATGGATGCCTTGGAGCGCCAAATCCTGGGGCTGGACGAGAGGACACAAGTGCCTCAAGTGGTGAAGATCAAGGATATACGAGAAGAGGATCAAGGTTCGAGGACGACCCCTTGTAAAGGGGAGGAGAATTTCTTCCAACAAAGAGTGATGTGTGACATAGAACAACCAAAAAGAGAGACTCCTTTCCATGGATTGGAACAACTCATTACCATCAAGTGTCCAATAGAAATGATGCACATATTGCAAGAAGAGGAGGAAGTTGTGGAATTGTCTCCTAAAATCAAGCATCGTCCTACCATCACTCCTAGCTCCATGAACTCGTTGGCTACACCATGGATGGATGCATTTCCTAAGATTCCTTCATGTTTGCCCTTCTTGCTCCATGAAGAGGACGAGGCTGTTTTAGTCACTCAAAGAGGTGATTACATTCCTTTTCTTGTGGAGGCCAAGAAGGATGTCTTTGTCATGGAGAATGCCACACCAAGAGAGCTAGAAGCCCTACCTTCTTTGTTGAGCTCACAAGGCTTGATAGATTCGAGGACGAATCTTTTTGAAGGGGAGGAGGATGATGTGATTCCATCTACCGAGTCATGTCCCCATGATTTGAGTGAAGATTCCATCCCTAAAGACAAGCCCAATCTGCACGATAAAGGGGAGCCAATACTTGGACAAGCAACCAAAGACGATGTTCGAGGCGCTATGAAGCCGAGACAAGGAGCCATACCCTATCTTGGGCGCATCACACGAGCCCTAGCTAAGTCTATACTAGACAAAATCAAGGAGGAGCTCATGGCTCATAAGTTTCCGATGGCTAATGACGGTGAAGGTTGGAGTGTTCTTGTGACTATTGGTTCGACTAGTGCTAAAACTTGAATTATGTTTTGTTAAGGGTTTTTAGTTGAATTTCTTGAAATTTAAGGGTGTTTTATGTAATTAGAGAGAAGTGAGGGTGGCTGAGTTGAGAGAGGCGTGGCATTAGGGTTATAAGGCCCATTTTTGGCCTCCTTTCTCCCAGAGAGACTTGGACGAAATTTGCTTCTCTTTTCCTTGCATTTTCAATTCGAAGTTCTTGTTTTGTTTCGTTCAATTCTCGTTGTTCAATTGTTGGTGAGTCATATCCAACAATTTCGAGCATCCTAGTTTGTTTGAGAGCTTGGTGAGTCATATCCAAGTTATCAAGCATCCATATCCCCTTGTTCTCTCCATTTCGAACCATCATCCATCTCGGAGGTTTCTGCACCATCTCAGTAAATTTGACATAACTTTCAATCCGCTCATCATCTCGGTCTCATATTTTGAGGACTTCAACTAGACTCATATATCTAACTTCTCGAATTCGAATCACTCAATTTCGAATTCGGATGAGGAAGATCCAGCCAGTTGAAGACGGGTCAGTTGCGTGGTGTTTGTTGTCGGAATTCCTTGGATTCTCGTGGCGATCTCTTTGCACCATCATCCCCTCCATCGATCCGGCCATCAAGTCTTCAATCTTCAATCTTTCCTCTCTTTCTCTTCAATGGCGTCTTCTTCGAACACCCTTGTCCTAAACATCAAAGGCCTCGATGTTTCCGAACTCGAGGTTCTTCAAGCCAAACTCGTTGCTCTCAAAAAGGCCAAACTTTTCTCTCCCTCTCCCGTTTTAAAGCTTCAATCCCAATTTGATGTTGTTTCCGACCTTGGAGCCAAGGCTGTTGATGGGGCTACAAGCGAAAAGGACGCTTTGGCTGAGGAATCTGAAAAGGACCCCTCCATGATTCCCTCGGAAAACCCCTCTGCAAAACCTTCTGAAACAGAGGAGGGAAAAGAAGAGCTTGGTGACAATGAGAAGGAAGAGGTTAACTCACCTCCCAAGGAACCCACCGGAGAACCAAAAAAGGTGGAGACTTTGCCGATGCACTTGCGTCCTGGGTGGGTCAAGCCAACGAGCCGGGCCAAGACAAAGGCCAAGAAGCGAGTCCCCTCAACTCCGACTCAGATTCTTCACATCTCTGATTCGGAAAAGACTCCTTCCCCTGCTTCCAAAAGGGTGAAGACGACTCCAACATGCAAGAAGTACAACCTCTGATCCGCCGCCACCACATCTAAGAAAACGGTGATCGAAGAGTCTGCCGAGGAAGAAGATCCAAAAGAGGTCGAGGACGAGGCTGGCTCTGAACCTGAGGAGGTGGAGTCAGAGGAAAAGGTGGAGTCTGGTGGTGAGGATGTAGATGATAAGGAGGAGGAAATTGAGGAGGAGGTTGAAAAAGATCTCAAGTCTACTGAGGCAAAGGGAAAGTTGCCAATGGAACCAGAAGGCAGTTCTAAGAAGAGTGCAAAGAAGGTTGTCACTCCTCTGGTGATCGACGAGGACTTTTTGAAAGAGAATGACTTGGAGGAGTTCTGGGAACTTCTCAAGTTCCAAGGATAGGACAAGATCTGTGCTTCAAAGGTCAAGGTAGATGTGTCTGTCTTTGCTGATTTCTTTTCAAACTATCAACTGGCTGATCTCGTTACTGGTCCCTTGGGCTTCTCTACTGTTGGGAGCTCCGAAATCACTTTCTCTTTGGGGTATGTTGCAAAGGTTATGAATTTACCTTGTGAGGGATATGGGGATCTGCATACTTCGACTAACTAGCTAAGGAACAAGGCTCATCTCATCAAGCGCGTTATGGGGAAGGCATATGAGGCCGATCCTTACTCTACTGGGGATCTTAGTTACACTGCAAGGATTGCACATCAGTTTCTAATCAAGGTTGTCGTTCCTAGGCTGGAGAAGAGGAGCACTCTCACCATCAAAGACATGATTCTGTTGGATAAGTTTTTTAGAAGAGAAAAGATCAGTCTTCCTGAGATCATGATGCGTCAAATGGCCAAGTGCACAGGGAAGAATCATGGTTTGCCGTATCCACAGTTTGTGAAGTCAATTCTGAAGGAGAAGAAGGTGTATGTTCCTTCACGTGAGGAGTCTTTTGGATTACCCCAAGATATGCGCAATATCTCGAGGATGAATTACCAGGGTGATTCAAAGGGAACAGCTGCAAAGAAGACTGCCCAGATGGATGTTGGGAGTTCTTCGCTGATTTAAGGTGTTACTGCCAAGATGTTGATCGAGCTTCAAAAGATTTCCTCTCAGTTAAGTACCATCATTGGTTACTTGGGTAAGAGAGACACTGACACTGTTGTTGTTGATTCCACCTCCTCTGAACCATGATGTGGATCCTTTTCTTGTTCCCTAGCCTATCTATACCTACTTTAAAATTTCAAGTTGTTTCTCTTGGATGTTAAGACTTTTATGTTTTTTGTTTTCTCTGGCTGTGATTTCTGCAACAATTATCTATGAATTAACTATCTTTTGCTTATGATGGGTTTGAGTTTCAATTAAATTTGTTCATTTGCTCTACGTTTTGCTTGATGTTTGTTGACCTTTTGATGATGTCAAAAGGGGGAAGTTGGGAAAAATACAGAGATGCGTTCTATCTAGGAAATTCAGAGGGAACTTTGACTAAGGGGGAATATGTTGTTATCTCTGATGAGTAGAACAATTGTGCATCTATAAAGGGGGAACCACATGAATTTTTTTAAAATCTATATCTTACTTGTTTCTAGATGTGCATTTTTGTATATGTTTGTCATCATCAAAAAGGGGGAAATTGTTGGAACAATCGTTGTTCCATGGTTTCTCTTAGTTTTGATGATAACAAACTTAGTTGGTATAACTTGCTTCTACATGTAAGTGTTTCAGGAAAACAGGTACATAATCACGAGTGACGGAACATTGTGAGCAATGATGGAGGGAACGAGTGACAGATTTAGGAAGTGCGTCTCGAAAGGAATGCGGCTTTCTATTAATAGCAAGTTACCAAATCTTCTGCGAACGATCCTATGCGAAGATACGGCAATTGTAGGCGGTTGCTTGAGAAGATCAAAGGAAGGATAAGATCAAAGCTCACACGATCTTATCTAGGAAATCCGAGATCATTCGGTTTTGACAAGAATCGGAATGGTTAAGGATTCAAATCACAAACAATACTTTCTCCTATTAGTGTGGGATTTGTTAAGTTGAAAATCTGCGTAATCAGGCAAGAATTACGTATGAAATCAGACTTGACATTTCTTATAAATAGCTAGGTTATAGCTAGGGTTTAAGTGTGGTTGTTTATGGCGAGCTTAAAGAGAGAGCTTTTCAAGTGTACGAGTGTGTGGCTTTTGGCAATGAAGAATCCACAAGTAAGTCAGTAGTTTACTTTCTCTTAGGTTTACGTTTAGGGTTGTAGAAGTCTAGTTGGTTGAACTTTGGTTGGTGCCTTAGTTACCAGGGAACTTGACTTGCCTTGTAATCGTTGAAACTTAATAAAAGTATTCTATTAAAAATCCTCTGAGAAGGAGTCTCAAGGGTAGAGGTTTTTCTTTATACGACTTGTTGGTCGGACAAAAAATTTTCCTCTCTAAATTCTGTGTTCTTATTGTTTATTTCCGTTGCCTAGGGAACATTGCTAGTTCCCTGACTTGTTACTAACGCTTCACAATCCAACACATCCTCCAACTTTCTTTGGCTTTTTTGTTGGTTGAGTTGCAGGATCATTCAAAATTTCACCTTCTTCTTCCAAACTTTGGTTGCTATCATCTCCAATATCTTCACCACCAACTAGTTCAATTGGATTGTAATTATGGTCCTGACTATATGATGCGCTACTTTTGCTTTCTATATTTATAAAAAAAACAAGGAGATATAAGATATTAGCTTTTTTAAACAATACAAACATGTGAATAAAATACATAAACCTCTTAGTGTTATACATGAACCTTTAAATGAAATACATGAACACCTACCTTTTCTATAAATTATATGAACCTTGTTTACATTTCAACATTCGAACTATGTTTATGAACATGTGAACAACATAAATGAATCTTTAAATGAAATATATGAACATTTATAATAAAACACATTTAGACCAACAATACAAGTATTGAAAGCTTGGAAACAACTTACATATGAGTCTGAATAAGCTAGAATATCACATTTTCTCTATGTTTGTAGTCTAAATAAGATTCCAATAAGTCTAAACTTTCTCGGTTCCTCTCAATGTGTAATTTCCTCTCAAATCCTTTTGTATCATCATTAATCAGATCTCCACACCAATAGTCTAAAAATTCAGCATCCCAGAGATCTCCACCCCATATTCATTCAATGAGTTTATTAATCATCACGAAAATATTAATTTAATCACAAAACAATGCACCCAAAACACTTTCGAAAAGGGGTTTTTAACAACTTTGTTGTCGTTATAGGTCAAAAATATCGTCGTTAAATGTTTTAACGACGACAAAAGGTTCGTCGTTTGTTCATTGCAATAGCTTCCAACGTTATTGGTTTTAACGACCATGTTCATCGTTAATAATTAACGACAATATACCTGCTCGTCGTTAATTATTAACGACTGCATACCCTTCTCGTCGTTATTTGTTTATGATGACTAACTTGCTATCATTATTGGTTAATCAATAACGACAAACTCATAAACGATAATGACGAACTAACTCATCGTAAAAAGATATTCTTACGAACCGAATTATATTAAAAAATACAATAACAACCAAATTTTTAATCATGAATTAAATTACAAGGAAGAGATTCGCCTATGCTAAAAACAACAACAACAACAATTTCCCAATGGGCTCCCCTTGCGGGAAATCTGGGGGGTCAAGATGGGGGCACCCCTGGCTTGATGCAAGGGGGTGTGACCAAAAGACCCGACACGACCACAAGACGCAAAAGGCAGAAGGAAAAGACATAAAACGAGGTAAAGTAAAACTTAAGAACTTAAAAACTTAGAACCAAAAAATAGGGCGTCGGTGCCCCAAAGCCCCTTGGACTGGCTGCTCGAATGCCTAGTTGTCCATCACTCGAATCTTCTCTCTCCAATTATCTCTGCACATCGCCATATCTGTCGAAATCCCCAACTGGCTGACATCTTGCCTTATATTGTCCTCCCAACATTTCTTCGGTCTTCCTCTCCCTCTACGTACTTCTCCAAGGGCTAGTCCCTCACACCGCCGAACTGGCTCCTCAGGGCCCCGCCTCTGAACATGCCCAAACCAGCACAATCTTGATTCTCTCAGCTTATCGCCTAAACTAGTCACTCCCACTCTGCTTCTGATGACTTCATTTCTGATTTTGTCCATTAACGTGTGCCCACTCATCCACCTTAACATTCTCATCTCCGCTACCATCAGCCTCTGTTCCTGTGCTTTTGTAGTGGGCCAACACTCTGCTCCATAGAGGATGGCCGGTCTGATCACTGTTCTGTAGAACTTTCCCTTTAGCTTAAGCGGTACCTTCTTATCGCACAAAACTCCCGACGCTGCTCTCCACTTTTGCCAACCCCTCTGAATCCGATACGTGATGTCCTCATCTATGCCTCCGTCACTCTGTAAAACTGACCCCAAATACCTGAAACTCTCCTTTTTCGTTATGACTTCCCCTCCTAGAAGTACTTCTTCATTTGTAGCTGCATTTGACCCAAACTTGAATTCAACATTCTGTCTTGGTCCTGCTCAATCTGAAACCCTTAGACTCCAACTTCTCCCTCCAAGTCTCAAGCCTCATGTTGAGTCTGGCTCTAGACTCATCTACCAAAACAATATCGTCTGCGAACAACATGCACCAAGGGATCTCCCCCTGAATCTCCCTCGTCAAGATATCCATCACCAGCGTAAAAAGGAAGGGACTTAAAGCTGAACCCTGATGTAGACCTGTCTCCACCTTAAAAAAGTCAGTGTCCTCGCCTAAGTTGTACACGCTGGTCATTGAGCCGTCATACATGTCTCTGACTACTCTGATAAACGTACCAGACACCTCTTTAGCTGCCAAACAGTCCCAAATCAGCTCTCTCGGAACTTTGTCATACGCTTTTTCCAAATCGATGAAGACCATGTGTAGATTCTTCTTCCTCTCTGTATGCCTCTGTTAGTCTTCTCAACAGATGGATGGCTTCCATAGACGACCTCCTGGGCATAAAACCAAATTGATTCTCTGACACTTTGAATAGTCTCCTCAACCTCATCTCAATAGCTTTCTCCCATACCTTCATTGTGTGGCTAAGCAGTTTGATACCCCTGTAGTTGTTGCACTGCTGCACATCTCCCTTATTCTTGTATACCGGAATCAACTTACTAAGCCTCCACTCATCCGGCATCTTTGCCGTCTTGAAAATAACATTAAATAGTGTTGTTAGCCACGCTATGCCACTCACTCCCAGACACTTCCAAACCTTCACTGGGCATCTGGCCCTACTGCTCTCCCGTTACTCATTTGGCGAACCACTCTTTTTATTTCCTCCATGGAGAAACGTCTATAAAAACAAATGGGAGACTCCCGGCTTTCCCGACCCGTGGAATCCTGATGTCTCTCCTCCATCTCAAAACCCTCATTCAGAAGAACTTTGAAGTACATCTCCCACCGTTGTCTGATCTGTAGGTCATCCACTAGCACCCGTCCGTCCTCATCTTTGATACATTTCACCCTGTCTATATCTCTGCTCTTTCATTCCATAGCCTTTGTCAGCCTGTACAAGACTCGTTCTCCACCCTTTTCATCCAAGGCTTTATACATGCCCTCAAACGCTTTCTCTTTAGCAGTCGCCACTGTTCTCTTGGCTACCTTCTTTGCTGCCTTGAGCTCTGCCAACCTTAGTAGTATAATGCTCTTATAAACGGTCATTTAATATATATAACCTGCCTTTTTCTCAACAAACAAAAAACTTGTAATTTGATACATATATAATTTCTATAATTCTTTACTCAATTGAATAAAGGGAGAGGAATAGATGCTCCTGCCAAGGGAAATTATTGTCATTGTTGAGTTGAACTAGCCACTTGAATTTGATTCTCGATATTACCATGATCAGCATCAACTCCTTTTTTTGAGAAAGCTTGACCAGAAGTAATAGACTGCAAGCAAAGAATCTTAAAATCAAGAAATATAAAAGAAAGTCATGGTAAATAACATGTCAAGAATCATATGAAAAGTGAAATAAAAAAGAGCAACTTATATTTGAAGTTATTTCTCCAAAATTAGATACACTACATGTTAATTCCATAACTAGAAGTAAACATAAGTCACATACTAGACCATCAAGAGTATACAAAAGGTGAAAATAGATTCATTATAAAGAAAGCTACTATGATACTCATCTCCAAAAAAATAGAAACGAAACACCTCATGATCATCAAATTCATCATTGCTCACATTATAGCAATAGAGGAAAATAATACAGATTGATCAATCATTCTATTCTTTGGCAAGCACATTCCACAACAATTTGGAAAAACACTTAATTGAAATGATCAAAATTCAAAAGCTAGTGCATAATCAGGATATTACTCCCACTGAAAAAACCATTAAAGATAGTGTTCAAGAGGTTAAGCAACAGGAATTGAAATGGGATCATTAACTTTTTTTACTTAACTTCTTAATCCTCCCTTAGACACTAGCGGTAGGGGCAAGTAAGACTGCACTTCGGTATCACAAAGATGTAGCACTTTGACCTTTTCAAAGGGAAAGATGCTAAACATTTAAAAAGAGATGTCAGAGACATACCTTAGATATGTGTACCCCAAGGCTCCTGTGAATTCTAGAACACTACATGCATATAAAAATGCCTAAATTCACACTTGCCCATCTTGGACCTCTGCATATAGCATATACAGTTGCCATCTTAGATGGCAACTTCTCGGCAAATGTTATGCACTGAACAGTAAGGAAATAAGGTTGTGCACCGAAGACAAAGCAGCATAATATCACCTTGTATGATCATTCAAGATAAACTCATAACCAATTACAGACTATAGAGTTCTGAGCATAAACAAGAATGAAATCATCCAGTCTTCCTTCTCAAATAAAAGAAATAAATAAAAAAAGATAAAAATAGGAAAAGGTCAGTGCAGAGAGTGATTGTTATATATATGATGAAGTAATTCCATAAATCCTATGTTCAAGATGTTGAAGCATCAACAAAATGTTGTTTTTGTTTCTAATAGTACATACTTGGCTTTGTAGTCAGCACATTCCCTATTCCCTAGCAATTTAAGAAGCCCTTCCCATAGTTGCAAGCAATAAAAGGTTATAAATTTAAATGCCAAACATAATCATGTGATGAGCTCATAAGTTTAATATAAGCCAAAAAAATAAAGTCATAGTTTCAACTTTCAAGGACCTGAGACTTAATCTACCCATTTTTAGGGAAGCTAGTAGATGAAACAACAACAACAACAATAACCCAGTGGATCTTCCCTTACGGGAAATCTGGGGGGTCAAGATGGGGGCACCCCTGGCTTAAAGCGACGGGGGAGCGACCAATAGACCCGACAAGACCACAAAGCACATAAAACCCATAAAGCACATAAACGAGGTAGCTCAAAGGCAAGGAAGAGGCAAACTAAAACCGAGGTGAAGGAAACGAAGCAAAACAAAACAAAACATAGAACCAAAACAAAAGCGTCGAAGCCTCAAGGCCCCCGTGGACCGGTCCGTTCAGGTGCCTAGTTGTCCGCTACTCGAATCTTCTCCCTCCAGCTAGTAGATGAAACAAAAGAAAAAAATTATAGCAACAATCATATGCTAAAGATGTTGCGAAATGCATTATTAAACACCCTTTAACATGAATTAAGGTGTAATCTCAATCCAAACTCTAGCTTTAGCATAACATCAGCTGCTCAAGCCCTATACATCCCAACATAATGCACTGGGAGAGGTTGAGCATGAGATCACCTAGAGTATTCAATTCAGATCACAAACTAAACTATATTTGCATTCATAATAAATAATCAATGATGTCTCCTGTCTAATAATAATCCTTGGAACGACTCAAAAAATCTACCCACCATCGATCACAATAACCTAACCTCGAGCTTAAACTTTTCATGTGGTGATGTTGGAGATTTAGCCACATAACTACTACTAGGATCCATTGGAGTTCTTATATAAGTATTTTCCATATTTGTCAAACTTCCCATAGTCAACCCAACTGTTTCAGATTTAGTGTTGTTCCTTAAGATCCCATAAGACCTAGTGAAATCAGATGAAATATTCAGGCTTGTTCTCAAGCGTTTCTGCTTTATGATCCAAGCCATCTTTCCTAGCGAATGTTTGTGCATGAGGTGCAACAAGAACTCCTTGTTGCTTAGCAGGTGCCTGTGTCCACCGTGACATCCAACAGGATTGGGACGAATGCAAAGGTGTCCCGGAACTTCTACTACCATCTTTATATACTTTCAGAAGATTATTAGACATGGCAATATCAAGTATTTGTTTACCTCTTGGAACAAAGGAATAACCACAAATCAGCTTTTCTGATCTATACTATACGCCTTTGTAATGCAGCTCCACAGCCCAATCAAACTACAACCACCATAAAAGGATCAGATACCAAGCTTCCAAATTTTGAAAAAGCAAGGGCTGCATACCAGAAATGTAAGAAAAGAAAGCTTAATTTATCTACAGATTCAAGAACATGCACTACTTTGCAAATTAACTTGAAACATTTTCTACCATATCTAAATTCTTAGCATCTTCCGTGAGATTGTAAGGCAAAAAACACATGTTCTCATCTCATGCACAAATTAGTAAAGGGGAAAGAGATAAAATGGTGGATACAGACATCCAACAGCTGCAAACAAATTATGCTTTTGAAAATGAAGAAAATAGGACATGGATGAAATCAAGAACCTATCAAAACAAAATGGCCAAAGATGATTACAAAAAACTCATTTAAACTCCAGACCCAAATTTTACAAGGATGGATACAAAACTAAGTTTTCTTCCTTGTTATCACAACTCTTCTAATTTAACTCGGAATTAACTCCTAACAGTTCAAAATCTGTCAAAGGGGGCGCAACAAAGAAGATCTGAAACACATCGCAAAGGATTTTCTAATAGCCCTAAAGTGGCTTAGACAAAAAGCATGGTATGACTACTCAGCTGTTACTAGTCACATCCCTGTAAACAACTCAAAAAGTGAAGGAAACTCCTAATTGCGAACGAAGATTGCCGATCAACACTCCCTTGTACCGTTAGAAAATTCAAGAATTTTCGTCCACCAGCCAATCAAATCGATCAAATGAATTGTGACGAATCAGAGATCTGAGATCAAATTCTTTGCCCATTTGATGAGGGGTGAGTAAAGGAATCGAGGAGGAAGATGAAAAAATCTATCCAATGTAGAAACGAACGTGATAGAATAAGGCAGTGAAAATCAAACCGAAGTCTCTGTGCTTAGATTTAACATCTTTCTGAAGCGATTTGTGCAATGAAGCCACAAAAAAGGAACAATTTTATGCTTAATACGACCTAGAAACAAAATTGTAGAAGCCTAGGTCACAAAAATCAACCAGAAAGAACTCAAATTTGACCAGGAAATCATATCACAAAGAAACAAGAATACCTTTAAATGAATGATGACCTAGAAATCAGATCCCTTGTTCTTCGATCTACCAACAACATAGAAGCGCCTCTTGTGAAGGATCGAGTATGCGGAGTTGATGGGGAAGAAATCAAGAGGCGTGCAATTGAGAAATAGGCTCAGAGACAGAGTAGGTGGAAGCAGAGATCAGCACAATAGTGAGTAGGCGGAAGAAATTCGAAATGGAATTTAGGTCTACGCACAATAGCGGAAGAAACACTGAGTCTTTGGTTTTGAGCACGCAGAGTCACTAACAGTATAGAGAAATAAGAGAATTTGATGGAGTTTGTGCGCGATTACCCTAATATATTATAAAGCAGAATCTAAGTCCGTTGTAAAATTTGTGCTACGTGGCATTTTTGATTAATTAATTTAAAATTATATTTAATAAATTTTGTAACAACTTATAGTATTCTTACTATATATACTAAATAGATAATATATATGTTTATATAATTTTTTATGTATATAATTTTCTATCTATGGATTATGTATTAGTTTACTACAGTAGATAACATATTTATATAATTTTTATATACATAAATTCCTATGAGATGATAGATAACAAGGCTTGAGCTTCAAGTATAAAATTTATATGTGTATAATGATATAATTTTAAAAAATAAATTTTGTTGTGTTGATATATTTTTATTTGAGAAAAAAATATAATTTTATGTAAATGTCAAAAAAAATTCGAATTTTAATTTTAATTTTATGTTGATGACTAAGATTATATGTAAATGTCAAAAAAAATAAAAATTCAAATTTTAATTTTAATTAATAAAATTAAAAATAATACATAGATAATTTTCTATATATTTTATATCTTAAATTAAGGACAATGTTCTTTTCTATACTAATCTTTATATTGTATTTTCCATATTTACAAACATTCTTATTATTATAGAGTAAAAGATAAGAATCCTAATATATAATTTTACAAACATTCTTTATATTGTATTTTCCATATTTACAAAATATTTTAATAATAATATTATGCTTTATGCTTTATAGATAACCTATCCTAATTATTATTATCTTTATAAAAAAACCAAGTATTTTTATACATATTAATGTCTAAAAAAAGAAAATATTATTTAAAAATATTCAATAAAAAGT
Organism: Fallopia convolvulus; assembly: GCA_964016875.1. NCBI lineage: Eukaryota > Viridiplantae > Streptophyta > Magnoliopsida > Caryophyllales > Polygonaceae > Fallopia > Fallopia convolvulus. The sequence goes on along the minus strand of OZ024735.1, from coordinate 16,185,879 downwards.
AAAATCAATATTTTAATAGTTTCAATCTAAATTTGGACACAAATAATGGAAAAATATTTAAAAATATATTCAATTAAAATATGGAGTACAATCTAAAAAAATAATTTGTCTATTGCATAATTTATTATGGTATTATATAAATATATTTAGTATTTTAAATTAATATCGTAGAATTGTATATTTTTTTAGTAAAATTATCACGTGAATATCACGGGACTTCAAATAGTTTGGGATGATTTTGAAATTCAGCCAAATTTTGCCCACCAAAACTACCGCCTTGAAGCTATCTTTTTTACATTAACGACAAACCTTTTTTATATTTATTTTCACTTTTTTTGATTTTCATATTTATAACGACCAATTCTTAGATTTCTCGTTATAGAGGAGTGTGTACATATCTTTAACAATAAAATTTTACTTTCATTGTTATATCTTGGTCGTTAAAGACCTTACGTTCCTTTCAATTCTAGAATCAAAATCCCATCTGGGTATAAACCCTAGAATAAAAAAATTTGAAAAAGAGAGGGTTTCTTACCTTGTTTGGAACCGGATTTCAACAATAGTTGCTCCTAATCTGATAGAATTGTCCTTAATTGATTCACGGTGCGAGGGAATGGTTCCAAGAAACCGACAACCTTCGATTGGATGAAATTGTCTCAACTCGGAGAAACCAGCGAGAGGGTCGGTACCGAGTATGATGGGTCGTTAACGAGGGGATTCGAAAGGACTTGACAACCAAAACTACCGCCTTGAAGCTATATTTTTTACATTAACGACAAACCTTTTTTATATTTATTTTCATTTTTTTTAATTTTCATATTTATAACTACCAATTCTTAGATTTCTCGTTATAGAGGAGTGTGTACATATCTTTAACGATAAAATTTTACTTTCATCGTTATATCTTGGTCGTTAAAGGCCTTACGTTCCTTTCAATTCTAGAATCAAAATCCCATTTGGGTATAAACCCTAGAATAAAAAAATTTGAAAAAGAGAGGGTTTCTTACCTTGTTTGGAACCGGATTTCAACAATAGTTGCTCCTAATCTGATAGGATTGTCCTTAATTGATTCACGGTGCGAGGGAATGGTTCCAAGAAACCGACAACCTTCGATTGGATGAAATTGTCTCAACTCGGAGAAACCAGCGAGAGGGTCGGTACCGAGTATGATGGGTCGTTAACGAGGGGATTCGAAAGGACTTGACAAAAGATGATGGACGATTTTTGATGGATGATTGAAGGGATATGGACTCTTAAAGTTGGATACAACTCACCAACGTTGAGAGAATTGAGGGAACTTGGATGTAACACACCAAGCGATGATGACGAAATCTTGATATATCGATATGACTCACAACCAAATCAAGACAAATGACCTTCAAATAGATATGTTTTTGCTTCAGCAAAAAGAGAGAGTTTCTTTATCAAATTCAAAGGTAAAAAACGAAACAACACAAAGAAAGACCCCTTAAACACCTAGGGCCGGCCTGAAACCATTCAATACCCGAATAAAAGCAAGTGTCTTAACTCCCAAACAAAGATGTTTATCCACACGAAAGCAACGCTTGACATTCTGGAACAGGTCGTTACCGAGGCCTGCAGGTTGGTACCGAGGTGGCAGACTAAGCAAAGCTGGACCTGGCTCGATATCGTGGCCCGACAGCTCGGTACCGAACCCCTAAGGGTCGGTACCGAGGATCTATGGCTCGATAACGAGAGCATTTTGGACTTGATGGTGAAGTGCATTCGCCATTGATCGAGTAATACGCATCACCGGCTCCTCTTGCTCTTGCTTCTTATCCTCGGTATTCTCCTCGGTGTCCCGACGTTAAGTGAGATCTTGATGGGAAGGATTCACATCATATTCTATCATAGTTGTGATTCAGATCTTCAAAATTAAGTCTTCGAACGAAAGGGGGATCGGGAGATTTTGAGGTGATTTTATTCAATTTTGGGAGAGAATTGAGGAGAGTTGATAGTCGATTAGTTTTGCAGTTGGTTTGTGAAGATAAAAGGGTATTAATGACTATTTTAGAGTGCCTTTTAATGATATGTACAAAAATGCCATTAAAATTTAGAAAAAGAAGCGAGTGTCCCTCTTTTTTCTTATTTCCCACACCTTAATCCCAGCCTTTCATTTATTCCATCCAACGGACCATATTCATTTTTCAGTTTTTAGGATAAGCCTCATTTCCACTAGAATCAACCTCGGGTAAAGAATTAACACCATAACGGATAGTTTTAGGTCCTTTCATGTAAATGAAAAATGTCCACATATGTCATACAAACGTCGTATTAAATTTTGAGAATTTAATACGAGCTAATGAAACGTATATAAAGGGTCAAAAGTTATACCAAAACGTCGATGATACTAGAGTTCGAAGCGACGGTTTGAGAAACGGGACGTCCCAATAGTTTTGGGGGAACTACACGAGGCTACGACGTCAATGAAGGGTGACACAACAACTCGAGGTGAACAAGCGGAGGCTTCGAGGCCGCGATTGATGTGAGCGTCGTTGCGGGGACGTGAGAGGGAAGATGGTAGACGCGGTGCAGACTAGGGACGGGGACGGCGGTGTCGAGATTATTTAATATGCATATTCATGTGTTGTGATTTCTAAAAGTCTTAAATGTTAAAAAAATAACAAAGCATATAAACTCTGTCTCGTCCAACGGACGGGTTCGCACTCTAGTAAATTATAAAACTTGACAATTGAAATTTGTATTTTTCATTCATTTAGAAATAAATTTTTGTGTCTAATCATGAAAGAGAAATGAACTTACATATATATTACATCAAATAAAAAAAAAATATACATCTCCTAAGAATGAGGTAGTCTTATACTTACATTTCTCTTGTACATACTCCCAAACATTAGAGTTGCAATGATCGATATTCACAGCTTCGGAAGGAAATGACACCTATTTGCGTATTTTTTATATGTGCATCCACCTATTTGTCTCTTCCTCGCTACCTACTTTGCTTCTTGTAAACTCTTTTAAAAACTCTCCTCCAATCTATCATTCTTTCACTTTTTTTTGAACATATATATTGATAGGAGATATTGCAAGTGACTTTTTATATTAGAAAAATTTGAAGGTTTAGGAATGTGAAAAGTCTTTAAAATTGATATTATTATGAAGCAATTGTTTGTTTAGAAACTTTAATAGGTATGTTATAATTGTATATATATTTTTTATACTTTATTTGGTATGTTGCACTTGATTTATTAGGGATAATATGAATGAGCTCAAGAATTGAGATTTGGAATTCAATGCTTAGAATTGGAATTCAGTGCCTTAATAAAATAGATTATGGAATGATAATTTCAATGTAATGAAAATCATATAAAATACATTATGTTATAATATTAGTGAGATAAAAACTCAATAGAAATCAATAGAAATGAGATAGAGCTTAGAGGAAAAACTCTTCTATATTCTTCTTTTCTTCTTCTTCTCCTTCTTTATTTGCCTCTCTACATAAGCCTCTATTTATAGGCTAGTGGAGTCAAATGTTTCACTACTATACATAATAAGAAAATGTTACATATGTATGCTTAATGGGAGAGTTGAATAGGTCAAGGAGTAACTTAAGGTTACATTCAACCTTATAACTTAAGGTATATTTACAACACTCCCCTTTTAATGTACACCTTAGTAGTTTACGTATTGCCTCGTTAAAAACCTTCACTTGGAAAAACCCTATGGGATAAAAACCAAGATAAAGAGAAAAAAGAGTGCATTGGATATGATGCCTCCCTTGACCTCAATGTATGTCTCGAAATCTGCACATTCCAATCCTAGATACCAATTCTTCAAATTTCTTAGGGACCATAAACTTTGTGAAATCAGCCAAATTTTCATTTGATCGAATTTGTTGGACATCAACTTGTCCCGCTTCTTCTAGATCACGAGTAGAGAAAAACTTTGGCAATTTATGTTTTATGTGGTCTCCCTTGATATATGCTTTCTTCATTTGAGCAACGCATTCTGAGTTGTCTTCATATAATATCATTTGATCATTGGTGATGGGACTCATTTCATATTCTTTTTTTTTGAATTGAATCATTGCTCATAGTGCTACACATTCTATTCATGCCTCATACAAAGCAATCAATTCTGCTTGATTTGATAATGTGGATGTCAAAGTTTTCTTTCTTGAATTCTATGAGATGGATGTGCCACCATATGTAAACAAATAACCATTTTGTGACTTGGCTTTGTGTGGGTTAGATAAATACCATGCATCTGCATATCCGACCAAAGTGGCATCCCCTTGGTTACGGTAGAACAACCCAAGATCATGTGTACCTTGGAGGTAGTGGAATATATGTTCGATTCCATTCCAATGCCTCCTAGTAGGTGCAGAACTATACATGGATAACAAATCTACTACAAAAGCAATATCTGGTCTTTTATTGTTAGTCAAATACATTAGAGCACCAATTGCACTTAAATACAACACATCAGGACCAAGAACTTCTTCATCCTCTTCACGGGGATGAAATTGATCCTTTTCAACATTGAGAGTTCGGATGTCCATGGGAGAGGTCAAAGGATGTGCCTTGTCCATATAAAATCTTTTTAAAATTTTCTCAACGTAGTTAGATTGGTGGATGAAAATTCCATCCTTTAGGTGCTCAATTTATAAGCCAAGGCAAAACTTTGTTTTACTAAGGTCCTTCATTTCGAACTCTTTCATCAAATATTTTGCAGTATCTTGAATTTCATTTGAAGTTCTGATGATGTTCAAATCATCAACATAGAATGCAATAATATCAAATCCATTTTCGGATCGTTTGATGAAAACACAAGGACAAATGTCATCATTCTTTGATGTGAACCCCGTTGAGGATTCACGAGAGGATCTTTACATGGACTCGTAGTGGGTCGATTTCACCGAACAAACCGATAGATTGAGGCATTGGATGCCTAGACTGGATTAAGAAGAGAAGTGAAAGGATTTAAGAAGGTGTCTAGTGCGACCTAGATAAGGAGAATATGAGGTTGGGAAAAGAAGGTGTTTGACACCTAAAAGGATAAGTACGAGATCAATCCGATATCAATTCTATATCTTAATCCAAGCGTGAGGAAAATACAAAGGGGCGTGCTTCTTATATAGAGAAGGCACACTAAAACCCTAGCAAGAAAACCCTAAGGGGCGTGGGGCACAAGGGGTGCGCATGCAAGCGGCCCAAGCCCTAAAATACCCAACAATAATAGAAATGACATAAATAGTAAGGTTTGGAAAGGAAATAGTAGTAAAAATGGCAATAAAGCTAGATGGTCACGGTGGCCACGACGCGAGTGTCGCGACAAGGCCGTGATAAGGCTGGCGCGGCGTGACAAGGGCGTCGGCACGCCAGCGCGCGCGCAAGGCTGTCGTGACACGCTAGGCGTGGCACGACAAGGCCAAGGCGCGGGGCGCGAATCTCATGTCGCGAAGCCGGGTTGGCCCGGCGCGGACATGACGGTCGGTACCGAGGTGAGGGCTTGGTACCGAGGGTGGCTGGCACGGTACCGACCAGAGGTGGGTCGGTACCGAAGGTGAGGTCCTCGACACCGTATGCTGGCGCGGTGCCGATGATGGAGAGGCACGTGAAAAGGGGCACGCCTGTGGATGCGCCATGGCTTGCGAAGGCGCGCATGACGATGGACACCGTGGATCGAGCTATGGCGCAGGTTCGGGCTCGAGTTATGGGTTCGTCGGAGCGCACGGACAAGTCTTCCTCTTCTTGGCTGGCGGTCAAGGTGGGGCTCACATCACCCTCCCCCCTTGGGTGGGAAATGTCCCCGTTTCCTTGTCATGATACTCGGGATCTACGTAGGGAGATAGATCCGAGACATTGAAGGAAGCGTGAACGGGGTACTTACCCGGGAGGTCGAGGATGTAAGAGTTGTTGTTGATGCACCGGAGCACCTTGAATGGTCCTTCTCCTCGACGATGCAACTTCGTCTTCCGAGCGTCGGGAAAACGCTCCTTGCAAAGATGGAGCCACACCAAATCTCCAGGATCGAAAATCAGGGTGCGTCGCCCTTTGTTGCGTTGGGCGGCATACTGATCGAAACGCTTTAGTAGTTGCACCTTGGTGCGCTCATGGAGACGGTGGACGTGGTCAGCGCAGTTGGCCATGTCGACATGCTCACCGGTCTTGAATGGTAGCGACACCAAATCCATGGGCATACACAGGTTACACCCGTAGACAACCTCAAATGGGGTCATCTTCGTCGCAGAGTGGAAGGACCTGTTATAAGCAAACTCAACATGACACAGTAAGTACTCCCAGCGACGTAGGTTTGCCTTGAGCATCATTCAAAGAAGAGTGCCCAAGGTCCGATTGGTCACCTCAATCTGACCATCGGTGTGGGGGTGATAAGCAGTGGAAAACAAGAGTCGTGTACCTAATTTCCCCCAAACCGTTCTCCAAAAGTGGCTGCAGAACTTGGTATCCCTATCACTAACAATAGTTTTAGGAATACCGTGTAGCTTCACTACATGTTCGAAAAACAAATTAGCGATTTCCACCGCGTTATTGGTTCCCTTACATGCAATGAAGTGGGCCATTTTGAAAAACCGGTCCACGACTACAAATATGGAATCTTTTCCACGCCTCGACGTTGGGAGGCCCGTGATAAAATCCATGGAAAGATCTTCCCACGGGGCGTCTGGTATCAGTAGAGGCGTGTAAATCCCATTTGGTTGCGACCGAGACTTAGCCGTATGGCATGGCACACAACCCTGACAGTACTTGTTCACATCTCGTGCCATGTGTGGCCAGAAGAAATGTTCCCGAAGTGCTGCCAATGTTTTTGCTATGCCATAGTGGCCTCGGCCGTCATGAGCCTCTTTGGGCAACAAATGTCTAGCCGATGAGGCCGGAATGCAGAGCTTTCCAGCATGGTATAGATACCCGTTGTCCAAAAAGTAGGACTCATGGATATGAGAGCGCTCGAGATCTTTTATGATCGAAGAAAAGTATGGATCTGAGGCGTACAGTTCTTTAATCAACGAAAATCCGAGCAGGTTGGAATGGAATTGGGTTAGAAGGATATACATGCGAGAGAGAGCGTCCGTGATGACGTTCTATTTGCCCTTCTTGTGAGCAATAACGTAAGAAAACATCTCCATAAATTTGACCCAGCGTGCGTGGCACCTATTTAGAGTCGGTTGACTCTTAAGATAAGCCAAGGTCGCGTGATCTGTATGAATTACGAACTCGTTTGGCCAGAGATAGTGTTGCCACGTCTTTAAGACCCGAATAAGAGCGTAGAGCTCTTTACCATAGGTCGGATAATTCAGTGTAGCCCCAGCTAGCTTCTCGCGAAAGTAGGCGATCGACTTTTGATCTTTAAGGAGTACGCTGCCAATACCATAATCGAAGCAATTTGAAAAGTCCGACAATTGAAGGACCGGGGCTCGACATAAAGCATCCTTTAAGGCCTCGAAGGCGGCCTCATGATGCGGCAACCACTTTATTGTGGTCGCCTTCTTGGTCAAAGAATGGTGTGGCCCGACAATAGAACTAAAGTCCTTGACGAATCGCATGTAAAACCCGGCGAGCCCCATAAGGAATTAACCATAGTGGGGGTCGTGGGGTTTGGCCACTCACAGATGGCTCGGATTTTGTCAGAATCCACTTGTAGGCCATCCTTGGATACGACGAAGCCATGAAAATTCGTTGTATCCGAGCGAAGAACACATTTGTCCAAGTTTACATACAAAGAGTGTTCGCGGAGGCAATCTAGCACCTGCCTAAGGTGCCCCGCGTGAGAGTCCAAAGTACGAGAAAAAACTAAAATGTCGTCAAAATACACGACAACAAAACGACCCCAACATTTACATAAAACAAAGTTCATAAGTAGAAGTAGCGTTGGTGAGGCCAAAAGGCATCACCAACCACCCGTAGAGACCATGCTTGGTCTTAAAAGTCGTCTTTCACTCGCCCCCTTCTTGCATTCAAATCTGGTGGTAGTCGCTCCTCAAGTCGATCTTGGAAAACAACACGACACCATGCAACTTGTCTAACATGTCGTCCAAACGGGGAATCGGGTGACGGTACTTGATGGTGATTTGGTTGATGGCATGACAATCCACGCACATCCTCCTTGAACCATCTTTCTTCGGCACCAAGATAATCGTGACCGCGCACGGGCTAAGCGACTCTCGAACATAACCCTTGTCCAACAAAGATTGGACTTGGCGTTGTAGCTCTTGATTCTCCTTAGGATATGCCCTATAAACGGCCTGGTTTGGCAATGAAGCGCCGAGAACTAAGTCTATGCGATGCTCAATTCCCTGGATAGGCGGTAACCCACCGGGGAGCTAAGTAGGCATAATGTCAACAAACTCCTATAAAATAGAAGGGATAGAGGGGGGTAGTGCATGTGTCTTATCAATAGCAATTTGAAGTAAGGACACAAAAGGAAACAAGAAATACTCCCCTCGATTGTCTTGACCACATCGCGACACCGGCATAGCATGAGACGGTCTTTCACCGTGCTGAGCAAGGGTGGCTCAGGGTCCTCGACGCTGCGTGACGTGCCATGGGAACCACTGGACTGGCCAGCAGAACCATGCCAATGGTGAAGGTTCGGGCCAGGTGCGCTGCTGTAATGCCTCAGTAACAAGCCAGCGTCGGGCGTTATCGAGTGTGGCGCTTTGCGGTGCGCTTCAGAAATCGTGCTCGACGTCCGAGGCTCATCCTTCACCTTTCCTTGGCGGTCCTGGTGCGAATTCTTATTTTGGCCAAAATTTGGCCCAAAAACACCAGAAACGCCGACAAAAGTGTTGCCTTGGCCAGAAACGTCGTTGGAGGCGTCATTCGGCGTCGGCGCGGCCGGGGCTGTCTCTCTAGCCTTTGCTTGTTGCCTTTCGGCTTCATCTTGTAAGGCTTCACTAGGAGAGATCAGTAAGATGGTCACGCGTTTACCATGGTAGTTGAACATGTAAGTGTTCAATCGGACATCGTAAATCACATGACGGTCGAACTGCCATGGACGACCAAGAAGAAGATGTGTGGCGTCCATGTTAGTGACATCAAACAAAACAGAATCGTGGTAGATGCAAATTGAAAAAGAAAGATGTACTTGTTTGTTAACCCAATGATCGCCCTCGCTAGAGATCCAAGCAAGCTTGTAAGGCGTCGGATGCTCCAATTGAGGCAAGTTGAAGTGTGTTACGACCTTCCTTGAAAAAAAATCACCGCAGCTACCCGAATCAATGATCTCGCTCAAGGAGACGTGTCATGAGCAATAGCTTGTCGACGCCGGCGTCGATGCCCGAGGGCGCGCAATATGCGCCGTCTTCAATCGGTGCCTCATCCTCCTCTGACTCAGCCTCGTCGACGCTCTCATACGCCGCCGATTGAGCCGAAAATAGCACTCTCTTCGTATTTGGGCAATCGCTTTTAAGGTGATCACGCCCACAACATTGATAGCACTCGATATCTCGAGTTCTCGTTTGTGTGGTAGGGGCTGCCTTGTCACGGTTTTGCCCAACCGATGGGCTCTTGTAGTCCGTTCCGGGGGTACCTACCTTTGGTTTAGAAATAGAAGGAGAACAAACGGGTTTAGTACCATAAACGGAAGGACAAGGGTTTCAATTGTACCTTTGATAGGAAGACGTCTTCAGCCTCTTGAATTGAGTGTAAAGCTCCATGGCCGTGTGAATGAGTCTCTCGAGGTCCTTGATTGGAAAGACGACAAGCCTATCACGGATCCACTGCTGTAGTCCCGCCACAAAGCGAGACCGCAAAGCCCCCGGTGAAGCACTTGTGCCCACTTTGAAGAATAAATCTTCTAAGTAATCAAAGAACTCCTCCGAAGTCTTGGACCCTTGACGAGCGTCATGGATCAATACCCGGACCTTCTCATTATAGTCGGGTGGGAGGAACTTCCGTTTTGTAATGAAAACGAGTTGGTGCCACTCGGTAATGGTGGCTTTACCCTTCTGGGCCCGATCCGCTACGAATCGGTTCCACCACATTCGAGCAGCCCCTTTGAAGTGAAGGGTCACCACCTCGATTTTTTCATGCTCCTCATAATGGCAATGTTTGAGGACATGCTCCGTACCCTGCAACCACGAAATAAATTCATCAGGATTGTAGTTGCCATAAAAATCTTAAAATTTTACCTTAACGTTGCGACGGGATACGTGCGTCGAACGTTCATTGTCAGCGCGCCTGTTGGCATGCGGTGGTAGAGTGCGATGGCGTCGCTGGCCTCTGGGAGGGCCTCGGCCAGAGCCGCCGCTGTCGTCGCTAGGATCGTCATCACCATCTCGCTGAGGGCGCCAGTCTCTCTCTCTCGGTCACGGTTATTGGCGCGCCGATCCCCATTGTGTCGAGGTCGGTCGCGGTTGTCACGAAGCTCAAGCCGATCATACTCCGCACGGTTCTCGGGTAACTTGGGTCTCGGAATCCAATCCCGATCCCGATCTATCCACTCCTTCGAATTATGGACCGAAGGGTGCTCAAAGTCATCCTCGGATGCCTCCTCGTACTCCGTCATAGAGTCCTCGGAGTCTGAGGGTGGTGTTGTTGGACTTTGATGACCCCGATAGTCATTGACATCAAAGTCATCTTGGCCCTTATTCTTCTTTTTCTTAGGCGTCGGTGTGACCGCCTTTTTTTTGTTTCGCCTGTTGACGTTGCCACTCTTCAGAGTCATAATCCTCCTCGGAATGCATGTCATGAACAACCTGTACGTCATGGCCATGGGTGGCGGCACGCTGCTGCTGCGCCGAGACTGTGCCATGACTCGGATCCTGGCACTTTGGGACTCGATCCTGGCGCGCGACCGTGATGTTTTGGCCTTTTGGAGGGGCAAACGATGTCTGATTTGGGAGAATTTTATATGCATGGACTCGTATCGAAAAGACCTACAATATTATGGAAAAATTTTGCTGAAAAATAATTTATTTTGTGGTCGATATCTGGGTAGAAGTCGACTTCGTTTTTTGTTTGTAGAGATGGAGAAGGGACCGTTCGAGCCGCCTTTGCTCTGATACCAATTGATGTGAACCTACTCGGCTTCGGTCCACGAAGGGAGGATCTAGGCTCGAAATGCCCGAATCTTCTCCGACACAAGTAACCGGGATAAGCACGAGACCACAAAGTGGACTCGCAAGCCTCTAATGCTCGTCGAAATAAGGGCGGGGCGAGGCAAAGATAAGAGATGTCAGCCCAAGGGAGGACCGATGAGACGAAAAGGGTTTGGAAGGTTTGGGTGACGTCGGGCCAAATAAGGAGGAATCTCGACTCTACTTAAACTTGGCTATTCATTCTAACGTAGATTGAAAGGAGTCCCGAGTGCCTCTTATATAGAGAGCAAGCTCGAAACCCTAGGTACAAAGAAGGGGATCGGATTGGGCCTAGCATGCAATCAAGGCCCACATTAGAAAAGCGCATAAATCTAATATAGTAGCTAATATAAATAGAAAGGTTCAACAAACCCTAATGGGCCTTATTCTACCATAATGGGTCGGTCTCTTTAGCATAAGAGAACACACACCTAAAATAGTATAGACGGAATATAAATGACATAAACAGAAATAATAATATAATAAATACATAGATGAGACTAAATCCTAAGCCAAGGGGTCTCCAAGATCTAGAGCGTCTCGCGATGGTAGGAGCTGGGTCCGAGCCTAGGCAGGGTCACATCATTCTTCAATCCCTCTTTCATAAGGTATTCACCGAGTCGGTAATACCACATTTGTACTGATTTTTTTAATCTATACAATGACCTTCTTAGTTTTATGGAAAACATTTTTCGAGATCCACAATTTTCAACCTCAGGAACTTGTAGTCCTTCTAGGACTTTCATATAGATGTCTGTATCAAGTAAACCATACAAATATGCTTTAACAATATCCATGAGGCGCATCTGTAGTTTTCTCAAAGACAGTATGGCCAATTAGAAATCTCAATGTAGTTGCATCGACTACTAGAGAATAAGTTTCCTCATAATCAATTCCAGGAATTTCGGGAAAACCTTGGGCCACGAGTCTTGCCTTATATCTTACAATTTCATTTTTCTCATTTTGTTTTCGTAGGAAAACCCATTTGTTGTCAACTAATTTTACACCTTTTGGTGTATGAACTATAGGCCCAAAAACTTCTCGTTTTTCAAGTGCTTTTAATTCTGCCTGAATGGCTTCTTTCTATTTTGGCCAATCCTTCCTACAGTGACATTCACCCACTGATTTTGGCTCAATTTCATCATCTTCAGTCACAATATCAGTAGCCACTGAGTAGATAAATATATCATCAATAATGACATCCTTTCTATTCCATTGTATGCGTGTGTGCACATAATTTACGAAAATCTCAAAATTGTTAATATTTCCATTATTATCTAGGATATCTTCTTTTGTGAAATTTTTCTTCCTTAATCTCTTTGCCTTTATCATTATATTCATGATCCATTGTAGCTACTCCTGACATACCCTTTTGGTTCTTTAACTTCCTCGGTTTTAAATCTTTTGAGCCTAGTGGCCTACCACACTTTCTACGTATTGTAGACTCACTTGCAATGGGCGGGTCTAATTGTCTATTGGGTATTTCAATCCTTGCAGGATCATGTGCTGCATGTATATGTGACTTAGTTACCTTCTCTGTGTCAGTAAATGCATCGAGTAACTGATTTGCAATATTTTGAAGATGAATAATTTTTTGTATTTCTTGTTCTTGAATCAAGATGAGATAATGTTGTTGCATTCTATGTGAGTTATTTCACATTTGGGTCCATTTTTTCTCCCCCCCCCCTAAGATTGGGAAATTATACTCGTCAAAATGATAATCAACATATCTAGCTATAAACAAATCACCAGTTGTTGGTTTAAGATATCTAATAATTGATGGGGATTCAAAACCAACATAAATTTTCAATCTTCTTTGTGGACCATCTTTGTACGTTGAGGAGGAGCTATAGGAACATAAACTGCACATCCAAATATTTTTAGATGTGAAATGTTTGGCTCCTTACCAGATACCAATTGCATTGGGGAATGTTCATGATTTGCACTTGGTCTTAATCGAATCAAGGCTATAGCATGCAATATTGCATGTCCCATGCAAATGATGGAAATTTTGATTACATAAGCAATGATCTAGCAATTAATTGTAATCGCTTTAATTAATGACTCAACAAGACCATTTTGTGTGTGAACATGAGCTACTGGATTCTCTATATTAATCCTAATTGACATACAATAGTAATTGAAAGTTTATGAGGTAAATTCTCCTACATTATCAAGTCGGATTTTATTTATCTCATAATTTGGAAATTGAGCCCGTAATCTGATTATTTGAGTAAGGAGTTTAGCAAATGCAACATTTCTAGTTGAAAATAAACTTACATGTGACCAACATGTAGATGCATCGATTAGCACCATAAAATACCGAAATGGTCTACATGGTGGAACAATTGGTCCACATATATCTCATTGTATTCATTCTAAGAATGCTGGAGTCCCACTTGCAATTTTATTTTTAGAAGGCTTGATAATCAACTTTCCAAGTGAGCAATCACTGCAAGTAAAATTACTAGACAAAAGAACCTAATGTTCTTTAATGGGTGTCCTAGTGAATTCTTTATGATTTTATGCATCATTCTTGATCCTGGATGACCTAAGCGGTCATGCCACAATGTAAATGTAGGTTGAGAATTTGACCTTTTATTGGCCGTTGTATTAACCTCAAATGGATATATATAAATATATGTATGGCATAATCCGGAGGCTTGGATTGGCATTTCTTCAAGGATATGTATATAGCTAGATTCATGTGTTATGATGCACAAATATTCTCTCACATTTTCATTCATCGTTCCCATATGAAAACCATTTTGACGCACATCTTTAAAATTCAATAAATTTTTTCAAGATTTAGTTGAATATAATGCGTCATTTATTATTAATTTTGTTCCCTTTGGGAGTAGAACAATAGCTGTTCCTGAGCCTTCGATGAGGTTCAACACACCAGATATTGTAGTAACATTGCCTTCAAAGGCTTTCAACTGTGTGAAATATTCTTTATTTCTTAAAATAGTGTGTGTCATTTTATTTAAGAAGGAATATAAATTTATTATTTAGTGGCTATTGTTTTCATTTAGTTAGGCCTCTAAGGCAAAGTCATCATTATTCTCAAAGTTGAGAAAATGACAGACATCCAGACTAATCACCGGAGGTTAACTCGCGCCTTCATTTTCCCTGTAATTGGTCTCTATAGCCTTTTCATTATTCTTTTGAGCTTGATAGAGCTTCACCCAGTGGGGAGCTGTGCGCCACATCTATAGTCAATGACTAGTCCTGCCACATCAATAGCATATAGTTTTGGATTTCTAAGAAGATCCTTTTTTTATCTGTTTGGACCTTTCTCTTTCCATCCCTCTTGTTGCCATCATTCTCACGATGATTATCATGACTTTTATTATAGTCTTGACCACGACCACGACCATGACCATGACCACCATGTCCACGACCATTATGGCGTCGTGACTGTTGCCCACGTTCATTTGCATTTTCATCTTGGAATCCCTTATCTGTAGCATTTGCTTCCGGAGGTGTAGTTGATCCTATTGGCTTGAGATTGTGGTTTTTCATCAATAGCTCATTGTTCTTTTCAGCAACCAACAATACTCTCAACAAATTAGAACATCTCTTGAAGTCTCTCTCTCTCTCTATATATATATATATATATACATATATATATTATTGTTGTAACAACACATTTGAGGTATGCATAGTGGAGAAAGTTCTCTCCAACATTTCTTGCTTGGTAATCACATGACCACATAGTCTCAATTGAGATGTGATCCTATGAATAGCATTGTTGTACTCGGTGATGGACTTATAGTCCTAGAACCTTAAAGTGTTCCATTCATATAGTGCTTGTGGGAGCAAGACCTCATTTTAATGGCCATAACATTCATTCAAGATATCCCACAATTCTATTAGATCCTCCACAAACAAGTACTAAGTTTTGAGACTTTCGTGAATATGGTGGTGGAGAAACACAATGGCCTTTTCTTTTTCTCTAGGGGTGGCATTGTTGTTCGCCACTATTATTTTCTCAAGGCCATTTGCTTTAAGGTGATCCATGACATCAACCCTCCATTCGAGGTATTTTTGACCCGACAAATCATGGATGTCAAATCCTCTTTAGCAATACTTGCCATTTAGTTAATACATATAAATAGTGTATACAAGAATTAATCAATATATTTAACATTATGCATATATTATATATGAGTCATCTTAAGGTCGATTTAGATCGATTTTTGAACAAGCTTTTTTTTTTTCTTGTTCTTATTATAATAATCAATATCATACTTGTTTTATTTTGAGTAGAAACTTTCTCACAATTTATATGGTGAATTCAATATTTTCTTTGTATCTTATATCAATCCAAAAACATGCTTCAATTTTATTAAAAAAACTTTCCAAAATCTTGGAAGACAAAACGAGTTTCTGTAATGATGTAGAAGATCCTGAATTGGACAACTACAGAGCATACTCGTCAAAATGATTTTGTAAAACTTTTTGCATGATTGAAAATGACAAGAGATAGAAATTATACCTTGAAGATTAACAAAGCTCAAATTAGAGAATAGAGACTCGTGCTGATAACGTGTTATAATATTAGTGAGATTTAAACTCAATATAAATCAATATAAATGAGATAGAGCTTAGAGGGAAAACTCTTCTATATTCTTCTTTTCTTCTCCTTCTCCTTTATTTGCCTCTCTACATAAGCCTCTATTTATAGGTTAGTGGAGTCAAATGTTGCACTATTACACTTAATAAGAAAATGTTACATATGTATGCTTAATGGGAGAGTTGAATAGGAAAGTTAATAGGTCAAGGAGCAACCTAAGGTTACATTCAACCTTATAACTTAAGGTATATTTACAACACATTAGCATTATTTGTCATTTTTTTCTACTTTTTATGTTTATAGATAGATAGATAGGTAGATAAATAGATAAATATATAGATATAGATGATTGAACATGCTCACTTTAAGATCTATTTTATTTTATTTTCAATCTATTTATCCTATAATGACAAAATTGTAACTTTATATGAAACTTAAGAGGCTAAATGACATTGAATACCATAAATTTCCATAGTATCTCACATTGAATATAAAAAATCATAGCGTTACATGTAGGTAGGATGAGGACTTTCATTATAAAGAACTATTTTTATTCAAATATTTTATCAATACAAAAATCCAATTTGATTTATATGCTTGAATTATTTTAGAATGATTTTTCATTTACATTTTCTACGCTAATTTTCTATTTTTTATACTTTGAACAATTGAATAGTAAATATATTATCAAAAAAATAATATATTCATTAAGTGTATTATGAAATATTGTTTATTTTATATGTTAAAGTATTCATGTTATTTTCATCTATGTTATTTTCACCTATGTTAAAGTATTCATGCATTAAGTGTATTATGAAATAGCTATTGGTTTGTGGCTTTGTGCATTTAAGATAATTGTCAAAATTATTTTTTTCTTTTTTTTTTCACTCCATGAACTTATTTATAGGATAGCAAGTGTGCCAACACTAGGCCTTCACGACACATTAACATTCATGATGAGTGATAATGCATCGTGAAGGCCTAGTGCTAGCACACTTGCTAACCTAGATGCATGGTCAAGAAAACCATTAAATGGCTAAAGACGCTATGGAGAAAGGGCATCGGGTTACGACTTGGAGTCTTGTACTATGGATGCCTTGAAGAGTAGTATCAAGGAAAAGACACTCGATGCTTGTGGGCACGTATGATATCAAGTTTGCAAGGGCAAACCTTAACGAGTGTAGTCTACACTTGTGATAAGATGAACGTCTTGTGGGTACAACTCTTCAAGTTTCCTTGATGAAAGTCTAGGAAAAGGAAGGTCAATATAATCTCATATCTTTGTATGGATGATGATCTTGTGATATTCACCAAGGAATTGGTGAATATGATAAATAGGTTACATGAAGCAACCAAAAGCTTTGTGTTAGATGGCCAAAAGGTAAAAAAATGTCATTTGGAAAGTCTCTCTATGGACTAAAACTATATGCCTAATGCATGGGCAATATAGTAAGTGTTGACACCTTGACATGGATACGACACCTATGGATCCATGTGAAACATGTCTCCTAGAATATCTGTGTCACAACTTGAGTATTCTCATGTGATGAAGTGTTGACACCTTGACATGGCCATTGTCATAGGTAAGATGATTCGATGCTCAAGGCATTGGATGTGTGGAAAAGATTTCCGCTTTGGAAAGATTATCATGCAAGTTGGATCACCAAATTGTGGAAGATCGCTAGTCAACGAGTGGTCAATAATTCCTATTTTGGTGATGGGTATACGTTCTTGGGAAGTCCCAAGAGGCAATCTTGCGTAAATTCGACCATGGAGTCAGAATTTGACATCTAGGTGTGAAGGAGTACTCTTTTGAGAAATAATTCACACTTGGAGTTATCTCAATTGAGTTTGTGAAAACACAATGAGTTTGTTTATTTCTTAAATCGAGAGATTGGCATAAGGATTCGTGTACAATTCAACTCGAGGAATGGGGTTAAAATCCTAAATAAAAACCTATGATTTTGACACCTAATTCCCCTTTATCAAAAGGTGTAGGGCTGAATTCAATGTGGCAAGCCAAAGACATAGAGTTGGTGAGCATAAAAGGCCTATCAAAGTAAATGATCTAGCCTACATAAATGGGTACTATTGAAATATAGTTCCATTAATGAACTTTGATAATTGCATTTATAGGTGCAAGTTAGATGTTCATCTAAGCATATGTGGAAGTGAAAGGCTTCTTCCAAGAGAGTTTCAGGATTACTCGTCTCAAAGCATATGTGAAAAGGATAAGGGACGTAAAGCCTCAAAACGTCAAGTATAGTGTATACACATTATGTAGCTCATGTTGTACTTTTACTACGTGTACTTAGACAAGTTGAGTGGTTCAATTCTTTGAACATCACTATTCTTCAATGCATGATGGTAATAGCTACAAGTTGTAAATTCAAATCCAAGGGATATTTACTTCAATAACTTTGAGTTTGAAATTTGTTCGAGTTTGATGACATTGCGCAAATGGGGTGTGTGTGTGTTGGTGATTTATGAAAGTCATCGGTCCCTTTTGTGTGCATGAAGTGAGAAAGAATCACATAGGAGCATCAATTGAGAAAATCGTTCTATGTGACAGATCATGAAGTGTTTTAGAGGAAGAGAAGTGGCCATTTGGAAGGGTAACTAAATATGACTCCGAGACGTGCGCCGACGCCTAGGCACGGGCAACCTCAAGTGTCGAGTGCTTGCATGGCGTGGCACAGACACAGTTCTTGGTATGGGCGCGCCTGTGCTTGGGCCGTGGTGCGCCTGTGCTTGAGACCGGGTTATGGCGCGCCTATGCCTCGGCACATGGCGCCACGTACTCGTCACAAAGCTCAACCAAGCTAGGCGTGTGGGTTTTGAGCAAGGAGAGTGTAAATGTAAGCTTTGTGAATAAATGATTGAATCAATGAGAGCTACTCTAAGCTTGGTAAAGTGTCATTGACAAGGACTAAGCTTGAGAATAGCTTGGCACATAGCTACGAAAGCTAGAACTTAGTTTGAAAGCTAGAAACTAGCTTGTAAGTTAGCTTCGTAAGCTAAACTTAGCTCCTAGCTCAAGGAACTAGCTTGGAGTCATCTCAAATAGCTTGGAAGTCAGCTCAACTAGCTGAGAGCCAACTCAAGTCAACTCAACTAGCTAGAAGTCAACTCTACTAGCTGGAAGCCAGTTACACTAGCTAGGTGACCTAGCTCCATGTTAGCTTGGTACCTAGCTATGCTAGCTTGGACCTAGCCCATGTGGGCCGTGGTGGGACAACCCTTTGGGCTTCGCATTAGGCTGAATTGGGCCGACCTCATAGGCTTGATGTTGGGCCAAGTGGGTTGGCTATATGGGCTTGCAAATGCGCATGAAGTTGGGCTTTGCTTGGAGCAATTTTGGGCCAACACTTGTGGGCATTGCTTAGCATTCCTTGGGCCTTTTCTATAGGACTTATATGGACGAGTTTAATGGGCCAATATAGGGCTCCATGGCCGTCCAATGTAGAAGAATCAAAATCATGAAATATTTAAGGATATAATCTGAGTCAAATGTAGAAGAATGAAGAGATTACATGAGAAGACAAGGAGAAAAATCGTTGCAAAGTTGAAAAATGAACAGTTTGCTTCCAATCTTTTTTTTATTTGGAATGAGTATTTATGAATAAAAGTACAACTAATTCTACAATTAAATCAATTAAATCAACATCCTATAAAATGTTTGTTCTTTTTTCATTCTTAATCTCTTAAGTAATGTTAATACTAATTCTATTTTGGTGAAAATAAATTTTTTATATTTTTAAATAAAAATAAAATACGTTGTGAAGATGATAGATAATAGTTCATCCTCATAATATCAATTAATAACTAAATTATTAGTCATTAGTTAATTACCACATTTAATGGTATTAATTAATAATTATAATGTGAACTAGAGTGCTAACCCGCCCGTTGGATGGGACAAAGTTTATATCACGTGTTTGTTATTTTCTTAAATGTTCGCACTTTTAGATATCATAACATGTGATTAAGCATATTAATTAATTTCATTATGAAATATTATAATTGATTGTATAAAAATAAAAGTATTAAAAAATATACATATATAAATTGTTTGATTATTTAACCAGTGCATACTATTTTAAGATACATGAACTTCTTTTATCTTCTAATTTGATCGTTCAAGCATTAATTTCACTTTTTATATAAAAATTTAACCCGTGCATAACACGTGTACACCAACTAGTTTAAAATTATAAAATAAAACCATTCATCTTCTTTACACTAATAGAATGATGATTCACATTCAAATATTAATCCGATTAATGGAATACAGATTGGTAATTAGTAATTCCAAAAGGCTAGTTGTCTAGTCCTAATTTAATTCTACAAGTTTAAAAAGTGTTACTTTGACGATTGGAATGTCAAAAGACTTTTAATTAGATTACTGGTTACAAATCACGATACTCTTATTAAATTGCACAAAGATAGTAAAATAATTTCTTGACCTTTTTTTTCCTTTTTTTCAACTTATTATTTTATTAGATACTTTGGTTATTTATTGACCAAAATTTTCTATTTTATAATATATATAGATAGAATCTCAAAAGTAGAAATTTAACGCTTTTAAATTATTTATATAATACCAAAAGTTTGATGTTATCTTTGTGTTTAATATCAATAGTTGCTGAATTAATGGTGTAATGTCAAACATTGATATTATGCCTTGTATATAATACCAAAGGTTGATGTCATATTTTGTGTGTAACACCGAAAGTTCTATTAATGTCAAACATTAATAGAACTTTTCATTAAACACTTTATCATATCTTTTGTTACAAGGCAAAAATGTTAATTATTTTGAAAAAAGGTAGTATATAATATAATAAATTTTCTAGAAGTAAAAAAATAATTTGGCAAAACAAAATGCTCTCAAGAAGATTTGAACTTAAGACCTATGAGTTATTAAGAAGAACTATTACCACTATGATATAGATGATTTTTAAAATTTTTATTATCTAAATTTACAATCATCATCATTGACTTAGTGAGGCTCCACTACAGCGGAATCTAGGGGGTCAAGATGGGGGTACCCCCGCGGAAAGGGGTATGCCCGATAGACTCAAGAAAAACTGAAATTCAGTTATGTGACAATAATAATTGAATTTAGTTAGAATGCACCAAAATTAATATAGGGACTAAATCCATCTCAATGGTAGTGTATAAAAGACAATGAGCATGAGGATGCACCCTATAAATTTGTAATAAATGTTATGGCATTTATATGACCTTGAGGAAAAGTTTATCAATTGTATAGATAGATAGATAGATTCGACGTGGTGATGATATAGGCTGGCATTGGAATGTACATATAACATTGGTTTTGTTCGATAACCATATGAGTTTTTAGTTTTTAGTTTTGAACTCACGAACACAAACAAAACTTGTTCGACAAAACTATTGCAAAAATGAAAATCCTATTATGTTTTGAAAACTCAACACATAAAACATGAAACCACAAAATCTTGTTTAAAAAATTTAAAGACATCTTCACCTTCACCGCTACCAACATCAACAAACGCCTTGCCCACCATCAAAGTCACCACCACCACCATCGTCACCTCCACCACCCCCACCACCACTATCACTTGAACCACCACTACCACTACCTCCGTCACCTCCACTAACAACACCTTCAAGTATACGTACCACCACCACCACCACTATCGTTGTCGCCACCGCAACCACCACTATCGCTTCTAACACCACCACCTCTGTCACCCCAACCACCAACACCTTTGCGTTGACGTACCACCACTACCATTAGCTTCGCCGCCACCACCACCTCCGTCACCTCCACCACCAACACGTACATTCACGTCTACGTACCACCACCACCACCGTCATCGCCGCCGCCACCACCACCGTCACCGCCACCTCTGTCATCTCCATCACCAACACCTTTACATCTACCTACCACCACTACCATTGTCATGTCCACCACCACCACCTTCATATCCACCTTCACCTCCACCTACATTACCACCGTCACCACCACCACCACTATCATTGTCACCCCACCTCCACCACCATTGTCACCTCCTCCAACACTACCATCGTCACCATTATCATCACCACCACCTCCACCAACACTTCCACATCTACCATCACCACCTCTACCACAACCACCTCCCAAAATTACTACCTCCTCCACTAACAGCACCACCACCACCATCACCACCACCTCCAAGTCTACCACCTCCGATGTCGCCGCCATCACCTCCTATGACGTCGCAACCACCTTTATAACCAACATTGTCGTTGGCAATTATTACATCCACCACTACCAAACCTACCACATCACTGTCACCTCCATCGTTGTCGCTATCGCTACCAATATTGTCGTCGTCACCTTTAATATTACAACCCCCACCATATAAATCATCATGTTTATTATTAAACTAAATTAGTTTTTAGGATATATTACATTACGAGTTATTATATCACGGTAGTATTTTAAAATGTAAATAAAATAATTTTTAAAAACCGAAGTTCCAAAACTAAAAACAGATTTCAGTTTTCTAAAAACTAAAAACTAAACTAAAAAGGGTCTGTTTGGATGCCATCAGTTTATGCTTTATAAACTATTATACAATCTATGATTTATTCAATTAATAGGGTGCGTTTGATCTCCCCTTCTTTCAGTCTTTTTCATTTGCATCTCCCCTCAACAGTGCTATTTCTCGCACCAAGAACCACCATTTCATCTTCCATACTGCAACCCCCTAACTCACCCCCCTCTCCCCTCTCTCTCTCCCTCTACACATGATCTCCCTTACAAGGACATTTTCTCTCGTCCCTCTCTCTTTCACATCTCTCTTTCTAATTTTATAAAATATATTGAATATTGTTTGCAAGAAATTGTTGTGGGTTATGCTTACCATCATTTCTTCATGATTTCATTGATTAATTGTTCAATTGAGTTTGAATTGAGAAAACCCCCAAATTGATATCGAAAACCTAATTTTTAATTTGTTTGAATTTGAATCGCTAGTTTATATACATATGGCGGCGGTGTGGTGTGACGGCGGTGGCGTGGTGTAACGTTTTCGGCGTGGTCTTAAGGTGGCCAAGAGAAATGGTGGATGGTGTGGTAAGATCGAAAGAGAGATAATTGATGAACAGTAGGACAAAAAACACCCAATCCAAACAAGCTTTTTTTCATGAAAACGCATGCTTTTAATTTAATATATTAAAAATTATAAAAGGCTTTATAAATCATAAACACATGCGATCCAAACGAACCCAAACTCGTATGGTTATCGAACCTATATTTGCCTCGTTATTTTCAAAAAGAAAAAAGCACCAGATAATCTGAGAGCGCCACCATAGATTCGGCACACCGGCAACACCAAGAAAGGGGAATTGACAAATATGAAAGGGAAAATAGAACCAACCTAGTAGACGATGAAAAGAGATCCACCAAAGGTGGAATCGCCGAATGCCTTGAAGTGCTCACCAGCGCCAAAGGACTAGTCGAAGTGTGACAAGAACCAAGGAAACGCCGGCCCACAACAACGCCAAGTAAAGAATTATGTGGCATGAAAATTTGTTTTGTGATTAACGTAAAAGCGAGTTTATATACAAGGCTCTATGCTAACCCTAATTACTAAATTAGGCAACAAGAATATTACACATATATTACATAAAAGGTAAGCTAATATATACAATATATCTAATACTCCCCCTCAAGTTGGAGCATGGGGATCTCGAATGCCCAACTTGCCCAAAAGAAGATGAAACTGTTGTGAACCAAGGGCCTTAGTGAGTATATCCGTAGGCTAAGAACGTGTACTAATATGAGATGTACATGCAAATGGTGCCAGCAAGTAGAAGATCTCTAATAAAATTACAGTCAACCTCAATGTGCTTGGTCCGATCGTGAAAAACCGGATTAGCAACAATGTGAAGAGCAGCTTGACTATCACAAAACAAACACATAGGTGTAGTATGAGAGATGCCCAATGAACGAAGCAACTCTTTCAACCAGATAATCTCACAACACGCGCTTGCCATGGCACGATATTCAGCTTCAACAGATGACCTAGAGACAATGTGTTGTTTCTTTGTCTTCCAAGAAACCGGTGAAGAACCCAGCTGAACAAAGTACCTAGTAACAGAACGACGCGTAAGAGGACACGTTGCATAGGCAGAATCACAATAAGCAGTAAAGAAAGGCTCCCACTGGAAGATGAGAAAACACCCTGACCATGATGACTCTTAAGAAATCTGAGAACTCGAACAACAACATCCCAATGATCCACAGTGGGCTCTTGCATAAACTGAGCAAGATTATGAACAACAAAACATATCTCAGGACGTGTAATAGTCAGGTAAATCAAACGCCCAACCAAACGTCGATACCTATCAAGAGCTTCAAACAGCGGTCCAGAAGAAAGAGCAAGCTTATGATTTTGTTCCATAGGGAACTCACATGGCTTACTAGCAAGCATACTAGCCTCAGTTAGAATATCAAGAGTGTACTTCCGCTGAGACAGAAATAGACCCTCAGTAGAACGAACAATCTCAATTCCAAGAAAGAACTTAAGCAAACCGAGATCCTTCATATGAAAACAGGAACTCAATTGTGCTTTAAATTGAGCAATAGCAGCAGAATCATTCCCAAAAATAATCAGATCTTCAACATAAACCAGAACATGAAGACAAACACCGGAACGAGTGTAAGAAAACTAAGAGTAATCAACACGGGACTGAGTGAAGCCTAACCTGCGCAACGCAGTTGCCAATTTGGCAAACCAGTTCCCAAAAGCACTAGCAAAACAAAGAGTAGGCCTCATATAATGACCGATTCAGCCTGCAAAATTTCCTTGAAGCACTAGCAAAACCAAGAGTAGGTCTCATATAAACTTCCTCATGTAAATCACCATGCAGAAAAGCATTATGGACATCCATCTGATGCAATTTCCAATTCTAAATAGCAGCAACATCAAGAAAAGTCCTAACAGAAACCATCTTGGCTACAGGAGCAGATGTCTCCTTGTAGTCAATACCAGCCTTCTAATTATTACCCAGAACGACTAGCCTGGCCTTGTATCTCTCAACAGTACCATCACACTTATACTTAAACCCGATAAACCCACTTACAGCCAATGGGTTTCTTGCCAGAAGGAAGATCAGAAAGTGTCCAAGTGCCATTTCGCTTCAAAGCGTCAATCTCAGCTTGCATAGCAGCCTACCATAATGGATCAGAAGCAGCCGCAACAAAAGAAGTAGGCTCTGGAATAGACTAAACAACAACAATAAAAGCAACATGGGCCGGCGAAAAACGTGAACAATTAGCATAATTAGCTATGGGGTAGGATGTACCTTACAACCCAAACGGTTGAGATGAAAGAGACGTCGAGGTTACAGAACTACGCACAATGTTACAGATATAGCCTCTTAACTTCACAAATGGAGCCCGATCTCGGGTAAAATGGCGAATTTCTTGAACAACAATAGGAGAGGATTGAACCCTACCTCCCCTAGTAGCTGTTTGCGATGGGGCCTCTGTGGTGCTAGGATCTGTGTTGACTTAACAGAATCAAAAGGAGATTGAACCCCACTCCCCTTGACGTCTGTCTTCGTTGGGGCATTTGTGGAGCTAAGGACGAGCTCTTGAACAGAATCAGAAGGAGATGGAACCCCACTCCCCCTGACGTTTGTCTGCGAAATAGAATGTGGGTCACGGATATCATCAAAAATGGACGAGTGTGTTTCTACACTAGAAAGTGCATTATCAACAGGTTGTAATAAGGCTTGAAAAGGGAAATGTTTTTCATAAAATGTAACATCAACAGAGACAAAGCGATCATTTGTTTCTAAATCATAAAGTTTCCAACCTTTTTGACCTTTGGGATATCCCGCAAAAATACATTTCCTAGCCCTAGATGCAAATTTATCAGAATTGTGAGGCATAGTTGATGCAAAACGTAAACATCCAAAAACACGTAGACGACCATAACAAGGGGGCCGCCCATTCAAAATCTCAAATGGAGTTTTATTTTGAAGCAAAGGAGTTGGAGTTTGATTTATTAAATAGGCAGCAGTTAAAATGCAATCGCCCCAAAATTCTAATGGTAAATGAGCATGAAAACGAAGAGCCCTAGCAACATTTAAAATGTGTCTATGCTTATGTTCATCCCTACCATTCTGTTGAGGTGTACCAATACAAGAAGTTTGAAATTCAATTCCATTTTGATCAAAGAACGAACGCATGCAAGTAAATTCGGTTCCATTATCACTACGAAAGCATTTAACTTGCCTATTAAATTGATGAAGAGTCATAGCACAAAATTTTTCAAGCAAAGAACCGACTTCACTTTTATTAACCATAAGATGAATCCAAACTCCTCTAGAAAAATCATCAACCAAAGTAAAAAAATAATGTACACCAGTAGCAGTAGGGGTTCTATAAGGGCCTCATACATCATAGTGAATAATATCAAAACAGTTTTCAGAATACGATCGACTACGGAAAAATAGATCGAGTTTGCTTAGCCCTATGACAATTATCACAAGGGTCTAATTGACTATTTATTTTGACACTAGGTAACTGTTGAAGTACATAAAGGGAAGGATGACCAATACGGGAATGCCAAAGGGCTGCAGAGTCGGCCTCAATCCGTGAATCAAGCGCTGGTGAGATTGCCACACGTAGCCAATAGACCCCGTTTCGCTCTTCACCCGCTCCAATCAAGGTCATCGTAGTGCGATCATGTAAACTGCATAGCTTTTTATTATTGTCATAACACAATTCTGATGCCTTAACAATTGAGCGCATGAAATCAAATTACACGTCAACTGAGGCACATATAATACATCATGAAGAACAAGACGATCATTGAACCGAATAATGCCAGCCCGACAAGCCGTAGTAGAGGCACCATTAGGCAATAAAATAGTCGAATTATCAACTAACTCGTCAAATTTCTATAATAATAATACTACTTATTCAACAAATTCGCTTGATTAATACGAGTTGATTTTCTAGTTACGATAAATTGCGGAAACAATAGCCGGCCCAATAGCTGCTTCAGCGGCTGCAATAGCTATAACATTTTTCTCAAATCAATAAGCAATGACGAGTCTCCCGTCATATGAAAAGAAGCGGCAGTATCTAAAATCCAAGTAGAAAACATACCCGAAATATTACCCGACGTATCGGATTGGGGTTGGAGAATATTGACCAACTTGTCTAACTATGAATCGGACAGACGTGTACTAGCCTCGTCAGTTGTTGTGAAGTGCCCTAAAATATTGCCCGATGTCGAACTGGACTCGCCTCCTTGCGCAGCATTAGCCTGCTCGCGCCCACGGGATCTGTCTGCACCTGCGCGTCTGCGATCCGAGGCTACATCAGCACCAGCAGCCAGCTTGGCCTTATGCGATGCGATCTAGTCAACACTCCACCATGAGGCATATCCGATAATCTCGAAACATGATCGAGCCTCATGTCCGATCTGGTTACACTGCGAACATTGAGGGCGATTCTGCCTGCGCCTGAAATCGCCTCTGCCGAAACCTGAGTCGCGCGTACTATTAGACCCAAAAATCTATCGGCCCATCCGATGAGTTAAGCCCATGAACGCACAAAGAAATCACCAACCGGGCTGAGCAAGAAGAGATCTTGGAATAGAGAAATCTCCAATCACTCGATGGAAGGGAGAAAACATTCGTCACAAGCGGAAATAACCATCCCAAAAGCGCACGAGATAGCGTTTCAAGCCTCCGAAACACGGAAAATGGGAAAGTAGTTATGGGTCGTGTCCTAGAGATCCGGAGATCGTGATACTAGGAAGATAACCGTTGCAATGTAAACGTATATACCGATTTTACTTGTTTTTGTAAAGGCATGCGAACATCAGTAAGAATATACACGAGATTACAGATTTCCAAAGCAAAATCGCTTTTTCTTGTTTCATTGTTCTTGCGAATCCCACGTTCGTGTAAGATCAATAGCTTCTCTTGATTTCGATCGTGCCCCAATTCAGGACAGAGGTTTGTCAAGCAAATTTTTGTCCAAAACAATTTGGCGCCCACCGTGGGGCCCAACGATCGAAAGAAAGATTTCAGTTTAGTACATCGGAGATAGTTCCGGAGGATCATCATGAGTAACTCTCACGAAGGTGATCAAGGATTAGGCGTCGAGGAGGAGGGAGGCGCACGCCAAGACACATCAGCAGCCCTTCGTCTCAAGTTGTCCGAGTTTGCCCAATGGCTGCAAGCTTTGGAAAAAGAGTTGTCGGATCAACGTGTTTGCAATGAGAAACACAAGGCGAGCATCGAGCATCTAACCGCCGATAATGACAGTTTGCGCTCTCAACTCAAGTCTGTGTCTTCTGTCGGCCCGTGTGTCAGAATGACGGATCGATCCCGAAGCAACGGGGGTGAAGGTTCCTCGGGGAATCATACCGGCCGTTGCGGAGGAAATCCTGGCCGAGAATTTGTCACCCCACCGGCAACAGTTCCCGGAGTACCGTCGTTGACCCCCGCTCAGGGAAATCCTGATAGTGAAGGAATGAGGGAACCCATACACCTGCGATCGGTGCGAGAAGTTAGCCCCCGACGCTTGGAAGATGAGACCATGGATGACGACGAAGACTGGGACCGCTGTCGTCCCCGAGACCTTGGGGATATCGTTCGGAACCAATTCAAGATGTTCACCGAGTAGTTGTCAAAGATATCGGGAGTCCCGCGACCCATAGAAAAGGAGGCGGTCGACGGTTATGACGAATCACCCTTCGCTCCCCACATCGCCCAAGTCGAGATACCAAAGAAGTTCTCGGTGCCCAGTATGACTTCTTATGATGGCACGGGGGACCCTGACGAACACGTGGCCATATTTAAACAGAAAATGATGACCAGTGCGGTGCCATACCACTCCCGGGAAGCGTTGATGTGTAAAGGGTTAGGGGCCGCCCTCACGGGACCAACCCTGAAGTGGTTCGTCAATCTCCCAAGGGGAAGTATTCGTTCCTTCGCCGAATTAATGGACTCGTTCCAGGTGCAGTTCGCCAGTAGTCGGAGGTTTGAGAAGCAGTCTAGTGACTTGTACCGGGTTATCCAGAAGTCGGAGGAGTCTACTCGGGAATACCTGGACCGGTTTAACCGAGAGAAGATTTCCATCCCCACTGTGACGTGGCGACGGCGATGGAAGCCTTTCGTCAGGGGATAAACCAAGACAGAGATATCTATAAAGAGCTCACTAGGCACCCTTGGCACAGTTTTGAGGATGTGCAAACCAAAGCCCTGGCTCAAATCAGGCTGGAAGAGGATTTGAAGATGAGAAAACCCACGAGCGCATGGGAGAGGGTAGATAAGAAAGCCGCGCCGGACCAGCGCCGAGAACGCCGTGATCAACCATACCGACTCCCTCATCCCTACGCAGTGAAGGTAAATGTCGCTGAAGCCAAACCGACTAAACCCCTGCCGCCAAAATACGACGAGTTCAATTTGGGTATATCCCCCGAAGACCTCGTGAAGAACATAACTTTGACCATACGGGGCATTAGGTGGCCAAAGAGGAACGAAAAACTGTACCCGAATAAAGACATGAGCAGGTGGTGTGATTTCCATGACTATTACGACCATGTGACCAAAGAATGCGTAGCCTTGAGGAGAGAGATCGCTTACCTCGTTTCTCGAGGAAGGATTATGGAAGTCGCACCAAACGCACAAGTCCCCCCCAGAGGTTGTGGAGGCTTCGCGTGAGGGAAGGCCAGCGTCGCCAGTACCGACAAAAGTCGTAAATGTGATCACTGAGGGGTCGAAGGTGTGCGGACTCACTTATTCAGCAGCCAAGAGGAATGCGCGAGAGAGCACCCTTCCTCGCTCAGCACGAGAGAAGAGAGACGTCTTCAATCTCGCGATACACTTTGGCGAAGACGACATCAATGGCCTTGACGAGTCTCACCACGACGGCCTCTTGATTTCTTTGTCGATTTGAAACGTTTTCATGAAGCGAGTTCTCATCGACACCGGGAGTTCAACGAATCTCATGACGCTGGAAGCACTGAAAGAAATGGGTCTGAGTGAGAAGGACGTGGACAGAAATCCTACAACATTCATAGGCTTTAGCGGAAAAGTGAAGCACACGGTAGGAGATATCATCCTCCCCACATACGCGAAGGGCGTGAACATCCAAGTTAGATATTCTGTCATGGATTGTCCTTCATGTTATAATGTAATTATGGGAAGACCGTGGCTCCATGATATGAGAGCCGTTCCCTCTACTTATCACCAAACGGTGAAGTTCCCGACTCCGTGGGGGGTTCAAGAGATCCGTGGAGATCAAAGAACGTCCTAGGAGTGTTACAAGTCGGCGCTGAAACCCGCCGCCAGTCACAAGTCTACCTAGCAATTAAAGAAGGCCACTAACTCTACCCCTCTAAAAGAGAAAGAAAAAGAATATGACCAGGTAGAGGAAGTGGCCCTAGATCGATATGACCTCAATCGGTCCATAAAGATCGGAAGAGATTTGGAGCCAGTTATGAAAAATGAGTTGATAGAATTCCTCAGTAAAAATTCGGAGTGTTTTGCCTGGTCCCACGAGGATATGGTAGGGATCGATCCGAGTGTCATCACACACCGATTAAATGTGGATCCTAACCATCCCCCAGTAAAACAAAAGAGAAGGAAGTTCGCCGCTGAGAGAAATAAGATAGTGGACGAAGAAGTAAGAAAGTTGATGGAGACTGGAAAGATCAAAGAAGTCAAGTATCTGGAGTGGTTAGCAAACGTAGTCGTTGTTCCCAAGAAAAATGGGAAATGGAGAATGTGCGTTGATTTCACGGATTTGAATAAGGTTTGTCCCAAGGATTCATTTCCGTTGCCTCACATAGACGCACTGGTAGACGCCACAGCGGGCCACGAGCTGCTGACTTTTATGGATGCTTTCAGCGGATATAACCAGATTCGTATGGAAGAAAGCGATCAGGAGAAGACGTCCTTCATCACCAGCAAGGGAACGTATTGCTACAAAAAGATGCCCTTTGGGCTGCGGAACGCTGGGGCCACGTATCAGACGTTGGTGAACAAAATGTTCCAAGATCAGATTGGAGAAACTATGGAGGTATACATAGATGGCATGCTCGTCAAATCGAAGAAAGTTGTGGATCATAGAAGTCATCTAGGGGAAGCTTTTGAAATCTTGAAGAAGTTCAACATGAAGTTAAACCCACATAAATGTACGTTTGGTGTGAAGTCGGGAAAATTCCTAGGGTATCTAGTCACTCAGAGTGGAATAGAGGCTAGCCCTAAGCAAGTTCGAGCAATAGCCACTCTGAAGTCTCCTAGATGCGTAAAAGACGTTCAAAAACTCATGGGACAGATCGCCGCCCTGAACAGGTTCATATCTAATTCAGCAGACCGGTGTCGTCTCTTCTACGAAGTCCTCAGGAAGAATAAATGCTTCCAATGGACTCCTAGACATGAAGAAGCTTTCCAAGAGCTAAAGAGCTACTTCTCCAATCCCTTGATCTTGGCCAAACCCGAAGTAGGAGAAACCCTGCCTTTATATCTCGCAGTCACTGAAAAAGCCGTCAGCGGGGTGTTGGTCAGAGAACAGGATGGGCAGCAGCAACCCGTATATTACGTCAGTAGAACTCTTCTATCAGCCGAGACTCGGTACTCTTCCTTAGAGAAGTTGGTCCTTGCCTTAGTCATGTGCTCCCACAAGCTTCGCTCATACTTCGAAGCTCATCCGATAGTGGTAAGAACTACACACCCATTGAAGACAATAATGCACAAGCCAGAGTTCACGGGGAGAATGGCCAAGTGGGCCATCCACCTGAGTGGCTTCGATATCAATTACGAGCCTAGAACCGCGGTGAAGTCCCAGGCACTAGCCGATTTTGTGGTTGATTTTAGTTCTATGACGGAAGAAGGATCCGATCCAACGGAAGTGGTGAAGATAGAAGCAATGTCTCCAGCCCAATGGACGCTTCACACGGATGACGCCTCTAATGCTGGGGGAACAGGGATAGGGGTAGTCCTAAAATCAACACAAGGGGATAGGGTGGCGCAGTCCGTAAGATGTACGTTTGAGGCCACGAACAATGAAGTGGAGTATGAAGCCCTGATCTTTGGGCTAACCCTCGCTGAGGATCTGAACATACGATAGATAGAGGTCAAGTGCGACTCGTTACTGATAGTCAACCAAGTACTGGGGTTATACGAAGCAAGGGATGAGAGGATGGCAGCTTATCTGGAGGAGGTCAAAAATCTAATCCCTCGTTTCGAGAAAATCTCCTTTGCGCAGATCCCAAGAGAGCAGAATGCCCAAGCAGATTCCCTTGCCCGCCTAGCGTCAGCCATTGATCCTAACGAGTACCCTGTGATCCCGATGGTCCACATCACGGTTCCCGACATAAAAAGAACTCAAACTGGTGATACCAAAAAGACTGAAAGAGTGACCGAAGATATCAATCTTCTTGGAATAGCCCCCCACAACGTCTTCATGAGCAGTGACGACGTGGACACCAGAAGTTACCGGAACGATCCCGATCCAGACTTACCCTTGGACGGATCGAATGGCGAGAGAGCTTTCTTCGACCCTTCGGAAGCCAACGAAACACCTTGGACTCAGCCGTACCTAGATTGGCTAACCAGGGGAAAACTCTGAGAAGACAAAATCGAAGCGAAGTTGCTAAAGATAAGGGCCACTAAGTTCACAGTGGAAGGCGGAAACCTGTTCCACAAATCGACGGTAAGAACACTACAACGGTGCCTAGCTAAAGAAGGCATTCAGAGACTTCTGGAGGAACTTCATGAAGGAGATTGTGGGAACCACACCGGGGGGAGAAGTCTATCCAACAAGGCCCTTCGACAGGGGTGGTTCTGGCCTACTATGAGGAAAGATGTTGTAGATTTCTGTCGTAAATGCGATGCTTGTCAAAGGCACGCATCGACCGCTCACCAACCTCTTGAACCACTCTACCCCACACTTACACCATGGCCCTTTATGCGCTGGGGGATGGATATAGTCAGGAAGTTACCCCCCTCATCCGGACAGAGAGTTTTCTTCCTTGCTATGACTGATTACTTCTCCAAGTGGATAGAAGCTGAAGCTTACCGAGAAATCAAAGATAAGCAAGTGATCTCCTTCATTACCAGAAACATCCTTTGTCGTTTCGGGGTACCGGAGGAGATCGTATGCGACAACGAATCTCAATTCATAAGCCAGAAGACCAGAGACTTCTGTAGTCACTAGAAGATTAACCTGGTCACTTTTCAACCCCCCGTTATCCCCAGTCAAATGGGCAAGCCGAAGCTAGTAACAAGGTGATCATAAATAACCTGAAGAAGAGGCTCGTGAAGGCCAAAGGAAACTGGGCCGATGAGCTCCCCTACGTTCTCTAGGCTGATCGCACGACGCCAAAGGTCGCAACTGGTCAATCCCCTTTCTCCTTGACACACGGGTGCGAAGCGGTCATTCCCGCCGAAATTCTCATCCCCACCGCTTGCACAAGCTTCGTGACCGAAGAGCGTAATCGTCAGGAGTTGTCGGCTGACTTGGATACTTCTGGCGAGCTTCGTGACCAAGACCGGTTACGGTTAGCAAGACACCAACAACAGGTTACTCGGAGCTATAACCAGAACGTCAGGATCCGGACTTTCCGGGTCAGCGACTGGGTGCTACGATGTGTCTTTCAGAATACCCATGAAACCAAATCGGGGAAACTAGCTCCGACCTGGGAAGGGCCCTATAAGATAACAGGGGTCGTTGGGCAAGGTGCTTACTAGCTGGAATCAAAGAACGGAGAACCCGTCCCTCAGAGCTGGAACGCACTGCACTTGAAGAAGTATCACTTCTAAGGGACAACTCCTTCTATCGGAGCGAAGACCTCCCCGAGTCCTCAGAAGAAGATCCTCGACATCAGACAGTCTAGACACTAGAAGTCAACAATCCACAATTTGTTATGTTGCTTTTATTTAAGTTCATCTTTCTTGGCATGTTCAGCTTATTTGTGTGAAGACTCTTTGTTGTGTGATTTCTATGCTCTGTCTCGTTTTATCGAATGAATGGCATTGATTTATCTCTGCGTGTTTATCCTTGTTTTTCCTTTCTTGCATGAGTAAAACTGAAAACTGAAAGTGTATTTCATTTATATATAGAGTGCCTTGTACAAGTAGACATGAATATGAAAGTAACAAGAGGTAACCAATCCTAGACTATAACAATAGAGGTAACCAATCCTAGAAACGCCTCTAACCAGCCGCCCTTCCCGAGCATTAACCCCAACGCGATACTCGTTACACGCCCGGAAACTTCATCGGTAAACGCAACTGCCACCCGTGACCAGAGACTTCTGCAGAAGTCCTCGTCCTGAAGCCTTCGATCCGAAGCACCTATCCGTCCAGAAAATTCCTGCACACAAAGGAAGGGCAAACACAAACGAAAACGCACAAAGAATAAAAGGAAAGCATGCATGCACCAAAAAACTATCTACTTCCCCTTCCTGAGAAAGAGGAAACGCCCAAACAAAGGACGCATATTGTTCACGACCCCTACACGGCCCACACAAGTCACCAAAAGTTTGTTCAAACGAAAGCAAAAGAAACATCATAAAAAGAAGAAAAAAATCTTTTACAAGGGCTCGCGGTCCTAATCTTCATCAGGAGTGCCTCCCAGCTGCTCCGCGGTGTCCATGGACAGTCCGTCACCTCCTCCCGGTGTCCCACCCGCACTCGGATCACGACCACCACCTTCTTCTTCCACATCCAGAGAGGCCAAGAGTTCGTCACCAGGAGCTGGTTGATCTGGAGGATAACAACTATGGAAAGACGCGATCTCGGCATCCAGATCCCAATCCAAGTGCTCGCCAGCTGCAAATTGCTTGATCGTCTCTACCCGAGACATCATCGAGCAGTAGGCCCCAATCTCGCTAGCTTCTTTAGCAATCCTCTTGTTCTTGGCCTCGAGATCGGCGATATTGATGGGTCCGACATAGCTTGAGAGGAATGATGATTGACCGCCTTGGTAAGTTTTGCCAGCTTGCTCGCATCCGTCTTCTGGCGCTCAGTGTCAGACGGATCTCCTTCTCCAAAGCAACCTTTTCAACATCCCACTGGGTTTGACGCTCCTTGAGAATTAGCTCTTCTCCATCAACAACCTCCGCCACCCATAGGACGCCTTGTAGGGCCTCCGTATAGGGACACGATATCAGTTGCAACAAAAAAACAAGGAAAGAAGAGAATAGGAGAGGAAGGGATGACCGGAGGAAACGGACCTTCCAGATCGACAAGGCTGCATCCCTGACCAAAACGGAGCGAGGAACTTCCAGGCGAGGTTTCTTTGAGCCGTGGGCACTTCGAAGTTTCTGCCATAAGTCCGAGGGACCTTTGTCATCCAGATCGAAGACTTCAGTAACGCTGTGTAATGGTCTCTTAGCCGGGGTTGCTTTCGCTACAGCCTCTACCTTTACCTTCGGATCCAAAGGGGGTTTCTTGTCACTTGAGCGGAGTTTGCGCTGAATAAGGACTGCAACGGAAAAACTTCTCCCCAGAGATAAGGAAGGCTCTAGGGAGACAGGCATCAAGAGTTCAAGAAGACAATCGTCATCACGTTCACAAGTCAAGGATAAAAAATATATAAAAATAAAATATAAAAAAGGTAGGGAAGCGCATACTAGTAGGGTTTTTAACAAGGCTTGGCCCCTTGCCAGTAAGCTCCCCTAGCTTCGGAGCACCGTCATCGATCGTCTTCTCAGAATTCCCTGACCCCGCGTCATCCTCGTCATCCTTCGGATCCCCAGTGACTGTCGTCGTCTTATTGCTGGATTCGCCCTCAAGCAATAGCTCCGCAGACCTCCGATACGTCCTTCTGGCCTCCGGGAGAGAGAAGAGCTTCATGCAGGCTTCCGATTCCAGGACTTGGACCTCCAGACTTGGCGGAACTATGACAGAAATCCCCAAAGTTAAGGAATTGATAGAGAAGCCACTAGGGAAAGCAACCGAGGGTAGAGGAAATCGAGGTAGAAAACACTTACTTTTAGTAGTCCAAGAGTCAAAGAACGCAGCTTGGAACGTCTCTCCCAAGGAGGACTTCTCCACGAAAAAGAAACGCGAAGCCCAATCCTTGTCATTGACCTTCGACTTCGGGATCAGGGGGTTCTTGGCGTCTCGTGCATGAAGGGTGAAACGTCCGGCTCGGAGGGGACAAACCCGGTACGCACACAGGAGGTCCTGTAAGGTGAAGTCGATCTTTTTTCCCCGACAGACATCACCGATTTGGTACAGAATCTTCCATACGGACGACATCAGTTGCGTCGGAGACGCCTTGAGCGTCATCAAGAAGTTTAAAATCAGGGGAGGAAAGGGGAAAAGGGCTCCTA
Organism: Fallopia convolvulus; assembly: GCA_964016875.1. Lineage (NCBI taxonomy): Eukaryota > Viridiplantae > Streptophyta > Magnoliopsida > Caryophyllales > Polygonaceae > Fallopia > Fallopia convolvulus. The sequence continues at coordinate 16,149,863 of OZ024735.1, read as the reverse complement.
GGGTGAATGGATATTTCAGGAAGCAGACCCAACCTTCTTTGACCCAGTCGGCAGCCTCACATGTAGGGGTATAAAAGTTAACATCAGATGGGAATCTGTGGCTACGGACTAAAGTCTCCACCTCCTCTGAAGTGAGGGAACAGGGACGACACTCATGGGGTTCGAGGATATGAGAGGACTCAAAACCCATTTCTTCGACACCGGTGTTGGCCAGGGGATCAGCAGGAAAAAGAGTAAAACGAGAGTTAGAAGAAAATAGGGACAAGAAGAAGATGAAGCGCAAGGGAAAAGACGCGTATCTCTGAAAAGGTCTGAAGCAAGGCATTTAAAGTCTGAGTGATGGGACTCCTCAGGTTCTCGAGGAATATCGAACGGATGGGTGTTCCCCACGTGGCGCACGCTGCTTGCATTCACGCGGCAAATCCGATCCAAATCCCGCCTAAAAGATTTGGATCAGGATTTGGGGGTATTGTTAGGCCCAAAAATCTATCGGCCCATCCGATGAGTTAAGCCCATGAACGCACGAAGAAATCACTAACCGGGCTGAGCAAGAAGAGATCTTGGAATAAAGAAATCTCCAATCACTCGATGGAAGGGAGAAAGCATCCGTCACAAGCGAAAATAACCATCCTGAAAGCGCACGAGATAGCGTTTCAAGCCTCCGAAACACGCGGAAAATGGGAAAGTAGTTATGGGTCGTGTCCTAGAGATCCGGAGATCGTGATACTAGGGAGATAACCGTTGCAATGTAAATGTATATACCGATTTTACTTGTTTTTGTAAAGGCATGCGAACATCAGTAAGAATATACACGAGATTACAGATTTCTAGAGCAAAATCGCTTTTTCTTGTTTCATTGTTCTTGCGAATCCCACGTTCGTTTAAGATCAATAGCTTCTCTTGATTTCGATCGTGCCCCAATTCAGGACAGAGGTTTGTCAAGCAAATTTTTGTCCAAAACACGTATCGGACCCTACACCAGCCCGATCAAATCGCTGGTTTTTCCCGGCCTGTGCAGCAAACACACCACCCTCAACACGAGTTTCACGACCCGCAATCATCGTGCACTGGCGTTCATCAGCAATCACCATCGCATATGCCCTACTTAATTTGGGTAATGGTTCCTGCGCAAGAATGTGCGATCGAACCGTCGAGAACGCATCATCAAGCCCCATCAGAAAATGATGGATCCGCTCTTCCTCGCGCTCCCTTGTGATCTCCTCAGCCAATTTACACTCGCATTTACCGCAAGTGCACCTCCTTGAACTCTCGTAATTGGACAACTCATCCCATATACGCTTCAAGCAACCAAAATAGTCGACCACTGCCTTGCCCCCTTGAACACACCGAGCAAGATCAGATCTCACTTCTGAACCCTCGGTCCATTCCCAACGGAAAAACATTGTTTCAAGTCATCCCACAACTCCTTAGCACTCTCATAGTAAGTGATCGTGGAACGTATGGCTTCCTCGATGGATTGGATTATCCATCCGACGAGCATGGAGTTGACGCTCCACCAATCGTCCATTTCGTCTAAGTCATCAGGCCTCATAATTGAACCATCAATGAAGCCGAGTTTCCGCTTTGCCCTAAACGCATTGCGTATGCACAACTCCCATTCTTGGTAGTTGTCTCCTTTGAGAACGACGGGGCAGATCTTCATCCCGGGATGATCTGACGGATGGAGATAAAAGGTCGAATTTGGTTTCAAGTTCTCCTCCTTCCCCGACATGATTGCAACAGACGATAGAAGTTGAAAATTTGATTGAAAGTGACAAAGAAATCGGCGGAATTCCAGCTAGTAAGGGGCGGCTTGAAGGTGGCGGCCCAGTCTAGGGTTTGGATAGGAAAATTCTCCGTTGCTCTGATACCATAAAGAATTATGTGGCATGAAAACCTGCTATGTGATTAATGTAAAAACGAATTTATATATAAGGCTCTATACTAACCCTAATTATTAAACTAGGCAACACATATATTACATAAAAGGTAAGCTAATATATACAATATATCTAATACCAAGGCACGGGGAGACTCGTATTTAAGCAAGAAATCCCATTGTTGATACCATCCGCAAATCTCCTTCCGCTAGCCACAACATATTGCGCCCCTTCTGCGTCCGTCGCGTGGCTGTATGGGGAGATTGTTATTACTTAGTACCTCTGTTTGCATATTCGGTCTAACAACTTTGCAATTCAATCGAAATGAGAATGGAAAACATCAACAGAATTGATCCATGGCGCACAAGATCATTATTTTATTATTTCTGGTGGGCGAAATCGCGGCCCGTACATACAGAAGCTGCGCACGCTACATGAAGAAGATGCACGAAATGAGCATACGACATCTTTTTATTGAATTATTCATTTGAAAGAAAAGTAGGAGAGCCAAGCAAAGCAACAATTGTGGAAAGCATATTCCACTTATTCTGATTCAGAGAGCATATGGTCGGCTTGTTTAGTGTTTCCCCGCAAGTATTGCAGTTACAACGGACACAAGACCTACCCCGAGCGCTATCTTGATGTTATTGACAGGTGATTTTCCTGCCTTTCTTTTCTTCCCATCTCCATCATTAATCTTCATTTCCTGCTAAGTAGTAGTAATAATTAATTTAGTTAAGTTGGATTAGTTTAAACAAGGTAAAACAATAAAGTTTTCTAATTACCAGTTCAGTATATGCACTAGTCTCATTGGGTCCATCTTCATCCAACCTTGAAGCTGACTCAAACACATTTTCTCCCTGTATGCACAATTCATACAGGAATATTAAGCATATGCAATCAAGGCAAAAATATATACAGGAGGAATCAATTATGACATTTACCTCCAGCACTTGTTCAACTTCCTTCACTTCTATTTGCATACTAGAATCCCCATTTCCTTTACTCATCATGACCGTTTCCAACTCAGCTTTCAAAGCTTCATTGCTTTCTTTGCACTTGCTAAGCTGATCCTCTAGTTCACTCATCAATATTAGCACTTCATTTTGAGCTTTTGTACTTGCTTCCCTGAGAAGTTGCTTTTCCTCCATGATGGTAGCTATCTGCACAATTATATTAAAGTTTGTGGGCTGATAGACTTGGGGCCGTGCTCATGTAAGCCTCGTAAATGCACAAGACTAGTGGAGTTTCATCCTAAAACCCATTTGCAATAGGAGAAATAACCCCCAAATATTTTATATACTAGATATATTGGTCTCAAATTGTCAATATTGGAAAATATGTTCCATTTTGATTAATAAAAAACTGCTCAGAATTATTTAGATCAGGGCGAAAGATTTTTACCTCCTTTTTAAACTGAGACTCATTGAACTCAAGTTGTTCATCCAGTTGCTTCACTCTACTTTGCAAGGCAGAATTTTGGGTGGCTTGGAGCTTTAGATTCTCTAACTCTTCTTTTAGATCTCCAATGCTTTCTTTGTACTCTTTCAACCGCGTCTCTAATTCATTATTGATGATCTGCACTTCACTTAGAGCAATTCGACTTGCTTCACAAAGAAGTTGCTTTTCCTCTATGATTGAATCTATCTGCATAATTGTAGTTAAAAGGAGATGGAAAATGTCATGATGATAAATGATTTGAATGATGTAAGTGAGAAGAAGAAGAAGAAGAAGAATCTCATCACCCTGCTCTGAAGACTCTGCCTCTCAAAGGACAACTCTTGTTTCAGGTCCTCCACTATCTTCAATGAAGTTTCAAAGTTTTGTACAGCAGATTCCTTCTCAACAAGAGTTGTAGAAAACTTTTCTTGGAGTTCATTCAACTTGGCTTGAGACTCTGCAAATTCCCCATTAAGATTCATGTTTTCTTCAATTAAGGCCCCAGTTTGCATCTCAAGTTGGGTCAATTTGGCTTCTAATCCTTGGATAACTTCTGCTTGATCTTGCAACTTGACAAGACAACTGTCGAGCTCAAATTTTGTAGATTCATGTATCTTTAGTTTCTCTTCAAGGTTGCTACACTTGTAACTCAACTCTTTTACTTCAGACTCTTTATGAGTTATGGTTTCTTGCAAGAGGCGAGCTTCAGTTTCATGTTGCTCAGTGATGGTAGAAGCAATCACTTCCTTGTCAGCATTGGCCAAGTCTAGTAGCTGTTGAAGCTCACCAACCTTGTTTGTCAGACTTATATTCGTCTCTACTAAGGAATTTGTGCGGTTCAACTCTTCTGTAAGAGCGCCAGCCATAACAGCTGCCTCTTTTACATAACATTGTATTTGATGCTCAAGATTATGCAGCTTCTCATTCAAGGAATCCACCTCAATCTCTTTGTTCTTCAAGTTCTCTGTTAGCTCTTGTAATTTTAGTTCATTGTCATTTAGGAGGCTAACATTTAGAGATTCCAACTCTGTTATTTTCATTGTTGCTTCTTCCAAGGATCTTCCTTGTTCTTGTAGTTGAACTTGAGCAGATTCTAGTTTCTTTGTTATCTCAATTTCCTTGATTCCAGCCATCTCTAACTTCCCTTGTGCTGCAAGCAATTCATTGCGTAGTGCTTGAAGCAGATTTTCAGCCTCCTGGAGCTTGGCCTTCGAATCATGTATGCTTTCTTCTGAATTTCTTTTCTCCTCCTTGATGATCCTATTTAAGGACTCTACCAACTGCTTTTCATTCTCAACTTCAGTTGTCAATGCAGACACCATATCAGCATGTTCTTTGGACTTTGCTTCTGCATGCTCACATTTGTTCTCTAAAATCTCTACCTCTTGTTCAAGATTTTTGATTATGTTCTTTCGGTTCTCCAATAATAGCTCTAGCTGACTCGCCAAATCTTCCAATTCTAGGATGTGATCCTGGGCCACATTAGCTCTACGCTCATGTTCAACATTGATTTCCTCCACTTGAGTGATTTTAGCCCTAAGCTCCTCCACTTGGAAATTCATCTGTTCCTTGAGTTTCCTATCAGCATCCTCATAATTTGATTTGAGAAAAGTTAGTTGATCCTTGAGCTCCAAGTTCTTCAACTCTGCTTCTTCTAGTTTCCATTCACTCTCTTGTAGCTTCTCTCTTATGTCATTTGTACCTGTGTTAGCAGATTGAAGTTGAGTAGTCAGTGTAGAGACCATATCATAATATTTCGCCGATTTTTGCTCCAAATTATCCAACTCTTGCTCAAGATAATTGATTCTACTCCTTGTAGACTCTAGTTGAAGCTCCAGCTCACGAACCAACTCTTCCAATTCTAGGTTACGCTCGTTGATGACATTAGCTCTACTTTCATCTACGGCGCACCTGTCATTCAGTTCCTTAACTTGTGACTCAAGTTCACACTTGAGAGCCAATGTATGGCTCAATGTTGATTCTAACTCTGACATTTTAATGACGAACTCTTGCACTCTGAAGTTCAGTTGTTCCTTGTCCATCTCCAAACTCTTTTCCTTTTCAGCTCCCGCATGCACTGCATTTTCAAGTTGAGTAGAGAATGAAAAAACCATATCAGAATACTCCTTCGATCTTGTCTCTTTTTCCTGTTCAAGAGCATTGATTCTATTCTTTTCTGTCTCCAATAAAGACTCTAGCTCATGAACTGAATCTTCCAATTCTAGGTTGCGCTCAAAAGTGGCATTAGCTCTACTTTTATCTGCAATGCACCTGTCATTGAGATCCTTAACTTGTGACTCAAGTTCACCCTTGAGGGCCAATGTTTGGCTCAATGTTGATTCTAGCTCTGAAATTTTAACTATTAACTCTTGCACTCGGTAGCTCATTTGTTCCTTGTCAATCTCCAGACCCTTTTCCCTTTCAGCCCCCGCCTGCACTGCATTTTCAAGTTGAGTAGATAATGCAAAAAACATGTCAGAATACTCCTTCGATCTTATTTCTTTTTCTTGTTCCAGATCACTGATCCTATTCCTTTTTGTCTCCAACAAAGACTCTAGCTGACGAACCGAATCTTCTAATTCCAGGTTGTGCTCAAGAGTGGCATTAGCTCTACTTTCATCTACAATGCACCTGTCATTGAGTTCCTTAACTTGTGACTCAAGTTCACACCTGAGGGCCAATGTTTGGCTCAATGTTGATTCTAGCTCTGACAATTTATCTGCTAACTCTTGCACACGACAATTCATTTGTTCCTTTTCCGTATCCAATTGAAACTCCAACTCACGAACCAACTCTTCCAATTCTAGGTTACGCTCGTTGATGACATTAGCTCTACTTTCATCTACAACGCACCTGTCATTCAATTCCTTAACTTGTGACTCAAGTTCACACTTGAGAGCCAATGTTTGGCTCAATGTTGATTCTAGCTCTGACATTTTAACGACGAACTCTTGCACTCGGAAGTTCAGTTGTTCCTTGTCCATCTCCAGACCCTTTTCCCTTTCAGCCCCTGCCTGCACCGCATTTTCAAGCTGAGTAGATAATGCAAAAACCATATCAGAATACTCCTTTGATCTTGTCTCTTTTTCCTCTTCCAGATCACTGATTCTATTCTTTTCTGTCTCCAATAAAGACTCTAGCTGACGAACTGAATCTTCCAATTCCAGGTTGCGCTCAAGAGTGGCAATAGCTCTACTCTCGTGTTCAGCGCATCTCTCGTTGAAATTCTCTAGTTCTGCCTCAAGTTGAGATTTCTCCCTCGATGATTGGTTCAATGCTAATTCAAGCTCAGAGATTTGACACTTTAAATCCTGAGCTTCAAAGCTCATTTGTTCCTTTTCAGTCATCAGCGCTTGGAGCTTCGTACTAAGTTCCATTACGTCCACATTGCGTTCCAGAATCTTTTGCTCAAGTTCTGACTCCGCATCATTGCATTTGTCTTTCATTTGCTCTAATTTTTCAGTCAGCTCTGCAACAACTGCTTCTAGTAAATGACTCTTATCCATTTCCTGTTGCAATGATGATCTAACTAAAGCTTCAATTGATTCCTTCACCGCCAATTTCTCCCTCATCTCTTCAAACTCCAAGACCTTTAACTCAAGATCGTTCTCTTTTGAGGAAAGAAGATCTTTCGTTTCCAACAAATCTGTCTGACACTGACTCTCTGACACCCTCAAGGACTCAACTTCATTATACATCTCATTTACCTGATTCTCTTTGGCAGCAAGTTTCAAGATTGTACTCGACAACGTTTCCTCTAAATTCTGTTTTTCCGCAATTCTCTCATTATCATCCTCATACGCCGTCGCATGGGGATCAAGCTCAAGGTAAAGATTCTCAGAAGCTTCCTCTATGCCCGAAGCCTCTATGTGCTCGGATAATATGTTTGCTATCTCATCATTCACTCCAGCATTCTCAACTTCTATGTTATCCTCCTGAAGTTCATCTATATGTACTTCAGCTATATGGCAACTTCCCTCTGCATAAACATTGTCCTTGTCATCTTCGTTTACAGTATTTACCTAATCCACAATTTCCATGTGTTTTGTTAGTTAATCAGAAGTCAATGAAATTCTTCCATGATGCATGATCGAAAATAATCAAAGACTCGTAATTCTAAGTGTTATATAAGAGGAATCTAGGCCACAGACGATTAGGGGCCATTGAAGATGTTTCTTTATGTAAGTACTTTTTGTGAGGGGGATTTTTTTTTTTTTTTGGCTCAAAATCAGCAAATTTTATAATAATTGACATGCAAGTATTGTGCAGGAAAAACAAATTCATGCATTGTTACCTCGGCGGTCGCTACATCGACATCCGTCACAGTTCCCTTCTGGCATGCTACATTGTATTCCTCCGTATCCATCGAATATCTGGTGTTCGCCTGAAAAAACGCATCAGATGTTGGATTTTCTGCAAGTGAATCCTAATCATGGTTTGGTACCACGAGAAGTTCTATAAGAACAAGAATAAAGTAAAATTAAGGGGAAATAACATCTACATCAAGGCCCTAACACTTCTATTTGGTCAACTAAAATCTACCTACTTTGAAAAAAAATTACAGCTCAATTGCTTACATCGGTGTTGCGTACCTCTTGCTCCTTCGGCGGCTCTCCAGTTCCGATTCCAGCACTCTTTTTCCTTTTTCTTTCCTTTTTGTGTTGTATGCTTGTGTGGTTTGTTTGTTTTCTCATGTCGGTTTGTCCGATTCAGGGGCTGAACTCGAACCTTCTCATTGTAGGGGCCAGATTTATTTTTAATTGAGCTAATATCTTTTCAATTTCAAAAAATACAAAATACTAAAGAATATTTGAATAAAACATCAATAATTATATGCTAATAAATTTTAAATGTAATTATAGTTATGCCAATTAAGAAAAATGCATCCTAAGTTTTTTTTTTTTTGAATCAGCCGGTATAATATACAAGTAACAAATTCACAATAAATAAGAATATATATTTATAACAATGCAATAAGGAAAAATGAAAATCAAATAATTATTTTGGAAGTCAATGTCATTGTTTTCTTAGTTCTGTGATAGGAGACAATATATTCTCCAATCCGTGGTTGGAGATTCAATATATTCCACCATCCTTATTCGGGTATTGTAGATGCCCATTGCTAGAGGAGCTCCTTCAAATTCAGTTTCTCCATACATATTACGAAGAATATTCCAAGTTCGAACCTCCTGGGCAAACGCTTGAAGCGTAGCATCTATTACTACTAAACCAACTAATTATTGGTAGTCAAAGGCATTGTTGGATATGTACGAGCACTATTACTACTCGATCGATTATGAAGCACACAAGGACGCAACTTGCGGGTAATTTGCACGTACGTTCATTGGATGAATCAATTAAAGAAGTTGTTTGTTCAAGAAATGACGGAGAACTGAAAGAGAGAGGGCGAAGATGAGTACCTAGATACTTGCTTGAAAAACGCCTTCCAATTCTAGCAGAAGCAGATTGTTTGTGTGAGTGATAAGATGGGAGAAGTGTATGAGAAGGTGGGATTCTAATTCTCTTCTAATTTATAATATGAAAGCGTGAAAGCATGGAGTAGTACAAGTGGGTTAGTGAAATCAGCGGGCCCCTAGAGTTACATACTTGTAAGTTACATATATTATTCTTGTATAGAATAGATATAACTTTTCATTTATATGTATAGTTTAGATTTTAAAATTAAAATTAATTTATATATTACTTTTCATTTTCATTTTTATTTTGATGCACGGTATAGAAAATTTCCTAAATTAGTCTTGGTCACTGACTCAGTACGTTGGATATGCTCACAAGTCATATAAGGTGAGAAACATTACATGACCCTCTTTCTCTCATACTTATTTACTTTTCAGAAGAATATTCGAAAATTACGTATATCAAATAGCTTACTTTGTTTATTTTAAAACTAATAAATTAAAAAGTCTGTTGAGAAATGCAGGATGGGCAAGTTTGAGCCACTAATTTTTTTGTATAAAATATCAATTTTATTCAGATACTATCTAGCCAAATGAATATTTTTCTACTTTGTTTCCTAGAACATTAATAAATTAAAAAGTCTGTTGAGAATTGCAGAATGGTAAATTTGAGCCACTAGTTTTTATTTTTATTTTGTATGAAATAAATAATTTTCTCCAAATACTGTCTAACCAAATGAATATTTTTTCAAAATAACAAATAAAACTCTTAATATCCTAAATGGGATTTTGACTGAGTGTTGGTATGTACATGTCATTCCTGTCCTTTGCAATTAGACCGGTCAATTGGGTCGGGTCAAGTCGGGTTCAGTCATTTTAGGTTTTGGTTGAGCCGGGTTCGGGTCATTACGGGTCAATCAGGTCGAATTGTTGTGGTTTTTTGGATGGATCAAGTTGACCAACGGGTCAAAAATATCGTTTTTTTATGGTTATTAAAATCAATTTTTAATTAAATAATAATATTTAATTATAGTACATTATAATATATTATTTTTATTTATTTTAATAATAAAATATATTATAGCATATCATAATATTCTAAACTAGGTGGATGGCCCATGCTGTCGCACGGATTCTCATTGATTATTTTTTTATATTTTATAGCATATATAGATTGTTTTTTTCCACTTTACCCATCTCCAATGGTTTCTTGATTGATCCTTATTTTTTAACCATTTGAGAGTTGTCTTTTATTTTTTGCTTTGTGGTGAATGGAATTGTGATGTGGTCATGCAAAAGTGAAAAGCTTATTATATAGTAAGAAAGAGAGTGGAATACGAAAGGTAATATTTTAAATTTGATCTTATCTTTTGTTTGGAATACCAAAAGTTGATCTTATCTTCTTTTATTTTTACTTTTATTTGGAATATCAATGGTTATAATTTGATGACATTAAATTCATATTGTAATACTAAGAGCACCTCTCACCATTAAAATATCATTATTTTTAGTATTTTTTTAATCTTAGAGACCCATTGAGTCTCAAGCCCTCCAATGGTAGAGACTCTTTGGGTCTCTCATGTTTTTGTTTTTATTTTTAATATGTAATACTAAATTAAATACATACTCTTAAATAATATTATAATAGTATTTTTTTTATCTTATCTTATATCAATATAACATATTATAATAACATATTTTAATAAAGCATAATCAAAACATTAAAACAAGACAATATAAATATATTAATCACGTCCACAACACGCTTAAAGCATAAAATACACAAGATAATTCATAAAGAAAAATACACCAAATACTAGAAGTTGAGAAATAACACAACAAATACGATTAAGAATAAAATAACATGTTACACATCTGCACCGGTTGGGGTGCCAAACTTTTGCCATATGTTCTCAATTAAATCGGCTTTCAATTGTTGGTGTACACTCGTACTGCGAATTCGAGCCCGGTTACTTAGAAATGTGCCCATATCTGTTGGTACATTTGCAGAGAATGTAGATTCCACCGGCGTGCTCCCGTCTTCATCTACTTGTTGGAATGGAGTCACGTCATACTGTGTTGATTCATCTCGTTCATCTTCGATTATCATATTGTGCAATATAACACATGTTCTCATGATCTTCCCAATTTTCTCCTTATTCCAAAAAAGATCAGGCCTTCGAACTATGGCAAATCGAGCTTGCAAGACTCCAAATGCGCGCTCAACATCCTTTCGAACCGATTATTGCTTTTGAGCAAATAATGTCGCTTTAGCACCTTGAGGAATTCGAATAGTATGGATAAATGTAGACCAAGATGGATATATACCATCAGTGAGATAGTATCCCATGTTATAGTGGTGCCCATTAACAACATAATTCACTATTGGAGCTCGACCTTGTAAAATATCATCAAAAACGGGTGAGCGATCAAGAACATTAATATCATTACAAGTACCTGGATTTCCAAAAAATGCATTTCAAATCCAAAGGTCATATGATGCCACAGCTTCCAATACGATTGTTGGTTTGCCATGTCCACGCGAATACATCGCTTTCCATGCGATGGGACAATTTTTCCACTCCCAATGCATACAATCAATGCTTCCCATCATGCTTGGAAATCCACGCATCTCTCCTTCATGGAGTAATCGTTGGAGATCCTCTGATGTTGGCCTTCTTAGATAGACGTCTCCAAAAATTGAAATGATCCCATCTACGAAATTTTCCAAGCATGAGATCGCAGTGCTTTCACCAAGCCTAATGTATTCGTCCACGGAATCACCAGCGCAACCATACGCTAGCATACGTATAGCTGTAGTGCACTTTTGAAGTGCAGAGAGGCCTAATCTTCCAGTAGCGTCTGGCCTTTGTTGAAAGAATTGAACCTCATTTGAGAATCGATCAACGATGCGCAAGAACAATGACTTGTTCATTCTGAATCATCGTCGAAATTGATCATTTGAGTACACCGCCTCTTCACTGAAATAATCATTCCACAAGCGAGCATGGCCTTCCTCGCGACCTCTTTCAATATATGCTCGTCGACGGTGACTTCTTCGCCTTGAAGTATTCGCCCCCAAGAGGTTTTCATAATCAACCATCCACTCATCGAAGGCTCTATCTAATTCTTCATCGAATTCTCTATCAAATTCTTGATCTAACGAAGATCTAAATGGATTTTGAATTGGAGATGACATTTTGAGTAAGGATGTGTGTTTATAAGTGTTGGATTTGTATGAAATGAGTAAATAGAGGGATGATATGATTTTATAGTGATAAAGGCTCCATCTTGATGTAGAAATTTATTATTTTATTTATTTTGCAGAGATTCGTTTTTTGAATTTGATTTTTTCTAATTTTTTTCAGACGATTTGACCGTTGCTTTTGCAGAGATTCGTTTTTTAAATTTGATATGATTTTTCTAACTTTTTCAGATGATTTGATATTTGCTTTTGCATAGATTCGTTTTTTGAATTTGATTTGATTTTTCTAACTTTTTTCAGACGATTTGACCGTTGCTTTTGCAGAGATTTGTTTTTTGAATTTGATATGATTTTTCTAACTTTTTCAAATGATTTGATCTTTGATTTTCCAGAGATTCGTTTTTTGAATTTGATATGATTTTTCTAACTTTTTCAGATGATTTGATCTTTGCTTTTGCAGAGATTCGTTTTTTGAAACTTTCTCATAATTGACCACTACTATGAAAAGATTGAAACAAATACACTAATATCACATTTAATTAAATTACTTAACCATGGCATTACATTGCATAATAGCACATTACAATACATAAACTATGTAACCTTAACGGTAACATTTGCCTACATTACATGATAGATTTGAAAATGAACTTGAAATGGTAAATTACCTTAATTAAGCACAACATATGAAAACAAACACACAACTACCTTAATGAACTTGAAATGGTACATTACCTTAATTAAGCACAACATATGAAAACAAACACACAACTACCTTCATGAACTTGAAATGATACTTGCCATGGTACATTACCTTTTACTTACTTCGACATCTCGTCAAGGAGCTTATTCTTCAAGATCTCTTCTTTTTTTGAAAGTGGCCCTGTTTTCAGAATAAGGCTATTAAGCAGCTCCATCTTTGCAAATTTCCTCCGATTCTCATTGTCTTTCTCCTTCATCGCCCACATGTTCTCAAGTCTTGACCAAGAACTAGCCTCCTTTTCTTCTTCTAGTGAGTTGGTAGCAACCTTCTTTCCTTTTGCCTTTGACCTCTTTACACCCGGAGGACGAACCATAGTTTGCTCTTCTACTTCTAGATTTATAGGACTCTCTGGATTAGAGCTTGAATAATACACTCCACCTTCATTCAACTTTGTTCTCTTTGAGCTTCCACCACTCTCAGAACTCTGAGTGAGAGTACTACGCCATTTTTGATCATTTCGGAGCTCCCTCCATGCATGCTCGAGAGTAAAGTTCCTCTTTTCATCTTTGAAGAAGATTAGATAAGCACCTTTGACAACATCATCCTCAGACTGACCACTAGTTCTTAATTTGCATGCTTGATCGTAGTTTCCAACAAACTTGGAGACATCTTGATTTATTTTGAACCATCTTTGCTTGCATGCTTTTGGTCCTCGCCTTGGTAAGTTTGCAACTGCAGGACTCTTTTGATAATAATTTGCAACTCTCTTCCAAAAAGCATCAGCTTTTTGGTCATTCCCCACAACTAGATCCTTAGTTGTATTCAACCAGGCACTAATGAGAACAATGTCTTCAGGAGGGTTCCACTTAGGTCTAGCTTCTCTACGGTTGGTTGTGTTTTCGATTGGGTTTGGCTCACTCTCCCCCCCCCATAAAGGCCATATTGGGTGCTATATTCTGGAATTTCATGTGGTGCACTCATTGAGGTTGAATTTGGAGTTTAAAAATAGTTTGAAGTGTTTTCGGTTTGTTGATCATTGATGAGATCCATGAAATTTGTAGTGAAATTAAATGGATGGGTTGGATCCATAAAGGAGAGTTTTTGATAGATGAAAGTGAAAATAGATTTTGGTGTGGGTTAAGTTAGAACATTGTGTCCTATATATAGACACAATATAATATTTTTTATTTAAAAAAATTCAAGAAACATGTTACATATATTTAAAACATGATTTTTTATATTATATTTTAAACATATGCAAAATGGGTGTTTATGGATAGACAATTTTATTTTATACATTTTAAAAAAAATTGAAATAAAAACATAATAGAAAAATTAAAAAAATCAATTTATAAGTAAAGGGGAATAAAAAACCAATACAATTTATTTCTATAAGAATAGCCAATAAGAGATTGCCATGTGTCCTGAAATTTGGATGAGAGCCTTTCTCTCAAAGTCCCTCCTACCAGGAACGTCTCAACCCCATTTTGATTTTTTTTAATTTATCTTTTCTTTTTGAATGAGGGACTGGGGTAGAGACCGGCGTTGGAGATGCTCTAATGGTTGTGTGTAATACTTAAATGTTACTACAAAAGTTCTTAAATAATGTCAAATGTTATATTTTAAAATTTGATCTTATCTTTTGTTTGGAATACCAAAGGTTGATCTTATCTTCTTTATTTTTACTTTTATTTGTAATATCAATGGTTATAATTTAATGACTTTAAATTCATATAGTAATATCAAAGGTTGTGGCTTTAAATTTTATTTACCCACGTACTACAAAAGTTGTTAAATAAATTATGTAATATCAAAGATTAATGCTAATTTTGTTATTTTTGTGTGTAATACCAAATGTTGTAAAATATACAATTAGTGTATTAGATAATACTTTATTTTTAGAATTTGTGAACTACTCACAAAATAGATAGAGAGATAGTTGTGTTGGAATATTTATTTTATTTGTTATTTTATTTTATTTGTTTAATTTTAAAGAATAATTTTTGAATTAATTGCATGGAAATTTATTTTGTGTAAATAGAATACATTTTTTTTATCCCTTTTTAATATATAAATATTATCTAAGGTTTTATAAGTTCGGGAAAAAAAAATCTACCATAAAAACCTTTATATTTATCCTTTTTTATTTCTATTATGTTGATTGTCTTTTAACATTTAGAATATGTTATTTTTGTAATGATCAATTATTTATGGTTTTAGAATCTAAGTTTTAACACCAATTTTAAGTTTTAATATTTTTATATTGTTAAATATTTACGTAATTAGAATTCATAACACAATGTTCACATTATTATGGCTTCAATATTCTCTTATTACATCACAATTTTTTTGGCACTTAATATCATCCCTATATTTTTACAATTCAAAGTCAAACTCAATTAAATAAAATCTATTTAATAGGATATTTAATTTGGATACTAAACTAAAATTTCTTTGTATTTCACACTAAACATCACTCCTATTTGATGTTTGAATATATGGACTTCAATTGAATGTTTGAAGACTCTATAGACTTTTACTCTTCCATAGCTAAATTATACATAATTGTATTATTTTTATTATTTTCTATAATTTTATTTACCCACAGACTCTTAGTCTTCCATAGTTAATATCATACTTAATTATATTATTTTTGTATTATTTACCTATAAACACTTATAGTATCATAACTTTTTGTCTTATGCACTTAATATCATTCCTACCTTTTGCAATTCAAACTCAAATTCAATTAAATAAAATCTATTCAATATGGTATTTAATTAGGATACTACACTACAATCTCTTTGTATTCCACACTTACTAACATTATTATATTTTTGTAATTTAAAGTCAAATATAAATTAATGAAATGCATTTAATATGGTATTTAATTGAAATAATACATTATAATCTCTTTGACTTCCACAATTAATATAATTCTTATATTTTTGCAATTTAATGTAAAATAGCATATTAACAAAATAGCATATTGTGTCTTCAAAATTTACAAAATCTTTACTTATTATATATCTACCCCAAATATTCTTAAGCGCAATCCAATTATAATAACATTTTAACACAAAATATTTATTTTCTTAGATATTACTTCTTTCTTCTAGATATTTGTCTTCTCCCATCATCCTAAAAATATCGATTTGATTTCACCTTTGATTAGATAAACAATATACCAAAAATATAATAATCTTACCATACATAATAAATGTTTACATCAAATGAATATAAAAGCTTTCATAATTTAAATAAAAAGTAATAATATTTTACCTTAATAATTTAGTTTGATGATCCTTCGATTCTTCTTTCTCATGAACATATTCTATCATTGTTTTATAACACATATAAAAAGAAGAAAGATACACCAAGAAAACATGAGAAATTAAAATTAACTACATAATTGCATATGAAATTAAGCATGAGAGTCATTTAGAGCGACAAAAATAATAATTTCTAAATATAGTAGTAACAGAAATTAAATAAGTTCCTTTTCGTTGAAGTAAAAAAAATAAAAAAATAGAATTAAAAAGCTTTAAAAGAAACAACCGATTACCTCAATGCTCTTTGCTCGTATTTCATAATTCTTTTCATTTTGGAAAACAAAAGTCTTGCATCTATTGATTTACACCCTCTTTTGTGTTCGATAAAAATCCTCCAAATTAGCTAAACTTCATCTTTGAAAACATAAATAAGGATGACATAATACATGAACTTTATTGCTAGTTATATAAATTCTCTTTTCTTATTGCAAAAATTAATGTAATAAATTTGATCTTATCTAGTTTTTTAGAGGGTATGGAATGTGAGGGGATAGACAAAATTAATGTGATGGAATGTTATCAAAATTAATTTGTCCATAAATTGTAATTAGACATAGGGGTTGAATTCTTTATATATTTTTTTCCCCATAGGAACATAATTATGAGATTGATCATAAATGACCAAATTTTTCAATTTTATATGTTATATAGATAGATAGATAGATAGATATCTTTTACCCTCATTAAACGGTAATCCTTTAGGGGGATATCAAAAAGGATGAATTCCCCCATACACTCAAAGCTGAACCTAGCTAGCTAGTCAACAGATTGGTTGGCCTGGCGCGGAATCTGACGTGTCCGAATCTCCCAATCTTCATCCTTAAGCATCTTCCTGCATTCAGAAATGATCTCCCAATGTTGATTCCTGCGAATTTCATCCGCCTGCATCACTTGAAGCACCTCAGTGGCATCGATGTCCACCTCCAAGTATTTAATCCCCAATTGTCTAGCAATTTTCATCCCTTGAAGAAGACCCACCAGTTCAGCCACAAACGACGAGCAACCACCCTTCTTGACTGTATAGCCCTTCACAAACTCGTCGTCCCAGTTGCGAATTAGACCACCTGCCCCAATAAGTCTCTCCTCCTCTCGAAATGAACCATCTGAGTTCAGTTTCCACCATCCAGTTTGTGGCCTTTGCCAGTGTGATGGGGCTCCCCCATTGCTACGCCCACCATCAAGCTGAAGTTTCAAGGATTGCAAGTATTCTCTTGCTTTATTGAGAATGTATTTGAATTTCGAGTTGAAGATATCAACAATGTTGTTAAAAACCCTTCCATTCCTCCATTTCCAAAGCCACCAAACTCCAAAAGCAAAGGTTGTTGGCCAGCTATCCGATCGACTCAAATTGTGCAGCAACCATTCTTGTAAATTTCTCCTATAAAAAGCTTGTTTGTTGCTATCAGTTAAAGCTTCATCCAAGACTTCTTTTGCAAGAGGGCAATCCTTATCAATGTGAATCGTAGTTTCAAAGATTTCAGTGCAGTGCCCACATTTATCCGACTTGCTCAGATGTGTCCGTTGTCTATAGGCATTACTCAGAATGGAGTCGTGCCCAGCAAGCCATAGAAAAACACGGTCACGTTTAGTTGCTTTTGTCTTCCAGATCTCCTTCCATAAGGCCGAGTTTTGAACGACAACATGATCGTTCTGCTGCATAATTTCCATGGAAGATCGACTAGAGAACTGTCCAGATGCCTCTGGCCTCCAATAAAAATTGTATTCCACCCCTTCCGGCACCACCTGCAGTTTATCAATGTCCATCAGCACCTCCGGTGGCAGCAGATGTGAGAATTCATCCCATTTCCACACACCATCATTCCAATACTCCCCAACCGTCTTTCCCAGGTCTTCTTCGTTGACCACTCCTATGGCCAGGTTCAACAGTGGTTCCTCTGTAACCCAAGGGTGGTCCCAGAATAGAGTGTGATTGCCATCCCCAATTCTAGAACACACGCCCTGAAGCAGAGTCGACTTCGCCTTAACAACTCCTCTCCACAAATTCGAGGAACCTGCCTTGTTTTGGAACATGTCTCTATCTTGGCGCCCGTTGCAATATTTTCCGCGCACCACTCGTGACCAGAGAGAGTCCTCGTCAGTAAGTAGGCGCCAACCCATTTTTGTCATAAAGGCTGAATTCGCCTGGCGCATGCTTCTCATTCCGAGACCCCCTTCCTTCTTAGATTTCTTCATCTCTTGCTAGTTCAACAGGTGTATCTTTCTCTTCTCCTTTGTTTAATTCCATACAAAGCTTCTTTTTTTCTTCTCGATGGAGTCACAAACATGAAGTGGTAGACTGGCAGTTTGCATTGAGTAATATGGAATACTCTCCAACGCAGACCTAGCCAAAGTGACCCTCCCCGCCATTGAAAGCAAACGCGCCTTCCAACTAGCCAGCTTACTATTGACCCTTTCAATAATATGCTTATAAGTATCCCTAGAAGCCTATTGCTTTGAGATGGGAACTCCCAAATACTTCCCCAAATCTTCAGTAATTGGGATTCCGCTGACTTAACTGATCTGCTCAGTAATATCAAGAGGTGTTGAATTGGAAAAGCAAATTCTCGACTTTTTGAAGTTAATTTTAGCACCAGAGACCTCACAAAATTTAGCCAGACAGTACTGAATAACCTGAATCAGATCATCAACGAAGAATAAGTGAGAAAGTTCCGGACCTCCTGGGGATAAATGAATTGCTTTCCAGGCACCCGAACTAACCGCCCCCTCAACTATGTGTCCTAGGCGTTCCAAACATAAGACGAAGAGGTATGGGGAAATCGGATCTCCTTGGCGGACTCCTCTACTTGGCTTAAAGTGCTCTCCTAATGCCCCATTCCATAGAATTCTCATAGAGCAAGAAGTTACAAAGTCTATGATTGTTTTGATCATGATACTAGGCAATCTCACCTCCTGAAGCGTGTCATGAAGAAACTCCCAACGGACCCTATCGTACACTTTTTCGAGGTCTATCTTTATTTTCATAAATTGCTTACCCCGCGTAGCCTTCATTGAGTGCATGACCTCTTGCATTATCACAATGTTATCAGTGATTTTCCTTCCAGGAACGAAGCTCGTTTGAGTTGGCGCCACAATTTTCCGCATGAGCAACTTCAACCTAGTCGTTAGGACTTTAGTTGCGATCTTCATTGCCACATTGCAGAGGCCGATGGGGCATAAATGATTCACCTTCTCAATGTATTCAATTTTTGGAATAAGAAACAACAGAGTATCATTCATGCCCTGAGGAACCCCGTTCCCTTGCAAGATGCCTCATACAGTATGCTTGACCTCCTCTCAGATATGATTCCAATTTTTTGGTAAAAGATTGCATGGAATCCATCAGGGTTGGGGGCTTTAAGCAGTCCAATGCTATTCACCGCCTCTTCAATTTCTTTCGAAGTGAAACTTCTGCTCAGCTCATCAATCTCTTGTTCAGATAGCTCCGGAAATCTTCCCCTTGGGGCATCAAAGGGTCCCGCATTCTGTTGTTCTTCAATGTATAGATGTTGAAAGTAATCAGAAGCCATTCTTTGCATCTCTTCTTGATCCCACGTCCACTCGCCCGCCTCATTGATCAACCCATCTAATCTATTTTGTCTTCTTCTAATAACTGCACTCGCATGAAAAAAGCGAGTATTCCTATCCCCATCTATCAAAGCATCAGTTCTAGCTTTTTGGAACCAGAAGATATTGATTTGATCAAGGATTACGCTGAGTTGTTTGCTTAGACGACAATCCAGATCAAGAAGTCGTCTGGAGCAATCCTGTCCGAGTGCTCGTTGGATCCCATCTAATCTTCTCCATATCATGTCCCTTCTCTTGAATAGATTTCCAAACACATTCTTGTTCTGATCCTCCAGCTGCATTACAAGATTGGTCAAGTCCGGGCCTAGGAGGGCTCCCTTTTCCTAATTTGAGAAAAGAAAGCTTTGGAATTCATTATTGGTCAGCCACGCAGCGTGGAATCGAAAGGGTCTCGAGAAGGGTGAAAAGCCATCGAACCCCTTCGTGTTGAGTAAGAGGGGCATATGTCCTGATTGCACTGCAGGTAAATGTCTAATGCTAGCATTCTCAAAACGATTCCTCCACTCAATGTTACATAGGCCTCTATCCAACTGAGCACTTGATCTTGTTTCCGGATCTCTCCCCCGGTTCCAAGTGAACCGAGGTCCGAAAGAATTGATTTCCAACAAGTCCATGTCTTCATCAATCCATTTATTGAAATTATAAGATCTCCTACGCACCTCATTAGAGTCACCAGTTCTTTCGTCGAGTAATCGAGTCTCATTGAAGTCTCCCATCAAAAGCCAAGGGAGAGTTGTGAGAGATTTGAATTCCTTCAGCCTGTTCCACAACGCAGTTCTAGAGGTAGGCCCCCGGCTAGAATAGATTGCTGAGAGGAGCCAAGAAGCATGCCTTTCCCCGAACACTTTCACTGTAACAACCTGCGAAGTGAAGATCCACCGCGTCGATGTTAACTCTATCTTTTCTCCACAAGATCATAAAGCCTCTGAACCCCCTTGCTTCTGAATGCAGCATGCCATCAAACCCAATACGGTTACAGACCTGGTCCGCTTGGCTACCATTGATCTTCGTTTCTAGCATTATCAAGATATCTGGGTAATGAAGGCGGATGAGCTCTTTAAGAGTGTGCAAGAAGTCACGACTTCCCGCCCCTTGTACATTCCAACAAATGATTTTTAATTCCGGAATCATCATCAAAAGAAGTTGGAAAAGATGATTGTCCTGCGACCACCAGAGCTTAACCACTTCCGACATAGTTCTCGCCCATGGTGGAATCACCATCGTGTACTCCATTGCAGTCCTGTTGCATTCTATCTTCCTCCTTCTGAGCATAATCTTCCATTCGGGTGTCCATGATTGAATTATCCCAACTCGCGGTGTGGAGCGTGAGAGAATCCAATTCCATTGAACCATTGTCTTTGAACAGAAAATCGGATTTGTTATTGTATGTGTTTATGGGTGATGGTGAAGCCTCTTGTGTGTGCTTCAAGGTATTTAAGGCTTGTCGATTTCCACTCTGGCTTGAGCGATATTTCTTGCTCTATTTTCTTTTCTGTGGCCATATTTTTGATCGTCTCTATTTCCTTGCTTGTAATACCTTCCTTTTTGGTTTCCTTACCAATATCTTCTTGTTTCTTTGCTGAATCTTGTTTTGGGATTTTCCCTTTTATCTTATCTCCACTCGAGATCTTCTTGTTATTCTCCTGTGATTGACCCATATTTTTGCTTAATTTTCGAGCTGGATTGTTTCCTTTCCCTGTTCCTTTGAAATATTCTTGCTCGATCCATCCTGTTTTTTTTTTATTTTCTTTCCTTAGTATTGAAGTTGCTGTCAATCTCCTCTCTCTCATCTCCTTTGATTTCTCATCAATGAGATCCTTGATTTGCAAATCAGTATCACCAAGATCGTCCTCGTCATCCAATTCCAACGATTGGAATCGAGAACCTGTGGGGCTGTGATTTTTCAGTTTTCCTAATTCGGACCGGTTGCTTGGGCCCAAAGAAATTTTTTGTCCGTGAACCCGAGTTGGATTGCTTGCCCGCGGTTTGGTTTGAGAGGCCCTGATGTTTAACTTGGCCGGCGTTTTTCCTTTGTTAATCTCCAACGTAGTTCCGTTCACCAGGGTTCTACCACTTTCCTCCGATTCATCACCGTTTGTATTTCCAGCTGACTTGTGTTTACCTTCCTTTCCAGTCCTGGGTCTGAATGTTTTCTTGGCCACCATCCACTCGCCATAGTTTTTCGAGGAGGCCGAGTCATGGCTAGGAGCTTGGCAATTCGTAACGGGTTTTGGATTCGGCATCACAGCGGATCTAAGTGTTGTGCACTGATCCTTAGTGTGTCCAACTTTTCCACACTCAAAAGAAATATTTCGGAGGCCTTCGTACTGAATCGTCCATGTCCGACCATTCATCCAGAATCTCGCTCTTAGTGGTTTTTGATATGTCAAGTTCAACACACGTTCTTGTGTATTTTCCTCCTTCAGCTTCACTTGTAGTCCTATCCACCTTGAGGACCTTTCCAATTTGCGAACCTATTTGTGTCAGGATCTATTTATCGAAATATTCCATCAAAAGATTCGGAATTCTTATCCATGTCGTGACCAACTTTAGAGTTTCCTCAACCGCAATGAAGTTAGGCCTCCATTTTTGAATGGTAAGATAACTTCCACCAACTATCCATGGCCCATTGATCAACACATGGTTCAAATCATCATCGTTTTGGAATTTCACGACATAGTATTCATTTCCTATATCGATCATGGATACTTCTCCCTTGGCTTTCCATTTTCCAAGAAGGGTGTTTCTCAAGTACATATAACCCACGTTCTTGTCAAGAACTTATGATAATAATCACATTTCTCGAAGGTTGTCGAATTCTCCTTTTTCTCTTCCTTTGTAAGAAGAATCACTAGACAATTTGGATCATCCATTTCTGGCATCACATCATCTTGTATGTCTTCCTCCGATTGGTCTTCCCAGAAAGGATTGTTATAGGTTGTCATGTTTCCCTCGTGACCAGCTCCAGCCACAGAGTCCTTGTATGTTATCATTCTCTTTTCTTCCCCCTTCCCTTTCAATAAGGCAGCCAGTAAGGGGAAAGCTTCTTCCATGCTTATACCCGTATCTCTGTCTTGTTCTCCTCGTTTCACTTTCTTGTTTGATCTTTCAAGTAGATCCATTTCTTCTAAGGATTCAGTCTGGGCGATCTGGTGTCTCGTCGGAGATGAAACGGAGGACATTCCGATCAAAAAAAGTGAATAAAATAAATCTACTCCATTTTATTGTCATGATACATTACCAAAAACAAATCTTGTCTTCTCTAAGCCCCTTGTCTATAGGAAAAATTATTTTTTTCCTTCCTCAATCATTCTTTCAAACAGGGGTGGGTTTCAAAATGGTGGAATCACTCTCTTCTACCCTCTTCCATGCACACAAATTTTAAAACCATAAAATTTTTCTTTAATATATGATGACACAAAAAGGACTAGATTTATTTCCATTCTGTTTACGTTTTCATAAATGAATGAGAACCAAGCAGGCCCTAAACCTGTAGGAGAACATCAACATAAGTTTTTGGCTTCCAAGTTGAGTAAATGGGGGTTATGAACCAATTCTATGTAGTAGAGTTTGTAATCCCGATGTACTTAATAAGATAAATTAGACCAAGTATAAATACTTTGTTAGCCTGACATTGATTTTCTTGTGGAACAATTAACTGAAATTCAAGATGGCTCTCTAATGGAATTCTCTTCCTCTTCACTGGTATTCCCTAATTTCATCATTTCTGTCAAAATTTGTGGGCCATAACAAGGGTTTGTACATACGTAAGTCCAACACATAAGCCCATGGTAATGAAGGATCTTGTTGTTGAAGTGGTGCAAGCCAATCCCGACGTTTGATCCAAAAGCAAACACTTCAAGAGAAGGTGGAACTTAGTGGTTGAACTTTTTATGCAATCTTAAGGGTATATCTCCGTTGTCCGAACTCGGAATTTGGTGAATCCAAATCCCAGAGTTAGATATACGACTCTCCTTTAATCTCTCAAAATTTAAGAGTGAGATGATGAGAGGTTCGAAATTTATGGCTCTTGCACTGAAAGGTCGCATGAACCACCGAGATGGAAATTTCTTCAAGACAAGGTGGTAGCAAGGACTTCTTTGGGTGGCGTCAATGGTAGATAATGATGGAATATTTTATTAGGTGAAATTGAGGATGGAATTTGATGGTTAGGGCTGGATACAAATGAGCCTTCCATCGTCGCGCGCGCCATCGCAAGCCACAGTGCATCCACCGACGCCCCCCTCTTCACGTGCCTTACCATTATTGGAGTCGCACCACCACTCGGTACTGACGCCGCACACCTCGGTGCCGAGGACCTCACATTGGCACCCCATGCCATGTCCATGTCGGGCCAACCCGGCGTCGCGACATGAGGTTCGCGTGCGTCGCGCCTCGGGTCCTTCTCGCGTCGCGCCTTGCGTGTCGCGACAGCCCTTGGGCGCACCCTAGCTCGCCGACGCCCTTATCGCGCCGCGCCAGCCTTGTCACGGCCTTGTCGCGACACTCGCGACATGGCTACCGTGACCACTATCCGTTTTTACCATTTATAGTACTATTTCCTTTCCGAACCTTACTACTTATGTCTTTTCTATTATTATTATTGAGTAGTTTTGGGCTTGGGCTTGCGTGATGGGCCGCTTGCATGCCTTCCCCATGCGCCGGCCATGCCTTAGGGTTTCTAGCTAGGGTTTTGCTTAAGAGCTCCTCTATATAAAAGAGTCTCCACTAATGTTTATCTGCACGCTTTAATTGAATACACCGTTATGCAGTCGAGTTTACTCCAGAACTGTTTCTAAAGGCATCAAACACAATTCTTTTCCCAATCACATATTCTTCACGGCTAGGTCAAACTAGTCGAACTTCTCATCCTTTCACTTCTTCCTCAACCAAGTCTAGGCGTCCAACGCCTCAAATCTATCGGTTCGTTCGGTGTCAAGAACTACTACGAGTCCAAGCAAAGATCCTCTCGTGAATCCTCCAACGGGGTTCACATCAACTAGCATCAGAACCGAAGGATTGCATAAGTCTCAAACACCCTTTTGCTCGTTTTTTGCACGATATTTTTTTCTTTTTCCATCAGTTTCATTAGCTTCCACCATCTCTACCATCATCACGTAGGGTCATTGTTATTTTTGTTCAAAAAACAAAATTAGCCATACCCACGACTTGGACTTGTTTTTGGTCATTCTTACCTCAAGTTAAGTATTGCATGCTTATTCTTGTTTCATTTTGCTCGTTTGGGTGTGTGTCGTTCATATCATACATTGTTGTTTACGAATTTTGGATTGGAAGAGGATAAAATCCATTCCGTCTTGCTCGATTCACAAGGGACGACGATCACTTTCGTTTCCTTTTTGTGTCGTCCGAGATTTGCCAATTTTCGTACTTGCCTTGTGGGAAAAGATCTTGGAGGATAAAATCCACAAGAATCTTTTAGTTGCCGATTTTTTATAAAAAAAATTAATTGGAGGATAATAGCCAAAATAAGGTAACATCCTTCCAATTTAAAAAAAAATAATCAAAGATCTCGTGGGACACACAAGCCGAAATAAGACAAGTGTTTCATATTTTGCAAGATTGCATTCGGCCCCCTTATCCATCATATCTTATCATATCTTGCTAATTGATTTGCATATCTTTTAGTTGCTTTTATTTGCTAGACACAATCTCGCCTTCCCCGTAAGGTCGAGATCTCTTTTCTCTTCTTTCCTTCCCTTTTCTTTTCTAACGTGGTCGAGGCCTAACCCTAATTGGCTGCCACCCCTTTCTCTCTTTCTTCTTTGTGTGCGTGCTTTTACTTGTTGCTTGGTGCCTTGCTTGTATTTAAGTCGAGACCTATAGCCTCCCAAACCCTTTCGAGCCTCTTAATTCGTGCAATCAAGAGTACTTGGGTGGTGAGTCTTATAAAGTCTCGAAGTTTCTTTTTGCTTGTTTATTTGGAACTTGTTACTCGTTCATGTCTATGGTTAAAATAGGTGACGGTAGCATGGAATCTGAAGAGCAAAACAACAACAACAACCAAAAACAAGGAGGAAACAACTTGACTCCTTTGGCGAAGCAACCAAGGCTTCTCCCGACGCCCGGCGCGACTGTGTCCGACACCGTGCCACCGGCTGGTGTTGCGTACTTGGAGGCTCATTTTGCAAGCATGGAGCGAATATTTGTGTTGTTTGTGGAGTAACATACCACATTTATGTCCATCCACACGCAACATACTCAGCCCCTGAATCTGAGCGTGCAACCGCAAAACGTTTCGGTTCCGAGGGCTACGACACAAGAGAAGGCTAAGGGTCCAATGGTTTAACCTTCTTCCCAACATGGTATCCAGAGGTTGGAGTGCATGAAGGAGAGTCGGCCAATCACCCAAGGCGATGACGTACATGTTGTCCATGACGGGAATTCCGAGGAGGACTATGACTCCAAGGAGTGGCGGCGTCAACAGGCGAAAAAGAAGTAGAAGGCAGTCACACCGACGCCTAAGAAAAAGAAGAATAAGGGCCAAGATGACTTCGATGTCAATGATTATTAGGGTCATCAAAATCCAACATCTCCACGCTCGGACTCCCAATACAAGGAGGCATCCGAGGATGAGTTTGAGCACCCTCCAGTCCATGATCGGAGGAGTGGATAGATCAGGACCAGGACTTGATTCCGAGACCTAAGCTTCCCGAGAACCGCACGGAGTATGATTGGCTTGAACGCCATTACAACCACGAACGGCATCGACGCAGCGGGGATCGGCGCACTCCACACCAGGACCGCAATGAGGATCGGCGCCCTCGGCGCGATGGTGGTGACGACCCCAGCGACGACGATGGTAGCCATGGCCGAGGCCAGCACCGCAATCGCACACCACCCCCACGTGCCAATCGGCGCGCCGACAATGAGCGTCCGACGCATGTATCACGCCGCGACGTCAAGGTAAAATTCGAGCCCTTTTTTGGCAACTATAATCTTGATGAATTTATTACTTGGTTGCAGGGTACAGAGCATTTCCTCAGGAACTGCCATTATGAGGAGCATGAAAAGGTGGAGGTGGTTACCCTTCATTTCCAAGGGGCCGCTCGTATGTGGTGGAATAGGTTTGAAGCCGACCAGGCCCAAAAGGGCAAGGTCGCCATTACTGAGTGGTACGAATTGGTGTTTAAAATGAAGAGGAAATACATCCCCACAGACTACAGGGAGAAGGTCCGAATTTTGATCCAAGACGCTCGTCAAGGGTCCATGACTCCGGAGGAGTTCTTTGCCTACTTAGAAGATTTATTCTTCAAAGCGGGTATTAGAGCTTCACCGGGGGCGTTGCGGTCACGCTTTGTAGCGGGACTCCACCAGTGGATTCGAGATCGGTTGGTCGTCTTGCCCATCAAGGACCTCGAACGGCTCATTCTCACGGCTATGGAGCTTTACACGCAATTCAAGAGGCTAAAGTCGTCTACATTTCAAAGGAACGATTCAAACCCTAGTCCTTCCGTTTATGGTACTAAACCCGTTTCTTCTCCTTCTATTTCTAAACCTAAGGTCAGTACCCACGGAACGAACTACAAGACCCCTTCGGGTGGGCAAAACCATGAAAAGCTAGCCACTACCCCACAACCTAGGACTCGAGACATCGAGTGCTACCAATGTGGTGGGCGTGGCCACCTTAAACGGGACTGCCCTAACACGAAAAGGGTTTTATTTTCGGCTCAATCGAAGGCATATGAGAGTGTCGACGAGGCGGAGTCCGAGGAAGACGAGGCACCGATTGAAGATGGCGCATACTGTGCGCCCTCGGACATCGACGCCGACATCTCCAAGTTGTTGCTCGTGACACACCGAGCCTTGAGTGTCAAGGAGGCCCTTCAAACCGATCAACGGGAAAACATTTTTCGTACCTGTTGTTTGGTTAACAATTTCTCTTTGAGCGTCATAATCGATTCCAAAAGCTACATCAATTTCCTTTCAAGGGAGGTCGTAAGTTGCCAACAACGGAGCACCTGACGCCCTACAAACTCGCTTGGATCTCTAACGACGGCGATTATTGGATTACAAAATAGGTACGCCTATGCTTTTCTATTTGAATTTATTCGGATTTGGTTTCTTTTGATGTCACTGACATGGACGTCGCACATCTCCTTCTTGGTCGTCCATGGCAGTTTGACCGTCACGTGCTTCACGATGGCCGGTTGAACACGTACATGTTCACCTACCATGATAAGCGTGTCACCATTTTACCCATGTCTCCTAGTGAAGCATTGCAGGATGAGGCCGAAAGGCAACAGGCTAAATCAAGAGAGAATGGCTCGGCCACGCTGACGCCGAATGGGGCCACCAAGGGCATTTCTGATAAAGGTGCCAATTCTGGCGGCGTTTCTGGATCCTTTGGAGTAGAAAAAGGTCACCAAGATGTTTGGAACCAGGAGCACTGATCAAAACTGAAGAATGAGCCACGGACGCCGCTAAACAATGTTGTTGCGCATTGCGCCAACGTAGTTTCGGGAAAAACAGGCTCTGGCGCAAACCTGAACACTTCCAGTTGTGCAACTGGTGCGAATGGTATCAAAATGCAGGGAGCTACATGCCATCAAAAAAGGGCCTATGGAAGTTCTCGCATTATTGAGGACGACGAGCCTTCGTTGCTCGGCATGTGCTTGGACTATTGGATGTTGTGCCGTCGCCGAGAAGTCTTGAAGACCATTGAGGGGAGTACTTCTTGATTTTTTCTTTGTCCATTACTTAATATTACAGTTTCAAAAGAGCATGTACTTCCCGCTTCTATCTCCTCTCTTTTGCAGGAGTATACTAATATCATGCTTGTTGAGTTTCCCGATGGGCTTCCACCCATTCGGGGAATTGAGCATCACATTGACTTGATTCCCAGCGCTTCGTTGCCAAACCGGGCCACTTATAGGGCGTCTCCAATGGAGAATCAAGAGTTGCAGCGCCAAGTCCAATCTTTGTTGGACAAGGGCTATGTTCGAGAGTCTTTTAGCCCATGCGCGGTCCCGGTTATTTTAGTGCCGAAGAAAGATGGTTCATGGATGATGTGCGTGGATTGCTGTGCCATCAACCAGATTACTGCCAAGTACCATCATCCCATTCCCCGTTTGGACAACATACTAGATGAGTTGCATGGTGTCGTGTTGTTTTCTAAAATCGACTTGAGGAGCGGCTACCACCAGATTCGAATGCAAGAAGGGGTCGAGTGGAAGACGGCTTTCAAGACCAAACATGGTCTTTACGAGTGGTTGGTGATGCCTTTTGGCCTCACTAACGCTCCATGTACTTTCATGCATCTTATGAACTTTGTTTTACGTAGAGTTTTTGGAAATTTCGTCCTCATGTATTTTGACGACATTTTAGTTTATCCTAGAACTTTAGACACTCAGGCGGGGCACCTTAGGCATGTGTTAGATTGCTTCCGCGAACATTCTTTGTATGTAAACTTTGCTAAGTGTGTTTTTTGCTCGGATACGACGAACTTTCTTGGCTTCGTTGTATCCAAGGATGGCCTACGAGTGGATTCTGACAAAATTCGGGTCATCCGTGAGTGGCCAACTCCCACGACCCCCACTATGGTTCGTTCCCTTTTGGGGCTCATTGGGTTTTAAAGGAGATTTGTCAAGGATTTCAGTTCTATCGCCGGGCCACTCCATAATTTGACCAAGAAGGCGACCACAATAAAGTGGTTGCCGCATCATGAGGCCGCCTTCGAGGCCTTAAAGGATGCTTTGTGTTGAGCCCCGGTCCTTCAATTGCCGAACTTCTCAAAGCGCTTCGAGATCGAGTGCGACGTTTCCGACTATGGTATTGGCGGCGTACTCCTTCAAGAGCAAAAGCCGATCGCTTACTTTAGCGAAAAGCTAGTAGGGGCTACCTTGAACTATCCGACTTATGATAAAGAGCTATATGCTCTTATTCGGGTACTAAAGACGTGGCAACACTATCTCTGGCCAAGCGAGTTCGTAATTCATACGGATCACACGACCTTGGCTGATCTTAAGAGTCAAACGACTCTAAATAGGCGCCACGCACGCTGGGTCGAATTCATGGAGACATTTCCTTACGTCATTGCTCATAAGAAGGGCAAAGAGAACATCATCGCTGATGCTCTCTCTCGCATGTATGTCCTTCTAACCTAGTTGCATTCTAAGTTTCTCGGGTTCACTTTGATTAAAGAAATGTATGCCTCAGATCCGTACTTTTCTGCGATCATTAAAGATCTCGAGAATGCTCGTATCCATGAGTCCTACTTTTTGGACAATGGGTTTCTATACCGAGCTGGGAAGCTTTGCATCCCGAACTCTTCGGTTAGGCACTTATTGCTCAAAGAGGCTCATGACGACCGAGGCCACTTTGGCATAGCCAAAACATTGGCAGCACTTCGTGAGCATTTTTTAGGGCCACACATGGCACGAGATGTGAACAAATACTGTCGCGGTTGTGTGCTATGCCAAACGGCTAAGTCTCGGTCGTAACCACATGGGCTTTACACACCACTACCGATCCTGGATGATCCGTGGGAAGATCTTTCCATGGATTTTATCACGGGCCTCCCAACGTCGAGGCGTGGCAAAGATTCCATTTTTGTAGTCGTGGACTGATTTTCCAAAATGGCCCACTTTATTGCATGCAAGGGAACCAATAACGCGGTGGAAATCGCGAATTTGTTTTTCGAGCATATGAAGAAGTTACATGGTATTCCTAAAACTATTGTTTGTGATAGATACCAAGTTCTACAACCACTTTTGGAGAACACTTTGGGGGAAGTTAGGGACATGACTCCTGTTTTACACTGTATATCACCCCCAGACCGATGGTCAGACTGAGGTGACCTATCGGACCTTGGGCACTCTTCTTCGGACGATGCTCAAGGCTAACCCACGTCGGTGGGAGGACTTGCTGTTTCATGTTGAGTTTGCTTATAACAAGCCCTTCCACTCTGCGACGAAGATGACCCCGTTCGAGGTTGTCTACGGGCGTAACCCATGTACGCCCATGGACTTGGTGTCGCGGCCTTTCAAGACCGGCGAGCCTGTTGATGCGGCCAACTGCGCCGACCACGTGCGCCACCTTCACGAGCGCACCAAGGCCCAGCTGCTGAAAAGCTCAGATCAATACAACACCCAATGAAAAAAGGGGCCCCATCAGCTGATTTTCGAGTCTGGAGACTTGGTTTGGCTTCACCTTCGCAAGGATCGCTTCCCCGATGCTCGCAAGACGAAGCTACACCCACGAGGGGACGGACCCTTCAAGGTCCTACTACGCATCAACGCCAACTTGTACATACTCGACCTCCCGGGTATGTACCCCGTCCACGCTTCCTTCAATGTCTTGGATCTCTCTCCTTATGTGGATCTCGAGTATCATGACGAGGAAACATGGATGTTTCCCACCCAAGGGGGGAGGGTGATGTGACCCCGACCTTGACGGCAAGCCAGGAGGAGGAAGACTTGTTTGTGCACTCCGACGGACCCATCACTCGAGCCAGGATCTGTGCCATAGCTCGAGCCACGGCTTCCATCGTCATGTGTGCCATCGCAAGCCACGACGCATCCACATGCGTGCCCCTCTTCACGTGCATCACCATCATTGGAGTCGCGCCAACACTCAGTATCGACGCCGCGCACCTCAGTGCCGAGGACCTCACATTGGCACCCCATGACATGTCCACGCTGGGCCAACCCGGCGTCGCGACATGAGGTTCGCGTGCGCCGCGCCTCGGGTCCTTGTCGCGTCGCGCCTTGCGTGTCGCGACAGCCCTTGCGCGCGCACCCTAGCGCGCCGACGCCCTTGTCGCATCGCGCCAGCCTTGTCACGACCTTGTATCGACACTCGCGACATGGCTACCGTGACCGCTATCCGTTTTTACCATTTATAGTACTAGTTCCTTTCTAAACCTTACTACTTATGTCTTTTCTATTATTATTGAGTAGTTTTGGGCTTGGGCTTGCGTGATGGGCCGCTTGCATGCCTTCCCATGCGCCGGCCATGCCTTAGGGTTTCTAGCTAGG
Source organism: Fallopia convolvulus (assembly GCA_964016875.1). Classification (NCBI taxonomy): domain Eukaryota; kingdom Viridiplantae; phylum Streptophyta; class Magnoliopsida; order Caryophyllales; family Polygonaceae; genus Fallopia; species Fallopia convolvulus. Next base: position 16,118,305 of record OZ024735.1, on the reverse strand, counting down.
GTTTTGCTTAAGAGCTCCTCTATATAAAGGAGTCTCCACTAATTTATTTCTGCACGCTTTGATTGAATACACCATTATGTTGTCGAGTTTACTCCAAAACTGTTTCTAAAGGCGTCAAACACAATTCTTTTCTCAACCCCATATTCTTCACGGCTAGTTCAAACTAGTCGAACTTCTCATCCTTTCACTTCTTCCTTAACCAAGTCTAGGCGTCCAATGCCTCAAATCTATCAGTTCGTTCGATGTGAAGACCTACTACGAGTCCAAGCAAAGATCCTCTCGTGAGTCCTCCAACGGGGTTCACATCAGGTATCCCAATGTTTATAAAATACCCTTACAACTCATAAAACAACCACACACATGTGGCCTTCAAAATTTGCACAAACCGAGCATCACGGCGTTGGCGTGGCCGCATCAAAAGGAGGCTATCGGCGCTTGGCTAGCTCCACACACCTTTCATTGAAATTCTTGGTATCTTTTGTTGGTATTTTAGGGTATGCATGCAAACATATTGTCGTGTATACATTGTTAAAGTTGAAGGAAAGTCGATCCTTGTAGATCCATATGATAATCAAGGCAATGCGAGTAGACCCATTGAAGGGTAGTCTTGTGGGTGTAGGCCCGAAGGCAATCACCATAGACCAAGTTCGTTCATGTTAAAACATAAGTTAGACTTCGAAAACATAAACAAACACTACTTGGATAAAGGTTACGAGTCACGAGATTATTTCTCGCTTTCCTTCAACGTATATTGCCCCTATTCCATGCCAAGGGTTTATGCAATACCGTTGTGAGATAAAACGTAACAAACGAACCAATAGAAGTGTTGGCAAGACACATCCATTGAGAACAAGCGTACCTTATTCGAGTCCATTGATTCCTCTTCGATCTTGACTTGAACGAAGTCTTCTTCCATAGACGTTTGGGGTTCGTCCTTCACTCGAACATACTGCCCATTCAACGTCTTTTGAGGTTCCTTCCTTGATGTAGAAGATCGATCCATGAAGCCTCACTTGAACTTGAAACACTCGTGTGTTTGCACTCAAAAACCGACAAGATATTCTAGATTCTTGCACGGTTTTCTTCACCGATTTCTTTGTGACAAGGTTCTGATTTTTCTCATGTGTTTCATGCCTCAAAATGGCCGAAAATTCACCCTTGAATAGGCATGAGAAACCTGCCCAAAAACTGCCTTGGAGGCGGTTACCAATCGGTTGCACAAGTGTGTGGCCGAAAGTGATTTTAGGAGAATCGGTTGTAACTTCTCTCCCTCTCTCCTTGTCATCATTTGGGCGTCCAAATACAACCCCCCTTGGACTCCAAAAGGCTTTTAAATCCAGCCTATAATGGCCCAAGAGAGAAGCCCAAAAATCAATCCAAAAGGCCCATGTACACGGCCCAACACACAAGGCCCATGCCATACGCACATGCTAGCGGCCCAACAGCCCATAGGCGCTCCCTGTTGGACGGGTCTTCACTCGGGACAACAAATAAATTTATAATTCAAGACCCCGCTGAGTATAGGGGAGTCAGGATCGTTCCATGAGAAGCAAGGTTGTTTGTTTATCGACTACTAACAATCAAACAAAACAAGCAAAACACTCACAAGCAGCCTCGTTAACGACGTTGTCAGGGTCGATAACGAACCACCGTAAACAAAAGACTAAAACTAACGACCTAAATAGGTTCAGTACCGAGTATACGAACTCGACAACGAATATCACTAAAGAGAATTCAAATAAAAACAAAGATCTAGGATAAGGGATACCACAACATAGTCATGCATATAAACTCGTAAAAAGATAAGATCATGCCTTTAAATAGATAAATTCATCAACTTTCGTTGACTAATAAGTAAATTAATCTACTTTCATAAACCAATTCACTCAATTGCTTTCTTTGGATCTAAAGCTTGAAACTTTCGTAATCAAACAATATCAACCTTCAAGTCTATAACTTTCTCTTTCAATCAAGTTAAAAACTCAAATCACCTTGATTTTCATCTAGGTCTAAGCACAACAAACAATCATAAAAATAGATAAAAGGCAATCAAGACATACTCTTACTCATCAAACATGCATAACTATGCCGGGTTTAAACCCCGACCCTAGAAAAGAAGACTACTCACTACTCATAACTAAGAAAAAAATAAATTCAATAAAAGAAATCATTGAAAACAAAACACTACTCAAATTAATAAGAAATATTGTCTTACAGAAATTCATAAGAAACTGAAAAATACAAAGCACCGAACCGAAATACTGATTAACGACCTCGGTAACTATCGTCCACCGAGCTCTCGATCACGACTTCCGATCCTCTCTCTATCTCGGCTCTTCCTCTTCTCTCTACTTGCTTCTCTACTTCGTCTCTCTCCCTTCTAGGCTAAAAAAGAGGGCTATTTATACTAATAAGGCTAGAAAACAAAAAATCTAGAAGATAAAAACTTTCCTAAAAAGATAGAAATAAAATCCTAAAAGATAGACATAAAATCTAGAAAGATAACAAGACCTAAAATATATAATATAATAACCCTAAAATCATAAAAAGGCACTCTACCGACACGGAAATAAATTCCCGCACAGGATCGGTGAGTCACAGAATCACACTCTCGAAAACTTCATCTCGTGACCTCGTTAACGAGCCCTTACAGCCTCGTTAACGAGCCTAGGCTTGGCTTCCTTCAACACTTCAACTTCAAAAATTTAGACTTCAACTTATTCATCTTGTATTCCTCCATCCTTCATCATAGCGCTCCAAATTCCGCTCCAAACAGCACCTTTTCCTTGCTAAAACCTACAAAAATACACAAAACGGAGTAGCTTCCATACTTTTCACAAAATATGCAAAACTATCCAAAAACGCATAAAACTAACCCTCATCTTATCAAAACTAATCCTAATAAACTAAGAAAACATACTAAAAACTATACCAAAAATACGAACATCAAAATACCCCATACTTAAACTTGCTTGTCCCCAAGCAATCACTAAACAATAACCAAAACCAAACAACATACTCATCAAGGCATAGCCATCATCTAAAAAAACAACATCAACACATAGAAGAAAAATAACAAATGATTATTAACGTCATCACACATATATACACCAAATAGACGTAAGAAAATATAATCCAACCTCACAAGGGATAATAATGTGTTTCACTCAACTCTCAAGTGTATGGGTTTATAAATTCAATCTCTCAACTCAATCCAATATACAAAAACTCATAGAAATTGGAACTTATATCACCAATACTCTCCACCCAAGATTTGTCAAAACAAGCAAAAAATCATCAAGAGAACTTAGGAGGCTCAATGAAAAACTTCATAGAAGCTTCCATTCGGCCGGGTTGTAATGGGGCTTGGTAAAAACAATAAGGCGTGGAAATATTTTGGCTATGTGGTGCTAATAATATCCGGGAATCAAAGACTCCTAAAAACTCACATATCTTACCAAAACTCTCATAAAATAACCAAACTCATCAACAATATGCTCAAACTCATTCACTCACCCAATATATCCTAGAAAGCCTCATAAAAATAATAAAAAGAATCTCTGATATTATCTCTATAAACACATGCACTTCAAACTTCTTCTTTTTTCTTTCTCGCTGCCTCGTTAACGAACCAATTCAGGGTCGTTAACGAGCTTCATCGTGTACTCCTTTTCTTCCTTTAACAACTTTCTTTCAACCTTATTTCGTGCATCTTTTTACTATCAAGAGATCTTTCTTTTTTACATAATTTAAAAATCAAGAGGCTTCCAATCTACCCTTCCCAATAATCCTTAATTTCAAACCAAACATAATATTTCATCTCCTTTCTTTTTACACTCAACAAAGAATACCTCTCAAATCTAAGTCTTAATCCCCGGATAGGGTCAAGCTTATCTCGGCTAGGGAATAATTTTTGTGGAGCTATAAATAAAAAGGCTTAAGGCTCAAATTGGATGTCAAAAAGAGGGATAATGATAAGGTAAGATAAGGAATAATAGGGCTTATAAAAATAAGTTATCTATCATCTAATTTTCACAATTAATGAACTATAAATCTTATATAGGTCTCAAGAAATAGATAACCATCACAATTCCAAGAGATAATATGCATATAGAGAGTAAATCACACAATAGAAGAAGAGGGATTTTTGATGTTCTCCCTATAAGGCCAAAAACAACTCACAAGGTAGAAATTTTTGTTGGATTGCATCACTTTTGCTATAAAGTATATGTGCTCAATTTCATCAAATGCTATTCCTTCCTAAAAACAATTTCATAACAAGAATCCGGCTATACTATCAAAGACATGCTTGCAAGGAATTATATGATTATGCTAGCAATTACCATCATAGAACCTAAGAAAGGGATATCTATCAATTCTAAAACTTTTTTTTAGATTTTTTTAAAAAAAATTCTGATTTTTTTTCGATTTTTTTATAGTTTATGAAACAAAACAACTCTAAACAAAATAAAACACATAAGGCAACAAAAGATAACAAGTTTTCTACTTTTTCCCACCCCATACTTAAAATTACAGTGTCCCCACTATAAGAAAAAAATAAGAAGAAGGAAAGAAATAGAAAAGCTAAACAACAAAATAAAAAGAAAAAAAACATAAAACTTACAAAGTCTTAAAAGTGGAAAACAAGGAAAACGTCTTCTTCAAGCTGAATCAATGGTTTGGTGGAGGAAAGTAGTGCTCGAAGTTCCCCAATTTGTTGGACGAAGTTCCCCAATTTGTTGGACGAACTTCCTTGGACTTGGTTGATTTCTCAATGTAGTGGAGCCATTCATACCCTAAATTCAAAGGGTCGGGCTCCTACAAAAGGATAGTGCGAAGACAATCAACTTCCGTCCTTGTTGGCCTGTTTAGCTCTCTCTTCGGCCAGAATGTAGCGGCTAGGACTCGGAGGATGATCCTAAATATGGGGTTGATGATGCTTGCCCCGGATAATGCCGCTGCGGAGGGTTCAACCTCCCCGGTGATGTAGCTCCAAGTTCTTGTCACCTTGTAATCTTTCAAGCTATAATCTCTAGAAGGGTTTGGGAGCTCCAGAATTGCGTTGAACTCTGCCATGGTGTACCCTCGGCTCACATTACCGAGCCTAAACCAGATGCGTCCCGCCGAGGTCTTTGACGGGAAACTCGTCTCTAAAGTGGCCAGGAACTCGGATGTGAGGGCCGGAAAATGTGGTAAACTCTCCTTTTTCAACAAATGAGGTACACCGAGAATAGCAAAGGCCTCCTTGACATCCGTATAAATCCCCATTTGCTTGGCACTCGTCCTTGAAAACCACCGAGTGTTGTGATCTTTGTTTAAGATGGCATTGTATCGGTCCGCTTGCCCTTGAGTACGCAAGATCACGTTGTCCCTGCGAGGTGGAGATGGAGACCTTTGGTTCCTTCTCTTCTTCTGAGCTCGGGTAGCGGGTCTGCTTGAACTTTCCATGGGATCTGCAAAACAATCATGATTTTCCAAGATAAGATCCACTCAAGTAGATAGGCAAGAGACCCCATACTTGGTCTCGAAATAATCCTCGAATTTATTCGTTAACTACCCAATTGGGTCGTTTACGAATCTGGACTGGTTATTGCACTTTGAATTTGCGCAGGGTCGTTAACGAGCCTGGGTGGGTCGTTAACGAGCTGCCGAGAGCCAGTTCACAGAATTCCGAGTTTTATCTGCTTCAAAAATCAAGCCAAAAATCAAGCATGCATCCTCTATAATCCTTCACTATACACACAATCGGGTATATGTAGCCCATACTTGCTCAATTACCCATCCTGAACATGCTTTAATTTACCCGAAATTGATTTAGCAAAGATTGAACTTAATACTAGAACAAGAAAAAATCATGCTTTTCAAATCAAATTTTCACAATGGAGACATCTAACATGAATATATTTCCCAAGATCAAGAACAACTAAGCACAATCAAAGTTTCATGAGTAAAAATCCAAACATGCAAATCGACCCTCTCTATAAACATAATCTGAGACATGAAATTTCTACCCGAAAAACCATGAATCATGCAATTAAGAGTTAGGGTTTAGAAATCATACCGGAAAATCGCGAAATTGAAGAACAAGAGATTGGATTTGGTGAGTAACAAGCTTGGATCTCGTCGGTGGGAAAAACGGGGTTCCGGGCTTCGATAACGACGGTGTCTCCGACGGTCGGTGGAGTGAAGGATTCCGATCGGTGGTGAGGGTATTCGGTGGAGGATTTGAGGGGTTTGAAGTTTAAGATTGTGGGTAGGATTTTTTAGGGTTTTGGAAGGGTTAAATAGAAGGGGGTAGAATTAGGAGAGAGGGTAGGTAATGGCTACTGGGGAGGGTAAGAAATAGGGTAGAAGATAGAAGATAGATTAGGGTTAGAAGTAAAACTTACCAGCCCAAGTTGGTTCGCTGAACCGGGTCGTTAACGACCGTAGGTGGGCCGTTAACGAGCCAGCGTAACCTCCTTGAGTGATTTTCGAGCCCCTTTTCCTGCATCTTGTTAGCTCTAAATTTATCCTACTTTCTATCCTAAAAACTATTAAAAAGAACTCAAAAGAAAGTTAGGAAAAAGAATCTAAAAAGAAAAATCTAGTCTATACTAAAAGCGAGTTGTCTCCCGTAAGCGCTATTTTTAACGTCGTTAGCCCGACGTACTCCTTGGCTCAAGGCGGCTCTTTTGCAGCTATGTTGGGGTCTTGAGGTACCCCATACTTAGCTTTGTAAGAATTATTCGCTTGAGTCACTAAATTAGGTCCCTTTTCTTCTATCAATATGCTTGGTATTCCTACATGATGATTAGTGAAATCCGAAAACCAAGGTGGTTTGGACTCCTCTGTAGTGCATATAATGGGGCATGGTGTAGGAACACAGGATAAAGAATAGTTATGACCAGCATTACTGAATTCACAGTTAGAGCTAAGTACCTTGATTACACTCTTGCATGTGGGGTTCGGTGATCGGCCAATGAAGTTCGGTAGGGACTTGTATGTCATTCTCTTCTGTTTTGGTAATTGAGGGAGGCTCGGTAGGATCAGCTCTTTCGAGTTCTGGTTGGGTCGACTCGATTTGTGCGACCATAGTTGGGTCGTTAGCATTTTGATCCAGGCTGAATTCCACGCGTTCCTCTCCAATATCGAAAGTAAGAAGTCCTTTCCGTACATCCACCCTTGTACCTGCTGTAGCTAGGAATGGTCTGCCGAGAATTATGGGGATGTGAGGGTCTTCAGGCATATCGAGGACGATGAAATCATTCGGTATAAAGAATTTCCCGACTTGAATAGGATAGTCGTCCACGACTCTTGTGGCCTTGACACATGATCCGTCTGCCATGTAGAGGTTCATATCTACCGTCTCTAGTGGTCCCATATTGGCTTTAGACCAGATCGTGAGAGGGAGTAAACTAGAACTGGTTCCCAGATCACATAAAGCTTTGAACTTGTGGCCGCCTATACCAATAGTTATTGCAAATCTCCTTGGATCTCCCAGCTTTTCTGGTAGAGCTATAGATCTGACTTCATATTGCAGCTCTGTAATGGATCGTTTCTTGCTAAGAATATCTTTCAAGAATTTTGTGTAAGCTGGCATTTCGCTTAGGGCTTCAGCGAATGGAATGGAAATATTAATACCCTGAAGAATCTTTACGAAACGCTTGAACTTACTCTCAGTAGAGTCTATGGTTTTCTTAGTGGGAAATGGAAGAGACTTCACCATCCTCGGACCCAAGTTAGGCTCGAGGGGTGATGCTACCGGGTCGACAATAGGGTTGTTAGGTACTCTCAGCGGGTCATTACCGACCCTGATAGGGTCGTTAACTGCCCTGGGATTGAGAGGAAGGCTCGGATTAGAAAACTTACCTGGGCTGGAGTCGTTAGGGTACTCCTGGAGCCTCGTCACCATGGTACGCTGGTTCAGTAATCGCCCTCGCTGGCTCGTTACCGAGCTGAACCGTGGCGTCCTCTTCCTTCTTGTCCTCAGCTTGGACTCGCTCTGGTAATGTCTTTCCGCTCCTAAGGTGTACTGCTGCTATTTGTCCTTTAGGGTTTTCCTCAAGACGGCCCGGAAGTTGCCCTTGTGGCCTTGGAAGCTGTGCAGCAAGGTTCCCTAGTTGGGAATCGACATTCTTCTTCCATACATCGAATTCTCCCCATCTTTTATTCTGGTGGTTAAGGTTAGCTTGAACTTCATTAACCTTGTTGTGAACTCCATTGATGCTTTCCTGTAACCCTTGTACCCAAGATGGTGGCTCCTGATGGCCTGGAGGTCTATAAGGCGCAGGTCGTCTATCTGGTGGAGGCGCTGCATAGCTTGGATTTGGATTTTGATTGCCCCACGTCTGATAGTTGTTCGACCTGTCAAAATTTCTAGGCTGGTTCCTGTATGGGCCTCTCATGTAATTCATCTCAGCAATTGTCTCAGCGCCTCTTACCTGCTCTATGTTAGTGCAAGCAGAAGTACTATGGGCAGAAGAACCACACTCTTGACAAGATTGAGAGGATTTCAGAAAACTTACCTGCTTCTTCAGGCGGTTGACCTCGTCTTGTAGAAATTGATTCTTAACATCTGGGTCAACTTCTTCTCGGTTAGGCACGTAGAGACGTTTCTGTGGCTGGGTGGCTTGCTTGGTTCCATACATGGCATCATAATTGGACAGCTTATCCAGCAATTCCCATGCAGCTGTAGGGTCCATCTCTATAAAACCGCACGTTGTATGCCTGTTGATGCGATTCTTGGTCTCTGCGTTGATACCCTGGAAAAAGATTTCTTGCAGAACATATAAAGGTTGCCCATGAGTGGGGCACTGTCTAAGCATCTCTTTGAATCTTTCCCATGTTTCAACAAAAGTCTCATTAGGCAGCTGGTGATAAGAGGTGATGCGTTTCCTCAACTCCGTTGTCTTGGCAGGAGGGAAGAATTTTGTAATAAATTGATCATACAAGTTCTTCCAAGTCCTGATAGACTTAGGAGGTAAGCTCTCCAACCAGCTCAGGGCCTTTCTAGCTAAAGACCACCTGAAAGCTTTTAACAAAACATATTCAAGTGAGACACCTTCAGCAGCTATGGTGTCGCATACATCAAGAAAATTTCTAATATGCTCCATAGGGCACTCAGTAGGTTTCCCTTCAAACTGAGCCCGTTTAATTAAGGATATGAATTGAGACTTGATCTCAAAGGGTTTCTCTATCTCCGGAAGCACGATTGGGGACTCTGGCACCCTCAGTTCTGGATGCATGTACTGTTTGCCATTCCTCGGATAGGCGTTCATCTCCTCCTGTAGACGAGCATTGTTAGCTCGTTGACGCTCAGCCTCAGCGGCAGCACCTTCCTTCTCGGTTTTCAATGCCTCCATCTGTGTTTGGAGGACTTCTAACTGACGAGCCAGCTCTTCAGGTGTGGCCATGGCTTGGTTCTCTCGGCGTCTACGGTGCAGGGAACGTTCAGGTTCGGAATAGTAACCAGCGTTGTCAAATTCGAGCCGTCGACGTCCTACCGGCATGCGCTTAGAAAACAGACAAAGAAAACAAAAATATTGTCTTACAGAAATTCAGAAGAAACCGAAAAATACAAAGCACCGAACCGAAATACTGATTAACGACCTCGGTAACTATCGTCCACCGAGCTCTCGATCACGACTTCCGATCCTCTCTCTATCTCGGCTCTTCCTCTTCTCTCTACTTGCTTCTCTACTTCGTCTCTCTCCCTTCTAGGCTAAATAAGAGGGCTATTTATACTAATAAGGCTAGAAAACGAAAAGGCTAAAAGATAAAAACTTTCCTAAAAAGATAGAAATAAAATCCTAAAAGATAGAAATAAAATCTAGAAAGATAACAAGACCTAAAATATATAATATAATAACCCTAAAATCATAAAAAGACACTCTACCGACACGGAAATAAATTCCCGCATAGGATCGGTGAGTCACAGAATCACACTCTCGAAAACTTCATCTCGTGACCTCGTTAACGAGCCCTTACAGCCTCGTTAACGAGCCTGGGCTTGGCTTCCTTCAACACTTCAACTTCAAAAATTTAGACTTCAACTTCTTCATCTTGTATTCCTCCATCCTTCATCATAGCGCTCCAAATTCCGCTCCAAACAGCACCTTTTCCTTGCTAAAACCTACAAAAATACACAAAACGGAGTAGCTTCCATACTTTTCACAAAATATGCAAAACTATCCAAAAACACATAAAACTAACCCTCATCTTATCAAAACTAATCCTAATAAACTAAGAAAACATACTAAAAACTATACCAAAAATACGAACATCACGCCCCATGAGCCGGCCCACCTAGCCCCACACCTAACTAGCATAGCTAGGTACCTAGCTAGGTCACCTAGGTAGTGTCACTACCCCTAGCTAGTTGAGCTAGCATCCAGCTAGTTGAGCTGGCTTGAGCTGCGTTGAGCTGACTTTCTAGCTCGTTGAGCTAACTTGAGCTAGTGTGAGCTAGATTGAGCTTCCACGAGCTAGTTCCTAGCTACATGAGCTTCTTATAAAGCTTATACAATGAGTCTTGAGCTTGTTCAAGCTCCCAGAGCTTACTCCAAACTAGTATGAAGCTTCAAAACTCCTTTCTAGCATACCTAGCTATGTGCCAAGCTAAACTTAAGCTTTGGTTCTTGCTTGAAGCATTCTCCAAGCTAAAGTTAAGCTTTCTAACTTCATTAGAATATGCACAAAGCTATAAGACTCAATTACAAAGCTCAAATACTTACCTTAGCGTCACAACTAGTGCTCGGCGCCATGGGCTAATGCCCTAGGTGCGCCGCATGCTCCACCGCAGCCTCGTAGGTGCGTCGCTAGCCTTGTCGTGCCATTGCACCTCCCTAGGCGCGCCTCTACATGCCGTGACTTGAACCTCAAGTTCAATTACTAGGCGCGCCACACCAACCGAGTGTCGATGCACCGCGCCGACTCCGAGCTACGCCTACGCCAAGGCTCGCCCTTGCCTTAGGCCGAAGCAATCGAGGTTCTATGCCTCGGTGTTGGTGTGTAATTTACTTTTGAATCTTATGACAACTCACTTCAATAGCATCATGGAAAGTCATATATGTCAATTCCCAATCGACATTACCAATATGACTTGTAAACCTCAACATGCTCTTATAGGGATTTGATGACTTGACACAAATCACCAACATCTTTGGCCTTCATTTGAGGAGTAGGAAGCCCTCCCAAAAGATATCCCGATGCAACTAGAGAAGTGCCTGACGGAAATGGCTTAATATCACCACCCGACGCTTGCTCACTTGGCACCAGCACGCCCTCGACATGGATGTCGATTCACGGCTGGTTTTCTTGCTCATGATGGATCAGAATCAGAATCACATCATCAAGGGAGGGAGGATGATTCGTCCTTGAATCTATAAAGCTTGCAAAACAAACGACACATCGAGGAAAGCAAAAGCAAGTACAATCTTTGAAAGTTAAGTTAAGAACAACATTTCCAAATTCAATATGATAGGCCAGAAAGCATGCACTAGCTACACCACTTCTCTTCCTATTCTTACGGGTACATCTCATGATAAAACAATGAAGAGATTGAGAATAAGTAGGCTGCGATGGAACAATATGACCTATTGATGCAGCCAAAACTAACCCGCAAGCAAACGGGGTCAATCGTAGTACGTCAAGTGTCGATCCCACAAGGACCAATGTAATACCAATTGTAACTCTACTAGTAAATTAGGCCAAGAAATATAAGAGATATGGAAAATCCATGTCTAAGGTAACAAGTAATAAACTGAAGGATAAAATATATGGGATAGATGTGTCTAAGGTTAAAGATCACCATATCAATGTTTCAATAAATAAAATTATACTCAGCCTGAATTTATTTGAAGGACCAACTATCTAAAGTAAACACTAACTCCTCTCGGAGGATAAGTGCATGTACCTAAACTCAACAAACAGTCGATGTCGCGTAAAGTAAGTCTAATTTAGATCCTTAAAGCTCTTTAGAGACTAGAGATAAACAATCCTAGCATTCGCTGTCGCGTTCCGCTAGAATCATTCAAACCCTAGAACTACTACGATAATAAAAATCACACAAGAGAAAATAAATTGTTGTCGCATAGATAACTCTCAATCTCAATACCTAGGGATCTGAAAAGAACTAATTTTTAGTCCTTAACTTAGCAGTATCATATTATTGTTATCTCCGGTCGGTATCAAACCCTAATAGGAATCCTATATGCTTAAAACAATTAGGGCATAACGCAACCTAAGATCGAATCAAATATATTTCAATTCAGGAAAAGGACATAACTTCAATTAAATAGACATTGAATAGGTCACATAAACTCTAGAACTAGGAATTTAGCCAAGCATGATCGAAGACATAGGCTTTGCTACACTTATATCTAATAAATACTTTTTACTAATAAGCAATAATTTTTTATCTCGAAATGCGTAAAAAGTAGTTACTTTTCACATATTTCAAGACAAAAAGCATTACTTGTTAGCAAAAAGTACTTATTATATATAAGTGTAGCAAGGCCATAATCATAATATATAAACTAGCCAAGAATTATTCAATGTAATCAAAGAGTAAAAAAATTTAGTCTCAATTATATAGATAATCCAAATCAAAGGGCTAGAACTTGAATAACAAAGCAAGTCTTCAAACAAAGGCCGAATCCCACCGTGAAAGACGTTCCAAACTTGCGGCCGAACAACCACTAAAACAAAAACTAACCTAAGCTAATATCTAATCTAACTCTCTAATCTCTCCCTTCCACGTAATGTTATAAATATATATAATTCACTCCCTTCTCCAAGTCGGCTCTTGATAGATATATGGGCCCCAACAGTTCAATGTGTTGCCAAATAAATCAGTGCAGACTAATATTTGATCAGGCCCAAATTCGAAACTGCTCAGCCCAATATTTAAGTCTTGATCCATATTTTTGCCAGCTCTTAAAACAATCTTCAATATCACCGAAAATAGCTCCAAATACCTGAAATACAATAAAAACAGAGTGTAGATTTCAAATGCATAATAAAACCACATAAATATAAAATATGCATGAATATGACCTAAATTAATATGCAACTACACCCCTAAAATATGTATGAATTAGGCGTTATCAAATTTCCCCAAGCTTAAACCTTGTTTGTCCTCAAACAAGAACTAAGATCAAACTCCACATGAAAACCAAAGGTGTCTCAACCCGTAATAAAATCAAGCAAGTCAATGAAGGGTTAGATATTATCAATGCATCATCAAAGCAAACAAATAACCACCAAAGAGACTAACAAGTTATCCACTTTGGACCTCACCGGGTAAATATAAGAATCACTCTCGCTCATGTGTTTAAGGGTAAGTGTTTCGCTCAGTCTCAAATTTGAAAGCTAAACTACCATAGGCTTGCATCAGCGTTCTAAATCTCCACCACGAGAAACCAAGTACATGAAATAAATCAAGAGGTCTTTTATTGGGTTGTAATGGGGCCAAGGTAAAGAGAAATAGGTAGGGAAATATTTTGGCCATATGATGCTAATCCGGGAATATAAAATTAACCAAATCAACAACCAAACTTGAGAGATTTTTTCCAAACAACTTCTCCTCTTTTGTTTTTCTTTAGCTCAACACCCACTTTTTCTTCCTTCAATTCTTCATTCAAGCACTATATTTTTTTCCAACCATTTTTTTCTTTCTTTCTTGCTAACACTTGCTCAACTTCTTTGTCTTTGTCTTTTCTTCTCATTTTTTTTCATCTTCAAAAGTTATAACAATACCAACACACTAAACATATAGCTCCCCCAAGCTTGGCTCACAACCACAAAGTAAATCAGTAGCACTCCTAATTCCCGGATGGGTAAAAGGGCTAAATATTAGGCTCAGATTTTCTTTTGTGGAGCTTCCAAAGAAAAAGGCTATAAAAGGCTCACAAGTCACAAGGGCTACAAATAGAGGAATAGTATGCAGAGTGGATAAGGCAATATATAGCAGAGGCGGAACTATGTGGGGGCGGGTATGGGCCATGGCCCCCCAAACCCAAAAAAAAAATTTTTTTTTTACGCGTAGCAGACTAGCAGTAATGAGAGGGCGCAGTTTCCGACTGCTCTTCACCTCTTCCGAGTTCCGTTCTTCCGCTCCCCTCTTCGACTCTTCGTCTCCAGTCATTAATGAGATTCAATGTCAGTGGCGTGGCAGACTCTTCAAAATCTTCACACAAAACTCCATTAAAAGAGTTCCAAATCCGGATTTACAATGCCATCATCAACCCTCAAATCCCTCAATTACTCTCAATCTCATCCAGATCCAGTCTAGCGATCCGAATTCCAAGTTGTTGTTCCATACTTCCATTGTTGTTCGACTTCAAATCTCGCCAGTTGCGGAGTCGCCCGTCGATTCTGCCCCTGCTTTGGTCTCCAGCAGTCGCACAGACGAGCTCGGAGAGGTGGATGCTCGAGTCGAGTCGGCCTCCAGCGGCCGGAGTCGAGACGACGAGTCAGTTGGCGCCCGCGGGCCCACGCTTCACTCGTCCTGTCGGCCTGAAGAAGAAGGCGACTGGCCGTTGGCGATTGCAGTAGACAACACTCAACATGTTAGGCCGCCCTAAATCCCTAATTGATGAATTTGATTTACTGAATTCTTCAATATTGATTATGAATATTTGAATTTGATTTGGTTTACTGAATTTCATATTATCAATTTACTGAATTTGTGCATTATCAATGAGAAATTGAGAAATGATATTACTGTCTATAGTATACTGATTGCCTGATTTGGTTTTGTGAATAAGCAATTGGTTTACTGAAATCAATTTATAGTTAATTTTAGATTATCAACTTGATTACTGATTAGAGATTACTATTTAGTGTATAGTTGTTTACTGAATTGGATTTAGACTGAGATTACTAATTAATTAACTATCTTCATGTCACATGGTCTACTAATTAATTTACTATCTTCATGGCATCATGTGATCTACTGAGTTGCAATTTGTACTGAGTACTATTTCAATTAGTTTACTTAATATGTCGATTAAGCCAGAGATTGAATTCAATTAGAGACTTAGTATAAGACTACCGTTAAGAATCGAGATTGACTTCAATTGGTCTACTAAATTTGTAAATTGTTATTTAATTAAGTCACATTGACAATTTATTTGGTTAATTTTATGTAATTTGTAATATATAATTCAGTAATTGAATAAATTGATATGTTAAATTTCAAAGAAGATTATTACTTTATTAGTTAATCAAAATTTTGTGGAATGTATTGCTAATTTGTTCAATCACTAGAATAGAGACTAGGGTAATTGATAATGGAATACATTGATTGATAATGGAAAAAAAAAAAAATTGGCCCCTCCATTACTTAATTCCTGGTTCCGCCCCTGATATATAGGCTAATGAAAATAATGCCTCAATCATTTTTATGTCATGCACAAGAGTTATAGATGTGGCCTCGAAAAAGAGTCTAAACGCAAGTTCTAGAGATAGCAAACAAATTGAGAATCACACACATAGAAAAGAGAGGACTCATAAGAATTAAAGTCCTAGAAAGGCTAGGAAAAACCTCACATGGCTTTTTTTGTCTAAAGTTTCAAAACTAAATTAGCTCAATGAATAATTAAATGCCACTACAACTCAGACATTTTCAAAATATCAATATTTTCATCTTCAAGCAAGATCAACTAGTGTATCAACCACCAATGAAATTAAGGAATTTTTTTTTTCAAAAATATACAAGCAAAGCTAAGACATGGAGTTCATATCCAACACCTAATATATGCAAATGCAATGCATGAAATGTCATGAAAAAAAATAAAAATAAAAAAATGCAAACGGAATCACACATGAAGTTTTCCCTCCCCCAAGCTTAAATTCTACATTATCCCCAATGTAGAAAAAGAAAGAGGAAAAGAAACTCACCGAAGAATCAGGCACTTAGGCATAGTCAATGAATCCTGGAGAGATTGGAAGTCATTTATAAGCTCAAAAATCTCAGCATAGCCTCCTTTATATAAAAGCCTATCCAACAAAGACAACTTCCAAAAGAAACAATTAGCTCTAAAAGAGCTAATTAGTGCAGCACATAACTTCACCAAATTAAATCGCAACCAACCAATAAATCAAATCTCATCTCAAATGTAAGCAACGACCACACAAGCAACAAAATAGAGCAATAAGAAATCCAAAACAGTAAGCACCCAATCGTAGCAAGCCAATACAGATTGAACACATTCATCAAATTATCAAGTTTTAGTAGCAATCCAATTCGGCTATCTCAAACCAGATTTAGTCAATCAATTTTTAGCACAAAGTGACTGTTGCATCCAAGTGTTCAATTAAAAGCAAGTCGGTCGAGTGACATCGCCCAATACAGTACAAACTCAAAACGAGCATAAATAATTAGTGACAAAATCAACAAGGATTTGAACAAAGGAGAACTAATCAACTAGGAAGTTAAGCAAGAGCACGTGACCAATTTGAATCTCAAAAACTAAGCTAAAACAAGCACAAGTTCAGCTTTATTGATTTTCAACAGCAAACCAATTTGGCATAACCAACTCAAATCCAAATTAAAATATAGCTACTGCATTATATGCCCAAGTGAAAATTGAGTTAAATGATTCACTTGGATGCTCAATTCAGCACAAATTCAGCAAATTACCAACTTTAAGCCCAAATTCAATTTCAGCATTTAAGCACAAAAGTGGCTGAATTTTGTGTTTGTTCAAGACAAGAAATCGCAAGATTAATAACATCCATTTAGTAATCCAGCAATTCGGCAGAATAGCAACAGCTTCGGGGCACAAGGTGACACAGATTATATGTTCAAATGGAGGCCAATTCAATCAAAACAACTCATATTTAGCACGCACAGTAGAAGAAACATGTGAGCTTTCCCGTAAAATTAATCAATCGTCACCGATCTCACAATCAACGATTCAAGGAGAGAAGAACGAACCTGCACCTGGCAGAAATCAACGTCGAAACGTCAGCTCAAAGCATTGGTTTCGGAGATTGATGAAGCTGGTGGAGCCAAAGAGATGGATAGCGGCGCCAATGGCGGGATCTCCGGTGGACGAGCGTGTTCAGAGGCGGCGTGGCTGGCGCGTTGTTGTGCTGGCGGCCGGTTCAATTTCGGCGAGCGACAGTCAGGAAGACGGAAGTGCGGTAGTGCCGGCAGAAGCATCACCGGTGGAGCATCGGCGTGGATAGGCGAGTGAGAAGGCAGAGGAGTGCTCAGGGATTTTGAGTCTGAGCATTGACTGATGGCGGCGCCCATGGCGGAATCCTCGGTGGTGTAGGCGGGACCGCTTGGTTGTGTGGGCAGAGAGAAGAAGGAAACCAGAGGGGCGGTGAAAGAAGAGGGTGGTGTCGGGAGAGGAGGCCAGAGTAGAGGAGAAGGGCAAGAGAAGGAAGACGGAGATAAATAAAGAAAGGAAAAGGATAAAAGAAAACAACTTTTTTTTCTTCAAATGACCATCTATCCGATCTTACACCCGGCTAATTACTCGGTCGGGTAATTTTCTGCTTATGGCATTGAATTTTTTTCCGATTTTTTTTTTGTTTTTTTACTACTAATATAGTATTGGGTTGTCTCCCAAGAAGCGCTTGTTTAGGGTCATTAGCTTGACCTTCCACCTCTGTCAAATTTTCGGATCGGGAGGGTCGGTGGTACCCATCTCAATCGGATCAGGCTCCTTGTATGGCTTCAGTCGAATTTTTATAACTTTAAAATATCCAGAGTTCTTATGCCAAAGCAAAACAAATCATCTCTAAGAACTCCATTCAGGATGTATGGACCGGACCTTCTTGTGCTCTTGCTCCCCGGGAACATATTAGATTTGTGATGATAGAGAACCACTTGGTCCCCTCGCTTGAATTCAACTTGTGCCCATCATCAGCAACACTTCTTTTTCTCTTTTTCCGTCTACTCCGACCCTTCTTTTCTTGAATTGCTTCCACCTTTCAGTTTTGGATTTCTAATATAGTTTTTGCTACCATTACTACATTAGGCAATATTTCAGGAAGCTCAACCTGCATCTCAGAACAAGTCTCTCTAATGGTCGGGGTAGACTTTTTGATCTTCTCATACTCATCAATCATTGGGTCCTCCTTGGTCACTTCGGTATGCTCTCTTTTATCAACTTGTGGGTCGTCCCACTCTTTCTCGTCCCTTAAAAATACAACAATGCAGTATTCAATTCGGTGCACCTTTGTAGGCTCAATAGGCAACTCTGGACTGACCAACTAAGCAATTTGATCTTCTAGCAACTTATTTTGTGTGGTCAAAGTATCAACTTGAGTCTTCAGAAGGTTCACTTCACTTTTAAGATTAGACAACTCTGCTACTTGACTTTTAATTAACCCAATGGCGTTTCCAACTTTGTCGATAAGATTTTGGAGCGGTGTTCGTGGCGGTGTCACCCAACTAGGATTGTGGAAATTTGAAGAGGCCTCATTCGCATTCCCCAAAGTTATGTGACAACATGTGAAATCATGATCTGCAGCTCCACAAGACTCACAGAAGAGGTTAGAAGTATTTGGGTTTGAAAAACCCAAATTAGGATTAAAATAATCATACCTCTAAGTACGTGTATTCAATCTAGGAGAAAGAGGGGAAAAAGAACTTACCTCATACATACCTGAATAATCCATTTATTTGACTATTTTTATTAGCCTGAAAAAGAAATTAAAAAAAATCAAAGCAAAAAGAAAGACCTAAATTTACCAGGTAAGAGATGACAATCAATATTAACAAATTAGTCCACGGCAACGGCGCCAAAAACTTGATGCAGCCAAAACTAACCCGCAAGCGAACGGGGTCAATCGTAGTACCTCAAGTGTCGATCCCACAAGGACCAATGTAATACCAATTGTAACTCTACTAGTAAATTAGGCCAAGAAATATAAGAGATATGGAAAATCTATGTCTAAGGTAACAAGTAATAAACTGAAGGATAAAATATATGGGATAGATGTGTCTAAGTTTAAGGATCATCAGATCAATGCTTCAATAAATAAAATTATACTCTGCCTGAATGGACCAACTATCTAAAGTAAACACTAACTTCTCTCGGACGATAAGTGCATGTACCTAAACTCAACAAACAGTCGTTGTTGCGTAAAGCAAGTCTAATTTAGATCCTTACAACTCTTTAGAGACTAGAGATAAACAATTCTAGCATTCGTTGTCGCATTCCGCTAGAATCATTGAAACCCTAGAACTACTACGATAGTTAAAAATCACACAAGAGAAATTAAATTGTTGTCGCATAGATAACTCTCAAGTTCAATACCTAGGGATCTGAAAAGAACCAATTTTTAGTCCTTAACTTATCAGTATCCTATTATTGTTATCTCCGGTCGGTCTCAAACCCTAATATGAATCCTATATGCATAAAACAATTAGGGCATAACGCAACCTAGGATCGAATCAAATATATTTCAATTCAGGAAAAGGACATAACTTCAATTAAATAGACATTGAATAGGTCACCTAAACCCTAGAACTAGGAATTTAGCCAAGCATGATCGAAGACATAATCATAATATATAAACTGGCCAAGAATTATTCAATGTAATCAAATAGTAAGAAAATCAAAGGGCTAGAACTTGAATAACAAAGAAGTCTTCAAACAAAGGCCGAATCCCACCGTGAAAGACGTTCCAAACTTGCGGCCGAACAACCACTAAAACAAAAACTAACCTAAGCTAATATCTAATCTAACTCTATAATCTCTCCCTTCCACGTAATGTTATAAATATATATAATTCACTCCCTTCTCCAAGTCGGCTCTTGATAGATATATGGGCCCCAACAGTTCAATGTGTTGCCAAATAAATCAGAGCAGACTAATATTTGATCAGGCCCAAATTCGAAACTGCTCGGCCCAATATTTAAGTCTTGATCCATATTTTTGCCAGCTCTTAAAACAATCTTCAATATCACCGAAAATAGCTCCAAATACCTAAAATACAATAAAAAAGAGTGTAGATTCCAAATGCATAATAAAACCAAATAAATATAAAATATGCAAAATATGCATGAATATGACCTAAATTAATATGCAACTACACCCCTAAAATATGTATGAATTAGGCGTTATCACCTATATACATCCTAGATGACATGTATTGGGAAAGAGAACTAAAATGGAAGCAAGAGTACTTAGTCCTAGATGACACAACCAACACATAGTCATAAATATAGAATAGAGGAGCGCAAGAAACTTTCTTGAGAGGTGCACTCGTATCACCATGTGAGCTTAACAATGGAGGTAGTGCTTCTAGCTCCCTTGGTGTGAAATTTTTCAGGACAAAGGCATCCTTCTTGGCCTCCACAATCAAAGGAATATAATCACTACTTCGAGTGAATAAAACAGCCTCATCCTCCTCATGGAGAAAGGAGGGCAAACATGAAGGAATCATAGGAAAGGCATCTAGCCATGGCATGACCAAAGAATTCATGGAGCTACGGGTGATCGTAGGATGAAGCTTAATTTTAGGAGGTGATTCCACAAATTCCTCCTCTTCTTGCGTTATGTGCATCATTTCTATTGGACACTTGATGGTGATGAGTTGTTCCAATTCATGGAAGGAAGTCTCTCTTTTTGGTAGTTCTATGTCACCAATCACTCCTTGTTGACATCTTTCCTCTAACCTTTGCATTCGAAGCTCTAAAGCTTCAATTCTTGAAGTCACAAGATGAATGGAATCTCGAATAGATTGGTTAACGGATTGTATCAAAGCCTCTAGAGATGCTTGAGTAACAGGTGGGTTGGAGTCTTGACGATCATCCCCATCATGCCTTGAGTTTGACATGCTTACACAAGTACTAAACAAGCAAGATTAACCCACAAATCACAAGTACTTGCCAAACCACAAGTCCTCCTAAATCAACCAAGAAAGAGCAATGGAATGCCAGTGCAAAGTCAAGCAAGGAGTTAGGTATGGCTAGGCTAGGAACAATCCAATGCACACACCCCGAACACAACAAAGACTTATAGGACAAGAAGCTACTAGGCACCAAGTATTTTACAAAACAACAATTCTAAACAAATTTTGGCCTTGCTTGGATTCTCTTTCTCACGGGGCCCGACTTCTTCTATGCCCGACCTCTCTTTCACTTTCGTCGGGTCATATTTTTTCTACCACGATTCTCTTTCTTTCCGAGTCCGACTTTTTCTTTTAAGGCTGAATTCTGAATTTTTTAAAGAAGGTGGCAAACAACCACAATTCACACAACTAGCAACAAGCAAGTTCTTTTCGAAGTTTAACAACACGATGTCATTCCCGTATCTTAAACCAAGCCTATACAAGTCCAAATGCAATACATTTGCATGGAAAAAGGCAATGGTCGTGGCTGGTTTAAGGCTGGTTCGGATTGGACACAACCCACACAAGACACACTTAAAGGCACAAAATTGAGAAAGGTTGTTTCAAAGGGGTTTTGTGGCTTTTCGGTTTGAGAATTGAATGAGAAACCCTTGGGTTGTCTTCTTCAACTTAGGGAAAAAATTTGTTGGCTGAAAACAGAGGTACAAGTTTATACAACTCAGCCACACAACAACACAAGATAACACAAGGCAAACAACCCCAATCTAAGGCAATGCAAGTAAATAGGTAAAGGCAATCAATGGTGGCTTCTAAGAGCACTTGCAACCCTAATTGCTCAAAAAAAGGTCAAATAAATGAGTACCTTGCATGGCTTTGATACCACGTGATGAAGGATCTTGTTGTTGAAGCGGTGCAAGGCAATCCCGATGCTTGATCCAAAGGCAAACTCTTCAAGAGAAGGTGGAACTCGGTGGTTGAACTTTGTCTGTGATCTTAAGGGTAGATCTCCCTTGTCAGATATTAGAATTGTGTGATTCTAAATCCCAGAGTTATACATAAGAGTCTCCTTTAATCCCTCAAAATTTGAGAGTCAAATGATGAGAGGTTCGAAAGTTATGGCTCTTGCACTGAAAGGTCGCAGGAACCATCGGGATGGTTCTTCAAGACAACGTGGCGACAATGGTTTCTTTGGGTGGCACCAATGGTAGATGATGATGGAAGATTTTCTTCGGTGAAATCGAGGATGGAATTTGATGGTTAGGACTGGATATAAACGAGGCTTCGAAACGATATGACTTACCTCTCGAAAATACGAACTAGAAGGATCGAAACTAGGGTATGACTCACATAGACCAAACTTCCGGTCTTGGATTTATGTGACTCACAATCTAATGGATATAAATCTGAATTTTGATTCAAGTAACTAACATGAAAACGTTTTCAAAAGAAGGAGACAAGTCTTGGAATGTTGGCTTCAATCTCTAACTAGCAAAGGCTCCTCCGAACCCTTTTTAACCCACATGGGCATCTAACCCCAACCTCCCACAAATAAGGAGTTATTTCAAAAATGAACCAAGGTATCCCAATGTTTATAAAATACCCTTACAACTCATAAGAAAACCACACACATGTGGCCTTCAAAAGCACAAACCGAGCATCACGGCGTCGGTGCGACTGCATCAAAAGGAGGCTATCGACGCTTGGCTGGCTCCACACACCTTTCATGGGAATTCTTGGTATCTTTGACCTTCATTTGAGGAGTAGGAGGCCCTCCCAAAAGATATCCCGACAGAACTAGAGAAGTACCTAACGGAATGGCTCAATATCACCACCGGACGCTTTGCTCACTTGGCACCGGCATGCCCTCATTGTCGATGTCTGTTCCCGGCTGGTTTTCTTGCTCATGATGGATCAGAATCACATCACATGGAGTGTTCCATCCTAAAACCAATTGGCAATATGAGTAACACAAGGGTATATATACTAGGTTCGTTTCTCTTTTATATTTTAGATGTGAGATAGACTATATTCTCAACACACCCCGTAAGTGTAACTGACCTAGCTAGTCTAGTTGACACTTGGACGGGCATCTCATTCTCTTTTTAGCCGAAAGCACCCATACACAAGAAATGGGTTTCTGGATCGAGAGAAACTGTTACGCGGATAGCTCTAATATCATATCAAAGTCCGTGGACCATAACAGGAGGTTATGTATACATAAGCCCAACACATAAAAGCTCATAGAATTTCATCCTAAAATCAATTAACAATTAAAAAATTACCCAAATATATATATATATATATATATTAGATTGGTTTTTTCTTTATATTTCAGATATAAGATAGACTATATTCTCAACAATTTCTACCAAGTTTTTCTTCCTCTTCTTTTTTTGAAAGGTTCTGCTAAGCTTCTCAGTTACGGCATCTATAATACTATAAACTTAAATAACTTGACAATTAATGCTCATACAAATAATAAGATAATTTATAATTTCATTGTAACCATATAATAAATCTATAGCACTATAAGATTAAATATTCTCAATAATTAATGCTCATTCAATCTATATCTATCTATATCTATATCTATAATACTATAAATTTAAATAAGTTGACAATTAATGCTCATATAAATAATAAGGTTTTTTATAATGTCATTGCAAACATACATATTCATATTAATAAGATATTTTATGATTTCAATATAAGTTTTTTGGTAAAAAAATGCTCATTCAATTAATAAGGAATTTTATCAAAACTATTATAAGTGGATTTTTTTATATTCTAAATGGTTTTTATTATGTTTCATTTTAACTCTCATTTTTTATTAAAAAAATAGATTAATTAACTCTTCTTTTATGACAAATTTTTATATGATAATACTTATAATAATAGAAAGCCAAATTTTATAAATTTGTAAATCACAGTGAATTTTGAAAATTATTTTTAAAAAAATCATCATATAAAAAACAATAATATTTCTTATATCTTATACTGAATTTAATGATAATGAAGTTTAGAAGTTTTCTAAAATAACTAAAAATACATCAAAAATAAACATAATCATTGAAAAAAAGTTAAAAAAATTTTAAATTTTTTTCGGTTACCATAGACTATGGCTATTTTTGAAATTAAATGAATAAAGTTATCATTTGTGTTTTGTGATAAATGTAGAAGAAAATAACCATTTGATTTCATTTTTATTTCAATTCTTGATTTAATGCATAATTAATCTCATTTGTTTCTTCATTTTTATGGTGACTATACTATGCATCGATAAGAAGATAAGAAAGAATTAAAATGAAAAACAGTTTTATTAATTTGGTCAATTGGGAAAACCGTTACTAATTTTTTTTAATATACAATTAAAACCTAATTAATTAGATATAATGAAGGCAATGAATGAAATTATATTATGTTTTTAAGGGGATTAAATATGCTAATTGAGTAATAAATAGACTACACCTTAATGCATAAAAAGGAAAAAGAGAATCAAGGACTAAAAAAAGCCACTAAATCATAGAAGTAGGTGATGAGAGGATAAGATAAAATGTTCACATAGGAGTATAAAAAGGTAAGTTTTTTTTTCGACAAAGTTTCTTCATGGGTATCACAATCTTTATATTTAGACTAGATAAGTCAAGCCCGTCCGTTGGACGGGGCAAATTTTATATTTTAATATTTGAAATACATATTTATACAAATAATACAAAATCAAAATCATAGAGAATTTTAACTTCAAAAAAAAGTTTTGTGCAAACCTAATTACCATCCACCAAAAATCTTCATATATTGCGTTCTCACGTTCACTCTGTAATCCCAATTCGTGTTTTCATTTGATCGGTTTTTTTTCTTTCAATTTGAGGGTTGTCTTTTATTTTGCTTCATGATGGATGAAGTTGTGATGCACTCATACATAGATAAAAAATGTTTATAGTGAGAAAGAAAAGTCTAAAAATTAAATTATATACCATGTTTTGTTAGTTATAATATCAACGATTGTGTTTTATGTTATGTTGTGTATGTAATGTCAAAGGATCATAATTTAATGTGTAATATCAAAAGTTACTGTTTTACTCTGTATTACTTTTATTTATAATATCAAAGGTTGTAAAATTAATAATTTTAAATTAAAATGGGCAATTATTGCTCAAATCCTCTAATTTGAAATGGAATGATTTTAAATATTGCAAGACATCAATACAAAGTATTTATCTGGTTTTAATGATATATAACTTCATATGTTGTAAGTTTATAGTTGTAGTGATTTGGATTATTCTAGCAACACTTTCAAAAATTTGCCATTTAGATTCACGATGGGGCATAATAATTTTTTTTTGTTTTTAATAAATCATTTATTTTATTATATATAGCCTTATTGTATCCTTTGACATTCTCCTAATATCAATCTCAAATTGAATCCAATCATTTATCAAGTGTGGGCTAAATTAAAAGAGTTTCATCTTAAATTTTAAATGCACTCTTATATCTAAGAAAACTATACTAATTTTTTAAAATAATTATTGCAAAATTATTTTGATAGTTTGAGAGGATTAGGGTCACCTTAAAACTACATATATGTAATCAAATGAATTTGTGTATACTTGTCAAAACCATATATCATTTTCCATACAACCTATGTGCAAATGTATTATTGCCATAATAAAATTCTTATATATATTATTTCACATACTTTTAATATCAAACCCAAATTAAATTAAATCTTTTGTCTAGGGCGGTTTGATTATGACAAAAAAGTTATCCAAAGTGATTATTTGAAAACTTAAACCTTAAACCTCTAATATAATCATCAAAACTAACTACATTTTAATTTTTGTCTTAGATTCTCACTAAAGTGTTATTACGAACTGAATAATTAGTTTAAATGAGAGTATTTAATATCAATGTGGTTATAATTCTCAACTTTCTTCTTGATTATTTTAGTATTAATTAGTTTAAATTAACAATATATTTTTCAATATAGTAAATAGTTTAAATGTGAGTCAAACTCATTCACTATTTTAATATAACAAAACAAAATATTTGTAATTAAGTGCATTAAATGTACACAAAATTCACTATTTTAATATAACAAAACAAAAAATTTGTAATTAAGTACATTAAATGTGGTCATGTACACAAAATTATATATGTATTATAGATTGTGTTCTTTATCAATTAATGGTCACATTATATTGACTTTATTCATGATGAAAAATGCGGGTGAAAGTACTCTTCAAGATCAACCGTACTCAAAGGTGAAATATACACATATATATTGTCATAATTTCAAGTGCATATTTTTGTAAAAAAAACTCTTTTTTTTAAAGTATATTTATATATATATGTGTAACTTACCAAATATCAATGGTGAAATCATAATATCCTTTTATATTAAATTTTGTTGTATTGTTTCAATAATATTGTCATTTTTTGTGTCAATGATGAGAGAATTGAAAAATTATTAAATTATTATATATATGTGAAGTATTGAAATGAAAATAATTATGAATGGATATTTTTTTGTAAAATCATAAAAGCAATACTTTTCATTGATGTGCAAGAATCTCGCTTTATATTTTTTAATTTACTTCATGTGGTGTTTTTTATGGGTGAAATTAAATAGATTTTTTTATGAACAAAGGCTATCACCTCCATTTGTAATATTAACTGAAAGAACTCACTATAATAATAAAGGAGGCCTCTAAAATATAATATTATTTTATATAAAATTTAATTGTAATTTGTCAATTTATATTAGTATTATTTGTCATTTTTTTTGTGTTGGGTGATGACCTACATTATGTATTAATAAACCTAACTCATATAAGATTAATGGTGATCATCATCATGGTTGGACATAAGAATGATTTTTTAAGGTAAAATACAAATATGCATTTGTCAAGAGTTGGAGGAGAAAAAAGGATTAACCATTATATAGAAGTAGACTTGTCAATCGAGTCGGGTCGGGCGGGGTCGGGTTCGGGTTCGGTTTAAATCGGGTTCGATTTCGTTATGGGTCACGAGTTAATCGGGTCGGGTTGTAACAGGTTTTCGGTCGGGTCGGGTTGACTAGCGGGTCTAAAATATCCTTTTTTTATTATTAAAATCAATTTTAAATTAAATAATAATATTTAATTATAATATATTATTTTCATTTAATTTAATAATAAAATATATTATAATTTTTAAAATAAATTTTAAAAATTCTATAAATATAATAAATCGCTCAACCCAACAGGTTTCAGGTTCAAATTTTTGGGTCTTGACCCTAAAATTATCGATGGTTCGGGTCGGGTTAGCGGATTAGGTCAGCTTTTGACAGCTCTATATATAAGAGATTAAATAAGCAAAATCTATTCATATGCTCATGAATGTAGAATTTTATTTTTAACATAAATCAAGCTTTTCATTAAAATGTATAAAAATACAATATTATATTTTAAAAATACAATAATTTATAATTTACGAATATAAAGCACCACAATAGTCAATCCAAGTATTAAGTACGACACATAAAATATTTTTTAAAGTGAAATTATATTTAAATATTTTTTATCAAAATAAATAAAAGGGGAAATTACATTTAACCACCTTTTATTTTACACTTCTTGCAATTAACCACCCTTTATATTTTTTTCTACACTTAACCACCCCTTATTTGTAATTATGTGCATTTAACCATCCATTTTAACAAAAACGTCATTTTCTCCGTTAACAAAAGTAAATTACGTTTTTTTCTTTCTTTTTAAATTTTATTTACAATAAATAAATAATGGAAAAACCATAATTGACACTTTGAAGTTCCAATACACCGATTTTTGCAACCTTGACCTAATTTCTTCCATAATTATTCTTTCCCTCCATCAAATGGCAAAGAAGCACCACGACTTCACCGATACAAAGACCATGTATTTTGGATATGATTCTAACGAATTTGAGTGTCCCTTGGAGTCGATCATGTCTAAGCTGATGGACGACGACTCGAGACTCAAAAGGTTGAGATGTAGGCCGAAGTCCAATGATAATGACATTCCAAGCTCAATTTATTCCTAAATTCTTTTATTTATTTTAGATAAAATTAAAAAAGAAGGGGAAAACGTAATTTACTTTACTTAACGAAGAAAATAACATTTTTATCAAAATGGGTGGTTAAATGCACATATTTACAAATAAGGGGTGGTTAAGTGTAGAAAAAAATGTAAAGGATGGTTAATTACAACAAGTGTAAAATAAAGGGTGGCTAAATGCAATTTTTTCTAAATAAAAATAATGATCCGTGTGTAACACGGGCATCACCACCCAGTTGAAGAATAATCTTGTATGTTAATCCATGTGCATATTTTTTTTTTGATTCGGTAAGATTTAGAAGCACCCATGAATAAGTGAGAACTGTTTGAAAAATTAATATTGTGGCTTCGTCGCCAGTGGGTGTCGAAAGGACGACTTCGGAGTCCTCCCCCAAAGACCAAATGTTAGACTGGGCTCCTCACCCTTAATCCATGTGCATATGTTTCCTCATCAAATTCGCCCATCCATTTATTAATTCTAGTACAAGACCTTAAAGTACACATGTTGCACTAATTAATTCTGCTAGATAAACGTATAATACTCTTCTAACTCATATCACATTTGGTATTTATAATAATTAATTTAATGGTTTAAAACCTAATCTAAAATAAAAAATGAATAAATTATATACTTTCGTATTGACAAATTACGGTTTTTAATTTTTTATCAACAAAAGCATGATATTACGTACCACATGTATACGAAGTTGAATGCACATCTTTTTCAACTAGAGATTATAACATTTTTTTAACAATTATGTATTCGTAAGAGTATCAACAATAGAATGTCCAAGATGCCCAATTAATTAGTTTGCACCGGAAGATCCGATAACGTATCTTCCCAACTATAAGAAAATATATATTATATACTCTATCCGTTCTATTCGTTCTATTCTATTTAACGATTTAGAAAAATTCATATGTATTAAAAAATTCTTTAAAAATATAAAAAATATCATTGAAAATTTAAAATAATTTTCTAAATATAATAAAAATTAATTACTAGCCCATCCTTAAAATCAATACAAACAGTTTCCAATACATTAATTAAATAAAGACTCCTAAATGAAAATTTTTAATAAATAAAATTTTAACTCTAAGAACATCCGCAACCATGTACTCCTAGAGTGTCATGCGCTCCTACTTTTTTCATTTCTCCCTCTCTGCCACATCAGTTATGCACCACATTATAATTTATTTCTATATCCATGCACCATATGAACCCCTATTTTTCCCATTTTCAATAATTTTCTCTCCCCCCATATACAATTACAAATATACCTCATATATACCCCTCATTATAAATAATTTTGTTCATAATTTGACTATAATGGTGTAATAAATAAAAATTATATCGCAAATTTTTAAAAAAAATCATAATTTACTGTTTAAGTCATGGGTAATCAAATATATATAAAATTGTTTAAAAAGATAATTAAACAACTCAAAAAATACCGTAAACAACCCAAAAAAATACTATTAAAATTAATGTAGTCAAATATATACAATATCGGTGTCTATATTAAGATAAAAAATTATAAGTTATGATAATTTTTGTACGTTTAAATTTCCCAAACTAGCCATTTAAACAAATGAACTTTCAAAATAATACCCCAAGCAAATAGCAAATAGTAAAACGCATAGTTTTATCAATTCATGCGCAGTACGTGCCTATGCACCCCAAATTCAATTCCACTTTTCCGGTTCATGAGATGTTCCTCTGTTGTTTTGGAACATGCAAACTTTCAACTTGTTATAATTTCTCCGATGGCATGAATCGGTGCTTTGCACCGATGTGAATGCTCTAAAGTGTCAAATATAATAGAACGAAGAGAGTATTATATTTCATCCGTTCTATAATGTTCGTTCTAAAGGACGATATTCATACAAATTTAAAAAAAATGGAGGAAAAAGTAATTAACCAATAGGAAAGGGGGAGAGATTGTGATGTTGATCGATAAAGATGAAAAGAAAAAAAGAGAAAAGAAATAACTAAAAATGATATTGGGGTAAATTTTTTATTAAATGATATAGGTAAAGATAATATTAAATGGTGGTAATGTTATAAACAAATTATAAATACAAAAGGACATAAAAAAATAATACGGAGTACTACAAATATTTTGAGATAACTGGAAAAAAAAAGTGACAAATGAAACGGAGGGAGTAATTAACAAACTAGTAGTGTTTATTAACAAACTAAATTCATTTCCCACGAGGATGAGAAGTACTCCATCAGATTGAATTAAATTAGTACTAGTAGTGTTTATTAAAATGAAAGTGAGTACAGGTAGAGAGCGACTAGGGTGCTCCGGCCTCGATGTGGGCACGCCCAATAAATGCAAACCCAACCAACACAGCCCCAACCTTGCATGAGATCGACAGAGACTCCCTCCCTCATGCATTCAATGCATTAATACTCAACCACCACCCACCTCAACCGGTCAAATTCATGCTTATCCTTCCCCTTCACACTTGCCCCATTCCCCCTCCATCCTCTTACCACTTTGTTATTATACTCCCCCATTCCTCCTCGCTCTCTCTCTCTGGCTCTCTTAATTAGTTGATCCGTGAACTGAGCTAGCTAGCTATTACCTCTGTTGACCATCAATCAGCCGCAAAATGGTGGATCGAGCCCACGTGGCAATGGAGTTGGAGGAGAAGGACTCGGCGGCGGGGGTGACGCTGAGCCCGCTGAGCGAGACGCTGTGGAAGGACATCAGGCCGGCGGCGGGGACGGAGCTGGTGGGTGACGTGTCGGCCAGGCTGACGTGGAGGGATCTGACGGTCATGGTTACTCTCAGCAACGGCGAGACGCAGAAGGTTCTAGAAGGCCTGACCGGCTACGCCGAGCCGGGCTCCTTCACGGCTCTCATGGGCCCCTCCGGCTCCGGCAAGTCCACCCTTCTTGACGCCCTTTCCAGCCGCCTCGCCGCCAACGCCTTCCTCTCCGGCTCTATTCTTCTCAACGGCCGCAAAACCAAGCTCTCCTTTGGCACCGCGGTACGCACCCCAATTTAATTTCATCTTCTTTTGTCCGTTTGTGATCCATATTGTATCTTGATCGATGATCTGTTGTTAATTAATTATATACATACATGCTGTAATTAATTAACAAAGTTTGATGATGGAATTGCTAGTTTGGTTCCTGTTTTATGGGAGTATATTTTTAATTAATTAATTGTAACATATTACATGTAATTAATTACCATAATATATTGACCTTTGAATTTACTTTGTTTTATACTTTATGCTCATCATTTTCACTTGTATGTACTTACCTTTCTGATACTACTTTGACCAAAAAAGAATCATGTACAGGCTGTTTTTTTGTAATTGCTTCATCAACACAAGATCTAATTGTCAAACAACCTTACCAGATGGAAAGTGATGATATTTGTTGTTACCTAACCATATATGCATCCTGATTTAATAAGTGCTGGTAGTATATATATTTATAATGTGACATGTGTTATATATGATCGATTTTGTTATGTTGCAGGCGTATGTGACCCAAGACGACAACTTGATTGGGACATTGACGGTTAGAGAGACGATATCATACTCGGCTAGACTGAGGCTGCCTGACAAGATGGGGTGGCAGGAGAAGCGGGCCTTGATAGAGAGCACCATCATGGAGATGGGCCTTCAAGACTGTGCTGACACCGTCATTGGCAACTGGCATCTCCGCGGCATTAGTGGGGGCGAGAAGCGTCGCGTTAGCATTGCTCTCGAGATCCTCATGCGCCCCCGCCTCCTCTTTCTTGATGAGCCTACCAGCGGCCTTGACAGTGCATCTGCTTTCTTTGTAACCCAGACGCTTCGCGGGCTATCAAGAGGAGGAAGAACTGTTATAGCCTCCATTCATCAGCCTAGCAGTGAGGTCTTCGAGCTGTTTGACCGCCTGTACTTGCTCTCTGGAGGCAAAACTGTTTACTTTGGCCAGGCTTCAGAGGCTTATGAGGTCAGAATTTCAATTGATTTCCACTTAATTGTGGCTTTCATATATGGATTGGGTTTATTAAATTCAAATGCTTTGAACTTGCAGTTCTTTGCTCAAACTGGGTTCCCCTGCCCTGCCTTGAGGAACCCTTCTGATCACTTTCTTAGGTGCATCAATTCGGATTTTGACAAAGTTAAGGCCACTCTCAAAGGCTCCATGAAACTCCGGGTATGTATGTAACTCCATTACATCTTAATTATGTAGTTGGATCATCTTCATCCATAGATACATATTTACACTACTAATTAAATTGCAGTTTGAGGCAAGTGATGATCCTCTGGATAAGATCACCACAGCTGAAGCGATTCGAACTCTGGTCAGCTCATATGCTAAATCTCAGTACTCGTATGCAGCAATACAGAGAGTCGAGGAGATCTCCAGAGTTGTAAGTCCTTGCACAATACTCGTCTACTTCTTCAACAAGTGTTTCAAGTTTGTAAGATATATCTAATGCTTTTATATCTATTTACAGAAAGGATCCGTGCTGGATTCTGGAGGAAGCCAAGCGAGCTCCTTCATGCAGACGTTCACCTTGACGAAGAGATCCTTCATTAACATGTCGAGAGACTTTGGATACTACTGGCTGAGGCTCATCATCTACGTCGTCGTCACTATATGTATTGGAACTATTTATCTGAATGTTGGAACAAGCTACAACTCCATCCTGGTGAGAAAAAAATATACAGCATTCTTCCTACAAAATGTTCAATTAACTTCTTTGGTGATTCTTACTAATTAACCAATCTCTTGAAAATGCCAAAACAGGCAAGAGGGTCTTGTGCATCATTCGTCTTTGGATTCGTGACATTCATGTCCATTGGTGGATTTCCTTCCTTTGTCGAAGACATGAAGGTCTTTTCCCTACTACACAATCACACATGCTAGACCATGTCGAATTACATTGGTAGTAGATATGAAATCTAGTTATATGAACATGAACGTTTAGTTGTGTGGAAATGCAGGTCTTCCAGAGGGAGAGGCTGAATGGACATTATGGAGTCATGGCATTTGTAATCAGCAACACGATTTCAGCCATGCCTTTCTTGATCTTGATCACTTTCATCTCAGGCACCATTTGCTACTTCATGGTGGGCCTCCATCCCGGATTTGAGCATTACTTGTTCTTTGTTCTCTGCCTGTATGCAAGCGTCACTGTGGTGGAGAGCTTGATGATGGCCATAGCAAGCGTCGTCCCCAACTTCCTAATGGGAATCATCACTGGAGCAGGCATTCAGGTTCCATCCTTCTTCCTATCACTAGTTTTGTTTCTCAAAAACTAACAATCCATCGATTACTCCTTTATATATTTCTCTGTTTGCTAATGCCCTTTATGGTGCGGTGTTGTATGTCAGGGAATTTTCATGTTGGTATCCGGGTACTTTAGGCTGCCAAAGGACATCCCGAAACCCGTCTGGCGTTACCCTATGTCTTACATAAGTTTCCATTTCTGGGCTCTCCAGGTGATTTTCATATAATTAATTTGGAAATTAATCACGTGAAACATGTACGTGAAACTGACTAAGTGATGATATTTGCTTGTAACTCCTCCCTCATTCAGGGCCAATACCAAAACGACCTCAAAGGATTGATGTTCGACAGCGGGTCCCCGTTCCTGCCCAAGATTCCAGGGGAGTACATACTTGAGAACATCTTCCAAATCGACGTGCACCGCTCCAAATGGATCGATCTCAGCGTCATCTTCTCGATGATCATCGTATACCGCATCATCTTCTTCTTCATGATCAAGATCAACGAGGACGTGACACCTTGGGTGCGTGGCTACATAGCAAGGAGGAGGATGCAAAAGAAGAGTGGAATCCCCAACACGACCGTTGCTCCAGACCGCCTTAGCCAGTCACCGTCGCTTAGAGGATACGTTGCTCATGGTAGGAGGTAATCATTTAGTGTCACAATCGCCACGTCCAAGATAAGTGTTATATATATAGGGGATCATACTAGTAAAGAAAGTGTGTTGAATTACTTGAATGCGTGATGGAAAGACTGATTTGTGCGCACTTGATGATTGATATTATGTTGTATAATTTGATCAGTACGTACTACATACATGTCCATCATCCGTGGGCGGGGAATGATTATTTTGTGGATGATAATTTTATCCATTTAGACCTGTCTACAATATAGCTATATGAACTTTAAACCGAAAAAAAAAAAACAAGGTTTATGAACCTTTTAACATTTGTCTTGATTGCTAGCTAGTTGCTACGATACAAATTAGTTAGCTCCTGGAGCATACACTCATGGGCTTGGCTTCCACCCAAAAAATGGTTCCTTGGGTCATGGAGTGCGTCACCACAGCATCTTTTTCAATCAACTTTTGAGGTGATTTGAAGGTGTTAAAGGTAATAAGCTATTACCTTCACAAGTTTAATGGAGAATTGTAGCAGAAGTAGGAGAGGAGAGGAGAAGGAGAAGGGAGACGAGAGAAGACAATTAGGGAAAGGATATCAGATTAATTAATTTGCAATCTAACAAGAGAGTATTTATATCTAGTCCTAACGGTTCAAAAAAGGCGTCCCGGAAAAGAACTGTAAAGAAAACCCGAGAAGAGCATAACTGCTAGTTTATAAAAATTACAAAAACTCACTAAAAGTAATAATAAATTCTAACATTAAGTTCGAAATCGACTGGGAAGACGTCGTTCTCGCGTCGGACGAGTCCTAGCGATGCTATCCTGAATCTGAGGCGTATCATTCTCCCCTTGATGACAATCGCCTTGTCCTCAAGGCGGAGATCCGGAAACTTCTCCGCAGACCGGCGACAAGCTCCCATGTAGCGTCGTCAGGCGAGCCATCGCGCCATTCTACCAACCATTCCTGGCGTGGTTTCCCGTCAACTAAAACATTGCGCTCAGCCAAAGCACAAACCGGTAATGAAAGTGGTCTGTCATGAACAAACTCATCCAGAAAAGACGTGTGAATCGGCTGAGGGGATCCCGGAACAAAAGGTCGAAGCAGTGAGACATGGAATAAGTCATGAATCTTAGCATTAGCTGGTAACTCTAGTCTGTAAGCAACTGGTCCGATTTTCTCTTTGACTTTAAAGGGACCATAAAATCGTTGAGCCAGCTTTGCCGACAGCGGTTTCGCAATCGAATGCTGGCGGTACGGCTGCAGCTTCAACCAAATCGCCCACCTCAAACTGAAGCTCACGGCGGTGTGCATTTGCCTGAGCAGCCATCCTCTGTTGCATTTTGTGAAGATTAGCGCGGAGGAGGTCTAGAAGCTCGTTCCGCTCTTGTACCGTAGCGAGAGCCGCCGAAGGTAGCCCGACTGGATGTGTTGTGTGTGTCAGCGGAGGTGGCTCCCGGCCGTATAGGGCTTGAAAAGGCGACATTTGTAGCCCCTCATGATAAGTACAATTTAGCGCTAATTCGGCCCATGGTAAAAATTCAGCCCATTTTCGCGGACCGCCCTGCGTAAACGCTCGCAAATATTGTTCAAGATGCCGATTCTTAACTTCCGTCTGCCCGTCCGTCTGTGGGTGATAGGCCGAGCTGTGACGCAGTTTAGTACCGCTCAACCTATGAATTTCAGTCCAAAACGAGCTACGAAAAAGCGGATCACGATCAGATAATATGACTGTCGGGATACCATGATGTTTGACAACAATTTCCACAAACACGGCGACCACTTTCGGGGCGTCGTAATGCGCACTTAGAGCCCGAAATGTGCATATTTAGAGAGGTATCCACCACAACCAGAATGGCAGAAAAGCTTTTCGAAGGCGGTAACCCTGTAATGAAATCCATCGAGACCTCGTCCCAAACCTTATGAGGAACCGGCAATGGCTGTAAGAGATCGGCAGGCTTTTTAGTGTTGTACTTAGTAGTCTGACATATCAAACAAGAGTCCACATACCGCTTAACATCATGTCGCATGTCGGGCCAATAAAAGACATTCGTCAATCGACGGAAGGTGCGATCCACACCCGGGTGACCGGCGCTAGGCGAGGCGTGGTATTCAGCTAGCACCTCGGCGCACATCGGTGAATCACGTCCGAGAACAAGGCGATGGCCATAATAAAGAATATCGGAATAGACGCGAAAGGGTACGACCAATGTACCCGCTGCCGCGACTTCATGCTGTGCGATTAAATCCGGCTGAGTTTCATTTTCCTGGCGTACCTGCTGTAACAAGTCAGGCAATGGAGCTGAAATAGATAAAAATTGGCTCTGCACTGCTTCGTTCTCGATCATACAGCGTGACAAAGCGTCGACAACTCTATTACTAGCACCTGTCTTATATTCGATCCGGAATTTATAACCCATCAATTTCCGGATGAAAAACTGTTGATCGGGTGTTTGAATAACCTGAGAAAGCAACTCCTTCAGACTCTTCTGATCAGTGTGAATCAGGAATTCCCTCCCAAGTAAATACTGACGCCATTTCTGCACAGCCACCACGCTGGCGTATAGTTCTCTATGATAAGCTGACGAGCCCCGACGTCTACTACCTAGAGTTTTACTGAAAAAAGAAATCGGACGCTCATCCTGTAGTAGAACCGCGCCTACACCAACATCAGAAGCATCGGTTTCAAGAACAAAGGTTTTATCGAAATTTGGAAGCTGTAATACCGGCAGACTCATCATATTTGTTTTCAAGTGCTGAAAAGCAGTAGTAGGAGCCTCTGACCACTGAAACTTGTCTTTCTGTAATAATGTTGTTAGAGGGGCGGCCAACTGAGCATAGTTATGAATAAATTTGCGGTAATACCCGGTGAGACCCAAAAACGTCTTAGCTGACGGACAGACTTCGGTATCAACCAATCTGACATAGCTGCGAGCTTGGCCGGATCGGCTAACAACTGGCCAGAAGAGACGATATGGCCTAAATACTCAACTGTAGTCATGGCAAATGCGCACTTGGAGCTCTTGACAAAGAATTTATTGGCGTGCAGGATTTGTAGAGTGATGTCGATATGTCGGACATGAAGCTCCAAGGACGAACTATAGATCAGAATGTCGTCAAAGAAGACGATAATAAATTCCCGCAGAAACTCAGAAAAAATTTGATTCATCGCTGCTTGGAAAGTTGAAGGCGCATTCGTTAGGCCGAATGACATGAAAAGGAATTTAAAGTGACCATCGTACGTCCAGAACGTTGTTTTATGCACATCCGACTCATGCATTCGGATTTGATGATATCCTGAACGCAAATCCAGCTTAGTAAAGAAGACGACTTTACCCAATTCATCAAACAATTCATCAGCAGTGGGTATAAGGAACTTATCTTTAACAGTAGCGGAATTCAGAGCTCTGTAGTCGATGCAGAAACGATAACTCCCGTCTTTCTTTTTGATAAGTAAAGCTGGTGAAGAGAATGGACTTGTGCTATGCCGGATAATGCCCTGTGATAGCATTTCTTGTACTTGTCGCTCAATTTCCGTCTTTTGAAAGTACGGATAGCGGTATGGCCTGACATTAACTGGTTTCGCCTCCTGTTGCAAGTATATTCGGTGGTCCCAAGCGCGGCGTGGTG
The DNA here is from genome assembly GCA_964016875.1 of Fallopia convolvulus. Lineage (NCBI taxonomy): Eukaryota > Viridiplantae > Streptophyta > Magnoliopsida > Caryophyllales > Polygonaceae > Fallopia > Fallopia convolvulus. The sequence goes on along the minus strand of OZ024735.1, from coordinate 16,080,929 downwards.
GCAGGCCGGTGGGCACCTGAAACACGCTAGAATGCCGCTGAAGCACCTGTAATATAGGCGGCGGTAAATCCTCCGGAAAGGCGTCGGTAGGCTGCGGCCCATCCGTTGAATCAACATCAGGTGTAAGAGGTACAACTTCAAAGGTCTCAGCATCCTCATCAGCAACATAAAGAGATTGCAGTGTATTTAGAGAAATCAAACGAGGGCCCTGACGGTCGCCCTGTAAAAGCACCTGCTGATTAGGGATTTATTACCTTTAACAAGTTCAATGGAGAATTGTAGCAGAAGTAGGAGAGGAGGAGAGGAGAAGGAGAAGGGAGACGAGAGAAGAGAATTAGGGTAAAGATATCAGATTAATTAATTTGCAATCTAACAAGAGAGTATTTATATCTAGCCCTAACGGTTCAAAAAAGGCGTCCCGGTAAAGAACCGTAAAGAAAAACCGAGAAGAGCATAAATGCTAGTTTATAAAAATTACAAAGACTCACTAAAAGTAATAATAAATTCTAACATTAAGTTCGAAATCGAATGGGAAGACGTCGTTCTCGCGTCGGACGAGTCCTAGTGATGCTATCCTGAATCTGAGGCGTATCAGAAGGATTCTTCAAAGGTAGGAGAGGGATCCGTGAAGGGGATCTTATTGCTCCATACTTATTTGTCATGGTTATAAAATACTTCACGCGACTTGCAAAACTCATTTCATAATGGAAGCTTTAATTACCACCCAAAATGTGTGAGGACAAAGATGACATATTTGTGTTAGATTTTATGATTTCTATTATGTGCGCTTACATATTTAATAGACCAATTATATTATATGGTTAATTATTAGTGGGTTTATTTTAAGTGATTCAATTATGTGAAAAGCCATCGGACTTCTAATAAATGGTATGAGCCCAATGGGTGGATACCAAATTTGGCCCAATAGGCTTAATGAGATTCTCTTGGGTTAAATAAATAGAGCTTTTAGGTTATGGTCCCCAATACTCTAAATTATTCAGGCTTTCTACGATACTCTTCCTATCAGAGTGGAAGCACAAACCCTAGATTTGGCTGAAGAAGATCACATACCTACGATTCTTGTTTATAGTTCCGCATAAGGTTTGATTGCCATCATGATTGAAGGTATGTTAATCTGGTATTTTTTAATAACTTAGTACAATGGATCTTGGCGTTTTAGGTCTAAAGGGAATTAATTTTCCAACAATTTGTTGTTCACAAATGATGTTATTCTTTTTTCAAAAGGAAATTGCAGCCGAAGACACTAAATGGATCCAAACACAACACCAGTGATGTGACCCTAGAATGGCAAGGGGTGGATCTAGGCTCGAAATTCCCGGATCTTCTCCGACACAAGTAACCGGATAAATACGAGACCACAAAGTGAACTCGCGGGCCTCTAATGCTCGTCGGAACGAGGGTGGGGCGAGGTAGTAACAAGGATAGAACGGAACCAGGGTGACGTCGGGCCAAGGGATAGGAGGAAACTTGACTCTACTATAAGCTTGGCTATTTCATTATGACGTGAATATTACAAGGGGTGTGACGCCTTTATATAGAGGAGGCCACACGAAACCCTAGAAGCTAGTTGGGAGTGGACTAGGGTTAGCAACATGCTAGGCGCCTAGCATGTCACACAATTACTACGGGCGTGTGCAGCCGGGATATTAACCATTAATGATATCAAATACATCGGGCGTGAATGGTCCGGTGTATTTGGACACACATAGGTTGAGATTTATAGGTTTTTGTTTAACCTAGAACACAATTTTTTTTGCTTGTACCTAATCCGGCCGAACAATAAGCAAGCACTTCTACGGGTGCCTCTTACCCACCACCGCCGTCCTCCTCTGGCCTCACACCCACCACCATCGCCGCACATCGCCTCTTGTCTCTCGTCTCTCATCTCTGATCTCTCGTACCGCGTCTCCTATCTCTCGACAAAAAAATTCGAGAAAATCTGGATCTCTATATGTCGAAGAGGTCTTCTAACTGCCCATCATGTTGATAAAGCCTCTCGAAAAGTGTCGTCGAGCACCGTCACCACCTTTGGTCAGCCGCCTCCACAAGCTTCCCTTTGTTGCTGAAATTCGTAAGTTATTTCTTCCCTAAATTTTTTGAAGAAGTTTATTATTTTTTGAAGAGGTTTAGATTTAGGGTTTGTAGATTTGAAGTTCCTAGCCACAAATCTGAATTTTATCCCAAAAACTCAATTGTTGGTCCTTTTTGAATTCCGTTTTTATTTGTTTCTTCTGTATTTCTAGCACAAGTTGATGTTTTCTGAATTTTGCATCCGAAATCCTGGATTCAGTTTGTATGAGATTAGACACCGGCAATCGAGCTTATAATAAAGTTCAAATTTTCGTTTGACATTTGGGTCCTGGTTTGTTTATGTGTTCTGAGATTGATGGAATTGTGTTAACAATTGATCATCACTTACAAAAGTTCAAAGCATGGATGGTCCTTGATCTTATGTTTCATGCCATGGGTCCTTAAATTTATTCTAAATTTCTTTGTTGTTTCTAAAGGTAGTATAGTTTCTCAATCGTACATCAATTTCAAGTTGCTTGAATTAGATATTGCTCTACTTTTTGTCCAATTTGGATGGTTTACCGTAAATAACTAAATATGGTGACTAATTGTGATTGGCCTTATCAATAAGCATGTGAGTTTCTCCTAGGGCTTAATTTTGTAGTTAGCCCCTAAATAGAAATAAATATAAAGAAAATCTTAAATGGCTTTGTGTAACTAGGTGTGTATATGTATTCGTATGATTTTATGTATTTGGTGTTGAGTTTTTTATAGTCATGTATTTTATTGGAAAACTAAACAAGGTATGAAACTGTGTGTGTACGTAATGTCAATTTGGAATTAAAGAAAGCGGCTACTCTCCCGGCTAAGGTTAGTTTATGGCAATTTGTTCCTTTACTTGTTACTTGGTCTGGATATATTCCTTTTTGCTTGTTACGTGCGTTTGGTAATGAATCATTCTTGTTTTCATTCATATCCTTCTGATTTTGTTTCTTGCTCAGTTTGTTTCAATTTCTTGCTGAGTTTGTACTCTATATATTAATATCTTGCTGAATTTTAACTATGTATATTAATTTCTTGTTGAGTTTGTTTCAATTTCTGTTTCGTTTTTAATCCTTTTGAGTTTGTAAATTGTATATTAATCTCTGGCTGAGTTTGTTTCAATCCTTCTGAGTTTGTAAACTATATATTAATTTCTTGCTGAATTTGTTTCAATTTATAGTTCGTTTCAATCCTTCTCCAGTTAACACTACTTGATTATTAATTGCATGAACATTATTTTAATTGCTGCTAGAGAAGTCAGAAGTCTGATCATCTTTTGCACTCGCAATCCAATGCAACATTAATAATGGTTTAATATTTCTAATTTTCAATGGATACATTTTGATTTTTTTTATCGTAAAATGGAAAAAAAAATAGTGAAACATGAATATTTAGTTTCTCGTTTTTGTTAGTTTGCTATTGTTGTTAATTAGTTTAGTTTCTTTCTTGTTTGTTTCTTGTTGTTGTTAGTTTCAATGTGTGGTGGTCATTTTCTTTGTTTTATTATTATGGATTGCACAGTCTTATGCACTTCTTTGATGACAAAAAAATGATGCAGATGGCTCGTACTAGAAAGCGCAAGCTCTTGCCTCAAGCGTCCGAAATTGCTCAGCCGTCTCAAATGTCTCAGCCATCTGAAACAACTCAGCCCTCTACCTCTATTAGGAGGAGAGGGGCTTCATTGCGAAAGAATTATACAAAGAAGTTGGGAGAAGGAAACAGAGTGGAAGTAACTTTGAAAAAGCCTTGAAGACTACCTCTATGGCAAGGTGTAAAGGTTAACTCGAGTTATATATTTATGCTTTACTTTTAATTTTATGTGAAAGCAACACGACTTATTCTATATCCTTGTATCTTTGCTTTATGAATTGCAGTGTCCACATCAACTAATATTATTGTTTTTATTAAATTATATTTATATATGTAACTTTATTCATAATTGCAGTGGTACGATAATAAGGATACTTTCTCAGATGACAATATAGATGAAAGTAGAAAAGAGTTGATGGAGCATTTGATTGCTCTCATTATTTAGGTGAGTATTAATTAGCTTCTTTTTGTTATTTTGTATGATCCAATTTGAACTCTTAAGCCTCATGTTTCTTTTTATTAAGGAATGATAAACTATTTAATTTTCTTCATTTTGTTAACTATTACTTGTATTTTTCTTCTTGCAGAACACGGTACAGAAATATGTTGTTAGAAGACATTAATGACTGACTTTTATTATTATTGCCGGAGTTTATTTTTGGTTGTTTTGTAGTTGATGGATATAATTTCTCATAGTGATAATATTGATGGACATATTTGTTGCTTCAAATTGCTATATATTAACATTATTTCTACTATTAATGAATTGTGTTTTGATATTATCTAATAGTAATAATTTATTGATATCTAACATTATTTATACGATTAATTAGTTTTGATTTATACCATTAATTAACAGCTAGAATTGAGCTTATAAATATGGTTTCTTTGTGCTAATACACCTAGAGCAATTAACTCGGGCATTAACATGAGTTATATTGTGTTTTGTAAGCCTAACACTCCAAAAGCGATTAAACCAGACATTAATTATCCGGTGTATATATCTAGTCAATTATACCCCGGGTTCAAACACTCGGTGTATATACCATAACCATTATACCCCGAACTTCCATACCCGGTGCATATACCCTAAAAATTATACACCGGACAACAACAACCAGTGTATTTTTGTTACTAAATACCCCGGATAAAAAATACTCATATATACCCCGGATAAAGATTATCCGGTGTATTAAATATTGCTAATACACCTGATAAGTAGAGTGGAGGATAAATTCAAAGAGATTATATAACTCGGATTGGATCAGGTGTATTAGGATACTAATCAAATACCCCAACAACCTTTACCCCGGGCGAGATCCGGTGTATTTGGAGCGAAACGCCCGGGGTATTTGGGTCATTTTGTAGTAGTGGGCCCAACATCCAAGCCCAAAATACTACTAATAGTAACTACTATAAAAGGAAAGGTGCAACAAACCCTAATGGGCCTTATTCTACCATAATGGGCCGGCCTCTTAAGCATAAGAGAGCACACGCCTAAAATAGTAAAGACGGAAAGTAAATGACGGAAATATAAATAATAATAAATAATACATAAATAGACTATGTCCTAAGCCAAGGGGGTCTCCAAGGTCTAGGACGTCTCGGGTCCGTAGGAGCTGGGTCCGAGCTAGGGCAGAGTCGCATCATTCTCCCCCGCTTAGTTTCGAAGCGTCCTCGCTTCGACGTGGGTCGGACAATGCATGGCTCGACCCATCGCTTTGTTTTTTTGTTTGTTTTTTTACAATATTACGAGATCTTCCACAATCCGAAAGATCCCGTTAATAACGGAAATAATAAAACTAACCTAGAAACAAAATATCAAGGAGATCTTTTATAAGATAAGATCTCTTACAAAATCATAACAATTAAATACAAAAATAAAAATAAAATAAAAATAAACAAGATATGCACCGAAATAACCCAAGGCTCGGAAATATTTCGCGAAATCTAGGGTTTCCGGATTCGGCGCGGGCTGGCACGAGGTGCAACAGCCTTGGAAGACGAAGACTCGCGCGGCTGGACTCCTCGACACGGGGATGGCGCGCTGTTGGCACGTAGTCGCTGCAGATTTGGCGCGTTGTAGACCCGACTGGGTCTAATTGATGCGATACACCCGACTGGTTCTATGGACCGAAGCGGCGTTGCTGGCGCGCGGGTGGACTTACGCGACTCGATCTTCGGCACGATACTCCGCTGCTGCTCGGCACACTGAAGGCTGTCGTGGCCTGCGCCGTAGACCCGGCTGGTTCTATGGACTGCGTCGCAGACCCGTCCGGTTCTATGGTTGGGCGGATTTTTTTTTGTGGTCGAAATCTGGGTAGAAGTTGACGAAAAGATATGCTCGACTGATTCAAGGACAAGAAATCGGCTAACAAGGCAACTATGAACATGCAACTAGCAAGCAAAGATGCAATTTCACCAAAATCAATTGAAAGAGTCGAGTAGGGTTAGGATATTTTTTTTTAGAGACGGAGAAAGTATGCTCGACAATCAGGGCAAGAAATCGGCAAACAAATCAACTAAGAGCATGCAACTAGCAAGACAAAGATGCAATTTTACCAAAATCAATTGAAAGAGTCAAGTAGGTCTAGCCGTCTAGGATGTGTTTTTTTAGAGAGGGAGAAGGGACCGTTCGAACCGTCTGACGCTCTGATACCAATTGATGTGACCCTAGAATGGCAAGGGGCGGATCTAGGCTTGAAATGTCCGGATCTTCTCCGACACAAGTAACCGGATAAATACGAGACCACAAAGTGAACTCGAGGGCCTCTAATGCTCGTCGGAACGAGGGTGGGGCGAGGTAGTAACAAGGATAGAACAGAACAGGGGTGACCTCGGGCCAAGGGATAGGAGGAAACTCGACTCTACTATAAGCTTGGCTATTTCATTATGACGTGAATATTACAAGGGGGCGTGGCTCCTTTATATAGAGGAGGCCACACGAAACCTTAGAAGCTAGTTGGGAGTGGACTAGGGTTAGCAACATGCTAGGCCCAACATCCAAGCCCAAAATACTACTAATAGTAACTACTATAAAAGAAAAGTTGTAACAAACCCTAATGGGCCTTATTCTACCATAATGGACCGACCTCTTAAACATAAGAGAGTACACACCTAAAATAGTAAAGACGGAAAGTAAATGACGGAATAAATCCACAATAAAAAAACAAAGTCTTCCCTAGCTGTTATAATATTTAACTGATTTCTCAAATTTGTAATGGAATTAAAAGGGGCCAGGGCAGTGAGACCGTTGGACAGGACAAGATGACCATCAGGACACATGCTCGGATGCAAATATAAAAGAAGGTCAAAAAGCCTGATCATACATTCCTCATGTGTACATTACTGTGCACAGTCGTTTTTTAAATTCGTTGCACAAACACAAAAAATATAGAAAAAGAAAAGTTGCAGTGAAAACTTAATTTGCATGTCACTTGATTATGATAGTTCTGCTATATAACACCGAAAGCTTGAATTGTGTAGAATGGGCTAAATATGATATTACATTCACATAGATAATTATTTGTACAACCCTTCCCTTAAGTACGTGTATTGTGGGTATTTAACATGGTTTGATGACCTAAATCCCCCACAAAAAAAAGAGGGATTGTAAAGGTTGTGTTCCATTAGTCTTGTTAAACAAAAATATCAATAAGGAGGGAGATGCCTATTATATGCAAGAGTTGAAAAAAAAAAAAGTGTGTTCAATATATACGCACTGATTTCAAATTCATATACACAAAGGATAGTATATGGAGTCCTAAGTGATACGTAAAATGAATCCAATAAAGTCAATAAATTATATTAGAATAGTATTAGGAACTGTCAGTCTCGAATACTCGAATAACATATTTCTCTATGAGTTTTGATGATAACTGTTAGTGCATAAAAACTCCGCCTTCAATTCGTCTTCAATGCACTAATTAAGAACTCTTCCTCTTCCGCTCTGCCTTCAATCTCTTGACCTAAAAACCTGCAAAACAATGGACATAGGGGGCGGGGAGCCCCTAATCCACCTCTGATGCCTAAGTCAGAAGAGCAATTGTCGATTTGAGCGGCGAGGTACAACAAGAGAGTGGTGAATCCCTGAACAGTCGAGTTAAGCGAATATTAGCCTGTTCAAGTTTTCTGAATATGCCGATGTGCACATGTGTCTCTCCCCACACGGCGAAGAAGTGTATTTATAATGGAAGAGGGAGAGGCAGGGGGCCGAAAATTATATCTGTAAGGCCGAAAAAAATATCCTCCTAGGGCTGGCCAACTGCCTTAAAGCCCAAGTAAGGAATATTCCACCCTTTCTCCAACTTTAATTCTATCTTTAATGAAAGATAAAATCTTCCATTAAGTTGCTTAACCGCCATATTTAATATAATAGAAAAATAAATAAAACTAATAATAAATACGTAATATTTAAAAAATACCTTTATGGCTATAACGAAAATAATAATATGGTAGCTATTTTTTACCCGCTCACAATAACAAATGTCATTAGGAATTAATTAATGTGCATATTTGAGTATTCTAGGGAAGATCATCAAAAGAGTGCTAAGATCATGTGCTTAACTCACATCTGTTCTCTTGATGGCCAACTGTGGAAGGTGATAGAAGTTGGTCCAGAAACCTTTGCTCTTGGAAAAGATGGAAAAACTGAAAAGACCACAACTGATTACGATGATGTTGACTTCAAAAAACTGAAAAAGAACGCTAGAGCAAAGAAGGTCTTACATCACGCTCTCACTGAAGGAGATCTCAAGAAGGTGATAGGTTACATAACGGCTAAAGAAATCTGGGACGCTCTTAAAAGACTTCATCAAAGAAATGATGACGTAAAGAAGGAAAGGATCATTAGTCTCGAAGTAGAGTATGACAACATCTTTCAAGGAAAAGGAGAATCTCTTCGTGACTATCATTCCAGATTTCAGACGATTGTGAATCAACTAGAGTTTCTTGGTGAAGAAATCCCTCAATGGAAACTCACCAAAAAGTTAATCTCCGGATTGAACAAGAGTTGGGACAACATTGCTTCGTTTCTTCTTCATCAAAAGGAAACCAAGTCGCTGACCTTGGAAGACCTTGTTGAACAACTCACTATGTGTGGAGGCATTCAACAAAGAAGGGTTGAAAGACTCGACTCAGAAAAAGTAAAGAACATTGCTCTCAAGGTTGAAAGAGCCTTTGACTTGGCTCAGGGCGACGATGACACTGATGGAGTAGATGAGGATGTTGCTCTCATCTCTAAAGCTATGAAGAGACTGTGGAATCATAACAAAGCTCCCATGAAGGCTCCAGAATCAACCAAAGAAGGGAAGGATATGAAGGATGTCATTTGCTATCAATGTCAGACTAGAGGACACTTTGCCAAACATTGTCCAAAAAGAAAAAGTGCAGAAGCTGGTAAAGGCATGATGGCAACTTGGGACATGTCTGATGATGATGATGAGGTGGCATCGGCAAGAGGAAAATGTTGCATGGCCATTGAAGATAAATCATCCCAAGACGTAAATGACTCTGAACTTTCTTCTCTCTTAGCCAAAAAGTCTAGACAACAATTACTGATGTCGTCGACCCCTGTTTTGAGCCTAAAGAAAAATTGTGTCTTAAAACAGTTACAAATGTCGCCGACCTCTGGCACAAGAGATTTGGTCATGCAAGCTTTCAACTGCTAGACAAACTTCACAGCCAAGAACTGGTTAGAGGATTGCCCAAGATTGATTCAAACAAGCATGAAGTTTGTGAAACTTGTGTGAGAGGTAAGCAATTGAAGTCTTCCATCAAATCCAAGAAGGAGGTAAGTACCACTAGACCCTTAGAGCTTATTCATATTGATTTATTTGGTCCCATGCGAATCCAAAGTCGTGGAGGAAATAGCTATATTTTTGTCATTGTTGATGATTTTTCACAGTATACTTGGACAATTTTTCTGTCTTCTAAAGATCAGGTCTTTGAAGAATTTGAAGCATGGGTGAAGGTTGTTGAGAAAAAGCTTGGAGTTTCTCTTGTATCAGTCAGATCAGATCATGGAACAGAATTCGACAACTCTGAGTTTCTGTCTTTTTGCAAGAAAAATGGCATAAGTCACAACTTCTCAGCGCCAAGAACTCCTCAACAGAATGGCGTAGTTGAGAGGAAAAATCGTGCCTTTGGAGAACATGTCACAGACCATGCTTATCTAAAGTGGTCTTCCAAGGAATTTCTGGGGTGAAGCCATTAATGCATCTTGCTATGTGATGAATCGAGCCATGCTTCGTCCGCTTCTTGGAAAAACTCCGTATGAACTGCTTAAGAGGATTTAAGCCCGGTGTTGCCCACTTGCGTACCTTTGGATGCAAATACTATGTTCACAACAACGGCAATGATAGTTTGGGAAAATTCGATCCAAGGAGTGATGTTGGGACTTTTGTAGGCTACTCCCCTCATAGCAAAGTCTACAAAGTGTTCAATAAAAGGACGAGGAGGATTGAAGAAAGTCTTCATGTGGTGTTTGATGAGAACACTATGGGAGGCTCGACGATTGAAGATCTTGATGATGGTGATCAAGGATACAATCTGGTTCAAGATGACTCACTTCCAGTCTCTACAACTCTAAAAGAATCAACAGTCAGTGACAACGCTGGTGTCACCGACTCAGACAGTACAGGGGGAAGGAGTCAAAATCAAAGTTCAAGTGACAGTGAGTCCGATGATGAGAAAACACCTGATAGGAGCACAAGTTCGGAGAACTCAGAAGAAGATCTAGAGAGAACGCCTCAGACTGAAGTCGGTGACTTGACAGATATACAGGTCAGAAATTATCAATAGAAAAGTGCTCATCCTATCACTAACATCCTCACTGATTTCTCAAAGGGTGTGCAAACCAGATCTTCTTTGAACAATTTCTTTGCTTTTAATGCTTTTATTTAAATGGTGGAGCCCAAAAATGTTGAACAAGCGTTGAAAGATTCAGATTGGGTCAGTGCCATGCAAGAGGAACTTCATCAGTTTGAAAGGAATAAGGTTTGACATTTGGTTCCAAGGCCAAAAGGAAGGTCGGTGATTGGAACTCGATGGGTGTTCAGGAATAAGCTGGATGATGAAGGAAATGTTGTCAGAAACAAAGTAAGGTTGGTGGTTAAGGGCTACAATCAGCAGGAGGGCATTGACTATGATGAAACGTTTGCTCCTGTGGCTCGTCCTGAGGCTATTAGATTGCTCATCGCCTATTCTGCTCATCATGGATTTTAACTTCAACAAATGGATGTCAAGACTGCCTTTTTGAATGGTTATCTAAAGGAGGAAGTGTATGTTGAACAGACTCCGGGTTTTGAAGATGTCGCCCACCCGGATCATGTCTACAAACTAGACAAAGCACTCTATGGATTGAAGCAAGCCCCGCGTGCTTGGTATGATCGTTTGTCTCAGTTCTTGATTCAACATGGCTATGTTCAAGGAGAAGTTGACAAGACTCTGTTCTTGTTGAAAGAAGGAAGTCATACGCTAGTTGTTCAAGTCTATGTCGATGACATCATCTTTGGTTCAACAGATGATAAGCTAGTGAAGAAGTTCGCTGACCTCATGTCTAGTGAATTTGAAATGAGTATGGTTGGCGAGCTTAAGTTCTTTTTAGGACTTCAAGTTGTTCAAAGTGAGGATGGGACACGAGTTCATCAACAAAAGTATCTCAGAGAATGTGTTAAGAAGTTTGGTCTCGAGAATGCTAAACCTTTTGATACTCCCATGTCGCCGACTACCTCACTTGGAAAAGATGACAAGGACCCTGAGGTCAATGCTACTATGTATCGAGTTATGATTGGATCACTGCTCTATCTCATAGCAAGTAGACCTGATATTGTGTTTGGAATTTGTCTTTGTGCTAGATTTCAGGCCGATCCAAGAGAGTCACACTTGAAAGCTGTTAAAAGGATTATTCGGTATCTTAAGGGGACTGACAATCTTTGTTTATGGTATCCAAGGGGATTTGATTTTGAGCTTGTCGGATACACAGATGCTGATTTTGCAGGGAATCGGGTTGATAGAAAAAGCACTTCACGGATGGCTCAATTTCTTGGGCCTTGTCTTGTCTCATGGGGATCTAGAAAGCAAAATTTTGTAGCTCTATCAACAACGGAAGCATAGTACATTGCAGCTGCAGCGTGTTGCTCACAACTCTTATGGATCAAGCAACAAGTCAGTGACTTTATGGTGTAAAGTGTGGGTCAGTGCCTATACTTTGTGATAACACAAGTGCAATCAACATCTCAAAGAATCCGGTGCAACATTCAAAGACAAAGCATATAGAAATAAGGCACCACTTTCTTCGAGATTGTGTTGAAAAAGGCATGGTCAATATGGAATTCTGTAGAACAAGTGATCAAAGAGCAGACATCTTCACAAAAGCCTTGAATCGTGAACCCTTTGAAGAACTCCGCATGGAACTAGGTATGATCTCTCTTCAATGATCTATTTCCCTACATGAACTCCCTCGATGATTGGCTAGAATTGATTGCTTTACATATGTTTTGAAATCATGCTTTTATGGTGTAATTCTTAGACATACTTGATAGACATCATATTTAGGAAACCCCACGCAACTTGACTGTCAATGACTTTCACTACATTCAGTATGTGTGCAACCTTTTTGAGCTCTTTGTTTTAGCCCAAAAGAATCAACTTGATGATCCTAACCCTCTTTACAAGCCCAAATGATAGTTGATTCTAAAGCTTGTTCCTAACCTATCATGTTTGAGAGTCTCTATGAGTCCACTTTTGAAATTCTTTGTTAAACGGAGATTTATCATCATGATCGATAAATCCTCAAAAATAAAGCTTTTGCTTGGTTTTATTTGTCACTCCCTGTGCAACCCCAACACCAAGTAAGTCCTTAAATGAGAAAGTCATGTGTGTACAAAAGTCATGGACATATGAAGATAGCAGTTTTGTGATAAGAGTCGCCGACGTGTTCAAGGTCAGTGACTGTGATTTCTGGCGCGAGAAAAAAATCATGGCTTAACAATATCTTTTGAAATTGGAAAGTTATTTCAAAAAGGAAGGAAAGAGAAGATCTTGTGATTTGACAACTTCCTTAATGATGGAAGTGAACTCCTTTATTATGCCTCAACCGTCAAACTTAAAGGTACGCTTTTCTCAATTCTTCTCTCTCTCTCTCTCTCTCTAAACTTCTACTCTCTCTCGAACCCAAAACCCTCAAACCTTCACTCATCTCCAATGGCGTCTCCTTCCAACTCAAACCTCCCTACTTCTCCCAAAACCAAAACCGAAAGCCCTGAATCGGCAAAGAAGAAGATTCTCGCCCTCTTTGGTGACCATTTTCTTTGATCCCTTTTGTCTGGGGAATCGTCTTCCTCAACCGTTCCTCCAACCTTCATGGAACTTTCATCTCAAAACCTCATTCCTCCACAAAACCAGAATCCAAACCCTTCTCCTCCAAAATCAACTCCCTCATCTCCCATTGCCGCTGAAAACCCCCAAAATCCTCTACCCCCTCAAATTGAAACCGAAACCCTAACCCTGTCACCGGAGTCTGGAAAACCGCGCCAAACGGCCCAACCAATGGTTTTTCCAGAAATCGGTGATTCTTCCTTACCTAAACCCTCTGACCAAGAGATTGTAGAGGAAGAGAGAGTGAAGACTCCAATTATGGAGTCAATGGAATTTGAGGAAACGGAGAAGGTCGTCGGGTCTTTTGCAGAGGATAAAGTAGAAGAGGCTGGTGAAGAGGAGAATCAACAGCTATCTCCTCACGATCAAGAAAAGGATGTCAATGACTCCTCAAAAGTCATTGATATAGATACTGGTGTGGAGAATGTCGACAAGGTGGTTGACAAGGACTTCTCCCAAAAGGAACCAACAGAAATTTCTGAAGAAGGTACACCCTCTGATCCCATCTTAGCTTCTAAGAAATCCAAATATGGTGATTCTATTAAGAGAAATTTAGAAAAAGACCTCTTTGGAGATGACTCTGAGTTACTTAAGGATGATGAGATTGAAATGCCTCCTCCTTTTCGCCCTAAGACTAGATTTGCTAGTGCTAGAGCCTTCGATCCCTTTTGTCTGGGGAATCGTCTTCCTCAACCGTTCCTCCAACCGCCATGGAACTTTCATCTCAAAACCTCATTCCTCCACAAAACCAGAATCCAAACCCTTCTCCTCCAAAATCAACTCCCTCATCTCCCATTGCCGCTGAAAAACCCCAAAATCCTCTACCCCCTCAAATTGAAACCGAAACCCTAACCCTGTCACCGGAGTCTGGAAAACCGCGCCAAACGGCCCAACCAATGGTTTTTCCAGAAATCGGTGATTCTTCCTTACCTAAACCCTCTGACCAAGAGATTGTAGAGGAAGAGAGAGTGAAGACTCCAATTATGGAGTCAATGGAATTTGAGGAAACGGAGAAGGTCGTCGGGTCTTTTGCAGAGGATAAAGTAGAAGAGGCTGGTGAAGAGGAGAATCAACAGCTATCTCCTCACGATCAAGAAAAGGATGTCAATGACTCCTCAAAAGTCATTGATATAGATACTGGTGTGGAGAATGTCGACAAGGTGGTTGACAAGGACTTCTCCCAAAAGGAACCAACAGAAATTTCTGAAGAAGGTACACCCTCTGATCCCATCTTAGCTTCTAAGAAATCCAAATATGGTGATTCTATTAAGAGAAATTTAGAAAAAGACCTCTTTGGAGATGACTCTGAGTTACTTAAGGATGATGAGATTGAAATGCCTCCTCCTTTTCGCCCTAAGACTAGATTTGCTAGTGCTAGAGCCTTCGATCCCTTTTGTCTGGGGAATCGTCTTCCTCAACCGTTCCTCCAACCGCCATGGAACTTTCATCTCAAAACCTCATTCCTCCACAAAACCAGAATCCAAACCCTTCTCCTCCAAAATCAACTCCCTCATCTCCCATTGCCGCTGAAAAACCCCAAAATCCTCTACCCCCTCAAATTGAAACCGAAACCCTAACCCTGTCACCGGAGTCTGGAAAACCGCGCCAAACGGCCCAACCAATGGTTTTCCCAGAAATCGGTGATTCTTCCTTACCTAAACCCTCTGACCAAGAGATTGTAGAGGAAGAGAGAGTGAAGACTCCAATTATGGAGTCAATGGAATTTGAGGAAACGAAGAAGGTCGTCGGGTCTTTTGCAGAGGATAAAGTAGAAGAGGCTGGTGAAGAGGAGAATCAACAACTATCTCCTCACGATCAAGAAAAGGATGTCAATGACTCCTCAAAAGTCATTGATATAGATACTGGTGTGGAGAATGTCGACAAGGTGGTTGACAAGGACTTCTCCCAAAAGGAACCAACAGAAATTTCTGAAGAAGGTACACCCTCTGATCCCATCTTAGCTTCTAAGAAATCCAAATATGGTGATTCTATTAAGAGAAATTTAGAAAAAGACCTCTTTGGAGATGACTCTGAGTTACTTAAGGATGATGAGATTGAAATGCCTCCTCCTTTTCGCCCTAAGACTAGATTTGCTAGTGCTAGAGCCTCGACTGTGGCTCTTAAAGCCAAGAAGGGCAAGGGGTTGGAAACCCCTGAGGCTGCCTCAGAGGGAGGTGACTCTTCTTTCTCTGAGAAAGTCACTAGGAAGAAAAGGGGGAGATCTCCTAAGTCTGATGTTGGGTCTAGCAAAAAGAGTAAGAAAACCAGTGTAAGCATTGATATGTCGTATAGGGATTTCACTAAGGATATGTTGTGGGATGAAGGTTTCATGAAGGAGTTCAAACTTACAAAGGTCATTGACTGGTTGAAAAAGTAGAAATGGGATAAGTTAGTGCAGGGGGAGCATGAATACAATCCTCTGATGGTTAAGATGTTCTATGAAAATCTGGTGATTGATGATACTGGGAATATGACCATAGGGAGGTACACGATAGATAAGAAGACGTACTCCTTCACTAGCAAGGATGTCAGTGACTACAAAGGAGGTTGGGCTGAAGGGGTCGATGACTGTGAGATCATCAAAGCTGTCACTGACAGTGATGATAATTTCACTAGCCCCTATCTGGTCAACAAGATGGAAATAGAGAAGAAGGTGATATTCAATTACCTCATAAGCAACCTGCTACCAAGGGAACTCAAGAGGAATACTACCTCCATTCAAGATCTGCTAGTCATGGACAAGATCATAAGAGGAAAGAAAGTCAACATGCCACGTCTGATGATGCTTCACAAGAAGCACGTGCTTGAAACTGCCAAGCATGCTCTTCCCTACAGAATGTTGATTGCTTTGATGATGTATGAGCATAAGGTCTATGTGGATAGCCGTGCTGATGTCCTCAACACCAGAGTTCTCAACAAAGAAATGATCAGGAAGTTTGGATGGAACTGGGTTGATGGACAGTGGGTGTCGAAGATATCAGAAGTCAGTGACAAGGGACATCAGGAAGAAGGAATGAAGTCTGCTCCAGCGAACGATGAATTGAAGGAAATCAGGGAGCAGAATATGATTCTGAAGGGAATGATGGAGAGGCTACAAAATATGGTCGACAACGCACTTTCAAAGCTTGATGCAATAGAGGAGAGGCTCAATGACTTTGGAGCCTGATGTTAGTGACTGTCGTACTTTCATGATCTTCTCTATCCCTTTCTTCTATCCTTGCCACATTATCCCTCCATTTTAAAAGACTTTTCTTTTTAGTTCAATATGGTTGTAACGTATTTCTGGATTGTGTGTGTTTGCATCGTACTTTTCATTTTGCAGTGGTGGATGACTTTCTATGACTGTTTTGATATTATGCTTTAAGTTTCTATATTTGCCTCTGATTTCTTTTCTTGTTTTAGCAATCTTTTTGATGAAGCCAAAAGGGGGAATAAACTGGGGGAATAGGTTATTAGGGGGATCAAAATACTGAAATCATGTGGTTACTAAGCTTACGGGGAACTTTTTATGGTTGTTGTGCTTTGCTCTTTTTATTATGTTGTTTTTGTATGATGGATAGTTTTTATCAGAACAGGTTGTTTGTCACCATCAAAAAGGGGGAATTTGTTAGAATATGGAAGTTTGAGTTTTGATGGTTCCAGAGTCAGTGGCCCTGAGTTTGCAAGTCGAGTCGACGACTTGGCAAAGTCACTGACATAACTAGCTGGCGAAGCGATCTATTTACGGAAGGAAGGCACAGATCATGTGCGTTTAATTGAAGACAGCTGTGTCGTTCTATTTTAGGAGAAGATCATCAAAAGAGTGCTAAAATCAAGACGAAGATAATTTTGATTCTCCTAGAATATTTTAGTGTGCGTACAATTGTATATTTGGAAAGATTTGTAAAAGATTGAGTGTATATTGTTTTCCTAATCGAATGGAAAATAATATACATGAGATCTCTCTTACCTTAGTTTAAATACTCTAGTGTATAGGCTAATTGGCAACGTGTGTGAGCTTAGTTTTCATATCGTGTGTAAGAAAGGAGTATACTTGTGCGTGAGATTCGTACAAGTGGTGAGTCAAGAGATCTTAGGCATAGCGTGAGATTGAGAGTGTGAATGCAAAGGTAGAGCGTGGTTCAAGGGTGTGAGATTCATTCTTGTACACGAGAGAGCTTTGTAATCACTCAAGAAATCAATAGAGCGAGTCTAAGGACTCTTGAAATCCGACCAAGTGATAAACTTGGAAGGGAGTAGTTTTTCTCTAAGTAAACTAGTTGGTTTACGAAGAGTTTCCACTATACATCGCTTGTCATTGACTGTTGGTAACGTTTATTTTACTGTCTATTTATTCCGCTGCTTTATCACTCAAAGTCGACGACTTCTTAGGGGTCACCGACTCGTCCTAGTACTAACGATCCTATAGAAACGTGTAAAGCTATGAAAACATTCTCCAAGTAACTTGGCCTACATGTCAAATGATGAAAGACAAAAGAGACTTTGTGGAACTAGCTTGGACGGAAAGGTAAAAATGACATAAGTGTCCGAGAGAAAAAGAATCACACAGGAGTACGCCGGTCATTAGGAACCAAGTCTTGCACCCCAAGTGATGAAGGATCTTATCGTTGAAGCGGTGCAAGGCAATCCCCCTCAAGACTTCCAAGGAATCGACATGAAACACCTTGAAATCTGTCTTGTATTGAACTGGCTTGTTCTCCCTGGTACGGACTCTGATTTGAGTGATTCCAACTCGAGTAGTTAGATATGGAAGTCCGGTTTGTGTCCTCAAAATTTTATAGTTGTTGGTTTAGGCATTCGAAAGTTACGAAGACTTTATTGAGGGATATTAAAGAGTTTCACGATGCTATCCGAGATGAGTTTGATGGCCGAATTTGTATCTGATGGAGGCCGGCCTTCAAAGGAGCTTTTGAGGGAGGTTTTGATGGTTGATGGAGGATGGAAATTAGAGAATGGAGGTGTGGTATTGATGGGTTAGGGCTGGATATGGACGAGCCTTCGAAAGGATACGACTCACCTCTCGAAAACACGAACTAGAAGACTCGAACTAGGATGTGACTCACCTAGATCAAATCTCTGGTCTTGGATCGATATGACTCACGATCCAATTGATCTAAACTGAAAAATGAAAGGCAAAAGTAAGGAAATTCGATTCAAATCAAAGGAGACAAGGGTTTGAGTTTTCTTGATCAATCTTGTCTAAAGAGGTTAATGAGGCATCAACAAGGGTATTAGCCTAGGTCACATGGACGCCTCTCACAAGATGCCACAAACTTTGAAAAGTCACAAAAATATCCAAGATAAAATTACATCCACCTAACCATTAATATTTTTTGGGACAATAATTATAATGAACCGTATATTTGTTGTTCGGTTCATCATAATGCTCCTTTTTAAAATGTTTTGTAGACATATAGGATTGATTCTCTCAAGTGGTGGTCCTTATGGATGATGGTGGGAGGGATGGTGGTGGTGCTTGAGACAATTTCCGGCGGGACTTGTTGTTGGGGAGGAAATGGAGGAATGGCTAGTTGGGGCCCAAAAACCGCCGGTTTGGCCACAATGACTAGTTGCCCACAAAAAAACCCGGAGGTTTGGGCGGTTCTGGTTCCAATTTGTGTAAGCTGTTTGAGCAAACCTAAACCTAACCTTTCCGGACCCAAACTGCCAGTTTAGGTTCCGGTTCGGTTTAGGATTTGACCAATTTGAACCGGCCCGGTTTACCGGTTTAAAACCGAACCGGCACATGCCTGCGTAATGGAAAACACGAGAAAACGGTGAAATCCCCCCAAATAAAGCACTCTCTTTTTGGGTTTTAATTCATCCGTGCGCTCGTTCCTGTCTCCGACTTCCGAGTTCGAACCCCGTCTCGGCGTCTCCAGTGCAGAGAAAGAAGTCGGCCGTCGCCGAAGGGCACCTTATTATCTCGCCTGCAACCCTGACCACGCTCCCCGAGAACCCCCGCCGCACCTTCTCCGGCGACCGCAGCTCTGCTTCCTCTCTCTTCAATCCCCACGTAAGACTCACTCTAACTACACTCTTCTGGTTTTTCTGTTTTAATGCCAATTAGGGATTCGATTTCACTCTACTTCTCTCTGTTCATTTTGCAGTCAATTTACCATTCTGCTCTACTCCGAACCTTTCCTCGCCCTACGTTTGTTGGTTCAGTAAGAGGATCAAATTACATGTTTTTATACATCGGTGTAAGAGGAAGGAGTAAAAGAGAGAAAGAGGAAAGGAAAGAAGTGCGTTCGTTGTGCGTACGAGGAGGGGTAAATTGCAATAGACGGTTGGTTGAGGCTGTAAGGCGAGGCATTTGAGACCTACAGAAAAGGTAGGATCTGTGTTGCTGGTTTAGGGAGTAGAAGGAGGGAAGAGCACGGATTGATAAGTTATAAAGTTTGCATACACATAAAACCTCATTGGTGTATTCTGTTTATCCCCAAACAGAAATATTAGTTCCTGCATTTAATGTCCAACTACTACAGTAATCTAGCTACCGTTTTCCACTTTTTGTATACAGCTGAATAGTTCTATGTTTTCTTGTAAGTTTTTTAGTTGCTAATATATGGCTTCTGAATTCTAGCTTGGTGGGCAACTGAATAAGAGGACAACGATGGGTAGTACATTCAATCCTCAGATTTTGGTAGAGAAGTTAATGAAACTCAATGCTTCTCAGGCGAGTATTGAGAGTATCCTTCAAATTACATGAGTAAATGGTCACTTATTTATCTTTCAGATCGTATTATGGTATCTGATAAAATCACCATATTTGTTTAGGTTGATATCAACCTATCATCACTTCTTACGTCCCATATAAGTATACACATGCACATAATTCTGTAAAGATTCTTACATAATGTACTTCAATCTGCAAATACAGTCATGCTTCTCATCTCTTGGTGAAAGTTAATGCTTGTATTGTTGTTCCAGCTTTTTCCATGTATATCTGGATTTGTCGATTTCATTCCTCTATTCATGGGTTGTGAGTTTAGGCCCGTCATTCTTGCATGTATCTGTATGAATGCAGTTGTTGACAATTACTG
Organism: Fallopia convolvulus; assembly: GCA_964016875.1. Classification (NCBI taxonomy): domain Eukaryota; kingdom Viridiplantae; phylum Streptophyta; class Magnoliopsida; order Caryophyllales; family Polygonaceae; genus Fallopia; species Fallopia convolvulus. The sequence continues at coordinate 16,060,842 of OZ024735.1, read as the reverse complement.
TAGGGACAAAAAAAATTACGTAGAGCATTTGTGAGCTGTGAAAGTTAAATAATGTCACTCAGATGTCATAAAATTAACAAGCACCCCTAGCTTGCTTGGATCATTTCGGGGTTGATGGATGTTGCTCAACTCATCAACATAAAGTATGCTAGAGTACTCTTTTATTTTGGTGGACTATATATTAAATGTATATGGCAATCCCAGTTATGTTTGGGCTAGCTTATATACTGAGCAAGAGTAAATCAGTAAGCTTTTAATTAAATTAGGGGCGAATGCAATAATTTTGGGATTTTAAATGTATTCCAGATGATATTTATATGGTAAGATAGTACAATAAATGCTTATATCTGTCAAACTGAAAGCCCACATACACCCTCTCGATTTTATGTTGGGGCAAGTGTGTGTACATCTTGCCACCCCCAGACCCCACCCGAGGCGGGTTAACACTGGGTTGGTGTTCTTGTTGTTGTTGTCAAACTCATCATCATCATTGACCAAGTGGGGCTCCGCTACAGCGGAATCTGGGGGGTCAAGATGGGGGTACCCCTGCCCAAGGGAAAGGGGGTACGCCCGATAGACCCAAGAAAAACTGAAATTCAGCTATGTGACAATAATAGATGAATTTAGATAGAATTTACCAAAATTGATATAGGGACTAAATCCATCTCAAAGGCAGTGTGTTGTCAAACTTAAAGCCTAAATTTTTTTTCTTTTGTTAAAAGATAATCATCTTTTGCTTTTACGCACTGTGCTTACTTCATCTCTTGTCTGTATCATTAAAAAACTTTTAATATATTCTTAGTTTCTTTAAAAGTAAAAGACAAATCCATTTATGTTAGTCTTTATATTCCAAGTTCTAACAGTCTCCATGATCACCACTGCCATGATAATTATTCTGGCATTTGATTTATTCTGGCTGTGTCTTTAATAATATCTTTGTAAATAAGTAGCAGTGTTACTCTATCTCATGTGCTTTGCGGAGCTCCCAATAAGCTGTACTGTGCATTAATGACTAGATTTACATGCCATTTATCTTCTGCTGTGTTATCCTTGACATCTGTAAGCTCTGTCTCATTGGTGTATATTTCATATGAATAAAGCTAAGTATGTTGTTGAGACCTGGAATAAACAATTCCATTGCTCACCACGTGAGCAGAGGTTGGCCTTTTTGTATCTCGCAAATGACATCTTGCAGAACAGTAGACGCAAGGGTGCAGATTTTGTTGCCGAGTTTTGGAAGTTTCTTCCTGGTGCTCTCCATGATGTGATTGAGAATGGGGATGCATCTGGAAGGAATCAGGCACTAAGGCTGGTAAGCATTGCATATTGGATATACTGTGTTCATTCCATTGTATTGAGTTGGCATTTATTGGAGACAAGTTGTTTTATGCCCATTTCTCATGTAGGTTGATTTGCATATATTTTTAGTAGTTATATATTTACTCTGGCTATAAAAAAATGTTATATTAAAACGCCACTATGAGATAAATGGGTACAAGAAATTATTATGGAACGTTGTACTGGTGATCAAAATGGATAGTTTATCATTTTAATGGGTGCACATCAATACCTAAAAAGCATAATATCCCAACTAAGTTGTCAATTGAGACTTGAGAACTCCTTTGTTGTGAAATAACAATTACCAGTGAATGCAACTAGTTTTGACGCAAGGGGACATATTAGGGGAGAAAAGGTAGTCTGGCCTGGCATAGAATTGACCTACGTTAACACTCTTTACTGTTGTGGATTTTTATGTGCAGAAGATTAAATGCCAAAAGCATGCTGAAGATCAGCTTACAACTAATTGGAAATGAAGACACATCAGCACACGGTCACATGTTTTAATGCATAAACTGTACATTGCACACACAATAAAAAGTATTTTTAATGGGCAGAAATACCATCTGCTTTCACAAATTGCAGAACATAGAGGATACAATATAACTTGGTGAAAAAGGAAGATCAAATGATCAATGCAGCAGTGGGAGTTTTATGCAATATTTGCTGCAGTTCTTGATCATGATTTGAGCAAAAGTTTAGAAGGATCTTCATAAATAATTAGAGATTAATTAATTATTGGGTAATTAGGATCAAATTTGACATTAATAGAATGCTGGCATGGAAATAGATCAAAGAGAGAGAAACAAGGATTTCTAGAGAAAATGTTAGCTGTTCTTGGAGGTATTGACATCCACCCAAGTATCTATGGTATATGTTTCCCTCTAAATTGTCTTAGGTTGTGTTTGACAAGATACAGTTCATGTCAAAAGGGTTACATATTAGCACATTATCTCCTTATTGGTTACCTTATCTCTCCTTATTAATTACCTTATCAATGCCGTTTACATTAAAAGCATGCTTACCATACACACCTTAAATACATTGTTTTTATTTTTTAAATATGAATTCTTTCATTTTTATCAAAATAAGGGGGCAAAACAATAGGAATGATTTGATGACTTCTATGTCATTCGAGTAGAGTTGAATAATGGATGCCCCTTTTTTAGTTTGGAAACTTAGTGTGTCTCTACTCACATTTGAAAACACTAAATGCTTTTTATTTGTTGTATGAATGGCAATGCGTATTATATTACTTTTGCTTCTTCTTCAGCTTATGTTTATCTGGTCATTAGAGGTTTATTATAGACTTATAGTAGTGGATGATCTTGTTACAAAATTTTCTTTGCAAAATGCTACTTTAACTGATGACAATTACAACATATACTTGTGATATTGCTATTTGCTCCATTAAGACTTTGTGTTGAGAATGATGTGCAGTTGCGTGTTTTAATTGGGTGCTCATTACTGTTCCACAGATCAATATATGGGATGAGAGGAAAGTTTTTGGTTCTCGAGGACATGTTCTTAAAGATGAACTTTTAGGAAGACGTCAGGAGAGCAATGCTAAAGTTGGGAGACAGTTCAGCTTAAAATTGGTGAGTAATTGCTTTTCATAGCCTGCATTGTCTGTGAAGTGTTATAACTTATAAGGTAGATGGAATCTGCATATTGCTGACATGAGTTCTTTTTTTTTTCCAAATACACAGAACCAATCTGTTGGAAGTTCCTTTGATAAAATAGTTTCAGGTTATGAAGCTATATATGGTGGTAAATTGGATGAGGATGTCATATTGGACCGCTGTAGAAATGCCAGTAGCTTTGTGGAGAAAACAACGAAGGATGTTAGTGGCAATATAACTTCAGGTATATATATTTATACTATTCAGTGATTAAAGCTCACTGGTGATTCTCTATTGCATGTTCTTAAGTTTCTGATTTCTTATTTTCCTACTTTAATGAGGTTTAATTAATAACTGATGTGAAAGAGTCCATATAGTGTCGGTTTCTATTACCTTTTCACATGCATATGTCTTCACCATTTTGTCTTTATATTTGTTCCTCCAACCTAATCCACAGTTCAGGGTAAAGGGGAAGAGATATATCTGTAGGATCCTAAGAATGCTTTAAAAAAATTTGTATATCTTTGCGGAAGATATAATTATGACCATATGCCAAAAAAAAGCCTTTAAATCAGAAGTTAAAAAGCATGCCTGACCTCTACTTTAGAAAACAGAGATGTTCCAAGTTTCTAGTTCACTGTTCATTATTGTATTGAGCTTTATTAGAATATACATACCATTTTTTTTTTTATGAAACTGCTTTGGCAGCTTGAGAATCCTACCGTTTTAATTGTTATGTTTTGACAATTTCCTATTTGCTTTAAGGACAAGTAGATGGAGTCCATGTTGTGGAGCTGCAGCACCAACATTCTGTCCTAAGAGGATGTATTGACCAACTCAAAGCTGTTGAAGCTTCGAGGGCAAGACTTGTATCACACTTACGAGAAGTTCTTCAAGAGGAGGTTGTTTGTCAAGCATGAAAAAAAGTATTGGTGTTTTTACTATTGTCCCTTCAATGCCCTCTAATTTTAATTTTAAATTTTTGTTAGGAATTCAAGCTAGATCAAATGCGAACTCAACTTCAGGTTAGTCATATACTGTACTTTTCATGAGCTTTAGTGTGGTTTGCAATTTGCATCTGCGTCAAACATCCAACCTGTGGAATTCTCTGATGAAGTTCAGTATTAATACTTGTATAACTGATATAATTGAAGAATACTGCATAAAATGGTTGGTATTGACTTCATAAGGGGATCAGATAAGATTTGAGGAGCAATCCTGTACTTGTTATGTATGAAGTAATATAATTTTGAAGTTAAAATTAAGTAATATACTTTTGTTGCATGATATATGACTTATTTAAAGATGACCATGACCTGGTCATGTTGGATTCATTGTGAGGGAATTAGATACGATGTAGAACAGACGAATCATTCATACAGTGATCTAGTTGACTGGTGAAGTCAGTCAGTATGTCACCTATGAAATAGGCGATAAGAACACAAAATTAATAGTTGAAGCTTCAGTTACCTCTTATAAGCTACAAGAAGGAGATTAATGAGATCCTTTTCCTTCCAATTCACTATGCTTGATGGTTTAGAAGTTTGAAGCTAGGTTATTTGTTTTATAAAAGCCGTGATACTTTTTATCCAACCTTTAATTTATCTAGTGCAATCGGCCTCGTTTCACTTGTGGGAAGAAAGAGCTTTTGGGGTGAAAAGTGATTTTTAGTGTCTTGAAAAACGTAAAAAGTAGAGAGAGTTGCACGGATTTCAAGAGTATTAAAAGTAGTTTTTGGATAGAAAGGGCCTTTGTGGAGAAAGTGAAACAAGGCAAGGGGATCCTCGATGCTCCTAGGATATTTCCTTTTGGTTTTGTTGGTCTACTAAAATTCTGATAAACTTGATATGCTGAAATATTTGATGATGGTACTAGTTTCAACTCAGGAATATATAATTAGATAGATTTTCCATGTGTAGCTGATAGATACCACTCAAGGAGGATCTCACTTGAGGAATTGATGAACAGAACTTCTGGTTTTTATTAAAATCTCAAACGTGAATACAATCACCCTAGGAAAAGACTTATATAGCAGCAGCCATAGACCTAAACCCTAAAAGGATTATACGTAATACTAATGCTAAAGAAAAAAGGAAACAAGATAAATAATATAGATATTTCCTAAAATAAAAGATAATAGACTCAATTAGAAAATAATAGACTACTTAATTTTAGCTAGGATCTTATCAGTAGCACTCCCATTTTGATGTCAAGGAAGCTTGCTTTCGTTATGTGATATATATTCGCTCTCTTATGAATGATGAATATAAAAAATATCTACTGCAACATGATCTGATCTTGATCTTTCTTCAATTTTTCTCGTACATAGGCTGCCCAGTCACTGTCAGACCTAGCTTCTAATAAGCTTCAGCAGTCGCCCAATTCAAATAACATCCCATTAGGAGGTGATCAGGCTCCAAAAGAAATTCACTCTCCCAAGGCGTCATCACAGGCTTATGTGCCGGAAAATACAGAACAACCTTCTCCAGTTTTATACACAAGGCAAGCGCCTTTTCCTGATAGATCCGATTCCATGGACAGGAAATCCGCCGCTGCTGCTGTAGCAGCAAAGCTTACAGCGTCAACCTCTTCTGCTCAGATGCTCACGCTCCTGTCTTCTCTTGCACAAGAGGGCGTTATTGGAACCGGAGTCGAAGATGCTTCTGCAGATTTCCCACCCGAAAAGAAACCAAAGCTGGAGAATGATCAGCCTTATGTGCCTTCAAATAACGACTCAAACCAGCACCGGCAACAAGTGAGTGAAAATTTGCAACCACCTCCTCCACAGCTTCCAATTCCTCTGATGCCGCCTTATCCAATGCCTCAGTACATGCTAGCTGCAGGGAGTGCAGGGGCAATGTCAAGCATACCTTATAATTACGGGAATGCCCCTCCACCTCCTATTCCTGGATATCCGCCCCTTGCGCCCCCACCACCGCCAAACCCGTACCAAACCGAAGGTGGGTTTTACGCCCAGCAGGCGCCCTTACCCGCTGTACCTATTTCACGTCAGTAGGCTCAATGTTGCGAGTGTTGGGTTTTGTATCTCGGATTTGTTTTTAGATTCAGCCATCCTTGACTTGTGTATTTCTCATTATAGAGTTAGATGATGCACATAAAATGACCCAGTTTGATTTTTTTTTGGTTGGTGGCGTGAAATAAACTGATCTGTGTAATTTGATTATTTGAATCTGATGTAGTAGATAGATCTATGTCCGACTGCCTAGGAGGTTTATTATTCAACCCGATGTATGATATATTCTTTTTCGTTGGAAAAATCCTGATTTGATTGTACGATTTTAGCAATTTTACGAAGCAATTTTATGATCCAAAAAAATGGCATAATAATCACAATCATAGGTAAAAATCTTAATGAAGGTAGGATTTTAATATGACCAAGATAACATCAGTAGGATCTTGTGTACGTTCCGATTTCGATTCTATGAATTATTTTTAAGATCATATTCAATGTCTACTTTATCTATATGAAATATTATGAAATGATCTATCTATAACTATATATTAAAGTTATACCTTTTCGAGCCACCAGAACGATTCTGGCCCCACCTCATATTTACCAAATTAATTTTTATTCCTAATATTTTAACTTTTTTCCTATTAAATTCTTCTTTAACTATTTAAATCTATCTTTAACATCAAACAAATATCTATTTAGTATAACAATATCTTTTGAAAACTTCTTCATACAAATATTTAAAATTAAAGATAATAAATTTAAAATATTTTTAAATAAGAATAAATATCTTTTATCTTTTAACATGATGTCTTTTCACGAATTTATTTATAGATATATTTTTTCTTTTGTAATAAAAAAATTAATGATAAATACTTATAATGTTTAAAAATAATAAAAATAGGTAATATCTATAACTATATATTAAAAATGTATCTTTTCGAGCCACTAGAACGATTCTAGCCCCACCTCATATTTAAAAAATTAATTTTTATTTCTAATTTTACAACTTCTTTCTATTAAATTCTTTTTAACTATTTAAATTTATCTCTAACATCAAACAAATATCTATTTAGTATAATAATATTCTTTGAAAGCTTCCTTATACAAGTATTTAAAATTAAAGATAAAATACTTAAAATACCTTAAAACAAATATAAATATTTTAGCATATAGCTTTTGACAAATTTATTTATATATTGATTTTATTTTATAAAAGAATTAATGATAAATATTTATAATTTTTAAAATTACTAAAAATAGATAATAAAGTATTTAATAGATATATTGAAATATTTGATAAACACTAAATTTACGTACATGAAAAGTAATAAAATATGAAGAATATAATATTTGATTAAAAAATTATATACATTCTACGAGCAAAAAATTACTTATATTAAATTTTATATTAAATTTTTATTTATTTATTAATATACTATTTATAATGTCTATAAAATATCGAATCGTAATCGTACATGGTACGACGGGTAAAACTAGTATACTTAATATGTAATCTACCCTAATACATTATAAAGCAGAACCCAAGTCTGTTGTAAAATTTGCGCCACATGGCATTTTTGAATAAATTAATATATTTTAATAAATTTTATAACAACTTATAGTATTCTTGCTATATATACCAAATAGATAATATGTTTATATAATTTTTTATGTACATAATTTTCTATCCATGAATTATGTATTAGTTTACTACAATAGATAACATATTTATATAATTTTTATATACATAAATTTTTTATATATTTTTTTATCTTGTAACAAGATTTGTGATCCAAACATATAATTTTTTATCTATATGTTGATAATAACTTTTTTATATTAATTTTATGCTTAATATTTTTTATCTCTTACAAGACTCGAGCTTCAAGTATATAATTTTTTTTTATCTATATGTTGATAAAATATGGGGCACAATCTTAAAGATTTTTTTTTATAAATTACATAATTTTATTACGATATTATATACAAGTGTTTAAAATCTTATATTAATATTATAATTTTGTATAATCCTTAGTAAAATTATCCCGTGAGTATCACGGGGATTCAACTAGTTTGTTCTTTATCTACTACTATATTGATATGTTATCGCTAAAATATTGTAGTAGAAATAATATTTTCATATTTTAACACTACCAATACACTATATTTCTAATATTTTCACTTCAAATATAAGAAATTTAGAATATTTTAGTTTGATTTATACTATATTTAGCTAAATTGTAGATACTTATAATTTTACGATTCGATCCAAAAACACCTTATATTCGTTCCGATCCAAGCAACATTGGTCGAAGACACACTTCCAACTTTACATTAGCTAGCTCTAGCTTTGAGTGAGAGATGCTATTGAGTATTGACAACGTCAAAAATATCCATGCACCATTAGTCATGAATTTTGCCCTCTCTTAAGAGCAAGTCCAACAGCTTCCCCAAATTCTTGGGGATTGGACTTTTGGGGATTTTGGACCAAAAAGTTGCCCCAACAGATGCTCCATTCTATTCTCCATTTTGGAGTAATTCTCCAAAATGAGATGAGCTTTCCCTAAATTTGGGGTGATCCCCAAATCTCCGAATCAATATATTTTCCTTTTTTTTCTTTTATTTACTAATTTAATGGATAAAAAATAATAAAGAGCCAACCAAAAAGTGAGATTATTAAATTAAGATTCTAGAATATTTTTATTCCTTATAAGTCAAATAACAAATAACAAATAACAAATATTTTTATTCCTTAAGATTTTAGAATATTTCCTTATTAATCAAATAACAAATAATTTATGATTTATTAAATTTAGATTCTATAATATTTTTATTCCTTATAAGTCAAATAACAAATAATTTTTCATTTATTAGGTTAAGATTCTAGAACATTTTTATTCCTATTAAGTCAAATAACAAATAAATTATCATTTATTAAATTAAGATTTTAAAATATTTTTATTTCCTTAAAAGTTGAATAACAAATAATTATCATTTATTAGTTTAAGATTCTATAATATTTTATTTTCTTATGTAAGATAATATATAATTAGTTATTGTAATTTATATGGTAAAAATGAAAGTATTAAATACAGTATTCTCCAAAATGGAGAATCTGTTGGAGTTGGACTGAATTTTTTTTTGGAGAATATGGCAGTTGGTTCTCCATTTTGGAGAAAATTATGGAGAAACTGTTAGGCTTGTTCTAACATAGTACTTTATCGCGTCAAACGAAATAACATATTTGTGGATAAAAATGATAGTAAATGATAGGGGCTTGTAGTGTCGATAATGATGGTGGCAATGGCATTAATTGGTGAGAAGAAGTGACCTTCCTTACTCTTTTTTTTTCCCATTAGTATAGAAATTATGATACTTTTAGTTCATATTTAACGCTGATATTGTTTGCACACGGTATTATGGCTGATTGCACCACATAATTTGCAGGCCCGTCTCAAATATTTCAGGGTCTCTAGGGCAAAATAAAATTTAAGGGCCCTTAAACATAATAAATAAATGGATCATTTTTAGTATAATAAATAAATAAGCCTTTTCATAAAATTTAAGGGCCCTTAAACATAATAAATAGGCCCTTAAACATAATTTAAGGGCCCTTTTTTAGCATTAATAGACTTTTTTTTGGTCTTGGGCATTGCCCGTGTGAGTCTAAACGGAAACTTAATGGTACTATCATAAAATTTTAACCGCTTGAATGATTACTCGAAGACCCCTTAATAGACTTTTTTTTACTTTAATGGGCCTATTAATTTTATTAGTGTTAATTTTCTATCTGGGGATCTTTATATTTTGGGGTCCGTGACGACCGCCCCTCCTCGCCTACCCAATTAGCCGGGCCTGACAATCTGTTTCATTGAAGCTTATGAGCTCGTGTATTGTCCATGTTTTCAATAATGGAGATATGAGCGTTTTCCTTCAATACCATATTGCATATTGAGAGATGGTGTAGGAAATTCAAATCAATGTTTTGGAGCCAGTTAGATTGAATGAGATTTTTATTCTTAAGGAAAAAAAATTAATATACGAAACAAACTTGGTAGATTTAAATGTCGAAGTAAATTGACAGTTGGATAAGCCTACAAGAAAACACAAGCACATAAAACTCCAAACAAGTAAAGAAGAAACTTAATAAACGACTGAGAAGTAACGAAGTCTATAGGAAAATTGAGCTAAACAACAATAAAAACACTATCACCACTACGCATGATAAATGATTGAATGAGCTTAATTATCAAATCTTGGTTTTTTTTAATAACAAATGCATTTATTTGTAGTTTCTTGATAATATAAATTTACCCTATATCTATTCTATCATATTATAAAAGCGTGTGAGATGTTTTGCTAAAAACGATATTTTGCTAAAAACTTAAAAAATAGTGCATATCCAAAAAAACCATGCCCCTTTACATAAATTTACGGAAATGCCATTTTTATATCTTTTTCTAAAAATACCATCCCCATTTAAATAAATTTACGGAAATGCCATTCTCAGTAATAATTTTGATATTTTAATGTTCCTTGAAATTCGTATCGTATTGCTTAGCTCTTAAGTAATCTCGGGATATATATTCTTGGAAAAGCGTGATCGACTTAGGTGATATTTGGATGTGAACGGGTAATTTTGACATGTCACGAAAAACGTGTCCAAGTTACTTCGCTCGTAAGCGAGCTCGGATAAGTTTGTTTCTTAGTTGTGAAGAAAGCTCTTATACGTAATAAAACAAGTTTTAAGACATTGGATGGCGTAAAGTCAAGTAAATTAATACCAAAAAAACCATGCCCATTTAAATAAATTTACGAAAATACCATTTCCATATTCCTTTTCCTAAAAAACCATACCCCTTTAAATAAATTTACGAAAATGTCATTTCCATATTTCTACACTAATGAAGTCTCCGTCTTATAATCGCCGCGCAACGCGCGACCTATTTGCTAGTAAATACAAATATACCTTAAATGTGGGTTATAAAGATCATACACATACTTGACCGAAAAAAAAAAATAAAGGTCATACACATCCACGTAAATTATTTATACAAAAGTTAAAAAGTAGAAACAAGCCTGGAAAAGAGGCAAAGGCGTGGAGGTTTTAGGCATTGAATAATAAAGGAGTGAATGTAGTAAATACGGAGGGTGTTACGCAATTGTACGTACGACGTTAGGAGAAAATTAAACTTGTAGCTTTTTTTGACTGGGAGACCATGTAGTGTGTAGTGTAGTGTATGTAGTGGTGTGTGTGCCCCCCATGCTTGTTCCATCCATCCCTTGAAAAGGACAAAAGCCTCTGACCATTGACGACTCTTTGACCTCCCCTTTACTCGACAGTCACACACCCTTTTCCGATCCCCACCACCCCCATCACAAACTCTTATACACCTTTTTTCCCACTCCATTTCGTACGTACTTCCACCTCACCCATCGCTCACCATGTACATCCATCAATTGCATTTTTTTTATGACAAAACTAATTAACCTATATAATAAACATATATATATATATATATGTTTATAGTGAATTGACATGACGACATTGCCCCATTAATTAATTGATAGTGGTAATTAAAAAATGCAGGCAGCATCCTATATGTGCATATAATAACTAAATCAAATGTTATTGTAATTTATCGAAACCATATTTAATTCAATTCAATTAAGTTCAGGGCGCGCATAGATACGGATATATATATGAATCCGGCCAAGACCTCGATCTAGCTATATATAGATCGCCTGCAACTCCTCCCTCCGTTGCTTAATTAAGTAAGACTTATTACTCGTATCCTATCAACCGTTACCTTTCCAGTGTCACAATTTGAATCAAGTAAAAAAGAAAAAGAAAGATGCATTACGAATCATACAGCAGAGCAATGGAGACAGTAAGGACGCTGGCGGGGGAGAGCGCGGTGGTGATATTCAGCGTGAGCAGCTGCTGCATGTGCCACGCCGTCAAGCGCCTCTTCAGCAGCCTCGGCGTCCACCCAACCGTCTACGAGCTCGACCACCACCCCAACGGCCCCCTCCTTCACAACGCTCTTCACCTTCTCCAACACTCTTCTTCGTCCTCCTCTCATTCTATTGATCATCCGGCTTCAGCCGTCCCTCTCGTTTTCATAGGGGGGAAGCTGGTGGGGGCCATGGACGTCGTCATGGCCTCCCATATCAACGGCTCCCTTGTTCCCCTCCTCAAAGAAGCCGGTGCTCTCTGGCTCTGATACCGATCATTGTCGAATGTTTTTCAATCCATCCATCATACCTACGAGGAAGAGGAGTGTAAGTTTCAACATAAGTCATTTCTGTTTTGAGTTTTACTTTGTTATTGGATTGTTTTTTTTTGTTGTCGTTTTGTGATCAGTGTACGCTCTACTTTAGTTGCTAATGGTAAGTGGCACACCGTACTCACTTATTCACTCAGTGTCTGTTAAGCTGTTTTCATTGTAATGGGCTCCCTCCTCTGTACAGAAGAATGTATTTTGTAAGGGATAAAAAATGCAAAATGCTACAGCTTTTTTCATTGCTGTGCGCATTATAAATTGCATGCATTATATATATAGTAGCTGTTGTAGTGTTGTGTCGGGGCTTTCTTTGCTTTTCAGCTTCTCTTTTGGTTCTTGTCATGTTACATTGCGGTTCAATGCACCAGAGTCTGACCTCTCAGGATTCCTAAAGAAACTCTTCTTGTACGTCAATCTGTTTTAAATCAAATCAAGCGAGCGGTTTTATCAAGGCAAAAACACTACTTTTTTCATAATACAATTATACTAATTTTAGTAAAGGGTCCAAAGGAGTGGCAACACCCAAAAAACATTAATTCATGTGGATTAGTACTCGTTAGTCTGTGCATACCCTGTAGTTAATTGGCCCACAAGCTTGTTATGATATAAGCTTGACTGAATATAGTTATATAATTATATATATTGTCATAGTAATAGTTGGTTTATGATCAAGACAATTTAGTTACTAACTTCCATGAAGAAACTTAAAAACGCTCTCAAGACCCTGCCGTCCCCAAACTCAACCCCAAAAAATTAAAAGCCCGAAATCTTCTACAATCTCTGGCCTATTTGCTCGATTGAGTTGTGATTTTGCCTCCTCCTTCAATACGAGCATGGATCTGGAGAAAGGGATCGTTTTACAGGGATGAAAAAATGCTAAAATCTCTTGGCTGAGAAAGCCTTCAATCCTTTCCATGATTAAGAAAAACTCCTTTTCTTGGCTGAGAAAGCCTACACATTCATATGGTTGAGAAAGCCGATTGAAAGTTCGTGACCCATTCTTTTATGAACGAGTTGCTTGGACACATGATTTTTGATCTAAGTTCTGTTAATTTCTGATATGTGTAGTTTGCTGGGTTGGTTTGATTTTCTCTATGCTTTAATGGTTGAGTCAAACAAAAGCCCTATATCAAATTTGTCTTCTCCGGTGTGCCGAGGTTGTCCGTCCTTGTTTCGGGCTACTCGATTCCTTCGGGCCAAGGCCTGTCAAATCGCCCCTCTCTCCTCACCCTCGACCGTCGTCTTCATCTACCAAGTTCTCTGATGCTGGCTTTAGGATGCCCGATCATCCGCGGTCCACTTATTTGTCCAATCTGCTGCCATCGACTTCTTTGACTGGATCACGCCCCCTCCATCGTCGTGTGGTGGCCTACGCCCTGCGGTGATGCTGTGCGCTATGCTTAAAGAACTGAGATAAGAAAAAGAAGACAGGAAAAATAAAAAAGAAAAAAGAAAAATGAATTTGGAAAATAAGGAAAAAAAAAGGAAGAAAAAGGGTTATGCTTGGGCCGCAAGGCTTGGAAAACAAATAATAATATTAATAAGGCCTTCCTTTGCATAGGTAAGGTCGACTTCTTTTCTTGCAGGATAGCTCGAGGCTTATTATGTATTTTTTTTCGGGAGTTAGAGCTGAATTTGGCATCGAACCGAGTTGTATTAGGCCTGGTCGCTTGGTGCTCCGAGACTTCTGAAGATCCTTCATCTAGGTGGAGGGAACGTCAGATGTCCATTTCGCACGACCAAATGGGGCCGACCTTTTGCCTGTGGCGCTTTTTTAGTGCTTTACTCACCCCGATCTCAAATTCTTTTTAGCTCTTACTTTCGGAAATTTGTACTTCTTTTAGCTTTTCCTGCTTGCTTTGAATTTCTTAGTCGTTCTAGGCTGCCGTTTTCTAACGGCCTCTCGGTTTACCAAGTCTGTTTGGTATCTGAATTCTTACCTTATCAAAAAAAAAAGACAATTTAGTTACTATCTGGCGCCAACAGGGAGTCAGTTATGGGCTGTTAAGAAAGTAGTTATGTAGTTATCATTGACGGGACTAAAGTCGTTGTGCCAAGTCAAAGATAAAACCCTAGTTAACAACTTAGTATAGTTGATAAGTCGGGGTCGAACCAAGGGAATTCGTGCTCCTAAATTAATACTTTTACCAACCGAAAGTAATAAAAGTATGAGATTTGTGAATTAAGCTATAAAGCTAAGCAAACAAAAACAAATATAAAAGCAAGTTGAATTTCTTAATCAGATTATTAAAGCGAATTCATCCATACAGATCCACTTTGATAAGGTTGTTTGATCATTGATTTGCAATAAATTCCTTTTATTCTATTGGTTAATTCCAATCCTAATCATGGATAATCGCAAGTCTACGAGCCAAGCAATACTTAATACTGAATGAAACGATCAATTCAATATTAGGATGAAGCACAAGGATAATTTAGATACATGCAATTGTAATCACAACGAGCTAATTAATAAAAGCATGCAAATACCTCTATTTCTTAATAAATCTAGTCCTACGAGTCCTAGAACATCAAGCTTGCTACTAAGATCAAGTTTTACTACGAGAAAACTCAGATTTAGCAATAGAATATAATCAAGTTCAATCAGGTGATTAGACAAAGAGAAATCAATCACATTCATAGGAATTCAAGCACAAGAGAGATAATTATCATCTAAGGAAAGGAAATTAAATACCAAATCTCACAAACTTACGAATCAAAGCTTCAAAGTATGAACGAACTCAGAAGGTTTAGTTCTCCATAAAAACTTAATAATATCTAGGTTAAAACTAAAAGGAGGCTCTCCCCAAACTACTTACGAACTAGGTCTTTTAAAGACTAAAACAACCGAATAAAACTAATAATAAAAATATAATAAAACATAAAATAAGGAAAAACAATGGCGTCGCGGAACACAGCTAACCGCGAGCGCGATACTCGGCCGCGGGCGCGGCAACAACGGCTAGACAGCCCCGCGGATCTGGACATTACCGCTGTCTCGGTAGGAAATCGCGCTCGCGGGTCTTCTTCCTTGTACTTCCTTGCAACCGCTGTGCAGCGGGTCTTCAGCTCAAACTTAGATTTTTGTCTTCAAACTCTTCTTCTGTAGGCATTACTGATTTTACAATTAAACGCTCGGATCTAGCCTAAAACACTCAGAAATCATATAAAAATACCTAATTATGCTGTATAAAATCCAGCGTATCAAATTCCCCCATACTTAGATCTTGCTCGTCCTCGAGTAGGCTCAAACAAAATCTAACAAACAATACAACAAAGATCCACATGAATCAATGAGGGAATATGACAAATTTCTAACACTCTCAACTCATAACACGAACCCATGTAGAGAAACAATGAGCAAAAACATGAAAGCTCAACCACACACCTCACCAAAATACATATAAAATCAACTCTCAAGCTCTAAAAATCGTAGAGCGTCCTAGGATCTACCCGACAATCTAAAATGTAATCCCCAATCCCCAAAGTAGAATGAAATCCTAAACACTCCAATTTTTCCACTCAATTCTACTTAGGCGTCCTTCCGGGTTTTCACCTAATCACTCATTTCATTTTCCTTCATAGGTGTGCTCACATATGCTCACATCTCTCATTAGCCTCTTATTACCCCAACCTAATGCTGGTCCAAGCACCTGCAATTTTGCCTGAACCGCCCTTTCGGGTTTTCAGCTCAACACAGGATTTATATGTCTTTTTTTATATCAAGGAAAGGAACTGAATCAAATAACTAAAATAAGATGCAACTGTACATATATCACAAAACAGTGAATCCCCTCCCCCATACTTAAACTCTTCATTGTCCCCAATGAAGCTAAGAAAAATAGAGCAAAACATAAAAGAGGGAATCAGAAGACTCACTGCTGATCTGGTGGAGGAAAAGATGAGTAACCTGGCCACTAAGTCTGAAAGAAGATAGCAACATGTCTCTGATGCTCGATAAGTGCATCCAAAGAGCGACCCAAAACATCCTGGCGTACCGATAAATGCTCCAATCCACTCAACACCCGCTCGTCAAAACCCATCTCAAAAGTCCAAGGAAAACCAGAAGGAGTAGATGTAGATGTAGATGGGTTAGCTCCACCCCAACCAGCTAAAGAATATGGGCCCGCAACATCCCAACCAAACGGCTCAAAAGCATACCTTGACTGGTACGCCGTAACCTGATCATCCCAGTTACCCTCACCATCATCCTCAACATCATAATCCTCCTCATCCTCAGGAATATCCACATCAGGCTGTAAGCGAAAATCAAACACAATGTTACCATATTGTAACGCTCGAGGCAGATGTAGAAAAGGCGCAGGAGGATGCCTATGAATCCAAGTCCAACCAATCTCAGCAGAACCCCTCAAACACCCCGCCCGAATCAATGCTTGACGGGTATAAGAATGACCATCAGTCATCCGTCCTCCATAGCGAGCCTCGATCGTCTCAATAGTAATGATCCGAGTGGCTAAATGAGTCACCATACCACCCAATCCAATTAGCCCTGCTCTCTTGGTATATTTCTTTGCTGACTATAAAAAGCGCAAACCAATCAGGACACTCATATGGAAAAGGAAATAGGCACCAAATCATCCTCATATGCGGAAGCCTTGTTAACCTCTCCCTGACCCAAAAATGTCATAGCCAGAACCTTGTGGCACAAGCGCACACAAGGATGAGGGATCTTACTGTTCTGCTCCCCTTTATTGGTGTTAAAGGGGAAGCCAGTGAGTGCCTGCCAAAAGTTAAAGAACCGCTCATCCGTCAATATATTCTGCCACCCTTCAGTAGGTGGGGAAGTAATCCCAAAACTAAGGGATGCCTGCTCACGGGATACAGTGCATAACCGATCACATGCATGGAACATCAGCACACCATCCACATAACAGAATGTGGATAAAAACTCAATGGTGAGCCCTCTGTAAGTAGGAATGGGCAAAGTGTTGAATCTACCCAAACCCCCAGTTGCCAACAACTGCTCAATGCACTCCCGGAGTCCTAAATCAATCAGAGTCGGAATGTCAAAGAATTTAGTGCTTACAAATTTCCGACCCTCATATCGATCCCATAATTGCTTCTGTCTATCACTGAGATTCTGTAGCCCGAAATACTCCATAATGAATTAAAACAGAATCGAAGGAGGAATTACCCGAAATTGAGACACCCGCGATCGCGGTACAAAGCCGAGAGCGCGGTGACTGGCAGAGGATCCGCGAGCGCGGTGGCTGGTTCAACGCAGATCTGTGCTTGCGAACAACAACAATGGCCGAACAAACTCCAAATTCTTCCCAACAATAACAATTCGACTCTCAAAGGGTAAAAATCCAACTCCAAAGGCCAGAAAGGGTACTAACCGAAGTAGATCTACTCCCACAATTGCACAAACACTTGAACCAACCAAATCCAAGAGCAAAACGAAGGTGGTGGCGGTAGACCAAGGTCGCCGATGGTGAGCCGCACGGTAGGTTGATGTCCCGGTGGAAGGGGGCAGGCGCGGTGGACCGGTGGTTTGATGGTGGGTTTGTATTTTTGTGGTTTGCTGAAGGAGACAAAGAAATTTTTGTGGGATGATATGTTTGAGGGGGCTAGGAGGGGTGATGGAGTTTTGAGGAGATAATAAACAAGACAAAGAAAGACTGGGCTAGGGTTTGGTAATGATTTGGGCTTGCTCGGGGGTTTCACCTGAAAACCTTTTATTTCAGGGGTTTCACCCGAAAACCTTTTTTTAATTATTATTATTATGTTTTTATTTTATCGAAAACAACACTTAATTCTGCCAGGAACAATGCCGCGAGCGCGGTAAATGGCCACGAGCGCGGGTACAGCCGCGGATGCGGGTACAACCGCGGGCTTGTAATTTCTTCGAGATAGAAAATTTAACCTGCGAGTTAGCCTGACAGAACCAAAACGACACTAAAAAAACTAAACTAACAAAAAGGACATAAAAGAAAAGGAAAGAATAGGGGAACTCACCTCGGGTTGCCTCCCGAGCAGTGCCTTTGTTTAACGTCATTGGCTCGACGTCATTTACAGCTCAAAAGGAGTCCTCGTCTATATGAAACTAGACCTCCTTGCCCTCATGTGCCATTGACAACAAACCTTGGGCAACATCTATCACGGCGCACGCCGTCTTCATAAACGGACGACCCAACAGTAAAACAAGGTCGTATCTCCCTTTACTTATCTCCATCACATAGAAGTCCGTCGGGAAAATCAAACCGTCCACCTGCACCAAAACATCTTCCACCAATCCTTTCAGATGCACATTAGAGTGATCAGCCAATTCTATAGTAATATTTGTATCCTGTAATGGCCCTAGACCTAACCTCTCATACATGCTTAGTGGCATGACATTTATAGACACTCCCAAGTCAAGCATAGCACGCTCAACTTTCGTCTCACCAATGCTTACGGGAACAGTAAACCTCCCGGGATCTCCACACTTCTTAGGCAATTGCCTCTGAAGCATGGAAGAAACATTCTCCACATTTTCAACAAGAGCGACTTTCTTAACCTTCCCCTTCTCTTGTTGTTTCCTCTTAATAGTACATAACTCTTTAAAAAACTTAGCAAACCGAGGGACACTCTTAATTAAATTCAGGAGAGGAACATTTACCTGGCAATTGACGAAAGTTTCAAAGATCTCCTTGTCATCCACCGACTTCCTAGTGTCTTTCAATGCCTTGGGGAATGGAGGAACGAGCTTTTGTGAATCCAGGGGAGGAAACGAAGGCCGAACATAATCATCTGTATCGGTAGGAGAGGGGCACCGCGGGCGCGACGGTCCACCGCGGACGCGGGCGTCACCGCGGTCGCGGTCTGGTTCCGCGGTTGCGGTCCCTGGCTGATGTTCAGCTTCAACTTCGTCTTCTGCACCGCGGTCGGGGCTATCTACCTGCGAGCGCGGCTGGTTTCCGCAGGCTAGAACGTCAATATTCAGTTCCTTCCCGCTTCTCAATGTGATGGCGCTCACATTCTCTCTCGGGTTAATAGTCTGAGATGGAAGTTTCCCCGAGTCTCTGGCTTCTAACCGACGAAGCATGATTGCAATCTGGCTCAATTGATTTTCAAGATTTTTCACTGCAGCCTTGGTCTCTTGATTCTCTTTGATAAGCTAATTGATGTCTACATTCCTATTTGCATCTTCAGGAAGATTTGAGTTATAAGAACCTTGCCCTTGTTGTCTTAGAGGATTCTGAGGTCTGAACTGTTCCTGACCTCCAGGTTGAGGTGGATTTTCATTCCACCTAAAATTAGGGTGGGCTGCTCATCCTGGGTTATAGGTGTTCGAATAAGGATCAAACCGAGGCCGTGGTTGACCAAATCCACCTACAACGTTAACCTCAGCGGGCTCTTGCATAATGGGACATGTATTAGTAGAATGAGTAGTTTCAGCATAAATCCCACACGCCTTCACCTGCTGGATTTCACTTTTCAACATCATCTACCTTATCATCTCTTTTAGTTCCTTGAGTTCAGCATTATTAGAACTGCTAGACTCAACATCATTGGCAGATCTAGTGGAACGAGTGGTAGTCCTCTTGCTAAAACTCCTTGATTCTTCAGCAAGTGCACCAATGATCTCGAAAGCTTCCCTTGTAGTTTTGTTCATTATGCTTCCACCACAGGTAGCATTAACCATCCTTCTATCGTCATCATAGATAAAACATATGAGATCCTTGTCACTGTAACCGTGGTATGGACAGCTAGCAACTAGTCTCTTGTAGCGCTCATAATAATCATACATGCTTTCTTCTTCTTGTTGCTCCAGATTACTCAAACTCTTCTTGAGGCTAGTATGCTTGGTGGGAGGGAAATACTTCTCAAGAAACTTAGCTTTCATTTGAGCCCATGTAGTGATGGACCCTGGGATAAGATAGAGAAGCCATTCTTTTGCATTGCCTTCCAAAGAGAACTGAAAAGCTCTCAACTTGATTTGATCTTCTGTCACCTTACTTGGCTTCATACTTATGCACACAACATGGAATTCAGAGAGATGTTTATTGGGATCTTCACCACTGAGTCCATGGAATTTAGGCAAGTGATGAATCAGTCTAGATTTCAGCTCAAACTGGACATCGTCAGCTAGTGGAGGAAACTCTACAGCAAGCTGTTGTTGTTGCAAATTAGGAGCCGTCAATTTCCTTAAAGTTCTTTCAACCATGTTTTTAGATTCAGATTCAGCAAATTCCTGATCAAACAGTAGTCGACGAGAGATCTCATGTCGCACCCTGTAAAGAGTCATCTCAATTTCTGTATCAAAAGGAAGCAAATCTGAGTCAGTAGAACGAGTGTGGACCATAAATCAGGTCCACACAAGTCAATAAAAGAACTAACTTTAGAATTAAACAAAAATTCCCCGGCTACGGCGCCAAAATTTGACCGGACTAAAGTCGTTGTGCCAAGTCAAAGATAAAACCATAGTTAACAACTTAGTATAGTTGATAAGTCGGGGTCGAACCAAGGGAATTCGTGCTCCTAAATTAATACTTTTACCAACCGAAAGTAATAAAAGTATGGGATTTGTGAATTAAGCTATAAACTAAGCAAACAAAAACAAATATGAAAACAAGTTGAATTTCTTAATCAGATTATTAAAGCGAATTCATCCATACAGATCCACTTTGATACGGTTGTTTGATCATTGATTTGCAATAAATTCCTTTTATTCTATTGGTTAATTCCAATCCTAATCATGGATAATCGCAAGTCTACGAGCCAAGTAATACTTAATACTGAATGAAACGATCAATTCAATATTAGCATGAAGCACAAGGATAATTTGGATACATGCAATTGTAATCACAACGAGCTAATTAATAAAAGCATGCAAATACCTCTATTTCTTAATAAATCTAGTCCTACGAGTCCTAGAACATCAAGCTTGCTACTAAGATCAAGTTTTACTACGAGAAAACTCAGATTTAGCAATAGAATATAATCAAGTTCAATCAGGTGATCAGACTAAGAGAAATCAATCACATTCATAGGAATTCAAGCACAAGAGAGATAATTATCAACCAAGGAAAGGAAATTAAATACCAAATCTCACAAACTTATGAATCAAAGCTTCAAAGTATGAACGAACTTAGAAGGTTTAGTTCTCCATAAAAACTTAATAATCTCTAGGTTAAAACTAAAAGGAGGCTCTCCCCAAACTGCTTACGAACTAGGTCTTTTAAAAACTAAAACAACCGAATAAAACTAATAATAAAAATATAATAAAACATAAAATAAGGAAAAACGATGGCGTCGTGGAACAAAGCCAACCGTGAGCGTGGTACTCGGCCGCGGGCGCGGCAACAATGACTAGACAGCCCCGCGGATCTAGACATTACCGTGGTCTCGGTAGGAAACCGCGCTCGCGGTTCTTCTTCCTTGCAACCGCTGTGCAGTGGGTCTTCAGCTCAAACTTAGATTTTTGTCTTCAAACTCTTCTTCTGTAGGCATTACTGATTTTACAATTAAACGCTCAGATCTAGCCTAAAACACTCAGAAATCATATAAAAATACCTAATTACGCTATATAAAATCCAGCGTATCAGTCATCCTAGGAAGTTATGTTAGTCGATGACAGTTACTTGTCTTCTATATAAATATGTAAGTCGTGTGTCTTAGGAGTCAGTTGGTCGTGTTAACAGTCTCTCATCAAATAAAGAATTACAATACAATAAATAGCAACTGTATTGTTTCAGAAATTGTGTGTGTGTGTATTCTTAAATACTTCTTACAATCGACTAGTGTTTGTTATATGTGAGATAAATACTTCTTCAATTGGTATCAGAGCGAAATAGAAGGAGTAAGAAAACAATCATGTTGACAGGAAGTCATGAAGAAGTTTTAGAAACCTTGAACTCTACCGGAATCCAAACAGATGCTCTTAGAACTCATGGAGAAAAGATCATCACATTCCAGTATCCAATGTTATCCAAGTGTAACTACGCCATGTGGGCTATAAATATGGAAGTGTTCTTAACTGCACAACGTATATGGGAGGCGATGGAAGGAACATCTCTAGTGAATGCAAAGAAGGACAAACTTGCTCTGGCGGCCATTTACCAGGCAATTGGAGAGGATGTACTTCTTCAATTGGGGGCAAAGAAGACTGCTAAAGAGGCTTGGGATGTGATCAAAACCATGAATGAAGGAGCCGAGAGGATTAAAGAGGTAAGGATCCAAACTCTCTTAAGAGAATATGAGAGCCTTAGGATGAAGGAGAATGAATCTGTGGATGAGTTTACTATAAAATTAAATGTAAATGTGAGTAAATAAGAAGCTTTAGGCATAAAATAGATGAGGAAACTGTGGTTAAAAAGTTATTGAGATCCACATCTTCCAAGTTTATTCAAATAACCACAACCATGGAGGAGTTCTGTGATTTGAAAACTAAATCCTTTGATGAGATAGTTGGATCCTTAAAAGCACACGAAGAGAGACTACATGATTTTAGTGATAAGGGTCTTGAAATAGCACTTCTTACTCGTGCTGAGTGGAGGGCTAAAGACAAGAAGAACAACCTCTAGAATTGATTCATGCCGACTTGTGTGATCCAATTCAGCCAACCACACTCGGAGGAAATAGGTACTTTCTTCTTCTTGTTGATGATTTTTCAAGGTTCATGTGGGTTATTATGCTAAGAAGTAAAGATGAAGCACTGAATCAGTTTATCAAATTTAAGAAGAAAGTGGAAGTTGAAAAGGAGATGAAGATTAAAGTTCTTAGGACTGATAGATGAGGGGAATTTACTTCCAACAGTTTTAAGGAATTCTGTGAAAATGAAGGAATTAAAAGGCATCTTATAGCTCCATATTCTCCATAGCAAAATGGAGTTGTGGAACGTAGAAATCAAACCATAGTTGAGTCTTCCAGAAGCATGTTAAAGAGCAAAGGTGTGCCATCTGTTTTGTGGGGAGAAGCAGTTCAAACAGCAACATATGTCTTAAATAGATCACCTACTAGGAGCTTAGAAGATATTACTCCATATGAGGCTTGGTATGGACGTTTACCCACTGTTCATCACTTCAGAGTCTTTGGAAGTGTAGCACATGTGAAGAATGTCAAGCCAAATTTACAAAAATTGGAGGATAGAAGCACAAAGATGATCTTTGTAGGTTATGAGGAGGGATTCAAAGCATATAGGTTGTTTGATCCTAGAACTAAGAGAGTGGCTGTTAGTAGGGATGTCAAATTTGAGGAGGAAGAGAGTTGGAATTGGGAAAATAAGGAAGAGAATCAGTTTGGCTGTTCTGGCAATTTTAGTGTTAGTATTTCTGAAGGCATTCCAGATTCTAATCAGCATGATGCTTCCAATTCTTCACATGGTGGTGATAATGCTTCTCTACAGCAGCCCTCAAGTCCAAGTACTGGTGAGCCATCGTACAACAGTACAGCACTAGACTCATCAGGTTCAAGTAACAGGAATGCTTCATATGTTGATTCCGAGACTCCTTTGAGGTTTAGACCTCTTCAAGATATCTATGATGAGACTCAAGAGGTTGAAGATGAAGTTGGCCTGTGTTTTCTCTTAGAGGATGAGCCAAATACCTTTGCTGAAGCGGTTGATAACTCAAAATGGAAGAAAGCCATGGATCAGGAAATTGAATCAATCATCAAGAATGAGACATGGAATCTGATGGATTTGCCTAAAGGTCATAAGGCGATTGGTTTGAGGTGGATCTTTAAGGTTAAAAAGGATCCAGATGGAAAAATAAACACATATAAGGCCAGGTTAGTTCTAAAAGGCTATGTGCAAAAATTTGGCATTGATTATGAAGAAGTTTTCGCACCTGTGGCTAGATTGGAGACAATTAGGATGCTAATAGCTTTTGCAGCAGCAAAGAAGTATGAGATTCATCATATGAACGTCAAGACAACCTTTTTGAATGGTGATTTAAGTGAAGAAGTTTATGTAAAACACCCAGAGGGTTATGAAGACAAGAATCACCCAGAAAAGGTGTTGAGACTAGTCAAGGCTTTATATGGTTTGAAACAAGCACCACGAGCATGGAATTTTAAATTGAATAAATGCTTGAAGGTGCTTGGTTTCTCAAGTTGCAAGAATGAGCATTCTTTGTATACAAGAGTCAGTAGTGAAGAAACTATGATTTTAGGAGTCTATGTGGATGACTTGATCATTACATGGTCAAGTAAGGATGTGATAGACTCATTCAAAGCAAAAATGAAGAAGAATTTTGATATGAGTGATCTCGGGCTTCTAAGTTATTATTTGGGGCTAGAAGTAAAGCAAACTGAGAAAGAAATCTTCATTAGTCAAGAAGGGCTTGCAAGGAGGATAGTTGAAAAACTAGGCTTGAAAGAATGCAATCCTAGTGTGATTCTAATGGAGCCTCGGACAAGATTGTCTAAGCATGATGTGGATGAAGATTTGATGGATGGATCTCAGTTTAGAAGCCTTATTGGAAGTCTAAGATATTTACTTAATACCAGGCCCGACATTAGTTACAGTGTTGGAGTCTTAAGTAGATTTATGGAGTCTCCAAAGTCATCTCACATGGATGCTTTAAAGAAGGTTGCAAGGTACCTAAAGGGGACTATCAAGTTTGGATGTGTTTATCAGAAGAATCCTGCACATACTTTGTTGTTTGGTTACACAGATAGTGACTTAGCAGGGGACATTGATGATAGGAAAAGCACTAGTGGAGTGATTTACTTTCTTGGAAGGAATCCAATCACTTGGACCTCTAAGAAGCAGAAGGTGGTGGCTTTATCTTCATGTGAAGCGGAGTATGTGGCTGCAACAACAGGAACTTGTCAAGGAATTTGGCTACAGAGTGTCTTGGAAACTCTAGAAGGTAAGAAGGTTGATGTGCCGACTCTGTATGTTGAAAATAAATCTGCAATTGCACTTGCAAAGAACCCTGTATTTCATGACAGGAGCAAGCATATAGACACTAAAATCCATTTCATCCGAGATTGTATTGAAAAGAAGAAGATCAAGTTGGAGTATGTCAAGACAAGTGCTCAGTTGGCAGACTTGCTAACCAAACCTTTGGCCAGACAACATTTTTGTGAATTAAGGAGTAGCATTGGGATAAAGATGCTAAGTCAAGCTTAAAGGAGAGAATGTTATGATATAAGCTTGACTGAATATAGTTATATAATTATATATATTGTCATAGTAATAGTTGGTTTATGATCAAGACAGTTTAGTTAACTGTCTGACGCCAACAGGGAGTCAGTTATGGACTGTTAAGAAAGTAGTTATGCAATTGTCATCCTAGGAAGTTATGTTAGTCGATGACAGTTACTTGTCTCCTATATAAATATGTAAGTCGTGTGTCTTAAGAGTCGGTTGGTCGTGTTAATAGTCTCTCATCAATAAAGAATTACAATACAACAGATAGCAACTGTATTGTTTCAGAAATTGTGTGTGTGTTCTTAAATACTTCTTACAATCGACTAGTGTTTGTTATATGTGAGATAAATACTTCTTCAAAGCTTTCATATACTCCTCCCTTCATAAATACTTATCATTTTTATAAATTAACAAAATTTTAAAAAATCTCTTAGTTTTACCTAAATATCTTTATATAATTATTTTTCTTATTATTTAATTTTAAACTTTCACATTTTTAAATTGTGATCAATAAAGTCTTGTGTGGTACCTTACTGGTTAATCTTTTTTACCGTCAATTAGTTTTAGGATAAAACTCATACTTATGTACAAGACTTATATACTTGTTTACAATTGTTTGTGCACACTCTCCCAGTTTAATGGTCCACGGACTTAATAATAATATTTAAAACTTAATCAAAAAAGGTAAAATAACAAGATTCCTAATTTTTATCCCCACATGGGGTGGCCTAGTGGTAAGAGGTACGGGGGTGTTGGGAGGTTCCAGGTTCGATGTTAGCCTTCATCCCTACACTTGGGTGTAAAACAAATTCTCATCATTCTTCCACCACTAGGTCGAGCTGGTCGGTGCAAGCCGATTTATCTAGTTTGTGTGCTTTACCGGCTAGTTCACGGACCTGGAGATTACACCAAAAGTGGGTCCCCCATTAAAAAAAACAAGATTCCTAATTTTAGGGCTGTAACGCAGGTATATTTCAACTTATAATTCATATTGGGAATCTTAGCTTGAATGCTGTAGTTCGTATATGAACCAGATTGAAAATTAACCAAGTTGAACCAGTTGGACTTAGAGGTCGGTTCCGGTCCCTGGAACCGGGGAACCGAACTGGAAAAGAACCGGTTCAAAACCGCGGTTCCGGAACCGGAACCGGAACCGAACCGGAGGAACCGGTAGAGGACCGATCCCGGTCCCGGTTCCTCCCTTGGAGGAACCGGAGAACCGGCGGTTCCTCCGGTTCGGAACCGCCGGTTCCTCCGTAAGGATTAAGTAAGACCGCGACCGCGGTTTCTAGAGGATGCGACCGCGACATTGGGAACCGCGATCGCGGCGCTAAAACCGCGATCGCGGTGTGGTCCAACAGAATGTGTGTTCCCTTAATCCGCGATCGCGGCCACTGTTCCAACGGCTATTTTTTTCCCAACGTCTATATTCCAACGTTCACATGAATTCCGACGGCTATTTTCCTTCCATTTACCCATATAAATACCATACTTCACCTTCAATTTGATTCACACCAATCTCATACTCTCTTATCTCTCTCTACTATTACTACTCTCATAATTCTACAAGCTTTCAACTTGCAAATCCTTTCTTACTACTTCCAAGTCTCTTCTCTCCTTCCTAATCTTTTGAAACATGGATAACCAAGGTCAAGGCTTTATTGATTTGTTGGCCGAGCAATTCTATGGTGGTTTTGGTGGTTCACAAGAAAGTCAAGTGGATCTTAATGCTTATCAACCACAACCACCTTATCCTCATATGTCTATGCCTATGCCCATTCCTCCTCATATCTCTATGCCTATGCCCATTCCTCCACAAGTTCCTCTTTCCGCTCCTATTCATAACCAAGGTGCACAAGGCAATGAGGAGGTCGATGAGCAACACACCGACGAGGATGAGCAACACACCGAAGAGGAGGAGGGGGCATCTACGGCCAACCAAACCGCAAAAGTGTTGATGTAACACCCCAATTTCACATCGGGAATGTCACACGCCAGTGACCTCGGATTTGAAGTCCGAAGCCACCCTAGGCTTGAATACGAACAATTAATACAATTAATTATAATAAATAAAATAAATCGAAACATAACATTGGATAAAAGTGAGATAGAATTTTTTTCTTTTATTGAACTGAGAATAAAATCTTACAACGGAAGATTCTTGAAATGTTGTATTTGAAATTACATCAAGACATCAACTCTTGCGCCTATACATTATCTAAGAAATAAAACCCTAGACACGTATAACATAAACTCGAAATATAGTCGACCTTATAACTTTTGACAAAATATCCAATTGCAGCTCATCCCATCTTCAACGTACTTCTCACAACCTAAATGGAAAGATCGCCTGATGTGCCGCGACGAGAAATACGGTTGACACCAGCCGACCATGCAAGGAAAAATAAACGGTCGGGTTAGTCTTGTGACAGATTAAGCAAGTGGGTTTTCTAAGATGTTTCTGATTTAGGAAATGAGTGTAGTTACGAGTATCGAAATCCGAATTAAAGCCGGTCGAAACCCAATAGCTACATCCTTCCAAGAAAATGTTATGAATTTTCAAAAGATTTAAAATGAGACCATCACAAAGGTGACGACTCACAGACTTTAATGCAGATATGTTGGGAACGTTGTTACAAACAGATCGTTATAGTCGGTTCATTAAACTCTCGTTGACCCCGCGCACCTCAACCAACCTCACTGCATACGTGTTGTGCGAATTCAGATTGGAACCAGATGACAACGGAACCCGAGAGCGAGGATGGTTTCCCATTTTGTACCGACCATCCTATCCATATTACTTTGTGTAACGAGTACACTTATTTGAGATGCTTTTAAAGATTAAGAATAATTCCACTTGGAATATTATCAGTGGCGGAGCCAGAACTTTTCAATAGAAGGGTCACACATTTAATAATATATTATATTAATAGTTCTAATTAAAATAGTCAAAGGTTCAATAATACAAAATGCTAACAATCTATTTATAGTATCTACGAAGGTAAACGAGGTAAATCCAACCTACGAGTTTTCATACTCTGGAAATACTGAAAAATAACTTCATTATCAATGCTAGTAAATACATCCTTCTCATTATAGCACACTAGAGAATCGGTGAGAAAGCCATCTCCCATCTTGTTACGCAAATCTGTCTTTATGATATTCATTGCGGAGAAAGCTCTTTCCACTAAAGCAGTGGCAACCGGCAACACTAAAGCCAACTCAATAAGGCGATATACCAAGTGAAAAGAAGTGTGGATTCCTGCCTCAACCATCTTCTGAGCAACATGTCCAATACTTTGTAGAGTAGAAAATTTTTCATTTCCTCTCATTTCATAAATACACATGTTCAATTGTTGTTGAAGCTCCAATTGATCAAATGTTGAAAAATCTTGAGGATAAAGTTGTGCAAATCTAAGTAGTTTTACCTCATTGAAGTTAGAGAATGAATTTTTCGGATCAAGGCATGAAATGCATGTGAGTAACTCTGTGCTTGACTCACTAAAACGATCCTCCATCTCAAGACAAATTTGGTCAATAACCTACAAGTGTGGCCTTTTATTAATATAAATTAATAAAATATAAAAAATTGTTAAAAGTTGATAGAGAAATAATAAAGTACCTCATGAAATATGTCAAATCGAAAGTGGTGGCCATATGTTATAA
This sequence comes from Fallopia convolvulus, assembly GCA_964016875.1. Taxonomy (NCBI): domain Eukaryota; kingdom Viridiplantae; phylum Streptophyta; class Magnoliopsida; order Caryophyllales; family Polygonaceae; genus Fallopia; species Fallopia convolvulus. Next base: position 16,031,850 of record OZ024735.1, on the reverse strand, counting down.
CATCTCTAGACCGAAAACGTCCTTGAACATTATCCTCCATGTTAGGAATGACAATATGATTCTTGGCACAAAAGTCGTTGACATTTCTCAAGAGGTCATCCCATCCCTTCTCCCTCAATTCTTTCAATTTCCTTTTAGTGTTTTGAACTAAACTCATGGCCGCAATAATATCTTGATCCTTTTGTTGCAAGAATTGTGACAAAGCATTTGTCAACCCCAATACTATATTCATCAAGTGAGCAACAAATAAAAATTGATAACTATCCATTTTTTCGGCCAAGCTAGCGGCAACTCCTCGAGTTTTTGCTTCGGTTCCAGCACGATATATGTTTTCAAGAACTTGGAGGGTTGAGGACCACGAAGATAAGAGACGAACAATTGTTGTATAGTGTGAACCCCATCGTGTAGCTCCCGGTCGAACTAGAGTAGTTTCTTGATTCAATCCTCTCCCGGTAGAAAGCTCACCATTTTCTAACTTCTCTACCATTGCTTCATGTTGTTTTTGCCGAAACTCGTCTTTTCTTTTGCAAGAAGCGCCAACCATGTTCGTAATCATAGACAAGTACTCAAAGAAATCACTCACACATTGATTCATGTGTGAAACCGCCATAACAACTAATTGAAGTTGGTGAGCAAAACAATGAATATACCTTGCACTCGGATTTTCATTTAATATAAGAGTCTTCAATCCATTAAGCTCACCTCTCATATTTGAAGCTCCGTCATATCCTTGGCCTCGCACCTTAGAGATAGATAACCCATGTTTAGCAAAAAAGCCATCAATACCACCTTTCAAAGACAACGCGGTAGTGTCAACAACATGCACAACTCCAAGAAATCGCTCCATCACTAGCCCCTTGTTGTTTACATATCTTAAAACAATAGCCATTTGCTCTTTCACCGAACTATCCCGAGCCTCGTCAACCAATAAAGAAAAGAACTTGTCTCCAATATCATCGATTATGACTTTTGTAGTCATTGATGCACAAGCTGTGACAATTTCCTTTTGAATCTGTGGAGAAGTAAGTTGATGATTTGCCGGTGTATTCTCGTTCACTACCTTCCCAACTTCGTGATTGCGCAAGCTATACCAATGAAGAATTTGCAGAAAGTTTCCCCTATTTAAGGAGTTCAAAGATTCGTTATGTCCCCGAAAATCTAACCCTTGTTCAAGTAGCAATCTAACAACATCAACACTTGCAGTCAAACGGGTGCGGTATGCGGCATTCAACTCTTGTACTCCAGAAGATACCTTTCTTGTAAGGCTTTGTCTTTGATCTATAAATGCAAAAAATAATGTTCGAGCATCGTTGTGTGTACTACCCACATCTCCCACATGCTCTCTGAATTTCTCACTAGCCTTCTTCCAATTACAAAACCCCGTTTTCACAAATGCACCATGTCCAGCTCTTTTGTCAACATTCCCTTTGAAAAGATAGCACCAAAAGCAAAACGCGACATCTTTGGATACACTATATTCCAACCATTCCCATTTCTCAAACCATTCAACTTGGGAAGCACCTCGATTTATTTGCAAAGTTCTTTCTTGGAAAATCATGAGAAAGTGGTTGACAAGGACCCTTAACTATGTACTCTCTCCTAATATCATCTCTGACACGAGCATCATATTCATTGATCGGTTTCCTTAATTCCGGGTCACTAACAATGTCTCTTTAATGAGTATTCTCCATTCGAATTCTTTTTTCTCCCGAATTACCAACATTTGCATCAACACCTTGAGATTCATTAGCGATTGATGGAGGCCGAGGCTCGATGCTTGAAACTGATAATCTCTTACTCCGAACCACAAATTTGTCCATAAATTTGTCCATATTTCTACCTAAACATACAAATAAGACAAATTTCACTCTAAGAAATACAATTCATCAAAATATAAAACATTAATAAGAAGCAAATTTAATCTATATTGTATAACAATAATAAGTCAATCAATGAAATCAAAAATCAATCCAAGTTTATCTTTAAACTATAAACACTAGAAAAATCAATTCAACAACTATTAGAAGCTAATCAACCATCAATTGACGAAGTAAATTCCTCTACAACTACAAGTCTACAACTATTAGAAGTTAAAACAATCAAAAGCCCTAAATAATTTTAAAACCGTTTTCCTTCTTCTACTTCAGACTTCTAAATTAATTTTTTTTGTTCACAATTTGTAACTAGAGAAATCAGAGAAGTATCTTAATGGCCAAGTGGGGTTTTAAAATTGTCATTATGAAAAATTTATATAAAAAACAATTAAAAATTGTTAAAGCGTACAGAGAGTGGAGGAGGGCAGGCTGCCGAGTGCCGAATTGCCGATTGTAGTCTTGCAGAAGAATGTGTTACTTCGCCGTCGCTGACTCGCCGAGAATCGAAGATGGCCGGGATTGGGGACAGTGATTCTGCAGAGGCGGAGCCGCGAAGGCCGCTTGCCGATTGGGGAGGGGATTTCGATTTTTGGACTCGGAGAAGTCGAGAAGGGAAGAAGGCAGAAAAGCTTGATTGAAATTCTGAAATTAGAACTTTCTTGCGTATTGAACACGAGTTACGTACAAAGGTGAACTCCAGCTATCGTTTTCAATTTTCATTTAACAAAACGACGTCGTTTTGTTTGTTTTTTTAAAAGAGCAGCAAAACGACGTCGTTTTGGAGTTTTTAAAAAATAAAAAATAAAACAAAGAATTCATTGTCTTCAACCTCTGATAGATCTAACTTTCGCCGGCCCTAATTTATTTGAACGGTAGAGGGGTCGCCGACGGACTTCCATCCCTACTCCTCTAGTAATATACTCAGCTTTTCGGCGGGTTGAGGGGTCATCGGACCACACATGACCCTCCCCCGCTCCGCCTCTGAATATTATGTACATTGATTAGAGGAGACAACGGTCTCAGAATACTTCTTTAAGATATACGGGCACCTACGTCCCATGGCACTTAAACAGTGCGAACACCCCTCAACGGTTGAGGGATATGGGTCATGACCTTAGCTAGGGTTTTATTCAAAACGACCTAGCGAGAATTAATTATTATATAACATAAGTCATAAGACTTTACGTTCGGCTCCTTAAAGTGGAGCTTAAATAAATATACACATAGCATCATAGAGCAATAAGGCCTACATCCATAACTAATGCAGCCTAAAACATAACTAGGAATAACAGTCATTAAATCTAGGAATTTAATACAATCCTATGTTCCATTTTATTCACACAAAAGTTCCCAACATATATTAAAAACGTCATGATAGAAATCACTCTTTTAAAACGAATGCGGAAAAGGAACTGAGTTCACTTGCCTTGGAAAGACGATCACTCGAGATTACGACTCGAACTTGTTCCTGTTTCAATCAACCACAAAATAAATTACCGTCAATTTATTTTGTAACCCAACGGCGTTGATTTAGGAACGACGAACATGACTAAGTTTATATTTGATATAAACTTTACAACTACAAATCATTTTTACGATAAAGGTTAATATTTTTAAAATTTTGAAATTCACTTGAACCCCTATAAAAATTAACTAAACATATTTTTTTATAAAATTTAACCATAATTTATTAAATAAAAATATCCAAAATACCATAAAATACCCAATAGACCAAGGGAGGGTCGGACGGGCCGGGTCGGGCCCGCGGGCCGCGTCCATCATATGCCATTCACGCACAGCAGCATCCTAAAAACAGAGGCAACTTCAATCACCTTGTTCTCGATGTTTCGGCAACGTATTGAGGCATGGTTGGTATTCCTAGAACCGTCTCAAAGTCTAGTTTACATTGGTTTAAACGGATCGTAAAAAGATTGAGAAATGAAGGAGATATTCACGTTTTACTGAGGGTATGTCCTTCAAATTTTCTGGGCATAACTCGGGTGTTTGATCGAGTTTTTGGGCACATTAGAGGATGGATTTGGACGTGTAAACATAGGTTTTTGTATGGAATTTTTTGTAGAATATGGATCTGGTTTCGGATCTAATTTTCGTTTAGTGTAGAATGAGAAAGAGCCCAAAAACCGAGCCTTGCTCTGTTTTGTTTCGAACTCGACTACCCGAGTTTCAATCGGACTTTTGGGGTTTCAAACGGTGTTTTTAAGAGATGATTTGTGAAGGAAGACTGTAGATGACAATAAGAACTACAATGTGGGTTTTTATAGGGCTCAAATCGATCTCAAAAGCATCCGGAATCAGCCCAAAGATCACCTCCACATCAATGGTGTTCTTTATGACTTGTTCTTATCCAATCCCTTCAATTTCCCAAGATTAATGGCAGAATAAATCCATATAATTGCGTAATAATCATGCTCTTATCCTTCCACGACTTATCCAATGCCTATTAACTTTGGACTCACCTTTAATTGATTGAATAAAGCAACAACAACCCACTTAGCCATTTTAGGCCAAAACGAACGAACATAATTTCGACCCCCAAAGTTGTATTGTTTTGAACAATTGATTGAGGGGTTTGATTGATCATGTCATGGGATTTCCGGAACATCTTTCGGATCAAAAATCCGTTGAGAAACGAAGAAGTTATGATCAATTGAAGTTTCGGGTTCAAGGTTGAAGACAACCCTTGAGTTCTTCAATCCATTTCCGGATAATTGCACAAACAACCCCTCTAGTTTTATAAAAGTGATAAAGATGTCCCTTCCACTATGACTTGAGGACTTCTAATAACTCAACTAAATATCATATGACCTTTTAATAATTTATTTAATAAAACTTTTTCTTAAAAACACATATATAAATTTTAGAAATATTATTATCACACTTCTTCATAAGTTTTATCGCTTATAATTATTATCTTATAATTTTAAATAATAACTAAGACTCATATTATTCATGGTTATATTTTGTCATATAATACTAATCATAAAACCATAATGCTTATCGTTCATAATTAATATTTATAATACGAGACAATAATTTTTTGTAACCTTTAATATCGTCTTAAACTTATGAACCACTATTATAACATTTATAATGTTATAACGTTAAGAAAATAAATTATGGAAATATTTTATTATATTAATAGTAAATGTAACATTACATTTTTACCCTTTATAAAAATGAGGGATATTACAATAGTACCCCCTTAAAAATAGTTTCGTCCCGAAACTAGCTTAAACTCAACCAGCAAGTTCCTACGAAAAATGAGGGTCATTACAATAGTACCCTCTTAAAAGAGTTTCGTCCACGAAACTATCTTCAACTTGAGTAGGAAATCCATCCGAAAAATGAGGGTCATTACAATAGTACCCTCTTAACACTCGTTAAGAATAAGATCATATTCGCACTTAACCTCGTGGCTAACTTCAGTCGGAACTACAACTTACAAGATCCATCCTTGTTCAAATTACTGCTTCATCGAGTACTATCAAGACAAACAACAATGACGGAAATAGCGAATTCGAGTACTATAAAAGGATTTAGCGTTAGATTGATATTAGAATTATTGTGTTGAATTCAACACCATATGCTTTACAAACGAAGGTGACATGCTTCTATGAAAGCCCAATGGATGTGAAACGTATAGAAGAAAACCATAGGTTATGTGAGACAAACTAATGATATTGGACTTATAAATAACGACTAGGGATTTAATAGAAAGAAGGGTTTGTCCCTACCGGCATCCGCCTAGCAACAAATTGAAATTTTAATAAGAAAAAGGAAAGGTGATTTCGAATGAATTTAAACAAAAGTTCTGGATGGAAAGAGTAACCTTAATCAATCAAACCGAATCATATAAATTGGCTCAAGTTTCAAATAATTGTAGAATAAAATGGTTCGAAAAGATAAATTATATAATTTTCTTCAAATTCCATCAACAACATTTATAGCTTGTAGAAGAATAATTACGAAACCACTATACTCAAGCGCACACCAAAGTTGGGAAACATCATGTCTTTAAAAGTCGAACACATTTAAAAACTATGCAATTTGATATATTACATAAAAAATATTTGTCCTATAAACTTAGGCAAAACTATTAACACAATATATGGTGAATTAACACACCTTTGGAAAATAAGCTCATTTATGAAATATTGATTTGATTTGTTTACACAAAAGCATATTTTTTTTACAATTCTTTAGTCAAAACCTTTATACAATTCAATCCCCAAACTTTGACCTATAAAATAAGAAATTCAACTTTTGAAAATTCATTTTATCAAATCGAACCTTAAGGAATTAGGTGATCACATTCCACCATGTGATCAGGATGGGGAACCAAACCGACCTAACCCTTTACTGCATTTCCATAGGAATAAGACATGTGATCTTGTCTTACCATGTGATCAAGATGGAAGGCAAAATACATTCTTACTCACCACCATGAAATCGTAGAAGAAATTTAAAATTTAGAAATCTAACGCAACAACTAGTATGGTTTCAAGAAGTCCCTTGTAAGGATAGTTATTATTTCTTAAGTGAGAACCATGACAACTCAAATTTTTTTTAAACCACTAAAATCGACACATTGATGTCTAACAAAATTCATAAGAGTTGATAAAAGAAAAATATTATGTATAAACTTGATACACCAAAGGAAAGTTTTCCACAAACCTTACACATATATGTTGACAAGATCATGAAAATTATCAAGCCAAAAATCGTTATTAAAATTTTTATGAAAGTAGTCAAGGGTAATAAAAGTGATATCTTGTCAATTACTTGTGTCAACGTTTAAACTATGTTGAAATTGAACGAAATTTATGATGAACACCAAACATACTTTCTTTAAGTGTGAAACTAACAAAAATAATTATTCACGACCATTAAATCTTACGTAAGTAACAATTATTTCTCAAGAACATAACACGAGATATTTTCAAATAGTCCTTGAATCATATAACACCAAGGATACAAGGTTTACTTCACCAAAATATACTTTCACGAAACTATGTACTTCATTTCCTGGTTTTGAAATCCAATGAAAATCATGTAAGGGTTTAAAAAGTATATATTACAACTTGGAGGAAAAACTTAACATAAGTGATTAACATAGTAAACTCACTATAATTTTTTTCAAACAAAATTTTACAATATAATTTAAATGTCAAACAAAAATTAACTTAATGCATGAGTGTATTACATAAAAATTTTATGAAAATAAACAAATAGGTTACATAATCGAGACTCTATGATGATGAGCTTCAAAATTTTAGGAGATGAGTAAAGCTCCCAAGTAAGAATTTTAAAGAATAAAAAAAAATCTACCAAAGACCTTACTGTAATACCAAGTATTAACTCATCCGAGACTAATGAAAATTTTATGCCAAAAAGCGTAAGATGCAACATTACAAACCATAACTTTGGAGAAGTTTGTTCTCACATCAAAGTTTTAAAACTACTTTTACGTTTATCGAGTAAAGAAAACTGTAATTTAAAAATTTAAAAGGATTAAACTTGATAGATCATGTTATACAAACTTCAACTATGAGTTTTTAAGAAAACCTCAACTCCATATTTCATTCTTGGAAAATCCAAATAATAAATCTATTTGAAATGAAAACTTTTGATTTTGTAACAACTATTTCGCATAACATGACTTACATGATATCTACTTGAAATGGGAATAAGGATTGGATCGGTTTAAACAACAAGGCATAAGATGGTTCAATCACTTGACAACCATCGCTTCGATTAAGACTTGACTGAGAACAATAATAATGTGCCTCTCGAGAATATGGGTCTGAGACATTAGAGTCTAAAGGAACACGACTATCTTATAGGAAAGATCATAGACTGGATTAATATTTCCCAATGATCCAAAATTCTGCTATAGCGAAAATTAGAGAAGCACAAGTCGATAAACTAGTATCGGCTTTATAGAATGATAGGATGTCATATGATCGGATACATGTGAGAAGTAACGTAGTTGAGCTTGCAGTGGTTTGAAAATGACATTATTGGCTTTTCAATGAACTAACAAGATTATACTTGATCATCATGATCTACAAAATTAAACTCCACTGTTTAAACTTATTTTAAACTCGAAATTGACAATAGAATCAAAACCTTATTTTCAAAAGAGAAATCATTAATAATTCTTTATAACCAAAACAAAACTTAAACCTTATATTTCATAAATCAGTCAAACAAATCGCACAACCTAACTTAGGCTTTGAAACACATTTAGACATTTAAACAAAAATTCGTGCGCGGGAGCTATTCAGAACACTTTTGCAAAAAACATTAGTGAAAATAATTTTGAAGATTCTCCAACCTAATAATAGGCGAAGGATCCGAAAACCATTGCTCTGATACCATATTTGTAACACCCCAATTTCACATCGGGAATGTCACACGCCAGTGACCTCGGATTTGAAGTCCGAAGCCACCCTAGGCTTGAATCCGAACAATTAATACAATTAATTATAATAAATAAAATAAATCGAAACATAACATTGGATAAAAGTGAGATAGAATTTTTTTTCTTTTATTGAACTGAGAATAAAATCTTACAACGGAAGATTCTTGAAATGTCGTATTTGAAATTACATCAAGACTTCAACTCTTGCGCCTATACATTATCTAGGAAATAAAACCCTAGACACGTATAACATAAACTCGAAATATAGTCGACCTTATAACTTTTGACAAAATATCCAATTGCAGCTCATCCCATCTTCAACATACTTCTCACAACCTAAATGGAAAGATCGCCTGATGTGCCGCGACGAGAAATACGGTTGACACCAGCCGACCATGCAAGGAAAAATAAACGGTCGGGTTAGTCTTGTGACAGACTAAGCAAGTGGGTTTTCTAAGATGATTCTGATTTAGGAAATGAGTGTAGTTACGGGTATCGAAATCCGAATTAAAGCCGGTCGAAACCCAATAGCTACATCCTTCCAAGAAAATGTTATGAATTTTCGAAAGATTTAAAATGAGATCGTCACAAAGGTGACGACTCACAGACTTTAATGCAGATATGTTGGCAACGTTGTTACACACAGATCGTTATAGTCGGTTCATTAAACTCTCGTTGACCCCGCACACCTCAACCAACCTCACCGCATACGTGTTGTGCGAATTCAGATTGGAACCAGATGACAACGGAACCCGAGAGCGAGGATGGTTTCCCATTTTGTACCGACCATCCTATTCATATTACTTTGTGTAACGAGTACACTTATTTGAGTTGCTTTTAAAGATTAAGAATAATTCCACTTGGAATATTATGTACATTGATTAGAGGAGACAACGGTCTCAGAATACTTCTTTAAGATATACGGGCACCTACGTCCCATGACACTTAAACAGTGCGAACACCCCTCAGCGGTTGAGGGATATGGGTCATGACCTTAGCTAGGGTTTTATTCAAAACGACCTAGCGAGAATTAATTATTATATAATATAAGTCATAAGACTTTACGTTCGGCTCCTTAAAGTGGAGCTTAAATAAATATACACATAGCATCACAGAGCAATAAGGCCTACATCCATAACTAATGCAGCCTAAAACATAACTAGGAATAACAGTCATTAAATCTAGGAATTTAATACAATCATATGTTCCATTTTATTCACACAGAAGTTCCCAACATATATTAAAAACGTCATGATAGAAATCATGCTTTTAAAACGAATGCGGAAAAGGAACCGAGTTCACTTGCCTTGGAAAGACGATCACTCGAGATTACGACTCGAACTTGTTCCTGTTTCAATCAACCACAAAATAAATTACCGTCAATTTATTTTGTAACCCAACGACGTTTATTTAGGAACGACGAACATGACTAAGTTTATATTTGATATAAACTTTACAATTACAAATCATTTTTACGATAAAGGTTACTCCCTCCGTTCAGAAATACATGATGTTTTAGGATTTATCTCTAAAATTAAGAAGGTATGTGATTTGACTTAAATACCCATAAATCTTGTGAAGATCTTTCCTTTTCTATTTTCTACTTTTATTATTCTTTTTAATTAATGAGGGTAATGTTGGAAAAAATGTGGTAAATTATGTAAAACATCAAGTATTATTGAACAAGTAAATCAAGCTAAAACATCATGTATTTTTGAACGGAGGGAGTAATATTTTTAAAATTTTGAAATTCACTTGAACCCCTATAAAATTAACTAAACATATTTTTTTATAAAATTTAATTTATTAAATAAAAAAATTCAAAATACCATAAAATACCCAATAGACCAAGGGAGGGTCGGACGGGCCGGGTCGGGCCCGCGGACCGCGTCCATCATATGCCCTTCACGCGCAGCAGCATCCTAAAAACAGAGGCAACTTCAATCAACTCGTTCTCGATGGTTCGACAACGTATTGAGGCATGGTTGGTATCCCGAGAACCGTCTCGAAGTCTAGTTTACATTGGTTTAAACGGATCATAAAAAGGTTGAGAAATGAAGGAGATATTCACGTTTTACTGAGGGTATGTCGTTCAGATTTTCTGGGCATAACTCGGGTGTTTGATCGCGTTTTTGGGCACATTAGAGGATGGATTTGGACGTGTAAACATAGGTTTTTGTATGGAATTTTTTGTAGAATATGGATCTGGTTTCGGATCTAATTTTCGTTGACTGTAGAATGAGAAAGAGCCCAAAAACCGAGCCTTGCTCTGTTTTGTTTCGAACTCGACTACCCGAGTTTCAATCGGACTTTTGGGGTTTCAAACGGTGTTTTTAAGAGATGATTTGTGAAGGAAGACTGTAGATGACAATAAGAACTACAATGTGGGTTTTTATAGGGATCAAATCGATCTCAAACGCATCCGGAATCATCACAAAGATCACCTCCACATCAATGGTGTTATTTATGACTTGTTCTTATCCAATCCCTTCAATTTCCCAAGATTAATGGCGGAATAAATCCATCTAATTGCGTAATAATCATGCTCTTATCCTTCCACGACTTATCCAATGCTTATTAACTTTGGACTCATCTTTAATTGATTGAATTAAAGTAACAACAACCCACTTAGCCATTTTAGGCCAAAACGAACGAACATAATTTCGACCCCCAAAGTTGTATTGTTTTGAACAATTGATTGAGGGGTTTGATTGATCATGTCATGGGATTTCCGGAACATCTTTCGGATCAAAAATCCGTTGAGAAACGAAGAAGTTATGATCAATTGAAGTTTCGGGTTCAAGGTTGAAGACAACCCTTGAGTTCTTCAATCCATTTCCGGATAATTGCACAAACAACCCCTCTAGTTTTATAAAAGTGATAAAAATGCCCCTTCCACTATGACTTGAGGACTTCTAATAACTCAACTAAATATCATATGACCTTTTTATAATTTATTTAATAAAACTTTTTCTTAAAAACACATATATAAATTTTAGAAATATTATTATCACACTTCTTCATAAATTTTATCGCTTATAATTATTATCTTATAATTTTAAATAATAACTAAGACTCATATTATTCATGGTTATATTTTGTCATATAATACTAATCATAAAACCATAATTCTTATCGTTCATAATTAATATTTATAATACGAGACAATAATTTTTCGTAACCTTTAATATCGTCTTAAACTTATGAACCACTGTTATAACATTTATAATGTTATAACGTTAAGAAAATAAATTATGAAAATATTTTATTATATTAATAGTAAATGTAGCATTACATTTTTACCCTTTATAAAAATGAGGAATATTACAGTTGAAATCCGACATTTTCACAAAGCACTTCACCAAGGGCAATGAATTGGATGCACTAGACCGATATGTTGTCAAGTGCAACTATTGTCCCTCGAAGTACAAATTGAAGCGCAATGGAGGCTATGGCACCTCGAACAAGCATTTGAAGGCAAAACACTTGGACAAGTTGGGCATGATGCGAGGTCAAACACAAATTTCAACTTCGGGGCTAGCAAGTTCTTCCTCTCAATCTCCCTTGTTTACTTATAATCATGAGCGTAGTGTTTATGCTTTGTCCGAAGCTATTTGTGTTGATCATTTGCCATTTCAATTTGCGGAAAGTGTGGGTATAAATGATTAGGTTTCCAACCATTTGCAACCCGCTTATAAACGAACAACAAGAAAAACAATTAGGAAAAAATGTGTTTAAAGCATATGCGTGTCGTAAAAAGGAGTTGTCTCGGTTTTTTGCTCAAAATGATATTCGTGTTTCTATTTGTAGTGATATTTGGAGTGATAACTATCATTCTCATTCATACATGGGTATTACATGTCATTATATTGATGATCATTTTAACATGCAAAAACGAGTTTTGGCTTTTCGAGTATTTGATGGGGCACATACCGCTTCAAATATTTGTAACATTATACAAACTATTTTAGATGAGTATAGACTACTTCATCGAGTTTTCACTATTTCATTTGATAATGCATCTAACAACACCGCTTCTATTAGTGAATTGATTCAAGTTTATCAACCGGTTTTTGGAAACAAATACTTTCATGTAAGATGTTCTTGTCATATTTTAAACTTATGTGTTCAAGATGGTTTGACACTTTTAATGCCATATCTTGAACCTATTAAGTATGTTGTTAGCTTTATTTGGTTAAAAAAGAAGGCCAAAAGTGATTGGGGGAGGTTTTGTAAATCGAATGGTGTTAAACCAATACTTTTTTCAAAAGATGTCGGTCGTCGTTGGAATTCAACTTATAAATTACTTGTTCAATGTTTACGTTATAAAGAACTTTAGCTTCCTTTGCCGCTCAACATATCCCGGGTTCACAAGCAATTGAAGCTTGTTGGGATATTTGCTATGATATTGTGGAGATTTTACAAGTTTTTAATGATGCAACTTATACATTTAGTCAAACATATACACCAAGTGCTCATTTGTTTGTTGTTGAAGCTTTGAATGTTGCGGGTGCCTTTAAGGAAGGGCTTTCACAACCCGACCGACCCGACATTGTTGAAGGTATTTTACATATGAAGAGGAAGTGGTTGAACTATTACAAATATATTCCCGATATTTATCTTGTTGCTTGTGTTTTTGATCCAAGATTTAAGATGCAAGGTTTGCAAGATACTTTGTATCAATACTATGAGTTTTTAAATTTAGAAGAAGAACATTATGATAGAAATTGCAATGTTGATGTCATTATAGAACGTGTTAAATCTCTTATCTATGATTTGTACAAAACTTATAGCACAGGTGGTGAGGTTCCTTCTACGCCTCAATTACCCCCATCGTCCTCCTCATCTCGTCGTTCTTTTCTATCCGCCGAGTCTCGTATGTTGCAAAATCTTACAAAAAAACCGAGATTCACGAGCTCACATACGGAGCTCAATACTTATCTAACCACTTCCTTTGAGTTTGTAGATGATTTTGACATTTTAAATTGGTGCAAGCAACACAAGAACACATATCCAACACTAGCAAGGATTGCCGCTCAAGTATTTGCCGTTCCCGCTTCAACGGTAGCGGTGGAGGAAAAGTTTAGCCAAGGCGGCCACATCTTAGACGATAGGAGATCAAGATTGGCACCCGAAGCATTGGAAGCCCAAGTTTGTGTGGACGATTGGAAGAGGGCGGAAATTAGATCACAATCAATGAACTATACGGAGTCATCCAATGATTTAATAGAGGACGACGCAAGCTAAGCTTCTTCCGCCGGTTCCGCCGGCTCGTCTTAGGTAAGTTGCCAAACAGGGTTTCATATCGAAGGTAATAGAACTACGTGGGCTTTGATTCCTCTATGACCCCTAGAGGATACGTAGGGAACTTAATATCAAGTTCAAGCCCTTCTTCTCCCACCCCTTCTCTTCCCAAACCGGTCGGAATAGGCTAAAATAGCCATTATAACCACAATCCGCGATCGCTGTGCGATCGCATAGGACGGGCCGCGACCGCGGTGCTCTATCACCGCGATCGCGGCCCACATTCCGCTACCGCGGTTCTCTAACCGCGGTCGCGGATCCATTCGAACGGGTATATTTTAAAAATATTTTTTTTAAAATTAAATGGAACCGAACCGAACCGAACCGGAACCGGCGGGAACCGGAAAAAACCGGAACAGAACCAGAACCGGAACCGAGGAATCGGGGGGTTCTCGGTTCCGGTCCCGATTCCAGGGTTCCGAGGAACCGGAACCGCCGGTTCCGGAACCGGACAGCCCACTAGTTGGACTGGATCACTCTCTGCCTCGAAAAGTGTTGGGCGCAGCAAAAGCAATTAATAATTGGAGTCTTTGGAGCTAATTCAACCTTATTTATTTAGTTATTTGGTTGTCGGCTTTCTCAATTCAACAGACTTTATACAATAGAGCAAAAATAGAAATAAATGGAAGTGATATTCGTATCATTTTCATTGGTCGACCGAGTATGCTTTGAGTTAGATCATTTTCGAGTACTATTATTATTGGGGGATTTGGGAGTTTCAAATTGATGTACATTTGGATATCTTTCTTTCTCCAAACCTACGAAGAAAACATATTTTGTGCTACATTACACTGGACCCGGCCCTAAAAGCCCAACAGATCATGGACAAAAAAGCCTACCAGAAATCATGGACAAAGAGCATGAATAATAAGTGAATTCTAAAAGGGCAGGTAAACAAATCAACTAAAGATACTCAATTAATAGCTGGGAAATACATTATACATTAACAAAGTCGATCATAGGAACAACAATTAAGAAGTACGCAAACAATTAATACAGCTACATAACATAGATAACTTATATCGCAAGCAGCATATAAATGCCTTTGAATTCAATAAATTCAAATGCTCATCATGAGCTCTTCAAAGGTTTTCATGGAAGACTCGGGCAAACCCAATAACACATTGACACTTCTCCTCTCCCTCCCGTGCGAAAGGAACAAGATCACTTCCTTTTCAGGCAACGCCACCGGCCCCGAAACCACGGGCTCTCCCCACCCGAAATCCGTAGTATGGAATGACAGCCTTGACCAAGTGGTTATAAGCAGAGTCGAGCTCAACGAAGGCCTCGCCCTCGTCGCCTCAAAGTAATCGATGGCCGACCTCATGTACCCATCCGTCACCATCCTGACCGCCTCCTGGACCCGCTCAACCGCGAACGAAAGCGGGTTTCCCGCCAATTCCCCGGCCAACGCAATGGCGTTGGTCAGCACGATCCCGTTACCAAAGTAGCCGTTGGGCAACGGAGGCTCGAATTTCGCCCTCCCGTCGACCGCGAAGAGGAGTTTCGACTGCTGGTGGGGTTTGAATCCCAGGGCCCGAGTCCGGGACCGCCAGACGAAGCCCGAGAGGGCCTCGAAGGCGGTGCACTTGGCGACCGCTCCGTCCTCCGTGGCTCGGGTTTTGAGGGTGTCGAGCGCGGCTGTGTCGAAGGTGAAGGATTTGTACTGGATGGGTTCGTTGTAGAGGTGCGAGGTGTTTGAGAGGTCGTCTATTTCGTCGAATTCTCGGTGCGGGAATTCAATGTTGGGAGGGTCGCGGGCGGTTAGGAGGGTTCGGTCGAGGAAGGGGGGAGTCGTGAGAGGGAGGCCGCGGGCCGTTTCGGCCCACGAGTTGACGAATTCCATGGCGCCGATGCCGTCGAACATGCAGTGGTTCATGCAGAGGCCCAGGACAAATCCTCCGCATTTGAACTTGGTTACCTGTGGAGGATGTTTGGTTGATTTAGTTAGCGATGATGTTTAGTCATTAGATGAAATTAACATGTTCAGTTTAAGGGTCTCGTGAAGACCCAAAGATGACTTGAAGAACCCAAAGATGTTAACCTAATCCAACCTAACTGTTTTTGTATTACAATTGGCCGGACACCCATATGTTTGAATCTGCATTGCTTTGACGTGTTATAGTAGGCGGGTGGTTGTTATATTATCACTCACATCTTATGATTTGAAGCTAGAATGAATCTAATTGCCTCTTATCATCCTAAAATAACTAACAAATTTTAAATTCTAACAGAGCATTCAACTGCAAGGACTATCATCCCCGTATATTGTATATAGTATACCCCCTAAACCAAAAACCACCTAAAATCATATCTTCCGAAAGACTATGGTTAGAAGAATCAAATTCAACCAATCTAAAATATATTATACTTGAGTCAAACACCTCTTAAGACTATAACTACCAAACTTATAACTAATCAACATATATTAAAGCAAAACAGAACAGGATTTCATATCTTTGAAGCCAATACAAACAAGGACTATTACAAAAGTTCATATGATAGTACGTAGTAGAATGCAAATGATACACCGAAACTATACCTGAGCAGTCAAAGGAGGTATCTCAAGAATGTTCTTAGCCTGAGGAACATCATAAACCAGCTTCCCTAGAGTGACAGGATCAGGCTTAGTTGCGTCCCCAATCTTCTCCATGTCACAATCCGCCTCAGCCTCCACGAAAACTGCTCCCTCCCCTGTGCAGTCGACAATCAGCTTCCCCTCGGGGCTGATGGAGAGTCGCCCAGCAAGCGGGTAGTAATTCACAAGAACCTTCGACAAGGCAGTCTTGATCACATCCCCGGCTTCCTTGTTTCCCTTTACCTCTGATCGGAAGGTGTAAATCGTTCGAACGAGTACCGCTATGTTTTGGTCGAGATTCGAGAGGAAGTAAAGTCCTTTTGGAGTCTCCTCTTGTGGGGTGACTAGAGTTGGTTTCCCCTGTTTCACTCGGATCTCAAAGCCATGGTGGATTCCATTGGCTACCTCCTTAACCTGCAAGAATCATTTCAAAGGAATTAACGCATGCATCAAAAGATGATAGTAATTAAATAGCCAAAGTGCAAGTTGTTATGTATAAGAGATTGATCTTAATTACCATAATGTGTGATTAATTGAGGATGTTAAGTGGTTGACTGATTGTGGAAGGGGATGCGGATTTTTGCAAGTTGGAATTTTGGAGAAGGATAGAGGTTGGGGGAGAGGAAATAGGAGAGATATATATAAATAGGAAAAGAGAGCTAGGTTAAATGATGAGTGTTGCTTTGTGAGAGATTAGTTGGTTAACTTATTGAAGGAGGTGTTGAGGAGTTGGTGTAGATCATCACCCACCAGAGGATCCGTCCAACAAAAGAGTAATGCAGTACACATTTTTCAGGAAATATCAACAAAATAATACATTAACCAGCGAATAAGACTTGGATGTATATGTCAAATGAAACATGTGGGTACTTGAAAAAAAATGGAAAGAAGTCGGTTAAACTGATTATTGATTTAACTTTAAACTTTAGATTTCCACATCAATGACCCATATATCCTTTGTGAGCTAAGTAACATACGGGTTTTGTGACTTGAATGAGCGCGCGCTTAACGTACACACGATCGATCATGAAATGGTAATGGTCGTGTGTGGTTTCACACACTACCTGCATGTCTGTTGGTCAAACTTCAAGCAACATATATTCTAATTTCCTACTAAGTAGACATGGGTATTATTTATGTTTGGAACAATATTAGGAACGGTTAGTTTTGAATACTGGAATAACATGTCTCTCTATAAGTTTTGATAATAACAAACAGTATTAGAAACTAAGTGTTTATCTAAGTAATTCGGGGAAATAAAGAGTTGTAGGAACTACAAAAGAAAACAAAACAAAAGCTATGGAAATGTTTTCCAAGTAAGTCAGGATTACGTGTCAAGTGAAGAAGGGCAAAGACGTCCTTTTTGAAATTGACTCGGGCGGCAAGGGAAAAAGGACATATTTGTCCAAAAGAAAAAGGATCATACATGGGTACGCTGGTCATTGGGAATCAAGTATTGCGCCCCAAGTGAAAAAGGATAGAAGCGTCTTTTGGAAGAGGTCTCTAATATAAATAGAAAGCGATAAAGGTAGGTCACATAGACCACTCACCTGGATGAACAGTAAAGCAACCAACTGAGGACAACTCAGAATCAAGGAACAATCCATCAAATGAAAGCACACATCCTATCGATGCTCCAAGCTCAAGTGCTCAGAAGAAACTTTTAGAGAACCAGGATCCTATTAAAATTGTCACCATGAACTATCACTAGAAGAAGGACAATATTAACAACATCATCATACCTTACAACAAGGGAGTACAAACTCGATCTTCTATGCATATACAAACTCGAGCTTTATAGGATACAGATTGGATACAAACTATGCAAGAGGAACTTCATCAATTTGAGACGAACAAGGTTTGGAAGCTGGTTCCAAGACCAAGGAACAAGAATGTTATTGGAACCATGTGCGTATTCAAGAACAAGTTGGATGAGAAATGAAACGTGTCTAGGAACAAAGCAAGACCAATAGCTCAAGGTTACGACCAAGAAGTGGAATCGACTATGATGAAACCTTCACATCAGTGGAAAGAATCGATGCTTTTCGACTTCTAATTGCTTTTACAACTTTCAAAGGCTTCAAGTTGTTTCAAATAGACGTCAAGACTATATTCCTCAATGGATATCTACAAGTGGAAGTATACATGGAAGAACCTCTATGATTTGAAAAAGAATCATTTCCAAATCATGTCTACTTCCTCTAGAGGGCACTCTTTGGGCTTAAGCAAACACCACGTACATGGTACGATAGATTTAGAAAGTTCTTGTTATCCAAGGGCTACCAACGTGGTTCCATTGTCAAAACCCTTTTCATAAGAAGGATTCAAGTGATGTTCTTGTTCAAATTTACGTTGATGACATAGTATTTTGTTCCACTAACCCTATTCTTGTAGAAAATTTTGAAAAGCTCATGAGTAGAGAATTCAAATGAGTATTGTAGGGGAATTGAATTTCTTTCGAGGTCATCAAACCTCTAAATCCAATGATGGAACCAAGATATATCAATAGAAATATATCAAGAAAATGTTGGGAAATATGGCATGGATTCTTCATGACCCATTGATACGCCTATCTTCCAAACATGCGCTTGGATGCAGATGAAGCAAGAACTTGTGTGAATCAAAATCTATATAGAGGAATGATCGATTCCCTTCTCTATCTCACAACGAGTAGACTCGACATCATGTTCTCTCTATGTCTATGTGCACGTTTCTAAGCCAATCCAAAGGAATCTCACTTAAAGGAAGTTTAAGGGGATCTTTAGATATATCAAGGGAAGAGACAACTTGTGCTTAGAGTATCCAAGGAACAATTCCTTTGAACTAGTTGCCTTCTCCGATGCTGACTTCACAAGACATTTGGTGGATCGTAAGAACACATCTAAAATGACACATTCTTGGGAGCTTGTCTAGTATTATGGGGATTAAAGAAGCAAAACTTCGTAGCTCTCTCAGCCGCTGAAGTAGAGTATGTAGCAGTTACCGCCTGTTGTTTCCAAGTACACTTGCTCAAATACCAACCGTATGTCCGTTGGAATTTTCCCTCTTAGATGTGACAACACAAGCGCTCTAAATATCGCTAAAAATCAAGTACATCACTCTAGGACTAAAAACATTGAGATTAGACACCTTTTCCTACGTGATAATGTAGAGAAAGTCAACGGTCGGTCAACGAACGAGTCAACTCGGTCAACGGGCGATCCAACTCGGTCAACGACCAAGTCAATTCGGTTGGGGGTGGGGTCGGTGATGGTTTTTTTGCTATTTACTTAATTTTTGTTCTTACTTAATGATACGAGCCCGGTGTGGACCGCGTATCGAACCCTTGTTGGTCAAGGGGGTTGAGCCTAATCCGGTGTGGATTCCGACTCGGGATAAACGTGGTTGGTTGCCACGGGGTTGAAAAACGATAAATTTAGAGATTTTAGGAAGATAATAAAAATAACTTTTCTGATTGATGATTGATTGATAGCATCCTAACAACTTAAGGGTATTTATAATAACCCTGATATCTAGATAAACTCTAATTGCTGAAATAAAAAAGATACTATTAATAAAAATAAAATGAAATCTCTAAATAAAAAAAAAGCATAATTATCATAATATCCTGATATATTCTGCTAGCATAATTATAGCGTATCACTTAACAAATATCTAGTTATGCATTTTTTTTTGCTATTTACTTAATTGGGTCTTTATAGAATAACCGAACACGAATATTTTTTAGACGACTGTTTGTGTATATTAGTATATACTCTCGTACAGTCGTACTACTTAACGTACAAGCTACGTATGCATTATAACGAAACGAGTTCTCGTGCAATTTAATTAGAATCAAAGACGATAAAAAAGAAACTGTGTGATATATAGTTTGGGACATTTTTATTTGTGCATGTTTCTGGAATTTTTTTCAATTTGTGTTTGTTTAGATTCGAGAATATATGGGTGGGGGGGTTGGCCACTGACCATGTTACTTGGAAAGCAATATTCAGCGAACAGTGCTACTATGTATGATTTTAAGTATCCGCGTGGCAAATGCCATGTAGATGCTGTAGCTTTGTTTGGTGGTGGTTGGCATTCTACTTTCTAATCTTGGTCTTTTTATTTTAACTAGAATATGTCTTAATAAACTGGACATTTGAATATGGCTTTTTTTCGACCCTTTGATGTTTAAATATATTATATGTTGAGATCTTGAGGACTTCCACAAATTGCAATCAGAGATCAAGTATGTGTCTTTTAGTTAACTTTTGATCTTAATTTATATTATATGAAGAGTTCTGCCAATATTTCTAGTAACTAATCAAACTAATTCTTTTAATATATATAGTACTTGCTGGCCATGGTTATATTTTTTTTTTTTTGGAAAAGGTAAGTGTATTAGCTTTTCAAAGGATTTACAAAAAAAACCCTATACAAGCCTAAAGGCTGAGTTCAGGGAGATCAAATACATCAGATCGATCACACCAAAAACCAGGAAATAGTAATTCCAGGAGTGACTACAACAAACTCAAAGGATCATTGAAACATCAAACTACAACAGGAGGGGTAAACCCCTCATGCTTAGGTTTTAGTCTATGCCCAAATAAACAAGCCAGGAGGCTACTGTTCTGTCCCTCTCCTTGAGTTTGCCTTTGAGTCTTGTTTTTGCATCATTGATTGCTTGGATGGCGCAGTCAATCGGTCTTGTGTCAATGTCCTTGAAGCATTTTTTGTTCCTTGCCGCCCAAATGTGGTAAATGGCCGCCGTAAACGCTGTCATCCTCACTTTGAAGACACATTTGTTTTTGTGTTCGCTGTTGTCGAACCATTGTAGCCAAGTGTGTAGCTGTTGGAGGTTGATTTCGACTCCCACCCACTGCATGATGTAGGATATGACATTAAGGGAGAATGGGCAGGAGAACCATGCGTTCGGTGGTCTCCACACAATTTGTGCACATTGGCCATGACTCTTCAATGGGGATGCCAATAGCTCTTAGTCGGCTTCGAGTAGGAGCTCTGTCGAAACCCGCGAGCCAGGTGATGAACGAGTGTCTTGGAATGCAAGTGTTAGCCCAGATGCATTCTGCCCACGGAATTAAATCGCCGCGTTGTCGCCATCGGTTGTAGAAGAGGCGAGTACGCGCAGCATGAGAGCCTTGATGCCAGATTTCCGCCCATTGATCTTGGGGAGTTGTACCTTTGACCTGGCCAATGAGGTCTCGTATTCTCATAATCATCTTCCAAACTCCACTATTTCCTACCCTTTCATTTAGCTCCCAAAAGTTTCTTCCTCGGATAATTGTAGCATTAGTCCAGCGTACCCAGATGTTGTCAGCTGAGGTGTCGATGTCGTACGTGGATGTGCTTCACCATTTGTGCTCGGTTCCATGAGAGGACCTCTTTCAATCCCAGTCCGCCTTCCTCAACTGGGCGTGTGACAACATGCCAAGCAAGGAGACTTCTTTTTGACTCGCAAGAGCCACCCCAGTGGAACCCTCTCATAATTCTGTTAATTTCTTTGATGACAGACTTCGGAAAGAGAAATACCTTGGTCCAGTAGTTTGTGATGCCCCATAGGATCGATTTGATTAATTCTAGCTTGCCCACGTAGGACAAGGTCTTTGTTGCCCAGTTGTTAACCCTGTTTCTGATTTTATCCAGAAAGCTGTCGTAATCGGCTACCCTCAGGTTACATGAGTGAAGGGGCACTCCAAGATACTTGATTGGGAGTGTACCTTCCTCAATACCCCAAATGTATAGGAGATAGTGTCTAGTCGTTGGGTCAATTCCAGCCAAAAACACTCTGGGATTTACCCAAGTTGTTGTGGAGACTTGAGTGTTCAGAGAAGACATTGAGGGTATTTTTAAGTGTTGAAACCGAGCTAGGGTCAGCTTTGCATATGAGGAATAGGTCGTCGGCAAAGGCCAGATGGCAGAGTTTATGTTGACGACATCGCGGGTGGAAGCGGAAACTAGAGTTGTTCACCATTTTCATTAGCAGCCTGTTTAGATATTCCATAGCCAAAGCAAATAAGTAAGGGGACATGCAATCTCCTTGTCTCAACCCCCTCTTGCTATGGAAAAACCCTATGACGCCTCCATTAAAATTGATCGAGATCAAAGGTGGCTGTGGTTGTACACTCTCTAACCCAGTTCACAAACTTGTCAGGGAAACCAAGGGAGTTCATGATGGACCAAAGGAGGTCCCATTCTAAGGTGTCATTGGCTTTTGTGATGTTTATTTTTATTGCACAGCTAGGGGACACATTTGCCCTGCTATAATGTTTGAGGATGTCCTGACACACAAGGATATTGCTCCACGTGCCTCTGTTAGGGAGAAATGCGCCTTGTTTCGCATCGACAACACTACCGAGGACTCCTATGGGCCTTGCCGCAAGGATTTTAGAGATGATCTTGTAGATGGTATTGCAACAAGAGATCGGTCGGAAGTCATTAAGGCTTGTAGGTGAGGGGCTTTTGGGTATAAGTTGGAGGAGGGTGGTATTGGTATGTTTAAGCAACTTGCCCGTTCTGAAGAAATCTTGGATGGCAGCGCAGAGCTCATCACCTATTAAGTGCCAAGACTTTTTGTAGAACACACTGTTACAGCCATCGGGTCCCGGGGCTTTGTCATCTGCAATAGAGAAGAGGACTTTGCGAATTTCGCGTGGAGTGATTTCGGCAATGAGGGATTCGACGTCTGAGGTGTTGATCTTTTGTCCCAGCAAACATGCAGCCCTGTCAAATTGGCGGTTGGGAGGGGGGAGGGGTCCAACAGATTTTTGAAATAGTTGACAATAAGGGCCTCAAGTTAGGCATTTTCAGTGACCACTATGCCCTGTTCGTCCAATAGAGAAAGGATATTGCCGGAGTTCCTCCTCTGTTTAATGGTGGCGTGGAAAAATTTAGATCTTTCATCTCCAAGGTTGAGCCAGTTGTTCTTCGCTCTTTGAGCCATGTCCATTTGGACCATGTTCTGTAGCTCTTTGACTTCACTAATCAAGGTTTTCTCTTTGGAGGAGAGTTGGCAGCTAAGAGGGTTCGCACTAAGGGCAGATTGCACTGTAGTCAACTTATCTTTCAGTTCTTGTAGCTTGCGTTCAATATTGTTGAAGCTACCGGAGTTGAGGTTGCGGAACCGGCTTTTGAGAATTTTTAGTTTTTGAACAAACCTGAACATGCGGTTGCCTTGAATTCTAGATGTCCACACATCATTGACAATATCAGGGAAGCTAGCATCACGGGCCCAGATGTTCCTGAATCTAAAGGGAATTTTTCGGGTTAAGGGCAGGTAGAGATTGACAACACAATGTGGATGGTCGGATGTTCTTCTATTTTCAAAGACAACAACAGAGTTAGGCATAGCATGGAGCCAGGCTGCATTGTGCAAGACACGGTCAATTTTCCTAACAATGTGTGCTTGGCTCAATTGATAGTTGGTCCAAGTGAAGAAGTTCCCAGAGGATTGCATGTCGCACAAGCCATCGCCACTTAGTTGTTCATTTGGTTTCGTAATGGCGTTGAAGTCTCCCATAACAAGCCAGGGGAGTTTGACGGTACAATGCAGGGATTTTATGTCATTCCACAAGGAGTCCCTGGTTTTAGTGTCGATGGAAGCGTACACCACAGTGATGAGAAATACAAAGTTCGTTCCTGGTAGGCTGCTCCGAGTTTTTCAAGACACAGATGTTGAGGACTGATGGTTTCCAAAGAATCCATATGCGGCAATAGTCAGCAAAATTTCCATTGTTAAGTTGGTTCCAATCTTGCAAAAACCTACTGGAGATTGACTGGAACTTGTTTCTACGGATTCTAGTCTCTAAGATACCAATAAAACTAATACTAAGATCTTTAATAAGATCTTTTATTGAGCTAAGTTTGGAGGGTGTATTGCACCCCCTAATGTTCCAGGTAGCTAAGTGGACTCTATCCATGAGGGGGAGGGGGTGGTAAGGGGGTTGGGGGAGGGGTCACCTTGTCATGTTTCGAACCTTCGCCCATCGGGCCCTTAAGTAGCACCTCGATCCTGCCTTCTACTGCTTGCTGAACAAGAGGCGCCTTGGATTGTTTTCCAGGGCGAAGAGAGGGAAAAACATCATTAGGGAGGCCAACGGCAAGCTGGGGAGATGAGGGAGGGGCAGTTGGTTTGGTGATCTTGGACGGCCCAAAGATGGGGCCGGGTAAGGATTTTGGATTTGGACGAGGCGGATTTGGAGGTGGCTTCGAGGGAGGCGCACGGTCCCTGTTAGTATTCTTAGAAGCAGGGTTGTCTTTCTTAATCCACTATTTGTGCAGTGTTTTGGCTCTCACATTGGGTCTACAGTTGTCGGCACGTTTCGGGTGCACCCGAGCCTTCCCACACTCCCCCTCTTTGTGTCCAAAATTGGTACATTTGAGACATGTCCAAGGCTTCCAATCAAATACTACAGCTTGCTGGGTGATGATTCCATCCGGCCCTTTGATGTTTATGGTTTCCTTGCAAGCATGGAGGGCATCGACTTCGACTAGGATGCGGGCAAAGGAGATCTTGTCCCAATGGCATGTTATTATGTCTATCGAGATTGGGGTGCCTAAGCTGGTGCCTATCTTGCTCAACGCTTCAGGCGCCCAGAACCTGAAGTCTAAGCCAAGTAGGGAGGTCCATAGAGGTAGAGTTTTGAAGCTTGTTGCGCTAATAGCCATGCTGGGAGTCCACCTTCTTAGCAGAATAGGCCAAACATCCACGATCCGCCATTCATAATTGATTCAGCATCGGCCTTGTTTTCAAATCGTAAGACAAACAAACCATCAGCATTTTGGGTGACTTTGGGGAGGGTAACACCACTCCATTTGGATGCAACAAACCGCTCCATTGACAGAAAGGGGACTCTTGCCCTCGGGATGAAAGCGACCGGGGCGTGTTCCCAGTAACGGCAAGGCTCTGCTATGTCTGAGTCTTCAATAACTACGAGGTCTTCGTCGATTCCGTCCACTCGATGGAGTTTGGCCCCCAGGAGTGTGTTTCTGTTGCCACCAGGGGGTGAGGTTTAGCGGGTTGGTTGTCGAGAAGAGGCGGGATTTCTTCGCTGTCGGCTTCAGTTGGGGGTTCGGGGTTTGTCTGGGAATGAGAGGAGGAGGCACTCCAGAGAATGCGGTGGGAGGGGGGGGACAAGGGGCGATTTTTTCTTCGGCCTGTGTTTGGGAATGGCTACGACGGGACGACGACGGTGCTGTTGCAGGTCCCGGAACGAAGAACCCTCGTAGTTGCTCAACACCTAGCTAGCTGAATTTGTTCTATTAAGGCTTGGCCATGGTATCTAAAATTAAATAATATAATGGCCATGGTTATATTATTTCATTTTAGATGCCACTTTTTAATTACATGTAGATGATTTAAGGTATTCCTTCTAAATCGGAATGTTCATGTTTCAGGAAATAAAATTCAATTTTATTAAAGACAAAGTTGATATTTGGAAAACCCCGGGTCTATTACTCTATCTCTATACATAGGGTATTATTACCTAATAGAATTGATTGATCCTTATGTCTATTAAGTTTTTATTTTAACGGTTCATATGTTTGCCACTCCACTATGAAGAGTGAACCTATAAAGGGAGCCCATTCCTTGTGATATAGTGCAACAACACTTCTCTACACAAGTTTCTTACAGAATGGAAATCACTTGAAGGCTAGTAATAGTAGTAGTAGTGGGTGCACCTATCTCACATACCGTTGAACCATCCTCGTACCCTCCAAGCAAAGTGTGGGTGCCATTTTATAACATGACCGCTGAACTTACATTAATTTCCTTGCAAAATTAGTAATAGATAGAAGATGAGATAAAATCAAATCTTCTTATCCTATGCATATTATTTAGTTTCCTTGTTATGTTTATTATTATCTTTGTATTACTTATTCTCCAAGATTGTATTTTGTACTCTCTCTATAAATACAAATCTCCTTAATTTTATGAGAAGATCTCAACAAGGTTCCATAATTGTCTTTTATGGTATCCAGAGCAAAGATCCTTCTCCCACAAAAGTTTTAATTTTTTTCGGTTGATCTCTTTCACATTCGATCGTCTTTTTTTCGGCACCATGTCTGACGACGCATCTTCTTCCTCGACCGCTGCTTGACGCACCAGTGGTGCCTCTCTTCTCTCGGCGGCTCTCAGTGCGTCTCTCGGTTCCAAACAATGACTCCAATTTCCGGTGTTCTTGTTCAAACTCGAGCGCATTAACTATGCTCTTTGGCGCTCTAGTGTTCTTGATGCTCTAGACGCCTATGAATTGAAAGATCATGCAACTTCCGGTGTCCATCTGATGAAGACCAATCGCATTCTGGCGACTGGCACATCTGAGGCTTATCTCGAGCCCAATCCCGATTACTTAACATGGAAACAACTAGATAAGTTTATCCTACTTTGGATTCGAACCCCTATCTCGGCTCCCCTGCTCAACTATATTATCAAGGCTGACTCCACTCGTGATGCTTGGTTAATGTTTGAACAAATGTTTCATGCCCAATATCAGGCTCGTTCTATGCATCTGAAAAATCAGTTGAATAATCTACCGAAAGGTGGTCTCTCCATGATTGAGTATTTTAAGGAAAAACGCAGCTTTGCGAATGCCCTGGCTGACTGTCTTCAACCAGCCTCGGATCATGACTTTGTTGCTTCTGTTATTCATGGCCTTGATTCCTCCTATAGGCCTTTCAAGGCTGCTGCTAGTATGAGGTTTGTGCCGTTGACACCGGACGACCTCCTTGGCCATCTGTTGCTTGAAGAAGAACGGCTCCAAGAAGAGGCTCGGTTAATTCCGCATGTGCCCTTGTTGCGAATTACTCCCAGAATCACAGTGGAGGACCGCGCCGCTCCAATACAGATAGGGCTGTCACTCAATCATAGTCTCAATATCGTCCCTCTGGCCGACCGAATTACCAGAACACGTCTTCAACTTCTCGCCAGTCCAATCGTGAAAACACTGATCAGGATGGCTCTTCTTGGCCTATGTCGAGCACCGTGTGCCAAATCTATGATCACCCGAACCACTCGGCTAAGGACTGTTACATTCGATTGAATTTGCAATATTTCCCGTCTCGGTATGCACCTGAGAAACTGAATCAGATTCCACCTCAAGCTTATCATGCTCAATCTCAAGCACCTTCTTCGGACTCTGCTTGGTATTTTGACTCGGCTTCTACCGACCACATTATCGGTGATCTTACAAAAGTATCACTTGATTCGGAATATTCAGGCAATGATCAACTCACTCTAGGCAACGATACCTCTTTACCCATAACTCATATTGGCCATTCTTCTATCCCATCTTTACAAAATTCTTCCATTCATTTATCAAATGTCTTACTTGTCCCTAATATGACAAAAAATTTAATCAGTATTACTAAGCTTATAAAAGACAATAATCTTTTTGTGGAATTTCACCCAACTTTTTATTTGATCAAGGACAATCAAGGACATGTACTGCTTAAAGGAATCGTTAGCAATGGGTTTTACTGTTTACCCTCCCCTATGCCAGATCGATTTAGAATGGAAATGGTAGGCGAGCGGACTTCTTCTCCAAATTGGCATCATCTCCTGGTGATGGGAAGATCTATGGTGTAGATGATGGTGGAAAGATATCGCCGAAGAGTGGACGGAAATCGTCACTTGGTTCGAAGATGGTGGAGCTCGGTGGCTGAATTTCGTCTGGGATTAAAAGAGTATATCTCCCTCGTCCGGACTCGGAATTGGGGGATTCCAAATCCCAGAGTTAGATATTTGAGTCTAGTTTAATTACTCAAATTTTGAGATCTAGATGATATGTAGATGGAAAGATATGTCGATTATACTGAAGTGGTGCAGAAACCACCGAGATGGAAATGGAACGATTGAAAATGGAATGGCGGATGGAGCGATTAGAAGTGGATTGATGGATTGTTGGATATGGATGTTGAATCTTGGATATTACGCACCAAGAACAACAAACTTGATTGCAAGAGCGTTGGATATGACTCACCAACGTTCTAACAAGAGATTGAACGAAAAACAAACAAAGGAACTTTAGATTGAAAACAAGTAAAGAGAAAGCATTTTCATCGTTCAAGTCTAACCTCAAAGGAGGCCACAAATGATACTTAATACCCTAGGACATGCCTCTCTCTCTATCATTTCAGTCATAACTCCTCTCTTTATTACATAAAACAACCCTAAAGTTTAAAGAAACTAACTTAACGCCCTTAATGAAACATAAGTCCAGTTTGTGCACTAGTTTCACCAAAAGTCACAATAATACTCCACCCTTCTCCATTGTTAGCCAAAATCTAACTTACGAGCCATGATCTCCTCCTTGATCTTGTCAAGCATTGCTTTAGCTCGGGCTCGTGTGATGCGTCCAAAATAGGGTGTAGTACCTTGACTTGGCTTCTTAGTGCCTCGGACACCGGCCTTGGATATTTGTCCAAGTGAAGACCATCCTTTGTCGTGCAAATTGAACTTGTCATTAGGGCTGAGATCTTCACTCAAATCATGGACCCTAGTGCCTTTAAAAGTGCCCGAAGAAGTGGTATCATCCATCAAAGGCCAAGGCGCGCCAAGGTCGGAAATCAGCGTGTGCAACGGCGCCCCGATTGGCACGGTACCGTGGGGCCATGACTCGATAGATGGAATCACATCAACTGGGACATCCGAGTCAACCTATCCTTCATCTTATGTTAAATTGTTTCAAGTTACTAGTGTCTTCTTTTGATTTTAAGTTTTTATGTCAGTCATGTCCTTTAGGAAAAAGTAGTCGTTTACCTATTAATTCAGTTCATGTTTCTAAAACTGTTCCTTTTGAATTAGTCTATTCTGATGTTTGGGGTCTTGTCCCTCAATTATCTATCAATGGATGTCATTATTTTGTCTTATTTGTTGATGACTATACTCGCTTTACTTGGATCTATTTTATGCAACATAAATCTCAAGTCTTCCATTATTTTCAACTCTTCAACACCATGGTTAAAACACAGCTTCAATCTACCATTAAAGCCCTTCAACCGATTGGGGTGGGAAATACAAAACCGTATCTACTTTCTTACAATCCAAAGGTATCTTTCATAGGGTATCTTGTCCTCACACTCCATCTCAAAACGGCATGGTTGAACGTCGTAACCGTACCATCCAAGAAAAAGGTCTTACCCTACTAGCTCACTCAAAATTACCTCCCAAATTTTGGGAACATGCCTTCCACACTGCCATATGTCTCTACAATCGAACTCCCACCCCTGTTCTCAAAAATGCCTCCCCATTTGAAACAGTGTACAAATGCTCTCCTAACTTCTCCTTTTTAAGGTCTTTTGGTTGTCTATGCTTTCCTTATCTTGTCCCTTATCGTCAAAACAAACTTGAGTTTAAAACCATGCCTTGTGTTTTTCTGGGATACAGTTCTAGTCATAAAGGCTATTTGTGTTACAATTCTGAGTCCTAGTGAGTGTATATCAGTCGTCATATCATATTCCATGAGTCTATTTTTCCATCCGTTTCCCAATCTCCATCAGTTTCATCCGATGTTCCTCCTGAGCCCGTCCCAGTCGAGCTGCTGTCTTCCGCTGCCAATATTGTGCCGCCCTCACCTGCGCCACCATCCGCTGATCCGCCACCGCCAGCTAATGTGCCTGATGTGCATTCTCCTCCGCCTCTGCCTGCGCTTGATCACTCAAATATCAGCCTTGCTTCTGCCAATTCAAACTCACCTCCTGCTGATTTACCCGCTGAAATTCCTCCCCCCCCCCGTTGTTATTGCCAGCCCCACCCACTCAACACCCCCATCTTCGCCCGACTGCCACCTCAACCCACCATATGACAACCCGGGCTAAAACCGGGAACCTTAAACCCAAAGCCTACACTTCTACCAAACATCCTTTACCGCCTGATTCTCGTTCCGACTTTGAACCGAAAACCTACAACCAAGCCAAAATTCATCCTGAGAGGGTCAATGCTATGAAAGCCGAATTCAATGCGTTACAAGGCACTAGTACTTGGTCTTTAGTTCCTCGACCTCTTAATACTAATGTTGTGGGTTGTAAGTGGGTGTACATGATAAAGCGTAAGGAGGATGGCTCTCTTGATCGGTACAAAGACCGGGTAGTTGCAAAGGGCTACCATCAAGAGGAAGGCGTTGATTATTTTGATACTTTCAGTCCAGTGGTTCATCCTACTACGATTCGTCTGGTTTTGACTATTGCTCTTACTCGCAATTGGCCTATCCGTCAGCTTGATATAAATAATGCATTTTAAATGGTGACTTGATTGAACAGGTTTTCATTGAGCAACCTTCAGGTTTTGTGGATTCGACTCACCCTCACTATGTGTGCCGTCTACACAAAGCCTTGTATGGCCTAAAACAAGCCCCTCAGGCTTGGTTCAGTAAGCTGAAATCATATCTCTCTCGCTCTGGTTTTCATGCATGTCAGTCTGACTGCTCTCTTTTTGTGCTATTTCGGGATAATGTCATCATTTATGTGCTTTTTTATGTGGATGATTTGATTGTCACTGGCTATTCTGAATCGGCTATTTGCTCATTTATTAGAAGTCTAAATCAAGCTTTTGCTCTTAAAGATCTCAGATCACTTCACTATTTTTTGGGTATTGAAGTCACTCGTGCTCCTGATAGATTACAGTTGTGTCAACAAAAGTATATTCGGGAGTTGCTTGAGCGAGCCAAACAGACGGATGCCAAGCCCATCACCACGCCTGCTGAGCCGCACTCTAGACTACAGGTTGATGTTGATGCTTTTTTGGATCCGACCTTATACCGGAGTATTGTTGGTGCACTTCAATATATTACAATTACGTGTCCTGAGATCTCATTTGTTGTTAACCGTGTATGTCTGTATATGCATCGCCCTACAAAGGATCACTGGAGTGTAGTGAAATGCATTTTGTGCTATTTAAAGGCACTCTATCTCATTTTCTATGCTTAAGGCCGACACCTAAGGTTTCTCTTACAACTTATTTTGATTCCGGATGGGCTTCTGATCCTGATGACTGTCGCTCTCAGTATGGGTTTGCCATTTATTTTGGCAATTCCTTAATTTGATGGACCTCTCCCAAGCAAAAAGTGGTTGCTCGTTCTAGTATAGAGGCTGAAACAGAGCCATTTCTGCTACTCTGGCCAAGATATATGGCTGGTGTTTTACAGCTGCTGCATGATCTCCTCCTTCGTTCGTCCTCATGCCCGACTCTATTCTCTGACAGTCTTAGTGCAACTTTTATGACTCGTAATCTTGTAGTTAACAAACGATCTCGCCACATTGATATTGATTTTCACTTTGTTCGGGAAAGAGTGGAATCAAATGAGTTAGTAATTCGACATATTAGTTTGGATTTACAGATTGCTGATATTGTCACTAAGGCTTTTGGTTCTACTCGATTTCTACACTTGTGTTCCAAGCTGCATGTTCGGGCCCCTCCATGAGCTTGTGTGTGTGGGGGGGTAATAGATAGAAGATGAGATAATTTCAAATCTTCTTGTCCTATGTATGTTATTTAGTTTCCTTGTTATGTTTATTATTATCTTTGTATTACTTATTCTCCAAGATTGTATTTTGTACTCTCTCTGTAAATACAAATTTCCTTGTATGAGAAGGTCTCAACAAGGTTCCATAATTGTCTTTTAATTAGAAAGGTAAATCCTAAGTGCTTCTATTCTTTATTTTTGCATTATTACTTTTTAGTTGTCCCTTTTTTTGGTTTTTGTTATTGGTACGTACAAAATTAGAAAGCCCATTTCCATTCTGTTTTGGGTTTCTGGAGCTTTTCCTTCAATATTAGAAAGCCCATTTTTATTGCTTTTATCGAGATTCCTAGAGCGTATCCAAGATCCAAGATCACGCCGGTTGAATTCATCTGTTGTTACCCCTTTAAAAGGCAAAAGGTCGACTTTATCACTTTTGCTGCCCAAAACAATAAGGTGAACACCGTTGGGCCACATCCAAGGGAGAACGACCCATCTTCATCCGCAATGGCGAACGATAACAATCTAGAGATCCAACAAGAAATCATTCAAGTCTGACAAGGGCAAGAGGATCAACAAACAATCCAGAACACCGTCGGTTTGATCTCTCAATTGTTTGTTGAGTACGTGTTTTGGTTATGAATACAGAGTATGATTAGGTTTATCTAAAATAGTTATAAGAACAAGTTAAGGCCATTTGCATGTAGGAAGGGGGACAATCGTAGTGCCTTGGACTTGCTTGATAAAATACCAGAGCATTGGAGTTGTTCCAAATGTGGTAACATACACTACCCTCTTACTTGGGTTTGTTGAGTCCGGTGATTTGGAGAGGGCTAAGAGGCTCTTTCAGGATATTTTAGATAAAGGCTTGTTGCCAGATGTGATGACTTACACAATAATGATAGACGCGTATTATAAGAAGCTAAGGTTAGTTGATACAGTGAAGATTATGGATGAAATGGAAGAAAATGTTGTTCAGCCTAATCATGTCACATGTTCGATTATGATCGAGGCTGATTGTAAGGAAATGAAATCGGGAGATGAGGGAAATTTGCTTGTTGATATGCTAAATCAGCATCATATGCCTAGTTCAACACTTTGTAGTACAATGGTTGACGTTTTTTTTTGTCCATAACAGGAAGTAGAGGATCCTTGTATTCTGTGGAAAAAGCTATTAAATAAGAATGTTGCTCCAAACAATGTTGTTTCATGTACACATATTCATTAGCTAGCTTTGTAAGAGGGGCACCGTTTTTGATGCAAAGAAGCTAATTATTGTAGGAATGTGTAAGGCAAGGGAGTTGTTTGAACCTGCAAGTTTAATTACATGATGATTTGGTGGAGAATAAATTATCAGATTTAGGAAGTTTGGATTTTGGGAAGCTAGGGTTTTGGGAATGTTGTAGAACATACGAGAGAATTTGTGGGAACGATTTCATTCATTTTCTGATTCTATCCAGAATGTCATGTACAACAGTGGAGAGACAATATATATACATGGGTGTTTTACCCGAGAATTTAACTGACTCTATTTACTGTGTACTAAATACCCCTATTTCTTATAAAAAAAATTACTTAATTTATCCCAGAACTTTTGAGGATTTTGCACATCTATCCTTGTCATCCCTCCCCCCCCCCCCCCCCCCCCCCCCGCCCCCCGCGCAAGTTGGAGCATCCATGGACATGCCTAGCTTGAGTAATAGCTCTCGATGATGGTGAGATGGCAGAATCTTGGTTAGAACATCGACGGACTGATTTTGAGTAGGCAAGTAGGACAGTTCAAGGAGACCATTCATGACTTTCTCCCAAGTGAAGTGGCAGTCGATTTCAATATGTTTGGTGCACTTGTGAAAAACTGGGTTTCCAGCGATGTGGAGAGTAGATCGGTTGTCGCAATGCAACAGAACATGGGTAAGATTGGATGAGCCAAGTTCTTGTAAAAGTTGAATTAGCAAAGTAACCTCTGAGACTGTGTGTGACATTGCTCTATATTTAGCTTCAGAGGAGCTACGAGAGACGATTGCTTGGTTCTTGGAGCGCCAGCTAATTGGATTTTGGCCGTGCAAAATGACATAGCCTGTGACTGACCTTCGAGAGATTGGACAAGATCCCCAGTCAGAATCTGTAAAGGCCTGTCTGACTTTGTCTGCTGGTTGAAATATGACTCCATATGCATAGGTCCCTTTTATATATCTGATGACATGAATAAGGGCCGCAAGATGTTGATGACTGGGTTTTTTTGCATAAATTGGCTCAGAATCTGCACAGCGAAGGAAATATCTGGATGGGTATTGGTTAAGTAATTCAATTTCCCAATTAAGGATATGTATACAAAGGATCAGGTAGCAGGTCTTCCACATTTGTGTCATGAAGTTTAAAATTCAGTGGTAGAGGAGTAACACAAGGGGAGAGATCTCCCACATTGGCTTTAGAGACAATTTCCTGAGCAAATTTCTGTTGAGACAGAATTTATTTTGTTTGATGTGTGTGTAGCCTCAATTCCCAAGAAGTAGCTTATGCTTCCAAGGTCGTTAATGCTGAACATGTTGTTTAGAGCTTGCTTAAGCTTGTCAATGTGGTGGGAATCAGATCCAGTGACTAGGATGTCGTCCACATATACTGCCACAATTTTGATGTTCCCATTAGCATTTTGAAGGAACAGTGAAGAATCAGCTTTGGATGGAATGAAGTTGAGATTAAGCAATGTTGAAGAGAACTTCTGGAACCACTGTCGGGAAGCTTGTTTAAGTCCATAGAGCGACTTTCTTAATCTGCAAACTTTCCCTTGACAGTTGGCTAGTCCTTCAGAAGGTGACATGTACACTTCTTCCATCAAATCACCATGGAGGAATGCGTTGTTCACATCGAGTTGATAAATGTTCCACCCCTTTGTGATGGCTAGGGAGATTAGAACTCTGATGGTTGTCATTCTCACAACTGGAGAAAATGTTTCTTCAAAATCTATCCCATATTTTTGAGTGTACCCTTTTGCAACGAGCCTAGCTTTGTACCTTTCAACTTCACCATTGACCTTGAACTTGACCTTGTAAACCCCCTTGCACCCTATTGTTTTCTTGTGGGGAGGAAGATTGTCAATCTCCCATGTGTTGTTAGCATGTAGAACCTACAATTCTTTGTTCATAGCATCAACCCATTTATAATTTTTGACAGCTTGGTGATAGGTTTTGGGTTCATGGATGGGATCAGGAGATAATGAGCAAGAGAGTGCATGAAAGGAATGTGTGAATCCAGTTTGAAGAGGAAACTGGTCATTTAGAGATGCAATGGAGCAAATGTAATCATTAAGGTAGGTTGGTGGCTTATGTATCCTGTCGGATCTTCGCACTTGTGGCATGGATGCAGGTGATGAGAGTGTGGAATCAAGAGGTGGAGATGATGGTTCAGAAGTGGATGAGCCATCGGAAGTATGGTCAGGATTTTGGTCAGGGATTTCAGTTGGTACAGGGATCTGAGAAGGGTTTGGAATGCGGAGAAAAGGATCTGGAATGTTGGAAGGAACATGGGGTAAAGGACTGGATTCTTGTTTTGAATTGGTGGATTGGAGGGAGAATGGAAAAATCAACTCATGAAACTGCACATCTCGTGAGATAAAGACATGTTGATCATCAAGAGATAAGAGTTTATATCCTTTGGTCCCAATTGGGAATCCAAGAAACACGCATGTTGAACTCTTTGGATCAAATTTATAGCGATTTCTTTTGAGTGTGGCCACATAGCAGAGGCATCCAAAGGGTTTCAAGTTGTCATAAGATGGTGGAGAACCATGAAGCATTTCATAAGGGGTTTTCAAGCTAATGGAAGTGAGAGGATAAAGGTTTATCAAGTAGGTAGCATGAAGGACACATTCTCCCAAGAATTTGATGGGAAGTTTGGACTGAAATATGAGTGCTCGAGCAGTCTCAAGCAAATGTTTATGCTTTCTTTCCACGATCCCATTTTGTTGAGGGGTTTATACACACGAGGTTTAATGTAGGATTCCTTTTTGGGAAAAAAATTCTTTGGCTTCTCGGCTACAAAATTCAAGGCCATTGTCACTACGAATTACTTTGATTGGTTTGG
This sequence comes from Fallopia convolvulus, assembly GCA_964016875.1. Taxonomy (NCBI): domain Eukaryota; kingdom Viridiplantae; phylum Streptophyta; class Magnoliopsida; order Caryophyllales; family Polygonaceae; genus Fallopia; species Fallopia convolvulus. The sequence goes on along the minus strand of OZ024735.1, from coordinate 15,996,114 downwards.
TGAATTGTGTTTCAACAAAAATGATGAAAGCTTTTAGAATGGTGAGAGTGTTACTCTTATGGGACATCAAATGAGTCCAAGTGGTTCTGTGAAGTCACCCACAATGGTGAGAAAATATTTAAAACCATTGTAAGTGCATTCATGATATGGTCCCCAAATATCGACATGTATCATTTGGAAAGGATATGTAGTTTTGATAGAACTAACTGGAAAGGAAAGTATTTGTTGTCTTGCTAAAGGACATATTTGACATCTTTCAATGTCTCTAACCAAAGAAATTCCTTGCAAATATGGTCTCAAAAAAGGAAAATTAGACAATTGGTGGTATGGAATATGCCCCATTCGAGTGTGCCACAATTTCAAAACATGACAATTAGCTGAAAAAGGGTTTGTTACAACTTTAGGAATATTGAGAGAAACAAAATTGGGAGCCAAATTTGAGGTCGTGGAAGGGGCTACATGTCTTGTCACATAAAGGCCATTGAAGACTTCACCAAGAACCATTTATTTGCTCTGAGAAGGGCCCTGGAGAAAGCAATGAGAAGGGGTAAACCGGAAATCAGTTTGAAGGTCAGCTGAGAGTTTAGAGACTAACAAGAGATTGAAACTTAATGATGGAACATGAAAGACATTCATAAGGACTATATTGGAATTTAGTTTCACTGATCCTATATGTTTAATTTCAGCTTTGGAATTGTTAGGAAGAGTAATGAATTGTGATGGTTGAAGGGTTTTGAAAGAATGAAAGAGGGAAAGGTGAGAGGTTATATGTTGAGTGGCACCGCTGTCAATAATCTATAAATGAGAATCAGTATGAACAGAAGAACAGAAACCCATACCTGCCACCATGTTACTCTTGTTGTCATCATGGTTGGTCAGCTGCTCCTTGCTAAGGAGAGCCATTAGTTGGTTATATTTCTCTTGAGTCAGGTAGGACTAGAAGATTCGGACTGAGCATTGTGGTGTCTAGGAGAAACAGAATTTGTTGCACCGGATTTTGTATGCATTAGATTATTAGCATTGGCATTTGGCATGTGGCAAGATTGCCATGAATTTTTCCCCCTGACTTGTTGAGACTCTTTGTTGGGTGGATATCCAATGATCTTAAAGCATCTCTCAGTGTTATGCCTAGGTATTTTACAATGATCACAATAGTAGCTCGGTTTGTTTCCTGAATTTGATCCCCCTCTTTCAGTGTATCCACCACACTGATTCATGCCCCCTCTACTTGAACTTTGACCACCTCTTTGGTTGTATTGATTGGGATATCGGTTGGAGTTGTTGTAGGAGTTTTGGTTCTTTGTGTAGGCTGTCAGGGCTGAAGAATCAGTGCTAATGTCTGATCCAGAAGTCAATTGCCTTTGTTGTTCCTCTTGCAAAACCATTCGGTAAACTTCCTCGATGCTAGGGATTGGCTTCATCATCAAGATATTGGCCGTAGTCAAATTATATGACTCGTTCAATCCCACTAAGAACTGTATTATCCTCAAATTGTGCAGAAATTCGGGCATGGTTCCTATTGTACCACATGTGTCACAGCTAGGCATCTCCAACAAGAGTACATACTCGTCCCATAATTTTTTGAACTTGGTAAAGTATCCAGTAATTGCCAAGTTTCCTTGACTGATTGTAAACAAGGCCTTTTGAATTTAAAATAGACGTGTGCTACTAGGCTGACCAAAACGCAAGACCAAATCCCTCCATATGTCAACAGCAGAGCCACAATAAAGCATGGTTTCAGCCATATCTTTCTCAACGGAATGAAGAATCCAAGAAGTCACCATACTATTGGATCGAAACCATAGGGAGTACAAGGGTGAACCTGATTCGGGTTTAGTAAGCACCAGTCACAAAATCCAGCTTGTTCTTTGCCGATAGAGAAACTTCCACCGAGCGCTTCCAATGGTAGTAGGTCTGATCATTGAGTTTTTGAGTAGAGAGGGAATAGCTTGGATGGTCAGAATGATGAAGGTAGTACACACTGTTGGGTTCGACTCTTGAAGATCCAGTGCTTGCTCCATGGGAGAGATGTGTATATCACGATCCAAGTTTTCATGTTCTTCATTTGTAGAAAAATCCATGTTTGTTGTTGGATTGAGCTCTGATACCATATCAGATTTAGGAAGTTTGGATTTTGGGAAGCTAGGGTTTTGGGAATGTTGTAGAACATACGAGAGAATTTGTGGGAACGATTTCGTTCATTTTCTGATTCTATCCAGAATGCCATGTACAAGAGTGGAGAGACAAAATATATACAGGGGTGTTTTACCCGAGAATTTAACTAACTCTATTTATTGTACGTGTACTAACTACCCATGTTTCTTATAACAAAATTACTTAAGTTATCCCAGAACTTTGAGGATTTTGCACATCTATCCTTGTCAGAAATGCATCCCTAACTCTTTTACCTATCAAATGTTGATTGAGGGGTTTTGTGCTGTAGAAATCCTAAAGAGGGAATGAGGATCTAGTTTGAAGAGATGGTGGCAAAGGAATGTTTGCAACATGAATCAATTTACTCAACACTAATTGATACGCTATGTTCTTTAGGGATGGAAATCGATATGTTGCTTTCATTGATTGCAAATATGGGAGCAAAGATTGGCAGTAACTCATGAGAGGTTATTATCACCAAGGTTGCTGCTAGCGATTTGGATGTATCCTCCATGCTTAATTGTATATTACTAGAGACGACATAGCCTAATTGATGGCTTGTAGTAAGAGACCTTCTCAAAGCAATAGATTTATTTGCCTATCCAAATTCATTTTGTACGAGTTTGTGCAAAGGTAACCAATTGGCTCTAAATTTTGAAGTTGGTAGCATCAAGAGCATTTGCCTATCCAAATTCGTTTTGTACAAGTTTTGTTCAAGGTAGTAGATTTGTTATTTCTACCTTGTTTACTTTCTCGTATGTTGTGACTTCTGTTACTATTTAGGATTTGCCAAATCTTTGGCTCTGCATTATATATTTGGTGTGCACAAATTCTTAGTTGAACTCATACAATAAAATCTCTAGCTCTGCATTATATCTTTGGCGTGCACAAATTTTGGTTCTGAACAAGACCCATATCTCTGTTTTGTAGTATTTGTGGTACAAAGATGCTTCCGCATACAAACCCCATGCATGGTAGTTTTGACGTAGTTGCCTTCATCCATGTATTTATGCTTCTTAAAATCTACCTACTATATGTATGTAAGATATCTATGCAAGGCAAAAAACACGTTAATAATAAACGAATGAATGTAGGACAATGAAATTTGATGTGGATTACTATGTCGTGGATAGATCCATTACCTTAGAAAGAAAACACTTGGACACTAGTACAAATAAATACGAATGGTTATTCCCTAAGTATTAAGCACAACTTTCTTCGACACCGTGTACTCGAAAAAGAAGAGAAGCATAGAAATAGTCAATAGGCTAAATAGAACAAAAAACAAAAAACCACGATGTGCACTTATCCACCTTCAAATCTGTTTCGGAAGAGTTATCTTAAACTAATCCGCAAATCTCACAGGCCCGATGTCATGTAAAGAAGAAATAGCCCCATCTCACAAGCATGTACACGAAGGAGTATTCCTCTCTTGACACTCTAAGGTGTCGATGTGGGAGTATGCCCAAAACCAAAAAAGTTGCAAGTTCCCACTACAAGAGCTGCTTGTGTTCAATTCTAAAAAGACAAAATGTTATGAACGGAGGGAATATGTAGCCTAGTTCCAATTGAGTTTGTTAGTCTTCTGTTTGTGTGCAGAGCTAGTTTTATGTTAGCAGGTTGGAAATTGTTCTGACTTCTGACCCTATTTCTAAGACTTTTCGGATTGGTAAATGAATTTGAATACGAAACTTCCGATATTAAACTGTTTTTGCAGGCTCTTGTCTGCCAATACAATCTTAAATGTGAAATTGACAAGGGATTCAGCAGACCCCTGCAGCATCTTTACTTGGAGTTGCGTGCAGCATTAATAGAATTTGAATTCACCGCTACTCCGTATTATATAAACGCAAGCAAAAACAGCAGGGAAGAAAAGCGCGTGTAATTGTATCAATTAGACAATTAGAATTGGCAAGGCGGGGGAGGATTCGAATTGGATTGCATATTATATATATTGATGTCATGATGTGTATCATACGTTATTCGTACTACTAACAAGTGGATTGAAATTGAATACACGTGAAACAAGTCACAAGGGTTTAATCGGGTAATAAAGTGAAAATATGCGGCCATTATTTTATAAGAGCGTACCCCCAGCCTTGATCACTATCACAATTGACAAATTTGGAGCACAATCCATTTTTATGCTATTCATAAATTCTTCCCTCCTTTTCTGGAACCAATTGCAGGCAACCACGCGTCCTTTTGGATTCATCGTATCTTGTTTATTATCTATAAATACGCGTACATCATCAGTTGAGCAAATAAAGGAGTGAATCTATCAATCAACCCAATTTACCGCACAACTTAATTGAGTACGTTCTCTTGAGAAAAGAGAACCCATCCAATAGCATTTCCTGAAGATCGAGAAGACAGTATAGTATAGTTGAAAAATAGAGAGGAGGAATTGATGGAGCTGGTCATGTTGGATTTCCTGATGGTTCCGATGGGTTTAGGGGTGTTAACCGCATATCATCTATGGCTTCTCCGGCGAATAATAAAACAACCCACAAATACCGTCATCGGCATCAACTCTATCAATCGCCGTATGTGGGTTCACTGTATGATGGAGGTATGAGGATTTCTCATTCCCCTTATGTAATTTCCTTTCCTAATCAATATGCTTGTCGATTGAAACCCATTTGGTGAACGAGGATATATTCCCTGATCAGCTTAGCTTAGCTCATCATGGCTCATTGAGATTTGAGAATAAATGCACTTCTTGATGCTAAGAATAATCTATGCTAGTCATATCCTCTTCATATCACATCAACATTTTAGAATAATGAGGTGATCGACCAATGGAATATATTTGTAGTTATGACATGATGTACACGACATACGTGAGAATCCTCCTAGAGCTAATTTGGATTTGTTTCCTGGCATGGGTGTCATATTAATTTCATTTTATTTTATAGTACATAGTTTAGTTCAGGAGAATGGGGTCTTGTAAAGTGCACCCTAGCTGACCAGAAAGAAAGGTGCAGCTCTCTAGAAAATTTATTAGTTTTTGTTTGTTTGTTTTGGGGTCAAAAGAGGCATTAGGCTCTTATAATAAAGAGGGTATAAACTACCTTCACTGTTTTAAACCCCACGGTGTTAGGTTTAAACTTAGTTTATGATTCTGTTATTATTATTATGTGATTACTGCTATATACAGACAGTTAAAGTTGGTTGTAGCCATGTGTTTCTAGTCAAGTCAGAATAGGCAACTGACCCTATGCTAGTTAAGTAACTATCATTTACTTAGTTATTTAACAGTTACATGTATATGGGTGTACTAGTATATAAACTGATATTGTGAACAGAATGTCTGTTGGGGCTGACAATTTCAGTTTAATACAAAAGTAATTGTGTTAGACAAAAACCACCTGTGTGTGCACTTCAATTCTTTCCCAAAGAGTGAGACATATTTTCTTCACACACGGGCGGTGGTTTGCCCATTTCTCAGTAGAATTACTTAGTAACCAGTTCTCATCCTTAGTGGATGCTCTAGGCGAGCCACCGGCCAAAGTAGTACTTGTGGCGACCCTAAAAAAGAGAAGATAAACTAGCGAGTGACTAACAACTAATCTGGGGAGAATTTGCAACCATGGCTTGGCTTGAAAAGATGTGTTTTTTCATGTATCCACACACAAGTGTCCAATTTTCATGTTGAAATTTGCATGAATTAAAGAGTTTTTTTTTCTTATGATTTGGTAGGACCCAAAGAACGGAATACTAGCAGTCCAAACCTTAAGGAACAACATAATGGCATCAACTCTCCTAGCCTCAACAGCCATCATGATGAGCTCAGTCATAGCTGTCCTGATGAGCCACGGTGCATCCACCACCAACGACGACGTCCCCCAAGGAGGAGCTGCAAAAGTCGTCTTAGGAGACCGGAGCCCCCTCGGTTTCTCCATCAAATTCTTCAGCATCTTGGCCTGCTTCCTCCTCGCCTTCCTCCTCAACGTGCAGTCCATCCGTTACTACAGCCACGCCAGCATCCTAGTCAACGTGCCTTTCAAGAAACTCGACTCCCCCTACTTGAACGCGGAGTACGTGGCCAGGGTTGTCAACTGGGGCAGCTACTTTTGGTCGTTAGGTTTGCGTGCCTTCTACTTCTCGTTTCCGCTCTTCTTGTGGATCTTCGGGCCTATACCCATGTTCTTGAGCTGTGTTGCGTTGGTTTTCTTCCTCTACTTTCTTGATGCTACCTCCGAGTTTAGGGCTATTGAAGGCGCTCCTATCGAGTTGGTTAGTTATTACGATGTTGAGCAACCCGTGGGCGATGCATAAAACCATAGAGAGCAATGAGTTTTTGTATTATGAATGAACTAATAACGTACGTGAGGTATGAGCCTATAGGACATAATTTCTTCAATGTGCTATTCATGTTCAATGGAAGTTGAATAGAATTGGCCTAGCTTCGATGTTGTGCTAGCTATGCTACCTTTACTTTTAATTAATTACTAGCACTATATATGTCGAACGGTAAAGTACTTTGGAATGATACCATTTTTTTTAGCGAAAAAGGGATGGATAACATAATGTAAATAAAATTTGAGGAAATGCTAAACATAGAAAATTAGTTACCTAGACATCTTATTTTTTATCTTTTTCGATCTTGTTCTATTGAAAACCTTAACTAGCTAAAATATTGTGTTCTATTAAACACTTAAACGTTGATGTAACAAGTGAGATACTTAAACATAAAAAATTTCACAGATGTGCAAATTAATTAACAAAATAAAATAAAATTAAAGCATCTTCCTTCTTCCTCTTTCTCTTTTTTTTTTTGAAAACAAAGTACGCAAACGCACTAAATATTTTCATTAGAAAGCTCATTCAGATAAGTTGTACATAGAGAGGTTGGGAGACAAATATCCTAAAACCTTAATCCAACTTCCCATGGCTTAGTACCAGCTAAACCATGGGCAATAAGATTAGCCTTTCTACTAACAAAACTGAAAGTGACCGACCTGTGAGAAAAGAAGAACAAGCTTCCTGATGTCATTTACAGCTACGTTAATTTCTAACGGGCATCTGTTTTTTCTTTGTAAGACAAAAAAAAGTTCCTACCTGGAAATCACTCTCCACCGTCAGAAAAAGCAATATTATGTACAGTAGCTAATTGAAGTCCTCTGATTACTGCTTGTGCTTCAGCTTGAAGAGAGCTGAGAATTAAGGACGTTTGATACGTCAACCCTGCTACCCACCTGCCTTTGTGGTCTCTAATTGCGCGCAGCATCTAGCCCTGTACCATTTTCTTTCCTAAACGATGCATCTGCGTTTAGCTTCAGCACTCCTACAGGAGGAATCCACCGAGGTGCATTCAACACTTTTGAGCTCCTTGTGTGACGAAGGAAGGCCTCTCTCTTCAGCTCCAAAATTAAGATATCAAATGAAGAAAACAACGCCAGCAAATGACCAAGAACCTAGCAAATATCCCAATATGTACAAAAGTCGAGCATAAATGAGACCATACCAGCACCTGATCTCCCACTTTTCTCTAGATCAAATGTTGCTAGTTCGTGAAGAAAACAACGCCAAAATACTCTGGTTTTCTTAACTTCTTTAAACAAGACAACTTAAACACACAGGGAATTGATCAATACGTTTGCTTTGTATTGATTCTGAATAAGCAACAATCATTCTGTTTACGCACACTTTACATATATATATAGGACACTAACAACCACTATATAAAGAAACAAGATCGATACTAAATGTTGTATAATAAGCTTGTATTAACTACTATATTTATATATGTAAAGTGTCATATGTACACAGGACATAATATGTATTAAGTGTATTTCTAAACTAGATTAAGTTAAGTTAGTTTAGTCAGATGATTGGCGCCAGTTATAACTGTCATAGGCGCCAATCATCTGACTAAACTAACTTAACTTAATCTAGTTTAGAAAGACACTTAATACATATTATGTCATGTGTACATATGACAGTTTACATATATAAATATAGTACTTAATACAAGCTTATTATACAACATTTGCCCCCTTAAGCTTGTATTCATATCTTCATAACAATCTTAGATCTTAGTTCACTGAACCTTTGCTTCGCCAGTGGTTTTGTCAACAAGTCTGCAAGTTGATCATTTGTTCTAACATAATCCACATTAATCTTCCCCTTCTCTACACAATCTCTTATAAAGTGCATTTTAGTATCAATGTGTTTGCTGCGGTCATGGAATACTGGATTCCTAGCCAACGCCAATGCAGACTTGTTGTCTATGTACAAAGTTGGTGCAAGACTGTTCTTCCCTTCCAAGGTGCTAACAATACTATGCAACCAGATTCCTTGGCAACTCCCTGCTGTTGCAGTTGTATATTCTGCCTCATAGGATGAAAGAGCCACCACTTTCTGCTTCTTAGATGTCCTGGTTATGGGATTCTTTCCAAGAAAGAAGATAACACCACTGGTGCTCTTCTTGTCATCCACATCTCCAGCCAAGTCACTATTAGTATACCCAACTAGAGATGTCTATGCTGGGTTTTTCTTATAGACACAACCATAATTCATAGTGCCTTTTATGTATCTAAGAATCTTCTTGAGAGCATCCATATGAGATGTCTTTGGACTCTCCATAAACCTGCTTAGTACCCCTACACTGAAACTTAAATCAGGTCTAGTGTTTAAGAGGTACCTTAAACTTCCAATCAAACTTTTGTAGAAGGTATTATCCACCAGATCTTCATCTATGTCATGTTTGCTCAACTTGATTCGTGGCTCCATAGGTATAATACTAGGATTGCAACCAGATAAGCCAAGCTTCTCAACAATTTTCCTTGCAAGACCTGTTTGACTTATGACAATCTTTTTTCCAGTTTGCTTCACCTCTATACGTAAATAATAACTTAGTAAACCAAGGTCACTCATCTCAAATTTATTCAGCATTTCGTTCTTGAATGATCCTATGACTTCTTTGCTCGACCCAGTGATGAGTAAATCGTCTACATACACAACCAAGATCATTACTTCTTCATCTTGAAACCTTGTATATAAGCCATGCTCACTCTTACATCTAGTGAAGCCAAGCCCTTTCAAACACTTATCCAACTTAAAGTTCCATGCCCTAGGAGCCTGCTTCAATCCATATAAGGCCTTATACAGCCTTAAAACTTTCTCAGGATGATTCTTATCTTCGAAGCCCTCAGGTTGCTTTACATAAACTTGTTCTTTTAATTCACCATTTAGGAATGTTGTCTTAACATCCATATGGTGAATTTCATAGTCTGTAGCAAAAGCAATGAAAATTCGGACTGTTTCCAATCTAGCCACTGGAGCAAACACTTCTTCATAGTCAATTCCAAGCTTTTGCACATATCCTTTTGCCACCAGCCGAGCCTTGTACTTATCAATCCTCCCACATGAATCTTTTTTGACTTTAAAGATCCATCTTAAACCAATTGCCCTTTGGTTCTTTGGAAGTTCAACTAATTTCCAAGTACCATTCCTAGTAATTGACTCAATTTCATACTGCATAGCTTTCATCCAATCTGCACTTGCAACAGCTTCATCAAAGTTGCTTGGTTCTTCGCTGGTCATAAAACATAAACCAACCTCTTCCTCAATTTCTTGAGTCTCTTCATAGATTTCTTGTAGTGATATGAATCTTAGAGGTGTTTCAGATTGATCACCACTAGACATAGTTGCATTAGTTGATGCTGGTGAGTGCTCATTATTTAGTCCCACAGATTCTGTATGGCCTGCAGTTTGATCACCATTTCCATGATCTGTATCAACAATTTGAACTGCACCCTCGAGAGATTCTTCTTGATTATCACCCGAACCGTGATTATTGCCTTCTGAGTAGATAAAACTGAAAGAACCAGAAACTCCACGATCAAGGTTTTGATTTTCCTAGTTCCAGCTCTCTTCCTCTTGAATCTTAACATCTCTACTTACTACAATCTTTCTAGTGTTGGGATTGAACAACCTATATGCTTTAGAGCCTTCTTCATACCCAATCAAGACCATTTTTTCACTTCTGTCCTCTAATTTTGGCAGGTTTAGTTTGACATTCTTAACATCTACAATACTCCCAAACACCCTAAACTGGCTCACAACAGGTGTTCTCCCATACCAGGCCTCATATGGTGTAACATTTTCTAAGCTTCGTGATGGTGATCTGTTCAACACATACACAACAGTTTGCACGGCCTAGCCTCAGAAACAAGAAGGCATGGTTTTTCTTTTTAACATGCTTCTTGCAGTCTCCATAATTGATTTCTTCTTTCAACTACTCCGTTTTTCTGTGGAGAATAAGGTGTTGTTAAGTGCCTTTGGACACCCTCTTTCTCACAGAATTCTTTGAATCTATGAGAAGTAAACTCACCTCCCCTATCTGTCCTGAGGACCTTAATCTTCATCTCCTTTTCAACTTCAACACTCATCTTGAATTTCATGAAGTGATTTAGAGCCTCATCTTTATTTTTTAACATATATACCCACATAAACCTTGAGTAATCATCAACAAGGAGTAGGAAATATTTATTACCTCCAAGTGTGGGTGGTGCAACCGGACCACACAGGTCAACATGGATGAGCTCTAAAGGTTTCTTTGCACGAAATGACGATGACTTAGGGAAGGAAGTCCTGTGCTGTTTTCCAATCATACAACCATCATAGTACTGATTCATATGAGCAACTTCTGGCAAACCAATCACCATTTTCTTCTTTGCCAGTTTTATCAATGAATTAAAATTCAGATGGCCATATCTTGCATGCCACAGCCAGTTCTCATCACATAAGTTTGACAGTAAACACTTCTCTCTAGCATTTTTCAGATAAATAACATACAACTTGTTATTCTGTCTCTTGACTTTAACTAGCAATCTTCCTCCACTAGAGTAAAGGCACAAATAACCATCTCTAATAACAGTTCTATTCCCATTCATATCCATCTGACCAATGCTAATTATATTTGCTTTTAACTTAGGAATAAAATAGACATTAGTCAATGGTATATGTTCACCAGAGAGGGTGGAGAATATTATGGTACCTTTTCCAGAAATCTCAGTTGATGAACTATCTCCAAATTTGATCTTGTCACCAAAGCTTCTATCAATTCAGGAGAACAAACTCTCATCACCCTACATGTGATTACTTGCTCCGGAATCTAGATATCACTTGTTGTGATCTTTCACATTGTCGATATTAGTCATATCTGGTGTCAACAGACTCTTCTGAAGTACATACTCATCTTTGAACATCAACAGAACTGGTTCTTCTTCATTTCTTTCAGCCAACAAATTCACCTTGGCTTCTTTATCCTTATCTGAACATTCAGATTTAAAATGTCCCATTTCACCACATGAGAAACACTTTATTTTAGACTTATCAAACCGTTTTTTCTGTTTCTGATCAGCCTTATCATACTTCTCTTTACCCTTGCCTTTGTTGCCCTCTGATCTATCATCCTGAAACACCTTATCTCTTTTGGAGAATTTTTCTTTGAATCTATTCTTCTCTCTTGCTTTCCATTCAACACTCGTTAGAAGAGCCATTTCAATGCTCCTGTCACCAAAGTCTTGTAATCGTTCTTCATGTGCCTTGAGAGATCCAATGATCTCATCAACATGCTTTGTTTTAAGATCACAGAATTCCTCCATAGTTGAGGCAATCTGGATGAACTTGGAACTCGTGGATCTCAAAAGTTTCTTGACCACAACTTCCTCATCAAGGCTATGTCCCACACTTCTCAATTTACTAACATTAATATTGAGTTTGCTAGTAAATTCATCGACAGACTCACTTTCTTTCATTTTCAGTCCCTCGAATTCTCCAAGCAAAGTTTGGATCTTGACTTCCTTGATTCTCTCAGCCCCTTCGTTCATGTTTTTATGACATCCCATGCCTCTTTTGCACTTTTCTTGGCTCCCAATTGTAGAAGGATGTCTTCTCCAATTGCTTGATAAATTGAAGCCAATGCCATATTGTCTTTCTTGACATCTACTGGTGGCGTTCCTTCAATTGCTTCCCATAACCCTTGAGCAGTCAAGAAGACTTCCATTTTTATAGCCCACACAGCATAGTTGCATTTAGAAAGCATGGGGAATTGAAAGGACAATATTTTCTCCTTAAATAGACTCACCCCATCACCGGATGTTCCAGTGATATTTCCTAAGTCTTTGTTGTCTGAATGGCTTCCAGTCGACATGTTCTTCGATTATGCTCTGATACCAAATGAAGAAACAAGATCGATACTTTTGATAAGAAACTCACATAAAACAACAAGAAGAGAATATGTTCAAATACTGCAAATTGTATTGAACTTCTATTTTTCTTTCAGAGCAACTAACTCTGTTATGTATACAACGACACATATATATACCTACTACACACAACAGACTTGTTAATTGTCCTAGAAGACGGTTACATCAGCAACTTCTATTGGCGCCAGTTATAACTGTCATAGGCGCCAATCATCTGACTAAACTAACTTAACTTAATCTAGTTTAGAAGACACTTAATACATATTATGTCCTGTGTACATATGACACTTTACATATATAAATATAGTACTTAATACAAGCTTATTATACAACACTATAACCGTCCATCAACTAACTTCTGATGACACCTTACAAGGCAGTTAAGTAACTAATATTCTGACAGTTACATCCCATCACAAACACGACACCGGACTAAATAAAACACACTTAATGTATTTAAATATAATAGACAAGCTTATATACTTTCATTCTTCCCCTTAAGCTTGACTTGACATCTTTATACCAATCCTTCTCCTTCAATCACAAAACCTCTGTCTTGCAAGAGGTTTAGTTAGAAGATCGGCCAACTGGTCACTAGTCCTTATGTAATCCAGCTTGATTGCTTCTTTCTCCACACAGTCTCTAATGAAGTGAATCTTCGTGTCAATATGCTTGCTCATGTCATGATGGACATGATTTTTAGCAAGTGCAATGGCAGACTTATTGTCAACATACAAAGTTGGAACACTACACTTCTTTCCTTACAAAGTCTGCACAATGGTTTGCAACGATATTCCTTGACACGTCCCTGCTGTTGCAGCCACATATTCATCTTCACAAGATGACAAAGCAACTACTCTTTGCTTCTTGGATGTCCATGTAACTGGATTCTTGCCTAGGAAGTAGATGATTCCATTTGTACTCTTCCTGTCATCCATGTCATCGGCCAGATCACTGTCTGTGTACCCAACTAAAGTATCAACTGCTGGATTTTTCTTGTAACTACAACCATACTTAAGAGTTCTCTTGATGTATCTTGCCACCTTCTTAAGGGCGTCCATGTGTGATGTCTTAAGAGCATCCATAAACCTACTTAACACACCAACATTAAAACTCAAATCTGGTCTTGTGTTAAGTAGATACCTTAGACTTCCAATCAAACTTTTGTACACAGATGCATCCACCAGATCTTCATCAACATCTTGCTTAGTTAACTTGACCCTTGGATCCATAGGAATTATACTTGGGTTGCATTCTCTTAAACCCAATTTATCTAGAATTTTCCTTGACAGATTCTCCTGGCTAATGAAAATCTCCCTTGTAGTTTGCTTGACTTCAATCCCCAAGTAATAACTCAATAGGCCAAGATCACTCATGTCAAAGCTTTTCTTCATTTCATTCTTAAAAGAATCAATAGCTTCTTTACTGGACTCTGTGATGATGAGATCATCCACATAAATGCGTAAGATCATGGTTTCCTCCTTGCTGAATCTTGTATAAAGAGCATGCTCACTCTTACATCTTGTAAAACCAAGCTCTTTTAAACAAGTGTTCAGTTTGCAATTCCAGGCCCTTGGTGCTTGTTTCAAGCCATATAAGGCTTTGAAAAGTTTCAACACCTTCCCAGGATATTTATTATCTTCATATCCTTGAGGTTGTTGCACATACACCTCTTCTTTTAACTCACCATTGAAAAATGCCGTCTTGACATCCATGTGGTGAATCTCATACTGTTTTGTTGCAGCAAATGCCATCAACACTCGAATGGTTTCTAGCCTGGCCACTGGTGCAAAAACTTCCTCATAATCAACGCCAAACTTCTGAACATAGCCTTTAGCAACTAACCTTGCTTTATACTTATTGATTCTTCCATCTGGCTCCTTCTTGACTTTGAAGATCCATCTCAATCCTACTGCCTTATGACCCTTTGGAAGATCCACGAGCTCCCAAGTGCCATTCTTAGTGATTGATTCCATCTCCAGATCCATTTCCTTCTTCCAATCCTTGCTAGTGACAGCATCTTAAAACGAGCATGGTTCATCTTCTGATAGAAAGCACATGTCAACCTCTTCTTCAATTTCTTGTGTTTCATTGTAAATACCCTGCAAGGTTCTGTATCTGAGGGGCGTGTGATCAAACCTCTAAGAATTCTCTTGCTCATCAGCACCCGCATGTTCTTCATCACTTGGCAGGGGAGTAGTTTGAACATGATTGCCCAAACTCTGTGTCACACTTCTAGGTGACAATTCTTCTTCCGAAGCTTCAGAATTAGACTGATCAGATTCTTGAAATTCACTAGAGTTTACAGCATCTGGCATACTTACAATAAAGATTGAGGAGCCTGCATTAACATCATCTTTTGCATCCCATTCCAGCAAGCTTCTTCATTAAACTTTAAATCTCTACTTACAATAATCCTCTCTTTCTTAGGATCATACAACCTATACGCCTTTGAACCTTCTTCATAGCCAATTAGGGCATCTTGGTGCTTCTATCTTCGAGTTTGCAAGATGAGGAGTCACATGCTTCACAAAAGCAATGCTTCCAAACACTCTCAAATGAGTCACCACAGGTTGTCTTCCATGCCATGCTTCATAAGGAGTGACATCATCCAAACTACTTGTAGGCGATCTATTTAGGATATACACAGCAGTGTTCACTGCTTCTCCCCAAAAACAAGAAGGAATCTCCTTGCTTTTCATCATACTTCTTGCTATCTCCATAACAGATTGGTTCCTCCTCTCAACCACCCCATTTTGTTGGGGAGAGTAATGGGCTGTTAGATGCCTTTTTATCCCTTCTTGATCACAATATTCCCTGAATTTGTTGGATGTAAATTCCCCTCCTCGATCAGTTCTTAGCACCTTAATTCTCTTCTCCTTTTCCAATTCAACACCAGTTTTGAACTTGATAAAACATGACAGTGCTTCATCTTTATTTTTCAACAGTTTAATCCACATAAATCTTGAGTAGTCATCAACTAGTAACAAGAAATATTTATTACCTCCTAGTGTTGAAGGAGAGATGGGGGCCACAAAGGTCAGCGTGAATGAGCTTTAACTGTTTCTTTGCTCTATAGGAAGATGAATGTGGAAAAGAACTTCTATGTTGCTTTCCCACCATACATCCATCACACAACTTATTAACTTGATCAATGTTTGGCAATCCAATCACCATTTTCTTCTTAGACATTTTCTTAAGTGCATTGAAGTTCAAGTGCCCATATCTAGCATGCCAAAGCCAATCTGTGTTGCTTAAAACAGACATTAAACACTCTTTCTTCACAGCCTGCAGGTTGAGAGTATACAATTTATTTGGTTGGCGTTTCACTCTTGCTATTAGCCTTCCATTCTTGGAATAAATACATAATTCTCCATCCTTAACCACTGACTGATTTCCATTCAAATCCAATTGACCTATACTGATAATATTGGCCTTTAACTTTGGAATGAAATAGACATCAGTGAGTGGAATATGCTCATCTTTTGCACTAGAGAATATGACAGTCCCCTTTCCTTGAATCTCCACAGAGGAACTATCTCCAAATTTAATCTTGCCTCCAAATCTTTTATCAAGAGAGGCAAACAAGTCTTGATTTCCACTCATGTGATTACTGGCCCCAGAGTCTAGATACCACTTATCAAAATCATGAGTATCTTTCCCTTGTTCATATTGTGGCGCCAACAGGCTCTGAAACTGATCTTCTTCTTTCATAATCATCAAAAGTGCATGTTCTTCCTCATCTCTTCTCATGGTGAGGTTTACCTTGTCTTCGTTTTCTTTAGCATCACATTCAGACTTGAAGTGTCCTATGCTTCCACATGAAAAACACTTGATTTTAGACTTGTCAAACTTCCTTTTGGATTTCTGATTTCTATCATCTCCCTGAATCTTCCCCTTACCTTTATTCTGGTACTGATTCTTTTCGTGCTTTGGAGATTTTTCTTTTGTTAACTTCTTTCTCCCCTTAGTTCAGCCCGGGTGAAAAGTGCAGTGTCAATGTTCTTCCCAGTGAATTCCTGAAGTCTCTCTTCATGTGCCTTTAAAGATCCTATAATCTCATCTATATTCTTGTTTTTGAGATCATATAATTCTTCCATTGTCGTGGCAATTTGTATAAATTTAGAGGAGATTGATCTAAGTAACTTTTTGACAACAAATTCCTCTTCAATTTTATGTCCCAGACTTCTTAACTTACTAATATTGACATTCAATTTAATTGTAAAGTCATCAACAGAATCAAATTCTTTCATTTTCAAACCCTCAAACTTTCTGAGCAATGTTTGGATCCTAACCTGTTTGATTCTGTCTGCACCTTCATTCATTGTTTTGATGATGTCCCACGCTTCCTTTGAGGACTTCTTGACGCCTATTGCAACAGGATATCTTCTCCAATTGCTTGATATATAGCCGCCAATGCCAGTTTGTCTTTCTTCTCGTCAATTGGTTGTGTTCCTTCTACTGCAGCCCATAACCCTTGTGTAGTCATCAACACTTCCATTTTGATTGCCCACACTGTGTGATTACACTTTGACAGCATAGGGTAATTGAAAGACAAAATTTTCTCTCCATTATTTCTCACTCCATCACTCACATTTGCATTATTTGTGGCGTTGGATGTGTTTGGTGGATTTTCATTGTCACTATTACTCCCTGTCGACATTGTTCTTCTATTTAGCTCTAATACCAATCGAAGAAAACAATGCCAAAATACTCTGGTTTTCTTAACTTCTTTAAACAAGAGAACTTAAACACACATGGAATGGATCAACATGTTTGCTTTGTATTGATTCTGAATAAGCAACTGTCATTCTGTTTACACACACTTTACATATATATATATAGGACACTAACAACCACTATAACCGTCCATCAACTAACTTCTGATGACAATTTTACAAGGCAGTTAAGTAACTAACATTCTGATAGTTGCATCCTATCACAGACACGACATCAGACTAAATAAAACACACTTAAATGTATTTAAATATAATAGACAAGTTTATATACTTTCATTTCCCACACCTCTCTAGAATAAAGGCCATCCTTGAGAGCATGAACATCTGTGAGGAGAGAGACTCGTTACATAATGACCAAGTATATACCTTCATTCTCGTGAAGACGCGTGTACGTGATATTGAAGATTTGATCGAGATATTCTTGTTTTAGGAAAGATCTTTCTATAAAAGGATAGCAAGCCACTAATTGCATTTGCCCTAAGCCATATTTTATTATATCTTATATTATGCCTAAGAGCATGAACATTTGTTTCTTCCTCACCTCCACAATAAGGACAACTAGCATCTCTATCATTGATTCTCCAAGCTAGTCTAGAGTTAGTGGGGAGAGACTCGTTACATAATGATCAAGTACATACCTTGATTCTAGTGAAGACGCGTGTGATATTGACGATCTTTCCATAACGGAATTTGAAGATAATAGCTTTTCTATTCTAAGCTAGTTTTCATGTATTTAATCTAGTCTTTAGGTTAGAACTTACACGAACTCATACTCTATTTGTGAAACAAAAGAAAAAGATTGTTCGAGAGTTCGAAAGAAAGGAAGAGAGACGTAGGCTTGTTAGTTGGATGAGAGTTGTGTTCCTCGGTGCATAAGTGTTCTAGCGTGCTTGGGAAGTAGGACTAGTTCTGGTGTGTTGTTGTAATGACATTCAACAATATCAATAAGAGCAAACTACGATTTTTAATTCTTCCAAGTGAGAACTTCGAAGGGAGTGGTTTGCACACTTGATTAACTGAGTTCGTTGATCAAGTGTTTCCACTATAAAAATCCTTGTGTCTAAGTAAGTCTTCTTGTTGTTTAATTTCCGCTGCATTTACTTAAGAGGTCGACGACTTAGTTGATATCGGGGACCTAGATGTACTAACGATCCTACAATTGGTATTAGAGCATTGGCTCTATATTTGTTTTAACACTTCATATTTACAGGAAAGATGACTTCGACAAACACAACCATCATTGATTCATTCTGGAAACCACCAGTGCTTAAGCTAGGCTGGTGAGTATGATTGGTTGGCCGAGAAAATGGAACCCACATATGCTTTCTCGATGGACAACTCTAGAAGGTTATCGAGATGGGTCCTGAAACCTTCCTTACCACTAATGGAAAGGAAGAGAAAAAGAAGGAGGACTACAATGATGTTGACTTCAAGAAGTTAGAAAAGAATGCTCGTGCGAAGAAGGTTCTCCACCATGCTCTATCTCCTGGAGACTTGAAGAAAGTCATTCAATACAAGACGTCCAAAGAAATTTAGGATCCTCTCAAACGAATATACCAAGGAAACGATGATGTAAAGAAGGATCGTATCATAACACTAGAAAGGGAGTATGAAGGAATGAGTCAAGAGAAGAATGAAGCCTTGGGTGACTATCACTCGAGATTTTTGGCTATGGTTATTCAACTTGAGTTTCTTAGTGAGAAACTTCCTCAATGGAAGCAAGTTAGCAAACTGATCTAAGGACTCAACTCAAAATGGAATAAAGATGTTGTTGCGTTGCTAACCAATAGCGAGACCAAGTTACTCACCATGGAGGATGTCATTGGAAAGTTGACGATGTATGGAGGAATCAAGAAAAGGCGAGACAATCAATTTGAAACTGACAAGGTCAAGAACATTGCCTTGAAAGTGGAAAGAGCGTTTGATCTTGCTCATACTGAAGAAGATTTGGTCGATGGTGATGATGAGGTAGAACTCATAATAAGAGCTATAAAGAGGCTTTGGAACCATATATAACAAAGCTCCTTCAAAAGGTTCTGAACCAGTCAAAGACATGAAGGATGTTATATGCTACCACTGAAAAGGACATGTCGCTCGAAACTGTGTCAAAAGGAAATCTGAAGGTGACAAAAGTGCTATGTTGGCCACTTGGGATGATTCCTATGCTGAAGATGATTCAAGTCAACAAGAAGAAGTCTGTCTCATGTTTGTTGACTCTCCTAAAGAGCTACAAAATTCTGAACTTTCATCTATTTTGTCTAATAAAACCAAAGAATAGTTGCATGCTATCATTGAGAAGTTGGGAACACAAGTTAACGAACTTAGTGAAAAACTAGAAGAAAAAAGATATCATTTCTAACTTAATGGATGACAACAAAGGCTGGTCTCAAAAATGTGCTAAGTTAGAAAAAGAATCTTCTTTTTCAGAGTCTTTAGTGTGTAAAACTTCTGATATCTTTAAAGCCGAAGTGGACGACCTAGAGAATGTAACAAACCTTGAAGGAGAAAATCTCATGTTAAAACTTGATAATGCTAAGCTAGTCAATGACCTTGATGAGGAAAAGGAAAGTAATGAGATTAAAAAGAAAAAGTGGATAGAAGAGTTTATTGCTAAGAAAGTCTGTGATGATTGTGCAAAGACCTTTGCGAGGTCGAGGCTTGGACTTGGATATTCCCATGTGCCCTCCTAAGCCTAAGGGTCACACACCTTCTTGTAGCAACAATGCAAGTTGTTCTACATCTAAGGTGGGGAACGTAGGCAAAGGTAAGCAACCTTGGTACTCGGGTCAGAAAGAACATAAAATCTGGAAGAAACAAGTTGAGAACTTGAAACCTTCACAAATTGATTTTCAAGCTCGTATTAACAACAAACCGGTCTATCCAGGGTATAGTAAATATGTTGGTCTTAAATCTCATAAAATTTGTTGGTATTGTGGAAAAGAAGGTCATTATCAACATGAGTGTAGGAAAAAGAAAAGAGATAGTAAATCACATGGACTTTGGGATGCTGATGAACGTAAGCCAACCACTGCAGGAAAACGCGTCTGTAGCCAGGAGAATAGTCTCACAATCGGCCACAAATATAACCACGAAAACCCGTTAACCACAAATGCCGCATTAAATTTCCCTACGAAAGGACTCTTGCAGCTATATCGAGCGAGGCTAAATTTCACTCTCGAAAAGAACCACAAAATTCTAGTTTTGCGGCTATATAGCTACAAAATAATAGTCGCCAACTAGTTCATTACTAAATGTATGGCTATTGGGCACGAAAGTCACGTTCGGGTAAGAGAATGACATTAGTCTGAGTTTAATTTCGTGGTTGGTTTTGAGTGCATTATCATCAAATTTTAGCTACAAATGTATTTTGTATCTAAATTCGAGTCGAATATGAACTCATTATTGCCCCTAATTCGTGGCCATTTAGCCTTGACATTTGCATTGAATCTATTTTGTTTCAAATTTTGTGGTTAAATAATTATGCATTTAAAAAAAAATTATACCATGATATATCTGCTAATTTCTCTCTAATGTTCTCTAGTTTAGTTAAAACAATAGTAAAGTATACAGAAAGTTGGACATCAAAAACAACAAAAAAATACAAACAATGCAAGAAGCAATTAAAAATGACATGATACATCATTATCTGAGTCATAACACATTTCAGTAGAAGCCAACATATTTTACAGCAAATGAGTCATGTTGCTCAAGCTCATCTAGAGCACCACAAACTTAGAGGCGCAAAATTCGTATGTTTGATGTGCTTGATAACTTGTCTAAGTCTATGACTTAGATCGAGTGGCCGACATCCGGATCCATTTTCACTTTACTATCCTCCTAGCACATCTACTTTCTCAAAATCTTTCTCTTCGATTTCATGTTATGTGTTTTTGCATTCTCTGTGTTGCATGTTTAAGACATCTATGCTCTTTTTGTTATGCGTCCCTTATGTACTTCAAATAATTTCTATGATGTACCCTTGGTTGATTATCTCTATTTGTCTGATTATTTTTAGTACTATTCTTTTTGATGATGCCAAAAGGGGGAAATGTTAGGGTAGGTAAAAAGGAAAAATCAATAATGAATAACATGTGGATTATCCAACTTAGGGGAGACTTTTGGAAAATATGAGTTCATTGCATATCTTGTCGATATTTGGTCTTACCATGCTTTATCAGGTTAAAAGGAGTTTGTCACCATAAAAAAGGGGGAATTTGTTAGAAAAGCTAGGACTTTGATTTTGATGGTTCCAAACATTAGTCACGTGGCTGACCTCGAGTTTGCGAACAAAGTCGCCAACGTCAGTCAGGTCGCCGTCATGAGTTGAAGGAAAATATATAAGATCTTGAAGACGCGTGTGATATTAAGATCGATTTGATCGAGATATACTTGTTGTAGGAAAGATCTTTCTTTGAAAGGATAGTAAGTCGTCGATTGTCTTTGCCCTAAGCCATATCTTATTATACCTTATATTATACATAGGATGATACTTGTAAAGATAGAAAAATGTTATTTTCCATAACTGAATTGGGCGAAGATATTATCTTTTCTATTTTGACATAGTTTTCGTGTATTTAATCTAGGCTTTATGTTAGAACTTACACGAACTCATACTCTACTTGTGAAAAAAAAAAAATTGTTCGAGAATTCGAAATAAAGGTGTGAACGATTAACGATCTTACAGTATTAATATCAGACATCAAGCTAGGAAACAATGACATGATGAATAGACGATCCAAATCGAAAGAATTGAACGATTAAGGTAGGTCGATGGATATTTTGCCGTTTTTAGACTTGTTATTCTCCCGTAATTAAGCTGAATTACGTAAGGGAATGGTATCAATTCAATTATCGTTCTCTTAGCAGGGATTGATGAAGGAGGGAGGCCTTATGCTTGTAGCCCTTGTCGGCCCGTTCTTGACAATCACCACGGTGTCCATGCCCCAGCTCGCATGCCTCTCCAGATGACAATGCATGAACCAAACCCCTGTTTCACAAATCACAATGCGTCAGCTTAGCGTTTATTTCGGGCCAAAATGTAGGCAATGGGCCTTGCTTGGCCCAAAATTATGGAGATTTGTGTAGCAGCAGCCTAAAGATCATTGGGCCACCATTGCCTCACTTTGAAGAAATTACATGGATTTTAATAACATGGGTCTAAATTCATATTATTCGGATTTTGGGTCATGTAAATCAATATAGTTTCCTTACATAAATCTAATGTTATCGAATTTTTATTGGCTTAAAATCAATTTATATCGACCATATATAGTTAAGCAAAAGCTACCAAATTTGGAAACACTAACAATAAATAATCAATTAAGAAGTCGTAATTGATACTCACCGGGGTTGTTAGCTCTGAACCTGATGGCAGTCCAACCATTGAGGGGCACTCCAACGGTATTAACCTCGGGCGGATCCTCCAAATTATAGCCTTTGGGGTGAACCTTGTCATCAAATATGCCCTTCCCCCAACCCACTTGGTAGAAGCTATACCCATGCAAGTGCATTGGGTGATTCTCGGCGGCGTTCATCACATTCGTCCCCTGGAAAACGATCTCCATCGTCGTGTTGTATTCCACCACGATCACCCTGGTCCCGTTCAAGTCTGACATCGTGAAGTTGTCCACCATGGGCGACATGGTGTAGTTGAACACGAAAGGCGGGTTGTCGGGAAAATCCGTCTTGTAGACGCCTTTAAGATGCTTCCAATAGGCTTGGAGAACGTCGGTGCTCGGGGAGTCGAACGTGACGTTGTTAAGGCTCCCCGAGAGTCGGTTGTTGTTGGGGCCGGAGCAGTTCTTGCCCTCCCCGCAAGGTATGGTTCCGACGCTCACGGTCATCACGATCCGCCTCTCTATCGTCTTGGGGACGTCGACGCGGTGCGCCTTATCGTTTAGGGCACGGAAGCGGCCGGTGAAAGCGAGGGCGGCCTGTGTGTTGTTGTAATAGGGGAGCGTAGGCAAAGAGGCGTTGACCGGGCTGGCGGGGTTGGCGCCCGCGTATTGTACGATGGCTGTCGTTGTTGCGTTGGAGAAGCCGACGACGGCGTATGCTCGGGACGCCATGTAGTAGCTGCCGCCGCGCTTCTGGACGGCGACGAGGAGGACGTCCATGGTCTGGCCCGGGGTGATCATGATGTAGTTGGTGGAGATGGGCTTTACGTAGGCGGCGTCGATGCCCACCACCACCAGCTTGTGGTTGGCAACCGTGAAGAACATCTCTTCGTTCATGACCGCGTTTATGATGCGTAAGAGGTATGTTTTTCCATATTCCACTGTCAGTCTAAACATGTCTGCAAGTATATATCACGTGCATATGGTAACATATTCCACTGTCAGTTTTAAAGCCGATTAGACTTAGACTAGTGTTAATACCCGCCCATGCGCCGATTTTGTTATAGTTGTATTTGGATTTTATACTAAAAATGTATTATTTTACATAATGATTTAATGTATCTTCATATCAATAGATTAAATATACAAATTCTTGTACATATACTATAGAATTTTTTAATATAAAAATGAATTTAGTATGACCTATAAATTAAACTTGATAACTGTATAACTCTTAAGAAATTGATGAAAATTTAAACATAATTTTTATTTAATTAAAATAATTAATTTATCACTTTTATACTTAGCACAGGGTCAGGGTCAAATATCTTAAATTTGGTGGCTTAAGGAGGAGTGACGTGTGCTGAACATGAGGTGGCTTCATATGTTGGCCTTTTATTCTCTACATATGATATGTAACAAAAATTAGGTGGAGTAATGTAGGAACAAAATATGACAAAAATGAGGTGACTTATATTGTAACACATTAAGAGAGATTCATAATGTATTTATTATAAGAGGAAAAAATAAAAACATGCAATAATAATTCCAAAAATATTTTGATTAATATATGTGATATCATACTCAAACAAAATTTAAAATCTTTTTATTTAGGATGGTTATGAATAACATAGATTATTATATATTGAATATAATTTTATTAATAATAAAATAAAATCAAAGATATTCTCCCTAAAAATCAAAGATATTTTGTATTTTAATTTAATATTGATAATACTCTCGCATATTTAAAATAGAAATGAAGATTTGGCAAGGTTTTAGAGAACTAAAAAAGATCTCTTCATTTATATTATTGCTATAAATATATATACATGCTTTCTTAATATATAAGGTTCAAATTATGACATAGAATTTGAAATGGTAGATCTAAATAAAATAATATGAAGAGGAGAGTAATGCGGTAAAATGTGTCATTAGATAAGGTGATAATGCGGCAAAAAAATATATATGTATGTAAATTTAGATTGCACTCTTTTTTTCCGTAAAAATCCAAAAACTTCTCAAAATAAATATAATGTTTCTTTATGTAGTCCTATAATTGTGATTTTAGTTATATTGTAAAGATATGAAAGGATAACCTTCAGTTAATAATAATTAATTTTTAGAATAGTATAAAATTAGAAGGATATAGATAGGAAACTACCATATATAATTACAAAAAAGAATATTAACAAATTGGATATTAAGATATTGAAAAGATTATATGGCTAGTTAGTTATCATTGATTGAGTATGATAGGATTTAAATTTTGTATAGAAAATCTATACCCTAAAATTAGAAACAAAATTAAGCTAAGAAATATGATATGAGTTATTCTTAATACTAACAAATTTTTAGGAGAAAGATATTTTTTTAATTTTTAAAAAGATGCTTTGGCCCTATCCAAGTTAAAAAATATGATAGTTTTAAATTTTCTAAATCAAATATGGTAATCCGTTTGTTAATCAAAGGTCATATTCTTGAAAAACTAACAAAATCTTTGGAGAAAGATTGTGAACACGTAATATCTCCATAAAAGTTTCAAAAATAATAATTAATTAATTTTAAAAAATTAAATTTGAGAAATTAATTTATGCTTCTTGTTTCTTTGTTAAATTTTAAGTTATGCATAACCTTGTTTAGAGAATTTCTAATTGGACAGTGAAGAGATCGAGATAAGTGGCTATGGAAGCTCCCAATTCACTGATGATAAACACTTCCAAAATCGGCATCAATGCAAACACAAAGAGTTTCAAGATCGACACCAAATCCATCTTTTCTTCTTGTACATGGAGACTATGTATTCTTTTAAATTCTGATCATGGTAGTGAAATCAAATCTCTAGGTTTAAATCAATCGAAGGATTGATCATTGACATTCTTGAACAAACTCAACGATCTTAAGTGAATTTTTTGGAATCGTTTCCGTATAATAGAGAGAACTTTTAATTATTAAAAGATCACCCAATAGAGATAGTAAATTTAAGAAATGGCGGCGAATGTTGTTCAATTGTATGGAGTAAAACTCAAATTCGAGAAACATTCACATGTAATTAATTGATGATCAGGGATTTAAAGAAAAGGAAGTGATGTGTAAATTAGATAGGTTAATTTAAGAATCAATAAGTTAAATTGGCAAGTTAAATTGGGGTGTGGGAGAAGATGACGTGTAAAATGATGTGTAAAAATTATATGAGGTGTAAAATAAATGGAGTAAGGAAAATGCGACATGTGTCAAAATATGATGTGGCGTAATGTGAGATCGCCAAGTGGCAAAATCCGACGTGGTGCAATGTGGAGGCTCGAATCCTTAGTGGTTTTAATTATATAGATAGATTGGAGGGAGTATTTAATTGAATTTCCAAAATTACCCTTTGTGGAGCATGGTTGCGTGTCCCCAGGTTGGCCGTTGATGGTAAAAGCATCTGAGCTGTTGGTTTCTCCCCCATTTGCCAAAGCATCTCGAATGATTTGCATCACATCTCCCTTGAACCATGAACCTGAATGTATGCATGACATTAGTACGTTAATGGAAAAGAAATTTCATTAAATTAGATTGCAATTTCATCAATACTCCGTATAATGACATGTGAATTTACATACCAAGAATAATTGGGAACTCTGCATTCGGCTGCCTAGGATATGGATACTGTGTGCCCAACTTAGGATACACAAAGATTGGACCGTGGACAGTGGCACGAGTCCAGTCGCTATGAGCATGCCACCAAAGGATTCCTTCTTCTTCGGAGAGTATGATCTCGTAAGTGAAGTTGGCCCCTGGCTTGATAGGACACTGTGTTATATACTCGGGTCCGTCTGACCATGGATTCCTGGGCTGCTTTACCCGTGCCTGTTAATCGATCCAATCTACTCACGTTAATGATCCATCTATTAACATATATATGATCATAAATAATCTAAGGTAAGCAATAGCTGACGTACGTTCCCAGATATTTTGCTATATATATGAACAAATTTCTTATGTTGGTACATAATAACAACTACTCTCTCTATTCACTAAAACTTATCATTATATCTTGATTTTCTTGTTCAATAAAATATGTCATTTGTGATATTTTAGTCCATTTTTTTCAATAATATTCTTACTAATTAAAAGTATTTACAAAAATTATCATAAAAGGTGAAAGAACTTAACAAAATATTGAGGATATTTTAGTCAAATCAAATGATTTCTTAATTTTTGAGACAAGTTTATGTAAACGGAGGAAGTATAGTTTAGGCCTTAATTTCTTCAACCAGGATTGGATTTCGATTGAGTACGTCGGAAGATGTTTGGCCCTTAGGTAATTAGTACGGTTTTTTCGGGTTTTGAACTTTAAAGCTTGAATTATTTTAGATTTTTAATACAACACTTACTGATAAAAAATATTCGTATACTAGACTACCGAGTACTCCATTCATTAAGGTAACTTGTCGTTTTAGAGTACGTTTGTCTTAAAAATTAAGGAAATCACTTGAATTGACATAAATATCCTCAATCTTATTAAGATCTTTCACCTTATTTTGTATATTTATATAGATATTTTTAATTAATAGGGATATTATTGAAAAATAGGTTAAAATAAATCAAATGACAACTTTTATTTAGTAATAAAATTAAGCTAGAATGACAATTTTATTTTAAAAAGGGAAGGGAGTATACCGCTTAGGTAAAGCGCTAATCCTCTATTTCATAATTTTGTTCCACTTCCATGTTACAATTAGGTATATAAATATTAAATTAATGTTAAAAAAATTTAAAAAATTATATTTCTATTATAAACATCTATATACAAATGTGTACAAATTTTCATCTTAAAAATCTTATTATAAAATTTTTAATAATTAAGAGAATGATTTTCGTACAAAATATTACCCTTTTAATCTTATTACCCTTTTAATTAAGAAAATTTGATTTTAGCGAGTTTTGAGGAAACTATATTCTTGGTTTCCCATGTGGCCACCTAAAACCTAGCTAGGAATATTACACTCTCACTGACAGGCTGACATCATTACCTAAGCACCCTTGAACGGGTGAGAACTGTAAACAGTTCTAGAGAAATTAATATTGTGATTTCGTCACCGGTGGGTGTCGAATCGCCGATTTCGGGGTTCTTCTCCCAAGAACCGGTCAATTCAACTGGGCTCCTCACCCTGACATCATTTACATATGTCAAACAAAGATCTGCCTACTCCGTTGATAATCAAAGTTCAGCATGAAGGGGAAAAACTGGGGGGAAAACAATATTTTCATTTTTATAGAAAAAAAATGAAATAACCACATTTGGAAATGGAAACGGATCAGCAAGATCATACGGCCTTTTGTAAAACAAATAAAAAACATTTCATATTTTTTTACGAATAAAAGAATACTGTAATTCATTAATAACTGGTTTGAAATTAAAATTTCAAGTTACAAAAACCTAAATAACCCTATCTAGATATTCATACGAAATTTGATTTCTCGATTGTAAGCTTGTAACATGAGATTTTCTAATGTGTCACGCACGACTAGTGTAATTCCCGTAAATTTACGGGTAGTTGTAAAAATTTTACTATATAATATATTATCACAAATTAAAGAGAAAAAACAAAGATATTGTATATTTTAATAATTATTAATGATATTTTTATAAAATTTAACATTTTTTTGTTTTCTAATCTTTAAGATAAAAATAAATAAATATGGAAAATATTTTTCTTTATCAAACCTTCTACATTCACTTTAAAGTATAATAAATATAAATAAATAAATAAAATGAAAGAACATATTGGTTCCTTAAGTGCCATGTAGCGCGTATTTTATAGATAGTTTGTTTCTATTTTATAATAAATTAGCATAAATATAGATAGAAATTTATATCATTAATTTTTTTTCAACAATCCGATAAAAACATTTTAGCATAATCTTAAGATAGCATATATAATATTGCTTATCAATCAATATCAATAAACATAGATAGAAAATTATATAGATGAAAACTTATTTTGATACATTACTTATTTTATAAAATCTAAAATAGCCATTTTTTATATTTAGGATTTTTTTAAAGAATAAAATCAATATTTACATAGATAGAAAATTATATATATACATTATATATTTTATAGGATCTAAAATCTTACCCTAAAAAGCCTTCAATTTTTATAAATTCATTTTTTTATTTAGTAATGTTTATTATTTAAATAATTTTTTAAAAATATGTGTATATTAACTAAATTTTATTTTTTAGTATGTGATACTATATGAAACAATCTCTACTCATACAATATGGTATCTATCCATTATCTGTTTTATAAAGTGATTAAGATAAATAGTGATTTCTAGAATTATTATTAGAGTATAATATGAATGGGATTTTCTAGAATTATTATTTAGTTTTTTAAGTTGAAATTTTTTTTTCCATTATTTTATTCAAAGTATGCCACGTGGCGCAAATTTTTACACAGACTTGGTTTGTGCTTTATAATGTACTAGGTATACCCGTCGTGCCATGCACGACTACATGAATTTAATACTTAATTTATTTAATGAATATGATTTTAATTTAATATAAAAAATTATTTATTAAAAAAATTATATAATATTTTACAATTGTTGTCATGTGAAATCGGCCAAAATTATTAAGATGAGTCCACTATAATTTTGATGACTTAATGATAATTTATTTATACAAAAATATAAATAAAAATTATTTGAATTAGAATCATTTAATTTTAAAATCTTTTACAAAAAATATAAAAAGGTAAAAATAATCTAAATTCTTGTAATTGTTTTTATCAAAATCAATTCTTAAAAAATTTGAATAAAAATAAAAATATAACTAATAAGAAAAAAATGAAAAAATATAAATAAAGAATGAGTTTCTTAATGATAAGAAAATCATTTATATTAAGGAAAAGATAACATAATTTTTTTTATCAAAAGTCAATTTAGGTAAGTAATTTCTAGATTGAAATTTCTATTTTTAATCAAAATTTTATTTAAGATAAATATTTTACATAAATAGATAAAAAATAAAGATAAAATAATTTTCTTTAATTTTAAAAAAAATTCGAATTTATTTTTTTCCATATAAATAGATAGAAATTTAATTGGAAAAACTAAATTAATATATCTATCTTAATACATAATATCTAATGTTCTATAATTTATTTTAATTTTAGATAAAATCTTTTAGATCTATCCTAATTCCTAATATATAATAGATAACATCTTTATTTTAGATAGAATCTTTCCTAGATTAATTTATCCTATTTCTATATTATCCTAAAATAATATCAACATATATATATATATATATATATATATTCCCAAAATAAAAAATCCTATGTGGCGAAATCCTAGGTGGCTTAACGTGGGAACGACACGTAGGAAAATCCTAGGTGGCGCAACATGGTGACCTTATTCCTTGCGTCTTTTATATATATATATACATAGATTAGGGTAGATTAAAATACTAATTTTAATTAATCTGGTTAATGTTTGTTCATTTTAATTTTTTTAAAAGAGTTCCTCAAATCTAATTTAAAAAATATTTTTAAATTTTTAAAAAACTTAATATTGTTATTTTGTACCCATAGACACACACACATTAGCCGTCCGTCTTAACATTTACAACATTTACCCACGCACATTGCAATTGTGGAATGTAGTACGTAATTTGGTTTTTGGAAAACACTAGTATAATTTTCTTAGAAATACAAAACTTTTAATATATTATCAAAACATACTAACCAATGAATGGTGACTCCATATTTGCCCTGATTACGCACGTTGACTTTAATGCGCTCTCCTTGATGGAGAGATAGAGCCGGCCCTGGAAACATCCCGTTCATTGTTAAGATTTTCTTTGTGCTACACAACCTGGTGTACGAAGCCTCTTGAACCTGTAATAATATATAGATGTCGTTCAATCAATAATGCAAATAAAATACGATCAACAGAAATGTTTGGTTTCGTGCGTTATCACAATTTATTTCCAAGCCTCTCTCAGTTTCAAAAATTATCTATCCGTCTAATTATCTTGCCATGAATCTAAAGTTGTATATCTCCCCTACAAAAATAATCTAAAGTTGTAAGTATTACTTAACTGATCTTAAAATTACTCCACTAAAATGCGGGTTCTAGAACCATATAGATAAAATTCTAGAATTAGATCACTAAGATCATAAATTCGATGGTGATTCAAGTTAAAACACTACTTTACAATTATTATGACTACGAATAAATGGTCGAGCGCCATTGAATTAGAAAGATGAAAGAGTAAGATCGATTATGGTTATAATAATAATTTTGGCATTTTTTACGAATAAGGTTATTTTTAATTTCTTTTATCGATTTTTTCAGTTGTTTTTTTTCATTAAACTCGAAAAACAAATTTTACAAGATGCTTACGTATTTAATGCACATTTTCAAAATATAACATGAAGAGGTTTACATACAATGGGCATGTAATTTATCGTAGGTTCACATATAATCTACACAAGATCATTAGTATGCCAGATTCATGTTTTAGTAGTACATATTTAGGGTTTTGAGTTTCATTTATATATCTCGCATATTTTATATACTAGTACGACAGACTCATGTTTTATAGTCTCGATCATGTTCATACTTAATTATATCATATCGCAAACGTTAAAATGCAGAGAAAAAAGTTTTTTGTATCAAAAAATTCTATTTTTTTTTTTTGCAGATGGATTGTACAATCGAGATTCGTTCACAATTTAATAATAAGGGTTGTTTTCATGTGATCCATAATCTCATAAGTTAAATTTTCTTGTGCTAATTTGTAATCAACATTTAAAATCCTTTTTTTTTTGCGTACGAAACTTTTAATCTCTTTACTTTAATATTTCATCAATCATATCAACAAATTTTGAGAATTTATATATCAAATGCTTCAATTAATATCGATCAGGTGGTTCACATATAGTACAACTAGAGCTGTCAAAAGCTGACCCGATCCGAAAAACCGACCCGAATCGTCCAAAAAATTTAGGGTCAAGACCCGAAAATTTGAACCTGAAATCCAAAATAAACCGAATCCGATAGACCCGAAATCCGTTGGGTTCAAACATGAAAAAACCGTTGGGTTGACCCAATTTGTTATATTTTAAGAATATATAATATATTTTGAAAATTATAATATATTTTATTATTAAAATATATAAAAATAATAGATTTATTATTAAATATCATTTTTTAAATAAAAATATTTTAATAATTGTAAGAAAATCAATTTTCTTGACCTGTTAGGTCGACTCGACCCGCCCGACAACCCGCAATGACCTGACCCGATTTGACTGGTGACCCGTTACGACCCGAACCCGACTCAACCCGAACCCGAAATAACCGAACTCGAACCCGACCTGACCGACCCGTTTGACACCTCTAAGTACAACTAGGGTTCATGCAAAAGTCTATTTTTCTATGCTTTAAATGTCCTTTTTTTTCGTGATACAGAAATAATCTAATAACTTATACAAATGACATTCATTTTAGAACATACTATACAACTAGTTGAAGTTTCGTACCATGTACGAATAACCTCACTATAATTTTAAATATTTTATGTATTTTAATGCGAGAAATTTACACATAACTATATATCAAATGAAAATAACAAATTTGTCATAAGGCCCCGATTTATATTAATTTTACCTATATAATTCGATCTATATGTTTAATATTTCATGCATAGGTTGATATTATTATAATATTTATTTAAAATAATAGAAATTAATTTATTCATGCAATTAAATGAAGAACATATTTTCTTATAAAAAAATATTGTGTGTACTAAAATATATCATATATTCTATAAATAAATTCATTATATTAGAAAATATTAACATATAGATAAAAAAATTATATACTTGGAGTCCAAGTTTTGTTAAAAGAGAAAAAGTTATTATGTATAAAACTAATATTGAAAATATTATCATTTAAATCAAGTTTTGTTAAAAGATGTGTGCATAAAATTAATATAGAAAATATCAACCCATAGATATAAATTTTTTTAGATAGAAAATTATATAAATATGTTATCTATTTTATTAAAAATATTAGATGTATACAAAGAATAATACAAGTTATAACAATATTTATCATTAAAAAATCTAACATTATTTTATTCAAACAATGCCACATGGCGCAATATTTTCATCAAACATGATTTCTGGTAGAACTCAAGCAGGATCTGGAGGTCAAGATGGGGGACCCATAACCTGAACTTATAATGAGGATGCGTCCGATAGACCCAAGGAAAACGGAAATTCAGCAATGTGACAAAAATAAGTGAAAAATTCTAGGGTAATATGTAATTCTTTATATCAATAAGAGATAAAAAAAAATACTATAAATTCCATATGACTTTTGACAAAAATAAAAACTAATGAAAATGCTTGTGAGAAGAATTGAACCTCCAAACATTTAATTTATGAATTATCATTGTCACTATTGAGCTAAATTAATTGGTACTTGCAAGACATTGTCGATCATTCGGTTAATTTGTCAAGTCGGTTTGACTTTATAAAACCGATATATACACATACATGGCACGACACAGGTTTTAGATGTGTATACATGCAATACCATGATTGAACAAAATGTACATGATCTACTCTTAAAAAGCAAGACTAATTAAGATGGAGGATGTTAGATCGATCGACTGATTGAATATACTTACCACCCAATCTAGTGTACGAACTTCCCCATGGGCTTTGCATACAGCAAGCACATTTACCAAAACCACGACCAAAATCCTTAACCTTATACTTGTTCTCATTTTCTTGTGGATTTGAATGAAATCTCTAGCTAGAGAGATGGTTTTGTAGACTGATTGCTCATCTCCTCCTTACGACACCGGCCTTTATATAGTAATAAATAGTTAGATCGATAATGTCTTGATTGTTTTTATTTTTGGTGAAAAATACTTATATAAGAATATAAAAATGATTGAATTGCGTAAAATAAGCATATTATAAAATTGACACGGCTTGCATGCATATAATCGTGGAGTTCATACATGTCAATCAAACGAATTGACAAAATATAAACATATACTATCGATTAATGATTAATGACACCTTCAACTTGTAATTTTTTATTTATTCTATTTTTAGGTGAGACGTTCAATTTGGATTTAATTTGTATAAGATTAATGTATAAAGTGTGTTGGAAAATAGATTGTTTCCTTGGGTTTTAATGATTACAAATTTAATTAATTTTATCATTTGTATTTGGAAAAATTTCAGGTGTAAAATAAAGAAGAAGAATATATGAAGGAAGCGATAAAACTAAAGAACATAGGAAAATTAAACAAGAAGTAATTCTATGTTCGTTGTTACCATGGGAACTACGCAACTGCATAAAATTGTTAAATTTGGAAGGCATCAAAGGGGAGATGCACTAAGGTTACAAAGGTGCATATATTGATAGTTTACAAAGGTGCATATTGTACTTGGAAGAGTTTTAGGTATGAACGATCAAAGAAAAGGATGCTAGGATCAATCACCAATCCTTAAGGAATGGAGAAAACAAAAGAAAACAAGTTTTTGAGTTCGTTGATCTCAAGGGAACAACGTGAAACCGCAAGATGGTAAAACTAGAAGGCCGCAAAAAGGGCTTGCATGCGTCTTCCGAGTTTTCAAAGCCAATTGAGGCTAAAGATATACTTGGTGCGCAAGGAACAATAGGCGACTGAGTATAAGGAAGTTTTAGATAGATTTTATACTTATGTATAGTAATTCTAGAAAGATAAAATCTATGTAAAAATATATCTTATCTTATATTTATGGATTGAAAAATTGATCTAATCCGTGAATATTTTTTTTGGTCGAAATCTAATCCGTGAATATAAATACATAGAAGGTGTATCTGGTTAGAATAACGTTACGTTGATCATAAGTGTGATTGAGACTTGCGAGCTTTGTGTGATCAAGTGTAGGAGAAGAACATAAGAGAACCTTGACTAAGTTGTGTACGAATTCATTTCGTGGGTCGAGTTTGCAAGGCTAAGTTCGTAGAAGTCACCCGAAGCTTAGGAACAAGAGTTCACAGAACTAAGAGCTATGTACACCTAGAAACGATTGTTCGCATTTGTAAGTTTGATTCTACTAATAAAGATAGCAATTTCAATTTGGAAATACTCGTTTCTTTGTTACTTGTTTTGTTAAATTTGGTTGCTTAATTCATTGATCCCTTAGGATTAGTGTTTGTATTCTAGTAGGATCGTTAGTACTACAATGTCGCCGACTTAGTCAAAGTCGTTGATCTATATGTATACGTAATGGAAAATTGCTAAACGAGAAAGACTTATTTGATAATAAATATTTTATAATGGAAACATTTAGTTAACAAACTCAGTCAAGAAAGTAAAAAACAATTCCCTTCCAAGTTCTCACTTGGTCGGATTAAAAGTTGTAGCTTGCTTTATTAATCACTTGAGTATATATGCTTACAAGAACAACCCGGAGTTAACCCTACTCTCTCAGTATGCTAACACTTGTCTGAACCGACTAAGACCCTACTATCAATTACAAAACCTAGCCTACGTCTCTCTTCTGTTCTTTGAACTCTTGAGTATTTTGATTTTCCTTTTACAAGTATGATGTATGGACTTCACACCCACATAATATTATAACCTAATCTCTAGGTTTAAATAGACGGAAACTAGGTATTAGAAAATATAGTATCTTTCAATTCGGTTATGGAAGATAATGTAAATCTAATCATTACAAAATCATCCTAGAAATATAAAACATATTAGAATGAAATATTTCCAAGAGTAGAAGGTTGTTTGGCACCTTATCATATCTTGAGAGGATTATATCCTTAATCAGATATAACAATCTCGTGCACAATCTTTCATGCATTTTCAAGTTCTTGCAATCTCGCCTTCATTCCATGTCAAGGACATAGCTCATCTCGGCGACATCACGATTATTTCGTAGATGTTTGATGTTGACCACTTCGATCCATTGGGAACCATAAAAATCGGAGCAATTCGCTTTCTAATAAATTTCCCCCCTTTTTGATGGTGACAAACTCCTTGATTCATGTTCAAAACTTCCAAGGCCAAACATCAACAATATAGATAATAAACTCAAACTTTCTAAAAACATCCCCCTAAGTTGGATAACCTGCATAACATTTTTATATTAACTTTCCCCTTTTTATCTATCCCTAACCTAGTCTCCCTTTTGCATCATCAAAAAGAAAACTCAAAATAGTCAACCAATAAAATAATAAAACAGTTTGGCTAATGTGTGCCCATGGGCACACAATAAAAGTGTTAATTTGGGAAATTATTTCAAAACTATTCCCTAATTTGGAATTAATGAACCCTTTTAAAATAAATCAAATTAACAAACAATTAATAAATTTACCTAAATTAGTATCACTAATATGTGCCCATGGGCACACATTAGAAAAATCCTAATAAAAACGGGTAAATCACAGATGTCATCAAAAGTTATAAACATGAAAAACAACAAAATACGATATTGTCTTAACCGCAATAGCAATAGAATGTCAAAAGCACACACATAAAGCCTTAAAAAGATAAATTTGGAGAGAGGGTAGATGTGTTGTGATATGTAGAAGGGAGCTTGTTTGAGTCGTTGCGAGTTGGAAATCCGAGCTAGGACATGGGTAAAGGATGTTGGCGACTCAAGCTAAGTCAGATTCTCAATTAGATAAGAAAACACAACATTAAGATCAGAAACTTCGGCTTTGAGCGTTCCAACTTCTTAAAGTCGGCATCATTGTAGTCCTCCTTCTTCACCTCCGTCCCATCAGTATTAAGGAATGTTCTTCACCAATCTCGATTAGTTTCCAAAGTTGGCCATCAAGGGAGCAGATGTGTGTTTTCGTTTTCTCAACCCACTAGTCATACTCAGCGGCCTTGAGCACCGATGGCTTCTTGAACAAATCACTCATTGTTGTGTTTTTTGAATTCATCTTTCCTGCAATGATAAAGTACTAAAACAAATGAAAACCCACATTTTTTCCCTTGATGGCCAACTCTAAAAAGTGAACAAGATTTGTCCAAAATCATTCCTTACTACCTATGGGAAGGAGGTGAAGAAGAAGGAGGAATACAATGATGTCGACTTTAAGAAGTTGGAGAAAAATGCTAAAAGCTGAAGTTCGCGATCTTAATGTTGTATTTGCTAATTTGTTTGAGTCTTTGACTTAGCTCAGGTCGCCAATATCCATATCTCTTCTACTTATCCTAGCATATCTACCCTCTCTCAAAACTTATCTTTTAATTATGTTTGTGTTTTGACGTTCTCTTGCTAGTGTGGTTAAGACAATATCATATTTTCCACTCGGCGCCATCGGATCATTAAGGCCGACATTCGTCCCTGCTCGACGGGTGGGTCTTACAGTCAAGCTCCCTTCTGCCTTTGCACCCGAGGGCCAAACTTTTTCTTAAATTAAAAAAATAAATATTTTTGATACAAAAGACAAAAAAAATAATTGAGCGTATTTCAACTATACAAAAAAAACTTTCATCTTCTTGTATTCGTCATAGGATTCAAACGAAGTCGGAGGTTTCTTTTAAATTATCCCTTGTGTCACAAGTCTATGTATTTTACAAATTATCATAAACCCAGGTTATTAACTTGCATAAGTTAAGATTTGTCCTTCAATATGACGGAGCATCTTTATTTCTTAAGAATGAAATAAAAAATTATCTTCAAACACAAGGAATAATTTCTTCCAAATTAAAACATAAGAAACATTAGAATTCTCTAGGCTAAAATTGTCTAAATTTGTAATGCAAAGATGGCGAGTCATATCAAAAAATGGAATGAAACCATAAGCTCCAAAGAAGTGGGAGGAGCACATAAATACATAACCCAGGTATCATATATGCCCCCAAAAAAGAGCCTTGAATACTAGAAGAAAAGTGCCTAGACTTAACAAGATTAAGTGAATTTCCAAAATTGTGGTCATTTTATTTCTATTTTTCCATACATAACGGAAGAATGGAAAAGATTTGGAATTGGGTAAAATTTTATGTGAGTCAATAAACAGAATATAAATTACATCGGGTTGATCTATATGATTCGATGAAGAATGCGCCAATAATGGAATTTTTCAATAAATGGGAAATTCATTTCAAATGTTTCGGGAGGGAAATGAGGGAATGTCAATAAATCTAAACTAATCCATTAGAAAGATTCGAAATCAAAAAATAAAAAAGGAGTAAATATGTTCCTCCCCATGTCAACATATTTTATTTTCTAGGTGGAATTACTCTATCAATTTCATACTTGATATTTCACTATAGATAGTAAGTATCAACCCGTATTACCATGTTCTATTCGGGGGAATCAAAATAAAATATAAATTATCTATTGGAGAGATGGTTGAGTGGCTTATCTAAAAACTACATAAAGACCCTATGAAGCTTCACTATTCCCTAGGATTGGCTTTGGTCCTTTCTTGTGCAGCTTAGGTGGAGGCTGAAGAAGGCCACCTTTCGGGGGGCTCGAGCCATAAGTGAGATACCACCCTGGAAGAGCTAGAACTCTAACATTGTGTCAGGACCCACGGGCCAAGGGACCGTCTCAAGTAGACAGTTTCTATGCGGTGTAAGCTTCATAAAAGGTAACGGAGGCGTGCAAAGGTTACCTCGTGCTGGAAAGAGATTGGCCCTCGAGTGCAAAGGTAGAAGGGATCTTCACAACAAGAACTATCTGAGGCAAGGGGGTCAATAAACTCAATGCCACTAGGCCACAAATTGGGAGATTTTTCACCGACTCTAAATTTTCGGGGACATGCAAAAAGCGATAATAGATCTTTCCGGAATTTTAGCTCCGATTAGAAAAGAACCAAAGAAAATTTCTAGATATGAATCTGATCGTGGACTTGAAAACCGCCAATTTGCTAATAAAAATATTGGCCAACTTCAACACCAGCCCACTATTGGCCGAACCACTTGGGCACTACGCCCACATGTAGAAATTGCTATATTAAACAATAATTGTGGATTTGAAAGGCATTATGGCATTAAGATTTTCAAGGTTTATCATAGGCTTAGCTCAACACCCCACTACTCGTCATATTTGGTTTGGTTTTGCTACCACACATGGTTTTGAGAGTCATGATAATATTACCAAAGAACGTCTTTATCAGAATATTTTTGCTTCTCATTTTGGGCAATTAGCAATAATTTTACGGACTTACAAAACTAGGTATTTAAAAAGACATTATCTTGCAATCTCTCCTTCATTCCACACCAGGGATATAGCTCATGTTGATGATATCATGATTATTTTGTTGATGTTTGATGTCGGCCACTTCATTGTGTTTTGAACCATCAAAATCAAAGCTTTACTTTCTAACTCTAACACCTACGATTCAATACTTGGTACCAAAGCTTTGGGGCTCTATATTGTGTGTTTTCATAGATAACAAGATGAGTTATTCCAACTTCGAAGTTGACTTTGGGAACCATAAGCCACCTTTGATTCTTCGAGGGAAATAGGATCAATGAAAGGGATGGATGGCTGACTTGATCAAAGGGAAACTTTCAATCCTAGATTGCGATCCAGTATGGTGATTTCAAAGTCAACGAGGATAAGAAGCTGGACCCAAAAAAGATGGGACTTGAAGACTACAAAGCCATGGAAGAAAACTTCTTAGCAAAAACCTACATCAACAAAGATCTTAGTCATAAGGATTGTTGCAAAGTTTCGAACTTGGTAACAACCAAGGAGATGTGGAAGGATTTGGATCAAATTCATAATTGGAGCACCGACATCAAGGAGAGTCACATTATCACTACAAAGAGAGACTTCCACACCTTTAGCATGATGGAAGGTGAGACAATCTATTTGTACGAGTCTTGGCTTGAAGCCCTAACTCTTGTTTGAGCAGTCTAGGGATAGATGAAGATTATATATCTCTTAGGACCAAGGTTGTGCTCATCTTCGAAGGACTAACATTAGAATGATCTCACGATTCCACAAATTTTTGTGAGAATCCAACCAGTAGGACTCTCCTACTTCATGAGATCTTTGCAAAGCTACACAACTATGAAAAGAAAAGATCTCGTAACAAGGCTAAGGAAGTTGATGCTAAGGGAATGGCTATGAAGATCAAGAAGGCCATGCAATGCCTAGATGATGATGATGAGGAAGATAGAGTTGATCCCGATAGCGAGATGCCACTACTTACCAAACCAATGAGAAGGCTCTAAAATCGTGGCAAATTTAGACCCTCTAACTCCAACTCAAACAATAGTTCCTGTAGTAACAAAGAGAAGAAATGTGGTATGAAGGATATCTGATGTGTACCTGCCCTAGTATGAGGGTCCTGAGACCATGGTGCCCACCTTGGGCTAACCCGCGTCTCCGTAGAACTCGTGCCAAGATTCGTGTTCCGCCTCACCATCGGCACTACGGCCCCGGATGCACGATCCGTGCCAAACTCGAGTCCTCATGTGCCAGATTTGAGTCTTGTCGTGCAACACCGTGCCCATCAGCACTTGAGGTTCCCTTGCACGTGCCCTTGCCAACGCCATCACATGTCTTGCACGTGCGCCACCAGCCTTATCATGACATGGTCATGACACTCCCGACCGTGCCAACATGACACTTATCTTATTTATACTATTTTTAGCATTGTTTCCCTTTCTAGACTTTCTTATAAGTGGTTGCTTGTTTTAGAATTACTATTTTTTATTTATGGGCTTTTGGACGTTAGGCCTTTGCTTGCATGCAAACCCTAGTCTAATAAGCCTTGTTGCTTGCTAGGGTTTTGAGAGCCTCTCTATATAAAGGCCTCTACCCCTTTATATTTATCACACTTGATTGAATAATACCGACTCTGTCGAGATTGCTTCATAATTGTTCCTTAAGGCGTCATATTTCTCTCCTCATCCTGTATTCTCCTCGTCTAGATCAAACTAGACACCTTCTCAATCCTTTCACTTCTTTCTCACCTCAAAGTCTAGGCATCATCGCCTCACACTATCGGTTTGTTCGGTGTTCAAGACCGACTACGAGTCCAAGAAAAGGATGCAAGTCGTGAACCCGAGATCGGGTTCCCATCAACTGGCATCAGAGCCATAGGACTGCGTAAGTCTCATCTTACCCATTTATCTCTTTGTTTGCACGATTTTTTTCTATTTCCCCATTGTTTTCATTAGCTTCTACCATCTCTACCAACATCCATTAGTCCATCGTTTTTCATTCAAATAACACACCAAAAATTCACACAAAAATAGTCATACCCACTAGACTTTGCATTTTATTGGTTGTTTTTTCTCAAGTTTTTCGAGTCTTGCATGATAGAGTCGATTCTTGTTCAAATTGATTGTCGATTTCTTGTTCTAGTCGAGCACTTTCATTGATTGTTCTTCACGTTCTTGTGGTTGGAAAGAGGATAAGATCCATTTCCATCTTGCTCGATCCATAATCCAAGAGGATAAAATCCATTGGGTTGTTCGGATCGTCTAAGATCTTCCACGTTTTGATTTGTTACCTTTCTTGGAGGATAAAATCCACAAGATTTGGTATTATCTTGTTAGTTGCAGAAATAATATAAAAAAAAAGAAAAAAAATCAGATCGACATTTATTAAAAAAAAAAGAGATTTTGTGGGGACACTGATATGCACAATTATGTTGTGTATTTAGGTGGGGGTTTAACATATATTTATGGGTCTTTTTAAGTGTTTTTGAAGACTTTCTACAGCTTGGAGAAGAAGACTCGAAGATTCATACTTTTGGGATTTAGAGCTGGATTGAAGACAAAGTGAAAATCGGCGTTTTGGTACTGGCGGCACCCTCCGCCAGTAACACCGCGTGATCCATTATGCGCCACGTGTTTTGTCTCTATTGATCCTATCGATTCCAACTTTATTACGAGATATTGTATTTTTGGAGATACTTTTAGACCTAGCTTGATATATTAGGTTTAGAGAGTTGCACCTCTCATCATTATCATTCTACTTTTCAGACTTTTGAGTTTTATCGCTTTCATGGAGAACTAAGCCTCTCTGCTTAGTCAGACGGTTTGAAGCTTCGTTTTGACTTTTAGTTGTTAGATTTCTACTTTTTATCTATTGCATGAGATTATTCTACTCTCTTGATTGAATTGTTTATTTGATTGATTTCAACAATTTCTAGGATTGTTGTTATTAAATCTCTATTGCTAGATCTAGAGAACTACTGGTTGAGTTTCTCTATTTCATAGTAGCAAACTGCATTGTACTAGTATTTGGTTGTGCTATTCTATTGCAGAAGAGAGTTGAATTGCAATCTCGGATAAAAGCTGGTTGTTTTATGCTATGGTTGTATCCTGATTATATTAATCCTTATTGTTGCTTTTGAATTGATTCTTGATGGTTTCAGGGTTATTCAATCAATTAGGATTGATAATATCTGGTTGTGCTATTAATTATCTTTGAAAAGGAAATGGAATTCCATGTGCATGCGTTATTGAGTGAAATCGATGATCAACTTGTAATACGAATGTGGATCTCTGTTTGACTAAGTGTAATCCTAACTTGATAAAAACCCAAGCTTTATTATTTTTCTAGTTTTGCATGCTAGATAATTAGTTTCATTCACAAACCCCCATTCGTTACTTGATTTGACATAAAATTCACACAAAGAGATAAATCTACCTCCTTGCGGATTCGACCCTTACTTCCAAAGACTACAGTCTTTAGGTTTGTTAGGACTCTTTTGCAAAGCCATGATTTGCCTGACTCGAGTCTTGCCATGCGACACCATGCCCATATGCGCTTGAAGTTGCCTCGCACGCGCCCTTGCCAACACCATCACATGTCTTGCACGGGCGCCACCAACCTTATCATGACATGGTCGTGACACTCCCAACCGTGCCACCATGACACTTATCTTATTTATACTATTTTTAGCATTGTTTCCCTTTCTAGACTTTCTTATAAGTTGGTTGCTTGTTTTAGAATTACTATTTTTGATTTAAGGGCTTTTGGACGTTGGGCCTTTGTTTGCATGCAAACCCTAGTCCAATAAGCCTTGTTGCTTGCTAGGGTTTTGAGAGCCTCTCTATATAAAGGCCTCTACCCCTTGTATTTCTCACGCTTTGATTGAATAATACCAAAACTCTGTTGAGATTGCTCCAGAATTGTTCCTTAAGGCGTCATATTTCTTTCCGCATCCCATATTCTCCTCGTCTAGGTCAAACTAGACACCTTCTGATGTGATTCCATCTACCGAGTCATGGCCCCATGAGTTGAGTGAAGATTCCATCCCTAAAGACAAGCCCAATGTGCATGATAAAGGGGAGCCAATACTTGGACAAGCAACCAAAGACGATGTTCGAGGCGCTAAGAAGCCGAGTCAAGGAGTCATGCCCTATCTTGGGCGCATCACACGAGCCCTAGCTAAGTTAATACTAGAAAAAATCAAGGAGGAGCTCATGGCTCATAAGTTTCCGATGGCTAATGACGGTGAAGGTTGGAGTTTTATTATGCTTCACGGTTCTAAGTGACATTTCTACGGTTAAGGACACTTTATAAGTTTTCGGGATTTCGGGTTAATTTATGTAATTTCCTTAAGTGAGGGGGTTGATTTTGTAAGGCTTTGTGTTAGGTTTAAGGTCGGCCTCCTCCTCCTCATTTCGGGAGATTGGACGAAAATACTCTCTTGTTGCTTACTTTTCCTTGCAATTTCAATTCAAGTCTTGTTCTTGTATTTCGTTCGTTCAATTCTCGTTGTTCAAGTTGTTGGTGAGTAATATCCTAAAATTTGGGCATCTTAGTTTGTTTTAGAGCTTGGTGAGTCATATCCAAGTTGTCAAGCATCCATATCCCCTTGTTCTCCCCATTTCGATCCATCATCCATCTCGGTGGTTTCTGCACCCTCTCAGTAAAATCAACATATCT
Source organism: Fallopia convolvulus (assembly GCA_964016875.1). Lineage (NCBI taxonomy): Eukaryota > Viridiplantae > Streptophyta > Magnoliopsida > Caryophyllales > Polygonaceae > Fallopia > Fallopia convolvulus. The sequence continues at coordinate 15,952,768 of OZ024735.1, read as the reverse complement.
TTCAGTCCACTCATTATCTAGGCCTGAAATTTTGAGGGGTTAAACTAGACTCAGATATCTAACTTCTCGAATTGGAATCACTCAATTCTGACTTCGGAAGAGGAAGATACAGCCAGTTGAAGACGGGTCAGTTGCGTGGTGTTTGTTGTCGGAATTCCTTGGATTCTCGTGGCGATCCGGCCATCACCTTCTCAATCCTTTCAGTTCTTTCTCACCTCAAAGTCTAGGCGTCATCACCTCATACTATCGGTTCGTTCGGTGTTCAAGACCCACTACGAGTCCAAGACAAAGATCCAAGTCGTGAATCCGAGATCGGGTTCACATCAATATCACTTGCTACAAGTATTGACACTTCGCTCAAAACTGTTCTAAAGGTGATGATAATAGGAAAGGGAAGAAGGCCTACATCGCTACATGGGGAAGCCTAGATGAAGATGAATTGGAAGGCTATGCGAGGAACATGTGTGGGATGGCTATTGCCACCCCAACTGAAGAGATTAGTGGTGATGATTTCATTGTATCACTTAAAACCCTTACAAAGATAGTCTCATTAAATTGATAAAACAACATCACAAACATAATCAAGATGTTCAAATTGAATTTACAAAAGTTGATGATTAGTGTAATGAATTGAAGCAAACCCTCAAAAACATGGCGGAAAGCTCCTTTGTTCCATGTGAAACATGTGATAAAGCTCAATGTGTATTAAATTTGTGAAGAAGATCAATGTTATCTTAGGTTTGATGTTTTAGCCTTACAAATTTAAGAGATAACCTTTTACAGAAAATTGAACAATGAAAGGATATTTATGAGGGGGAACCAGGAGGGGAGGGCCCCAAGCTTGTTCCTTAGAGATTTGGGATATGCTTGAGTGCAGATTGCTCTAAGGATAGTAAACATCAAGAGTTTAATGCGATATAGCTCTATGAAATGCGCTCTAGGGAACTTTAAAGTTTAAAAGATAAATATATTCACTTGAACAAGAAAATTCAGGTTCTAAAGGGTAGATATACAATTGATAATGGATATTGATGGTAATATGGAAAAGTTGCTCACAAAATTTATGGCAAACATGCCAAGGGTAATGAACCAAAGGATATTGATCCTTCAAAGGTCAAGGAATGAAGGGTGCAAAAGAATCACCCTAAGTACTTCATGGGAGATTACCTTAAAGCTTGTTGGTAATGTGGAACATATCAAGAAAGATTGCAAGAAAAGATAGGCCCAAGTTGACAAGCAAAGGGCCTATGCGAACAATAATGCTAATGTAAATCGACAACATGCTCCCACCTCCCCAAGAGAACAACAAGCCTAACCTTAGATCTACAAGCAATGATGTGAACTTAGTTGAAAATTATATTGCTAACCGTATGAAACAACAACAATTTTATCATAAAAACCGGCCAGGTAAAGCGAAGCTTGCTTGGGTTGTTAAAGCTTAATCCTTTCGTTGTAGGTTGAAGTGGAAGAAAAAAGAGATGGTATTTGGACAGTGGATTTAGAGTACATGATAGGAAATAGAGATAACCTCGTCTCACTTCATGATAATGCTAAAGGGAAGGTGTCCTTTGGTAATATGAAGGAAGGATCAATGGTAGGAGTTGGAGAACTAAGGGTTAATGATAATGTCAAGGTTAGTGATGTGTCTTTTGTTGATGGACTTGATTGCAATTTGTTGAGCATTTTGCAAATTTATGACTAAGGGAACAATATGATGATGTTATTCCCCAAATAATGTCTCGTGAAAGACCCATCTAGTGAAATCCTAATATAAGGAAAAAGGTATCACAACGTCTATGTCTAGGACATTGATTATAAACTGGAAAAGCACTTGTCGTGGTAACAATCACTAAAAAAGAAGACTTGTGGCATAGGAGAGTTGGCCGTACAAACTCTCATGTAGATCACAAGCTTTTCCAACATGATCTTGCGGATGGACTTCCGTGCATACAATCAGACACTAGTAATGAGTGAATTGCGTGTGTGATAGGTAAGTAACTACAGACTTTCTTCAAGTGTAACTAAGTAGGAAGCATTTCTCGTCTCTACATGTTATGCCATCTTTTAGAGCTTTTACATATGTATAAATTTTCTTTTAGCCCTAAATGATCAACTTGATCTTTTCTAACCCTCATTACAAGCCGAAATGATGGTTGATTATAAAACTTCTCCCTAATCCTTGCTCCAAGTAAACTTTTTCAACAAGCCCTATATGTTTTAACCCAACAAACAAGATTCAATTACCTAGATGCTAAAAGTTCCTTGCATTACTATTTGTTTGGATATGCTTATTTTATTGTTCCACAAACAAGCCATGTGATCCAAACCTAGCTAGTCCTCCTTTACTTGTTCAAGGAAAGAAGAAAGTAACAATGTTCTACAATCAAAAGAATTATCTAGGGAATTATCTTCGAGAAGTTGAAAAGGTTGCAATATTGGTGTCTTGAATACGTTTTGGGAAGAGTGGATTTGATGGGACAGAGGCTTAATGAAGAAGAATGGTTCTGAGCCTCATGTTTAAACATCGATTCGACTGCCAATGGAATTGGTAGAAGATGTTCTTAGTTGATATTCAATTGGATGGGGATGTCACTCAAGGAAGAAGGTTTATAAAAGGTGTGTTTCCTATTCTACCCCTTCTTTTTGTCTTTAAAACCCATCTTTCCCATTTCTTCCTCCACACTTGCATCTCTGTCTCAATAAATCTCTCCTTCTTATCCCCTTTTTCTGCAAAATTCCTCCAAACATTAGAAAAGGTAGATAGATCCTCTTCTTCTCCTTGCCATAACGCCCCACCATTCTTGCTCTTATTGCCAATGATAATGAGAGCCTCAGAAATACCTTTTTACAAAACATTGATGGTCTTCTTGTAGATTATGTTCCTTCTCTTTAAAAGCAAATTCGACGCCTATATTCCACTTTCCCTTTCCACCTCTAAAAATCCATCTTCTTCCCTTTCGAAAAAGCAAGCAGGACCTCCTTTAGTTATGATTTCACTATGCTTTATTTCATATATTTCAAAGTCTAATCTTTTCAATAGTGCCAAAAGGGGGAAGTGTGAAAAGTTGTAGATAGAGTGCATTGTTTATAGATAAAAAGTATTTCCTTTGTTGAGGGAGAACTATTTGCTAAATAGTTTAAAGTAAGGACTGCAACTCCATCTTAGGGGGAACTAAGTATCATGCTTATACATAACTGTCATGCATTGCACTTCATGGAACTATATTTTTCTTATTAAATTTTTAATAGGTTTGTCATCATAAAAATGGGGAAAATTATTGGAACAATGTTCATGACTATTCCTTACCTATTTTTGATGATTGATAAATCAATGTGGGTTTTATGCTTTTATTTGTCCAAAGAATTGCCGTAACTAAGTGACATACAATAATTATGAAGCAAAATAGAATTTATAGTGGAACATAGAGGAACTGTAATGCTATTCATATGGAACTATGCTCAAGTCAGTGATTCTTGGAGCTTAAAGAAAGAAGGAGTTCGACAAGGAATTGAAGATTGGAGCTTAAGTTATCTATTCATATGATCAAGTGGGAACATGATTAAATAGATAAAGTTATTTCTGGAATGATCGTGTCTCGAGATAGATCTTGTCTTTTGGATGAAAACCATATCTTTGGCCAAGATAGAAGATTAGATCCAAAAGAGTCCAATAAATACCAAGTTGTTCGAAGGGATAGATACATGTCTTTATAGAGAGAAAATCAAAGAGTTCAAGAGTAATCCGGATTGAGAGTTTTCGATGTTGGAAAACAAACCTTTAATCGAAGGAACCGTGAAAAGGTCGGTGTTCGTGTTTGGAATTCTTATGTTAGTTGAATTGATTTTTGAGTTATAGGTTATACAAGGTAGCTTGTGATTAGGAACTTGCGTAGATTTCTAGTACCAAATAGGTTTGTATCTTGCCATTGTAATGAAGGAACTATCAATATAACATAAGTATACCATTCAAAATCCTCTAAGGATGTAGAGGTTTACCTATTCAATTGGTTGAAGTAGGGTTCCTCTATTTGGAATTGTGTATTTATACTTGTATTTTACTTTTTTTTCCGATGTCCAAGTTGCTATCTTTATACAATTTTTTGTTTGTTTACTAACACATGTAGATACTACTACATCTAGGTTAGAAAAAAAAATTTGTTTTCATTGAGTGTATTTTGTCAGCCTTGTGCTAGCAAAGAAACAAAGAGGTCATGATAGTATACGTAGTCGAGTTCACTAGTTAAGTTATGTTCGTAGAAGTCGTTCAACGCTAAGAGATGTAGATTAGTCATTAGGAGTTGTGCACACATAATAACCTAAGTTCGCGTTTGTAAATTTAGAGTTTGGTTCCCATAAAACATCCCTTTAACATGAAACGGAAGGAGAATTTTGGGCCCTTGGATCAAGGAGATCCAAGGGCTGATTTTCTTTCCCCTTTTATTAAAGGCGGGGGCAATTATGTCTTTTCCCTCTCTAATTAATAATCATTTTTCTCTTTTTTGTTTTGTTTTTTGGGGGTAAATTGAAGACTCAATCGATTGAATCTATTTCATGATGGAATCGATTTTTTGATGGAATCGATTGAATCGATTTTTTTATGGAATCAATTGTGCGATTGAATCGATTGTAATCTCGTTGTTAAGGGAGTAGATTGTGCGATTCTAGGGTTCTAGGGTTCGTTCAAACGAGATCGAAGATTTTGCCCTTCGATTGAAACGGAAGGAGATCGCACAGAATAAGATCGCCATCGCCGTCGCAAAATCCGAAATCCAACGTGTCGTCGTCGTGGCCAAATCCGAAATCTAACGAGTTTGAATCTACGAGTCTCGTTCCAACCATGGCAGAAAGTGGTAAGAGGAATTCACAAATCCATTGAACGAGATCGAACTGTGTGATTTTTCGGAATCAATTCGGAACCGATTGAACTGGTCAATCGAACTGTGTGAATGTAGTTAGATTTTGATTGAACTGTGTGAATCGAACTTAATACTACTATGTGAATCAATTGAACTGTGTGAATCGATTAAACTGTGTAAATTTTCCTGTAAACTAGGCCAATCTTGCAAAATTCGACGTTGCACTTTTCGGACTGAATACTGCACTTTTCGTACTTAAGAATGCACTTTTAGGACTTACTAGTGCACTTTTCATACTTAAATAACGCACTTTGCACTTCTTGTTGATAATGCACTTTTAGGACTTAATAATGCACTTTTCATACTTACTAGTGCACTTTTCATACTTACTTGCACTTTTCATAAAGGAGTATTACTAGTATATGACAATGCACTTTTCAGCCTTACTAGTGCACTTTTTATACTTAACAATGCACTTTTCATTTTTGTTTAGAGAACATATATTTGACCTTATAGAGAACATATTTTTATTGCACTTTTCACAGTTAATAATGCACTTTTTACACTTAAGAGTGCACTTTTTCTACTTAATAGCACTTTGTATATCTTTTACTTTTCACTGATTTAAGTAAGTATTTAAATGCACTTTTTCTAGTATACAATGAACTTTATTATACTTTCAATGCACTTTTACCGATTTTAAACTAACACCTTTATATTTCCCTTTTATGTTGTTGTAGTGGGGACATCAAACTCTTCTTCAACTACTATTCTGAATGAGGAATCACCTAAAAACAGTGGTGAATATTTCATTGAGCTATCTCAAGGGGGAACGACATACTATTTGCCCACATGTCCATCCGAGTTGAAACCATATGAAGGTCAAATTTTCGTGTTAGTACAAGTAGCCTATTAGCTCAAATGGTAGAGCGGTGTGCTTTGTGCACAAAGATGTAGGTTCGATTCCTACATGGACTAATATGATATCTTATAAAAATTAATTCTTAACACATTTATTCCTAACCTAACTAGCAAGGTACTAAAAGAAGTTATATTTTATCGTGTGTCAAATAACTAATAAACCACTATTTTTCAAAGAAGATCATGATCAAATTAGCTTATATGGGATTCGAACCCACATCTTTGTGCATAAGCACATTGCTCTTCCATTTGAGCTAATAAGCTTTTCTTAAATTATTGCACTTTTACATGTTTTTAATGCACTTTTACATGTTTTTGATGCACTTTTTGACATTATACTTGCACTTCTTTCTTATGCACTATTATTAGTTTCTGTTGCACTTTTACCTGTTTTTAATGCACTTTTTGACATTATACTTGCACTTCTTTCTTATGCACTATTATTAGTTTATGGTGCACTTTAACATGTTTTTAATGCACTTTTACATGTTTTTAATACACTTTTTGACATTATACTTGCACTTCTTTCTTATGCACTATTATTAGTTTATGGTGCACTTTTACATGTTTTTAATGCACTTTTTGACATTATACTTGCACTTCTTTCCTATGCACTATGATTAGTTTCTGGTGCACTTTTACATATTTTTAATGCACTTTTACATGTTTTTAATGCACTTTTTGACATTATACTTGCACTTCTTTCTTATGCACTATTATAAGTTTCTGCTACACTTTTACATGTTTTTAATGCACTTTTACATGTTTTTAATGCACTTTTTGACATTATACTTGCACTTCTTTCCTATGCACTATTATTAGTTTCTGGTGCACTTTTACATGTTTTTAATGCACTTTTACATGTTTTTAATGCACTTTTACATACAGAGTCCAAATACTCAATGACTCGATCTTAAATTTAGCAATGAATCCAGTGTTTACTAAGCAAAATTCCTTAGCATGATTCCAGATGAAATACTCAATCCAAAGTCCAAATACACGGTCCTAAAGTTAGCAATGATTCTAGTGTTTACTATGCAAAACTCCTTGGCACGATTACATCTGGAAACTTAAACAGCTAAGGGCATAAAACACACTATACCAATGGACAATCAAGCAAAAGCTATTCAAAATTCATATTCTGAAAAAAGTCGGCCGAATCAACATACAATAAACAAATTTGATCCGGATTAGTAAGAATGGACAATCAAACAAAAGCTGGCCGAATTTATTTTTCTGAAATCCACACTTAACTTCGTAACACCAAACACAAAAGAACAAAAAAATATCAGAATCTGGCAAATTTCCTTCTTCAATCGCATAAGGTGAAGAAAATTAGGGCTTATACCTTTTCGATTTATTTTTGGAGGCATCGTGTAACGTGGGAGAGATTAAAGGCGAAGGTGAGATCGTCCGTCGTCCTTCGATCGTCCGTCGTCCTTCGTTTGTTTTGGAGAGTTCGATCGATTGGAGCCTTCGATCGTTGGAGACTTCGATTTGGGCGAGTCGAGTCGTCGTCCTTCGTTTGCTTTGGAGAGTTTGATCGATTTGGGCGAGTCGAGTCGTGAGAATTCGATTGGGCTTATTTTTTATATTTGAGAGTGAACTTAAGGGTATAGAAATTAGGTGTATTTACAAAATTGCCACCTTGTTGATTTGTTTTATTATTTTTTTTCAAAAATTACAGGAATAATCTCAGCCATTGGATCATGTGATCCGACGGCTGACAACTCTCCTTCCGTTTCATGTTAAGGGTTAGTTTCATTTGAACCAAACTCTGTAAATTTAATTCTACTTAATAAGATTTGTGAATTTTATTCGAAAATATAATTGTCTTTTTTGTTACGTTTTGCTTAATTTCTATTGCCCAGTTCATCATGGTTCCTTAAGAAACAGTATATGTATTCCTAGCACACCGACCCATCAAAATGTATTAAGGAAAACTAATTACGCGTACGTAATTGATTCTAGTACCAACTATGTTGATTTGTAGTTGGTTGAAAACACATCGCGTAAAATATATTATAATCCCACTAATTCATCGCTAACAAATCTTATCACAAGATGAACTATCTTATTGTGAATTCGCTCTGATCGTACATCAAATATTCAAATGAATGTAGGCCCGTAATTAGACCATTTACAATTTGACCCGATCCCAAACATTAACTCACCATCCGAAATATCTACCCTAATACATTATAAAATAGAATTTAAGTCTGTGTAAAAATTTGCGCCACGTGGCATAACCTGAATAAAATAATATAAATTTTTTTTCAATTTAAAAAACTAAATAATAATTCTAGAAAGTCCCCTTCACATTATACCCTAATAATAATTCTAGAAATCAGGATTTATCTTAACTACTTCATAAAATAAATAATAGATAGATACTATATTGTATGCGTAGATATTTTTATATAGTATCACATACCAAAGGTCCCTGCAGTCTGCCAAGTCCGCTGAAATACCCAACAAGTCAAGATCATGCTTTATAACTTCCTTCCAACTCTTCTTCGGTCTACCTCGGTCCCTATGAAAATCACTGAAAACCAAGCTCTCACATCTCCGTACCGGGGCCTCTGGTGGCCTCCTCTGTATGTGAGCCAATCTTCTCATTCTTTATGTAGATCATTTTTATATGTAGATCATTTTTTTAGTAGTGAGCCAATCTTCTCATTTTTATACTTCCCTACTGGTCATTTTTATTAGTGAGCCTTTCAACAAAGATCTGGGCATTTATTGTTTTAATGATTTTCGACATGCCATTAATGCGTTCCAACGGCTACTTGGGTATTTACTTCTTTCGTGATTTTTTCCATGTCGTTTACTCGTTCCAAAGGCTATTTACTGTTTTTAGATTTTTGCCATGGAGATCTTTCTTGAACAGATAGTGGTTTCTTGAATTCCTTCTGATTTCTTCTCTTTTCATCATGGCCCAACATCATATTAGCCCAATATTTTAGGGCCTAACAATACCTCCCAAACCCGCTCAAAATTCCTTCCGTATATTTTGGTGGGGGTTTGAACTTGCATTGGGAATCATTGGAAGCAGTCATCAAACCGATAGTCCCCTCGTGTTACTTTTATTGGTTTATAAATCTTAGTGTCAATCTCTTAAAACTTTTTATGACCTCCTTAAGACTTGCGCTCTTGGGCCTTTTTTGAATGTTTGTCTTGTTTGTGCATGCTTCGTTCATTTGTCAAATGCATGTTTCGCAGGACAAGCTGTTGGTGGATCAAGATGATTTATGATTGAAATGTAACACCCCTATTTTACAACATTGGGTATTACCGCCAGTGACCTCGGACTTTACCGTCCAAAGTCACCCAAGGCTTTTCGAATGATATAGAACAATAATAATGCGGAAATAAACATAATTCATAAAATAGAAAAGGTGCTCCCGAAGGAGACTTGGTTCGTACAAAACATCTTACATTGTCTTCAAGCTTAAAGTTACTCGAAATCGACTAGCAAAACCATCTTGTTCTTGAAACATAGCGAAATGAAAACCAAAACGAAATGATAAATACATCTTGAAAGTTCTTGTTCTTCCTTCACTTCACTTCACTTCACGCCTTGTTAGGGTTCCTGGATTCTGACATAATTCATGAGGGGCGATAGAATGCTAGGCAAACATGCGGAAAAGAAGAATTAGTCTAAGAGACTAAGCAAGCGGGAATGGAATTTCCCGAGGGTATTTCGGTAATTTCAAGTATTATCGAAGGAGATGTTAGGGTTGTGTTTACGATGGGCTTATTTATGTGGGGCTTTAATGGTACGAAAGAGAGCGTATCTCAAGCGGAGATAGCTCGATAATCGAGAGAAGAGCTACTAGATTGTAGACTTCTTTTGGAATCGAAAGTATGTTGGGAACGTTATTAATTCATACAAGTTAAAAGCCTCTCGTGCCCTGAACGGACCGAGAGTCGGATCGATCATTTGAGACCGGTCCGGTTTTGGTATCTTAAATGTGCATTGGGCACTTATCTTATATAGTGATGAAAAAGTATTCGATTTCATTAATGATTTTTAATAGAAAGAGGTGGGACTCAGATGGCCTGATCCACCAAGGGAAAAACTCAATTTTCCGGCACTTAGCTAGAGTGTGCTCATCCCTCCTTGCAATCGGAGCGGATGGGATCATGATCCCGAAAGTCGTACTTCAAACACGTAGGCACTTACGACTTAGTAAGATTATATAGAGGCGTCGGCTATTACGCGCCCCTTACTAGTTCGTTCGACGTTGATCTCTGAACGAGACCATAAACAACCAAGGCCACAACCATACTAGCATAAATAGCCCTATCAAATAATAATAACGAACTATACTAACAATGGTCGTTATATCTAACAATCGATATTTCCTAGGTTCATTCGTTACTTAGCACACAAGTCGTTCCCAACATCGAGAATTTTAAGGAAATGAAATATAAAGGTCACAAGGGGAAAATTGCACTTGCCTTAGCTTACACGCGTCTACTATTGAGCTTGACGAAATATTTGATTCGCACTTCGAGCGAGAATCCCGACCTAACGACACGGAATTTACGAGCGAATTTTAAATACGAAATCCTCCTAAAGCTTGGATTTTCTCTTATAATACTTTATATAAGAGAAATGGAATTCTAAATTATTACGATAATAATTTAGAAGATTATTTAAAATAATAATATTCCTTCATTATTATTTTGATTTTGTAATATCCTTTTTTATTCCATAAAAATCCTTATTCAATATTATTAAAATAATCCTTTTTAGCTTCACTTGCAAATTCCTTAATATAATTAAGGAAGTATAGTTTCATAAAATAATATACTTTACCTACAAGATATATTTCTTTTAAAATGTACAACTCTTATTAAACTATAAGGAATCTACTTTAGTCTTTGTATACACCTATCTTAATTAAAATTGTACTTTTAAATTTCCAATTATTCCTTAGTGAACTTAAAGTATTATTTCCCTCGCCAAGAATATTTTATTAATAATATTCTCTTAATAGAATTTTATTTAATTATATAATTCATATTAAATAAAGCTAATAGACTTATAATCTATTTTCTTGGAAGTTTCCATAATTAGGACTTTCTATTTTCTTTATAAAGTAACTTCCTAAAATTAACATATATTAAATTAATCTTATTTAGTTTATTCTTATATTTCTTTTCACATTATATGACTTATAAAATATATGATCATGGCTTATAAATATATAATCATGGCTTAAATATATAATCATGGCTTATAAATATTTAATCATGGCTTGTAAATATCCTTCTTTATACTTATAGTTCTTCATTATAATATCTTAGGTTATAAAATAATATCTTTTCCATATCTTACAATATCTTTATAACTAAGCAATATAATAACATATTATATTTCCATTTAAAGCTACCATTTATATAATATCTTTTGTCTTACTTCAACTTAATCATATAAACTTATCTTATAACTAGGAGTATATAATTTATTTATTTATAATAATATCTTTTTATATTCTTTTAAGACATGAAACCTCCTTATGCTATAAGAGATATTACTATATCATATTATTTTATACTTATTCTATACCTTACTTATATGGAAATTTCCCAATATTATATTAAAAAATGACTATATCATACTTTCCAACAATATGATATGATGATAAAATAATTTAATTATCTTAAAATAATATTCCCTATACTTTTAGTTTATAATATGGAATCAAGTCTTATAGTATTATCTTATCTATCTTTTATATCTTTTTAAGCAAGATGACTTTTAACCAACTAGCATACTTAACCTCTTATTACATTAATTATATATAAAGTATTATTATCATATCTATTATTTTTATTAACTAAAACTTATGTCTAGAACATTATGATATCTTTAAACTTAGAGATATCTTATGTTATAATATTTTTCATATCTTTTCTATGATACTTCTCATAAAAGACATGCAATAAAGATATTTAAATTAATATATCCTTTTCTATTACTTTCTTTAAGTAGAGAGTTTGCAATTACTTAACCTAGTATACTTTCCAAGTATGAGAGATAATAATATAATATTATTATCTATTTAAATGGTTTTCCCAACTCTCTTAGGTTATTAGTTTATAGAACATGCACTAATATAACTTTAGTAATATTATTTCCCATCTAGCATTATTTTAATAATATTTTCTCATTATAATATCTTTATTATTCCTAGAGACCTATTATAACTTATCTCAAAAATTATAATAAGGTCTAAGTTAACTTGCATGGGTATTTCTTATTAATAACAACCTTATTTTATTTATTTAATTTATTTCAAGTTACTTATTTTATAATAAAAGGAAAAGATGTCTAAGTTAATATTTCTCCAATATTTAATCCAATATCTTTAAAACATTCTTATGAATATTGATATTATAGGAAATTCATATATTAACAAATTTAGCCTAAAACATTTTGAACTACGCTATTTAGGCGTTTGGGCATTGGATTTTTTTTAGTTTTTGTTTCTTTTTTCCCCTATTTCCTTCTCCTCTCTTTCCCGACTCCCTCCTCTCTCTCGATCTCGGCGGCGACCTCCTTTCCCCGATCAAGCCTTCACGAATCCGACGGGATTGTCTCAGATTTCTGCTTCTTCAGTGAATGTCCACTATACTGTCGACTCCACTGGTCGCTACAATGGCGACTCCGATCTTTAGCTTGAGAGGGTGAATGTCTACTACAATGAGGCGAGTTGTGGTCGGTTCGTTCCTAGGGCGTTTCTCATGGACCTCGAGCCTGGAACCATGGACAGCGTGAGATCTGGTCCCTATGGTCAGATATTCCGGCCTGATAACTTCGTTTTTGGCCAGTCTGGCCCTGGAAACAATTGGGGCAAGGGACACTATACTGAGGGCGCTGAACTCATCGATTCTGTGCTTGATGTTGTGAGGAAGGAAGCGGAGAATTGTGATTGCCTTCAAGGTAAACCTAATTCCCATTTCCATGTGATCTTCTCTTCCAATTTCAGCTTTGGTACAGGTTTGATGAGAATCATGGTGGTTACTAGATAGAATATGTGATGACAGTCCACGGTGAGCTATAGGGTTTTATATTCCTCCTTCCTGGGAGTTTGATTTCCTTTTCTCGGTCAATTTGTGAGGATGTCGCTAGTTATGTGTTAATTTACGTCCGAGTTGTTGACTTCCTAAATGGATTGTGGTTGTAGGTAAGAAAGAAAGATGTAATAGGCTGACTGTTCATCCTTCTTTGTTTGGGGTTGGAGCTCCGGAGGCTTTGGTGATTGGAGTGGTGGCTTTGTTGGTTTTTGGTCCCAAGGGCCTTGCTGAGGTGAGTGCTCTTGCTGTTATTGAACCATAGAGCGAGTACCTTCTTGTGTACATTGTTTTTGTTGGTTGAAGTTCCTATATTTTGGCCTTAGAGATGAGAAGGATTTTCGATGCAGGCTGACAGACTTCAGCTTCGTGAAAATCTGCAATCTTAAAATTCGAAAATTTGTGGAATGAAGCATAACTTGTTAATTTTTATTCAGAGTGAGAATGAGTGGAAATTCCTCCTTTACGTTTTCTGTATTTGCTTCCAATATTGTATTGCATAGTCTAAGGTACTCCTATGAGTGAGGTCTTGTTCAGTAGTGGTTATTAATGCTTTTACACAGTGTAGATAAAGAATCACTGACCATTGCAAGCACATAGATGTATGAGAATAGGTGCAAACAAACACAAGCAATGCAGTTATGATGTTTGGAAGTTCCTTCTTTTATTTTTTCTTTTCCTTCCATGTGATATGTCATATTCCCTTATAGTTTTCATGATTATCTTCTGCTATGATTAATGCAGGTTGCTCGAAATCTAGGTAAGACCTTACGTGCATTTCAACCTACAATTAGAGAACTTCAGGTAAAACATTAGCTTGTGGTCTTCCATGAACTTTGTATTTGTGCTGCATCAACTGAATATCTGTTCCTTCTCTGAACAGGATGTTTCTAGGGAATTTAAGAGCACACCTGACCGTGAGATTGGCCTTGATGACATTCCAAATTCGTCACGAAGTACCTATGGATCTAGCAGACCCAATTCTGTTTCAAGTCCAACTACTCCTGCCAGTCAAAGCCTCTTTGTTTTTGGTACATTATGCTTAATTTTTACTAACTACATCAGGAGTTGTCAATAAACTTGCATGTATAGAAAGTGTGGGAGATGTTGGTCTCCAGATTCTGCTTGCTGATTGCAGCTGAAAATTTTGCTTGCTGATTTAAAAAGAGCAATGCTAGTTAAGAAATTTATCAGCTGGTTTGTAGAGTGAATATTCTTCAAATTTTGTTGCTTTATTTTCTATCTAGAATGTCAAGAGAGTGGTTTCAGAAGCTGACGGATATCAGCCACATCTTATCTCCCTAGAGCAAGGCTATCGGTGTCTTATTGAAGGATCATTGAATTATTTTAGGGGACCTACTGAGGCAACTGTTGACGCTGTAAGCACAGGGAGTGTGAGAACATGAGAGCCCTTTGCCAATATATGAACCGATTGAAATGACTTTACTGTAAGGGCTCTTCTACTCTATGCATTTGCCATTTGTTATATAAAACTTTAGCATTTGGTATAATTATATAGCCTGGTGGCAAACTAGCCATCTAAACAGCATAGCAAATTAGCCACAAGTCCATATCCCTACTAGGATACTACCTTGAATTGTTTATGAATTATGGCTAGTCATAGTTTACAGCCCATCTCAATCATGGTGACTATCCAAAAACATCAAGGATCGATGAGCTCACGTTTCTTTGCTTATCAGTTATCAGTGATTTTTACTATATATGTAATTTACACTTCCATAATTTGTTCCAAAGACGGCTCATTCTGATGATAGAATGCTAATGACAGATGGAGAAAAGCGCTACACTCTTCAGTGCCAACTCTCTCCCACTTCAACAAGAGAGTGAGAGAGACTGAGAATAGAGAGCAAAGAAGAAGCAAAACTTTGTTTGATGCACATGAACAGAATCAAAGAAGCAAAACTTTTTGCTTCAGTCCATAAAGGCCTCAGCTGGAACTCAACAGATGGATGAGTCCTATGCTAAGTCGTATGAACGTGCACATGAGCTATTGGATCAAATAGAGTTAAGCAGCGGCTTACTTTCATTTATGAAGGGTAAGGAGAATCACAGTGCGCAACAAAAGGACTTTGACTGCCAAAGCCAACTGGATTACATTGATAATATGCGTAAAATTGGTTGATGTATTCGAAATGTGGAATCATTGTTAGCTAAGTAATAAGCTGAATAAGACAACATTTTTGTTTGTTTGTTCCCTTGGCCTACTACATGAATGATCTAAATAATTATGGATGTATAGTCATATAAGTGTTGATAGTATAAGAGCAAGCACAATGAACAAATGTGTAAGTAATAATGAAGAAAGGCAAAATATGGCTTTGATAATGCCTATTTATAAGAGATCTATTTTAGAGTTATATTCATTCAGTTTCTAGTTTTTATTATTGCATTTATCTCTCTAGTGAATGTTTGAAATTATTACTGCATTTATCTCTCTAGTAAATGCTTGAAATTCTAATTCTAATGGAGTGCTCATCAGCACAAGAAAAGGTGATGGTGATGATGATGATAATGAGCAAGTGATGAGTTTTATGATGATGATAATGAGCAAGTGATGAGTTTTTATTTGTTTTTTATGCGGTGATGACAACTTCTTTTATGTGGTGATAAGATTTGATGACAACTATTTTTGCGGTGATGATAAAAACAAACAAGATTTAAGTGATGACAGTTTGATGACACTTGATGACGGTTGTTTCTCATCAAGGCCCTTCATGACAAAAACAATCAATGTCATCAAGATCCTTTGATGACACTTGTTTGTCATCAAGGCCTTTTTGATGAAAAACAAATCAATCAAACCGTCATCAAGTGTCGATGACAATTGATGACAATCGAACCGTCATCAAATAACGATGACAATTGATGACAATCGAACCGTCATCAAGTAGCGATGACATTTGTGATGACAATCGAACCGTCATCAAGAGATGGCATTTGTGATGATAGTTGATGAGAATCAAACCGTCATCAATTAGTGATGACAGTCATGAAGAAATGATGACAGTTTATGAAAAAAATCGTACGTGATGACACATATTTGATGGCACTTTGAATAATAATACTAAAAATATCATCACTAAAACGTGATGATATTTGATGACACTAAAAAATTAAACGTGATGATAAATATTTGATGACAACTTTGTTTTTTTATTTGTGATGACAATTGTTTTTTATGCGGTGATGACAACTATTTTTATGTGGTGATGAGATTTGATGACAACTATTTTTTGTGATGATGATAAAAACGAACAAACTTTGAGTGATGACACTTTATGACGGTTGTTTGTCTTCAAGACCATTGTCATCAAGGCCCTTTTGATGACAAATTAATCGAACCGTCATCAAGTAGTGATGATAATTGATGACAATCGAACCTTCATCAAATAGCGATGACGATTGATGAGAATCGAATCGTCATCAAGTAGAGATGACATTTATGATGATAGTTGATGACAATCAAAAAACCGTCATCAAGTAGTGATGACACATATTTGATGACGCTTAAGTGATGATAGTTTGATGACACTTGTTTGTCATCAAGGCCCTTTTGATGACAAATTAATCGAACCGTCATCAAGTAGTGATGATAGTTGATGACAATTTGACCGTCATCAATTAACGATGACGATTGATGAGAATCGAACCGTCATCAAGTAGAGATCACATTTATGATGGTAGTTGATGACAATCAAACCGTCATCAAGTAGTGATGACAGTGATGATAGTGATGACACATATTTGATGACGCTTAAGTGATGATAGTTTGATGACACTTGATGACACTTGTTTGTCATCAAGGCCCTTTTGATGACAAATTAATCGAACCGTCATCAAGTAGAGATGATAGTTGATGACAATCAAACCGTCATCAAGTAACGATGACAAGTGATGATAGTTGATGACGGTTCGAACCGTGTGATGACGGTTGTTTTTATATGGTTTGAATGCCTTTGATGATATTTTTTGTTATCAAAAAGTTGTCATCAAGACATTTTGATGACACTTTTTGCCTTTTATTACACTTTTTGTCATCAAAATTTTTTGATGACGGTGAAAAAAATTGTGATGACGGTGAAATAAATTGCGATGACGGTGATAACGGTTATGAAAGTGATGATAGTGATGTTTGTGATGATGGTCAACGCCGGTCAACGGCCGAACAACGCCGGTCAACGGCCGAACAACGCCGGTCAACGGTCGGTCAACGGCCGAGTCAACCCGGTCAACGACCGAGTCAACTCGGTGGGAGTGGGGTGGGGCCGTGGGGGTGGGTGATGGGGTTTTTTGCTATTTAGCTAATTTTCACACACTCCTTAATATTCACCTAATTAGCCTCTTTTTTTTGCTATTTATTTAAATCATCCTTATTAAAATTATATTACTCCTAGATGGGCATGCAAATAGGATTTATTCATAAATTCCTTTTTAATAGCCCATGGTAATATTTATTCATATTATTTTAAAATAAATATTATCTATATGTAAAAAAAAAAATTAAAATAGATAGTAGATAAATTATAAGTCGGAAATTATACCGAGTGAAAACGAGAGCGGAATGGGGCACGAATTTCGAGACGGGCGGACTAATGGGCTTCTTCTTTTTCTTTTTCCCTTATTAAAATCTGATGGGCTAAAATTGGTATTTGGGCCTAATTAAAAATCAGCCCAAAATTACCCCAAGACAAGCCCATCTCCTTTCATCCTCTTCCTTCTTCCTTTTACGTACAACAGACAGAGGACAGGGCTGAACGACGGACTTCAGCAGGCGGAGGAGGCAAGCAGGGCGCCGGTGGTGGCTGCAGGCGGCGCTCCTCCAGACCGGCAGTGGGCACGTGGTGGTCCGGCCAAGGCTAGGGTGGTCCGCCTGTGCAAGGTGGGGAAGGATGTTTTTGTGAAAAAAAATCAGCAAAGAGAAGGGGTTTTCTAGGCTGAAATTTTGATGGAATGGGGGCAATTTCACTAGAGGAAGAGAAGAGAGGAATGGTGTGAATTTTACAATGAGAAAAACAGCCCTTTAAATAGGTAATTTGGGACCTTCCCTTGATCCACCATGATTGAAATTGGCCTATGGAAGGAAGGGAGATTGAAAGGGATTGGGGGTTGTTGTGCTTCTTTGATGATGACATAAGGATGATGATGGTTTGGAAGGTCTTTGAAGCAACCATGAAAATTGAGAGCAAGCTTTGGCATGCACTGGACTGTCGTCAAATAGTCAGGCACAATTCTGACTTGTTTGAAGAAGAAGAAGATAGGAAGGTTTAATAATAAAAGGTTGGGTATTTGAGTAGATAAGTTACTATAGCATAGCGGGATTGAGTGTGTGTGAGCGTTGCAAGGGTGCAAGAGGTCTCGGGTTCGAGTCTCGTCTCTTGACCCTTTTTATGCCTTTCTTTTATTTTTGTTAACTTTGAATTAATTACACTAGTTATAAATTCGAAAATAATATGATTTTTATTCATTTGAAAATTTTATGTGACACTTTGATAATCCTTTATCATATTTTTATAATTTATTATAAAAATTATAAAAATAATTAAACTCTCTTTTTAAGAGAACATATTTAAATACTTATCCGATTTGCTTAATATATTTACTGAAATTCTTAATTGTCATAGTAATGAACTTTTATAATCTCTTTATAATTTAATATGAAATTATAAAGATTATTAAGTTCTCTAATTTAGAGAAAAAAAAATTATTGGGATAAATATCCGTTTTATTATTTTTAAAAATTTAGCGGATATTACATGAAATGTGTACCCGGGTTTAGTGTTGGCGCACTTTTATACAAATTCTAAGGGATTTTTTTTTTGGCAAATGTATTGTGATGACATAGATAATAAATGCAATATGTATGTATATTTCTTACATGTCATTTGAGTTTAAGGACTTCCCTAGTTCTAAAGATCCTTAAGTATCCTTCGACTTAGAATCTTTGACTGGTTTGTGAGTATATAAGCATGTTTGAAAGGTGTGGCCTTTGATAGGATGTAAACATCACAAGGCATTGTTTTGGGAGGAAAACAAACTAAGATAAAGTAAACTAACCAAGTCAAACACGTAGACGAGTTAAGATAACCAAGATAAAGTAAACAAAAATTGAAATAATAATGAAATAAACGTAGAAATGATGCTATAATCTGATGAATTCGTATTCAGATGTATAAATTCACACTCTTGTGTTGAATTGTGGTTTGCGGTTGACGAAATACAAATGGGATTATAAGAAAACATCATCAAGAGATCGGTAGATCTTTGGGTGATAAAAGTTGCTTTCACAATATGACATAATTTGGATACAGAATGATGTATCCTCGGATGTGATCATAAATCTTTTCTTATAGCTCATTTTAGAGAGTTTTTTAGTCAATTTACCCGCCATCAAGAATTTCTCTCTGTATTTATTTAAATTCATCGTCTCCTTCTAGCTTCTTTGTTTACCGATTACTGCGTGAAATCGAAGTCCTGGACAGATCAATGATGGGCCTCCGAGTTCAACTAAATCCTAGTCTTGGATGGCCCAACAATATCCCCTCAAAATCCCGCTCAAATTTCTCTCCCAAACTTTCAAGTGGGTTTTGAAATGGTCTTGGAAACCGATGTGCATCTATCCGTTCCATCAACCGGTTGTATTTATTGCAGGCTGAGAGCACTACAGCCTTTCACCCTAATTCTTCCTTTACCAGGTAAATCTCCCTTTCTTTTCTTACTTATTCCTCTTCCTTGTTCTTCAGTTGGTTTTTCCCCTTTCTCTCCATAAGCGAATGAATCATCATCTACTCAATATCTTCGGTGTTATGAACCCAAAGAGCCTCAAATCCTCAAACCCTCTCATATCCTTCCTACCACGCACCATAAAGTCAGTTCCTCATCTTATCCCGTATCTTTTGCCATGTCTATCGGCTTCCTTCTTCAGCCATGATTTACATACCCTGATGGGGAGATGGGCCGACTCTTTCAACGATGACTAGGTGTGCTTCTATGAGTACCCTTTTCGGATTGATTATCGATTTCCTTTATCCTCTTGGTAATCAACTTCCTAGAGACTCTAAATATCTGTCATGGGAAACTGCACTCATAATAAGAATTTTAAAATAAAATATTGTCCGGTGCTATTGACCACCGCTAGTGATATGTCAAAGTCAAGACTTGAGATCAATGTATCACATCCATACTAGAGAGGTAAAGTTAATTGTTAGTGCATGAAAATTCCATCTTCAATGCACTAATTAATTACTCCGTTTGATTCTCTTCTTCACCTTCCTTTCCAACTTCATCTTCAACTTAGAACCTGCAAAACAATGGACAAAGGGGCGTGGATCCCCTAATCCACCTCTGATGCCTAAGTCAAAAGAACAGTCGATATCCGAGTGTCAATGTAAAGACAAGAAAAGCTACACAACTCGGCGAGTATGAGTTTTCTTGAACAAAATAGCTAAGAAAATATTAGCCTGTTCAAGCACTCAATGTGTGTTTCAATATGCTCTTCATATACGGCGAACACATGTATTTATAATGGAAGAGAGAGGGAAGGGGGGACGGAAATTCTATCCCCTAGGGCCTTAAGAGAACTCCTTTGACCTTGGCGATATCCGAGGGCGAAACTTTCTCATCCATGTTTCATGTCAAGGGTGTTTTCCATTCGAGATCCTACACAGTTTTGCTTTTGGTGACCATGGTAATGGTTGCGGGCATGTTATTGCTCACGATTTCGATTATGGTGCCAATTGTTGGAAATCCCGGTACCTCGACGTGCATCGAGGTTTTAAGTGAGCTTCTCGCACGAGTGGCTAACGTTGCCAAGGCATCAATAGACCCGTTTTAATCGCTTGATCATTGTCCAATCTTAAACAACTTGAACTCTTCTATCATATTTGAGCATCTTTGGCTTCGTAATGCCCCTAACACTTAGTCTTCATATCCTTGATTGCGACTCACGTCGTACGATTTCAATGATCTAATCTTGATTCGAGGCTCTCTAGGGTGATCCGTCGTCGCGGTTTAGGAACCCGCGCCTGTGGATTCAATTAACTGAGTTAAATCTTGTTTCTGGGAACTATCCGCGGCCGCGGAATATGGGGCCCTGACCGCGGAATCCCTGGCCGCGACCGCGGCCTCGTTGGCAGCATCGCGACCTTCGTTGCTCGTAGGCTTCTGCGGTTTAGGCGATTATTCTTCATAGTTGGTTTGCATTCTTTGGAAGTTCCCATCAATGATCACTGGCTCAGAACCACGACGATTATCGACGCCAATTGTTAGTGCACAAAAATTTCTTCTTCAATGTACTAATTGATTACTCCTTTTGACTCTCTTCTTCACCTTCCGTTCCAACTTCATCTTCAACCTAGAAACTGCAAAACAATGGATAAAGGGGGCGGGTACCCGTAATCCACCTCCGATGCCTAAGTCAAAAGAACAGTCGTCGAGCGTCAAGCTACAGACAAGAAACGCTAGATAACTCGGTGAGAATGAGTTTTCTTGAACAAAATAGCTAAGCGAATATTAGCATGTTCAAGCTCTCAATGTGTGTTTCAATATGCATTTCATACACGGCGAAAACGTGTATTTATAATAGAAGACAGAGAAGGGGGCCGAAAATTCTATCCCCTAGGGCGAGCCCAAGCAAGCGATATCTTGGTCCTTACTCGGCTACTCCAAGCGAAAGTTCTATCTTTTCATTAAGATAAAATCTTCCATTATGTCATATAAAATACCATATTTAATTTTATAATAAAATAATTAAAGATATAAAAAACATAATAAATAAAATACCGTTATGGCGGTTGATAGAGAAAATAATTATGGTTGTTAATTTTTACCCGTTCACATTAATTATTAATTATGAGAACGTGAAGTCGGTAGAGAACGAACATTCCTTTCTTATTTGATTCAATCCCAGCTCTAAATGTATAATGTGATGCCGGCCATGAATTAATGAATGCTCGCACAACATTTAATTTGGTTAGTTTGCATAAATATTAATAATTGAAATATCGTATCGATCCGATTTTGTCCGGTTATTATATATGGACCATGGTCATCATTAAGCTGTCATAAGCACGATAGTATATATGAGTTTTTCTAATACGAGTAATAAGAGTAAAGTCTTAGAAACTAAAATTCTAAATTAAATAAATAAATCTTATAATAAAATAATTAACAAATAATTAATTTAGAAAAAGAATCAATAATAGACTTAATAGACGTTCATTCTATGCAAGGAAAAAAAAATCTTATACACATATCAATATATCCTGCAAGTTGATTGAGAGGCGTCGATTGGATTGTTTTAACAAAAATGTTGAGGATCAAGTGGACAAGGGATTCAAAAATGAAGAAATTAAATACTCCGTATAAAGGTTCATTGCATAGGTTGCGTATCATTTATCACATAATACATGATAGACAGGTGGATTATTATAAGCTCAGTAATCACGTAGGATCAAATTATTTAAAACCCATTATTTGTATATGCATCCAAATGTCTTCTCTCTCGACTTAAATAATAGTTGTTATAATGGAAGACGAACTCTATTTTTCAAGCAGGTAGGACTGTGTTAATTCAATCAAGCCTTATATGTCAAGTTGGTTAATTATTTAATTCAAAGTTTTTTTTTCTTCCGAAAGGTATATGTGATGACATAGATACAGTTAGTAAATATTTTTTTTGAATAAATTTACTCCTAATCACCATCCTCTTATTAGTTGGGACAAAATCTGTTCCCCAAAGAAAAATGGATGGGTTGGCCTGCGTACTGCCTATAATAATAATAATGTTGCACTTCAGATGAAATTACTGTGGAAAATTTTAATGACCCCTTAAATATTTGTGTCAAAATTATAAATGAAAAATATATTCACTCCCAACATGTTTTTAATCATAAACACAAATCTTCTTCCGGGAAGAAATTATAAGGGAGGAGGTGCAATCCTCTCTCATTTTTCTCTCTCATTCTCTCCTTTTGACACTTCATTTTCTCTATCATCTACATCTTTTTTCACTTTTCCTTTCCTCCTTTTCTTCCTCTTTCTCTATTTTCCTCCATAACAAAGGGTATCACCTTTCTCTTCCCCTCACCTACTTTAATATATATATATATATTTACTACATATTTTATATCATTAAATTTTTTTACAAAGTTAGTTAATCAAATGAATTAAGAATAAATTATATTTACTTAAATAATTTGGATTTAAGATAATATAAACTAATTACTAATAAAAATAAACTTAATTAACATTAAGATAACTTCAAACAACATTATAAAGTGAAAAAAAAATACGTATTAAAAATAGCGTTAAACATCAATTGGTTGGCTAAAATTTTGGGAAGATTATTGAAATTGATTGGGAAGAATTTGTGGAAAGGTTTGGAAATAATTTGGATTAATTGGCATTGGTTGATTACCAAACATTTGTAGCATGGTTTGAACTTGATCCAAATTAAATGTATTTGGATTATATTGGGTGTTTGAGTTATTTGGATTTTTATTGTTGTTATCCATGGAATGTAGTAGTTGTAGTGAAGGAGAGAAAGAAAAGCTAAGACGAGTTTGTGAAAAATGAACAACAATATTAGACTCTATTTATAGATAATAAAGAATTATAAAAATTGATTAGTTTTTTATATATCAACATTAATTATTATTTTATTGGAAATATATTTAATGATATGTTGAAATGAAATAAATGAAGTTAGTTGACAGTTGGATACATGTGTCAACTTGTGAATGAGTGAATGTTCCTCTTTGGGCACAAGGGCCAAAGCATTCATTCTTCTATGGAAGGGGGATTACTCCCATTCTTCTCCCATTCCTCTTTGAAAGGGGATTCCCCTTTTAATTCTTACAACCAAGAGGAACTCCTCTTTGAGGAAAAAGAGTGTAAAGAGAAGGTTGATTTCTCTTGGTTGCACATGCTCTAAAGGTAAAAAAATGGCGTGAGTGGGTAAAATAAACATAGCTACCATAATTATTTTCGTTATCAACATTAAAGGTATTTCTTAAATTACTGCATATTTATTATTATTTTTATTTATTTTCCTATTATTTAAAATATGGTAGTTGTGCAACTTAATGGAGGATTCTCCTTCAAATAGGATGGAATTAAACTTGGAGAAGGGGGGAGTATTCCTAGCTTGGGCTCTAAGGCATCTGACTAGCCCTAGGATATGTGTAAAGTCAACCCCTCTAGTCTCCTTCTTCCATTATAAATACATGCCTTCTCCGTGTAGGGAAGGCCACATGTTGCATATCGGCGCATTCTGAAAACTTGAACAGGCTAATACTCGCTTAGCTCGACTGTTCAGGGATTCCTTACTTTCTCGTTGTACCTCGACGTTCGAATCGACATGTTGCTCTTTTGACTTAGGCATCGGAGGTGGATTAGGGGGTCCCCGCCCCCTGTGTCCATTGTTTTGCAGGTTTTAGGTTGGAAGTTTCCGTTTGGAACGGAAGAGGAAGGAGCATACAATTAGTGCATTGAAGATGGAATTTTTGTGCACTAACAATTGGCGCCGTCTGTGGGAAAAGAGCACTCGATCCACGTAATTATGGTGTTGGAATCGATCCCTGAAAATCAAGAAGTCGTCTTTAGAAACCATGGGCACCGTCGCGAAGCAAAAACGAGCGCGGTATGTCCATAGCATAAAACCGCATTCGCGTTGTTGAAGGTCGTGATCGCAACACTGTACACCGCGACCGCGGATCGTCGATCGAAGTTGGGATTTCCGAAGTTCGCTCGGAAAATCAATCATTAATGCAAGTTGATCAATCTACTTCCTATATTCCCTCAGAAGGTCAAACCTTTGTTCTCGGAAACGATTTGAACCGTGACCAGACCGTCTGGGGCCCGATTCAAGCGACAGAATCGTCATTCGTGGTACTTCACGGTCTGAATCTACGGAATTTGATCAAGTTTAGGAGTCGGCAATGCGTGTTGCTGAAAACGAGAATTATCGAAGGGTTCAAGAGCACGGCGAATCGATCCAAGCAATCGCGAGCGCCGAACAGAACCGCACCGCGGCCAGTCAAACCGCTCGTGGTTCAGAGAACCGCAACCGCGGGCTGCGTATTTCCGAGCCTTCTCTCTATTTGCGAGCCAAACCCTAATTTGGTTAGCCCTCGCTTAGAGCAAGGCCAATCTAGTCGTGCCGGGTCTAACCTCGTTAGAGGTAACGAGATAACCCATGTTTTGGCTACTACTCTAAGAGAGAATGAGAAGTACCAAACTAGGTGTGTAGAGGCTGAATCCCGTTTGGAACATGCCTTAGACGAAATCACCAGGATGAAACATTCCTTGGACAAAGTTCAAGGCAAGCACCCCATTGATGAGTTGGAAATTGAAAGGACTACTCGACGACTTGCTAGTGTTATTGAATTCGCCGATAACCGCCGTAGTCCTCAATCAATCAGTTCTGATGAATCAGACGAGATGCAGATCGATTGTGGTAGCGACTGTAGAGCACCAAGGAGCCGGCGAAGGGACCACCGTCACGAGTCGCCCCTGCGTAAGAGGTTCCGGGCCGCGGACCACCCTCAGTCCAGTGACCCATCCTCGGACGACTCGGGCGAGCCCGGAAACCGCGACAATCGTCGCGGACGAAGCGACGACCATGACAGAAGGAACCCCGACCGCGGTGACAAGGGCCGCGACCACGGCTGGTCGAACTGCGACCGCGGGTCTGACGATCAACGCGATTTTTTGCGCGAACGCGATGATCGCTATGACCCTTCCGAAAATCCCAAGCCTAGGCATGACCAGGGCAAAAAGAAGAAGAGACGACGCAGCCAGCGTAGGAGTGTTAGCCTTGAAAGGTTTGTAGGGAGGGCCCTGGCTCTTGAGCGCACTCAAAGAAGAGTGCTTGACCTTTTAGGAGCGCAAGGTGGTACCTTGCAATCGGCTCGAGAACAAGCAGAGCATAAGTTGGCTATGGTGACATCGACGCCATTTACCATAGACATCCAACAAGTCCGGTCTCCATCAAAGTTTTCTCCCCCATCTTTGACTCTATATGATGGACATTCAGATCCTGTAAGCCACATAGCCTCTTACTCTCATAAAATGGCGTTGTGGGTGTCTGAAGAGGCTATCTTGTGCAAGATGTTTCCGAGTAGTCTCTCTAAAGGTCCATTAAAGTGGTCCCAGAGCCTGAAACCAAAATAAATTCGGTATTGAGATCAGTTCGCCTATAAGTTTGTGAGGCGTTACATAGTCAATAGCCGAGATGCTACATCACTTGACACACTCTTCGGCTTCAGACAAGAGAGAGGAGAAAGATTGCGCCGCTTCTCAAATCGTTTTATGGGGTGTTATGTAGAGGTTGATGGATGTGATGACAAGACCGCTATTACAGCCTTTAAAAGGGCAATCCCCATTGAGAGCAAGCTAGGAGATGAGTTGACACTTCGTCTTCCTTCTACAATAGCTGAGCTCCAAGAGCGTATTCACCAGTATGTGCGTTTAGAGGAGGCTAATTCCAAAGTAAGAGGAAAATTGTCATCTCCTCCCCCTCGTAAAACGCACCGCCTTTCAATCAAGAGCTCCACGCAAGATGGACATTCATTGGAGGGGCAAGATAGAGCGCTTTACACAGCTTTCAACATTCCGATCTATAAGATTTTACCGCGCATCAAACATGAGAGCTATTTCCGCTATCCCTATCAGGATGAATGTCCCAAAAACGATGTCCTAAGCCAAAAATATTGCATGTACCATAGAGTACGAGGGTACATGACTGAAGATTGCAAGCCTTATAAAGAGTGCCTTTAAGGTCTGGTTTAAGAAGGGTACTTGCGCGAGTACATTGAAAAAATGAACCAGAAGATCGTGAAGAGCCGAGAACAAGACAAATTGAGGTCGTCGAAACGATCTCAGTAGCGTACGAGAATAAAGACGAGCCTGAAAGTGAAGACCAGCCGCGTAACCGCAATCGCGGGCCCAAGGGCCGCAATCACGGTGCTGGATTAGAAAGAGAAATCCCTTCACTGGGAAAAAACCGCGACCGTGGGTCGCCGGGCCGCGGACCTTGGCATCCTGTTGCGACCACGGAACTACGTTTGAGAGTGTGACTTCGTGAGAGCTTGATCGTGGTCGCGATTACCCGTTTCCCCCTGCGCAGGGATCCCGAGATTAGGAATGCCATGTAAATAGGGCACTCTTTTTCCCATGAGGGTTTTGATGAGGCCCTTGGGATTTTTCGCTTTTGCATTCATTTGTTTAGTCTTGTAGGTTCATGACATTCATGTTTATTTTCAACAAAAGTCAGGTTTTTGCATTAGTTTGAGTGCATAATAAAAAAATATAAGCGCAACATTAGTTAATCGCACTAATGGATTTTACATATGCGAGTATGTGAGATAAAATTTATGATATTCTCTAATAGATACACACTATGATATTCGCTCATAGTTTAAATGTGATTATAATATTCGCTCATAAGTTAAAAAAAATTATGATATTCGCTCATAAATGAGAATTTATTATATTTGCTCATAAATAGATGAAATACTATGATATTTGCTCATAGATATAACCTCTATGATCTTCACTCATAGATATAAGTTCCATGAAATTCACTCATGGATGAAATCCCATGATATTCGCTCATGGATGTACGAACACGTACGCACGCACGCATGTTAGGGGACTCCAATCGCTAATCCGCATGGCCACTTCGATTAGTACACCTCTGGATCATGTGTCGCCGTATATGACAAAACGTATACAGCGATGTAGGTGGGACATTTGAGAGCGGGTAAAATAAACATAGCTACCATAATTATTTTCGTTATCAACATTAAAGGTATTTGTTAAATTATTGTGTATTTATTATTATTATTATTTATTTTCCTATTATTTAAAATATGGTAGTTGTGCAACTTAATGGAAGAGTCTATCCTTCAAATAGAATGGAATTAAACTTGGAGAAGGGGAGAATATTCCTAGCTTGGGCTCTAAGGCATCTGACTAGCCCTAGGATATGTTTAAAGTCGACCCCACTAATCTCCTTCTTCCATTATAAATACACGCCTTCGCTGTGTAGGGAAGGCCACATGTTGCATATCGGCGTATTCTGAAAACTTGAACAGGCTAATACTCGCTTAGCTCGATTGTTCAGGGATTCCTTGCTTTCTCGTTGTACCTTGACGTTCGAATCGACAGACTGCTCTTTTGACTTAGGCATCGGAGGTGGATTAGGGGGTCCCCGTCCCCTGTGTGCATTGTTTTGCAGTTTTTAGGTTGGAAGATTCAGTTTGGAATGGAAGAGGAAGGAGCATACAATTAGTGCATTGAAGACGAAATTTTTTGTGCACTAACAAATGGTTAGTAGGAATGGATGTAAGATTAATTTTTGGTCTGATGTTTGCGTGGACAACTCGAGTTTGTTGGATTTTTATGATAATGGAGACTATAATTTAAAAGTGCAAAATTTCATTACTATAAATAAAACTCGGGATGCTCAAGCCTTAAATCAATTATTACCTCCTTGGATTATCAAGAAAATCTCTTCCTTATTAATTCCATTTTCTAATGTTGAGGATACTATAATTTGTATGTCAGCGTCCGATGGTGTTTTTTCTGTTAAGACGGCCTCAAAACTTATCAATTCTATGCGACACTTACCTTATTCAGGTTTCTCTTGGATTTGGAATGTTAAACTTCCTCCAAAAATCCAAAATTTTATTTGGAAATCTTGTACATATTGTTTACCTACAACTGAAAGACTTAATATATTTTATAATTATGTTCCTCGTATTTGTTCTCTTTGTGATTCGATTGATGAAACTATAAATTATTTCTTTTTCCATTGTCCTTTTACTCAGAAAATGATTCTAAATTTAGAATTAAAGTTAAATATTTCATTTGAAATTATTTCTTCATGTGGCTTTAATGATAATTTAGTATCTACGTTAAATGAATGTATTCGGGTTCATTGTGTTTAGTCTCAAGATATTTCAAGAGCATCTTTTGTAGATAATCTAGGTCATTCTGAGGAAGATGCTCAATGATGGGATTATGGTGGAGTTTGGAAGAGGCAAAAGAGGTTATGAGTTGAGTTTGGTTGTCCATTGTTTGGAAGAGAGTAAGAAGTAGAAAGCAACATTCGGATTTGCAGAGTGGTCTGGGTGTTTTTTGGAGATGGAGGAGGGCAATGGAGAAGACGAATGAAAAAAGAAACATTTAAGTGGGGTGAGAAAAAAGAAAGGGTGGAAGAGGAAGCATACCAAAGATCCAAACTTTCTCAAAAAACGTGCGAAATTACTCCACAAGGTAACCGAAGAGATTTCATTTTATCAAAGATTAGATTCTTTCCATTAAAATAGTTTCCATGTGTCAAAGATCCAATTGGCGTTGTAAAAGCACAATGTGGATTCATTCTTCCTTTTTTAGAAATTGTCCCATTTATGACCAATTTTCCAACCTTTTTCTCTTTCCAATAATCCATTTGCCCTTTCAAATTAAAAGCTTCTTCCTTTTGAGACCTTGGAGGTTCCTTGTATTAACATTGAAGTTCTCTTCTTCGTTTCCAAAAACAAGTGAATCGGAGGCTTGGTTTGGATATCATAGGAATTTTGTGGAACAATATAAAACACATAAATATCCAAACGAAAACATGGAAAGGGAATATCATCATCCAGGTAATTGAATCCAGATTTGGGGGTTCATATATAACATATATGCTCATAGGAAATATTTACTTGGATCCGGTTTATGGGACAAGTCATATGATCAACCTTTATTTCGGCTTGTAATGAAGATTGGCAAGATTGGCTTAATGATTTTGGGCAAAAAGAAAAAGCATGCTAAATTAATAGTTCCCAAGCTAGATGTAATGAAAACATTTCAAAGCATATGATGCAATTATTATGAATGTAAGATGCTCATGCTTTGTTCCCTAATCATGCCAATTCTAAACTAGTCAATCATGAAGGGAAAAGTGGACCGGGACTTGTTTAATTTAAAACAATCATCCCAAGAGTATTTGAAAACGCTCGAAGGGTTGTATGTCCAAAGCCTTAGTGAAGATATCTACCTCTTGTTCCTCGGTTCTGAAGTGTTCTATCTATATGGAACCTTTCTCTACTTAATCACATAGGAAATGATGCCTAATCTCAATGTAATTTGTTATAGAGTGATGCACGGGAATTTTAGAGATGTTAATCGCACAAGTATAATCACACATAAGAGGGACAGTTCCAAGAGACATATT
Organism: Fallopia convolvulus; assembly: GCA_964016875.1. Taxonomy (NCBI): domain Eukaryota; kingdom Viridiplantae; phylum Streptophyta; class Magnoliopsida; order Caryophyllales; family Polygonaceae; genus Fallopia; species Fallopia convolvulus. The sequence goes on along the minus strand of OZ024735.1, from coordinate 15,922,666 downwards.
GTAGTCTTGAAGTTGATATTTGAGCCAAAGTATCTAGGAACAACAAGCAGCATCGACAATGTATTCAACTGTAGTGGTGGATATATAGTGCCATAGAATTTTGCTTCTTTGATCCCCAAGATACAAGGTAATCTCCTAAGAATTGTGCCATGCCAAATGTGCTCTTCATAGCTACAAGGTGTCCTACAAAGTTGACATCAGAGAAGGCAACAAGTTTAAATGAGTTGTTCCTTGGGTGATAGCGATCAAAAGACCATGAAGAATAAGGTTGAAAAGAAGGTGTCTAGGAGGCCAAGACCAAGACCTTTCCCAAGGTCTCGGGCGTTCAAGTTTAAAGAGGTTTTCATGGAATCGATATTATCTCTTACAAATATTCATCAATGGCGTCCAAGACCACCAAAGAAGAGGATCAAGTAAATGGACCGAGTTTCACCTTGAATGGGGCGCCAATCATATGCTTTATTGGGCGTTGTTCACCACTATTTCCTATTTTAGAAACATGGAGTAACTTGTCTTAATTTAGGGCTGAATTTTGTAAGTGGTCGGGTAAGATAAGTTGTTACATGGGTCATAGTCAACTCTTTGACTTGACCAATCTAAATTGTGGAAAATATCTTTCTTGTTATTTATTTTTGGAACAATTTTATTTCAGCAAATAATTGGGAGATTTCGGCCATAGGCTTTGTTAGTTGGCTGATTATTTCTCTCTCCTATCTTTTTATTATCTTTAAGATATTTATAGTTTGTTAGGATTTTCCTTAATTAAATAAGTTAGATAAATCTTTATTTGATTTATTTATTCTAAGGGGATCTAGTTAGTTAGAGCTAGAATATTTTATGTTATCTTGGAATGCAAGCAAAAGCCCCATAATACCCTTCTAGGGCCGGCTGGGCTATGTGCCTTGCTCTCTAAGGAGACACTTTATATTTCCTGTAAATACTTTGCATTTATCATTCAATAAAATTAGCCTGGAATTAGATAAAACCAAAATTGGTTTTATCTCGTTCTTGGGCCACAAAATACACGTGTGTTGAAGCATTGGAGAACCGATCATAATCATCATCATTCACTCATTCGAATCTCTCTCTTTGTGTTCTTAAATTCGGTTTATTGATCTAGTCAATTGTGATTGTTCTAGATTGATTGTTAAAGATCAAATCTAGTAAATCAATTGGATTTAGCGTTAGAGCCAATCTAATTGAACTATCAAAGTTGATTGTTTCAATCTTCTCAAATCAGTTTCGTTTTTGTTGATTACTTGTCACGCAAGGCATTAATTGTATTGAGCAATTTCAGGTTCGAAAACAAGGTTATTAGGCAAGATCGGGACTTGTGTGGATCAAATGAGACCAACGAGGAGTAATCCGAGGCGATCATGTATCAAGTGGTATCATTCATCCAGCGTCTCGCCAAGTAATTTTTCTTACCTTAATTTGCTTTCTAGTCGATTAATTTAGTTTTTGATCCTAAAAATCTCACATTTACCCAAAGCTATAATTTTTGAGAGCAAAATCTGATTTTTTTCCATACCAACCACCATATTTCCGCCACCACCACCACATTAACCGCCGACAACCACCACTACTAACCACCACCGAACCACACTTCCACCACCAACAACCGTCCGCCACCACCATTATGTTGATCGAACCACCACAACCCTCAAATCGCCACCACCAATCCCAAAACCCTAACCCTAGCATGCGCACCAAACCCTAATTTTCCATTGTTGGTTGCTTGGCCTCCAAGTAACTAACAACCTAGAAGATATTTAAGGGATTTTATGCATGTTTATGGTTAATTGGTTGAGTTTGATTGCAATTTAAGATTAGCGTATTGCTTTCCTACAGTTTTGTGAGTTTTTCAATTAACATTGCACGATTGATTGAGATTCATATTGCTTGAATTTAATTGCTTATTTGTTTTTTGCATACATTCATAAATTTGACCATACCTCTTTCTTCTTTGTTAATTTGGCTTATAGTTGGTTTCATTGGTAATAAAATCAATTAATTTAAAAAAAATCCAGTTCGTTATTCTACTTTGTTTGCATTCTTTGTTCGTTTGCTTCATTTCAGCACAAGAGTAGTTTGTGCATAAATCAAAAAAAAAAGTGAAGAAAAGGTGATCTACCCAAACTAGTTTCAAGCCACTTTCACCTCTAGTGATTGCTTGCTAGAAAAGTAGTTGGTAATCACTTTGTAGAAAAAGTGTGAAAAAAAGTCACATAAGCCTACCTTTTTCTGTCCCTTACATGCGTTAATTGGCATTATTTCTCTTGCATAGGGTCAATTGAGAGATTGCATGTTCTTGAAAGCTTATAAAGGGAAATTGTGCATTCCTTTTCTAGTTGCATACTTGCTAATTACTTAAGCCGCGTTTTTCCTTTATTTATCATTAGAACACCATATCTACACCATTACTACCTCTTTTCAGCCCAAAAACTGAATTGGTTGATTGGATTGCTTTGAGGGAAGTGTTGACTTGATAACGATGTGATATTGCTTATCGTATTGCTTTTGGAAGAATAGACTACTCTCGAGTTCTTGTTCAATTTCAGGATGTCACAACGATATATCCCACATTGACTAGAGACTTTTGATGGGATTACTGACCCTACATGGTATTTTGAATGGGAAGAAGACAACAACTCTTTCCTTGAGTACCATAATTACACCGAACAAGAGAAGTTGTATGCAATAACATGTTGTCTTGTGGGAGCTGCCCGCTTTTGGTAGGATAATGTAAAGAGAGATCGATGGCACCGAGGACTTAAGCCCAGTACGACGTGGCATCAACTGAAATTCTACATGCGCTAGAAGTTTGTTCCATATGAGGATTTCGAGTGTTTGAATAAAGTGGCTAGTTGTAAGCAAGGTTCTCGATGTCCACTTGACTTCTTCATGGAGCTTGAAGAATTGATGTGTTTTGCTGGAGTTGATGTATCACCAAGGTATATATGCATAAAATTCATAGAGGGACTGAATTCTCAATTCCAAGAACATCTTGAAAGCCATACAGACTTCAATGATGTTGATGCCTTGGTTCGAGCTGCTCAGAAGTATTTTTATCAACTCCAACGAAAGAAGGAGGCTTTGGCTAATTCTAGTCAAATGAGGTACAATTCTAACTCTTCTTCCATTGTTTTAGATACTAACTCCTTTTTGCATGAAATGGGAGTTTCTAACTCACTAAAACCAGGAATGTCCATTCAAGAAGAGAGAGTTACAACCCCATATAGCCAAGACACCTCTAAAGAATCAAGTGACCTCCCATGTGTTCCTCAATGCCATATTGTGGATGAAAGTTTAAAGGAGGTTCCGGCAGAGGAAAACATGCAAGATGAGAGCATGGAGGAAGAAGTTGATGTCTCAAATGGAGTTTCAATCAAAGAGATCCTTAATGTCCAAGAGAAGATTCAATGTCTTCCACCAACTATGTTTGCTCCAAAAACTTCTTTACTAACCATGCTGCCTTTAGTATCTCCAGCATTTCAGGATATTTCTCCTCTTACTCTTACATGAAGCATCGAATTGAGGACGATTCGAGGACAAGTGGGGGAGAATGATAGCAATCAAAGGACCATGAAGAATAAGGTTGAAAAGAAGGTGTATAGGAGGCCAAGACCAAGACCTTTCCCAAGGTCTCGGGCGTTCAAGTTCAAAGAGGTTTTCATGGACTCGATATTATCTCTTACAAATATTCATCAATGGCGCCCAAGACCACCAAGGAAGAGGATAAATTCAATGGGCCGAGTTTCACCTTGAATGGGGCGCCAATCATATGCTTTATTGGGCCTTGTTCACCACTATTTCCTATTTTAGAAACATGGAGTAACTTGTCTTACTTTAAGACTGAATTTAGTAAGTGACCGAGTAAGATAAGTTGTTACATGGGTCATAGTCAACTCTTTGACTTGACCAATCTAAATTGTGAAAAATATCTTTCTTGTTATTTATGTTTGGAACAATTTTATTTCACCAAATAATTGGGAGATTTCGGCCATAGGCTTTGTTAGTTGGCTGATTATTTCTCTCTGCTATCTTTTTATTATCTTTAAGATATTTATAGTTTGTTAGGAGTTTCCTTAATTAAATAAGTCAGACAAATCTTTATTTGATTTATTTAATTTAAGAGGATCTAGTTAGTTAGAGCTAGAATATTTTATGTTATCTTGGAAAGCAAGCAAAAGCCCCCCCATAATACCCTTCTAGGGCCGGCTGGGCTATGTGCCTTGCTCTCCAAGGAGACACTTTGTATTTCCTTTAAATACTTTGCATTTATCATTCAATAAAATTAGCCTGGAATTAGATAAACCCTAAATTGGTTTTATCTAGTTCTTGGGCCACAAAATACACGTGTGTTGAAGCATTGGAGAACCGATCATAATCATCATCATTCACTCATTCGAATCTCTCTCTTTGTGTTCTTAAATTTGGTTTATTGATCTAGTCAATTGTGATTGTTCTAGTTTGATTGTTAAAGATCAAATCTAGTTAATCAATTGTAATTAGCGTTAGAGCCAATCCAATTGAACTATCAAAGTTGATTGTTTCAATCTTCTCAAATCAGTTTCGTTTTTGTTGATTACTTGTCACGCAAGGCATTAATTGTATTGAGCAATTTCAGGTTCGAAAACAATGTTACTAGGCAAGATCGGGACTTGTGTGGATCAAACGAGATCAACGAGGAGTAATCCGAGGCGATCACGTATCATTGGGTACCAAAAACAAAGGTTGTCTCTTCTTTTTAGGTATTTGAAGATTCTGTTGACTTCTTTCATGAGAGACTCCTTATGATTTGCTTGGAACCGTGCACACAAACACACTAAGAACATGATGTCATGTCGGCTCACTGTGAGATAGAGAATGGAATGATCACCCCTTTGTACAGCTTTTGGTTCACATTTGTTCCTCTATCATATGCATCTAGTCTTGTGTTGGGGGAGATAGGAGTATCAATGGGTTTTGATGTGTCCATCCCGTACTTTTTCAGCATTTCCTTAATGTATTTTTGTTGATGAATCTTGGTTCTCTTCTTCGTTTGACAGATTTGAATGCTTAGAAAGAAGTTTAGTTCCCCTGTCATGCTCATCTCAAATTCACTACTAATTTGTTTCTAGAACCTTTCTATGAGAAATTGGTTAGTAGAACAAAAAACAATTAATATAATAAAGATAAACTTGAACGATTAAGATGCCACATGATTCTTTCTTTAGGAACAGAGTTTTATCGATGGAACCTCTTTCATAGCCTTTGGACAACATGAACTTGGCAAACCTTTTAACAATGCTCGAGGTCCTTGCTCGAGTCCACAAGGCTCTTTCAAGTAAGTAAACATCATCTGGGTGATCTTCATCTTCAAAGTTTTGTGGTTGCTTGACATACATTTCTTCTTGAAGATAACCATTGAAAATGATGCATTTACAAAGGCGAATTGTTTCAATTCTAGCAACTGGAGCAAATGTTTGATCATAGTTGATTCCTTCCTCCTGGTTGTATCCATGTGTTATAAGTCGAGTTTTGTTTTTGGATACATTTCCTGTCTCATTAAGCTTGTTCCGAAACACCCATCGTTTCCAATGACATTCTTTTCTTTTGTGATTGGAACCAACTTCCAAACTTTGTTCCTCTCAAATTGATGAAGCTCTTCCTACATTGCTTGTATCCAATCTAGATCCTATAGAGCTTCTTTGACATTTTTAGGTTCAATAAGAGACACAAAGGCATTAAAGGTACAAAAGTTTTGAATAGATGATCAACTTTGTATTCCCTTTCCATATGGTGTGATGCTGTTTTCGATGGGATGATCCTTTTTCTGATGGTTGTTCCTTGTTGCAGCAGGATTTGGTGTTTTTGCAAGTCTCCCATGAGTACTTGATGTTTGGTGCATCCTCTGGATTTTTCCCACGGCTTGAGTTTTCTGAATAGGAATCAATCTCCTTTGGAGAGAAAACTGGATCTCCGTAGTGCTTAATCAAGGGATCATCTTCAATGTCATCTGGGTATGAGGAATTGTTTCCTGTTGGATAGACAAAATCATCTTTTCTTTGGTAATCATCATCATCATCATCTTCATTTGGTTCCTCTTCTGGGATTGCGAAAAGATTAGTGATATTTCTAGATGCTTCTGGTTGAGGAACTTTTCCATGTGACGTGGAGTCTTCATCAAACACAACATGAATACTTTCCTCAAACCTTTTGGCTCTCTGGTTGTACACTCTATAATCCTTGCTTTGTAGGGAGTATCTTGTGAAAATTCCATCACTCCTTGGATCATATTTTCCCAGGTTGTCTTTTCCATTGTTGTGAATTTAGCACCTGCAACCAAAAACTTTTAGGAAGGAACTGTTTGGTTTCCTACCCTTGATTAGTTCATAGGAAGTTTTTAACAGAAGAGGATGAATCATAGCCCTATTAAGGATATGCATAGTTGTTGAGATTGTTTCCACCCAAAAGCTTTGTGTAACTCCACTCTCAAGCATCATGGTTCGAGCCATGTTTTCCAAAGCCATGTTCTTTCGTTCCAATACTCTATCTTGTTCAGGTGTTCTTGGTGCAAAGAAGTTGCGAGAAACAACATGGTTGTTGCAAAAGTTTAGGAACTCCGAGTTATCAAACTTACTTCCATGATCTAATCTTATTGCCTTCAATTTTCTTCAAAAGCTCACTTTAGTTTTCTTGACAAAGATCTTAAACTCTTTGAACGTTGTTCCTTTAGAGGACAAAAAGATAACCTATGTAAATCTAGAAAAATCATCAATTATGACAAACATTTACTTGTTTCCACCATAGTTGTTGGTTTGCATTGGACCACACAGATCCATGTGGATTAGTTCCAAGGGGCTTGAGGTACTCACAACGTTCTTTGGTTTGAAGGAACTTCTTGTCTACTTTCCTCTAACACATGCACCATAGACATTTCCTATTTCTGGATTGATCCTTGGAAGGTCGATGACAAGGTCTTACAAGAATAACTTTTGAATTAGATTCAATCTTGCATGTCCAATCCTTCTATGCCAAAGCTCTATGTTACTTGATGGAACTGTGAGACACAATTTCCTTGATGGTTGAAAATCTATGCCAATAGTATAGATATTGTTTGATCGTTTCCCTCTACGGATAACCTTGTTGGTTTCTTTATTTTTCACTCGACATTCATTTGAATCAAAGGTCACAACGTTGTTCCCTTGATCACAAAGTTTGTGCAACACATAAGAGAATGTATCCCAAATCTCACAAGATTAACATTGTTTATTTTGATTGATTTATTGAGTCTGACTTATCCTGATCCCTGAATGGCTCCTTTGTTCTTGTTGTCGAAGGAAACATTTCCTCCTTCAACTTGGTTTTAAGCGAGGCTAGATTGTTTCTGTTCCATGCCATGTGGTTTGAGCATGTGCTATCAATGAACCACATACAATTCTCCCTCACTTTCACCTGCAAAACAATTAGTGTTTTTGATTATTAGGCAAAATGTTTCTTGTTTGGTTCCTTACAAGGATGTCCCTCGCATCCTTCTCACTTGACTATTGTAATGCTTGGAGGAACTATTTCCTCCATAGTTCCTTTTAAAATTCCGTTTCTTGTTCAAATTTCGAAGGGCCTTTGTAATGAGAACTATGTCATGTTCTTCTTCGTTGTCACAATCTTCACACTATTCCTAAACAGATTTAAGCATTTTCTCAAGATTTAGTGTTATTACCTTTCAGGTTTGTCTAGGTCCTATCAGCATTTCTCCCAGCCTCATAGGATTTTAGTTTCCCAAAGATCTTGTGAAGTAGAAAACTATTGTTAGCTAGGTTCTCACTAAATGTTGTTCGGTAATGGGTCCATTCCCCTAAGAGTCCATCAATCACTTGCTTGAACTTCATTCTGTTTGTGATTTCTACCTTTGAGATTCCAAATCATGAAAGCCTGGTTAGAAGACTCTCAAAACGGGATTGGTAAGAAGACACACTTTCTCCAGGCTCCATCCTAAAGTTGAAGATCTCACGACGAACTTCAATCTGATGGTTCTCACGGAGATCCGAGCTTTCCATGTGCATCTATAATCTATTATATGGCTTCCACATTTCTTTTGCAGTCTCTAGGTTTCCTAGCTTCACTGCATCCATCTTGCTCATGGAATTATTGAGATATATTTTGGCTTTAAAGTTTGACTCCATGCACTTGCACTTATTTGACCCCCATTTAGACACGTCATCTTTGATGGAATTATTGATGGTGAAGTTTCCTTTCTCAATTACTATCCGTGCTTGGTAATCGTAACTACGCATCTTGTCTCTCATCCATCCTTGCAATCGTTGATGTTCGTGTTTTTAGTCTAGTTTTTGGTGTGTTTCTTAGTTTCTTTAGTTTGATTTTAGTAGTTTTTAGAGTTAGTTTTGTGTGTTTTTGGATAAGTTTGCATATGTTGTGAAAAGTATGGAAGCTACTCCGTTTTGTGTCTTTTTGTAGGTTTTTAAGCAGAAAGGAGCGCTTTTTAAGTTGAGATGGAGTTTTGTGGTGGAGTATGGAAGGTGTGAAGATAAGGAAGAGATTTCATGAGAAGATCAAGTAAAAGTCCAAGTTTTAAGTGGAGAAGAAGTCGAAGAAAAGCCAAAACAAAGGCTCGTTAACAATCCTGTGAAGGTCGTTAACGAGGCTAAAATAGAATTTTTAGTGTGGAGTTTGTGATTTCTACCGACCTTGTGCGGGGTCGTTAACGATGACTCCGTGTCGGTAGGAGGCTTAACCGACTTATGGGTTGTCATATCTTATATCTTGTTATCTTTTTAGGGTTAGTTTTTATCTTTTAGGCTTTTTAATAGATAGCTTTCTTAGTATAAAAACCCTTATTCTAAGTCTTAGAAGGGGGGGGGGGGAGTCAGATTAGTTTTAGGAGAAGTCGAGTGGAAGAGGATTGCGAACTCGGTTCGATCGAGAGAGAGGTTGAGGGTCGTTAATGGATTTCTACTCTGTGTTGTTTTGTTTTCGAATTCTACTGGAGTTTGTAAGAAGATATTTCTCTTATTAATTTCAAGTAAGTTTAGATTGTTTTCAATGGTTTCTTTTGTTAAAGTTATTTGCTTTATAATTATGAGTAGTAAGTAGTTTTCTTATCTAGGGTTGGTGTTGAAACCCGACATAGTTGTGCATGTTTGGATGAATGAATGGATGTTTTGAATGCCTTTTATCTATTTTAGATTGCTTGTTGAGTTTATGCTTAGGCAATAGTCGAAGTAATTTGAGTTCTCAATTTGATCGAAAGAGAAAGTTGTTAACTTGATGGCTATGTTGTGGTGACCCTTGTCCTAGATCTTTTATCTTTATTGAGTTAGTTTGTTTGCTTTAGTAATATTCGTTATCGAGTTCATTTATCTCGGTACCGAACCTGTGTTTTAGTTCGTTATTTCTGTGTTCGTAGAGAATTTCTAGGTTCGTTAACGACCCTGACAAGGTCGTTAACGAGGTTGGTCGTAGGTGTCTTTGCCTGTTTGCTTGTTTTTCTTATTTTTAGTAGTTGATAGACAAACAACCGTGCTTCCTGTGGAACGATCCTGACTTCACTATACTCAGCGGGGTCTTGACTATAAATTTATTTGTTGTCAAGAAAACACCCTTCAACAATCGTTCAAAACATGCTTCAATCAATCTCGATGGTTTATTGTTCCTATGTCCAATTGCATTGAATGTTGTTGACATCCTACAACTAAAAGAACAATATAGAGTATTAGGCTCTAATACCAATAGTAGGATCATAGAATCAAATTAGTTCAAACAAGCAGGAACTGTTCCAGTAACAGTTCCCTTACGCAGTGGAAAAGTAAAAGCAATTACAGAATGTAAATGACAAACAACGAACACGATTCCTTACAGAGAAACCCCACTTCAACCAACAAGTTGAAAGTGTAAACCTCTACCTCCCATGGGAGATCTTGACGAAAAACATTATATAAACGATAGTTCCTTAGTTACAACATGTAGATTCGAACTTCTCTATTGCTAGCAATCACAAAATTCCAGCAATACTAACGAATCTACCTATCCAGTTTCAAAAAATGCTACAACGATTCAAATAAAGTAATCACAACTTGTAGCTTCATGGCGTAGCTCCCTTTAGCACCGGAACTGCCTCCTATGACGATGTCAAGTACACGCACTTGCCGTCATCGAGGTTTGAAACTTCTTCTTCTTCATGGATTCTTCCTTGATGCTCTGAATCACTCTCAGGGCCCGTTTGTTTGTCAAAATTTAGGCCTAGTGAAACGGATTGAAATACCCATTTCCATTTGGGCCCATTTGGTTGTCAATTTCTTCATTTTTTCATTAATCTGAAAAACGTAAACAAGGAGGCCTTCGTTTCCGTCCAAAGAAGTAGGGGAAACAAACCCTTTCTGGCCGCCAATCTATCTCTCCGATATGCTCGAGAGGCTAGAAGCCTGAAGGGCGCCCGTGTGCTCTGCCGATCATCTCTCTCCCGATCGTCTCTCGACTCCCCCGATCTAGATCTCGTTTGCCGAAGTCTGCTCTTCCGATCTGGATCTTGTTTTCCGAAATCCGAAGTTCTCGAGAGGTTTGATTTTCTGTTCCTTCTATTTTTGCTAATTTTCTGTTTGAGGTTTGATTTTCTCGTTTGCCGAAGTCTTCTATTTGTTCGTTTGCCATACAAGTCTGTTTGAGGAATCGTCTGTAATCCATTGCTCTAAAGGAATCATCTGTTATGCAACAACTCCATTTATGAACCAATTTTCAGTTGTGAACATCAGTAGTTGTATTGCAAGCTTTGTTCATCCCGTTTGTTAATCTTTTGCTGATTTCCTTTGATACAGATCAATTTTTGGAGAAGTATAATACCTGAAAGCAGAAAAGGAGTTTCATCAGTAGAAGAATACTCTCATTCCTCCTTTCAAGTTCTGGTATTACACTTCTTTGGGACTTTTGTGTGACTTTTGTGGGACTTTTGTGTGAATTTTGTTTCTCTGGGACTTTTTTGTGTGAATTTGTTGAATAATTCAGGCACACCCAACTCATGCTCTTTCTCCATCTCTCTGTAATTTGTGTGTTGCTCTACCATGGAACAGTAGTTTCCTTGCTTTTTCAGAAGTTTCTTTGGCAATTTCATATGATTGAATGTTAGTTTTTCCTTCCATTCCTTGCAATGCTAGCACTGGTGACTAGTTGAACGTATAATTTCCCGAATTGCTGATACCTTCAAATGTGATACCTTCAAATGACCAATGAACCAATGAACCTTTACCAGAATTGTTAGAATTTTTTATTTTAGGGTCATTTTCATGTTATTTTTCCAAGGTTATAGCATGTATCATCATCATATTATTGTTGAATCCACTTCACTGCACATACTTACAACATGGAATTCCAGTTGGAAAAAAGATAATACTAAGCTATCTTAAGGGAAACTAGCAGTTGGAAAATAGATAATACTAAGCTATCTTCAAAGTGGTTCTTTGCTTTTCATTTGAATTGTTTGTTCATTTGTACAATTTGACTGTACTCCTCTCAACTTTACTTTTTTTGTGATGTCCTTAAATCATCTGGTTGGATTTATATAATAATGTTCTTTTTCTAATTAGTTCATTCACAATTCTCAGAAATGTCTCCGCCTAATCAATTACAAACAAGGATGGAAAGATCAAGACAACTTCATGTCATTTATGCTAAAGTTAGGACAGTGATGATGTTGTACCTCACTTGGTATATGATGAATACAACAATCATTAGAAGTATTCAATTAAAGGAGAGAAAAAAATCTAAAATAAGGTTGAGAGTTGCTATATTGAATAGGTTGATAAGGGAAAGTGATGTGTCATGTAGAAATGAACTACGCGTGACTAGAAATGTGTTTAATGCTTTGTGTGAAATGGTTAGAGATGTTGGGGGATTAAGGGAGACTACAAACATGACAATTGAGGAGATTGTGGCTATGTTTTTGTATACTTTGGCTCATCATAAGAAGAATAGATCTATTTCACAATATTTTATTCGAAGTGGAGAAAGTGTGAGCCGACGTTTTAACCAATGATTGAGTGCGGTCCTCAAATTGCATAGCCATTTGCTGAAAAAGCCTACACCTAAGTGTTTTAAGGTATTTATCTATTTTTTTCATTAACAAACAAGTGAATGGTTACTACAAGATGACCTTTACTTCTTTCTCTTTTTTTTTTAGAATTGCCTAGGAGCTTTAAATGGTACATATATTAGTGTATTGGCTCCTTCTGGAGAAAAGGCAAAGTACCGAACAAGGAAAGGAACCTTTTCTATGAACGTACTAGGTTGTTGCACTCCCGAGATGGAATTTACCTCTGTATTAGCTGGATGGGAGGGGTCAGCTCATGATGGCCATGTCCTTCGAAATGCTCTTACTAGGCCTGATGGGTTAAGAGTTCCTAGAAGTAAATTATTTGTAAGAAATAATAATTTTGCACCCAAATTATCTTAAGAGTAAAAATAATCCAAAATATTTATTTCTTATACATAGGTTGTTATTATTTGGTGGATGGAGGATATGCAAATTCCGAAGGATTTCTTGCACCTTATAGGGGACATCGTTATCATCTTAAGGAGTGGGGTGATCAACAACCTTCTAGTGCTGAGGAGTATTTTAACATGAAGCATGCTAGAGCTAGAAATGTGATTGAGAGATGCTTTGGGCTACTTAAAGGGAGATGGGCTATACTTAGAAGCCCTTCTTTTTTTTCCAATTCGAACCCAAGGTCGTATTGTACTAGCATGTTGTTTACTGCACAACTTAATTAGAAAATTTGGTGAAGAAGATTCTGAGGAGTATTTTGAAGATGAAGGGGATGAAGAAGATTCTGATTCTAGTTCTGATTCTGATTCCGATGGAGGAGAGGGTAGAGGAAGAAGAAGGAGAAGAAGGGTGGAATTTATTACAAATGTTGACACATCGGATCATTGGACTAATTATAGAAATTCACTAGCACAAGAGTTGTTTAATGGTTGGAGGTCTAGAAGTACAAATGTTTAGGAGTAATGTTGTTTAATGTACTTTTTTATGCAATCTGTTATGTGTATGTTATGTAATCAAATTCAGTCTTGCTCTTGGTGCAAACAATGACTTTTTTTTGCAATTTGTTATAAGGCTTCTAATGGAGTGGAGACAGATGTTATAAAGCTTCTAATGCATCATTTTCATGTTCTGTTTGAAGCATCAGTATTCTTCATTAGGGTGCTATATCTACTGCTCAAATTTGTGTTTCATTAGGGTGAAATCTATTATAAGAGGCTACTGTTTGTCCAATTCATGATGCATCTGGTGGTATTGCCAAAGTAGACTGGTAAAAACTTTTACCATTTTGACTATAAATATTGTCATGACCCTCTATTTTCGAGTGACTGTCACAGCTATGCAATCTATCTGATGTGTTATGTGTTCCATGATTGTTGTGTACTCGGTTCTTTTGTGATGCAGCTTTATGATGAACTGTGATAATTTTGAAAGCTGAACTGCATAGTGATAATTTTGAAATTGATAGTTACAACCTCTTGTGGTCATCTTTTTTATTTGTGTTTGTGTATAGTGATAATTTTGAAATTGGTTGCTATCTTGTTAAATAATAGCAAGGAAGCTGCAATTCGAGGAAGAGGTAGAAACAAGAGGTATTGGACACCACAAGAGGATGAAATGCTACTTCAAGCCTTGCTAGAGGTGTCTCATAATCCAAAGTGGAAAAGTGAAAATGGCTTCAAGAGTGGTTTTATGAACCGGTTGGAAGAGATGATAGTAGAGAAGATTCCTAATTGTGGATTGAAAGCCGAACCCTATATCGAGTCAAGGTTGAAACACTGGTATGAAAAATACTGTGCTACTTCTGGGTTTGGTTGGGACTCTGAAAAAAAGTTATTGCAAGTGGAGAAAAGTGTCTATGATGAATGGATCAAGGTAAGTTTTCAGTCTAAGCTGTTCTGATTATCTTGTTACATTTAAGATATTGTTTTTTGAAGGATGATCTTGTATTGTGGTTTGCTTCTGAACTGCTGTACTATTTTTTTTCTGTTTTCTGTTTTCTTTTTGCTGAACTGTTTGCTGAATCTGTTGTACTGAATCTGTGTGCTGAACTGCTGTACTGAATTTGGTTGAACTTTTGAACTGCTCTACTGGTTTCAGATGCATTAATATGAGTTTTCTGGTTGTTGAATCTGTATAGCCACTGTTATTTGGCTAGTATCTTTGTTGTTAATATCCATAATAGTGTTATTGCTGAAAGCTGCTTTCCCGATGCTTATTCATTAATGTGTTTTTCTTTATATTGGTAGACTCATAAGAAGGAAAAAGGATTGTACGGAGTTCCATTTCCTCTCTATAAAATGCTTGCTGAAATTTATGGGAAAGATAGGGCAACTGGAGTAGAAAGTGAGTCTTTTGTACAAGCTACTCAAAACCTAGAAGACGATATGACACGTGTTTCAGTGACACTTGAAAGTGAAGATGACTTTGATGATGATTTTGAAGTTCAAGAGAAAACTCAAAGTGAGTCCTTGCAATCTGCTAGTGGGTCAAGGAAGAGGAAGGATCCACAATCTGTAAGGCGTGCAAAGAAGCAAAGGACCCGATTGAAGAAAATGGATGAGATTGGGGACTTGGCTTCTTCTCTAAATTCAGTTACCACAGAGCTTGGAAAGGATTTCGATAATATGAATGTGAATTTTGGTACAATGGCTGAAGTTTGGAGAAGTGAGGAAGAGAGAAAGAAGAAAATTGAAAGTGATAGCAACAAAATTTTAGAAGAAGTCCTTAAATTGGATCTTTCTCCTTCCGATTCTTTAGAGGTAATCCTATCATTTTTTTTCTAATTCTTATCATTTTTAGTAACTTTTTTGTTAATGTTGAATCATATATTTTTACATTAATTTACTAGGTAGCAACCATTTTGATGGCCGAGGAACACAAGCTTCGGGTCTTTTATCAAGCAACTACAGCTTTAAAGAAGCAGTATGTGACTGATTTGCTAAGGAGGAAGTGATAAAGATGGGAAACTTGGTTGAATCTCATTTGCTAAGACTTGGTTGAATCTCATTTGCTAAGATTTGCTAAGACTTGAATCTCATTTGTTTAGTTTTTGGACTTGGTTGAATCTCTTATGGTAGTGTAATGATGTGAATGGAGACTTGAATCTTATTTGTTTAATTTTATAGTTTGGATTTGGTTGATTTCATTGAATTTTTAATCATTTTTATGATATCGTGATTGATTCTTAAAAAAATTTGAATTCAACCCAACAAAACACCTAATTAGAATAGGAAAGGTAATCATTCCATTCATTGTTTTCATGGCAAACAAAACTTGGATGGTAAAGGAATGGGTTTCCTTTCCCTTCCTTTTTCATTACGTTTATGTTTATGTTTCCTCTCTGACAACCAAACGGGCCCTCAGTCTCTCGTAGCTTTCAGATGAATACTGTTCACGCGGCTAGTGATCCAATTTGCCCTAGCTTCATTGCTTTCTTCATATAGTGGTGGATCTTTGCAAATTACTCTTTTGTCTTTTTTTCACTTGGGATGCAAGACACAACTCTTAATGACCAGCATACCCTTGGAAGCTATTTTCTCTTTAATATGCTTTTTCCCTTTTCACTTGTTGTCCAAGTTTGTTCCGCAAAGACCATTTTGTCCTTGTGATATGCCACACATGCAGGAACCTATTCCAAGATGTTATGTAATGTTTCCCTCCTAGTTCCTTTATGACTTTATATCTCTTGAAACAATTGGATAAAAGTTTAATTAATTCCTAATGACATTTGTTATCATCAAAATAAATGAAAAGAATCATTGTTCCAGTGTTAGTCCCTAATACCGATCCAACAATTTAATTCATTAAGGACATAGAAAAATACATAAGACAATATTTACAAAATCAAAAATAAATAAAAGACATTTCAAGATGATGATTTCATGTCTCAAATCTTTTTTTTTGGTAAAGCCATGTCTCAAATCTTGAAGTAAATAGAAATGCAAGGGAAAAAAAAGGACCATTCATGGGATCATACCAAAATCAAAGTTTATTCATATTAATTTGGCAAATCTAGAATTACTAATGCTGAAGTGTTAACGAGCTTTATCATTCATGACCACCTGGCCGGTAATCTTATTTTGAAGGGCGGTGAAAAATATGGGACCAATTCCATTTTCAAAATTGATCGAGCAGGTTGCCCTATGAAGCGACATTATGAATGCTAAAAACTTGGACTTGGGAAAATTGAAATCAGAATGAGACAAATTCTGTGTTACAAACTCAATTAATACAGTCTTGAAAAATCGAGATCATCATCTCTAATATCCTAATGTCGGATTATAGTATATACCTAGTCGTTAATTGGCCATTACTAGAAAAGCTGGTGGTGGTATATCCTCTATTTGCGGTTGCTTCCATACTTTTTTCCGCAACAGGACCCAACTTCACATTTATATCTCCCAACTGGGAATTGGCACAATGACCCTTGAACATAAAAAAAGAAGGGTGAATTTTACAAAACCACCCGCGAATTATGGGTTTGTGCACTAAACCACCCGTAAAAATTGAAATTCTAGCAAACCACCCGTAAAAATATTTCGTTTGCAAAAAATCACCCGTAAAAATTGAAATTTCAGCAAACCACACGTAAAAATATTCCGTTTGCAAAAAACCACCCGTAAAAATATTCAGTTTGCAAAAGACCACCCAAGTCAACAATTCCGTTAATTTTTCTGTTAAAAAATTGGAATTTCATTATTTTCGCCATTTTTTACTACTCCAACACAAAAACCAAAACCCTAGATTTTGAATTTATGTTTTGTGGATGTTTTGTTACCTAGATGTGATGAATGAGATACCACCAAGTCCATATTTCCATTACATTTCCCGTTAGCTATTAAGAAAGTTACAAAGATGCTCTTATCTGAATAATACCGTAAAAAAATCAAATTTTATTTTTCGTGTGAAAATGAATGAGGAGGACAAATGAACTTCAATCAATCTGAATTCTCCGATCCAAGGAGATGAATTGGTATTTCGTGTTTGGACTTTAGTTGAAAGAATCAGAGGTGTTGGTATCTCGTTCTTTAAATCGAAGTAAGAAAATATTCATAAATTCAAAATCTAGGATTAGGGTTTTTGCGTTTTAATGATAAAAATTGGTGTGTTAGTAGTAAAAATAATAAAATTTCATTTTAACGGAAAAATTCACGGAATTATTGACCTGGGTGGTCTTTTGCAAATGGGGTATTTTTACAGGTGGTTTTTTGCCAACGACATATTTTTACGGGTGGTTTGCTGAAATTTCAATTTTTACGCGTGGGTTTTTGCAAACGAAGGTTTTCTGGAATTTCAATTTTACGGGTGGTTTTGTGCACAAACCTATAATTCGTGGGTGGTTTTGTGAAATTCACCCGAAAAAGAATGTTGTATATCAATTTTTTTTGGTCGGAAAGGGCGGTAGAACCGCTATATATAAAAGCGACTAATTAGAAATAAGTCGGGGAGTAGTCAAACTCCTTACATCATCCAGTAAAAGAGAAACAACCGACACAGGTGGTTCAGACAAAGCATGAAAACCTAAAGGAAGGGAAAAACCAAAGGAAGCAAGGCCATCCGCCACGCGATTAGCCTCATGATAAATATGCCGAAACTGGATAACCCAGTCTCTACTAAAAAAGCCATGGCATTGGGATACCAGGCTAAAAAGAGGGTGAACTCGATTGAGCGACTTGTGCTGTAGTAAAATAACCAATTGGGAATCCGCCTCCAAAAGCACCTTACGGAATCCCCAGTCCCAAGCTAGCCGTAAACCTTGAAGAACACCCCATAATTCCGCTGCCGTAACAGAACACATCCCTATATTATGAACAAACCTAGTAACCCAGCATCCATAATCATCCCGGATTACCCCACCAGCCGCTGCAAGCCCCAGCTGTTGGTTAACTGCCCCGTCAGTATTGACCTTAACCCAGGATTCCTTTGGTAGAGACCAACAAACATGAATTTCCTCATAAATAGGACGCCTAATCAGATTCCGACCATTACGCCAAGCGATCTCAAACCCCTTCACTTGGTCAGTGACGACATTCAATCCGTTCGGCGGGTGTGGTCTAGCGTTAAAAATGACATCATTACGCCATTTCCAAAGTCACCAACGAGTAGTGGCAAAAAAGCACCTCCAATCATATCACTCACCTTAATCGTAGCCCTGATCAAATTCCATCGGATCCACTCAATGCCGGTAAACGTGAAGAACTCCTGTCCCACTGAACTTGGCAGAAGCTCGGACCACAAATCTGTAGCAACATGATAGTCACGAAGGAGGTGAGCAATGCTCTCATCTTCATCTCCACAAAGTAGACAGAGGCTAGAAGCAGCCAAGTGTCTCCGTCTACGTTCCAGATTTGTCAACACACGACCATGATACACCAGCCACATAAAATACCGAATCCTTTCAGGCACACAAAGCTTCCAAATGGCCCGACAAACATCGGAGTTTGGCTCTAAAATCAGGCTTGCATTCCGCAATTGGCTATAAGCGGAAGCAACGGAATACTGACCGGACGCGGTCCCACTCCAAGAGATACCATCAGCAGCATAAGGGTATTCCACGACCACAATCGCCGCAATTTTGAGCAAAACACCATTTGCAAGCAAACGGTCAAACGCTTGCCATTTCCAACCGACCCCAACTTCCCAAAGCTCTGAGACATAAGCATCCAAAAGAGGCGGACTCACACTATCAATAGCCATCGATAGAAGAGGGGTATCCAGGACCCAAGCATAAGTCCAAAACTTAATTGATTGGCCATTCCCAACTTACCAGCGAATACCCGGAATAACAACATCATGAACACCTTTATGGATACTCTTCCATGTATGTGAAGCTCGATTCATCCTTGACAGTGAAGACGATTGAAAAGGATCACGAACGCCATATTTCCCCCGCAAAACTGACGTCCATAGACCCCCCTCATCATTAAGAAGACGCCATCTGACTTTACCCAGCATAGCAAGGTTCAATTCTCTCATTGATTTAACCCCTAGCCCTCCAAGGTTTTTTGGTAAGCAAACCACAAGCCAAGACACCAAATGAATCTTAGACTTATCCGGGTCACCGCCCCAAACAAAACGCCGACAATACATGTCGATGCGATCACAAGTATGCTTAGGCAATAGGGATGTGTTCATTGCATAAATCGGTAGAGAATTAATAACACTACGTGTAAGAGTTACACGGCCAGCAAGACTCAAATTTTTTCCTCTCCAAACATTCAACCTGCTCATAATCTTGCAAAGGAGGAGTTCATATGTATCCTTAGAGACACATTTGTGGATCAGCGGCATTCCTAAATAAGTGCCAAGATCTGCCGTTAATTCAATCCCTCCCACAACACGGAGGCGATGCATGATATCCGGGCTCACGTTAGGGGATACAAAAAGTTTGGACTTTTGGAGGCTCACTTTTTGCCCAGAAACGGAGCAAAATTCATCAAGAATGCTCTTAATAACTCTGATTTGCTTAACAGAGGCCTTTGCAAGTAGCAAGATGTCATCTGCAAAGAAAATATGGGATAACGGAGGCGCATCCCTAGATAGCCGAACCGGTTTCCAAATCCCCTCAGTGACTGCCTGATTGATTCTCTGACTAAGCCTCTCAATGCAAAGAACAAACAGATACGGAGAAATAGGGTCCCCTTGTCGAATACCACGAGATGGTTTAAAGCTATCTGTCATCTCGTCATTCCATAAAAGTCTCATGGTGGATGAACTGAGGCACTCATTTATCCAGGAGCACCATTCAGAGGGCAACCCGACATCACAAACAGTAATAAAGCGTGGTTCATCAAAGGTTTCAACCGGTTTGTCAAGATTTTTGTAATGAGTTTGTAAGACACATTACAAAGGCTAATTGGCCGAAACTGAGAGATGGTTTCCGGTTGAGCCACTTTAGCAATCAACACAAGGAGAGTCTCATTCATAGAAGGATCAAGGTGTATAGAATTGAAAAACTCCATAATCGTACGACACACTGAATTTCCCACAGTCGACCAAAATTTCTGAAGGCAGAGAGCTTGAAAACCATCAATACCAGGAGCTTTATACACACCATTTGATTCAAAGCACCGAGGATCTCAGCATGAGTAACATTACATTTCAAAGAAGCCAAATCTGGTCCAGCTAAGCAAGGAAACTGACCCGATAAGTAGGCGGTCGACATCGTAATATCAGAGGACGGTTGTGTATACAGGTTGCGAAAAAACACAATGGCCATCCGTTCAAGCTCATTGTTATCAGAGATCCATGTACCATCAGATGTTCTCAGCCCATCAACCTGGTTAATCTTCCTGCGAATGATTGTAGAGGTATGGAAATAGTTTGTATTACGGTCGCCATACAAAATCCAATTTTCACGTGACTTTTGGAATCAGATCAATTCTTCCCGTTCAAGGACCACTTCCAACTCTTGTTTCAAACGAGACTCAAGTCTATAAAGGCCTGCATGGGCGTTAGCAGTTAAAGCCGACTGAATACCCTAGAGTCTAGCCAATAACTGTTGTTTTTGCTTGTGAACATGGCCGAAAACATTCTGGTTCCAAGACTGGAGGATCGGACGAATTTTATCAACAACCACTTGAACTTTAGCCCCATCATCCCAATTATCCGAAACAACTGACGAGAAGTCTTGGTGGAGAATCCAGGCCGCTTGAAAGCGAAAAGGTCGGTGACTAGGATTACTATCAATAGACGGATCCAGATCAAGTAATAAAGGGTTGTGGTCCGAACTTAACCCTGGAAGGTGCTTGACGTGAGCATTAGGGCACAAGACTCAACCCGAGTCGTTCACAAGAACTCTATCAAGCCTTTTTGAAATTCGACCATGGGTTCTAGACGTTCTCGACCAAGTGTAAGGAGAGCCTGCATAGCCCATATCAATTAAATTCAGCCTATTAATACATTACAAGAAACGCACGAAATCATCAGACAGTTCACAGGATCCGCCAGCTCTTTCATTGTAGTCAATGATGGAGTTAAAGTGACCACTAACTATCACCGGTTCAGAGACCGGGAGTACCGCTGCCTCTAGAGAGTCCCAAAAAGACGATCGCAAACCAGGAGTTGGCGGCCCGTAAATAAAAAACATGCTCAAATCGCCCACAGCCAAAGAAAGACGAGCATGAATAAAATGGTCGTAGGTAGCAACAATAAAAAGATTAACAGAATCATTCCAAAGCACCCAAACGCCCCCTGCTCATCCAATTGCTTCAACATGAGTACAATTATCAAAACCAAGTCTGCTACAAACATCTTCAACATGCTCCCCCGAAATTTGAGGTTCAAAAATGCTCAGCACATCAACATGAAAGTGAAGGCATAAATACCGAGTAGAACGCCTAAAGCTAGGCTTCCCAGCCCCACAACAATTCCAAAAAAGGCAAATCATTGGAAATATAAGAGGGGAGAGGGTGGATCAGCCAAACAATCAAACAGATTGGCCACCACTGGGATGGTCAGTCAGCATCTCTTCTTCCTGCGGAATTCCAGCCAATCCCGTATTCTCAAAGCCAGGATCTTCGGCCATACTGACATCATTAAAAACCATAGACTCTGGTCCAAGCCAGACTCTAGCAGGGATCGTATTCCCCGCTTCGAGAGTCATACTGTCGGAAGTTGGCGCCTTTTGCACATTCTTTCCTTTCGCCAGAGAGTTAGTGCTTGCTACTTTAGTACCACTTGATGAGATATTCTGATTCGCCGTCAAGGATGCGTTATTATTAAAGGTAGTCTTAGCTGGTGTCTCACGACTCTGCTTGACAGTCTTGCTTGTCTCCTGATGTTGGGTCCCAATACAAATCCCAGTAGGTCTCGCATTTGGACTTCCTTTAGACCCACCATCGGCCAAAATATTCGTACGAGATCTTTTAGGTCCCGCAGGACGTTTCCTGTTTGGCCGGGTTGATGTCGATCCAGGATCGTAACGGATCACATAATCAGCGCCCGGGATAACATTATTTCCTTGACTTGAAGATTCTATGATCTTATTAAGCTGAGCAAATCTATTCGCCTCGGGAATAATCTCGATTTTCACAAGATTTTTTCTTTTTGAGGCCGTGGTTTTCTGGCGACCGTCATCCACCACCCAAGATAGTCGGCAACTTCAGTCTCCGACAAGGGAGTCGGGTTAACATCAGCAGCTTGCATGGAGGTCTCATTCACCGTTTTCCGCCCCTCCACACATTTAGCAATACTCGGACAAGACTCCTTGGAGTGCCCAAACTTCCCTCAATGCAAGCAGATAATGTGTAATCCTTCGTACTCAAGTTTTACACGATCCCCATTGACATACATAGTTCCCTTCAGAGGCTGACTGAGATCAATTTCGATGCAAACACGAGCAAATCAGCCCCTTGCGCCCGTGATCATGTTCATGTCAACCTTAATAGGGTTCCCAAGGGCAGCCGCAACTCCAAACAAAACATCTTCTTCGTACAACACCGGAGATAAACCTGTTAATCCGACCCATGTATAGGTTGTATTGATAACGTCCGTATTGGGATTGAACAAGGGATCCCACTGTTTAACAGCAATGTAATTACCAAAAATCATCCAAGGACCCGCTGTGAGGACATTAAGAAAGTCTTCTTCTAGGTCAAATTTCGCCAAGAAATAATCATTCGGGACGTCAACCAGAGTCATTTTGCCTTTAGGTTGCCAAAGTGATCGGAGTCTAGTATCAAGTAGGGCGTGTGACACCGACTTTCCAAGGATTCTAAGCACCACAGTATATTGCCAAGAGGCATACAAAGAGTTCATAACCTCCTTGTCGATAGAGATATGAGGAGCCGAACTTTCTCCTTCCGGGTAATCAACCCTAATTTTTCCACTCTTTCATAAATCATCCTTTGCAAGAGGGGCGTGGACTGGTTTCCGGTTCCCAATCACTCTATCTTTCCAAGAATTGGGTTGTTCAGGCGGTTTGTCCGGTGGTAACCCCTGTAACATTGGGTCACCCGGGGGAAGCGATGGTGTTGACGGCGGTGAAGTCATAGAGAGCGTCCAACTTAATTGGGAAGTTATTTTCTTGTTGTCTATCAAATTTAAAAGCGGGAATTTACACTAGTGGGTGTGGCCCTATTCCATAGGCCATAGTTATCAATATGTCTTTGCAAACCCTAGCATATTCAGGTTTCTATGCGACACTTACCTTATTCAAGTTTCTCTTGGATTTGAAAACTTAAACTTCCTCCAAAAATCCAAAATTTTATTTGGAAATCTTGTACTGATTGTTTACCTACAATTGAAAGACTTAGTAGATTTTATAATTTTGTTCCTCGTATTTGTTCTCGTTGTGATTCGAATGATGAAACTATAAAGCATTTCTTTTTCCATTGTCCTTTTACTTAGAAAATGATTCTAAATTTAGAATTAAAGTTAAATGTTTCGTTTGAAATTATTTCTTCATGTGGATTTAATGATAATTTAGTATATACGTTAAATGAATGTATTCGGGTTCATGGTGTTTAGTCTCAAGATATTTCAAGAGCATCTTTTGTAGATAATTGATGAGATATTTTTCAGTCGTTTTACCTATCAAAGAATCCTAACTTAACCAATCTGAGTAGAATGGTAAGCAAGGGTCGATCCCATAGAGACTCAACCAGAAAGCTTTGATGGCTCATGAAACACAAGAAATCCAAGCATTCCTCAGGTCCCATAAATAAAAGCCTCTCATTGCTCATGTAGTCGGCCAACCCTCTTGTCTCAAGATTCATACCATGGATAACTCCCATGTTCACCTCTCTATCACTATACTGTAATCCCCAAGCACCAAGTTGAAACACATGATCTTGAAATCTTGAAAAATAGTCATGGAAATGTTCATCCTGCAGCTGTCTACAATCGAACAAAGCCATATATTAGTAGCACGGGTGTTATGAACCGTAAGATAGGTTCACAACACCAAGAATAGCACAAAAGTAAAAACACAAATAGCGACGAGTCCCCGGCAACGGCGCCAGATTTGATGAGGTATTTTTCAGTCATTTTACCTATCAAAGAATCCTAACTTAACCAATCTGAGTAGAATGGTAAGCAAGGGTCGATCCCACATAGACTCGTGTATTAATGTTATTACTTACGTGCCAAGTTACTAAATAAAGGGGGTTTTAATGATTGGAAATCTAATCTAAGATGCAAGAATAAAACTAACTA
Organism: Fallopia convolvulus; assembly: GCA_964016875.1. Lineage (NCBI taxonomy): Eukaryota > Viridiplantae > Streptophyta > Magnoliopsida > Caryophyllales > Polygonaceae > Fallopia > Fallopia convolvulus. The sequence goes on along the minus strand of OZ024735.1, from coordinate 15,898,473 downwards.
TGAATGCAAAGTTTGATTGTAAATATGTATGAGAGAAATATGTTCAACTAGTTAAATCCATCATAGATATGCTTATTGATCATTGATTATCTTGATTCTCAATTCCCTTGAATAATCTATTGTGGATTATACTCCTACTAAGGATTATGACCCAAACTTCATAAATAGTTGAAAGAACTAACAGTCTAAACAACCCTAATCATTTAACAACCTAAAACAACGTCTAGATTCAATTAAACGACAGCTTTACGAATCAAGTTATCAATAGAAACAAACGCTTAGAGCAAACAGACATCTAAGTAATTTGTGGATTTATTCCCTTCTACAATTGAATAGCCCAAACGGGTCCAAACAATTATAGATGCTACTTTATCCAATCAACCCCGAACGGGCATTAATCAGATTAGTTGTAAATTAACCTAGAAATTCTATTAGGGGATCAATCTAACAAAACCCTAGAATAATTCTGATTCAATTAAGCACAGGGAATAAAACCTATTCAAGTTGATGAGAATCAATCAAATCTCACAATATTATGCAATCTATGATTTCAATAACTAGTCAAACACAAAGAAATTAGCAATGCATAATTGAATTAAAATCAAACTTGCAAAGGTTCAAAGGTTCTTCCTTGAGAGAAAACCCTAGCCTCCAAAAGTTGATCAAAAAGTTATATAAAATAAACTAACATAAGGTTTATATATGTCTTCCAAATAATCCTCAAAAGATCTATCTTTAAGCTATACTCGGATATGATATAACCCTAGGCCCAAAAGTGAAGCCCAAAACTTCCCCGCGTAGAAAACACTGATTGCGCGGGTTACATGAGGATTGCGCGGCCGAGCAATTGTCATCCTGTGCAATCATCCCTCCGTTGGAATTGCGCGGCTTAGCCTCTGAATTGCGCGGCCGAGCAATTGTCATCCCGCGCTTTTGCCTCGGTTCAGCATTTAGGCGTCACTTCAGAGGCTGTTTTGACCCACTTAGAGTTGGAATTTGGACTTGGAGTAAAACTATGAATTGTAGCTCTTTGAATTAGCTTTCCAGTGATAACAAATTCAGCTCCATCCGAGAACTATAGCTCCCAAACCAAGCATTTCAAGATAGAGGTGTCGAAACAAGAACTCCAATGCATAGCCCGGGTTTAAGCGTTCTTTTCACACAAGCTCTTGGGCGTTAACTCTTCTAATCTTCACTTGTATCACTATAAGCTTCCTCAAACTTCACCATAGTCCTCTAAGATCCATCCCATCCATGCTTGTTTACCTAAAGATCTGCAAAACCGAACAAAACAAGCGCAAAACCCGAATTTCCTAGAAAACCTAAAAAACCAAGAACTAGACTAAACTAAGCTAAAACCATGCAAAATAAACATAAATATGCATCCTAAACACTAGCTATATGCAAGCTATCAAATTCCCCCATGCTTAACCCTTGCTTGTCCTCAAGCAAGACATAAATCCAAATCACACCATAGAAATGCAATCATGCATCCATATCGTAATCAAACAAGCATTTCACATATAATTAAAAACCCGACCAAGACTTCCTAGCATGCATTATGATAAGAAAAAAGTAAAGACCATTCATTCATTCCAGACCTCACCAAGTTAAATCATATTTGCACTCAACTCTCAAGTGTTTAAGGGTGTGTGTTTCACTCAAAATCAACCATGAAAACTAGACTACCATATGCTTGCATCAGAGTTCTAAATCTCCACCGCTGGGGATCAAATACATAATAAAAATCAAGAGGTCTTTTTAAGGCTTGTAATGGGGCCAAGGTAAAGACAAATTTAGAAGGGATCATATTTGGCTTGTGGTGCTAAATCCGGGATAAAGAACTAATCCTAAACCCAAACTTTACACTTTCTTCTCTTACTTCTCCCAAACTTTCTTTTTCAACTCCATAACACACATTTAAACATTTTGTTTCTTTCTTCACCTTTTTTTTTGCCTCTTCTTCAACTCTTTCTTTTCACACTAATGAAGATTACTAACATTTAAGCTCAATTTTCTTTTGCTTTGCGCAACTTATTTCATCCTCATTTTTTTTCACTTTGAAACCAAGAGTTGTTTCCCTCTTTTTCCCACCTTTCTCTCCAACTCCCCCATACTTGTACATAACTCACACAAAACAAAACAAAAACAAAACCTAAAGTCCTAAATCCTGGATCCTGGGTCAAGCTTATTAGGCTAAGAAAATTTTGTGGAGCTATCAAAAATAGGCTTAAAGCTTAAAAGAAATGGGATGTCAAGAACATGGATCTTGTAGGGTAGGAAGGGAAATAATAGGCTAATAAGAAACACTGCCTCAATCATTTTAATGTCATGCATTCAATCATATAAGCAGCCTTGAAAAAGAGTATTAACGCAAGTTCTAGAGCTAGATAATCATGGTGATACATTCAAGAATGTAGAGAACAAATATATCATGAAAGGCCAAAAATCTCACAAGGCTAATAATTGTCTAGAACTTCAGAATAAATCAAATACTCAAGCTAAATACATGCTCCATCCTATAATCAAGGTAATTAATCAATGATCATGCTCATATCATATCAACTTCAGCATATCATGCAAATCATGGGTTAGAACTTATACTTAACTTAGAAACACAAGAGGAATCAAACAATGGGGAAATAAGAACCTAAATGCAATATTTTTGTATTTTGTTTCAAATTTTTCTGATTTTTTTTTTCATTTTCTAGAATTTTAATCAATGCTTGCAAAAATTTAAATATGCCCTAATCTAATGCAACTATATGCAATGCAAAAGTAAATCCCTTCCCCCATGCTTAAAACATACTTTGTCCCCAAAGTATAGTAAAAAGTAAAGGAAAGAGAAAAAACTCACAAAACTCTAGCTATCTGGGTAATGCAGCGGGAAATCCAACGGTGGTGAAGGCTTCTTCGGGTTATCAATCTTCGGACCTGGGGTATCTAACAAACACCAAAAACTACCTAAAAAGCAAAAGATTATAACTGAAAAATAAAACTACTCTAAACCTTGGGTTGCCTCCTAAGAAGCGCTTGTTTAGCGTCATTAGCTTGACTCTGAGCATGAATTGACAAGATTAGACATTGTCAACGCCCTTAGCAACCTGTCAAATCCCTGTGCACACAACTCAGAAAAACATAAGTAACACCATGATAAATTAAAGATGCATATTATAACTTTCAAAGACCGTTTTAACTTATCAAACATGTGTGCCCAGTTAGCATGAAATGGCAGTTGCTCAAATAAATTCAGCACAAGTGGTGGCTTTAGAAAATACTTACAGTATGAAACAAAGCACTTGTCAGCAATACCACTTTTATCCAAGATGAACTCCATAGATTTATCATCGTCCACCTTGTGTTGTAGACTTGGCTTCTCATCTTGGAACTCCATAAGCTCTTGATGTGAGAAGGTGGGGAAACTGAAGCATGGGATGTCAAGGCCTAACATCGGGTACACCATGACAACGGGAGCTTTAACAGTTGTTTCATGTTGATTTTCTCCCTCATGGCTGTCTACTTCATCAGCAAAGAAGTCATCTTGGTCGACAAAAGAGTCTTCTTCCAAAACCGTAAAACCCTCAAGCAATTTACTCCACGTGAGTGAAGATGACTCAGGCTCCCTAGGCTCTGTAAGAATCTCTATGCCTGCACAGACTTCCTTTGGCTCTGTGATAATTTGCTCAACTTGCCTTGTAGGTGAAAATTCATATTGAACATCAACTTCATCATCATAACCATCATCAAGTGTCTTAGATTGCTCCTCAACTTGAATCTGAATATTTGATTCTTGATTGTTTGATTCCAACGTGATTCCACCACTTCTTCCACACAACTCAAAAGGGCATGAGATTGTGGGATGAAAACTTGAAGAACATGACTCACAGTGCTCCATGATTATAGCATCTGCCCCTTTTGAGATATCCCTGATTATATCCTCAAGAGACTTATCAACCGATTGGGGTGGTTGAGAAGATGACTCAACCAGAAAGCTTTGATGGCTCATGAAACACAAGAAATCCTAGCATTCCTCAGGTCCCATAAATAAAAGCCTCTCATTGCTCATGTAGTCGGCCAACCCTCTTGTCTCAAGATTCATACCATGGATAACTCCCATGTTCACCTCTCTATCACTATACTGTAATCCCCAAGCACCAAGTTGAAACACATGATCTTGAAATCTTGAAAAATAGTCATGGAAGTGTTCATCCTGCAGCTGTCTACAATCGAACAAAGCCATATATTAGTAGCACGGGTGTTATGAACCGTAAGATAGGTTCACAACACCAAGAATAGCACAAAAGTAAAAACACAAATAGCGACGAGTCCCCGGAAACGGCGCCAAATTTGATGAGGTATTTTTCAGTCATTTTACCTATCAAAGAATCCTAACTTAACCAATCTGAGTAGAATGGTAAGCAAGGGTCGATCCCACAGAGACTCGTGTATTAATGTTATTACTTACGTGCCAAGTAACTAAATAAAGGGGGTTTTAATGATTGGAAATCTAATCTAAGATGCAAGAATAAAACTAACTATGAATGCAAAGTTTGATTGTAAATATGTATGAGAGAAATATGTTCAACTAGTTAAATCCATCATAGATATACTTATTGATCATTGATTATCTTGATTCTCAATTCCCTTGAATAATCTATTGTGGATTTTACTCCTACTAAGGATTATGACCCAAACTTCATAAATAGTTGAAAGAACTAACAGTCTAAACAACCCTAATCATTTAACAACCTAAAACAACGTCTAGATTCAATTAAACGACAGCTTTACAAATCAAGTTATCAATAGAAACAAACGCTTAGAGCAAACAGACATCTAAGTAATTTGTGGATTTATTCCCTTCTACAATTGAATAGCCCAAACGGGTCCAAACAATTATAGATGCTACTTTATCCAATCAACCCCGAACGGGCATTAATCAGATTAGTTGTAAATTAACCTAGAAATTCTATTAGGTGATCAATCTAACAAAACCCTAGAATAATTCTGATTCAATTAAGCACAGGGAATAAAACCTATTCAAGTTGATGAGAATCAATCAAATCTCACAATATTATGCAATCTATGATTTCAATAACTAGTTAAACACAAAGAAATTAGCAATGCATAATTGAATTAAAATCAAACTTGCAAAGGTTCAAAGGTTCTTCCTTGAGAGAAAACCCTAGCCTCCAAAATTTGATCAAAAAGTTATATAAAATAAACTAACATAAGGTTTATATATGTCTTCCAAATAATCCTCAAAAGATCTATCTTTAAGCTATACTCGGATATGATATAACCCTAGGCCCAAAAGTGAAGCCCAAAACTTCCCCGCGTAGAAAACACCGATTGCGCGGGTTGCATGAGGATTGCGCGGCCGAGCAATTGTCATCCCGTGCAATCATCCCTCAGTTGGAATTGCGCGGCTTAGCCTCTGAATTGCGCGGCCGAGCAATTGTCATCCCGCGCTTTTGCCTCGGTTCAGCATTCAAGCGTCACTTCAGAGGCTGTTTTGACCTACTTAGAGTTGGAATTTGGACTCGGAGTAAAAATATGAATTGTATCTCTTTGAATTAGCTTTCCAGTGATAACAAATTCAGCTCCATCCGAGCACTATATCTCCCAAACCAAGCATTGCAAGATAGAGGTGTCGAAACAAGAACTCCAATGCATAGCCCGGGTTTAAGCGTTCTTTTCACACAAGCTCTTGGGCGTTAACTCTTCTAATCTTCATTTGTATCACTATAAGCTTCCTCAAACTTCACCATATTCCTCTAATATCCATCCCATCCATGCTTGTTTACCTAAAGATCTGCAAAACCGAACAAAACAAGCGCAAAACCCGAATTTCCTAGAAAACCTAAAAAACCAAGAACTAGACTAAACTAAGCTAAAACCATGCAAAATAAACATAAATATGCATCCTAAACACTACCTAAATGCAAGCTATCAATAATCTAGGTCATTTTGAGGAAGATGCTCAATAATGGGATTAGGGTGGAGTTTGGAAGAGGCGAAAGAGGTTATGGGATGAGTTTGGTTGTCTATTGCTTGGAAGAGAGTAAGAAGTAGAAAGCAACATTCGGATTTGTAGAACGGTCTGGGTTTTTTTGGAGATGGAGGAGGGCAATGGAGAAGACGAATGAAAAAAGAAACGTTTAAGTGAGGGAGAAAAAAGAAAGGGTGGAAGAGGAAGCATACCAAAGATCCAAACTTTCTCAAAAAACATCCCTTTTAGAAATTGTCCCATTTATGACCCATTTTCCAACCTTTTTCTCTTTCCAATAATCCATTTCCCCTTTCAAATTAAAAGCTTCTTCCTTTTGAGACCTTGGAGGTTCCTTGTATTAACATTGAAGTTCCCTTCTTCGTTTCCAAGAACAAGTAAATGGGAGGCTTGGTTTGGATATCATAGGATTTTTGTGGAACAAAATAAAACACATAAATATCCAAACGAAAACACGACAAGGGAATATCATCATACAGGTAATTGAATCCAGATTTGGGGGTTCATACATAACATATATGCTCATAGGAAATGTTTACTTGGATCTGGTTTATGGGACAAGTCATATCATCATACAGGTAATTGAATCCAGATTTGGTCGGCTTGATGATTTTAGGCCAAAAAGAAAAAGCATGCCAAATTAATAGTTCCCAAGCAAGATGTAATGAAAATATTTCAAAGCATATGATGCAATTATTATGAATGTAAGAGGTTCACACTTAGTTCCCTAATCATGCCAATTCTAAACTAGTCAATCATGGAGGGAAAAAGTGGACCGAGACTTGTTTAATTTAAGAGAATCATCCCAAGAGTATTTGAAAACGCTCGAAGGGTTGTATGTCCAAAGCCTTAGTGAAGATATCTACCACTTGTTCCTCGGTTCTGAAGTGTTCTATCTCTATGGAACCTTTCTCTACTTGATCACATAGGAAATGGTGCCTAATCTCAATGTAATTTGTTATAGAGTGATGCACGAAATTTTTAGAGATGTTAATCGTACAAGTATTATCACTTTTAAGAGGGACAGTTCCAAGAGACATATTGTAGTCTTGAAGTTGATATTTGAGCCAAAGTATGTAGGAACAACAAGTACCATTGACAATGTACTCAGCTGTAGCGGTGGATAGTGCCATAGAATTTTGCTTCTTTGATCCCCAAGATACAAGGTAATCTCCTAAGAATTGTGGCATGCCAAACGTGCTCTTCATAGCTACAAGGTGTCCTGCAAAGTCAACATCAGAGAAGGCAACAAGTTTAAATGAGTTGTTCCTTGGGTACCAAAAACAAAGGTTGTCTCTTCGTTTTAGGTATTTGAAGATTCTCTTGACTTCTTTCATGAGAGACTCCTTATGATTTGCTTGGAATCGTGCACACAAACACACTAAGAACATGATGTCATGTCGGCTCACTGTGAGATAGAGAATGGAATGATCACCCCTTTGTACAGCTTTTGGTTCACATTAGTTCCTCTATCATATGCATCAAGTCTTGTGTTGGGGGAGATAGGAGTATCAATGGGTTTTGATGTGTCCATCCCATGCTTTTTCAGCATTTCCTTGATGTATTTTTTTTGATGAATCTTGGTTCTTTTCTTCGTTTAAGAGATTTGAATGCTTAGAAAGAAGTTGAGTTCCCCTGTCATGTTCATCTCAAATTCACTACTCATTTTTTTCTAGAACCTTTCTATGAGAAATGGGTTAGTGGAACCAAAAACAATTAGTATAATCAACATAAAATTGAACGATTAAGATGCCACATGATTCTTTGTTTAGGAACGAATTTTTATCGATGGAACCTCTTTCATAGCCTTTGGACAACAGGAACTTGGCAAACCTTTTAACAATGCTCGAGGTCCTTGCTCGAGTCCACAAGGCTCTTTCAAGTAAGTAAACATCATCTGGGTGATCTTCATCTTCAAAGTTTGGTGGTTACCATTGAAAATGATGTATTTACAAAGGCGAATTGTTTCAATTCTAGCAACTGGAGCAAATGTTTGATCATAGTAGATTCCTTGCTCCTGGTTGTATCCCTGTGTTATAAGTCGATTTTTGTTTTTGGATACATCCTGTCTCATTAAGCCTGTGTTATAAGTCGATTTTTGTCCAATGACATTCTTGTCTTTTGTCATTGGAACCAACTTCCAAACTTTGTTCCTCTTAAATTGATGAAGCTCTTCCTACATTGCTTGTATCCAATCTAGATCATATAGAGCTTCTTTGACATTTTTAGGTTCAATAAGAGACACAAAGGCATTAAAGGTACAAAAGTTTTGAATAGATGATCAACTTTGTATTCCCTTTCCATATGGTGTGATGATGTTTTCGATGGGATGAAACTTTTTCTGATGGTAGTTCCTTATTGCAGCAGGATTTGGTGTTTTTCCAAGTCTCCCCTAAGTACTTGATGTTTGGTGCATCCTTTGTATTTTTCCCACGATTTGAGTTTTCCGAATAGGAATCAATCTCCTTTGGAGAGGAAACTGGATCTTCGTAGTGCTTAATCAAGGGACCATCTTTTGTGTCATATGGATATGAGGAATTGTTTCCTGTTGGATAGACAAAATCATCTTTTCTTTGGTCATCATCATCATCTTCATCTGGTTCCTCTTTTGGGATTGCAAAAAGATCAGTGATATTTCTAGATGCTTCTGGTTGAGGAACTTTTCCATGTGACGTGGAGTCTTCATCAAACACGACATGAATACTTTCCTCAAACTTTTTGGCTCTCTTGTTGTACACTCTATAATCATTGCTTTGTAGGGAGTATCTTGTGAAAATTCCTTCATCACTCCTTGGATCATATTTTCCCAGGTTGTCATTTCCATTGTTGTGAATTTAGCACCTGCATCCAAAAACTTTTAGGAAGGAAATGTTTGGTTTCTTACCCTTTATTAGTTCATAGGATGTTTTTAAGAGAATAAAACGAATCATAGCCCTATTAAGGATATACATAGTTGTTGAGATTGTTTCTACCCAAAAGCTTTCCGGAACTCCACTCTCAAGCATCATGGTTTGATCCATGCTTTCCAAAGGCATGTTCTTTCATTCCACTACTCCATTTTGTCGAGGTGTTCTTGGTGCAAAGAAGTTGTGAGAAACAACATGGTTGATGAAAAAGTTTAGGAACTCCGAGTTATCAAACTTACTTCCATGATCTGATCTTATTGCCTTCAATTTTCTTCACAAGCTCACTTTAGTTTTTTTGACAAAGATCTTAAACTCTTTGAATGTTGTTCCTTTAGAGGACAAAAAGATAACCTATGTAAATCTAGAAAAATCATCAATTATGACAAACATTTACTTGTTTCCACATAGTTGTTGGTTTACATTGGACCACACAGATCCATGTGGATTAGTTCCAAGGGCTTGAGGTACTCACAACGTTCTTTTGTTTGAAGGAACTTCTTTTCTACTTTCCTCTAACACATGCACCATAGACATTTCCTATTTTTAGATTGATCCTTTGAAGACCGATGAGAAGGTCTTACAAGAAAAACTTTTGAATTAGATTCAATCTTGCATGTCCAATCGTTCTATGCCAAAGCTCTGTGTTACTTGATGGAACTGTGAGACACAATTTCCTTGATGGTTGAAAATCCATGTCAATAGTATAGATATTGTTTGATCATTTCCCTCTACGGATAACCTTGTTGGTTTCTTTATTTTTCACTCGACATTCATTTGAATCAAAGGTCACAACGTTGTTCCCTTGATCACAAAGTTTGTGCAACACATAGAAGAATGTATCCCAAATCTCACGAGATTAAGATTGTTTATTTCGATTGATTTATTGAGTCTGACTTCACCTGATCCTTCAATGGCTCCTTTGTTCTTGTTGTCGAAGGAAACATTTCCTCCTTCAACTTGGGTGTTAAGCGAGGATAAATTGTTTCTGTTCCCTGTCATGTGGTTTGAGCATGTGCTATCAATGAACCACATACAATTTTCCCTCACTTTCACCTGCAAAACAATTAGTGTTTTTGATTATTAGGCAAAATGTTTCTTGTTTGGTTCCTTACAAGGATAGTAGCTCACATAATCAACCATTTGAAGAAAGTAATGTCCCTCACATCCTTCTCACTTGACTATTGTAATGCTTGGAGGAACTATTTCCTCCGTAGTTCCTTTTGAATTTCCTTTTCTTGTTCAAATTTCGAAGGGCCTTTGTAATGAGAACTATGTCATGTTCTTGTTCGTTGTCAGAATCTTCACACTGTTCCTAAACAGATTTGAGCACTTTTTCAAGATTTAGTGTTATTCCCTTTCAGGTTTGTCTAGGTCCTATCAGCATTTCTCCCAGCCTCATAGGATTTTAGTTTCCCAAAGATCTGGTGAAGTAGAAAACTCTTGTTAGCTAGGTTCTCACTAAATGTTGTTCGGTAATGGGTCCATTCCCCTAAGAGTCCATCAATCACTTGCTTGAACTTCATTTTGTCTGTGATTTCTACCTTGGAGATTCCAAATCCTGAAAGCCTGGTTAGAAGACTCTCAAAACGGGATTGGTAAGAAGACACACTTTCTCCAGGCTCCATCCTAAAGATGAAGATCTCACGACGAACTTTAATCTGATGGTTCTCTAGGAGATCCGAGCTTTCCATGTGCATCTATTATATGGCTGCCACATTTCTATTGCAGTCTCTAGGTTTCCTACATTCATTGCATCCATCTTGCTCATGGAATTATTGAGATATATTTTGGCTTTAAAGTTTGACTCCATGCACTTACACTTATTTGACCCCCATTTAGACACGTCATCTTTGATGGAATTATTGATGGTGAAGTTTCCTTTTTCAATTACTATCCATGCTTGGTAATCGTAACTACGCATCTTGTCTCTCATCCATCCTTGCCATCATTCAAAACATGCTTCAATCAATCTCGATGGTTTGTTGTTCCCATGTCCAATTGCATTGAATGTTGTTGACATCCTACAACTAAATGAACAATATAGAGTACCAGGCTCTAATACCAATAGTAGGATCATAGAATCAAATTAGTTCAAACAAGCGGGAACTATTCCAGTAATAGTTCCCTTACGCAGTGGAAAGGTAAAAGCAATTACAGAATGTAAATGACAAACAACGAACACGATTCCTTACAGAGAAACCCCACTTCAACCAACAGGTTGAAAGGGTAAACCTCTACCTCCCATGGGAGATTTTGATGAAAAACATTATATAAACGATAGTTCCTTAGTTACAACATGTAGATTCGAACTTCTCTATTGCTAGCAATCACAAAATTCCAGCAATACTAACGAATCTACCTATCTAGTTTCAAAAAATGCTACAACGATTCAAATAAAGTAATCACAACTTGCAGCTTCATGGCGTAGTTCCCTTTAGCACCGGAACTGCCTCCTACGACGATGTCAAGTTCACGCACTTGCCATCATCGAGGTTTGAAACTTCTTCTTCTTCATGGATTCTTCCTTGATGCTCTGAATCACTCTTAGTCTCTCGTAGCTTTTTCAGATGAATACTGTTCATGCGACTAGTGATCCAATTTGCCCTAGCTTCATCGCTTTCTTCATATAGTGGTGGATCTTTGCAAATTACTCTTTTGTCTTTTTTCACTTGGGATGCAAGACACAACTCTTAATGACCAGCGTACCCTTGGGAGATATTTTCTCTTTAAATACGCTTTTGCCCTGTTCACTTGTTGTCCAAGTTTGTTCCGCAAAGACCATTTTGTCCTTTTGATATGTCACACATGTAGGAACCTATTCCTAATGCAATCTTTTTTCACTTGGGATGCAAGACACAACTCTTAATGACCAGCGTACCCTTGGGAGCTATTTTCTATTTAATACGCTTTTGCCCTTTTCACTTGTTGTCCAAGTTTGTTCCGCAAAGGCCATTTTGTCCTTCTGATATGTCACACATGCATGAACCTATTCAAAGATGTTATGCAATGTTTCCCTCCTAAAACAATTGAATAAAACTTTAATTAATTCCTAATGACATTTGTTATCATCAAAATAAATGAAAAGAATCATTGTTCCAGTGTTAGTCTCTAACATCGATCCAACAATTTAATTCATTAAGGACATGGAAAAATACATAAGACAATATTTACAAAATCAAAAATAGATAAACGACATTTGAAGATGATGATTTCATGTCTCGAATCCTTAAGTAAATAGAAATGTAAGGGAAAAAAAGGACCATTCATGGGATCATACCAAAATCAAAGTTTATTCATATTAATTTGACAAATCTAGAATTACTAATGGTGAAGTGTTAACGAGCATTATCATTCATGACCACCTGGCCGATAATCTTATTTTGAAGGGCGGTGAAAAATATGGGACCAACTCCATTTTCAAAATTGAGCAGGTTGCCCTATGAAGCGACATTATGAATGCTAAAAACTTGGACTTGGGAAAATTGAAATCAGAATGAGACAAATTCTGTGTTACAAACTCAATTAATACAGTCTTGAAAAATCTAGATCATCATCTCTAATTTCGGATTATAGTATATACCTAGTCGTTAATTGTCCATTACTGGAAAAGCTGGTGGTGACTCAGTACTCTAGTATATCCTCTATTTGTGGTTGCTTCCATACTTTTTTCCGCAACAGGACCCAACTTCACATTTATATCTCCCAGCTTCAAATTGGTTGACAAGACCAATCACTACCAACCGATATATGTATTTTGTAGTGATGCTTTCATCTGGGAATTGACACTTGAACATAAAATAAAGAATGTTGTATATCGATTTTAAAAGCGGCAATTTACACTAGTGGGTGTGGCCCTATTCCATAGGCCAAAGTTATCAATATGTCTTTGCTAACCCTAGCATATATATCTATGTCAAATTTAGGGGACAAGTGGCTCAATACATATCAATTCATTATCCATAATAACATATTATTCTGATGTAGCTTTAGCAATTCAATTTTCATCCAAAAAAGAAAAAAAGAAAAGACAATGGGAATCTCATTCCCTTTTCTTACCATAAGTTTTGTCACCTTGAATTGGAGACCTCTCAAGAACCACCAGTTGGCTACTGAGGATGAAAGACTGGGCGGCTCCGATCATAGCAGCCGCTCTGTTTGCTTTTCTGTCACCCGGTTTGATCGTGCAACTTCCAGGGAAGCATCATCCGATCGAGTTCATGAACATGAAGACCAGTATTCCCTCTATTGCCTTACATGCTGTGGTCTATGCCCTTTTTCTTATCCTGTTTTTCATTGTTCTTGACATCCATGTCTATGCCTAGCTCGATTGCTACTTGCTAGGTAGATATATATATAGTGTATATGCAACACTTATATTATGTCTAATGCATAAATGTTATATTTCTACGCTATAGCTTATTCAGCTCCCTTTGTTACAAGAGCTTTCCCAAAGGCTGAATCATTCTCTCTGTTCCTTCAACTCTTATATGTCGCTCAAATCATATTGCCTTGAGTCGAAAGATGAAAAGTTATCATTCATATAAATGATAAGCTACGCCATTGGTGATAGTGCGGAGACAAATTCAAAGGGTTTTGTGATTGCAAATGCCATGAGAGATCATGGACTTATTTTCTTCAATATTCTATTAGCATACAGGAAGGGTGAACAAATTTGCAGAGCTATTCCTTGCAAGAATATGCTGAAGCTATTTATTGCTCGTTTGGAGATGATAATAACTCTGTCTGCTCTCATAGTTAAAGTAAAACTTGAAAGGCAGTTTGCAACGGAGAGTTGAAACTTGGTAAAAGCTTTGCAAAAGAGGGGGCTATACTATTGTATCAACATAATGTAGGTTTGGCATTTGAGTTAGCAGCAGCATAAATGACCAGATCTGTATGTAAGCGAAATCCATGAGGAAAAGAAGGCAAGATGACGGACGAAGAAACAATCGGCAATTCAGGATTAGCCACAACTTTACACGAATCTAGAATGAATCTAAAACGTAGAAAGAAATAAGGCAAAACCTAGATCAGGAACTAAAAAAATCAGGAACCGATGTAGACATGAACACCAACCGCGAGCAAGAAGATGGTGATAAGAAGGAAGTAGATGAGAGCGTGGACTAAAATGGAGGCGCCGCTGGTCTGGAAGCTGCTGAATTCAACCAATCCGCCGCGTCCGGGGATTTTGATGAGAAGCCCCGGCGTCAGAAGCACGAACAGCACCACCGCCACCACCACCGGCCCCCAGTCCGCCATCTCCCGGCTCCGATCGGCGCAGACTGTCTCTGCCTAGGGTTTTTGGGGAGAGAAGGTGGTGGAAATGTGGAAGGAGGAGGAAGACGACAAACGTGAAAAAGAAAGTTGAGCAACACTTAGTGGAGGGGCTCATGCCGACTATTTAGACGACATAATCACATGCATTTTTAGTCTACTGAGTAGCAATTTGTGCCAATTGTATTTTTATGCTATGGCAATTGTTGATCGAATTGGAATGCCGACATAATCCCATGCTCATTATAGAAATAGACTTGTACATACTCTTACAATGCACAGAAGAGAGAAACAAGAAGAGAGAAAACAGATAAAGAATACTTGTATTATCTCTGGTATAAGTTTACAACGCCTTCATAGTGTCTCACTTACATCAAATGAACCACTCACTTACACACATGTTCTTTACCACCCCACCCCACCCCACCCCACCCCAAACTTAACAGGAAAATACATGCCAAGTTTACTCATTAAGAATTGTTGCTGTGTCACATTCCATCCCCTCCCCGTCCCTACCCCAAACTTAACAGGGAAATACATGCCAAGTTTGCTCATTAAGAATTGTTGCCAGGCATTAGAATATACCATGTGACAGATCTTCTAGTTATGGGACATGGTACCTAATCTGAATATGCTGCTATGACAGGATTATTACACCCATTTCGGACAATGCCATAGTAAATAGTTCCTTTGATGTACCTTAATGTTTGAATATGTACTAAAAATGAGTGGAACATGGCCTTTCCATAAATTGACTTAGACTTTGGACAACAAAGCAAAGGTAAGGCCTTGTGTGTGTCAAAAAATTGAGTTTACCAATTAAAACTCAATAAGGAGTGGGATTAGGTAAAACTTCACCATCTTTTATGAGTAATTTGCAATTAAGTGGAAGAGGTGTACTAACAGGAGACAAACCAGCAATATCCACACTCTGAAGTAGATCTTGAGCAAATTTTTTCTGTTACAATGACACACCTTATTGCTAATTGGAAACTCCCAAACCCAAGAAAAAATTTTAACTTCCCAAGATCTTTAATACTAAAAGCAGAATCTAAGTACCGCTTAAGATCAGAAATTTCACCTTCATTTGAGCATGTAATAAGGAGGCCATCAACATAAATGGCCATAAGAGTAAGATTACCAGCATGCTTCTTGTGAAGAGGGAATACTCATTTTTTGACTGACAATATCCAAGAGACTAGAGTGCAACTATGACGCGACTGAACCATTCCATAGACACCTTTTTGAATCCATAAATAGGCTTTTAAGTTTGCAAACCAACTTATTAGGATTAGGCACACCCTCGGGTACATTCATATAAATCTCTTCGTCAAGTGAGCCATGCAAAAATGCATTATTCACATCTAATTGATGAATAGTCCAATTCTTGAAGCTGTAATAAAAATGATGCTCCTTATTACAACCGGAGAAAATGTTTCTTAGTAATCCACACCTCTTTTTGAGTGTAATGTGATGCAATTAATCTTGCTTTGAAATGTTACAAAGAGCCATCTGCCTTTAATTTCACCTTATACACCCACTTGCATCCTATTGCTTTTTTTCCTTGAGGCAAAGAAACCAAATCCCATGTTCCATTCTTTTGTAATTGTTGAAAGAGTTTCTTGACAACAAATTAATTTATAATCAAGACCCCGTTGTGTATAGCGAAGTCAGGTTCGTCCACGGGAGAAATTCATGTATCAAGTTTAATTTGTTACTTGGAGCGCAAGCAATCAACAAAAGCAAGGGCTTTTATCAAAGGAAAGATATTTGTAAGGTAAAGGTATTACCACAACAACAATCATGCATACAAACGCTAATGAAACATATAGATCATGGTTTTATCACATAAAGCTGTCAACTTTCGTCAACCAAAGCAAGTAAATCAACTAACTTTCGTTCAATCAATAAACTTTACTATCTATCTCTTCTACTTCAACTAGGACAGATCCGCTTTCGCTTCAAAACCCTAAGTTGACTATTCTGATCCAATGTTTCCGTTTCGCTTCAACTATGAATGAGAAATTCCCTTCAACTTTCATTTTTAGGATTAAAAACAAGAGAATAGATTCATGCAATAAAAACAATCAAGACATGATCACAAACAAGCATGCACAACCATTTTTGGGTTAACCCTAACCTTAGAGAGAGAGAACTACTCACTAATCATAATTAAGAACAACTAAATTAAATAAAAGAGAAAGCTTACAACTTTGAATCCAAACAAACCGTTCCTCCACAATCCAAAAACTCATCCTCCCTCTCACACCTCCACTCTCTACTCTATCTCCTAAAACTCCTTACTTGAATGAATCCAAGAAAACCAAAGGGGGAACAAGAGTATTTATAGAGAAACTAATCTATCTAAAAGCTATCTATAAGGAAATATATCTCTAAAAGATATATCCCTTAAAACTATCTAAAAACATAAAAGGAAAGGGATAAAATATCTTTTAAATGCGCCGACTCCGTCTTCGCTAACGACCTTGAGTGCCTCGGTACCGACCTAACATGCTCGGTAGAACTCTGCTGAACTCTTTTGATTTTCCTCTTTGTTGAATACCTCGTTAACGACCCTGTGTAACTCGGTATCGACCCCTACAACCTTGATATCGACCCTTGAAGCCTCGGTATCGACCCCCTTCAGAACTGCGAACAGCATTGAGTAAAACTTCAGTAGCGGGTTCGTTACACCTCGGTTTGACTCGATTCTTTTTCCTATGTCTTTGTAACGAGTTTCTCTACTTCTTTCTTAGCTTGAACTTGATTATTCACCTCTTAATGAACTTCATTCCTTAAGCTTTTCCTCAGATTTGCATCTTCCTCAAAAGTGCACTCCTTTGGTTTTTCCTTGGTTTTCGCCCTTCTCTTCAAATATGATCCAAACAACTCCAAAACCTATAAAAATACCACCAAATCTTATGTAGACTCCATATCTTAAGAAAATACGAAAACCTACACAAATGACTCAAAACAAAACACAAAACTAAAGAAAAAGACTCAAACACACAAAAACACACCTTAAAAACTCAACTAAAAAGGCGGACATCATTAATGCCTCAACTTCCTTGTTCATTGCTTGAACCAAACGGCCATATAAAGAAGCGTCTTTGAAAGTAGAAGGTTCATGATATGTAGAAGAGAGCAAGTCATGAGGAGAAGGTGGTAGGGATGTGAAATTACAAAAAATAATCACCTATATAAGAAGGAGGATTATAGGGTTGAGTAGATCTTCTTACAATTGTGGAGGAGGAGAATTTAGAGGAGAAGATGATGGAAAAGAAGGGGAATGTACTGGTGTAGAAGATGGAGTGACTATTTGGTTTGTATTATTCTGGTGCGGAGAAAAATCAAATGTGAGATAAGGAGAAGTTTGGCTTGTAGTGAAAATGTAGGTAGGATAGTCTATGGCTAAAGAGGGATGAGTAGGTTGGTCCAGATTTTTTATGTAGTGAAAAGGGAAATGATATTCTTTAAATTAAACATTAAGAGAATGGAATATCTTTTTAGTATGAAGATTCAAAAGTATGTAGGACTTTTTACTAAAAGAGTAGCCCATAAAGACACATGGGTTAGCTCTTGGGGAAATTTTGTCTCTCTCTCTTTTCAGAGTGGAAGCAAAAGATAGACAACCAAAGCACTTCAAAAAAATGTGATCAAGAGCTTTATTATAAAGAAGTTCAAAAGGAGTTTTACCTTTTAAACAAGAAAGAGGAGTTTTGTTAATGGTGAAAGTGGCAGTTAAAATGCACATGGCCCAAAATCTTTATGGAACTTTGATTGGAAAAATAATGCTCCAACCACTTCGAGAAGATGCTTGTGTTTTCATTCTACGATTTCATTTTGTTGACGAGATTCAACACAAGAAGTCTGATGAGAAATGCATGAATCAGCATAGAACTCTCTAGTAGAAGCATCAGGAAATTCTAGAGCATTATCGGTTATGATGAGTTTAATTGAAGAATGGAATTGATTTTGCACAAACTTAGCAAAAGTCTTCAACACAGAGAGAGCATTTCTTTTGTTAGACATCAGAACAATCCAAGTGCACCTTGAATCATCATCTATCAAGGTCAACAAAAATCTAAATCCATTGTACGTATAATGTTTGTATGGCGCTCATGTGTCAACATGAACAATATCAAAGGGTGACAAAGACTAAGTACTAGATAGAGGAAAAGTTTTATGTGTTGTTTGGCTTGGGGACATATGGCACATATGTGAGAAGATTTAGTAAATTTCTTGAGAAAAAGTAAACAATGCAATTAATCATATGAAGCATGTCCATATCTACAATGCCATAGATCAATGCTTTGATTGAAAGAAATAGAAGAACAAACTAAAGTGGAAGTGGAAAAAACAGCCTTATTAGATGTGGAAATATAGAGTCCTCTATCCTCTCTACCAATCATAATTGACATGCTCATTGAATGGGCTTGAAGATAACAAGCAAAGGGAGTAAAGAACACATTAGCCTGCAATTGTTTGCTCAACTTACTAATAGAATGTAGATTGAAACAGAAATCTAGGACATATAAAACTCCATGTACTTGTATGTCATCCAAGATATGAGTATAACCAATATTTGAAATGGAAGATTTTTGTCCATTTGGCAAAGAAGTTTTAACATTAGAAGTTGCATACTTATGCTCAAACAACAAATCAAGAAGTGGTGTCATATGATCGGTAGCGCCGCTATCAATTATCCAAAAAGAGCATGTAAGAGATGACAAGAGACATGCAACATTACCTTCCAGGAATGCACAAGTTTCAGAAGAAGAATTATCAATAGATTGTTTACTGAGGATAGCAACAAGTTGCTTGTATTGTTCTTGTGTGATTGAAGCATTTGCTAAGGAGGATCAACAAAATCTTGAAAACTGGAAGTATTTGCTTAAGGCTTGTCTCCTCTTTTGTGATTTGGAGGATAGCCTTGGAATTTCCAACAATGCTCCATAACACGGCCTATATGTTTGCAATGATCATAAAAAGGAGGATTATCGCCTTTATTGTCTATAAAATCAGTGGATCGATGAGATTGAGAAGCAGCTATGGCAGAAGTTTCAACATCAATTGGAGAGATTGTATATCGAATTGATCATCGAGATTCTTCTTGAAGAACAAGGTGTTAAATAGTAGAAATTGACAAAGGAGGCTGAAGCATCCATATGTTTCCTCGGATTATGGAAAAAGATTTATCTAGCCCCATTAGAAACTGAACAACCTGTTGATCTTCAAGAATCCAGAGAGCAACAGAATTGGAGCCACACTCAAAAACCTTTGTTTCAACAAGTTGAAGATATTTGTCCCAAAGCTTCTTGCAATGAGTAAAGTAGGCAGTGACAGAGAGTGTACCTTGAGAAAGAAATCCAAGATCTCATTGAATCTGATACAAATTTTCACGATCGACTTTGCTAAAACGAGATTCAAGCTCTTTCCATACTTACCTTGCATATCGACAATAGAGAATTGATTCATCAATATCTTTATTCACAGAATGTAAAAGCCATGAAAAAACCATGTTGTCGCATATTCCCACTGGAATCAATGAACATAATCGCTTGGTGGACGAACACAATTTCAATTGAAAAATCCAAACTCGTTCTTGTCGAGGAGGGACACTTCAACAAATCTTTTCCATGAAGAGTAGTTCCGATCTTCGAGAAGACTGGTGGAAAGGACGTAATTTGGATGATCGTTGTGATGAAGGAACAACTCATCCATTAAATTTTGAGGATCATGAATTGAGGCTCGATTCCATGGATTCTATGGATCATGAGACAGAGGAGAATCGCGAAATAAAGACGATGAATTTGGCGAATTCACCATTACGGAAGCGAAGATCGAAGATAAAAAACCCTAACATGATACCATGTTACAATGTAGATAAGAGAGAAATGAGAAGAGAGAAAAGAGAGAAAGTATTTTGTTATTATTTATGGTAAGAGGTTACAAGTCCTTTATAGTATCTAAGTTACATCAAATGAACCACTCACTTACACACATGTTCTATCACACACTCATACGCATATTCCATCACCACTACGGTGGTGTGAATGTGTGATGATATCGGATCAAGCTAGGTATGATTTTGCTTAACTAGATCTATTTTCCTATCCATGTTTCCTCGATGATTGGCTAGATTATAGACTCTTTTTATGATTCAATAGTTTCTCGATCTTAAGGTGTTAAAGCTGGATTGACTCTATATTGCTCACTTAAGAACCATGCATATCTTTGTGTCTCTAAACTCTTGCTTCTTCAAGATTGATTTAAATGCATCATGAAGCCTCTATTTGAGCACAAAAGAATCAAACCCAATGTTCATAACCCTTATTACAAGCACAAATGGTGTTTGATTCTAAAATCTACCCAAGCCTGTCATGTTATGGAGTCTCTATGAGCCCAGTTCATGTATTTCTTGATTAAATGGAGACTTATCTACATGATTGATATATCCACATTAATTATATCTTCATGTAGTTCTCTTTGGCACCCCTAGTGCGACACCCTAAAGAACCCGATGTATTATTTTTCTATGGATGTTTGCAACTTTTCAAAGGTTAAGTGATAGTGACACATGTGAGAAACTTTATCTATGTGGAGAACGTTATGTAAGTGGGGAACTTAGTACAAGTTGAGAAATCAGACTTCAAAGATTCACAAAATTCGACATTCTTAAAGACAGTTTTTTTAATTGGAAATCTTTAAGGAAAAATATATGTTATCTTTGGTTAGTTCAAAGTTATCTATGAGAGATATAGTTTCCATCAAATCAAATGTACTTGAGTTTAAACACAAAGAAGATTGGGAAAAAGGTTCATACTCTCTCTCTTGTAATATTAAGATTTTCTCTCTCTTTCTCTCCTCTGATTCTCTCTATAAGCTCCTCAAAACCATCCTTGGCTTCAAACCCTAACCTTAACCCCTAATCCCCTCTTTGTGGCAATGAATCACCATGAATCATGACTCTTAAGCTAGGCAAACTCGTTGATCCCTAGACCCTGGAAATGCTCTTAGCCGCCATTAACAATGCTGCTGAAAATCTTGAGAATCCCGCTCCAACCACTTCAAACCCAATTCCAACCCCAACACAACCCCTTCTTATGCCCAAGGCCTAAATATCCCAAGAACCCTCTCCGAATCCCCCACAAATAGAGCCAAACCCCATGGAAATCTCCCAACAACCACAAAAAAACCCCGTCCTACTCCACCTCAAAATTCTCCACAAAACGACCCTAATCTAGACGAGAAATTAGAGGAAAGAGAGGCGTTTATTATGAAAACCGGTTCCCAAAATTTTAACACTAGAACCTAAGAAATGCAAGGGCAGTTTGATTCTATGTAATATCCGCTAAATTCTAAATAAAATAAATTGGATAATTATCCCAATAATTTTTTTTAGAGAATTTAATAATCTCTATAATCTCATAATACCTTAAAAAAAGATTATAAAGGTTTACTACAATGGAAATTTAGAATTTAATTAAAGCAAGTCGGATAAGTATTTAATTATTTTCTCTTAAAAAGAGAATTTAATTATTTTTTATAATTTACATAATAAATTATAAAAATTCGATGAAGGATTATTAAAGAGTAAAAGTCAACCAAATAAAGTGGAGTGTTATTAAATTCCGAAATTTTATTAATATTGGAATATTACAAGGCTAAAAATAATTCAAGGCAAAACAAATAAAAAGGAGTCAAGAGCCGGGACTCAAACCCGAGACCTCTCGCTCCTCTCATCACAAACACACACTCCTCAAACCGCTAGACTAATGTAACTCATCTATTCATTTACCCAACCTTTTAATATTAACCATCTTTTCTTCTTCTTCTCTAAGAAGACATCAGACTTTTGTCTGATTGAATTGGCGTGCTTCCAATGCATGTCAATGGAGCCTCTTTTTCCCCCAACCTTGCTTGCAAGACCAACTCTACCTCATCAACCTTACATCATCATCAAACAAACACAACCATGGCCAATAGACATCAATCTTCCTCATCTCCATTGGTGGGATTCCATAGCCATGGATCACCAAGCTCCATGAAATTGCCTATATAAAGGGCTGATTTCTCCATTAGAATTCACACATCAACTCTCTCCCTCTCTTCTAGCAAATTGCTACACAAATCACTCAAAAATCAGCCAAGAAAAAGCCTCATTAAATCTGATTTTCCCCCATTGAAACACATTCAACCACATTCAAACACCACCCAAACACCACCCTTCCACCGCCGGACCACCAGGCCGCCGCTCAGCAGTCCGCGTGCCGCGCGCCGCCGCTCAGGGAGCTGCCAGAGACGCCGCCATAGCCCCGCCTGGTGTTGTCCATCGTTCGTCCAGATTCTTTTCTCTGGATCCTGCTTTATACGTGAAAGGAGGAGGAGCAAGGAGGATAGTGGGCCTAATTAATTTGGGGTAATTTTAACTAAACTTGGGCTATTAATTTTGGGCCCAAATCTCTAATTAAATCAGATTTCTTTTTATCAAAATTAATGTCTTGCACATATTTGTATTTTAATAAAACCAATCAACATGCATGTAAACTTTACTAAAAGGAAATAAAATATGGCAAGATATGAAATAAATTTAAATAAATTACAAGATTATTATATGTAACTTCTAACCATAAAAAGTATGATTTAATAATATTTTTTTACTTGCTTGGGTTCTAATTATAATGAATTAAAGAAAATAGAACTAGATAAAGAGATTTATTGATTTAAGACTTTATTAATAGAGAATACTAACATGTCTTTCAAAATCATATTATAAACTTATATAGAATATGGATAAGATACTCTTATCATAAAATAATTTTATATGATTAAGTTGAAGACTAAAAAGATACATTAAATAATTTGCATGTGTTCTTATATAAAGAAACACATTATAATAAGGGCATGAGATCTAAGTAGTTAGACAAGATAAATCAAAGTTATTATTTTCCTTGTACATAAATAAATTATGCATTTAATTTTGATATAAAGTAAATCATATGACATGAGAATTTCTCAAATAAACTAATGGGCTTATTATCATTATTTTTATATACATGGTTAGTGAAATATAAAATATCAAGTATACTCTATAATAAAGACCTAAGTTGTTAGAAAAGATATACTAGTAATATTATAGTGCTTGTATATAAATAAAATAAATAGTTGAATGCTCCTATTTATAAAATAATATTCTAGACATGAGGAACCATTTAAATAAGATAATAAGAGTTTATTATGATCTTAGTTATAAATAAATAAAATATATAATCCTAGTTATAAGACAATGTTATAAGACATGTTTCTATCTTATAAACTAACAAATATATGGGTAAATTATTTAATGGATAATAAGATGTTATTATTAAATATTATACTTGGATAGTTACCATAATAAGTATAGTAGAGATTTCTATTTAAGGAAAGTTCTAGAAAAAGCCTTATTACCCTATAAGTATATTTATATAATATGGTATGTTTTTTATGAAAAGAATAAAAAGAGAAGGATGTAATAATAAGATTATATTAAAGATTTAAAAAGATCTTATATGATAAGGTGGATATTAAAATAATAATAAGAGAAATAAAAGATATTCAACTACAAGGGTATTTTAGACTTTTCACACCCTAAGATGAGTTTTATAAAAACAATATTTCATATAGTTATGAAAAATATATCTTAATTATTATATAAAGATAGAACAAATTTAGCCCAAAAGCATTTTGGGCCACCCTAATTAGGCCCTTGTTAAGCTCCCCTATTAAATTAGCTATTTGTTAAGTATATAAGGCTTAAATATTTTTTTTTACTTTCTCCTCTCTCTCTCTCATCTGGTGCGACCGGTAAACTCTCTCCCATCACTTGCAAAAACCGATTCTCAACTGCAAAAAACGGTTTGAGTTCGTCGATTTTAAGTCGGATTTCGTAGTGTAATGTGTATTTGAAGTTGATTTGAAGTTCGTTCTCGAGATTCTGGTGTTTTTGCGCAACTGGATTTCGTCCACTGATCGTCCATAAGCCTCTACTTCAGGTTAGGGTTTTTTGTTTGTGTTATCATTGATTTTTGTTCGATTTTTCTTCGTTTTTGTGTTTGGATTTTGCTGTATGCTTTTGCTTTTTCGGTTTGTTTGTTGATTCGAATATGAGTTGCATGTGATGATAGTAATGACATGTTTTGGTTCATTTGATGACTTTTGTTTCGTGTTTGTTATTTTCTGTGTTTGAATTCTTGTTTTTTGTTTTGCATTGTTCATCTGTTTGGATGTTTTGAAGTCAAATTCTCGATTTCGAGATTATGTTTGTATAGTGATGACTGATTGTAACTATGCTTAATGCATTACGTTTTTGTGATGACAGATTATAACTATGATTAGAGCATCACCTTCCCCGATTATTTGTGATGATAGTAACATATTCCTGCAATATGTTACAGGAATATTGATTTATAATTGTGATGACAGTTGTTGCTATTTATGATAGTATATTGATTTATAATTGTGTTTTATTGACATTAATGGTGACAGTTGCCTTTCTTATGTTTTATTGACATTAGTGATGACAGTTGCTTTTTCTTGTGATGATAGTTGTTTGTGATGACAATGTCTCTTTCTTATGTTTCTAAGTTGTGATGACACTTGTTTTATATTGATGATAGTATATTGATTATAAGTGTGTTTTATTGACATTAGTGATGACAATTGCCTTTCTTATGTTTTATTGACATTAGTGATGACAATTGCTTTTTCTTGTGATGATAGTTGTTTGTGATGACAATGTCTCTTTCTTATGTTTCTAAGTTGTGATGACACTTGTTTTATATTGATGATAGTATATTGATTATAAGTGTGTTTTATTGACATTAGTGATGACAGTTGCCTTTCTTATGTTTTATTGACATTAGTGTTGACAGTTGCTTTTTCTTGTGATGATAGTTGTTTGTGATGACAATGTCTCTTTCTTATGTTTCTAAGTTGTGATGACACTTGTTTTATATTGATGATAGTATATTGATTATAAGTGTGTTTTTTATTGACATTAGTGATGACAGTTGCCTTTCTTATGTTTTATTGACATTAGTGATGACAGTTGCTTTTTCTTATGATGATAGTTTAATATTATGACAATGTCTCTTTCTTATGTTTCTAAGTTGTGATGACACTTGTTTTATATTGATGATAGTATATTGATTATAAGTGTGTTTTATTAACATTAGTGATGACAAAGACATTTTTTACTTTTTTTATGATAGGGGTTGTGATGACAGTTGCCTTTTCTTATGTTTTATATGTTGTGATGACAGTGTTGCTAATGATGATAATATATTGTTTCTAATTGTGTTACAGTGACATATTAGTGATGACAAAGTGTTTACTTGAGAGTTGAAACATGTGGTATTTTTTGCTTTATGATGATAGTTGTTTGTGATGACATTGTCTCTTTCTTTTGATTTCCAGGATAAAGAATGGAGCCTAAGCAATTGCAATATATGGTACCTGTATCAAAACGATATAATGGAAGAGCAAACCAATATCACACTCCAGATGTTTTCCACCTCATCAAGTGTCATCTTACATCTGATGAGTTTAGTAGGTTAGGTCAGGGGTGCTTTGGTGCAGTGTTAAAGTTAGGTGATACTATACCACTTCGTTACAAAGTTACGCATTATGCCATCATGTGTGAGTTAAAAACTTCATATAAGCATGAGATGTGGTTTAGAATAGGGGGTAATGTGTGCCGTTATTCTTTGATGGACTTCGATGCTGTCACTGGCTTGAATTGTGAGAATTTAGGTGATGTTGATATCCCGAAAGTTGACCCCGTAGATGTCGTAGGTGTGGATAAGTGTGATTTGGATCATTTACGGTCTATTTTTATAAAAGAAAAAGATCGGTCTAGGAAGTTTAAACTTGCACACCTGTTGATCCTTGAGTCTGTTTTGCTTCCTAGACGGGATAAGGTTCCTGTAGATCTAATTCATATTGCTCTTTCAAGTGATTTGGAGAAATTTTATGCTTATCCTTGGGGTAGATTGTCCTATAACGCTTTGCTCGATAGCTTGTTGCATGTGAATCGTACCCCACGTGACCCGGAGATGATGAAAAAGCCAAACTATATACCTGGCTTCAATGTGTTTGGATATCCTTTTGGATTTATGGTAATGTGTTGATATATTTTTTGATTTTTTTGATGTGAATTGCATCTGCGTTGGCGTAGCACTTTATCGCAACTTGTTGGTTGGAAAGCAATTTGTGATGTTGGAGACAAGAAACTGGTATGTTTAATTTTTTTATTTATTTTGATGACAGTTGAATTTGATGACAGCTGTAACTTGTAGAGTTTATTTGATGACAATTTAATTTATTTTATTTTGATGACAGAAATGTTTGTATCCGTCGTACTCAGAATATGCTGCATTCATCACATGTGACTATCCCGATGAGGTTGTTGACCCTGTGTACAATGATCTTGTGAAACGGATTATACTGAAGCAAAAAGCGATTGAAGGTGAAGGATCTGAGTCTGATACGGAGGATGAACTTGCTGATTTTGTTATTGCTCCACGAGATGCAGTTATTGAAAAAGCCAGTGTTGGTGGTAAGAGGAAGATTGGATGTACAGACGCAAAGGCTAAAGGTGCAAAGGCTAAAGGGGTAGGGAAAAAGGAATCTGAAGAGAAACCGAAAGAGCGCTCTGAAATTATGAAGAGGGAAGGTAGGAGATTACAACTTCCTAGAGTGGCTAAAACTAAGGTTGATGACAGTATGCATAAGATTCCGAGGATTGGAAAGGATCACAAGAGCCCGAAGGATTCAAAGGGTTCAAAGGATTCGGGTGTGAGTGGTCGGAAGAGTCGTGTCAACAATGTGCCTGAGATTATTGAAAAATGCAAGAGGCCAAAGTTGAAGAAAGATTCAAATGAAGCTGTAGAGAAGGACTTTCTAGAGAAAAAGGATGTGGATGACAATGAAACTGATTTTGAAGTTGCTAGGATTTTGTCAATGGCCGAGGAGAAGGCGAAATTTGATGAAGTTGATGAGGATCCAGTTTCTTCCAAGGGAAAGGAGAAGGCAGAAGAGTACAATAAAATGGAAGAGCCAGCTTGGGTTAAGTCTCTGAGGGAAAGTATGTGTTCCCTACAAGATGATATGATTAGAATGATGAAAACTCTTCAGAGTCAAGTGCAGCGTGTTGAGATGCAAGTTGTGAAAGTTAACAGCAGGGTTGATAGAATTGAAAAGAAACTGAAATCTAAAGACCAAGATTCTGTTTCTGATGATAACAGTGATGAGATTCGCATTGTAAGTGTGGAACCAGTGAGAGAAAGTGATTGCAAAGGCATTGAGTCTTTGAGGTTGTCCCCTGATGATGACATTTCTGTTAAAGATGGAGGTGAAGGTATGAATTTGCAGTTGGTGAAGTATGTTCCACTAGATATAATTCCAAGGCAAGAGCAAGGCCACTGAGTTGATTGAGCCTGTGATGACAAAGATGACAACTGAGTTGGTTCATGACAAAGATGGTCAAGAGAAAGGTGGTGATGACAAAGATGTTAATGATGATGAACCAATGAAGGATCAAGTTGGTGGTGATGAAAGGGAAGTTAATGATGAAGAACCAGTTGTGGATGATGGAAGATCAAGGCAAGAGCAAGGCAAGAGCAAGGCAATTGAGTTGGTTGAGTCTGTGAAAGATGGTAAAGAGCATGGTGGTGATGACAAAGAAGTTAATGAGGATGAACCAGTGAAGGATCAAGTTGGTGGTGATGACAGGGAAGTTAATCATGAAGAACCATTTGTGGATAAAGCAAGGGTTGATGACAAAGAAAATGTTGATGAACCTGTCAAAGATCAAGCAGAGGTTGATGATAGAATTGATGACCCAGGTGAGTTAGGTTCAAGCTTTTTTTCTGTCTCCTCGGATGAGTTAGGTTTTGACATGCGTGGTCTTTTACAAGATGTAATGGATAATTGTTCTCAACTTACTGAGCATGGTCATTTGTTTGGTTCTTTGTTTCAAGCTTCAAAAGAAGGTGCAACCTCTGAGATTGATGAAATTTTTCATAATCCAACGGTTCAATCTGATGATGATGCAAAGGAAACAGTTGAACTTAGGAGGTCTACCAGATTTTTGAAGCCAGGTGCTTCAACCACAACTCCATATACTGTTGAGAAGGATAAGAAGTTAAAGAAAAAGAGGGTTGCTGCATTGCCTAAGCCTCCAAAGCATTCCTTTTATGAAGATGATGTTCGTAAACCATTTTACGATTGGTATAATAACGGGTATGTTATTTATTAGTTATGTTATCTGTTTTTTTTTATGACAGTTTGTGATGATAGTAGTGTTCTGACAGTTTTATGATGATAGTATTGCGATGATAGTGTGTTTATAATGTTATGATGACAGTAATGTTATGATGACAGAGTTTTTTGCGTTGATTGCATTATGATGACAGTAATATGATGATGATGATGTTGACTTCATGTTTATAATGCTCTGATGACAGTCTCTTTTTTTGTGTTAGTGATAAAAATGCTACTGTGGCTGGATCTGATCAAATGCTGAACAAGAAATTTTTTAGACTGCTCAAGACTAGAGGTCTTTCGTTAGGAGATGAGGTAAGTATATGATCAAATGATATTTTGTTGTTGTCAAATTAATTATGTGACATTTCATGTCTTTTTGTAGCATTTCTGTGAGGCTTTGTATTATTTGAGGAAAATTATACATGATCATGCTGATGACTTCAAGAATGTGGTTATTATAGATTGGATTTGGTACAAGAGATTCACGCCTTTTGAAGTGGAGTGTTACATCGTTCGAAATGATAATGTGCCAAGCGTCGTGTTCGATTATTTTACTGGTTGGAAGCCTCGTCTATTTGGGAAATCATGGGTTCGTGGTGAGGTGACAAAGGTTTATACACCAGTTCACCTTTCAAAAGAGAGGTGTGAACATTGGGTTGTATTGGAAATTAACTTGCATCGTCGCCACATGACTGTATTTGACTGGAGGAGCTTTCGGGATTTGTATACGATGGAGGAGCTTTCCAGTTATATACAGCCTTTAACCAAGCTGCTTCCGTTTCTAATGAAGAAAAGTGGGAGGTTTGATCATCTTGAGGGCTTGGATGCTGATTTCACTTGGTATAGAGACGCTTTGGTTTGTCAAGATTATTCTGGGTAGGTTGCCTTGTGTTATTTTAATTCAGTTATCCTGCGTAATTATGTATATTTTTTTGATTAATTCAGTCATTTTGTTTTATTTTTCAGTGGTAATTGTGGTGTCTATTGCATCAAGTATATTGAAGCTCTTGCATTGGGACTTAGCTTGGATGGTCTTGATGATGCGCACATGCTGGCGATTAGAGAGAAGATGGCCATATATATTTTTAACTGCAATTGGGTGGTTGATAAAAAATTGGATCTGGCTGTTGGAGATGGATATAGATGTATTGTTAGTGCAACGTAATCTGTGATGATAGGTGATGACAGTGTTAGTTCTAGTAGTTGATGACAATGTTTTAACTTTTGTTTAGGTGTTTGATGACAATGTAGGAGATGGATATAAATACTTGTAGAACCTTTTATTGTGATAACAATAATTGCTCTTGCAAAATTTATGTCTTTTTTGATATTCAACTGTGATGACAATAATTGTGATGACAGTAGATCTTATGAGATGCTACATACTAATATTAAAATGGAAAACAATTCGATGACAGATAAAGAATGAAAATCCCATGAAATGCGACATACAACAGTCAAAACGACAACTAGACGATTCATGGTATAATCATATTAAAAGAGAAAAATATTGAATAAGAAACCCTTCATTGCTGTATTGTTGGTTTGATTGCTCTGATATCAAAATCTTCATTAAGGCCAAGCTGCAAAGAAAGCATTATCATGATGTCATGTATATGTTTTGATGACAAGAAATTGGATTATCATGAACACTTACAGAAATATAGGTGTCTCCTCCAATCCATGATGTGATATCGGTTTCGCTTAAGAAGAATTTCATAAATCCTGGTGGTACCCCGTTCATAATGCTATAACGGTTCACCAATATCGACAATGGTGTGTGTGCTCTTATTCTTATTGGTGTTCTCTCATTAGTCTATGCATGGAATAGAAAATTTGTTAGTTTTCATGAAATATACGGTGTACAAAAAGAATTTTATGGACTGATTGCTACCTCAACGTTCACCATTGTGACGGTGACGAATGGATTGGCGTAGGTTCTTCTGGTTATGGCATTCCTTCTTGACATGGTTGAATTGAAATGTGTTTTCTGTTGTTGTTGAAAACTTTTTTTTTTATTTTCTGGAATGAGAGTGTTTTGTGATGATAGAAGTATACTTTTTATATGAGAATTTTAAAATAGCAAATTAAAAGAAAATCTTTTTGAATGTATGACCTTTTTTACAATGTATTTATGGATTTTATCTATTCATTGGTCTTATTTAAAGCTATTTTTGATGATATGCTTCGAAAATAGAAAATTGCTTTTTTGATGATAGGCTGTTTGATATTGTCATCAAAATAGGGGGTAAAGGTTCATGTGCACCAATGCATGCATGGATGTGTAATTAAATGAATGTGATTTGAGAGAATATGAGAGAATTCAAACATATTCAATTCAATATATGCATTTGCTGATTTGATTTTGTTTTAAATGACAATTGTAAAGACAATAGTGATGACAACTTTATGATGACAGTAATAAAAACAGTTGAATATTACTGGATATTGATGAGAACAGTTTTATGATGACAGTAACAGAAATATTGTATATCGATGACAACAATCCGATTGTACTGATGACAGCAGAAGGAAATGAAGGAAACTCTATTCTATAATATTTGTGGTGTTGCTTGATTCAGCTGAAACCTTATCCTTCTTAGCATTCTTGCTTCTCTTTGTATTGAACTCGCCTTTGGAAGGGATTCTTTTTCTTTTAGGTCTCCCAGTCATCCTTCTCACATTTGGTGGATGACATATTGTGCTTTTAACTTCTACAGACACATCCCAATCTGTTTTTGGAGGAAGTGGGTAGATTGAATCTTTGTATGTTGAGGACCAAGCTTCAAATTGATAGTACTCACTGATAAAGCTTCTCAATGGGTATTGCATTTGCTGAATTGCAGCAAGGGCATGAACACAACGGATTTTTTCTAAGTCAAACATCCGACAACTGCATGTTTTTTGAGCTAGATTGACCACACCGGAGAAGTCTCCACTGAAGACTTCGAACTGAGAATTATTAAGGACTTTAACGCCATATCTCTTTGATTTCTTGCATCTTAGCTCAAGAATCTTATGTATTGTTGGTGGCAGCTGGTTGGTGTTCTATTGCATTATTTGCTTACGCTCTGCAAACCATCTTGACAACAAATCTCTGATGAATTCCAAGAGAGCAACAATAGGGAAAGATCTTGCTTGTTTCAAAACGTTGTTGAGACTTTCTAAGTTGTTGGTGGTCATTATGTTGTACCTATCTCCATTAAAGTGTACTCTTGACCACTTTTCTAGTCTTGCATCCCTTAAATATTGTCCCATATTTGGATTCTTTGAACAAATATCTTGGAAGTATTTGTTGAAGTTTGTCATCGTGTAAGATTCAGCTGCTTGCTTGAACAACTTTGCAATCCCTTTTTCCTTGAATCTTGTAATGTGATTTTGCTTCAAATGCCGAATACATATCACGTGTTTTGCACATCTGTAGACTGATTCAACAGATTTTCCAATGCTTAAATGTCGATCTAACACGAACACTAACTCACTAGAGCATGGAATTACAGTTAGCAACTGATCAAAAGACCACTTCCAAGCTTTATCATTTTCAGAATCCACTATGGCATAAGCGAGAGGATATATCTGTTGGTTTGCATCTTGTGCTGAAGCAGTAATTAAAACTCCCAAATATTTGTTGTGGATATGCGTTCCATCTACTTGAATGACCTGCATTTGATTATAAAGATAGATGAGAAATCAAAATTGATGACAGTTGGTCATGAATATAAGTGATGACAGCTTATCATAGTGATGACAGTACCTTTCTCAATTGATTAAAACCTCTAATTGATGCTCCGATTGATACGAATACATACTTGAATCTGCCTTGGCTTTCAACTTCGAGGCATGTGTACGTGCCTTGGTTTGTTCTTTTGATCATGTGACAATATGATGGGAGCATCTCATAGTTTTCTTCCGGTGATCCTCTTATCAGCACTTGTGCCCATTGTTGTGCCTTCCAAGCTTTCCAGTAGCTAACATTTTGCAAGTAATCATTTCTCATGTCATTCATGATCATACTTGGGTCTGGTCCCTTGTTAACACCATCAAACATGTGATGACAACGATGTATTTTCAGGAGGTGACAGAGATGACAGCGATGACAGTGATTACAAAATAGAAACATACCTTAATTTTATTTTCTGTGCAATAATTTGATATGGTGGTTGCATATGCCGTGAACATCTCACTTCGAATGGGCATGTATGGTTTTCATTGAATTTCTTCACCTCAAAATAACTCAAGCCTTTCAGTTTAGATGCCACCAATTGCCATTCACATTCTTTATGTACACATTTCAGTGAGTAGTAATCTTTCCTTGATCTGTGCACTTTGAAACCATAGCTCTCCTTTATTGCTTGGTTATATATTGCAATCTTTAGATCTTCTTTTGTTCCAAACAGTTTCCCTACTTGAACAAACTGACTATCTGGTGGATGATCAACTTCTTCATCATCATCATCAGATATCATTGCATTTTCATGTGCATCATACATTTCTAGTGGTTGGTAGCTGTTGTTTACACTTGAGGACAGTTGCATATTCTCAGTTGCAAGCTCTTTTCCTTTCGATGACAGTTGCATATTCTTAATTGCAAACTCTTTTCTTTTCCTTCTTCCATTTATTGTAACATAGATAGGCAAACCCCAAGCAACTCGAGGTGTGTTGCTAATCTAGTAGAATGATTTGAGATCTTCATCTGTCTCAATTGTGAAAGGACTTGTCACCTTTTTTGTTGGATGTAGGTGTGATAGGTTGATTTCTGCTGGTTGTGAGTTCATTGCAAACCTTGCCATACTCTTCTTCTTTAGATCGTCTAGTGTTACATCCTCCTCCAACAGAAATGCTTTTGAATTTACATCATCACCAAGATAAAGACATTCACCATTGTTTTTCTTCCATCCTCCACCAACACAGACAGTTAGAACCTTGATATCCATTTGCTGTCATCATTTGTAATCAACAAACACCAATTAGAGACATCACAAACATTGTCATCAACTAACATCTATCATCAAAAAATATATCATCATCTAAACATGAAATATGTCATCAACTAACATCTATCATCAAAAAATATATCATCATCTAAACATGAAATATGTCATCAAATAACATGAGCACTATCATCATGAACGACTGTCATCACTAACATCTATCATCAAAACACTGTCATAATGAACCACTGTCATCACTAACATCTATCATCAAAACACTGTCATAATGAACCACTGTCATCACTAACATCTATCATCAAAACACTGTCATGATGAACCACTGTCATCACTAACATCTATCATCAAAACACTGTCATGATGAACCACTGTCATCACTAACATCTATCATCAGAAATTTGACATCATCTAACATCGACAATGGCATGAACTAACATGAACACTGTCATCACAAAGATTGTTATCAACTAAACTTAACCACTGTTATCACAAACACTGTCATCAAATTGACTGTAATTATGAACAGTGTCATCAAATTGGAGATTTTTCAAAAAAAATCGTTTTATTGAATTGTCATCCCATAAACCTGATGATGACAGTTTTTCCATGGCAGATCTAACATCAAAATTGAAACTTTGTTACGTATGTAGATTAAATCTCGTGAAATATGATGACAGTGTCGGGAAACTTGCCTCGTTGTAGATGACAGGACAAAGGATTTTGATTGCCTAGTAGATAAAACGATTGCTGTAGATGACAGGATAAAGGATTCGATCTCGAAAAACGACTATAATCGGTCGTGAAGACACCTGGAATGAATTCGACGAGCTTTCAATGGAGAAATTTGCGAGAAACTTTTGATGACAGGAATCGACCGCGAAAACGAAGACCAATGCGTTCGTGATGACAACTGGATTGAAATCGACTGATTTTAATCGCGAAAGCGATGACAATAGGATCGCGAAAGCGATTAGAAGCTAGCGTGAGGAAGGAAGAGATCGAGTTTCGCGGAATATGGGTGCGCGCGAGCCGTTTTGCTATTTACCTAATTTTCCCAATTCTCCTAATATCCACCTAATTAGCCTCGTAATTTTTGCTATATAATTAATTCGTCCTATAAATATATTATCCTTGCTTGGTTATAATAAGAAAATATAATAAGTTAAGTTAAAAGGAATATCTTAAGAAAAATACATAAAGTAGGTTTCAAAATAATAGTGAATGAAATTAAAATAAGGATTTTATAAAGAATAAAAGGATATTACAAATATAAAATAATAATACGAAATATTATTATTTTATTCACCTCCACCTAAATTATTATTATAATAATTTAGTAATTAATTCTCTTATAAAAAGAATATAAGAGATATTCAAAACTTTAGAAGAATTAAAGAAATTCTTATTAAAGTTCGTTTGTACCTCTCGTTTCGATAGGTCGAGCCTCCGTTCCGATTAAAGTCAACGATTTCCGTTCGTTCGTTCGTATACAACCGCTAGCTAAGGCAAGTGCAATTTCCCCTTGAAACCTTATATATTCATTCCGTGAAATTCCTCGATGTTGGGAACAACTTGTTTGCTAGTAACAAACGAACCTAGGAATATCGATTGTTAGATATAATGACCCCACTGTTATCGTTATGCCGTTATTTAATATTTAATAGGACTACTATGCTAGCTTGGTTTTGGCTTTGATTGTTAACGGTCTCGTTAAGAGAACGATTCGAACGAACTAGTGAGGGGCGCGGGATTAACCCGACGCCTCTATATAACTTACTAAGTCGTATGTCTCTGCGCTTAAAGTACGACTTTCAGGATCATGATCCATGTCTGCTCCGATTGCAATGAGGGATTAGTGGCACTCTAGCTAAGTGTCGGGCACTGAGTTTTCCCTTGGTGGTCCGGGCCATGCAAGCCCCCACCCTCTTTAAAAATCATTAACATAATCGATATCTTTTCGTCACGATATAAGATAAGTGCCAATGCACATTTAAAATACATCAAAACCGGACCGATCTCAAATGATAGATCTGGCTCTTGGTCCGCTCAGGGCGGGAGAGGTTTTCAAACTTGTATGAATTAATAACATTCCCAACATACTTTCTATTCTAAAAAGAAGTCTACAATCTCGTAGCTCTTCTCTCGATTAACGAGCTATCTCTGCTTGAGATACGCTTTTCTTCGTACCGTTAAAACCCACATAAATAACCATACCTTAAGACACAACCCGATAATATCTCTCTCGATATTGCTAAATTACCGAAATACCCTTGGGAAGTTCCGTTCCCACTTGCTTAGTCTCTTAGACTAATTCTTCTTTTCTGCATGTTTGCCTGGCATATTCTCGCCCCTCGCGAATTATGTCAGACCCTAGGAACCCGAGCAAGGTGTAAAGTGAAGACGAAGGAAGGGCAAGATTCACAAAGATGTATTTTTCGTACCATTTTGGTTTATTTCTGTTTATGCCCCAAGAACAAGTTTTTTTTTGCGTTTCGTTATCAAACATCATTTTGTTAAAGCAATATAAGAAGGTTTGTATGAACAAAGTCTCTTTCGAGAGCACCCTTTTATATTATGAATTATGTTAATTTCCGCATTTTAAGTGTTCAATATCATTCTAAAAGCCTTGGGTGACTTTGGACGATAAAATCCGAGGTCACTGGCGGTAATACCCAATGTTGTAAAATAGGGGTGTTACATTCTATTCAGGATGTAGTCCAATCCATCCCTGCAATGGAGACCCAAGAAACAAAGGAAGAAATCGAACTAGTGGAGAGACGACCATTGTAGACTTACCGGGAATGGCTAACCAAGTCAGCAACATCATGAACGTCAACCACATTAATAATTTGCCAACAAGGATGATGTTCCCAACTTGCCCTAAACATCCTTTGTATTTTGAGCACCATGAGGATTCTGAATAAGGTACTCCAAGTGACTCTAAATTGGCTAACTTTAAGGGATCTTCTCTTGCATCTAATGCTAAGGCTGAGCTTTATATTGAGAGAAATTTATTTAGGTCTTCCAAAAAGACCATTGATGATGATGTTGAGATCACAAAGGAGATCAAGAAACCTAAGACTATTGGAGTTGTGGCTAAGTGTAGTAAGAAGGCTAAGAAAATTCCTACTAGGGCAAGTGGGTGATGTCCGCCTTTTTAGTTGTGTTTTAAGGGTTTAGTTGAGTGTGTTTTGAGTCGTTTTCTTAGCTTTTGTGTTTGGTTTGGGAGTCATTTGTGTAGGTTTTCATATTTGTTTAAGCCATGAAGTCTACATAATCTTTGGTGGTGTTCTGTATGTTTTTGAAGCTGTTTCGGAGCGTTTCTAGAAGTTGAGCAAAATCAAGGAAAAGTATGAAAGGATGAAGATGGAACAGAGTGCAAGGAATGAAGTGAAAGAACCTTCTTTGAGCCCAAGTAAAGAATGAAGCTGACTCGTTACCGAACCAAAAGAGGAAGAATTGAGGCAAACACAAGTGTAACGACCCCCTAACAAGGGAAGTCTCTCAGTTACGAGGGGCATATCGAGGCTATGAGGGTCGGTACTGATGTAACTTGGCTCGGTAACAAGGTGTCATCTGAGGAGAAGAAGTTGAATGAAGATTGAAGAAACTCTACCGACCCTGACGGGGTCGGTACCGAGGCACCTTCGTGTCGGTAGCGAAAACCTGAGTCGGCGTAAGTAATGATAATTATCCCGTGTCTTTATGGTTTTAGATGGTTTCCTTTGGAGATATATCTTGATAGATTTTATTTCCTTAGGAGTAGTTTTAGCTTTAGTATAGAAACCCTAGTCCTAGCTTTAGTTTTTCTTATCACGCAATTACGTTAGTTTGAGGAGAAGAGACACACGTTAGGATTGGAGTTTTGGAAGACGATTGTTTTGGATTGGTGTAAGTTTACTTTTAATTCAATTTAGTTGTTTACCATAATGATGTGTGAGTAGTCTTCTCTTTTCTAAGTTTGGGGTTAACCTAACAATGGTAGTGTGTGCTTGTCTTTGATCATGATTTGAATGTTTTTATCCATAATCTATTCTCTTGTGCTTAAATCCTTGATCAAAAGATAAGGAATTTCTAGTTTATAGTTTGAATCGAAAGAGACAAATGTGAATCAGAATAGTTGATTACGGCTTTGAAACGAAAGTGATTAATCCTAATTGAAGTTTTGAGATAGATAGATGAGTTTATTGATTTAACGGAAGTTAATTGATTAGCTTGCATGGTTGCCGAAAGTTGACATCTTTATGTGATAAAAGCATGATCTTTGTGATTCATAGGAGTTTGCATGCAGGATTGTTGTTGTGGTGATATCTAGACCTTTGAAATCTCTTTCCCTTGATAAAAATCCAATCTTTCTTGCTTACTTGTGACCTAAGTTAAATGAAACTTTGAACTGACTCTGTCCCGTGAACAAATATGACTTTGCTATACTTAGCGGGGTTTTGATCTATAAATTTGTTTGTTTTGTTGATAGGCTCGTTAACGAGGCTCCGATTGTTGGCCAAAGATCATGGATAAAATAGGCCCTCTCATCTTGGCAACACCGGGTGCAAATGGATTTATCACCATCAGTTTAGGCCGATTAAAAGTTACCAACCCGATTGTGAAAAGTTTTAAAATTAAAATAAGATAAGTGCATAGGCACATTAATGCACCTGAATGGTTAGTCCATTTGATAACCAATCTTGCTCCATATTATGAATGATTCTTAATCAAACTTTCATTAAGTCAATTTGATGCCAATATGTTTAGTCACTACCATAAGAACCAGTCAATTTCTACACTTGCTTAGTCTTTCATTAGACTAACCCGACCACCTTTTTGCCTTGCATGGTTGGCTGGTGTCCACCGTCTATATACGACACACCTTTTTGCTTATTTCTAGGAAGTTAATTTGTGGAGTGGATCCAGATGTTTGAAGTATAAGAAGTTGAAGCAATGTTTCCAAAAGTTGTACTTGATTAAAGATCGTGGATGGGCCACTACAAAGCTAAGATGGGAAAGAAGTTAAGATCTTATGGATTTCCTTTTTGTAAAAGACTTTGTTCAAATAGAAGACTTTTCTATCATTTTGTTTTATAAACAATGATCTTTATAAGATCCTTTGTATTTTATTCCGATGCAACATTTTCTTAAGCTTTGTATGGTCTGAATTACTAATTAATAAAGATTAAGTCCTTCCACAACAAGTTGTTGTATTCCGCTTTTATACTTTTGATTTAAACAAATTCAATTATCATATTCTAGTAAGTTTTGTTAGTTTAAATCTTTGGGTAACTTAGTTTTAGTCTTAATCGGGGTTATTGGCGGTAATACCTCTAGGGTAGGAAGGGGATGTAACATATTGCAGTCCTCGAGATTGATTTTATCATGTGTTGTCATTGTTTAACCCTAAAATGTGAACACACAAACCCAAGAGTAGTCTACTCCTTAAAGCAAACACACTATCAATATCACACCTTAATCATGCCAAAACTCCCTTAATATTAATAACACTTCAATAATAGAGTTTTTGGAGTGACAAGCAAGTAAATTTATAGAAGGTATGATAGTTCTAATGATAATCAAAGAAAAATATAGCTTAAGAAATTTAGCAAGTATGCACAATGATAAGCAATGCAAGGTTTCCCTTTATAAGTGAAAAAGATCTAAGCAATCTATCAATTGATCCAAGCGAGTTACTTATAGCCAAATTTAATCATCAAGGGTGGTCGGAATTTCAAGTTGGGTTTGGGACCTTATTGTAGAGATGGTCACAAGAGCAAAACAAAGTCATCAAGGATACCAGTTTTTAGCAAGAGATCAATAGGGGTCTTTGTGGCTAATAACTAAATAAGGTAGATCGATTGTTTCCCAATAGCACAAAATTCGATCTTTTTTTTTGGAATTTATGCACAAAGCACTAAGATGTGTTGAAAGGTAAAGCAACAAAAAGCAAGAAAATAAAGAAAAAGACTTATTTTTGGTAGCAAGTGCTTGCTTGACTCAAACAAACACAAGCTTTTTTCTGTGCTAAGTGATTTATACTATTAATGAAACTACGTAGAAGCCAAAATAACAAAGAGACAATGGTATGGGGTTTGTGTATGGTGATTGTAAACAAAAATCAACAATATTATGTTCCAAGCAACTAGGCGCAATCAATCATGCAAATATGAATTGAATTCTTATAAATGTAATAACTGCGGTTTTCGAGGATATTTTTGAATTTTTCTCGGATATCCTTTTAACCTCTTTGTCCGTTTTAACGCTTAATCCAATATTTTTTTTGGAGATTAAATCCTAGAAAATTCTTGGTGATATCCTAAAATCTCAAAGAAATGATTTTATGGATCGGTGTGAATTCTAGGATTTTTCAGTGGAAAAAGAATATTTATTGGATAAGCCGTCTTTTTAATTATGTACTGTAAAGGATTGAAAATACGAAACGGAAGCCTTAAAAATTGAAGGTAACAAGATAAAATCATGGAAAATTGGTTTTATTGGTCTACAAAATTTACGGGACGTTTTTCGTTTAGTAAAGTTTTCCACCCGAGGTACATAATTTTACCGCTTTAACGCGAGTCCCGTTCCGAGACGGGTTTGGTTTTGAAATTATCTCTTCTTTGCCTTAGTATGTAAGGAAACCAGAGAGATAGGATTAGGAAATTTTCTCCACCGGTTTATCTTTTCAACTTTAGTCAAAGTCTATCAAATGGTCTTCAAAGAAAAAGGAAGGAACCGAGAGTATGCAGGACGGAACGATGGTCTTGGGAGAAAGGGTCTTCACCGCCAGCCACCATCTTCTTCCTCTAGCTCCTCCTCCACCTCATCTCTTCTTCTTCCTCTCTTGGGCTGATGCTGTTGGAACCAAGCCAAGGAGAGAAACCAGGACGGAGCCGGACTCGGGAAGAAAGAATTCAAGTCTTTACCGCCGGCTAGCTTCTTGCCTCGCCGTACGTCGTCGTCGGCGACCACTAGCTTGTCCGACCACCACCCACCACCAGGGACGCCGGTGGGCAAAACCCGACCACCCTCGAGCTCGGGGATTGAGCCACTATCGAGCCAAACGAGCCATGGGCTCGAGTGAAGGTATATACGATCGAAATTAATTAGCGGTTGATTGCGGAGCCACCGTAAGGGCCTTTTGGTTCCGCTTTGCTAATTAAATTTATGGTTTTTATAATCTTGACGTTGATACCGTCCCACAGGTTCAAACCGCTCGAGAAACGGACGTCAGGATCTTCAGTTATAGCGAATACAAGTTTCGGATACCGATTGGCAGGTAAAGGACTTCGGTTAATTACTCGGGATTCGTTGTTAATCCGTTTGATCCGAAATTTGGTAACCTTTAAGAACTGTTTCTAATCAACAAATTTTATTTAGAAAATTGTTTCAAAAGTGAAGCGGATAATTAGTTATAATTCCGCCAAGATGGCTCCTTAAAGCATGATAACTAAGGATTTATTATATATCGATATTCGGAAATTAAATCGTTTATCGATTAGGAAGTTGTAGGAGTTGAGAATACAACTAAGAAGTGTTTCTGTGAGCTCGTTGCTGAGAAATCCTTTTGTTATATTTGACAGAAGGATGATAAAGATTACTATTGGAATTGCTAAAGACGTTGAGCACGCCTTCTAAGGCAAGTGGACGGTTCTCTCTTGAATTATGGTTATTAAATGAGGAATTGAATCCCATTTAATATTTGTGTTGAGAACAAATTGTGTGCTTATTAAAATATGATAGGTTGTTATATTTGTTAGAAATAATGACCATGTTGTTTATTCAGTTTTGCGGTAGAACTGGATTTAGGTCCGTTATGGGTGACCTTGTATGTGGTCTCACGCTGAGACATTGTTGTTGATTAAGGTAGTTTCAGGGAGGGGAACGTGGTTCCATATCCTCTCTTTAAATGAATATTACATTAGGAGGGGCCTAATCCTAATGGTGGGTCATGACTCTTCCTCTGCTCTTCGTGTGAGAGGGGTGATGCGCACTCTAGCTAAGTGCAATTGGCGGTGCAGTGTAGACGACAGGGTAATAGGCCTCTCTTATCTCTACATCACCATATGCAAATGAAAGTTTAAGGATAGCTTAAGTCTTGTGATCTTGGTACAGGGTAGATGACCATGGAGGAAATACTCCGATGATCTCTACAATACCAAAATATTTCGGCAGTAGTTCGAGCCGATTATGAATCACCAACCTATTTGTGAAAAGTTTTGCAAGT
Source organism: Fallopia convolvulus (assembly GCA_964016875.1). Taxonomy (NCBI): domain Eukaryota; kingdom Viridiplantae; phylum Streptophyta; class Magnoliopsida; order Caryophyllales; family Polygonaceae; genus Fallopia; species Fallopia convolvulus. The sequence continues at coordinate 15,856,818 of OZ024735.1, read as the reverse complement.
AATATAAGATAAGTGCGTTAGGCACATTAATATACCTGAATGGTTCATCCAGTCGGAAAGCCATTCTTGCTCCCGGTTATGAATGATTCTTAATCAAACTTTGGTTAAGTCAATCTGATTAGTCGATGGAGGCTTTTCAAAATGTGATGTGATTAATATGAGTTCCCAACAATTGTTTATGCTTCTTAAAGAAACCACAAGCGGTGGTGTTCTCTCTCTTGATTATGCAAGTCTCCTTATTCTCTATAAGACTGGTAACTGTTGGATCATAATCCGAGTCTAATCGGATTTGGAAGCCAATATGTTTAGTTACAACCATAAGAACCAAGTTAGATTCTCCGCTTCCTTAGTCTTTCATTAGACTAACCCGTCCATCTTCTTTTCTTTTATATGGTCGGCTGGTGTCCACCGTTGGTTTACGACACATCAGGTGAAGATCATGGTTGGAGCTCCAGAAGTTGAAGAAAGGTTTCCAATGGCTATACTTGAGTGAAGATCATGGTTGAACTACTTCAAAGCGAAGCTGAGTTTCAGAAATAAGAACTCAAGGAAGACTAGATGAAGATTTGTTTAAATAGAAGGTTGTTCTATTTATTTACTAATTCTTTTTAAGTTAAGGCTTGTATAAGACCCTTTTATTCTCTTTTCCGCTGTAAAGTTTTACTTAATTTTGTTAGGTTTTAAATGGTTTCATTTACCTTGTTTTAGTTTGTTCAGTCAGTTTAAAGCCTTGGGTAGTTTCGGTTTAGTCTTAATCGGGGTTACTGGCGGTAATACCTCTAGGGTAGGAAGGGGGTGTTACAGAAGTGGTATCAGAGCTAAAAGTTCCTAAGTCTTGCTTAAGTCTTTCATCCTTCCATATAGAATTATGGAGAATTCTATATTGGTGTTGTTTTAGAACCATTTACGGAAAGTGGTTAAGATTGGAAGCCAGACTCGTGAAGAGATAGAAGGAGGAAAGGGAATTGGAGAACATGAGGTAACAAGTTTGTAATGGCTTATGTGAAAAAGGTCCTATAGTGGACATTTGATTCCCTGGAGATGGGAATGGATTCCGAGAAGGATCCAAAGTAAGATTAGGTGAAGATTCCTAAAGTTGAACCGGTTCTAGATCAAGTTCTCAATAATTTCCTATTCTCGCTTGAGAGTCTGAATTGGGTGTACCCTCGTCGTTTCTTCCATATTAGGAAACTTATTGTGAGATTTTGAAGTTAAGTATTGTACTTCATAAAGACTTTCTAGTTTGATGGTTTCCTATTTTAAGCTCGTATGATGGAAGATTTCAAGTTAAGAATTTTTGTTAGAAAGTTCATGATTCAAAGTTATGTGAAAGAAATTGTTAATTCTTTTTCTTGAAATGTGAAAGTTCAAGTGTTGTCTTTAAAAAGGAAATTTTAAAGTGAGTTTCTTTGACATCGAAGTCATAAGATTAAGAGTTTTCATGAGAATATTTTTATAGGAATTTATGAATTTTGTTGAAATTCGATTTTCAATAGAAGGAATGAGTTGGAACCTCGACATCTTAATGTTAAGATTTGGAGAATCTTATGAGCCTTGAGTGATTCTAAAAAGATCAGTATGGATCATGAAGGGATGTAAAAGAATCCTGAAAAGAAAAGGATTTTCTTTGGAAACTTTCTTCAACAACTATGTTTGTGACTCTATAGTATAGAATCATGGATATTTTGTACTTTTCTTTGCTCAGTTGGAAGTTAAAGAGCTTTGAAGTGCTCAAATGTTGGATCAATTGAATTGTTAATTTATTGTCTGATTATTATATGCAACAAAATTAACCAAATTTGCCTAAAAACATGCAAAAATCTCTTAAAAATCTCCTATGTTATTGGTTACGTGGGGGGAAAGCAATCAACACAAGGAGGGTAAGTGGATGATTTATGATTGTAGTGGTTGGATAGAGGCGCCTCAGGCTGTGCAAATATTCTACTTTCTTGTCAGGCGGTGATGTGGTGGAGAATAGTGACACTAGTTTGGCGGTGGTCGCCAATGATTTTGGTGGTGGTCAGTCCAAAAAGGTGAGAAAATTTGGATTTGGTCTCAAGAGGCTTATTTTATAGAAAGGTATGGATTTTGGGATAAAAAAAAGAGTTTAATTGGCATGACGCGAAAAAGGTATGGACTTTACTTGGCGTGACGCGATGTTGGATTATGATACCACTTGATACGGGTTTACCCGAAAAACTTTCGAATAGTCTTGTATGTAACCCGACATGATCTCAATCTTTCAAACAATTCACCTCGAACAAACTTCGCCTCAACACTCTAATTACTTGTGGATCAAGTAAGATAGATTTTAAACCTATTTGGAGAAGTTCTAGTCAAAATTAAATAGGATTTTAAGTCTTAATCCAACAGTTTGATTAGGGAGGCACTAACACTTTACCCAATCAATTAAATAGAAGACTCGTGAGAATCTAGCTAGAACCATTTAATTCAATGTCGCTATTCAATTTAAAACTCAAGAACAATTCAGAAAGTAGAAGAACAATGATGATCAATCCTTGCCACAATAATAAACTCGAAAATTGTTTTACTTTTGGCCTAAGGAATAGATAAAGTCCAATTCTAGAATTTATCTATTCTCAAGCTAAAGTTTTATTGAATGAAAAAGCAAACTATATATAAAGTACAATCCTAATCTAACTAGCATTACTTGCATCCCAAGGATCAATCTATATCGGTGGCCCTAATAGACTTTCTTTTAGGGTCATCTAGCTTATAATAATATAAAAATTCTATCCTAAGTCCCCTTATCTAATTAAGTCAAATAACTCACTAACTGACTTTAAGATAAGAAAATAATAAAACTAATCCTGAAGAAGTCTAAAGGGTTAACTAATGCCACATGTCATATTCTATCTTACCCGGTCACTTACTAAAGTTAGCCATAAAGTGAGATAAATTATTCCATGTTTCTAAGTTAGTAAAATAAGATGATTATACTCTCAAAAAAAAAAGTTGACAATGCCCAAAAATTCATTCATGCCTTGTCCAAACTTGCACAATTTGTCTTCAAATGATGGGCTTGGAATTGGCCCATTCTCTTGATGAATCATTGACTTGTGGGCTGATTTGAACCATTATGACCCATTTCTTCTTGTCAATCTCGTGGATCACTACTGCCAGTCGAACTAGGAGTGATCTCGTTCGTTCATGAATTTTCTTGGTCCTACTTTTGGTTATTAGACCATCAAATGACACTCGAATAAAGTTTTCGGCTTTGATAGGAGTCATGGCTGCCTTGACTACATCATGCAGAAACATTAACTGCAGGAGAGTAGCTCAAGTTGGCGGTAAGGGCAACAACTCGACAACGATGCATGCGAGCATCGACGGAAATAGTGGGCAACAATGGTAGTTTTTGGCGAAACCCGAGCACGGTGAGAGGTAACCTAAGAAAAAGAAAGAGATTTGTTCTTAAAAATCCTTCAATGGAGTATGCCCCTTTTATAGAGAAATTGAAGGCAAAGAGAGGAATTCTACCATTGATGAGTTGGGGTCACCATTAGGGGGTAATTTAGGGGCGACATTTGCAAGGATAAGGTGGAGAGACAGTGAGAAGCGATGGGTGAAAAGCAATGTTGAAGTCGGTAGCCATGGATCACAATTTGCAAGGAGGATATAAATACATATGAATTGCTATATGGGTAGGAGATATTGAATGAGAGTGTCAAAGGATGGCTATATGTTAGAGAGGTCTCGGGTCTGAAACCCCAATAGCGCCTCTTCCCCTTTTTTCTGTCTTACTCATTGCTAAGTGGGCTGCATGAGCCCAATTCGGCCCGTTTGATTTATTTTTTTCAAAATCCATCTTTATTAAATGTGAAAATTTACAAAATAATTTTAAAAAATAATTTTGTGTGTAAATTTATTTATTTTTCTTTTAATACATTTTTAATTTAAGTGTAACAAAATAAAGGAAATTATTTTTTAAAAATAAATTAATTATATGAATATCCTTTTATAAGATATTGGGATATTATAGCTACTACATGGAACAACATCAACCACCCACGAGATTGGATCAAATGTAAAGTTGGATGGAAAAATGTAAACAAAAAATTTTCAAAGTTGGTTGTTTTTTAACAAGGTAAGAATTCGATAACCAAACAGGCATGGTAAACCGAGAGGCCGCACGAAGCGGAAGCCAAGTCTAAGACGATACATAAAAAAGAAGTGTAAGAGATCAAGCAAGAGGGAAAAACAACCAAAACAGAAAGACCGAAACTAATTTAGGCTCGGGGTAAGTAAGGCACAAGAAATGCTTAGCAAACGGTCAACCCTACTCGTGGTGTGCAAAATAGGAAAGTTGACTTTCTCTCCACCGGGATGGATGATCTTCAGAGGTCACGAAGCACAACAAACGACCTAGTACCAACGAATCTTTCCAAAACCCAAACTTCACTCCCATTTTTTTTGTAGAAGTACCAACAAACTCGATCAAACCATCTAGACCAAACAAGAAAGGAGAACAAATTCACACCAAAGATGCAAGCCAACCCCAAAACCAAAACAGATCGTTTATTTATGCATATTGAGTTTCTCTAAATTTAGAACTTCTCAAACAAAGGGGATGTTTTCTAGCCATAGAAATGAGGAGATCTCTCACAAAGGATCTACCCGAGAGGGAGATGGCTTCTCGACATAGAGAAATGTTCTCACAGCAAAGCTTCTTGCGTATAAGATTGAAGAGCTTCTCGCTCAATTTAAGTCCTTTCCTATATTCATATTGAAATAAAAAAGGGTTAGGGTTGAAGAACAATTGGTAAATCAACTAAAAGTAGAATTTGAATTTCAAATCTCGAAAATTTGTCAAATTAGTCAATACAGGGTTTAGTCTTTGAATATTGAATAAATAAACATAGTTATAGCTATTTAAGAAAATAATATTAGCCGAAAGTGGAGTTTTATGTTTTATTACAACCTAATTAGTTGAGGGTAAACTGAAAATTATTGGAAAAAATAGCTAGAAGGTCAAATAGAATTAGACAACTAATTGAGTCTAAAAGGCCAAATAGACTTAGACAGAGGGAGTATTACTTAATAGTTTAAATTTATAATACTATTAAATAATATTATGTGAAAAAGCTTGATGATGATTTTTTTTTTCGGTGCAAGGCAATCCAAGGCTTGACCCAACGAAAAACTTCAAGGGAAGGTGGAAATCGGTGGTTGAACTTCTTTCAGGGTAATAATGGTAGATCTATCTCGTCCGGATTCGGAATTAGGTGATTTCGAAGCCTAGTGTTATACCTACAAGTCTTCTTGAAACCCTCAAAAATTTGAGGTCGATCAAAAGCTTTTGTGGTTCAAAAGATACGGCTCTTGCATTGAAAGGTCTTAGGAACCACCATGATGGAATTTTGACTTGTTTTGATGGAGTTTTTTTAGGGGATTATGGATCCGAGATTTGATGGAGGATGCGATGGCGATTTCCAGGATGAAAAGTGATGGAAAAATGGATGGTGATGGCGATTTTAGGATTGGATGTGGACAAGCAAAAATAAAGGATATGACTCACCTTCAATCTAAATTGAACTATAAAGATTTCTCTAAGGATATTACCAACCAAAGATAGATCTTCAAAACTAGGTTGATATAACTCACAGTCTAGCAAGAAAAAAGAAAATTTTGTTTGAAAAACAATTAATCAAGAACACACGAAATTGAAAGAGAGACAAGAGTTGGAATTTTTAGCATCAAACTTGTCTAAGGAACTAAGGGAGGCGTCAATCCCTTTTAAGCAAAGCCTAACATGACTCCTTATGCAAAAGCACCCAAGATTTTCTAAAGTTAACAAAAATATTTCAAGAAATTACATAAAATAGCCCAAACCACACAAAGTAGCCTTGAAGAGCACAAAGGCACCAAGGAAAGTTCATGGCGCCGGCGTGGTGACCACCAAGAGGCTCCATGCCTCATAAGCATATTTGGTCGGCACTCCAAAAGTCATTTGGCTTGATTTCAGGTCATGTTGAAGTGCTAGAGCTATGACACAGGTGATTCGACGCAAAAATTTCAAAGGGTTAGGCTTGGACCTTTGCACCTTGCCTGAAGCATCAAGAGAAGGCTCTCGGTGCATGGATGGCTCGTCATACCTTTCATGGGCCTTCAAGGTGTCATTGGCCTTTCATCTTCATGTTGCGACATCCCGAGCATAGTCACATCAAAACTATTTAGAGCATTTCGGTAATTTGGTAAGGAAGGATATATTTATAATTATATATAAAAGGAAAAGTAGTTTTAGAATGCATGAGAATTTCTAGTAAAATGATAAAATAAATATGAGATATTTGGATGTTATGAAAGAAAGAAAACTGAAAAAATGGTTAAAAAAAGTGAAATTTTATAAAATGTTCAAACATCTCCATTTTTTTGTAAGAAAAGGAATTAGGGTGGCCACTAACAGACTAGTGGTCGCCCTAGAGCATCCTTACTGATGAGGGTAAGTAATATAGTCCCTTAAAATTCAATTTAATATAGCCTCTCTTGGGATTTACCCATTTCTTACGCTTTCTTCTTACTTCAGCCCCCACAGTGTTAGTTCGGGGGTCGGGGGAGTTAGAGGCCCCTACAAGTTTCCATTCTTTAATCTGGATTCGGGTAAATTCAGCAATGTTATCAGCAACCATAGGCTCTTCCAAGTGTTTATAAGGATTTTCATTTCCTCTTTTGTTAACATTTTCTTAATTTCTTCCAGGACCTAATGTGGTTTTTGTCGTCTGGGGATACCTGGTTAGTAATTCTACAGAGTTTTGGGTTTGTGGAATTAAGGGTTGCCCTAAGGGGGCATGATATTAAGTTGTGGTTTGTGTCTCCAACCTAGTTGTTACACTCTTCACAGCCTTGTGATACCTCCATTAAACATGTTCTTAGTATGCGCAACCAAGTATGCTGTATTACAACCCGTTTGGCAATTGAGAATTGATGAGAAAAGAAAGGGTGGTGAAATATGAGAAAGGAAATGATAAGAAAATAAAATGTGAGAATGTATGGGATTTTAATAATTTCTTTGTTTGACTAGAGTTGGGTTTTGATGAGAAAATGTGGGTAAAATTTTATTTTCTTTTTTCTTATTTAAAACATGTATCTCTAGTTTCCCATCATATTGGATATTTTTGGATAGTTTAGATATTGTAGATATTTTGTTGATATTCTGTAGCCTTTAGTTAAGATCTTATCCTTGTTTAAGTTATTTTATGTACATATAAACTCTCTTCAGTAATGAGAATCGGTAACAAGTTTTCCACCATATACGTCTCTTTATGGTATCAGAGCTAGGCGCTCTTTTCGATCCCCTGCCCTAGCAAAAATCACCGGCCGCATCACCCTAGCACTCGGCGCCTTGCCTTGCTGCTAGAGAGGCCGTTTTCTAGCCATGACAAAGTCACATGAAGACACTTCCAATGGAGCCAAGGCTGCAAATGGCTCTCGTCCGCAAAACTCACCGTTCTACTTGCATCCGTCCGATCATCCGGGCATGAAGATTTGCCCCGTGACTTTCAAGGGGGATAATTTTCAAGAGTGGGAACTAGTTTTACGCAATTCACTTCGAGCAAAGCGTAAACTAGGCTTCCTTGATGGCACCATTACTCCACCAGATGATATCAACGAGTTAGATGATTGGTGGAGCGTGAATTCGATGACCGTCGGTTGGATATTACAGTCCATTGACGATTCCATGAGATCCTCCATTACTTTCTTTGAGACAGCGAAGGAGTTGTGGGATGATTTGAAGCAGAGATTTTCAATCGAGAACAGTCCAAGAGTGCAGCAATTGCGCTTCGATTTGGCCCGATGTGTTCAAGGTGGACGTTCGGTGGCCACCTATTATGTAGATCTGAAGAAACTTTGGGATGAATTGGCCAACTACACAATGTCTCGTCAATGCACTTGCAGAAAGTGTGAGTGCAAGTGAGATGATGTTCTTACGAAAGAACGAGATGATGAACGAGTCCATCAATTTCCGATGGGACTCGATGACGTCTATAGCACGGTCCGGTCAAGCGCTCTGGCGCATGATCCAATCCAGAACTTAAACAAAGTCTACGCTACTGTTGTGTCGGAAGAAAGGGCAAGATTGGCCTGGAAGAGTCGTGATGGTGCTGCTGAATCATGACTTGAAGACGCGACTTTTGCAGCTCAAGGAGGGTGCGGGCGTGGTGAACGTCGTGACCGTGACAAGCGTCCCGAGGGAGAACGTGACAGGCGCAATTCTGTCACAAATCAGGCTCCCGATCAGCGTCGCGGTGACATGCCGTGGTGTATGCATTGTGACACGGTTGGGCACGATGTGAAGACGTGTTACAAGATCGTCGAATAATCCCGAGTGGTGGGGTACCGACCGGCATGAGCAACAGCTCGCACTTCAGCGCGAGCGGAATAATGCAGGCACCAGCCGAGGTAGAGGGCACGGACATGGCCTGGCCAACGCAGCCACTGGTGGCGAACATTCAAACGTGCAGCCTGAGGCTGTCGAAGTCCCAATTCAACCAGCTAATGCAGCAAATCCGAGTAAATAATTCTTAGCATAATAATACAGCAGGTTCTAGTACGTATAATTCTAACTGGATCTTAGATACCGAAGCCTCGTTTCACATGACAGGAAACGAAAAATTATTGACTGATTTATATCATGTGGCCTCATCCTCAATTGTTCTCCCAAATGGGATGTCAACTACTGCAAACACGGCTGGAAATTTAATACTCTCTGATAAATTCATTATTCGGGATGTGCTGTTTGTTCCCAAGTTGACGTGTAATTTGATTTCTATTCCTCGGTTGTTGAGAGATCATGATTGTATTGCTCGGATGACTGATCGGCTATGTATCTTGTAGGATCGCACTTCGATGAATTTGATTGGGGCGGGTGAAGAGCCGAATGGTGTACATTGACTTTGTGTGGTGGCGCCTATGGGACACGCTTCACGAATGGATGTCGCATCACCTGCCTTGTGGCATTCCAGAATTGGTCATCCCTCACTTCTTGTCTTTCAATTTTTACCAAATGTTGGAATAAATGGTACTATGGAACCTTGTGATAGTTGTCATAGAGCTAAACAATCTCGTCCTTCATTTCCGATTAGTCAAACGCATGCTTCTAATATGTTTGATTTAATTCATTGTGATGTGTGGGGTCCCTATCGGACTTCGTCCGTTCATGGGGCTCATTATTTTCTTACTATGGTTGATGATTTTAATCGATGTGTTTGGATTTTCCTTATGAAACACAAAACTGAAGTTGCTTCATTAATTTCTAATTTTTGTGCCATGACTGAGCAACAATTTGATAAACATGTTAAATGCATTAGGAGTGACAATGGTACTGAATTTACTAGTTTGCGAAAATTCTTTGATGAAAATGGGATTTTATTTGAAACTTCTTGTGTTGGAACTCCTCAGCAAAATGGTAGAGCAGAAAGAAAACATAGACATATATTAAATGTTGCTCGAGCTTTACGATTTCATGTGAATTTACCATTGCAATTTTGGGGCGAGTGTGTTTTGACTGCATGCTATTTGATTAATCGAACTCCAACCCCAGTTTTACAAAACAAAACACCATTTGAGTTGTTGTACGGTCGTCCTCCGGCCTATGATCATTTGCGCACTCTTGGTTGTCTTTGTTATGCTTCTGTCATTCCTAAATCATCCAACAAATTTGCTCCTAGAGCTAGAAAATGCGTTTTTATTGGCTATCCGAATGGACAAAAAGGTTGGAAGGTTCTTGATATTGAAACTAATGAAAGGTTCGTTTCTCGAGATGTAATTTTTTATGAGACCAAATTTCCATATCAATCTACCACTACCCCGACTATTACAGACCACAATTCCCCAATCGATGATCACCCCGCTATGTTTGATATTTGCCAATACCCCTCAGCTCCAACGTAGATGGATGACAGGGGGAGTGGGGTTCAATCTCCTCCTGTTGCCATTCAAGAATCCATTCTATCTCCTCAAATGGCCAAATGCAGACAGACGACAGGGGGAGTGGGGTTCAATCTTCCTCTCTCACTGTCCAAGACAACACTTCACCTAGCTCCTCAAATGACCAAACGCAGGCAGCGGATGGTGGTGGTGGGGTTCAATCCACTCCCATTGCTGCTCAAGACTTGCCTCGTCGTTCTACCCGTGATCTCGCACCATCTGTGAAGTTACGTGGTTTCATTTGTAATATTGTGCGGAAACAAGAAGCATCTCCGTCTCTTTCATCTCAACCGTCAAGTTCATCAGGTACATCCTATCCCATAGCTGATTATGTTACTTTTGATCATTTTTCTGCTGGGCACACTGCTTTTGTTGCCTCTGTTGAGTCTGTTACAGAGCCGCAGTCCTTCTCGGAAGCTGCTCGAGATGTGCGCTGGCGTAAATCCATGGAGGCTGAGATAGACGCTTTGGAGCGTAATGGTACATGGAGTATGGCTACGTTGCCGTCTGATAAGAAACCTATTGGCTGTAAATGGGTTTTTAAGATCAAACGGCGACTATTGAGCACTTCAAAGCGCGTCTGGTTGTTCTTGGAAACAATCAGAAAGAGGGCATTGATTACAAGGAGACATTTGCACCAGTTGCCAAGATGGTGTCTGTTCGTACTTTTCTGGCGGTTGCAGCTGCTCGAAATTGGGAGTTGCATCAGATGGATGTGCACAATGCATTCCTTCACGGTGATCTGCATGAGGAGGTATATATGAGACCTCCGCCAGGTTTTTCTAAGCACTTGGCTGGTTAGTTTTGTCGGTTGAACAGATCTTTATATGGGCTTCGACATGCTCCGAGGAACTGGTTTGCTAAGCTCGCTTCCGCTTTGAGAGGTTTTGGTTTTGTTCAATCTCTCGCTGATTACCCTTTGTTTTCGTACAACCGTTCTGGCGTTACTATTCATGTTCTGGTTTATGTGGATGATCTGATAGTTGCTGGTAATGATTCTGCTGCCATTGCTAAATCCAAGAGACAACTCAGTTCTTGCTTTCACATGAAGGATTTGGGAGCATGAAGTATTTTCTAGGCATTGAGATTGCTCATTTTGATGAGGGTTTATATCTCTGTCAACGGAAGTACACCTTGGATATTCTGAGTGAGGCCGGTTTATTGGGAAGCAAGCCTTGTGATTTTTCGATGGAACAGAATCACAAACTTGCTCTTTCTACAGCTCAGACGTTCGATTTTCCAGATCGTTATTGGCGTCTGATTGGGAGACTGATTTATCTAACGATTACTCGTCCTGAAATTTGCTATGCAGTTCATTCTTTGGCTCAGTTTATGCAGAAACCTACGGATGATCACTGAGATGCAGCGATTCGAGTTCCGCGTTATCTTAAGTGTCATCCGGGTCAAGGTATTTGTCTTCCGAGAGAGTGTAATTTGAAGCTGACAACCTTCTATGATTCCGATTATGCTACATGTCCATTTACTCGTCGGTCTCTTACGGGTTATTTTGTTAAGCTTGGTTCTTCACCTATATCTTGGAGAACTAAAAACCAGAAGACTGTTTCACGTTCCTCTGCCGAAGCTGAATATCGTGCTATGGCAACTGCTTGCTGTGAGTTGATTTGGTTGAAGTCACTATTGCGTTCGCTTGGTTTGCTTCATTCTAATCCTATACAGTTGTTTTGTGATAGTCAGGCCGCATTGCATATTGCTGCTAATCCGGTTTTCCATGATCGGACTAAACACATTGAGGTCGATTGTCATTTTATTCGAGATCTCCTTCTCGCTGGTACAGTTCGCACAGGTCATATTCGTACTCATTTGCAGCCAACCGATATTCTTACTAAAGCCCTTGGTTCTACACAGTTTCGGATCTTGTTGGGCAAGTTAGGCATTCGAGATTTACATGCTCCAACTTGAGGGGGAGTATTGGATATTTTTGGATGGTTTAGATATTGTAGATATTCTGTTGATATTCTGTAGCCTTTAGTTAAGATCTTATCCTTGTTTAAGTTATTGTATGTACATATAAACTCTCTTCAGTAATGAGAATCGGTAACAAGTTTGCCACCATATGCGTCTCTTTACATCAAATTCAACCAATTTAGTGGGATTCAATTTTCCATCATTTCATTCCAAATTTTCTAATAAAATCTCAACAATTCTCACATAAAATTGCAACGAAATAATAGAAAAATAATTCTCACAATTTCCCTTTCTAAAATTCCTATCAAATCCCGCCATCCAAACATACCCGTAAACATGCTCTAAGCATCTCTATTCGCAGTTGCATTTGGCCTTGACGGCTGAAAAAATATAAGTATTTTATTATCATGAAGAAATTGCACAAGTACACATTACAAACTAATTACTTGGCCATTAGTCATGATTGTTCCGCACCTTCAATCTTGAATCTTGATCGATCACCCCATGAAAACACTAATTTATAACATAATTAAATCACCAAAAACATATATTGAGAAAATAGCTAGCCCTGCAAAACGAACGTGAAGTTGAGCAAGATCCGATGCGGTGCATCAGTTGGCGACGGGAACACTGTGTAGCACGACAGTCTCAACCGTAAGCCCGGGCCCGAACCCAAACAGCACACCCCACTCCAAACCTTCCCCGGTGGTAGCGTGGCCGTTCTGGACCGACTTCTTCCTCATCTCATCCAAGATAAACAAGACGCATGCGCTCGACATGTTTCCATAGTCATTCAACACTTGCCTCGTCGCCTTGAGCTTCTCCTCCTTGAGCCCAAGCTTGGCCTCGACCTGGTCAAGGATAGCGGGCCCACCCGGGTGGGCCACCCAGAAGAGTGAGTTCCAGTCACTAACCTCGAGAGGCGAGAATGCCTCCACAAGGCTCTTCTCGATGTTCTTCGAGATGAGCCCGGGGACGTCCTTGAGCAAGTGGAAGGTGAGCCCGACTTCACGCAAGTGGCCGTCGATGGCGCCCTCTGAGTCAGGCAAGATGGTCTGGGCCGTCCAGACGAGCTCGAATATTGGCTTCTCGACGGAGAGGTCCGGGTCCGCCCCAACTATGACTGCTCCGGCCCCGTCACCGAACAGGGCCTGGCCCACCATGGAGTCCAGGTGGGTGTCGGTGGGCCCACGGAAGCACACGGCGGTGATCTCGGAGCACACGACGAGGACGCGCCCGCCCCTGTTGTTCTCGGCAAGGTCTTTGGCCATACGCAGCACGGTGCCACCGGCGAAGCAGCCCTGTTGGTACATCATGAAGCGCTTGACGGAAGGGCGGAGGCCGAGGAGCTTGGTGAGCTGGTAGTCGGCGCCGGGCATGTCGACGCCGGAGGTGGTGCACATGATGACGTGGGTGATCTTGGACTTGGGCTGGCCCCACTCCTTGATGGCCTTCTGAGCAGCCTCTTTGCCCAGCCTGGGCACCTCACTCACCACCATGTCTTGCCTCGAGTCTAGAGACGGTGCCATGTACTCGCACATGTTCGGGTTTTCCTTCAGGATTTCCTCAGTCAGGTACATGTAACGCTTTTCAATCTGTGATTTGTCGCCTGTAAATTCATTCATTCATTCAAACACAATCAAAACATAATTGATAGAACGTCACAACTGATTTTTTTTTTGTTGAACATCGAACATTAATTGATAGATCAAGGAATCAAAGCTTATACTTATTTTAAATTAAAAAATAGTTTAGATAATTACTGTTGTTAAAAATGATTCATCGGTCCAACTATGTTATGAAATCAAATTTTGACGTTTTTGATTGCTTTGATTTGTGGTGGTAGGTGAATTTAAAGAAGGTCACGTTCGAGTTGTTTGCTCAACATTAGGCTGCACGTGATGGGAACCTAGCTAACTACGGATTCAGCAACTGGTCAGCGGCCAGAGTTAAACCATACAACATACTCTCGTCCCGAGTTAGGCCACGTCTAAAGTTTAGCTAATTTTTGTGTATATATTAATTTGTAGTACCATACTAATTGGTGTATATATTAAAAGATATTTATTTTTATTATATGGAGGTTGTGCTAAAAAAAATTGTACATGCTATGTTTAAATTTATTTGAAAGAAACTATTTTTTGGGTGCACTTCACATTAGATATCACAAATAATTGTCGGTGTCTATCTATTATATATTGTCCAAAACATGGTATATTGTTTTTTCCGATTTATGCAGTTCTTAAGACTAATATATTACAAACTGATGTTCATAAAATCGATAACATAATTATGTTAATTAATAAACAGCTAAATTTCGGTAAATCAAGTTTTATAGAATAAGCTTTAATATAGACCCAATTACTTTCTACCAAAAAATATAGACCCAATTACTTAATTAGACTCAGATATTACTTAACTGATTAAGGCTGAAGTTGTTATTTGATATGTATTTCAAAGCCTTTGCGGCCGTGGTATATATGAAGTATTACATGGACATATTTTATAATCAAAATTTTAAAACATACGAAATAAATCATAAATTCCTTCTGGAAAAAACATCAGACAATTAACAGAGTTTGAATCTGGCATATTTTGTAGAGAAAATGAAAGCACAATAAATTATAGGTAGCTACTGAATGGATCATATCTTACATGCTTGCACCAATTTAAAAACACTATATATATGATGATATATACAGCAACAAATCATGAAATTAATAAGGGTAGCATATGTTAGAAAGAAAAAGGAAATGATGGAAATGAATGTACATACACATGCGCCTGAACTTTTCCTTCAAATCGGTCATGTGTTCGCTGTTGGTGACCCTGAAGTAGTAGTCAGGGTAGTCGGCCTGGTAGACGCAGTTGGGCGGGGTGGCCGTTCCGATGGCCAGCACAGTCGCCGGCCCCTCCGCCCTCTGAGCCTTCCTTATCTCCTGCACTGATGGCGCCATTTCTATTTTGGTTACCTGATCGATATATGTAGGATCCGAGGAAGAGATGAATTTATTCTGATCACTTGCGTTGGTTTATATATATATGAACTTATGAAGGGTAAGGAGGAGGAGGAGAAGTGGGGGAGGGTAGGTAGCTAATTATTTGTAATGACGGGCAGATGATCGACCACGTGAGTTTGGCGGTTGGGCTTACTTATACCGCTGCTTCGTTGCTACTCCTCTTTAGGATCGTGTTACTCTTACCTACCTACCTCCTCAATTCAGGGTCAATAACACAAATTAAATTACCGTACCCAACATAAACAAGACTTTTTTCACCACCAAAAATATGCATTAAATACATATGCTTTCTTGTTATGCATTTCCAATTACTATCGAGTATCGACTCTCCTATACATTCCTTTATCCTCAATTGTTTTTTTTTAAACAACAAATTTTGATGTTTGGGATGGTTGTTTGTAAACAAAACCTGTATCTGTCTACTAGGGGTGTCCAAACCCGGTTAACCAACATTTCGATTAATCGAAGTTTGGTTAACCATGATTTCGGTTAGTTAAAATCATGAACCGTAACCGAATCATGAATTTTGGTTAACGGTAGTTCGGTTAACCAATTTTTCGGTTCGGTTTTCTCGGTTAACCGATAACCATTTATGTAATTTTACCTTAAATAATTAATAATAAAATAATAAAATTTGAATAAATAAAGTGATCAAATTTGACTTTTATTTTAAACATGTACTTATACCATATTATTTCGGTTGTTGTAAACAAATATCGAGTGTATATACTATAGTGTGTGAAATCAAACATTGTGTGTATTATTTTTTATCCCATCAAATTTAATAAGTGAGTCTTATATCAATGAGAAGTGGGAAAATAGTGTGTAAATTGTTATAATTGGAGAAGGAAAGACTTCAACTAGAACTACACCTTGAAGATCAAAGAGTTTAACCACTAAATAAAGCAAAGATAAGTAATATTTGAAAAAAATATTAATATATTTTCGGTTTTTCGGTTAACCATTATATGTAAAGTCGTGAACCGAAACCAAACTGATAAACCGAAAATATTTTCGGTTCGGTTAACCAAACCGAAATTTCAAAAAAGGTCGGTTTGGTTAACCGAAAAAATAATCGGTTTTTCGGTTTGGTTTTTTGGTTTTAGTTTTTTATGGACACCCTTAATGTCTACGCTCTCAAACCCCAGTTATGAACAGTACAAAAAAACCCAAATCAAGAACCCTAGATCTCAAATCCGGAAAAGATATGGAGCAATTCTCATCTTTAGCTTCCTTTTTTAGCCTTTGTAATGATGTTTCCATCTCTGTTGAGTTGAACATTTTGAGACGTTTCCGAATCTTTCTTCCGATCTCTCTTCGGTGCTTCTGTCATCCTTAGTAGAGAGGCCTTTGGGGAGGTGGCTTCTCGGGGAAAGTACGATGAAGGCTATGCTAGGGTGGATTCAACTAGCCGGCTGAAGGAAATTCCGGGAGTTGCTTCGAGAGCATCGACGAACCAGGTTGCATTTGTCCTCTCCGGTTTCAGCACTTGTGCTTTCTTGTGTTGGGAGATGATCATACCTATTCTCTTCCCAATAACAACATAAACCCGAATGTGCTCCTAGTTCTAATTTTTTTACTTTTGGAAAAAACCCTTGATGTTATGAAGAAAACCCAAAGAACCTTTTTAAAGGTCCCTTGCTCTGATGATAGTTACTATAAAGAACAAGAAGAGATTGAGCTTGTTCATTCTCGATCTAATCATAGGCCTACCAGGGTCCTTGAGACCTTAAAGGATGGCAATTTGAATAAGCCTTTTGAGGCTGGCCCTTGGGGATCTAAGAAAGAAAAAACTAAAGACACTAAAATTTGCCAAGATGGCTTACTTAGTACTTGTTCCTGATTATGTAGAATCTCAAAGAAAACTCTTTATCTAGTGTTTGATCCCTTTTGAATTGATTGGATCTAGACTCTATCGACTTCGCCGGCGTATCGCAAGTTGTCGTTGGTTTCTTCATCGGCATCTCCACTGACTCGATTGTCTCGCCCTCTTCCGTCGGCGTGTTGCTCGGCCCTCCGACGTCAGTGTGATCCTTGTCTTGCAAGCTTAAAGAAAATATGAGAAAAAGAAAAGAATTTTTTTTTTATTTGGTAAGATTTAGGCTAGCCCAAGTACAACTTGGACTAGCCTAGAGAGAACTGGTTTACTAACCAATCCTAAGAAAGAAGGGCAAACCGCTGCCCTGGATGCTCGAACCTGAGACTTCTTGCACATTGGCAAGAGGCTCAACCGTTGAGCCATGAGCACTTGCTCAAAAGAAAAGAAAATTACTACTTGAGCCCCAAGTTTGGAAAAAAAAAGAAGAAAAAAGAAATAAAGAAAAGAAAAAAAATATATGTGCTTGGTCCTCAAGTTAATTTTAATAAAAATACATCAATTTAAATAATTTTAATAATGATATTCTTTAAATAATTTAAGTCCTTACTAGGTAAGGCATGGGTGTTTTTTTTATGTCTACTTGTGTTGCAAGTAAACTTTTACGTTTTACTTGCGAGGCAAGTTCGACTTCTTTTCTTGCAGGATAGCTTGAGGCTTATTTATGTACTTTTTCTGAGGAGTTGGAGCTGAGTTTGGCATTGGACCGATTTGTATTAGGACAGGTCGCTTGATGCCCTGAGACTTTTGAAGACCCTTCATCTCGGTGGAGGGAACGTCAGATGTCCATTTCGCACGCCCAAAAGGGGTCGACCTACTGCCTGCGGCGCTTTCGTTTAGTGCTTTACTCACCCTGATCCCAAACTCTTCTTAGCTCTTATCTTCTGAGATTTGTACGTCTTTTAGCTTTTCCTGCTTGCTTGAAGTTCTTAGCCGCTCTCGGCTGCCGTTTTCTAACGGCCTCTCGGTTTACCAAGTCAGTTTGGTATCCGAATTCTTACCTTATCAAAAAAAAAATTGTACATGTCTATAATTAATGAATAGTGTAACTAGTATGCAAATCCCATTCCATGTATTAGCTTTTTAATTTCATGTATACATATATGCAAATATATGTATAATTTAAAATTTATGCAGAAAGGTATACCACTCTAAATGTCGCGGAAGAATTTAACAAACGTGATTTCTGACATTTAGATTGGGTTATATATACTCACTATACACGGCTCATTTTCCCCCTTTACCCCTTTTCTGCCTTATATTTACAACTAGTCTCCCTTGTTTCTTCTTGTCTCTCTATTTTCTTCTTCGTTTCTGCTGAATTTGGTGCCTCTCGACTTTGGTCTAAGAGCATCTTGAATTGTAAGTTTTGGTCTAATCTTCTTATTTTTCTTTTTAAACATTCTATTTCCGCGACATTAGTATAAAAAATCTATCCTACATCCATGATACTCATAGCAATATCATATCAATTTTTTAAATTATTTTCTAAACCAAAATTCAAGTTTTAAGTAAAAGGAGGAAGGGTTACGTTTGTGATAAGTAGGCCCATTAAACTATTATTTTATTGTAAAGAAAGGGAAAAAAACTGATTTTTTGGCAGTGACACTGTGTTAGGCAAATATCATCTGCAAGAACATTTGCTTGACACAAATTTCTTAAAATCCGATCTATACTGAAATCTATTTATTTGTTTTAATTTTAGGGTTTTAAGAACTTCTCAAGTTCACCACTGAAGATGCTCTAAAGATTTGCTTGCTTATTTAGCTTTACTTTTGTTGTTTTTTTGAATCTATAACTGATTTTTTGGCAGACCTAATTTACTTTTGTTGTTACTTTATTTTTATAACTTATTTTTCTTTTTAAACATTCTATTTTCGTGACATTTAGCAAAAAAAATATATCCTACATCCATGATACTCATAGCAATATCATGTCTATTTTTAAATTATTTTCTAAACCAAAGTTCAAGTTTTAAGTAAAAGGAGGAAGGGTTACGTTTGTGATAACTAGGCCCATTAAACTATTTTTTTATTGTAAAGAAAGGAAAAAAACTGATTTTTTGGCAGTGATACAGTGTCAGGCAAATATCATCTGCAAGAAAATTTGCTTGACACAAATTTCTTAAAATCCGATATTTACTGACATTTATTTATTAATTTTAATTTTAGGGTTTTAAGAACTTCTCAAGTTCACCACTGAAGATACTCTAAAGATTTGCTTGCTTATTTAGCTTTACTTTTGTTGTTTTTTTTGAATCTATAACATAAATTTTCTTGATTTTGGTAATTTGTATATTGAATGATTTTTTCTTCTTTTGTGACTATGTAATTCTTAATATTGATTCAATTTTTATTGGGGATAACGAAACAAATTCCATCTAGCCAAAGCGGAGAGAGGTGAAGGGGGCGATTTGAGAGGGGATGTGGTAGATGCTGCACCCGCCGACGGTGGTTTGGCGTCGTCGAAAGAGAGGCAATGATGAATTGCCATGGCTTTCTTTTTCCACTGCTTTCTCATCTATTGTATTTCTTACCTCCTCTTATTCTTCACCTACATGATCAATTCTACCGAAGGTTGCTGCAATTTGATTTTCTTTTTATTGAATTTGTTCATTCCCTTCATCTTTTGGTTAGTGTCGATGAAGGAGAAACGAACATCCATAGAAGGAACTAGAGTTAAGTTTATGAGATGGTTTTTTTTTGTGTTGCTAGTTATGTTTCTAGGGTTTTATAATTCATTTTTTTGTTATAATTCATGAAGTTCGTTATTTATGTATGCTCAATTCAAACTCAAACTTCTATTTTCTTTTGCTAATGAGCTCCATTGAATTAGGGTTTTAATTCTTAATATTGATTTCTTTCTATCTTCAATTTCTTTCTTTTGTTGATTAATTCCATAATGAGTATGGTTTTACCCTGGGATTATTGAACGTAAATCTATGCATGAGCCTATGCCAACGAAAGGTTACACCAGCAAATGTAGTTATGTATAGATGTTGTTGATGATCGTTCTTTGCATCACTTTCACCCTCATTTTGTGGTTCATTAATTTTTTGCTTCTTTTTCATCTTCAATTGTAGAGTAGGGTTTAAGTTGGCGACTCTTACTTGGGGTTGACGTAGTGCCTCGCTAAGATCCCGCTGCTAACCGTCAGCTTTGTCCATTCCTCTTACTCTCCAAATTAGGGTTTTCTCCATGTTTATTTTCTTCATGTTTATTTTATGGGTCTTTTATTGGAATATTGTAATAATGCTGAGTCAGCATCAAGTTAGTTACGATTAGTTGAAGCTAACTACTTTGTTAAACCTGCAAGTGAGCTGAGCTATCAATATAAAAGCTCTTGTAATACTCTCTTTACTGAATCAACCAATACAGCTCTTTCTTCTCTCATTTCTGTTTTCCTCTGTTCCTCTCGAACAAAAACATGGTATCAGAGCACGGTATGCTCTTTCATGGCTTCCGCAACTTGCATCTATTCTGAACTCGATTTCTTTGATCGATTTCATAGTTTCTGCTTTTGATTCTTTTCTAGGGAATAGATTATATTCCTTCTTCTCGGATTTATTTTCCGATCTATTCTTTCGCGATGGTTTGGGTTTCTTCTCCCTCCGATCCGAGCGATCCACTTTTCATCCATTCTTCTGATTCACCAGGAATGGTTCTCGTCTCCAAACCTTTCGATGGAAAGGGATTTTTTACCTGGAAGAGAGCTATGCTCATAGCTTTGAGCGCCAAGAACAAGATCGCTTTCATTGATGGTTCTTTGTCGCGTCCTGCGCTTGATCCAGATCCTTTGAAGATTAGGTTATGGGATCGGTGCAATGATCTTGTCACTTCGTGGATTCTGAATGCTCTTGATAAAGGAATTGCAGATAGTGTATTATTCTCTTCTTCAGCGAAAGCAATCTGGGTTGAACTTGATTCCAGGTTTTCGAGAGCAAGTGGAGCTCAAGCTTTCTCGATTCAAAAGGAAATTAATTCGCTTGCTCAAGGTACTGATTCTATTACAGACTATTTTACTCGTCTAAAGATATTATGGGACGAGCTTGCTGCTTTGCGAGGTATTCCTCTTTGTTCTTGTGGTTCTGCTGCTGTTATGCATAAGTATGAGGAAGATCAGAAACTGTTTCAGTTTTTACTTGGTCTCAATGAGTCTTATTCTGTTATACGGGGCAATATACTCATGATTAATCCTCTTCCTGAGATAAGTCAGGCTTATGCTACGCGAATTCAAGAAGAGCAACAACGTGATATTAAAGCCACAATTCAAGGTTCAATTGATGTCAGTTCTTTCCATGCTAATGCTAATGCTAGTGCTCAGAAACCTTCTTCCAATTACAAAGGGAAGAATCATAAATTCTGTACAAATTGCAAGAAACCTGGTCATCTCATTGAAACATGTTATAAGATCATTGGCTACCCTGATAAGTCTGATAAATCTGGTTCTGATACAAAGAAGTCTGGTTCTGGATCTTCTTCTCATTGTGTGGATACACAAGGATCTGTTGCTACTTCGGACAGTGTTTCTATTGCTCAGTTGACACATGCAGAGTTTGCTCAGTTGAAAGTTTTGATCCAGGCAACAACTTCTAGTTCCAATCAGTCTGCTTTCAGTAATTTTGCTTGTAATCAGTCTTATGTTTTTGCTGGAAAGCAGTTTAATGGTAAATCTTATTTTAGTCATATTTGGGTAATTGACAGAGAAGCAAGTGATCACATGTATCATAGTCTAGCAATGTTTATTGATTATTCAACACTTGCTACACCTATTTCTATAAATCTTCCAAATGGACAGGCTATTTCTGTCAATATTGTTGGAAGAGTTCAGATTGCACCAGAAATCATTCTCACTGGGATTTTGTTTGTTCCTACTTTCATATTCAATCTTCTTGTTGTTAGTACATTGATTGCTCAGATGAGATGTATGGCTATTTTTACTGATCAGGGTTGTACCTTGCAGGGTCCGCAACTGACCAAGCCTATAGTGCTTGGTAAAGCTGTCAAAGGATTGTTTCTTTTGGAGCAATTGGATGCTTTGTCAAAGAAGTCTCTTTCCTTTCATGTTTCTGCTAAAGAGTCTGATATTGTACAGAAGAATAATGTTGCCAAAGTCAGATTGTTACACAAAAGAATGGGTCATCTTCCTTTTTACAAGCTCAAAGTCCTTTGTAATATAGATTTTCAAAGAGAAGATTTGTACCCATGTCTTGTCCGTGCTAAAGCTAGGCAACATAGACTTAGCTTTCCTAATAGCAAAATTTCTACTCAATCTGTTTTTGAGATAGTTCATATAGATATATGGGGCCCTTTTCGAGTTGATACTTTTGATGGGTTCAAGTACTTCTTGACCATTGTAGATGATTTCTCTCGTGTAACATGGGTTCATCTTCTAAGGAATAAAGCTGATTCACTTTCTATTTTGCAAACTTTTGTTTCTATGGTTGCTACACAGTTTGATAAGAAAGTGAAAATTGTGCGATCTGATAATGCTCTTGAGTTCACAAGTAAATCAGCTTCTGAATTTTATTCTTCTAAGGGTATTCTTCATCAAACAACTTGTGTTTACACTCCTCAACAAAATGGAGTAGTTGAGCGTAAACATAAGCATATTTTGGAGGTAGCTCGAGCTTTATTATTTGAGGCCAACTTATCTTTGGAATACTGGGGAGATTCATTGTTGACATCAGTTCATTTAATCAACAGATATTCTTCCAAAGTTCTACAAGACAAATCTCCTTATGAGGTACTTTTTTCTAAGCCACCTTCTATAGAACATCTCAGGATTTTTGGATGTCTAGCTTATGCATCCACTCTAAAGGTTGGAAGAGATAAATTCATGCCAAGAGCTGTAGCTTGTATTTTTCTTGGATATCCAGCTTCTAAGAAAGCTTATAAGTTGCAAAATGTTCATACAAAATAAATTTTCTACTCACGAGATGTTGTTTTCTATGAGAATGTTATGGCCTCTACATTGTTCAAAGCAGATTCTTCTTCCATATTACCATGTTCTCAAACAGATTTTGCTTATGAACATCAATCTTTTTCTCCTCCTATTTTACAAAGTCCTCCTCCTGCTTCATTTGATCAACAAGATTCTTTATCTGATCATTCTGCTGAAGAAGATTTTGCTTCTGATCATTCTGATGGTGATAATGCTGAGTCAGATATTGATGTTGTTAATCCAGTAGTTGTTCCAAATGAGCAAGATATTGTACATCTTCGAAGATCTCAGAGACATATTCAAAAGCCAGCTTATCTCAAAGAATTCGTGTGTACAAATGTCTCTTGCAACAGTGTGCTTTCCACATCAGATTTTTCAGTTATGAATTTCTCAGATTTGTCATTTGCCAGTCAGTGTATGATTGCACAAGTTTCAGCTCAAACAGAACCAGAATCTTATGAAGTTGCAAATACATCTCCAGAATGGAGAGAAGCTATGGCTAAAGAATTAGCAGCTTTGGATGCTAATCACACATGGGATTTGGTTTCTCTACCAAAAGCTAAAAAACCTATTAGTTCAAAGTGGGTTTTCAAACTCAAGTATAGAGCTGATGGTACTTTGGAAAGGCACAAAGCTAGATTGGTTATTAAAGGGTGTACACAAAGAGAGGGGATTGATTACACTGAAACTTTTTCTCCGGTAGTTAAGATGACTACCATAAGAAGTCTTATTGCTGTTGTTATCAAGAACAAATGGTCTTTGTCACAATTGGATGTTAACAACGCCTTTCTTCATGGTGATTTGTTAGAGGAAGTGTATATGAAAATTCCTCAAGGTCTTTCTGCTTCTCCAGGATATGCTTGTCGCCTTAATAAATCACTCTATGGTTTGAAACAAGCATCCCGGCAATGGCATTCAAAGCTTTCAGAATCTTTGTTCTCACAAGGCTATATTCAATCTCTTAATGATTATAGTTTGTTCTACAAAAAGTCTGGTAATCTTCAAGTATTTTTGGCTGTCTACGTTGATGATATACTTGTCACAGGGAATGACATGGAGGAAATAGCAAACATAAAGGCTTTTTTGGATGCAACTTTCAGGATTAAGAATTTGGGTCAGCTCATTTATTTTCTGGGTATTCAGTTCCTTCATACTTCAAAAGGGATTGTTCTTTCACAACAAAAATTTATCAAAGACGTTCTCAAAGATTTTGATTCTGATGATCTGCCTCCTACAAAGAGTCCTTTGGATCCAACTTTCAAACTATCATCAAAAGCTACAGATTATCTTCCTGATCCGACACCATACAGAAGATTAGTTGGAAAATTTAATTTTCTAACCACATCCAGACCTGATATATGTTTCAGTATTCAGCATTTAAGTCAGTTTATGCAAAGCCCTTGTTTTTCTCACTACAAAGCAGCTATGCATACTCTCAGATTTTTGAAAGGCACAATAAATTCAGGATTACTTTTGTCTTCAAATCCTGATTTTTCCCTCCAAGCTTATTGTGATAGCGACTGGGCTTCTTGCCCTTGTGCACGACGGTCTGTAAGTGGATATTTCATCACTTTGGGATCTTCTCCAATCTCATGGAAGTCTAAGAAACAGACCACTGTCTCTCTTTCCTCAGCTGAAGCTGAATACATGTCCATTAGAAGGCTTACTGCTGAACTGGCTTGGCTAACTCGATTGTTACATGAGATTGGTGTTTCTTCTATCACACCAGTTCCTGTTAAGTGTGATAATCAAGTCGCTATACACATTGTCAAGAATCCTGTATTTCATGAGCGCACGAAGCACATCGAGCTCGACTGTCATTTCGTTCGTTATAAGCTAGCTGAAGGATTGATCACTCTGACTCATGTTCCTACAACACTTCAGCTCGCGGATGTCTTTACTAAACCTTTGTCAGGACCTTCTCATTCCTCTGTATTGTCCAAATTGAGCTTGTTTACAACACCTCCAATTTGAGGGGGGTATTGGAATATTGTAATAATGCTGAGTCAGCATCTAGTTAGTTACGATTAGTTAAAGCTAACTACTTTGTTAAACCTGCAAGTGAGCTGAGCTATCAATATAAAAGCTCTTGTAATACTCTCTTTACTGAATCAATCAATACAACTCTTTCTTCTCTCATTTCTGTTTTCCTATGTTCCTCTCGAACACAAACATCTTTCTATTAATTTGTTGTAGTAGAAGGACAAGATTGCTTGGTTTCGTACTATTAGTACCGATCAAGATTAGGAGATTATTAGTACTGATCAATTTTAGGGGAATACATGATTAATTTAGGGCATTGTCGATGTATTTTTATAGCAATCATGTTCTTAGATACCGTTCTTCGATTTCCTCTGTTATTTTCGGGTTAGCAAACTGGGTTTATGTTTACTTGTTTTAGTAAGACTCTTGACTTAGGACTAGCTTGCTTGGCTTTAGTATAAAAGCCTTGTAACCCTTCTTTTGAATGTAAGCCTCAAAATAGAAAGAACTCGTTCTAGCTCTTTCTTGTTCATCAAGAACTTTGTTGAATTCGATCTCACTCTCAAATACAAGTTGGTATCAGAGTAGGGAGAGAGTCGATTCGAGTAAGATAGAGCCTTCGAGAGTTTGAATCACAAATAATCCACAAAAATGAGCGATTTCAGTTGAATAAAACGATGACATTAGACGAAGGCGCCATGATCTTAGCTCAAATTGTACAAATGGCTCAAGAACAAGGATAATCGCAAGGGGATCCACTGAACTTGAGCAATTTCGATTACCTTGGTATGTTGTTGACTACTTTCCATTTGATGGTACTAATTTTATCATTTGGAGTAGATAGATCATGCTGGCTTTGGGATCGAAACTGAATTTAGGGTTCATAGATGGTACTATTGTGAAACCAATTGGAAATCATATTGACGAGGCTAGGTGGGATAGGGCAGATAGAATGGTGGCCTGCTAGATTTGAATGCTATGATAGTGGATGTCTTTATATCATTTGTTTATGTGAGATCAACTAGGGATCTTTGGGTGGAAATTTTGGACAAGTATATCTAAAGTAATGCGCCACGGATTTTTCAATTTAAGCAAGAGCTTGCTTGCATTACTCAAGGCAACTTATCCATTACTGCCTACTATGCTAAGCTTGATGTTCATGTTTTTAGTATAGTTTTTAGTAGGATTTCTTTGTTTATTAGGTTTAGTTTTGATTAGTTTAGGTTTAGTTTAGTGTGTTTTTGGATAGTTTTGCATATTTTCATAAGAAGTATGGAAGCTACTCTATTTTGTGTATTTTGCAGGTTTTAGCAAGGAAAAGTGCTATATGGAGCTGAATTTGGAGCGCTACAGTGAAAGACATAGGAATACAAGTTTGAAGAAGTCAATGTCCAAGATTTTACGAGATGAAGTGTGGAAGAAATCAAGCCCAGGCTCGTTAACTGTTGGATCGTAACCGGTTAGCTAGAGCTTGGGAACTGGCTGTTAAGCTGTTCCCAAGGCAGCAGAAGAAGTTATCGCAAGTATTGGAAAGACAGAATGAACACAGTTCCTTATAGAGGAACCCCACTATAACCAACTAGTTGTATGGGTAAACCTCTACCTCCGCTTGGAGGATTTTGAATGACTTACTTATATTATTGATTTGTTCCTTAGTTACAAACTGCCAGATTCAAACTTCTCTGTTCCTACGAGTTCTACCTAACTCTAGCAACACTAATGACTCTTCTCAACTGAGTTCCTAAGCGAACAACAATCACTAAATAAGTAACTCAAACCTTACACCGAATCGCAGTTCCCTTGCTCCTGGGAACTCTGCTTCACCGTCGTCGAGATCAAACACTCGCCGCCGGGGACTTCTCTTCTTCTTTTCTCTTTCTCTGTTGTGGGTATTTGTAAGTTCTAGGAGAAGTGCTGAATCCGAGCACTATTCATTTGGCTTTATACTCGAGTGAACTTGGGTTTCAATCACATCTTTCATTTGTGTCCGAAATGCCCTTTGCTTGATGCCCAAGTTGTACTTTCTTCACATGTGACTTCAATTTGAACTGGGTCAACTTCTTGAGATGATCGGACCGTTGGATCAATCGTGACAGTTTGCTCCTCAGACTGTGCCTTCATCCTGTCCAAGAAAGGATCCCGTGATATGCGCTGATCGGTCCTTGTCCTCACATGTGAGTTCCCATATCGTGGGAACTGTCCTCTTCTGAGTTCCTTTGAGAGAAACTCTTCATCGTGTAAGCCTGTGTTCTCTGGTCATTCCTGGGAGTTCTCATTTCATGGGAACTTTCCTCTTCAGAGTTCCCTTGATGGGAACTCTTCATTGTGTGCTCATTCATGGAAGTTCTTTGCTCAACCTGTGTTCCTTAGAAATACTTGATCAAAGCACATTAGTTCCCTTATAGCGTTTGTCATTATCAAAACTCGGAGAACTGTATAGTTGTTCCGATGTTTAGAACCAGAGGTCCCAACATCGTTCCAACAATTTCCCCCTTTTTGATGATGACAAACCTATCACAAAAATCAGCAAGTATTTCAAAGCATGATATGCAAATGAGTTCCTACGCATATTCCTAGGGAGCCACTTCTTGTGAACCACTGAGTTCGTACTTAGCTTTTTATGCAATTGTTCCCCCTTAGCTATAGCGTATTCTGTGATATCTTTTCAACTTAACTCATCTCGCATTTTTTGTCTTTCCCCCTTTTGACATCATCGAAAACAAGTAAACGCATAGATAAGGAAGGAAAAGAACACGCAATCATACTAAAAACCATTCATTACTTAAGCAATAAAAATGTACATAGGAACACAAGAGACTATTTGAGGAGGAAGTGGTAGAGGATAATGGCATCAGGGATGTTGATAACAAGGCGCTTCTCCTGGCGAGGGATCACCATGTTGATGATGAATTGATGGGCCAGCTTTGCAATGAGGGACAAGTGATGAGTAGAGGTGCCAGTGGTGGGAACACGACCCTCGTAGATCGTGTTGTAAATCTCCTCACTGTTGAAGTCGCCCAAGCTCTTGGTGGGCAGTTCCTGGAGGCCCTGGACAGGGACCTGTAGTTGAAGGCGGATTGTAGATGTGGTGAAGATGAAGTCATCGCCTTCGAGGGAGAGAGTTCCCTTGGTGCCGTTGTCATGGACCACAAAATGGTTGTAGAATCGGCGCACCTGACAGGGATCAATACACACGGCCTCACTACACATGTGGTCCCATCCTTGGGATTTGATCAGGTCCCATAGTTGCCCTAGCCCTTCATCGACGAGCTGTCTTTCAGAGAGGATGAGTGGGGGAAGGAGCTTGCGATTCTCAGAGATATGGACTTTCTTGGGCACAGTTCCTTTCCCTTTCTTCTTGGATTTCCCCCTAGAGACCGTAGTCTTTCCTTTTTGCTGAGGGGGGTCAGCCGCTTCGATCAGCAGTGGGCGGGTCCTTTCCTCTGGGACCTGTGCCGACACCACCATTTGTTGTTCAGGAGCAGGGATGCTGGCAAGCTCTTTGTAAGTGGGGGCCTCTTCTTCCTCTTCAGCGTCATCACTGGAGGTCCCTTCATCATTGGAGGAGGTCAGCCCTGTTTCCTCCTCGTCTTCCTGACGACGACTGCTTGTCTCAGCACCGTCAGTGGGTGCTGAGTTCCCTTCTTCTTGGGCTTTGCCCCCTTGGTTTTCGGAAGGCCCTTTGAGTGCGCCTTCGAATTCTTCTTTGAGGGCCTTTAGTTGGGCTTCCTCTTCAGCAGTTCCCATCACGATGGGTGCATTGGCCTTCTGGCGAACAAGGACTCCGATGGGGCGATTATCCTCGTCGGAGTCGAGGTCTATGGTTTTCTGGCCCGAAGAAGGTGGGGAAGGGAGTTTTAGTGTGGTGGGAGAAGAGGGAGGTAGAGGAGAATTGTGTGGAGTTGGGACCTTGGGAGTGGAAGGAGGAGGAGTAGGAGTGCGAGCCTTGGGACTTGAGGTCCCAGAGGCAGATTTTGAAGTGATGGGGGATGTGGGAATGGGTGAGGTGGGTGGGGGAACTCTGGGGGAGGAAGAGGATGGAGGAGGGTTAGTAGTTCCCTCAACCATGGGAACAGGGGAGGAAGAGATTATCGTGGAGACCCTGGGACCTGAGGTCTCAGAGATTGATTGGGGACGAGGGAGAAAGAGCTTCTCGACCTCGGATGGGTGAACGACGGCATAGGCGTCGGGTTTGGACAGATTAAGGACCTCTTCCATGTTGAGGAGGGATTTTTTCTTTGGAATGGGAAGAGATGGGGATGAAGAAGTGGAGATTTGGGAGTGTTTGCGTTTGGAGGAGTTGTGTTTGGATTTTGAGGAGTGGTGTTTGGATTTGGAGGGATCTTTGGAATAGTGTTTGTGTTTGGATTGTTTTGGTTTTTCGTATTTGGAAGGGGGTTCGGATCCGAAACTGTCGACAATGCGAATCTCGAAGGAAGAGGGAGGTGGAAGAGTGGAGGTCGGCGGTGCTGGAGGTTGCGCCGCCGAGGGAGGAGGGAGAAAGGGACTTACATAATTGTAAAGTCCCTCGATGAGGACGTCGCGAAGGGCTGGATCTTGCTCCTTTTCGACGTCGTTCATCATTGTGATGAAGAGAATTTTAGGGTTGTTGAGAATCCATTCCTTCATTTGGTCATAAGAGTGGGCTGGAGCCATTGGGGAAAGGTTTGGGAAAGAGAGTGTTTTTGGAAGTTTTCTCGAAAGAGGGAGGAGGCAAAGTTGCAGAGGAGGAGAATGACAGGGAAGGATGAGGAAGAAGGAACCCAAAAGTGGTAAAGTAGGGTTTTATGTGAGAGAGAGACGAGGGTAGAAGGGGAAGTTGAGAAAGGCCTCGATAACCGTTGGCCAATAAGAGCGGAGAGCCGTTTCAACTTCTCGAGCACGCCTCTGACACGCGTCGTTTTCTTCCAGTGGAAGTCTTTTGAATTTTTGAATGCTTGGCCCAAAACGCTTCAGAGTCTGACACAATTTTCCATTTCCCTAGTGACAGTTCATCTTTTCAGATCCAGTGTTCCCTTGCTTGTTAGCACCAATTCCCATGATCTCTACAAAGGTCATATTGAGTGGAGAGGTTAGGGGAACTCACACTCAATTTTCTTTGTGAGGTTGAGGAACTCAAAAGAGAACCAGACAATTGCAACTCGATTTTGGGATAAAGAGTTTGGCTCATGAGAAACGTTTGTCTGGTCCTTAGCTTAGGGTAGGTTTTATGATCAACCGTCATAGTGGCTTGTAGAGAGGGTTAAAGGGAACTTTGGTTGATCATTTTGGGCCAAAAGAGATAATGTTCCTCTATACACATCAAGCTCTAGACTAGTAATATGGCAAAATGAAAGCATTGAGTCCTACAGTTCCCTATCATGCATTTCTAGTTAGACTAATCAAGCATTGAGGGAGAGACAAACAGGGACTCGTTTAGTTTAGAGTTATCATTCCTAGAAGCATTCGAAAACGCTGGTAGGGACGTCTGTCTAAAGCTTTGGTGAGAATGTCCGCAATTTGCTCTTCCGTTCTACAGTGTTGCATAGAGATGTTCCCATTTTCAACATTGTCACGTAGAAAATGATGCATAATGTCTATGTGCTTAGTCCTAGAATGATGCACAGGATTTTTGGAAATGTTAATGGCACTAGTATTATCACAGAGTATAGGAACTGGGCCAAATGACATACCGTAATCCTGAAGTTGGGACTTGAGCCATAGTACTTGGGAACAGCATGATGCGGCAGCCACGTATTCTGCTTCATTTGTGGAGAGTGCCACTGAATTTTGCTTCTTGGATCCCCATGAGACTAAGCATGACCCAAGGAACTGGGCCATTCTTGATGTGCTTTTTCTATCAACTAGGTGCCCAGCAAAATCTGCATCTGTATAAGCAATGAGCTCAAGGGAACTGTTCCTTGGATACTAGAGGCACAAGTTGTCGTTCCCTTTGAGGTACCTGAAAATCCTCTTCACCTCTTTCAGGTGTGATTCTTTAGGATTAGCTTGAAAACGTGCACATAAGCACACTGAGAACATAATATCAGGCCTACTAGCAGTTAAGTATAGGAGAGAGCCAATCATACCTCTAAAGTTCCTTTGATCGACACTTACCCCTGTTTCATCAGCATTGAGCCTGGAATTTGGGGAGATGGGAGTGTCGATGGGCCTTGAGTGGTCCATCCCATACTTGACTAGCATTTCTCTGATGTATTTATGTTGATGAATCCGTGTTCCCTCCTTTGTTTGAGATATCTGGAGTCCTAGGAAGAACGTGAGTTCCCCTATGAGACTCATCTCAAACTCACTACTCATGAGGTCCTTAAACTTCTCTACAAGAGTTTCGTTAGTTGCTCCAAAAACAATGTCATCAACATAAACTTGAACAATCAAGATATCCTTAGACTCTTTCTTAAGGAAAAGAGTTTTGTCTATGGAACCTCGAAGGTATCCATGAGACAGAAGGAACTGAGCAAACCTGTCATACCATGCTCGAGGAGCTTGTTTGAGTCCGTAGAGGGCCCTCTCCAGGAAGTAGACGTGGTTGGGTAGCTTCTCATCTTCGAATCCTGGGTGTTGAGCTACGTATACTTCTTTCTTGAGGTGCCCATTGAGAAATGTCGTCTTCACATCCATCTGGTATAGCTTGAATCCTTTGTGGGCTGCATAGGCTATGAGAAGGCGGATGGCCTCGATCCTTGCAACTGGTGCGAAGGTCTCGTCATAGTCGATTCCTTCTTCTTATCTATAGCCTTGAGCAACCAGACGAGCCTTGTTCCTAGCTACGGCCCCAGTATCATCTAGCTTGTTCCGAAAGACCCATCGAGTTCCTATGATGTTCTTGTTTTTGGGCCTAGGAACTAGCTTCCACACCTTGTTCCTCTCAAATTGGTGTAGTTCTTCTTGCATAGCTTGGATCCAGTCTGGGTCCTTTAGAGCTTCTTTGATGCTTTTTGGTTCCACCATTGAAACAAAGGCATTAAAAGCACAAAAATTATTGAGAGAAGAGCGAGTTAGAACACCTTTTTCATATGGAGTGATGATGTTGTCGATGGGGTGATCTCTCTTTTGGTGGTAGTTTCTTGTTAGAATGTGTGAGACGTCAACCTGTTCCCTTGACTCTTCTTCATCTGTGTCTTGATCCTCCGCTTCCTCAGGGGAACAATTGTGTTCAGCTTCTTCGCTGGGACTTTCGTCAGGATTCTCTTCGGAGTTCCCTCGTTGTTCCCCTTGAACACTAGATTCTGGTGCATTTTCATTTTGGGGAGCAAGAGAGTTGGAGGCATCTTGTGGTTCTGATGTTGAGGAGGGAACTTCAAAGGAGCTTTGATCTGTGGAGTTTTGGTTTCCTTCGTTGTTCCCGGATTGTGGGGCATTGTTCCCATTTGGATAGTCTTCATCTTTCTTTCTCGGTTCATCCTCGTCTTCTTCTTCTTCTTGTCTGACCAGCTTGAACAGAGTTCCCTTTCCTTGGGCCTCTGTTCCCATCTTTACAGATTTCTCGTCGAAGATGACGTGGATGCTTTCCTCTATCTTCTTGGTCCTCTTGTTGTACACCTTGTATGCCTTGCTATGGGAAGAGTATCCCAGGAATATCCCTTCATCGCTTCTAGGCTCAAATTTGCCGAGGTTGTCCTTCCCATTGTTGTGAACGAAGCATTTGCATCCAAAGGTCCTCAGATGAGAGATGTTGGGCTTTCTTCCTTTGATCAGCTCGTAGGATGTCTTTTTTATCATGGGCCTAGTCATAGCTCGATTTAAGATGTAAGTAGCTGTGGAGATCGCTTTAGCCCAGAAACTTGGAGGAACTCCACTTTCTAGAATCATGGTCCTTGCCATGTCTTCCAAGGTTCTGTTTTTCCTTTCCACCACAAAATTCTGTTGAGGAGTCCGAGGAGCTGAGAAATTGTGAGATACAGCATTGTTGTCACAATATCTTAGGAACTCTGAGTTCTTGAATTCAGTTCCGTGGTCAGATCTGAGTGACTTGAGCTTGATTCCCATGCTCACTTCCATCCTCTTGATCAGTCTCTCAAACTCTTTGAAGGTATCTGATTTTGATCTCAAGAAAAGTACCCATGTAAATCTCGAAAAGTCATCAATTAAGACATACATGTACCTTCTTCCTCCGTAGCTTTCAATGTCCATGGGACCACAGAGATCCATGTGAATCAGTTCCAATGGTCTTGTAGTGCTAACCACCTTTTTGGGTTTGAACGAGCTCCTGGTTTGCTTCCCACGAACACATGCTTCGCACATCTTGACTCCTTCAAGGTTAATTCGTGGGAGACCAATGACTAGATCTTGTAGATAAAGCTTCAAGATTTGATTGATACCTGCATGGCCCAGTCTCTTGTGCCAGAGTTCCGTTTCGTCAAGGGAACTTGCTAAGCACAGTTTCCTTGGTGGCTCAAAGTCTGTATCCACCACATATATGTTGTTGGACCTTCTTCCTTTCAGGATGATTTTGTTAGTCTTCTTGTTGATCACTAGACATTCCTTTGAGTCAAAGGTGACGATGTTGTTCCCTTGATCACATATTTGTGAGACGCTGAAGAGATTGAATCCCAAATCTTTCACCAAGTTAACGTTGCTGATTTTGATTGATTTGTTGAGTAGCACTTCCCCTGTTCCTATGATCTCTCCTTTATTTTTGTTGCCAAAGGACACGTGACCTCCTTCGGCCTTTGGGTGGAGTGAGGTGAGGTTGTCTTTGTTTCCAGTCATGTGGTTGGAACATCCACTGTCAATGACCCATGTGCTGTTCCCCCTCACTGCCACCTACAAGAAAAGTTAGTTTTTGAGGACCCAGGCAAGATGACTCTTGCCTGGTTCCTTGCAAGGGAAGACAGTCTCAAATAGCACATAATCAGCGATGTTAATGTCACGAGAGTACTTGTTATAGGCAGAGTTCCTATGGTTGTTTCTTTTAATGGGAACTCTAGCAGGCTTGTTGGTTTGTTGATTCTACTTGTTCCAGTACTCGTGGTTTCTCTGGGCTTGGGCCTTAGCTTTGGGACAGCTTTCCTTGTAGTGCCCATGAGCACCACAGTTCCAGCAGGTCTTATAGTATTCTCCTAGGTAGTACTTAGGATGGGGTCTCTGTATCCTGTTCCTATCCATAGTTTCCTTGTTGTACACTCTAGACCTGTTTCCCTTAGCTATTTGAACATACAACTTGTGTCCAGTGTTCCCAGTGTAATAATCTACTTCTCCATTTACCCCACTCTCCAGAACACGGATTTTCTCTTCCAAGTGTGCATTTTTCTGTTTCTCACACTGAAGCTCTAGGGCCCTACACTCGTTCATCTCTTTTTCACTCAAAGGGGACTTCCCTTTTCTAGGGCTCTCTGACTCATACCCTATTCCGTGTTTGGCAGGGACAAACTTGGTTTGGGAACTAGAGGCTTCAGCGTTCCCTTTTGCTTTACTCAGATTTTGTAGAAGGGTGTTTTCATCACTTTCTAGGGTTTTAAGCTCATTCTCCAGTTCTACGATGTGAGACACATAAGACTGAAGTTTTTCTAGAAGGGACATACAGTTGGGACATGGCTCTAGACCAACTAGTTCAGCATTTGTGTGTTCCGACTTTTCCAACTTCTTTTGCAATTTAATATTATCTTTGACAAGGCTTGAGAGAATTTTAAGCAACTCAGGTTTTTCATAATTATTCAAGGAAGCAAGAACGGATTCAGTAGTTACCTCACTGGGTTGTTCCCCAGTGGTGTCTCCTATGGCCATTGCACACATGTCGGGAGATGCCCAGGCTTCAAGATCTTCGTCCTCGTCATCGTCCCAGGTGGCGATGTAGGCCTTCTTCCCTTGCTTTCGATCGTCAGTTCCCAGTGGGCACTCCTTTGCGAAGTGTCCCTTTTTGTAGCACTTGTAGCATGTGACGTCCGAGAGGTCCTTTTCAGCTGATCTTCTTTGGGAACCTTGTCCTTTCTGTGAGTTCCCATTCCCCTTTTTGAACTTCCCTTTGTAGAAGGATCGAAGGGCCCTTGTTACAAGTACCAGTTCCTCATCCTCTTCTTCTTCAGATTCTTCATGTTGCTCTTGAACTGACTTGAGCATTTTTTCAAGTTTGAGGGCAATTCCTTGGTGTGCCCTTGTTTGCTCCTTGTCATCTATCTTTCTCTTCTCATATCCCACCAGTTTTCCAAAAACCTGGTGGAGCATGAGAGCTCTGTTTTCGGGATTCTCTTTGAACATCATTCTTTCATTTGTCCATTCTCCAGTCAACCCATTGAAGAGTTGTTGAACCTTCATTTTATCAGTGACTTCCTCTTTAGTGATCCCAAGGCCAGCCATCTTGGTGCAAAGTCCCTCGAAACGGGATTGGTAGCTATCAACGGATTCTCCTATCTCCATTTGGAAGGTGAAGAACTCCCTCCTTGCGTTCATCTGAAGATCTTCTCGGAGGTCTGAGTTCCCAATGTGCATTTGTTGAATGGCTTCCCACACTTCCTTTGCCGTGTCTAGGTTTTCCACTCTGTCGCAGTCTTGCACCGACATGGCATTCTTGAGGTACTGGATGGCTTTGAAGTTGGCCACCATGCACTTGTACTCATTGGGTCCCCATTTTGAAAGGTCATGCTCAATCGCTGGATCAATTTTGAAGTTCCCTTTTTCTATGACGCACCAAGCTTGGTAGTCCTGGCTGCGCATCCAATTTTTCATGTCGCGTTGCCATACTTCGAATCTACCAGTGATGAGCCTTGGTGGCTTGCTGTTGTTGTGGCCGACTTGGGTGAGTTCGTGAGCCATTTCGAAACCTGCGATGCTAACACAAATCTAGAGCGACCAAGCTCTGATACCAATTGTTGGATCGTAACCGGTTAGCTAGAGCTTGGGAACTGGCTGTTAAGCTGTTCCCAAGGCAGCGGAAGAAGTTATCGCAAGTATTGGAAAGACAGAATGAACACAGTTCCTTATAGAGGAACCCCACTACAACCAACTAGTTGTATGGGTAAACCTCTACCTCCGCTTGGAGGATTTTGAATGACTTACTTATATTATTGATTTGTTCCTTAGTTACAAACAGCCAGATTCAAACTTCTCTGTTCCTACGAGTTCTACCTAACTCTAGCAACACTAATGAATCTTCTCAACTGAGTTCCTAAGCGAACAACAATCACTAAATAAGTAACTCAAACCTTACACCGAATCGCAGTTCCCTTGCTCCTGGGAACTCTGCTTCACCGTCGTCGAGATCAAACACTCGCCGCCGGGGACTTCTCTTCTTCTTTTCTCTTTCTCTGTTGTGGGTATTTGTAAGTTCTGGGAGAAGTGCTCAATCCGAGCACTATTCATTTGGCTTTATATTCGAGTGAACTTGGGCTTCAATCGCATCTTTCATTTGTGTTCGAAATGCCCTTTGCTTGATGCCCAAGTTGTACTTTCTTCACATGTGACTTCAATTTGAACTGGGTCAACTTCTTGAGATGATCGGACCGTTGGATCAATCGTGACAGTCTGCTCCTCAGACTGTGCCTTCATCCTGTCCAAGAAAGGATCCCGTGATATGCGCTGATCGGTCCTTGTCCTCACATGTGAGTTCCCATATCGTGGGAACTGTCCTCTTCTGAGTTCCTTTGAGAGAAACTCTTCATCGTGTAAGCCTGTGTTCTCTGGTCATTCCTGGGAGTTCTCATTTCATGGGAACTTTCCTCTTCAGAGTTCCCTTGATGGGAACTCTTCATTGTGTGCTCATTCATGGAAGTTCTTTGCTCAACCTGTGTTCCTTAGAAATACTTGATCAAAGCACATTAGTTCCCTTATAGCGTTTGTCATTATCAAAACTCGGAAAACTATATCGTTGTTCCAATGTTTAGAACCAGAGGTCCCAACATCGTTCCAACATTAACGAGGCTGTAAGGGCTCGTTAACGAGGCCACGTGATAGGAATATCGAGGGTTGACTTTGTAACTCACCGACCCTGTGCGGGAAATCATTTCCGTGTCGGTAGAGTATCTTTTTGTGATTTTTTTAGGGTTATTATATTATATTTTAGGTCTTGTTATCTTCTTAGATTTTGTTTCTATCTTTTAGAATTTCATTTTATCTTTTAAGAAAGTTTTTATCTTCTAGCCTTATTAGTTTTAGCTTTCTTTTTAGTATAAATAGCCCTCTTATTTAGCTTAAAAGGGTGGTGGATCATAGAGAAATAGAGGAGAGAAGAGGAGGAGCCGAGAGAGCCAAGGAGAGGATCGGAGTTGAGTCGTCGGGTCGGTGGACGAGAGTTACCGAGTTCGTTGATCGAGTATTTCGGTTCGATATTTGTTTGTTTTTGGTTTTCTTCTGATTTTTTCTGTAAGACAATATTTTCTATTTAATTTGAGTAGTAATTTATTTTCAATGATTTCTTTTATAGAGTTTATTTGTTTCATAGTTATGATTAATGAGTAGTTTTCTTCTCTAGGATCGGAGTTAAGCCCGACATAGTTGAGCATGTTTGATTAGTAAGATTGTGTGTTGAATGCCTTTTATCTATTATTGAGATTGTTTGTCGTGTTTATACCGAGATGAAAGTTGAGGTAATTTGAGTTTTTAACTTGATTGAAAGAGAAAGTTAGTAACTTGAAGGTTGATATTGTTTGAATACGAAAGTTTCAAGCTTTAGATCCAAAACAAACAATTAAGTGAGTTAAGTTGCGAAAGTAGGTTAATTTGCTTCATGGTTAACGAAAGTTGATAAATCTATCTATTTAAAGGCATGATCTATTCTTCTTACGAGTTTATATGCTTGGCTATGTTGAGGTGTCCCTAGTCCTAGATCTTTGTTTTTATTTGATTATTCTTAAGTGAATTTCGTTGCTGAGTTACTTGGCTCGGTACCGAACTGGTTTAGGTCGTTAGTTTGAGTCTTTTGTTTACGGTGGTTCATTAACGACCCTGACAACGTCGTTAACGAGGCTGCTTGTGTGTTTTTGTTTGATTGTGTTTGCTTTTTAGTAGTCGATAAACGAACAACCTTGCTTCCTGTGGAACGATCCTGACTTCGCTATACACAGCGGGGTCTTGACTTATAAATTTATTTGTTGTCAAGAAACCCTCTCAACAGAAATGTTGGGATGAACTTTAGTTTATGAATGGGATTCCATCATATGTGTGTGGAGTTCTGGCTAAATGTCAATGTAAGGTGCTTGCAAGTTCAGGAACTAGAGGATCAAGACAAGCTTATGCATTTTTTAATCAACCTTCATGGGGATTATGATGTAGTGAAGAGCCAAATCTTGTCACAGAACCCCTTACCTGGTTTCAACAAGGTGTATTATCTTTTGTTGCAAGTCGAAAAACAGAAGCAGATCACCAACACCATGCCTGAACTAGTAGCCTTTGGAGCAATGAATCAGGGACAGTATAACATTGGATCCAAGGGGAACCATGGTGATTCGAAAGATGTAAAGAAGGGAAAAGATTCTAAGAAGAAGAAGTGCACACATTGCAACTTGGGTGGACATACAATTGATGAGTGGTTTGAGATAGTGGGGTACCCGGATTGGTATAGGGGAAAGACGAAGATCAAAGGCCAGCTTGTAGTACTCGGATTTATTTATTTTTTTATTTTTATGAGAAGCCCGACAATATAACACCGCTCAAACTTCCTTTCCGGTTTATTTTTTTTGATGAATCCTTTCCGGTTTATAATTCACTTCTTATAGTATATTTTGAGTATTTAAAGATCCAACATAAACCCCTAAAGGATATTTGTTGCCAAGCCAATCTCGTTTTGGGCTTGTCCGCTCAAACTCTCCTCCTTTCTTTTCGGGCTCGTTCTTGTGTATTTGGAGACCAGCCCAATTCCTTGTTGTCACCACCACCAACCTTAGTTGGATAAAAGGAACAAGGAGTCGCTAGGGCTCTTGTTCGTCGCCTTCTCCAGAACGCCGCACGACCTGCCCTTCCGCTCCCCCTCTCTTCTCTCGCTTATGGTCGCGGAAGCCTCACCGACAGTCTTCACTCGCGCCGTCGATCTCACCACTTAAGGTTCTATTGACCTTGGTCTTTGTAA
The DNA here is from genome assembly GCA_964016875.1 of Fallopia convolvulus. Classification (NCBI taxonomy): domain Eukaryota; kingdom Viridiplantae; phylum Streptophyta; class Magnoliopsida; order Caryophyllales; family Polygonaceae; genus Fallopia; species Fallopia convolvulus. Next base: position 15,818,126 of record OZ024735.1, on the reverse strand, counting down.
CCGTTGTCGACCACGTGGGCCAACCCGATCCAACGCTGAGATCCAGCTGTTGGGGCTCGTAGCCAATCGAGCTTGCCGTTAATTTATTCATCAATATATGTTTCCTCAAAATATTTTACACGACGAGTGGTTTGAGATGGGTGGTCTGTCACTATGGTTCGAAAGTGATGCATTATATTTTCGATTATTCATGTGCATGAACCTGCATACTTGTTGGTATATCATGTTTTTAGACGATCGATATCCCATCTATTGTGACTTTTTTGTGCAACAGAACTGTGATGGATTTGTTGTGGAAGAAGGCAATGTGGAATATATCACGTGCTTCTACCTTTCTGAATTAATTATGTTACAATTTCCATATACTTTTGTTAATGCTTTGTTTTTTTCCCAGAACTATGTAGCAACTTATGGTATCGTACACCTGGTCTTTGAAGCTCTTTCTTCTCCAAGTAAGTGTACTCAGTGGTATCTAGACTGGATTAAGTCAGGTTTGGATAAGATAACTTAGATTTGGGGTCATTTATGAGATGGAAAATTCCGTGTAAGCTAGCAAAAGTTGTTTGATCCTAGCATTACAACCTTTTGGTTGACTGGGGTTTGGCTACTTTGACATTTTCAACCATATGTCACTTCGAATTCTAGATATTTCAATTTGTTATGCCAAATAAAATAAAGAGTCATCCACCAAAAACCACCCATAATATACCCACTTTTGAGATAACCACCCTATTTATAAGGGCATAGGATAGAAGTACTAATTGTAGGAACTAAAATCCTAATAGAAAACTAATAAACCCTATTGGAAAAATAATTAAATCTAAACAAATACAATTCTAAAATATATTATCATTTTTAGGCTCTTAACCTATGCCCTAAGGGCATATCTTAGAAAAATCTAAGAGCATAGGTTAGAAAAATCGTTATAACTATTTATTTTTAATCACCCTTAAAAGACATTATGTTAACCAAAAATCACCAACGAAACTATTCTGTCAAAAAATTCGTTAAATGTGCGCCTTTATAATTTTACCCTCTATTAAAAAAAATTGAAATACCAAAATTTGAAAAAAAATAAAATTTAACAATATCTTCCAGACTTCCACGTAAAAATAATTTATAATCACCCTTTATAATTTATACTTTCAAACTCATAGCTCAAAAAAGGAAAAAAAAAATTGAAAAGCACCTAAGTTTCAACTCAATGAGTACCTTCCACGGTAAATGAACCACATGAAGTTCATACTCTTGATTTTTAGCATTATAAATGATGGGATTAGAAAAAAGAGGAATTTAACAATATCTTTGCTCACGTGTCAACTAGGGGGTCGAGCTATTGAATGACATGCTACTATGCTAGCACATTAAGAGCTATCTCCAACAAATTCTCTATTATTTCTTTTAAAATGAAGAATAAAATCCCATATTTTCTAAATTTTTTATATCCTAACTCCAATAAATTCTCCATTTTAAAGAATCATATTTATATTAATATTATTTTTATTTATATAATGCTATAAAATCTAATTTAACCCATTGGAAGAAGACATGATTACATATACATTTAATGCATTCTCTAAATATTTTTGGGAAATTCCCTAAATGTAGAGATGTCTACTTATATTTGGAGACTTTCTCCATTTTAGAGAAATAGATGGAGAAACTGTTGGACTTAAAACACACACAAAATTCTCTAAATTCACCATTATGGAGAAAATGGAGATTTTGTTGGAGATGCTCTAATGAAGGATAGTTTGCTAGGACAAGTAAGCTATTTAATGCAAAGCTTCCTACATTCAAAAGGAATTTGTGATGAGATAGATAAAATTAAAAAATCTTTTTTTTTTGGAATAAATACACACCTAATCACCACCCTCTTATTAGTTGGGACAAAATCTGTTCTCCAAAGGAAAATGGTGGTGTTGGTCTACGTACTGCTTATTAATAATGTTGTACTTCATATGAAATTATTGTGGAAACTTTTAACCGATCCTTTGAATATTTGGGTCAAAAGTATAAATGAAAAATATTTACATTCCCATCATATTTTTAATTACAAACATAAATCTTCTTCCTGGCAGTTTGGTCATTTATTACATATTATGGACTCTTTCTCTAAAGGTGTAAAATGGTTGGTAGGTAATGGATCTAAAATAAATTTCTGGTCCGATGTTTGGACAGTCGACTAAATTTATTGGAATTCTATGATAATGGTGATTATAATTTAAAAGTGGCAAATTTTATTTTGTCATATAAAACTTGGGATGTTCAAGCTTTAGCTCAATTATTATTGCCTTGGATATTACATAGAATTTCTTCTTTAATTATTCCCATAACTAATGTAGAGTTCTTTCTTCTTCTCTAGTTTCTGGCCTTCTAGATCCTAGTGTTTGTAATTTTAGGGAGTCGCTTTTTCTTTATTCTATGTTGTTGCATTTTTTAAAGATCATCCGTTGTGATGATTTAGGCGGACCCTGTTCCTTTGGGGTAGTCTAATGTTTGCCTTGTAATGAGCTAGTAGCTCATTGTATAAAAAAACAATGTATTAACACAATCGCCTACACTTTGATAGGTGGATGTAATTTTTCTATTTTCTTTTCAAAAATGGTTAACTTGTAACGTGTAAAATAGCCCATATTATTTGTTATTTGTTCAGCTTCGTAACAAAGAAAGAAACTTCAGTAGATATGACGAGATTTCCACCAAGATTTAAAACCGTCATTACTTACCCCTTATTTGTTTGTCTAAAATGTTGCAGTACTATAGCCATGTTCTCGACATATGGAGCACTAGGTGTATCTTTGCTAAATACTAACAGGGAAACCACTCTTTGCTGGGAAGAACGCTATGCATCAACTCAATCTTCTGACTGAATTGCTTAGAACACCTTAACCAGAATGAATTTCAAGGGTGTGTTCAATTGTTCATCAAATCAACACAATATACAAAATATTTTAGCACTTTTATCCTTTCCATTCGATAAATTTTAATCATTATTTAGTATATTCTTATTTTTTGGCATATATTCTACATTCTAATTGCATATAGATTCGAAATGATAAGGCTAGAAGGTACATGAATAAAATATATGTTGGGACGGTGTTGGGAACTCATGTTCTACAGCACTAGAACTAGGGGCAGAATTATTTGGGGGCAGGTGTGGACTGCAGACCCCCAATCCAATTTTTTTTTGTATATATGTTACTCTTATCAATAGCTTCAATTGATATATTATAAGCTTCAATCTGACATTTGAGCAAAAACTTATGAGCATTTTAAGATTGGACGTATACAAACCACTTCTAACGAATTATTTACTTAGTTATAATGTTTTTTTATCTTTTGCTAAATTTCCTACTTTCATAATGTGATTGAACCCGAAAGCTTTGAAACAATAAGTTATTATTGAGATGTCTTGAATCACAAAATTCATTATTAACAGGAGGGCATCAGTTTGGATTTTAGTTTTTAGTTACAAGCCTTTAGTATTTATAGATTCAATCCATTTGCATTTTGAAACATTTTTGTTTTCTTAAGCTAAATGTATCTTGAAACATATTTGTGTAAGTTGTCATTATAAACTCTTATTTTCTTAATGTAATTGTATTCTAAAATATTTTAGTCCCTCCTCAATAAAATATGTTCTCTTCTTTGTTTAAATTTTTATTTTTATTTCTACATTTTTTTCAAAACATATTTTATAATATATATTTTTTTTATAGAAAAATATTACTAATGTTAGAAAATTTATTGTCCCCTATGATGAGAAGTTGTTGGTTCCGTCCATGATTAGAACAACGATAAAACTCTCTAGTTTTGATAGTGACAAATACCATTAGGGAACTAACGTGTTATGACCAAGTATTTCAAAGGAACTACATGCCAAGCAAGAAAGAAGAAGAAATCCAGTGAAGTCCCCAACGGGGATGGTGAAGAGGGAGTTCCCATGAGCTAGGGAACTGATTTGAGATATAGCAAAGGCCTTAAGGGAGTGAGTTTCTTGTTTTAGTTGAGTTGTTGTGTTACTACATAGGTAGAGAAAGTTCATTAGTGTTCCTAGAGTTCAGTGACTGCTAGGAACAGAGAAGTTTGAACTTTGCCTGTTGTAGCTAAGGGAACAATCAATAAAAGAAGAAAGTCATGCAAAATCCTCCAAGCGGAGGTAGAGGTTTACGCATACAACTAGTTGGTTCCAATGGGGTTCCTCGAGAAGGAACAATGTCCAATCTTTTGTATTATGTTTAGTTGTGCTTTACTTGTTTCCGCTACCTTAAGAACAATCCAACTATTGTTCCTAACCCTTAACTAACGCGTGCGATCAAACAATTGGTATAAGAGCAGGTGTTGCTCTAGATTTGTGTGTTAGTTTCACATGTATACAAGATGTCGTTTAAGGTGACTCAATAGGAACAACAAGTCACTAAGGGGCTTATGAGAGAATGATTGATGTGACTATGCTAAGGCCATCACATCGTGAAATAGTGAGGCTTGTGTGTCTTGTTAGAAGGCCACGACTTGTGTGGTTCATTGCTTGGATTGTGAGAGTGTTTTATGCCATTTGGAAATTTTGGGTCTATTTTGTTATTTGTTAAACTTTTCCTAAGGCAAATTTCATTTTTTCCCTTAGGTCTTTCTTTATAAGCCAGTAGGGTTCTAGTTTCCTAGTTAGACAAGATTGAAACCAAACATGCCATCCCTTTGTCTCTTTGTTTTAGAAATTTTTTTTTCTTTGTTCTTTTCAATCCAAATTTTGAAGGCTTGATCTAGGTGAGTCATATCCTAGATTGATCTTTCTAGTTCGTGTTTCGGAAGGTGCGTCATATCCTTTCAAGGCACGTCCATATCCCGCCCGTATCCATCCATTTCCATCCCGGTGGTTCTTTCAGCCTTTCAGTGCAAGAGCCATAATTTTCGAACCACGCAAGATTTGGACCACAAATTTTGAGGGATTAAAGAAGACTCGTAGATCTAACTCTGGGCTTTGGAATCACCCAGTTCTGAGTCCGGACGAGGGAGATCTACCCTTGTTATTCTAGACAAAAGTTCAACCTCCGAGTTCCACTATCTCTTGAAGATTTTGCTCGGGTCTTCCTCGGATTGCCTTGGACCGCTTACAATATCAAGATCCTCTCATCACGTGGTATCAGAGCCATGCAAGGTACTCCTTATTTTGACCTTTGATTGAGCAATCTAGGGTTGCAAGTGCTCATAGGAGCCACCCTTGTTACCATTTTCGAAATTGCTTGCGAATGGCCCTTGAATTGTGGTTGGTGTCTTTGTTGTGTGTTGTTGTTGTGTTGGCTGAGTGGTGCATGACCATTTCTGAATTCAACCAAGGATTTTTGTCTAAGGGTTGAAGAATATAGCCCAAGGGTTGTCCAATTCAATTCTCAAACCGAAAAGCCTCAAACCCCCTTTGAAACAACCTTTCGTTTCCGGTGTCTTAAGTGTTGTCTTGTGTGTTTGAGTCAAAATCGATCCATCCAAATCCAGCCACGACCTTTCCCATTTTTTCGATGCATATATCTTGCATTTGGACTTGCATAGGCTTGGATTAAGATACGGGAACGACATCGGGTTGTTAAACTTCAAAAAGAACTTGCTTGTTGCTTGTTGTGTGAATTGTGGTTGTTTGCCACTCTCTTTAAAAAAATTCAGAATTGAGCCTTAAAAGAAAAAGTCGAACTCGGAGAAAAAAGAAGCGGGGCTAGAAAAACCTTGCCGGCGACGAAAAGCTAATAAGGGGCTAGTCATAGAAGAAGTCGGACCCCGTGAGAAAGAGAATCCGAGCAAGGGTAAAATTTGCTTCAATTGTTGTTGTGTAAAACACTTGGTGCCTAGTAGCTTCTTTTCCTATAAGTCCTTGTTGAGTTCGGGTGCTTGTGTGTGCATTGGATTATTTGTTCTTTTCCTAGCCATACGTAACTCCTTGCCTTGACCTTGCACTTGCATTCCTTTGCTCTTTCTTGGTTGATTTAGGAGGAACTTGTGTTTTGACATTACTTGTGATTTGTGGGATAATCTTGTTTGTTGAGTGTGTGCAAGATGTCAAGAACATGTACATATTATGAGTAGTTCTTATTTAAAAGGTCTTATGTTCCATATTTTGACGGCCGATCCGATGCCAATGCTTGCTTAGCTTGGATCTCCAAGCTCGATCATTTTTTCGACTACTATGGCGGTTATCTTGAAGATATGAAAGTTACATATTCCACCAAACGCTTTATCCATGGGGCTCGTAATTGGTGGTATGATCACAAGGAGAGAAGGAGGCGTAAAGGATACCATGCCATTAGTACATGGCAAGAGCTCAAACAAGCTCTCATGGAGAGGTATGTACCACAAGTGTATGTTGAGGCTTATCCTTTTTACCCTCCATATTCTACTTGCGACACTAACGTTGTAGGACATGGAGCATGGGGTTTTCATCATCAAGCTTGGGATTTTCATCATCAAGACCAAGCTTCCACGAGGGGCGCCGATGTCATGCCTTGGTATCCATCACCTAGAGGACAAGCCACATTTGAAGAACCACCTTATTGTCCTTCAATGAGTGTGGAGCCACAAAGAGTCCCAGAGAGAGGTAAAGAGCATTCATCTTGCTTGGTTCCACCACATCAAGTCTTTGAACCTTCACCTAAGGTGGATGTTTCAAAGCCAATCGAGGAGCCTCTCATCCAAGGAGTTGTGGTTAACCTTACCTCCAAATTCATGGACGAAGCTACTTCAAAAGAGCCACTTCATGAGCCGCCAACACAAACTGAAGAGAAGGTTAATTCCAAGGAAAAAGTGGAGGAAGTTGTGGAATTATCTCCTAAAATCAAGCTTTGTCCTACCATCACTCCTAGCTCTATACATTCTTTGGCTACCCCATGGATGGATGCTTTCCCTATGGTTCCCTCCAGTTTGCCCTTCCTATATCATGAGGAGAATCCCACCAAGAAAGAAGAGAAAGGGAAGACTATTCGACTCGCCAAACCAAATGAAATTGTTCAAAAAATCAAGGGGAGTCAAATTTTCTTTCTACTTCTCTTTCATGAATATTTGTTGTCTATTCAAGAATTAGGTGATCTTCCCTCATCTATCTCTCATCTTTTGCAGCAATGTGAAACCTTCTTCTCGGATCAATCTGCGCCACCTTGGAAAAAATGGTGTAACTTTCAACTCAATGGTCTAATGCTACTCAAATTTGGAGGACATAAAGTAGACTTCTTGAGCTCAAATTGGGACTTGAATCGCTCAATTTGGAGTTCGGGGATCACAGAAGGACCTTGAACAATTGCGAGCTAAAAATTGTCCCCAACATCACCGAGGAGATCGCCTTGATGAGACGTGTCTGCTTTTACGCTTTCGGGATAGAGTTGCCACCAAGCTATGGTATTCATGATATTTTCACTTGGAAGTGCACTCGAATTTGAGGACGAATCCTTTTTGAAAGGAAGGAGGAGGATGTGACTATGCTAAGGCCATCACATCATGAAATAGTGAGGCTTGTGTGTCTTGTTAAAAGGCCACGACTTGTGTGGTTCATTGCTTGGATTGTGAGAGTGTTTTATGACATTTGGAAATTTTGGGTCTAGTTTATTATTTGTTAAACTTTTCCTAAGGCAAATACCAGTTTTTCCCTTAGGTCTTTCTTTATAAGCCACTAGGGCTCTAGTTTCCTAGTTAGGCAAGATTGAAGCCAAACATGCCATCTCTTGTCTCTTTGTTTTAGAAATTATTTTTCTTTGTTCTTTTCAATCCAAATTTTGAAGGCTTGATCTAGGTGAGTCATATCCTAGATTGATCTTTCTTGTTCGTGTTTCAGAAGGTGCGTCATATCCTTTCAAGGCACGCCCATATCCCGCCCGTATCCATCCAATTCCATCCCGGTGGTTCTTGCAGCCTTTCAGTGCAAGAGCCATAATTTTTGAACCACGCAAGATTGGACCTCAAATTTTGAGGGATTAAAGAAGACTGTAGATCTAACTCCGGCCTATGGAATCACCCAATTCTTAGTCCGGACGAGGGAGATCTACCCTTGTTATTCTAGACGAAAGTTCAACCTCCGAGTTCCACTATCTCTTGAAGATTTTGGTCGGGTCTTCCTCGAATTGCCTTGCACCGCTTACAACATCAAGATCCTCTCATCATGACCTATGCCACATCATGATTTGAGGTCCAAATCATGATGTGGCCTAGGTCGGGACCTCAAATTTTTCAAAGGAGGAGAGGATGATATGATTTAGGAATTCACATCTCAAAGCTCAAGAGAAGTGGCAAGGCGGTTTTCTCTTCCTCGGATCCTCAGACAGTGCTTCAGTATTTTCGTTCTTTTGGAGGCTATAGTGATTCGTTTAAGGCCAATCAATACTCGTATGAAAGCTAAGAGTCAGAGCTACAACTTTCATGTTGATCACTTTCAACAATTCTATCTACACGTGACCCAAAAGAAGCGTTTTTTCCAGTAATTCAATTTAGACGGATCAAGATCTCAACCTCATGTAGTGGGTAGTATTCAAGTCGTTTGGCTCTTTGTTTTTGGTGGCGACATCCAAAGGTCTTTTGCTCTTAAAACCCCCACAAGTTAGTGAAGTTCAATACTTCCAAGTAATAAAGAGAAGTCCTTTCGTGTTTTGGGTTTCATGGTGTGTTTAATTTGTGCTTTGTTTTTCCTATAAATAAGACATCTAGGCTCATTGTTAGGTACGTCAATTTTTAGAGATCAAATTTGTGTTGGAGAAGCTCATATGAGCATTTGGGAGTGATCCCTTGTTTGGTGTGTAATATCCAAACATGTTGGGTAAGTTGTATCCGAACCAGGTCTTTGTTTCTCATTAGGTGTGTTATATCCTATGAGACTCGAAACCTCTTTCGAATTACCTTGGTGTGTCATATCCTTGGTCTTTCGATTGCTTATCCTTTATATATAATTTAAGTTGGTTTGAGTCAATTATCTTTCCTTTTAGTTTCATCTCCAAATAAAACACAAAAGTCCAAAAGCGAGTTTTTTTTTCAAGTTGAGTTTGAGTTGGAACTTTCTTCGACACAGAATCGAGCAAAAAACGATCCGATTTACAACAACGATGTTCAAAGAGAATCCAGAGAACAAGAACCTGATACAACATCAAGTCTTCAGGAAGTTAATTAGCCATGAGAAGCCAAAGCAAGACGATAAGTGATGTGATTTTGATCTATCATGAGCAAGAAAACCAGTTGAGAACCGACACCGACGCCGATGTTGGAACCGAGGGCGCACCGGTGCCAAGTGATCAAGCGTCAGGTGGTGCTGTTGTGCCATTTCCGTCAAGCACTTCTCAAATTCATCGGTCTATATTTTGAGAGTGCCTTCTACACACGAAATGAGAAGCTATGAATATAAGAACACACATGAAAAGAGTGTGGAGCCAGCCGAGTGCCGAGAGTCACTTATTGATGGTATCGTCGCGACACTAAGGGTGAAGTCCGATGCTCTTCCATATTTGGGTTGAATCACTCAGGCCAAAGCTCGTACCTTACAAGAAGATCTTAAAGTTGGCCTTATCACCCAGGGAGCATTGAGTCCAAGTGAAGCATGGTCCCTTTTGGTGACAATTGATCCTGCCGCGTCGACACCATGATGCTCAGTTTGTGCTTCTTCAAAGGCCACGTGTGTGTGGTTGTTTATAAGGTGTAAGGGTAGTTTATAAACATTTTGAAACCTTTGTTCATTTTGGAAACAACTCCTTATTTGTGGGAGGTTGGGGCTAGACACCTATGTGGGGTTAAAAGGGTTAGGAGGCGCCTTTGCTAGTTAGACAAGATTGATGAACAAATTCCAAACCCTTGTCTCTTCCTTTGAAAGACATTTTTAGCTTTGTATTGAATCAAATTCAGATTTGGTTCTTGGATTGTGAGTCATATCAATCCCAAAATTCGAAGGCTTGATCGTGGTACGGAACATCCTCGGTTAATCTTTCAAATTTGTGTGAGATCAAGGTGTGTCATATCCTAGTCTTGCTCGTCCATATCCAGCCTAATAACCTTTTGCATACCTTCCATTTCATTAATTCCACCCCCTTTCACCCATCAAAAATGTCCTCATAGGCCCTTGAAATACCAATCACGATTGGATCCAAATTCTTCCAACGAAATCACTTCTTAGTAGATTCTGCGACATTTCAGTAGAATCGATATAACTTTCAATCCAATTATCAACAAATGAGAAAGACATAAAATTAAAGAGCCAAATTAATTTCCTACGTGGCATAGTTAGACGAACGTCATGTAGGATTGAAGGATTCGACTTTAGTGTATTGATAATAATGTTTATAACAACAACAACATAACTAACTGAACATATTTTTGAATATTTCACATGTATTTATATATATATATATGTAAGTTATTCTTACATCATCGAGGATACTTTATTTTATAGTTTTAAATTAAAATAAAATGATATATTTGGGATTTTTATATGATTTACCTTAATAATTTAATTTATATTCCTTATTTCTTTCAAGAAAGCTAATAACTATACAGAGTTTAGTTCAAATGAAACAAGATCATATCGTGAAACAAACTCTTATCTTGAAACGAATGCACTTTTCATAGTTCGTAGTGCACTTTTCCTATTTCAGATTGCACTTTTTCGGATTTGCACTTTTCGTACTTTGTAGTGCACTTTTCGTACTTTTTGTATACACTTTCGTATGAAAAGTGCACTACGAACTAGGAAAAGTGCATTCATTTTATGTTTCAGGATAAAAGTTTATTTCATTTGAACCAAACTCTAACTATATAATGACAAATGATGATATAAAGAATGTGGTGTTTTAGATCTCACCTCTTTGATAAAAAAACAACATAAATTTTAAAAGTTTGATGTGTAACAATACAAATTTGGTCATTGAAATGAATAACTAAATAGATATACACAACCAAATTTAATATAAAAAGTATGAAATTTATATCTTACCTTTGATAATTTGTTCAATTCATTCACTTGAATGAGAGTACATCAAGATTGTTATGCAACATTTTCCTCTAAAAAACGATTGTTAGGAACAAATATAAATCGTTCCTCTCTTGGTCTTCATTACCAATTTCTCTAAAATACGAAATGCACTTATTCTCTTCAAAATATGTACACCAATAAGGCTAGAATATAGAGGTAAATTAGAAATAATGTATTTAATATGCATACAAATAATTTGCAATATTGTCCTTTAGACTGTGTCAAAATGCAAACATACATTTTGTGCTTGAATGTGCATGAGTTTTGAAACCTCTTTTACATTTTGTATTTGTCTCTAGAATTCATGACCTTGGACTTTATTTATTTCCTCACCCTTAAATATCAAAATTATAAAACAAAACCCTTAAATAGATAGATAGTTAGAGCGGTATCAAGAATTATTATTATTATTTTGGCAAAATAAAATGGGAATAAAAGCTCTAGAGAAAATTACAACAACATTTACCCAGGTGGAACCCGGTAAAGACGAGAACTGCGGGGTCGAGATCTACACACTCTTACCCTGAATCGAAGTCAGGAGGGTATTTAAGGTGGGCCCAAAAGAAAAAGGGAAAGTGTGGGAACAAAAAGAACAAGCTAGAAGGGTAGTAGAAAGCGAGAGCGAAAAAGTACGCTAGAAAAACCCAGAGAAATGGTAACAGAGAAACTAAAACAAAGAGAGGAAAAAGAGCAAGACACTCCCTCAAGGTCTTCACTACTACCACTCTGTCATTGTACTCTTCTCACGCCATTGGTCGCTACACAAGGCCATATCTGCTGGGACTGCCAAAAAGGTAATGTCTAGTTTTATGACTTCCTTCCAACTCTTCTTCGGCTTGTCCCTTTCCCTGAGAAACTAATCAAACTTTTGATCCTCCAAACCGATCCATATTTTGGTGATGAAGGATCTTCTCCTAGAAGTGGTGCAAGGCAATCTAAGGAAGACCTGAGCAATCTTGATGGAGGAACTTCTATTCTGGCTTCACAAGGGCATTTTTCGCTACTCCGAACTCCGATCTGAGTAATTCCAAGTCATGGAGTTAGATCTATGAGTCTAATTTAATCCTTCACAATTTTATAGCTATATGATGAGTGGTTCGAAAGTTAGGCTCCTTCACTGAAAGGTTGTAGGAACCACCGGGAAGGAGCAAGATCTTCAAGAGATGGTGGCGGCAAAGGATGTTCTTGGTGACATCTTTTATAGATGACGATGGACAACTTTCTTTGGTGAAATGGAGGATGGAATTTGATGGTTAGGGCTAGATATGAATGAGCCTTCAAAAGGATATGACTCACCTTTCGAAAACACGAACTAGAACGAACGAACTAGGATATGACTCACCTAGATCAAACCTCCGGTCTTGGATTAGTGTAACTCACAATCCAATGGATATAAAACTGAAATTTGATTGAAAAGAAAAAGGGAAAAATGTTTCTAAAGCAAGGAGACGAAGGTCGGTATGGTTTGGCTTCAATCTTGTCTAATGAGGCAAGATAGGAGTCCAACAAGGCTAATACCTAGCCAAAAGGGACGCCTCCCACAAGACAACCCAAACTATGAAAAAGTGACAAAAATATCCAAGATAAAATTACATAAAAGGCCCAAACTTTGAGCTAAGCACAAATAAGGCTCATGCCACCGACGGTGAAACCAACAAGAGACTCCACGCCTCAAAAGTGTCCTTGGTCAGCGCTCCAAGGGTCATTAGGCCTCTCTTGAGCTCCTATTGCAATAATCGAGCTCTAGCATGGGTAATTCGACCCAAAAATAGGGAAGTGTTGATCATGGAACTTGGCACCGTGTCGGGATCATCATGGAGGGCTCCCGGTGCTTGGTCGAGTCCTGACACCTTCCATTGGCATTCTCGGTGTCATTGGTCCTATTTGAGGAATAAAATAACCTCTCAAAGTATGGTCCGTGAGCACTTGAGAGGTTCTCGATGGACTTGGCTTCAAATCCCTATTTGGCGCGGTGCTCGGCATGGCACTCGACGCATCAAGGCAAGGCATCGGCGCATCCGTGACATGCTCATGTTCCTCCTCTTGGTCTTGCTCTTGATGTGGTAGAATCACATCATCCTCCCTCCCTTGAAAAGGATTATTCCTTGATTCTATCAATCCTGCCAAACAATGGACACATTAAGGGAAGCACAAACAAGTACAATCTATGAAAGTCAAGTTAAGAACAACAATTCCAAGTTCAATAAGATATAATGCGATGAATGCACCAACTATACCCTTTGTGGATCTTACTCTACATGTATGAAATATACCATAGTTTTTCCCGGATGGTCACGGTGTATTCCAACTCATGAAAGCATGGGAAAAATGATGACAGAAATATGATGAAAGAAAAAACACTTAGGCCTCGATGTCACAAAGTCATGAATAGGAGATGAAATCATTGAGTAATTAAATGTGACATATAAAACACATATTAATGCTTATGGTTTATAGGATTGTAGGAAACTTCCTTGAGAGATGCAATCTTAGGACAAACAATCCTCCCAGACATGTTGTGGACAGCTTCTGGTTTGAACTTGTTTGAGGTCGTTCTTTGAGCTCCGAACTCCGAATTAAGTGATTTTAAGTCCCACTTGCAAATAAGTAAGCCTACTTAACGCCTACCAAATTTCAGAAGAAAATGGTTATAGAGTTGTTATGGCTGTTCTCTCCAGGTTTTGTAGAGAGATCCAAAGAACACATTTCCTGCACCACATCGTTGTTCTCGTCGACTTGACCCACACCTTGGTGTAGGATCGGTATGCACGACGTTACCTTGGGAGTCAAGTCGTTCCATGTTGTAGCTATTAAATTCATCGAGCTTCTCTTGATGATAGGACTACAAGCATGTCGTGGTGGAGCTGGAATTGGATTCATGCCTTCCTCCCCTTCTTCCTTGGAATCAACCTTCTCTTCAGTTTGTGTTGGAGGCTCATGAAGTGGAACTTTTGAAGTATCTCACTCTTCGATTATTTTACTTCAAAGCTCCAAAGCTTCCAATCTAGAAGTCATAGTATGTATTGCTTCTTGGATGGATTGGTTGACGGATTGTTGGAATGTCACCATCCAAGCCTCTAGATATGCCTGAGTAAGCGGTGGGTTGGAGTCTCGATGATCATCCCCTTCATGCCCTAAGTCTGACATGCTTACAAAATTACTAAACAAGCAAGATCAACCCACAAATCACAACTAAATGCCAAACCAAAAGTCCTCCTAATTCAACCAAGAAAGAGCAATGGAATGCAAGTGCAAGGTCAAGCAAGGAGTTAGGTATAGCTAAGAAAGACACAAAGAAAGACTCAAGCACAAGCAAAAGACTAATGTAAGGACTTATAGGACCAAGAAAGACCCGAGCAATCTTGATGGAGGAACTTCTATTCTGGCTTCACAAGGGCATTTCTTGCAATACCGAACTCCGATCTAAGAAATTCTAACTCGTCGAGTTCTATCTATGGGTCTGATTTAACTCTTAAAATTATTAGAGCCAGATGATGAGTGGTTCGAAAGTTATGGCTCTTTCACTGAAAGGCTATAGGAACCACCAGGATGGTGCAAGATCTTCAAGAGTTAGTGGCGACAAAGGATGTTCTTGGTGGAGTCTTCGATAGATAATGATGGAAAATTTTCTTTGGTGAAATGGAGGATGGAATTTTATGGTTAGGGGTGGATATGAATGAGCCTTCGAAAGGATATGACTCACCTCTCGAAAACACGAACTAGAAGGAACGAATTAGGATATGACTCACCTAGATCAAACCTCCGGTCTTTGATTGATGTGACTCACAATCCAATGGATCTAAAACTGAAATTTGATTGAAAAGAAGGGAAAAACATTTCTACAAGCAAGGAGAAAAAGGTTAGCATGGTTTGGCTTCAATCTTGTCTAAGGAGGCAAGATAGGCGTCCAACAAGACTAATACCAAGACAAAAGGGACGCCTCCCACAAGACAACCCAAACTATGAAAATATGACAAAAATATCCAAGATTAAATTACATAAAAGGCCCAAACTTTGAGCTAAGCACAAATATGGCTCAAAGTGCCGACGATGAAACAAACAAGAGATTCCATGCCTCACAAGTGTCTTTGGTCGGTGCTCCAAGGGTCATTAGGCCTCTCTTGAGCTCCTCTTGCAATGCTCGAGCTCTAGAATGGGTGATTCGACCCAAAAATGGTGAAGCGTCGGTCATGGAACTTGGCACCGTGCCGAGATCATCAAGGTGGGGCTCCCGGTGCTTTGGCTAGTCTTGAAACCTTCCATGGGCGTTCTCGGTGTCATTGGTCCTTATTTGAGGAATAAAAGAGCCTCTCAAAGTATGGTCCGAGTGAACATGAGAGATTCCCGACGGACTTGACTACAAAGCCCTATTCGGCGCGGCGCTCGGTGTGGCACTCGACGCTTCAAGGCAAGGCGTCGGCGCATCCATGGCATGCTCATGTTCCTCGTCTTTGTCTTGCTCTTGATTTGGTAGAATCACATCAAGTGGTCTTCTCTATATGTGCCCGAACCATCTAAGCCTCGACTCACTAAGCTTTTCACCTAAACTAGCCACTCCCACCTTACTCCTAATAACCTCATTCCTAATCCTGTCTAGTCTCGTATTCCCACACATCCACCTCGTTATCCTCATCTCTGCTACCATCAACTTTCACTCGTGCGCCTTAGTGGTCGGCCAAAACTCTTTCCCGTAAAGTATGGCTAGTCTTACCATATATTTGTAGAACCTTCCCTTGAGCTTGAGTGGGACCTTTCTGTCACATAGCACTCAAGAAGCACCCCTCCACTTCTGCCAACCTCTCTAGATTCGGTGTCTAATGTCCTCCTTGACGCCCCCATCACTCTGTATAAGTAAGCCTTGGTATCTGAACATCTCCTTTTTCGCTAGGACATTTCCTCCCAAGCGTACTTCCTCATCTGACTCCACCTCCTAGTTGTACTTAAACTCTACATACTCTATCTTGGTCTGACTCAGCTTAAAACTCTCAATCTCGAGTTTCTCTCTCCAAGATTCTAGCTTTCTACAAACTCCCTCCGTAGAATCATCCACCAACACTATGTCATCGGCGAAAAGCATACACCACAATCTCCCTCCTCAGAACATCCAAGTCGATAGGAAACAAAAAAGGGCTCAAATTCGACCCCTACTTGGAGGAACTCTGTGCTCACCCCCCCTCCCCGGGGTTCACACACTTTTTAGTGAGCCCTTATACGCATCCTTCATAATTCTAATATATGTCCTTGAAACCTCTCTCGTCTCCAAACACCTCCAAAGCAACTATCTAGGAACCTTGTCATATGCCTTTTCCAAATCGATAAAAAACATGTGTAGGTTTTTCCTCCTCTCTTTGTAGGCCTCTACCAACCTTGTATCCTCTCTAGCCAAGCTTCAATCACTTTCTCCCTCAATTTCGTAGTATGGCTGAGGAGTGATGTCTCTCTATTTGGTGGTGTTTTCATATGTGATTTCCTTTGTAAATATGTTTCTTTTTCCCCTTTTCTTGTGCCTTTTGTTCCTTTTTAGCTTAGTTCCCGTATTTCTATGAGATTCGGAGACTACGCGCATTTTATGTGTTTTGTAGGTAAATTGGCGTGAATCAAGGATCTACTTGAAGGAGGGTCGAGACATGGAGCAAGGCCCGAGCAAAGCGGGAAAGAGAGAAGCAAGCCATGAAGAAGAACAAGAGAAGCCAACTAAGAAGTAGGTGGAACAAGGTCAGGACCGAGTTGCAACCAACCTCGGGCCCGACTTTGAAGTCTCCAACCTCGGGCCCGAGGTCCTCCGTGTCGGTCCAAGTCGGTCTCCGAACTACTTGGGCTCCAAGGCACGAAATTGTGAACTTCCACTTTTGCCCCTCATCTAATAAAAGGCCCTCTTGTCTTCTAAGAAGGGGGTTCCCACACTTAGCAAGGAACCCAACCCTCAAAAAACTATCAAGGGGATACTTGGAGAGCAAGGAGGAAGGAGAGGAGAAGGAGAAGAGAGAGAATCGGCCAAGGAGAGGAAGATTGATAGGTTTGGTTGATAGATTTGCTTTGCTTTGTTTTGATCTTGTGGATTTGGAAACCCTTGATTGGAATTTGTGGATTGCTTTTGATTTTGAATGAAACTTTGCTTTCTTTTGAGATTGATGATGTTGATTGCTTTCCCTTTTGATTTGTTTGCTTTCTTTGTTTGCCACATGGAGTAGATCTCCTTGATCTTGGGTTATGGGGGAAAACCCTAGCTAGGTTTGGGCTAGAAACCCCAATTCCATAGCCTTGAGTGTTTGATCTAAGGAACCCACTCTACATAGAGCTACAATTCCTTGCGAAAGTCGGGAATCAAGGCTTGAGATTGGCAAAGTAGCGAAAGTGAACATGTGTCAATCTCAAGACCTTGCTTCGAAGGGGATTTCCCCAATGATCGATGTGTAGAAGTGGTTGGAACGAGGGCGAAAGCACTCGATCCTAGTCCGATCATCACTCATTGCTTGAATTGGGGTGGAAAAGCCTTAATCTACTAGGGAAGGAACCCAAAAGCCCAAGATCTACTTTTAAAATCTTTGAGTTCGACATCCCCAGCTACCTCGGGCCCGACTTACCCAGTGTCGGTCCCGACTTCCTCTCGTTGCCAACCTCGGGCCCAACGTGACCTCAGTGTCGGTCCCGACTGTTTTCTTTGTTTTCCTTTGTTTTATGCTCTCCTTTCTAGCTTCCTAGTGTCTAGGCACATCGATCGAGTAGACTTCCCGAGTGTTCGACACCCACCACGTACTACAACGGGGTCGGGTTATAAATTGTATCTCTAGACCCTCGCTCACCGTGAGAGTGAGAGGCGATCAAAGAAATGGCGCCGTTGCCGGGGAAGTCTAAGTGCATTGAGTGCCAATTTGGTGAGTTTCTTGTGTTTTGGTAGTGATTTGGGTGAGGGTATAGCCCAAACCCTTTGTTTGTTTTTGATTTGTTTTGGTTTGTGTTTTTGTTTCTTAGGTGTATGCTAGCTCGTTCCTCCCGAGGAACACTTGAGCTTGAGTTTGTGAGTGATCCGGAAAGTATTCTCAAAGAAGCCCGAAGAAGGAAAAGGATGGATAATCAAGCTCTGCATGTTGATGAGGAGTTGGCTCGACTTAGGGCCGAAATGACTAGATTGCAACTTGAGAGGGACAATCAAGAGGAGGTAGCAAGAAGAGAACGGGAGCAACGGATGAGAGCCGAGGCTCAACTCAACGCTCTACCCCGGAATGCACGCCAATACATGCATCCGGAGTTGAGGGTACCCGAGCCGGCTATTGTGCTTCCCGAGGTTGCCAAGAATTTTGAGATCAAGACGCAATTCATCTCCCTCATCAAGCGTGATCAATTCGAGGGCCGTCCACATGAGTGTCCCATAGAGCATGTTAAACGATTTGTGGATATGTGTGAGACGATCTCCACCGACGAGGAGACATTGGAGTATGTGCTTCTAAAGGCGTTCAAATGGTCACTTGGGGGCAAGGCCATACATTGGCTCGAGAGCCAAGCTCCTAGGTCAATCACAACTTGGAAGACACTCTATGATGCTTTCTTGATGAAGTTCTTCCCGCCCTCAAAGACAACCGAGTTAAGAAGGAAGATTGCAAGCTTTCAACAAGGTCCGAATGAGCCCCTCTTCGAAGCATGGGACCGTTTCAAGGAGATGTTGCGCCAATGTCCTACTCATGGCCAACAACCATATGTACTTCAAGACATCTTTTTCCAAGGCATCAATCCGGTAACGAAGGACAAGCTCAATCTCCACACCGATTGTGGGTTCATAGACTTAACACCGGATCAAGCTTGGGAGCTACTTGACAAGCTATCCGATTATGAGGCCATGTATGGGGTGAGTCAAGCTAGCAAGGAGGTGAAAGTTCAAGGTGAAGGTGCAAGGAAGTTATATGATCCAAAGGGAGAAGACATTGATAGGGATGTGAAGCTCCAATTCCTTGAAGGTGAAGTGAGCAAGCTTAAGAGGCAAGTCCACTACTACAAGCAAAATGCTAGAGCTTGTGAGGAGTGTGGATCCTTTGCACATGCTACACAAGTTTGTCCGAATGAGAGCCAAGTGCGCTTGGCCGAGCGAATTGAGGAGGCAAACTATGTCCGAGGAAATTTCGGTGGAAGAGGCAATTTCAACAATGGTGGCAATGGCCGGTGGAACAACGGTCAAGCTCAAGGCTACAACAACAACTTCAACCAAAGCGAGCTAAGGGCGCCACCACCACCATATAGACCACCGGGATTCAATGAGTTACAAACATTTGCTCAAGAGATGAGAGATGGGTTCAAGGAGATGAGGACCCAATTCAATGAGTTTGGTGCATGGAGGAGGCAAGTCGACAATCAATTTGCCCAAATCGCAACTCAAGCCCCGAGAGAGAATGGGAGACTTCCGGGCCGACCCGAGGAGAATCCTCGAGCTCAAAACAATCAAAATGAAGTCCGGGCAATTGGATTGAGAAGTGGCCGAAACCTACCCGAGCCACACGTGCCTAAGAAGAATGAGGAGAGTCGGACCAACTTACCCAGCAAGTCGGGTCCGACATTCCCCGAAGTCGACCCAGCAAGAAGATCGACTCTTTCACCACGGACCGAGGTCGAGAGCAACTCGGGACCGACGTACACAGACCTCGATCCAACTCCTCTGCCTCGGACCGAGATTCACAACATCGGGCCCGACATGGTGCCCAAGTCGGTCCAACCAGGAAATGTTGCAAGTGAAGTAGGGAAGTCCAAGGAAGTTGATCCAAGCAAGATTCAAGGTGCAACAATTCTTTCATATCCCTCGAAGAAGCCGAATGATGTTGTTGAGAACAAGTTCAAGAGGTTTATCAAACTCTTGCAAGGCTTGAACATCTCTATCCCGTTCACCGACGCATTGAGTGAGATGCCATCTTATGCCAAGTTTTTAAAGGAGATTTTGAGCAAGAAGAGGTCCATAGTTGAAATGCAAGATGAGGTCAAGACCTTGGAGTTACCGCAAAAGCTAGGAGTTCCCGGTTGCTTTGCTATAACCATTGGTGTGGGGTCTCAAAATTTCCAAGCCTTATGTGACCTTGGGGCAAGTGTTTCGGTAATGCCCGCTAGCATTTGGAGAAGAGCAAATTTGGGTGAAATGGAGCCGGCCGATATGTCCCTAACTATGGCCGACGGTTCCATCATCAAGGCTAAGGGAATATTGGATGACGTTCCGGTACGAGTTGGAAAGTACTTTGTCCCCGATGATTTCGTGATCTTGGACATGCATGAGGATCCCTTGGTCCCAAAAATCTTAGGAAGACCATTCTTAGCTACGGCGGGGGCAAGGTTTGATGTCAGGAACGGCAAGGTTTCCTTTGAGATTGGTGAAGAAAAGGTCGATTTTCACTTCAACAAGGCTTTGAATGAGCCGGACGCCTTGGCTATCCTCAAACTTGAAGAGAGTGCCAAGAGAGAAAGTGAAGAAGAGGAAGTTGCTAGAGAGGTCGTTGTGTTGAGAAGTGATGAAGGGTTGAATAAACAAATACAAGCAAGGGAGTTGTTGGAGCAATTTGAGGATCAAGATGAGTCAAGGATCAATGCTAGCCCAAGGAAAAATGAAGAGTATCCTTACTTATATCCTTTTGATGTTGGTGATGACCACAATTCTTCCCAAACTTTTGATTCCTACATTTGTTTAAGTGATTTGAAAGATGACTTAGGAGACTCCTACATTTGCCTTAGTGACTTGAAAGATGAATTGGTAGAATCTCCTAGGAATTCTTTGGATAACTTTGGTGTAGGAAAAGAGGAACATGATGGAGCAAGTAAGGAGAAGAAATCTCATCCGTTGGAGGAGTATGATGAGAGAGGCCCGAGATCGGAGAGCCATGCCTATGTAGACCATCGTTGGTGGTTTTATGGGAATG
This sequence comes from Fallopia convolvulus, assembly GCA_964016875.1. NCBI lineage: Eukaryota > Viridiplantae > Streptophyta > Magnoliopsida > Caryophyllales > Polygonaceae > Fallopia > Fallopia convolvulus. Next base: position 15,797,258 of record OZ024735.1, on the reverse strand, counting down.
ATGGGAATGGGCATAACAATGGCGAGCAATTCACCGTGTTTCACCCGCCATAAGGTTGAGGTTAGGAAGTCAAGCTAGTGACTCTAAACGAGCGCTTCTCGGGAGGCAACCCGAGCTAGTAGCTTTCTTTTCGTAATTTTAGTTTGATTTTTCTTAGTTTAGTTTAGCTTTTCTCTAACCGATCCCTATCTAGTGTTTTGTGGATTTATGGTGTTGTGCATTCTTCAAAGTTGTGTAGGATTTGAGGTGAAATATTTAAATGGAAATATGGGAAAGAAGTTGCAAGAGGATGGAGTAAAATTGGTGACCCGAATACTCCCACATCGAGCCCAGGTAAGTCGGGCCCGACATAGGGACGTCGGTCCATGAAGTCGGTCCAACTCGATTTGACTAGTTGGAATGCCAATTTTGCCCTTGACCTAATTTGTCCTTTTCCCCCATTAAATACTATCCCCCACCTACCTATCATCTTCATATCAACCACCATTCCCAAAATACAACCCCTCTCCCTCAAACACTCTCAAAGTCGGCCGCCCCTACCCTCACCATACTCGATCCACACATCTTCCTTTCTTCATCTCGATCCAACCATAAAAAGACCTCCCTAACCCGATTCCAAATAGAAATTTCGAGTTCAATCTCGTTCTTCATCCCCCGTCTCGATCTAGATTGAGAAAATTTGAGTTCTAAGTTGCTTATTTGTTTAAAAGTTCAATACTCTTCGAATCCGGTATGTGTTACTCGATCTCTACTTATTTCTTTGAAAATTTTGTGCTTTCATTGCGTAGATTGAGTAATGCCATGTTTGATTGAGAGCTTGAGCTTGAGCATCAATGGTGGATTTGCATGATTTGTGAAATTGAGCTTTAAAGTTGTTTATGCATGCTTAGATCCATTTAGAACTTCGATTAGGGATGTTTGATGGTTGAATTTGAAATTTAAGTGCATGATAGAGTGATTTGGGTTGGTTTTAGGTTAGAAGTCGAAGCATGAACTAGGTCGAGATCGACGTGCCCAGGAGAGTCGGGCCCGAGGTGTGAAAGTTGGTCCAACATGTCAGACCGAGGTTGAGTAAGTCGGGCCCGACATAGGTTGGAAGTCGATCCATGTTGTTTTTGCCCTCTTCTTGTGATATCATGTGGATTCATGTGTTTAATTGTTGGCTATAGCCTAATCATGATGTAGAATGATCATTTGCTTAGCTATTGTTAGAAGATGTCCATGATGATTTATGTTGGATTGAGATGCATGTGAGTCTAGAGACTAAGTATGGGGTTCCCTTTGTGTTGAAATGTTGTTGTGTGTTGATGAGTGCTTTTGTTGAGTTGTATGGAGTTTATCTTGGATCTTTTTGTTGGGTTGGATGTGTGTAGGTACCATGGAGACTATAGCTTCATCATCTCATGCGGAAAGACCGAGGAAGAAGTCCAAGAAGACGAGGAAAGAGCCGAAGTTGGATGATGTCTATTTGGAGGAAGATGAGCAAGTGGAGAATTATGAAAGATATATGGCGCTTGAGCACCACACGAGGTGGCTTGATTGGGAAGCCGTGAGAAAGATGGACATGGATCAAGCCCTTCCAAGATGCTACTCCCACATCGGTCTTAATGGGATGCTAAGGTGGGACAACACTCACTACCCCGCCCTCACCTCGGAATTCATGGCCACATTCGAGTGCACTTATGATAATGTGGAGGATGAGGAAGGGGCGCTCACTTTCCGATTGGGGAACGAGGACCACAATCTCACTCTTAGGGATTTGGCTACCTACTTCGGGTTTCCATGCCGAAGAGAAGAGGCCGGCGTCAACAATGAGAAGGTGAACCAAGTGTGGCGTCATGTGACCGGGAAGAGTGAGATGAGAAAGGGCGCCTCCACAAACGAGATTGCTAGCCCTCTTTTTCGGGTCATGGTGCGAGTTTTGGGGTGTGCAATCTATGCTCATCATGAGTTGAGCAAGCCGATGAAGGAGGAGATCATGTTGCTCCATGAGATGCTCTTCAACACCGAGAAGCCCATGAACCTTGCATGGGAGTGGGTCAAGATGGTGCGAGACTTCCAAAGCTCCTCTTGGATCTACTTCGGTGGGATGATAGCAAGGCTCGCCATGCGTCTAGGAGTTGATCTTGACAAGTATTCTCCGGCTCCGAATGGTGTTGAGTTCATGAACATGAAGTATTTCAAGAAGGCCAACATCATCAAGGAGAAGCTCTACATGATTTCCTTGGCCCCTCACTCAAACTATGATGGTGTGTCGATCCGGTTAGTGCACAACCTCTATGATCTTTCTTGGTATCAAAATTGGTACCAAGTGTGGGCCGGCAAGCCACACTCATTTGGTGACCCCGAAGGTGCAAGAGAAGGGCGGCGACAACAATCTCAACACATTCGGTTTACCTCTCCTCCATTTACACCGGATTCCGACCAAGACAACTTCGTGTTTGCACCTCGTGGGGAAGACATGGATGTCGATCAAGAGCAAAATGAAGAAGATGAGCGCTTCCAAGGTTTGATGGCCAACCTCCGAGCCACGCACCAAGCTCCAACACTGGCGGACCGAGGTACACACCAAGTCGGGCCCGACTTCCCTCAACGTCGGTCCAGTTCATTCCATGGTGGTGAGGTCCCGAGGCATTATGAACGAGGAGAAGGGAGCGGTGCAAGGCGAGAGCAATTCCAAGGTGGCGGTTATGAAGGCTATGCCCAATGGTACGGACCGGGAATGGTGTTTCCCGAGAAACAACAACCGGTGGACATGTCCTTCTTAGCCAACCAAATGGCTCATCTCCAACTTCAACAAGAAAATGTTCTCCAAGAGGTCCATCAAGTGAATCTCCAACAACAACAAATGTACCAACATCAACAACAAATGTACCAACAACAACAACAAATGCTTCAACAACAAAGCTCTTTCCAAGCTAGCCAACAAGAGATGAACCGGGCCCTCGGCTACACTAGACGAGAGGTAGAGGAGCTTAGGGAGGTGGAAGACCAAAGGTGGCGGGTCCAAGATAGCTTTAACACATGGATAGCGGGAACTTCATTTCCCGTGAGGACCAATGGACACGCCCGGAGCCTCAACTCCAACCACCACCACAAGACTTCTACCAAGAACAAGTGTACGAGAGGGAGCGGCAAGCAAGGCTCCAAAGAGGACGTAGACGTGACAACCCCTTCGATTGATCCTATACATGCCATTGAAGAATAAGAAATTGTGAGCTTTTCATACTCTTCTCTCTTGCTTTTAAGTTTTGGTTTCCTTGTTTGATGGGGACATCAAAATTTTAAGTATGGGGTGGGGGTAAGTGTGTTCATGATTTCACTTGTTTATGTTTGTTTATTATTTTGAGGATATTTAGTTGGTGTTTCTAGTTTGTGTTTGGGATGTTTGCTTCTTGGTTTGTGGTTTGATGAAAAACATGAATGATTAATTTGGTCTTGAATGGATGAGTTTTTGGTTTTAGAGAAATTTTTGCAAAAAAATCCATAAAAAATTGAAAAATTGTGTTGAAAACAACAAAAAGATTTTGTGTTTTGTAGGTTTTCGACTAGAAATTCCCATCTTAGATTGCCAAAATAAAAGCTAATGATGATGTGAGCATATATTTCCTTTGCATATTTTTGGATGGTTTAGCCTCTTAAATGATGTTGCTTTTGATGTGATCATGATATCTTGCTTGTTTTATTAAACATGTGAGCTCTAGGATGAGTTCTTATGCAACTAAGTATGAGTGACCCTTGTGAGATTGATTTTTGGCCATTTTAGGGATGCTTGTTCATATTTGCATATCCCTCATTTTTCTTGTGTGATTAGCTCATTCATGCTTAGTAAAACTTGCTATTGCGGTGTTTATCTATTTTCCAAGACCGTCATGAGAATTGTCCTAGCATGGTCACATTGATTTTGAACTTTATTCTTCTAGTCACATAAATGTTCCATATCCTACCATGAAGATAATCCTTTGTTTGTAGCCCCGTTCTAGCCTAAGCCTTTGTTTGAAACTCCTCAAAAATATTATTCCTAGCCTTATATGACTTGACCCTTATGGGATTGGACTTTAGAAGAGAGGTTTGGATTGTATTTGAAGAGTTGAGATTCTCTTGGGTTTAAGGGCAAAAGAATGGTGTTATGAATCATGTGGGTAGTGCATCTTTGTTGTACAAAAATGAAAAAAAAGAAAGAAAAGGAAGAAAGAAAATGTTGGAAATGTAAAGTGGAATAAAGCAAAGAGCTTAAGTGAAGAAAAGGGTCCGACCGAGTTACAAGCAACATCGGGCCCGATGTCATAAGAAAGTCGGTCCAAATGTAGAAAGCGTTGATAATCCAACAAAAAGCATAAGAGCAAAGATGAAGTGGAATGTTAAGTGAAATTTTAGGTTGAAAGGAAAATGTTAAGTCTTTTGGGTGAGTGTGAAAGTAATTGTGGAATTTGGTGAAGTTGGTGAGAGTTTAGGTTGTTCAATCCCCATTGTAAGCACCACAAGACCAAATAATTCCCACCTTGAGAAATACCAAAAGCCCCATTACAACCCGGCCGAATGGAACCTCTTTGAGGACCTCCATTGAGCCAAGTTCGAAATTCTTTGTGTACTTTGCATTAGGCATCTCTAGGTGGAGGAATTGGTGATATTAGCTTCAATAGTAAAGTCCTTACTTGCATGATTTTTGAGCTTGAGTGTTCATTGCTAAACCCAAAACACATGATGAGTGATACACATTCACATATCCCTAAAGTGAGGCTTAGTTGCATTGACTTTATTCCTTGGAACACTTAATCATGTGTGATGATGTAATCTTGCTTGAATATCGATCACTTGTGCTTAAAATGTGTTTTCATACGAGGCTTTACTTGAAGATTATGTTTCGGTCTTGCTCACATTGTTATTGCTTGAGGACAAGCAAGTTTAAGTATGGGGTATTTTGATGTCTCTCTATTTGGTGGTGTTTTCATATGTGATTTCCTTTGTAAATATGTTTCTTTTTCCCCTTTTCTTGTGCCTTTTGTTCCTTTTTAGCTTAGTTCCCGTATTTCTATGAGATTCGGAGACTACGCGCATTTTATGTGTTTTGTAGGTAAATTGGCGTGAATCAAGGATCTACTTGAAGGAGGGTCGAGACATGGAGCAAGGCCCGAGCAAAGCTGGAAAGAGAGAAGCAAGCCATGAAGAAGAACAAGAGAAGCCAACTAAGAAGAAGGTGGAACGAGGTCAGGACCAAGTTGCAACCAACCTCGGGCCCGACTTTGAAGTCTCCAACCTCGGACCGAGTTGCACAGTACCTCGGGCCCGAGGTCCTCCGTGTCAGTCCAAGTCGGTCTCCGAACTACTTGGGCTCCAAGGCACGAAATTGTGAACTTCCACTTTTGCCCCTCATCTAATAAAAGGCCCTCTTGTCTTCTAAGAAGGGGGTTCCCACACTTAGCAAGGAACCCAACCCTCAAAAAACTCTCAAGGGGATACTTGGAGAGCAAGGAGGAAGGAGAGGAGAAGGAGAAGAGAGAGAATCGGCCAAGGAGAGGAAGATTGATAGGTTTGGTTGATAGATTTGCTTTGCTTTGTTTTGATCTTGTGGATTTGGAAACCCTTGATTGGAATTTGTGGATTGCTTTTGATTTTGAAGGAAACTTTGCTTTGTTTTGAGATTGATGATGTTGATTGCTTTCCCTTTTGATTTGTTTTCTTTCTTTGTTTGCCACATGGAGTAGATCTCCTTGATCTTGGGTTATGGGGGAGAACCCTAGCTAGGTTTGGGCTAGAAACCCCAATTCCATAGCCTTGAGTGTTTGATCTAAGGAACCCACTCTACATAGAGCTACAATTCCTTGCGAAAGTCGGGAATCAAGGCTTAAGATTGGCAAAGTAGCGAAAGTGAACATGTGTCAATCTCAAGACCTTGCTTCAAAGGGGATTTCCCCAATGATCGATGTGTAGAAGTGGTTGGAATGAGGGCGAAAGCACTCGATCCTAGTCCGATCATCACTCATTGCTTGAATTGGGGTGGAAAAGCCTTAATCTACTAGGGAAGGAACCCAAAAGCCCAAGATCTACTTTTAAAATCTTTGAGTTCGACATCCCCAGCTACCTCGGGCCCGACTTATCCAGTGTCGGTCCCGACTTCCTCTCGTTGCCAACCTCGGGCCCGACGTGACCTCAGTGTCGGTCCCGACTGTTTTCTTTGTTTTCCTTTGTTTTATGCTCTCCTTTCTAGCTTCCTAGTGTCTAGGCACATCGATCGAGTAGACTTCCCGAGTGTTCGACACCCACCACGTACTACAACGGGGTCGGGTTATAAATTGTATCTCTAGACCCTCGCTCACCGTGAGAGTGAGAGGCGATCAAGGAGCTTAATACCCTTGTAGTTTCTGCACTGCTGCACATCCTCTTTGTTTTTGTACAATGGAATCAAACTACTGAGCCTCCACTCCTCTGCTTCAATTGTCAACCCTTGGCCCTCATTTAGCAAGTTGCTGAAGAATCTCTGCCAATGTTCTTTTATTTGGCTATCCTCAACTAGAACTCTTCCTTCCTCTTCTTTGACACACTTCACTATATCTGTAGGTTCGTTAGTACTTAAACGAGTCGGCGACTCCTGCGAAGCCGTCGACTTTCAGTAGTAAAGCAGCAGAATAACCGAACAAGATAACAAACATTACCAACTGTAAATTACAAGCGATGTATAATGGAAACTCCTCGTAAACCAACTAGTTTACTTAGAGAAAAACCACTCCCTTCCAAGCTTCTCACTTTGTCGGATTTCAAGAGTCCTTAGACTCGCTCTATTGATTTCTTGAGTGTTTAGAAAGCTCTCCCATGTACAAGAATGAATCCCATACCTTTGAACCACGCTCTACCTTTTCTCTCACACTCTCAATCTCACGCTATGCTTAAGAGCACTCGACACACCACTTGTACGAGTCTCACGCACAAGTTCACTCTTTCTTTCTCACAAAATTGAAAATGAAGCTCAAAGTCTTACCCTCTGATGGCCGGATCGATGGAGGGGATGATGGTGCAAAGAGATCGCCACGAGAATCCAAGGAATTCCGACAACAAACACCACGCAACTGACCCGTCTTCAACTGGCTGGATCTTCCTCGTCCGAACTCGAAATTGAGTGATTCCAATTCGAGAAGTTAGATCTATGAGTCTAGTTGAAGTCCTCGAAATATGAGACCGAGATGATGAGCGGATTGAAAGTTATGTCGAATTTACTGAGATGGTGCAGAAACCTCCGAGATGGATGATGGTTCGAAATGGAGAGAACAAGGGGATATGGATGCTTGATAACTTGGATATGACTCACCAAGCTCTCAAACAAACTAGGATGCTCGAAATTGTCGGATATGACTCACCAACAATTGAACAACGAGAATTGAACGAAACAAAACAAGAACTTCGAATTGAAAATGCAAGGAAAAGAGAAGCAAATTTCGTCCAAGTCTAGCAACAAAGGGTGAGGGGGACGACCATATAACCTAGAAAGCAACCTCACAAAGTTATCCCCTTCACTTAAGGAAATTACAAAAATTAACCCAAAAACCCGAAAACTTAATAATTGTCCTTTCCGTCGAATTGTCACTTAGAACCATGAAGTAGAATAAAACTCCAACCATCTTCATTGCACTCTTTCGGAAAGCTACACCCCATGAGCTCATCTTGCACTTGACATAGAATGGCCTTAGCTCGGGATCGCGTAATACGACCTAGATAAGGTGGTGTAGTTCCTTGAGCTTTGGCACCATCAAAACCGGAAGGCAAGGGCGCGCCACCATCCAAGCTTGTTGGCGCGTCTAGGGTATGCCGAGGCTCCTCCAAGTGTTCCGACGTGTGCTCCTCCAAGTGTTGCTCCTCCAAGTGTTCCGACGTGTGCTCCTCCAAGTGTTGCTCCTCCAAGTGTTCCGAAGTGTGCTCCATAGTTGGCTCGGACATCGATGGAATCACATCATCCTCCTCCCCTTGAAAAGGGTTCGTCCTCGAACCTAGATCCTGCTCAAACTCAACATCATTGTTAGAAAAATAAGGAACAAGATCGGATACGTTGAATACCTCATGGACGCCATAATTCGGAGGAAGATCAAGCTTGTAAGCATTGTCGTTGATGCGCTCTAACACTTGGAATGGTCCATCTCCACGTGGCTTAAGCTTAGAATTTCGAAGAGTAGGAAACCTCTCCTTCCTCAAATGAACCCAAACAAGGTCGCCGGGTTCAAAAATCAGCTCCTTGCGCCCTTTATCAGCTTGGCGCTTGTATTGCAATGTTCGCCTCTCCAATTGAAGACGAGTATCCTCATGAATCTGCTTAATATACTCAGCCCGGTCCCGTCCTTCACGACTCTCTCGATCGGACATAGCATAAGGCGCTAAATCAAGTGGTGTAACGGGATTGCGCCCATACACCACCTCAAAAGGCGTCTTCTTTGTAGCGGAATGAATGGACCTATTGTAAGCAAACTCAATGAAAGGAAGACACTCTTCCCACCTGCGCAAATTAGTTTTCAAAATTGAACGCAACAAGGCACCAAGGGTACGATTAACGACCTCGGTTTGCCCATCCGTTTGCGGGTGGCAAGTAGTAGAGAATAAGAGTTTGGTTCCAAGCCTGGACCAAAGAGTCTTCCAAAAGAAACTTAGAAATTTAACATCACGGTCAGAAACAATAGATTTAGGGACCCCATGCAACCGAACCACATTATCAAAGAACAAAGTGGCAACATTAACAGCATCATCGGTTTTGTGGCAAGCAATAAAATGTGCCATCTTAGAAAATCTATTTACCACCACAAAAATAGAGTCCCTACCCCATTTTGTCCTAGGCAACCCCAAAACAAAGTCCATAGAAATATCCTCCCATGGGGCACTAGGAATAGGCAAAGGGGTATACAAACCGTGAGGGTGCACTTTAGACTTTGCACGCACACATGTATCACATGAAGCACAAAAGTTCTCTACCGACCTAAGCATGTGAGGCCAATAGAAATGTTCCCTAAGCATATGCAAAGTTTTCATGACACCAAAATGTCCCATGAGGCCGCCACCATGGGCCTCTTGGACAAGCAAACGCCTAACCGAACCACTAGGCACACACAAGCGAGTTCCCTTAAAAAGAAACCCATCATGCAAATAAAATTGATCCCGACTTCCCCCCTTCAAACAAGCATGAAAAATATCACTAAACTCAGCATCATCAGCATACAACTCCTTCATGAAAGAAAATCCAAGCAATCGTGCATCTAGTAAGGATAAAAGAGCGTACCTCCGGGACAACGCGTCGGCGACGACGTTGTCCTTGCCTTTCTTATGCTTGATGACATAGGGAAAGGATTCAATGAACTCAACCCATTTGGCATGCCTCCGATTCAGTTTTGCTTGCCCTCTCAAGTACTTCAACGCCTCATGATCGGAATGGATAACAAACTCCCGAGGCAAGAGATAGTGCTCCCACACCCTTAGCACTCGAACAAGAGCAAGTAGCTCTTTGTCGTACGTGGGGTACTTGAGCTCGGCACCTCCAAGCTTCTCACTATAATAGGCTATGGGACGTCCCTCTTGCATAAGCACACCACCGAGCCCGATTCCCGACGCATCACACTCAATCTCGAACATCTTGCCAAAGTCGGGAAGAGCTAACAACGGCGCTTGTGTCAACTTAGCCTTAAGGGCTGCAAAGGCCTCTTCTTGCGCCTCTCCCCACATAAATGGAACATTCTTCTTGGTGAGGAAGGTCAAAGGCGCAGCCAAGGTACTAAAATCACGAACAAACCGGCGGTAGAAACCGGCTAGGCCAAGGAAACTCCGGACTTGTGTCATAGTTGTCGGTGTTGGCCATTCTTGAATCGCCTTCACCTTCTCTTCATCTACTTGAAGTCCATTCCTACTCACAACAAAACCAAGAAATACCACGTGATCCGAACAAAAGTGGCACTTCTTGAAGTTAGCAAATAGGCGTTCCCATTTCAAAGCTTCAAGCACTTGCCTAAGGTGCTCGACATGGGATGATAAATCGTGGCTATAAATCAAAATATCATCAAAGTATACAACCACAAACTTACCAATAAAAGGGCGGAGGACGTGGTTCATCAAGCGCATGAAAGTGCTCGGAGCGTTGGTTAATCCGAAGGGAATAACCAACCACTCGTATAGGCCTTGCTTGGTTTTGAACGCCGTCTTCCATTCATCTCCCTCCTTCATCCTTATTTGATGATATCCGCTCTTGAGATCAATTTTGGAGAAGAGACTCGCCCCATGCAGCTCATCAAGCATATCCTCAAGTCTCGGAATCGGGTGACGATACTTGATAGTAATATTGTTGATCACTCGACAATCAACGCACATCCTCCATGTGCCGTCCTTCTTAGGCACAAGAATGACGGGCACGGCACACGGGCTGAGGCTCTCACGCACATATCCCTTATCAAGGAGCTCTTGGACTTGCCGTTGAAGCTCCTTAGTTTCCTCCAGATTGGCTCGATAGGCTGGACGGTTCGGTAGAGTGGCACCGGGGACAAAGTCGATTTGATGCTCGATTCCCCTAAGCGGTGGTAGTCCCGGTGGCACCTCTTCTTGGAAAAGCTCCTCAAAGTCCTGCAAAAGAGTAGATATGGAAGGAGGAAGATCAACTAATTCTTGGGAAGATAAATAAGATTCTTGTAAAACAAGTAAAACGCAAACGCCACTTCCCTTGAAAGTATGAAGAATCTCCTTCGGTTTGGCCAAAAGCAAGGGCGTAGAAGGGCCGCCTAGAGCTAGCTTCTTGTCCTTCTTTCCCTCTCGAAGCGCATGCTTCTTCCTTTGCTCCTTCGCTGCGTGGTCCAACATGATTTCATGGGGGGTCATCGGGTGCAACGTCACCTTCTTTCCCTCCATTCGAAAGTGATACTCGTTGGAGACTCCATCATGAATAGCTCCCTTATCATATTGCCAAGGGCGCCCCAAAAGAAGATGACAAGCGGTCATCGGCACCACATCACACTCCACCTCATCCTTGTAAGGCCCTATAGAAAAGCAAATACGAGCCCTTTCCTTGACTTGGATTGGGGCATTAGAATTCAACCAACATAGAGGATAAGGTAAAGGATGGCAAGTAGTTTTCAAGGAAAAGCGATCCACCACCTCTTGACTAATAATATTACAACAAGACCCGCTATCGATAATCACACTACATACCTTATCCATAATTTTGCATCGAGTGTGAAAGATAACCTCTCGTTGGCTAGGTGTGATGGTGTTCTCCGTCATGAAAAGCGTCCGTTGTACCACGAAGCACTCACCCTCCTCGGCGGTGACATGGAGGCCGTCTTCCTCAACCTCGGGGCTCTCTTCTTCCTCTTCCGCAGCCCCTTCTTCCTCATACTCGTACTCCCCTTGGGAGTTAAGAAGAACCTTCCGTTCGTTGGGACAATCCCGAGCATAATGCCCATGTCCAAGGCACTTGAAACACTTCACGTCGCTCGCCTTCACACCACCTTCTTGCCGAGGACGTGGGGGAAACTCTTTCCTCGGTTGAGGAGTCGAGTCCTTCCTTATTTCCGGCTTCCTAAACTGAGTTGGTGGTGCCTTAGGAGCCGTGGATGAAGGCTGCCACGTTCGAGAAGTGGTTGAACTCGAACGCCGTTGAGGAAGTTGCTTGTAGATATGGTTGGTATAATGAAGCACTTGCTCAATATCGGTACCCCTACTAAAATGCTGCATACTCACCACATTTTTTAGTTCCAAATTTAACCCATTGACAAATTTAGAGATGACATACCCGTCGGGAAATTGTACTCGGGAACGGAAGATGAGCATACGCAGCTCGTTGTAGAACTCATCGGGAGTCCGGTTTCCTTGACGCACTTGCTCCAACTTGGCATGGATGCGCTCCGTGTAATCTTGAGGCACGAACCTCTCTTCTAAGGCCTCTCTTAGATCTTGCCATGTGTTAAGTTGAGGCATCCGACGTGCTCTCCTCAAAGCCTTGTCCTCGAGCCACCATTGGTAAGCAAAGTCGGTGAAGTGTATGGCCGCCATGGCCACCCGCCTCGCATCATCATAGCCATAGAAGTCAAAGATTGACTCCACCTTGGCAAGCCAATCAAGACAGGCATCGGCATCGGAAGTTCCCGAAAACGTCGGCACGTTCAACTTGATGCCGTAATGGGGATCCCGGGGCCGCTCTTCTTGTTGCACCGGCGCGCCATGCCAAGGCTGCCCGGCACCACCATTGGCCGGCCCTCTAGGAGGTTGGCCGCGCCTTGGGAGATGCAAGAGAGGTGGGGGTTGAGTAGCCGTTGCAGGATTGACCTCTTGATAGCTCGGCGCTCCATAACCTGACAAGTTAGTAGCACTAATAGGAATATTATTAGGAAATGTAGCAAATGAAGGCCTTACCCCGGAATGGGCCACAAAGTGTGGATTGTGGAAGCTCGTCGGAGGAATGTAAGGAGGCATAATCCCCATGGAGGTGCTCACACCGATGGATGCTTGCGCCTCCGAGTTTGGCAAGTAAGAAGTAGAGGCCTCCTCTTGTAACGACTCCACTTGGTTAGCGCTTTTTAGCACACTTGGTAGAGCCCCCGTTTGAGACACCCGTGCTCTATCATCTTGGCCTCGCACTTGGCTCTCCAAATCAGTCAACCTAGTTCCCAAAGCCTCAATGGATTGTTGCAAGGATTGTTGCATGTTTTGCAACATGGCAGCCACCGAACTAGTGGACGTCTCCTCAACTTGTTCCTTATTCTTGTCATCACCTACACTTGTCATCGTAAAAACAAGGCAAAGATCAAGGTATAGAGGTCACACGAATTAATCACCAAGACTTGCCCGAGATGAAAATCCGACAAGTTGCAAGTAGGCAAAAACAACAAAGGCAACAAAGAGAGAATTCACCACACACTTGCTTAGGAAAACAATGCTAGGAAGCTACTAAACCACCAAGACTCAACACCAAGTATTACAAATTAATTAATTATTTTTTTTTTTGTTTCGAGCAGGCCTTTGCTAGGCACTACTAGACGACTACTCTTTGTAGGCCTTTGCTAGGCGCTACAAGATGACTACTCTTTCCGTGCCCGGCACCTTATTAGCTTTACGCCGCCGGGCAAGGTTTTTCTAGTCTTTAATCTTTCTTTCTATGCCTGGCCCCTTATTAGCTTTCGCCGCCGGCAAGGTTTTTCTGATTATTCAACAAAAAATTTCAAGACACTTAAACAACAACACAAGATGTCTCGTCTTGGTGTCGTTCCCGTATCCTAGCACCGTAGCCAACAACAAGCATGTAATGACAACAAACAAGGCTGGTTTGGACCTCAATCCCACGTTTTTTAACTCAGCAAAATCAGCAAGACACACTTAAAACCAACACTAAAGAAAGGCTTAAATTCAAGCAACAAATGCACCCTTTCAACTACCAACTTTTGATAACTCTTTTGGGTGTTCTATTGGAACGTTTTTTGAGCATGGTTTGCAGCCATGGCTGAACACACACTCGGCCAAGACAACCACAAGATCAAGACAAAGCAACGACCACAACAACACACAACAAGGACACTATGGTCGCACACAACAACACAACGCAGCCAATAAAGAGTTCGAACCTAAAACCTTGCAACAAGTGGAAATTCAAGGTCGGAACAAGGTTTAGATGGCGATACCTTCGCGTGGCTCTGATACCACTTGATGGCCGGGTCCATGGAGGGGATGATGGTGCAAAGAGATCGCCACGAGAATCCAAGGAATTCCGACAACAAACACCACGCAACTGACCCGTCTTCAACTGGCTGGATCTTCCTCGTCCGAACTCGAAATTGAAAGATTCCAATTCGAGAAGTTAGATCTATGAGTCTAGTTGAAGTCCTCAAAATATGAGACCGAGATGATGAGCGGATTAAATGTTATGTCGAATTTACTGAGATGGTGCAGAAACCTCCGAGATGGATGATGGTTCGAAATGGAGAGAACAAGGGGATATGGATGCTTGATAACTTGGATATGACTCACCAAGCTCTCAAACAAACTAGGATGCTCGAAATTGTCGGATATGACTCACCAACAATTGAACAACGAGAATTGAACGAAACAAAACAAGAACTTCGAATTGAAAATGCAAGGAAAAGAGAAGCAAATTTCGTCCAAGTCTAGCAACAAAGGGTGAGGGGGACGACCATATAACCTAGAAAGCAACCTCACAAAGTTAGCCCCTTCACTTAAGGAAATTACAAAAATTAACCCAAAAACCCGAAAACTTAATAATTGTCCTTTCCATCGAATTGTCACTTAGAACCATGAAGTAGAATAAAACTCCAACCATCTTCATTGCACTCTTTCGGAAAGCTACACCCCATGAGCTCATCTTGCACTTGACATAGAATGGCCTTAGCTCGGGATCGCGTAATACGACCTAGATAAGGTGGTGTAGTTCCTTGAGCTTTGGCACCATCAAAACCGGAAGGCAAGGGCGCGCCACCATCCAAGCTTGTTGGCGCGTCTAGGGTATGCCGAGGCTCCTCCAAGTGTTCCGACGTGTGCTCCTCCAAGTGTTGCTCCTCCAAGTGTTCCGACGTGTGCTCCTCCAAGTGTTGCTCCTCCAAGTGTTCCGAAGTGTGCTCCATAGTTGGCTCGGACATCGATGGAATCACATCACCTTCTATCCTAAACACTCTACAATTTAAGATAGGGTAAGAGAGATCTCGTTTGTATCAAATCCCATTCTATTAGGGAAATGACACACACTCAATCTTTAAATATCTTTCCAAATATACAAATACGCACACAATAAAATATTCTAGGAGAAACAAATCGTCTTCCTCTGATTTTAGCATTCTTTGTGATGACCTTCTCCTAAAATAGAGCAGCCCAACTGTTTCCAAATACTCGCACACAATATGTGTGTTCCTTCCTTAAATAGTTTTATCGCCAGCTCGTCATGTCAGTGACTTTGCCAAGTCGCCGATTCGACTTGCAAACTCGAAGTCAGTGACTTCCTGGAACCATCAAAACTCTAAATCTTCTAACAAATTTCCCCTTTTTGATGGTGACAAACAACCTGTCCTGATAAGATCTTTGCAGCATACACACAACATCATAGTATAAAGAGCAAAGCACAAAAGCCATAAAAAGTTCCCCCTAAGCTTAATTTCCCCTAATAAGTCTATTCCCCCGGTTAATTCCCCCTTTTGGCATCATCAAAAAGATTGCTAAAACACGAAAAGAAAACAAAGGCAAAATATGGAAACTTAAAACAAAATATCAAAAGAGTCAAAGATAGTCATCCACCATAGCACGAGAGAATGTACGATGCAAACACAAACATTCCAGAAAATGCATTACAACCAAATCGAACTAAAACAAAGAAGTCTTTAAATGAGAGGAACAATGTGGTAAGAATAGAAGAGAGGGGTAGAGAGAGTCATGAATGTGCGGTGGTCACTGACAGCAGGATCCAAAGTCATTGAGCCTATCCTCTATTGCACTAATCTTGGTAAGCACAGTACCACACGTATTGTGAAGCCTCTGAACCAGCCCCTTGAGAATCATATTCTGCTCCTTAAGTTCTTTCAATTCACCGGCCACTTGAGCAGACTAGATTCCCTCCTCTTGTTGATCTTTGTCACTGACCTCAGAAGTCTTCGATACCAGCTTCCCATCAATCAGATTCTAACCAAGTTTTTTGATCATTTCTTTATTCAAGAACCTGGAGTTGATGACTTCACCACCATTCTTGTAGACCTTGTGCTCCAACATTAGTAAATAGATGGGATTTCCATATGGTAGAGCATGTTTAGAGGTCTCAACCACGTGCTCCATATGGATCATCATTAGCCTAGGCATATTCACTTTCTTCCTCCTGAGAATTTTATCCATGACTAGCAAATCTTGGATTGAAGCAACATTTCTCTTAAGTTTCGAGGTCGCAGGTTGCTGATTAGGTAATTGAACATCACCTTCTTCTCAATTCCCATCTTGTTAACCAGGTATGGAGTGGTGAAATTATCATCACTGTCAGTGACAGTCTTGATGATCTCACGTTCATCGACTCCTTCCGGCCATGATCTTTTGTAGTACTCAGCAAAGCCTATATGAGGCAGTTCCATAATGTCGCTTACATCCTTGCTAGTAAAGGAATACTTCTTCTTGCCAGCAGTGTATCGTCCTAGAGTCATATTCCCAATATCTTCAATCTCTAGCGACTCATAGACCATCTTGATCATTTGAGGGTTATAGTCACTTTCCCCTTGGATCAGATTTGCCCATCCATGTTGCTTAAGCTAGTCATTGACCTTGGTCAATTTATACTCCTCTAAGAAATTTTCTTCCCACAACAAATGTATAGTGAATTCCCTAGAAGACATGTCAACCACAACAACAGTCTTCTTCTTTTTACCTGTGCTAGCCCTACGCTTGGGTGTTGACCTCCCTCTTTTCTTCCTTGTGACCTTCTCAGAGAAAGAAGAGTCACCACCTTCAAACACGGCATCAGGGGTTGCCAATCCCCTTAGCCTTTTTAGCCTTAAGAGTCATGGCCATGGCTTTAGCAATAGCTGATCTAGTCTTGGGGCGAGAAGAGGGAGGCATTTCAATTTCCTCCTCTTTCAGCAATTCAGAATCATCACCAAACAACTCCTTTTCAAAGTTCCTCTTAACAAACTCGGCCTGCTTAAATGACTTAGGAAGAATACAGGGATCAGAGTGGGTATCTTCATCAGAGATCTCCAATGGCTCCTTTGGAGAGTTATCCTTCTCAGAAGTCTTCTCATTGACATTCAAGACAGCGTCCTTGTTAGTGACTACGAGAGAGTCACTGACCTCCTTTGTCTGCTCTTTCGGAGATAGTCGTTGGACTTCTTGTTCTTC
The DNA here is from genome assembly GCA_964016875.1 of Fallopia convolvulus. Classification (NCBI taxonomy): domain Eukaryota; kingdom Viridiplantae; phylum Streptophyta; class Magnoliopsida; order Caryophyllales; family Polygonaceae; genus Fallopia; species Fallopia convolvulus. Next base: position 15,780,431 of record OZ024735.1, on the reverse strand, counting down.
ATTAGTCCTTTGCATGTCCTCCATTGCAGCCTCTGAGCCTTTCCCTTCTTCTTTTTCTTCAAACGATCCAACAACCGTTTCAGTTTCTTCGAACTCCATCGACTCCAAGTTTGGAGTTTTTACTCTCTCTTCCTCAATCTCTCCTTCCTTGGGTTTGGGTAAGGATGCTTCACTGGTTTCTGAAACAACTGCCGGTAGCGCCGTTTGGCGCGGAGTTCCAGAATCTGGTAAAGGGGTTAGGGTTTCACTTTCTTTTTGTGGGGATTGAGGAATTTGGGGTTATTCGGTGAGAATGGGAGAGATGGAAGTTGATATTGGAGGAGAAGGGTTAGAAGGGGATGCCATTGAAGGATTTTGGAGGTTTGAGGGTTTTGAGTTCGAGAGAGAAGGAGCAAGGAACGAGAGAGGGAGAAGAAATTGAGAGTGTACCTTTTCTGATGACGGTTGAAGTATATTTAAGAAGAGAACTTCCCAATTAAAAGTTGTCAAATCATTGCATATCTTCTCTTTCTTCCTTTTTGATAAAACTTTCCAAAATTCAAAAGATCCCGTTAAGCCATGATCTCATTCATGCGCCAAAATACACAATCAGTGACCCTGAGCAAGTCGGTGACCCATAACACAGAACCTGCTCTTTACATCTGTTCGCGACTTTTGCACAATCCATGACTTTCTCTAATGAATTTACTTGGTGTTGGGGTTGCACAGGGAGTGCCAAGGCAAACAAAGTATGTAAAAAAACATAAATGTGGATTTGTCGATCATGATGATAAGTCTCCGTTTAAAGAAAGATCAAAATGGGCTCATAGAGATTCTAACAGCATGATAGGTCAGGGACAAGCATTAGAATCAACCATCATATGGGCTAGTAATGAGGGTTAGGATCATCAAGTTGATTCTTTTAGGCTAAAAAAAAGAGCTCAAAATGGTTACACACATACTGATTGTAGTAAAAGTCACCGACAAGTCAAATGCATGGGGTTTCCTAAACATGATGTCTATCAAGAATGCAGAGATTTATAGCCAATCATCGAGGGAATTCATGTAGGTAAATATATCATTAAAGAGAGATCATACCTAGTTCCATGCGGAGTTGTTCAAAGGGTTCACGATTTAAGGCCTTTGTGAAGATGTCTGCTCTTTGATCACTTGTTCCACAGAATTCCATATTGACCATGACTTTTTCCACACAATCTCCAAGAAAATGATGCCTTATCTCAATATGCTTTGTCTTTGAATGCTGCACCGGATTCTTTGAGATGTTGATTGCACTAGTGTTGTCACATAGTATGGGCACTAGAGATGCACATTGGGGTGGGGTAGGGCGGGGAATGCATTCCCCGTCCCCATCCCCCAATACTATTATGCCCCCCCATCCCCGCCCCGTCCCCGTTTAATCCCCGCGGGGAACGGGGCGTGGAATCCCCGTCGGTTATCGGGTTGTTAATGGGGCCCCATTTATTATAAAAAATATTTTAAACTTTAAAAAAATTTACAAATATCAAATTTAATAACATAAATTTTAAATTTCATTATATAATTTGTAGATATATATAAGCTTTTAAATTAAAAACAATAATTATATTTAAAATCTCTTTTTATTCCATACTTTATAAATAAAAAAATTACAAAAACATATCGGGTAGGATCTGAGGCTGATAGTAAATTCTCCGTCCCCACCCCATTTAAAATCGGGGATACCGAAATGATCCCCGTCCCCGCCCCCTTCCCCACTAAGTCGGAGAATCCCCACCCCAATGTACTCTGCTTCCGCTGTTGATAAAGAAACAAAATTTTGCTTCCTAGACCCCCATGACACAAGGCAGGGCCAAATAAATTGATTCATCCCGGATGTGCTCTTTCTATCAACACGATTTCCCGCAAAATCTACATCCGTGTAGCCGACACTTTCAAAATCAAACCATCTTGGATACCATTAGCACATATTGTCAATCCCCTTAAGATATCGAATGGTTTCCTTAACAACTTTCAAGTGGGACTCTCTTGGATCAGCCTGAAATCTAGCACATAGGCATACTCCATACACAATATCAGGTCTACTTGCAGTGAGATAAAGCAATGATCCGATCATACTTCTGTACATTGTAGTGTTTACTTCCGGATCCTTGTCATCCTTTCCAAGTGAGGTAATCGACGACATGGGAGTGTCGAAAGGTCTAGAGCTCTCAAGACCGAACTTCTTGATACATTCTCTGAGATATATTTCTGTTGATGAACTCATGTCTCATCCTCATCTTGTACAACTTGAAGTCCTAAAAAGAACTTGAGTTCACCTACCATACTCATTTCAAACTCACTTGACATGAGGTCAGCGAACTTCTTCACCAGCTTATCGTCTGTAGAACCAAAGATGATGTCATCAACATAGACTTGAACAACTAGTGTGTGACCTCCTTCCTTCAATAAGAACATAGTCTTGTCTACTTCTCCTCAAACATAACCATGTTGAATAAAAAATTGAGACAAATGATCATACCAAGCACGCGGTGCTTGCTTCAATCCATAAAGATTTTTTTCCAGTTTGTAGACGTGATCCGGGTGGGCGACATCTTCAAAACCCGGAGTCTGTTCAACATACACCTCTTCCTTTAGACATCCATTCAAGAATGTGGTCTTGACATCAATTTGATGTAGCTTGAACCCATGTTGAGCAAAATAGGCAATGAGCAATCGAATAGCCTCGAAACAAGCCACTGGAGCAAACGTCTCATCATAGTCAATGCCCTCTTACTGATTGTATCCCTTAACTATCAGCCTTGCTTTGTTTCTGACCACATTTCCTTCATCATCCAGCTTATTCCTGAACACCCAATGTGTTCCGATCACAGTTCTTCCGTTTGGTCTTGGGACCATGTGCTAAACTTTATTTATTCCAAACTAATAGAGCTCTTCTTGCATGGCACTGACCCAATCTGAATCTTTGAACGCTTGTTCAACATTCTTGGGCTCCGACATAGAGACGAAAGCATTGAAAGCAAAGAAGTTGTTTAGAGAAGATCTGGTTTGCACACCCTCCGAGAAATCAGTAAGGATGTTAGTGACAGGATAAGCACTTTTCTGTTGATAGTTCCTGATCTGTAACTCTGTAGTCGCCGACTTGTGTTTGAGGCATTCTCTCTGAATCTTCTTCAGAGTCTTCTGGACTTGAGCTTCTTTTAGGCGTTTTCTCTTCATCTGTCTCATTGCCACTTGATCTTTGATCTTGATCACTTCCCCCCTGTTCTATAAGAGTCGACAACACCAACATTGTTACTCAGTACTGATTCCTTTTCTGAGGTCGCAACTGGAGGTGGATCATCTTGAAACAAATAGTATCCTTGATCCCCATCATTACGATCATCAATCATCAAGCCTCCCATCGTGTTCTCACCAAACACAACATGAACACTTTCTTCAATCTTCCTCGTTCTGTTGTTAAACACTTTGTAGGTTTTGCTATGAGGGGAGTAACTGATGTCTCTCTATTTGGTGGTGTTTTCATATGTGTTTTCCTTTGTAAATATGTTTCTTTTTCCCCTTTTCTTGTGCGTTTTGTTCCTTTTTAGCTTAGTTCTCGTATTTCTATGAGATTCGGAGACTACGCGCATTTTATGTGTTTTGTAGGTAATTCGGCATGGATCAAGGGTCGTTTTGAAGGAGGGTCGAGACATGGAGCAAGGCCCGAGCAAAGGAGGAAAGAGAGGAGCAAGCCATGAAGAAGAACAAGAGAAGCCAACAAAGAAGAAGGTGGAACGAGGACAGGACCGAGTTGCAACCAACATCGGGCCCGACTTTGAAGTCTACAGAACATCGGACCGAGTTGCACAGTACCTCGGGCCCGAGGTCCTCCGTGTCGGTCCAAGTCGGTCTCCGAACTACTTGGGCTCCAAGGCACGAATTTGTGAACTTCCACTTTTGCCCCTTATCTATTAAAAGGCCCTCTTGTCTTCTAAGAAGGGGTTTCCCACACTTAGCAAGGGAGCCAACCCTCAAAATCTCTCAAGGAGATACTTGGAGAGCAAGGAGGAAGGAGAGGAGAAGGAGAAGAGAGAGAATCGGCCAAGAGGGAGGAAAATTGATAGGTTTGGTTGATAGATTTGCTTTGCTTTGTTTTGATCTTGTGGATTTGGAAACCCTTGATTGGGATTTGTGGATTGCCTTTGATTTTGAATGAAACTTTGCTTTGTCTTGAGATTGATGATGTTGATTGCTTTCCCTTTTGATTTGTTTGCTTTCTTTGTTTGCGACATGGAGTAGATCTCCTTGATCTTGGGTTATGGGGGAAAACCCTAGCTAGGTTTGGGCTATAAACCCCAATTCCATAGCCTTGAGTGTTTGATCTAAGGAACCCACTCTACATAGAGCTACAATTCCTTGCGAAAGTCGGGAATCAAGGCTTGAGATTGGCAAAGTAGCGAAAGTGAACATGTGTCAACCTCAAGACCTTGCTTCGAAGGGGATTTCCCCAATGATCGATGTGTAAAAGTGGTTGGAACGAGGGCGAAAGCACTCGATCCTAGTCCGATCATCACTCATTGCTCGAATTGGGGTGGAAAAGCCTTAATCTACTAGAGAAGGAACCCAAAAGCCCAAGATCTACTTTTAATCTTTGAGTTCGACATCCCCAGCTACCTCGGGCCCGACTTACCCAGTGTCGGTCCCGACTTCCTCTCGTCGCCAACCTCGGGCCCGACGTGACCTCAGTGTCGGTCCCGACTGTTTTCTTTGTTTTCCTTTGTTTTATGCTCTCCTTTCTAGCTTCCTAGTATCTAGGCACATCGATCGAGTAGACTTCCCGAGTGTTCGACACCCACCACGTACTACAACGGGGTCGGGTTATAAATTGTATCTCTTGACCCTCGCACACCGTGAGAGGCGATCAAAGAAAATGGCGCCGTTGCCGGGGAAGTCTAAGTGCATTGAGTGCCAATTTGGTGAGTTTCTTGTGTTTTGGTAGTGATTTGGGTGAGGGAATAGCCCAAACCCTTTGTTTGTTTTTGATTTGTTTTGGTTTGTGTTTTTGTTTCATAGGTGTATGCTAGCTCGTTCCTCCCGAGGAACACTTGAGCTTGAGTTTGTGAGTGATCCGGAAAGTATTCTCAAAGAAGCCCGAAGAAGGAAAAGGATGGAGAATCAAGCTCTCCATGTTGATGAAGAGTTGGCTCGACTTAGGGCCGAAATGTCTAGATTGCAACTTGAGAGGGACAATCAAGAGGAGGTGGCAAGAAGAGAACGGGAGCAACGGATGAGAGCCGAGGCTCAACTAAATGCTCTACCCCGGAATGCACGCCAATACATGCATCCGGAGTTGAGGGTACCCGAGCCGGCTATTGTGCTTCCCGAGGTTGCCAAGAATTTTGAGATCAAGACGCAATTCATCTCCCTCATCAAGCGTGATCAATTCGAGGGCCGTCCACATGAATGTCCCATAGAGCATGTTAAACGATTTGTGGATATGTGTGAGACGATCTCCACCGACGAAGAGACATTGGAGTATGTGCTTCTAAAGGCGTTCAAATGGTCACTTGGGGGCAAGGCCACACATTGGCTCGAGAGCCAAGCTCCTAGGTGAATCACAACTTGGAAGACACTCTATGATGCTTTCTTGATGAAGTTCTTCCCGCCCTCAAAGACAACCGAGTTAAGAAGGAAGATTGCAAGCTTTCAACAAGGTCCGAATGAGCCCCTCTTCGAAGCATGGGACCGTTTCAAGGAGATGTTGCGCCAATGTCCTACTCATGGCCAACAACCATATGTGCTTCAAGACATCTTTTTCCAAGGCATCAATCCGGTAACAAAGGACAAGCTCAATCTCCACACCGATTGTGGGTTCATAGACTTGACACCGGACCAAGCTTGGGAGCTACTTGACAAGCTATCCGATTATGAGGCCATGTATGGGGTGAGTCAAGCTAGCAAGGAGGTGAAAGTTCAAGGTGAAGGTGCAAGGAAGTTATATGATCCAAAGGGAGAAGACATTGATAGGGATGTGAAGCTACAATTCCTTGAAGGTGAAGTGAGCAAGCTTAAGAGGCAAGTCCACTACTACAAGCAAAATGCTAGAGCTTGTGAGGAGTGTGGATCCTTTGCACATGCTACACAAGTTTGTCCGAATGAGAGCCAAGTACGCTTGGCCGAGCGAATTGAGGAGGCAAACTATGTCCGAGGAAATTTCGGTGGAAGAGGCAATTTCAACAATGGTGGCAATGGCCGGTGGAACAACGGTCAAGCTCAAGGCTACAACAACAACTTCAACCAAAACGAGCCAAGGGCGCCACCACCACCATATAGACCACCGGGATTCAATGAGTTACAAACATTTGCTCAAGAGATGAGAGATGGGTTCAAGGAGATGAGGACCCAATTCAATGAGTTTGGTGCATGGAGGAGGCAAGTCGACAATCAATTTGCTCAAATTGCAACTCAAGTCCCGAGAGAGAATGGGAGACTTCCGGGCCGACCCGAGGAGAATCCCCGAGCTCAAAACAATCAAAATGAAGTCCGGGCAATTGGATTGAGAAGTGGCCGAAACCTACCCGAGCCACACGTGCCTAAGAAGGATGAAGAGAGTCGGACCAACTTACCCAGCAAGTCGGGTCCGACGTTCCCCGAAGTCGACTCAGCAAGATCGACTCCTTCACCCAGGACCGAGGTAGAGAGCAACTCGGGACCGACGTACACAGACCTCGATCCTACTCCTCTGTCCAGGACCGAGACTCACAACATCGGGCCCGACATGGTGCCCAAGTCGGTCCAACCAGGAAGTGTTGCAAATGAAGTAGGGAAGTCCAAGGAGGTTGATCCAAGCAAGATTCAAGGTGCAACGATTCTTCCATATCCCTCAAAGAAGCCGAAAGATGTTGTTGAGAACAAGTTCAAGAGGTTTCTCAAACTCTTGCAAGGCTTGAACATCTCTATCCCGTTCACCGACGCATTGAGTGAGATGCCATCTTATGCCAAGTTTTTAAAGGAGATTTTGAGCAAGAAGAGGTTCATAGTGGAAATGCAAGATGAGGTTAAGACCTTGGAGTTACCACAAAAGCTAGGAGATCCCGGTCGTTTTGCTATAACCATTGGCGTGGGGTCTCAAAACTTCCAAGCCTTATGTGACCTTGGGGCAAGTGTTTCGGTGATGCCCGCTAGCATTTGGAGAAGAGCAAATTTGGGTGAAATGGAGCCGGCCGATATGTCCCTAACTATGGCCGACGGTTCCATCATCAAGGCCAAGGGAATATTGGATGACGTGCCAGTGCGAGTTGGAAAGTACTTTGTCCCCGATGATTTCGTGATCTTGGACATGCATGAGGATCCCTTGGTCCCAATAATCTTAGGAAGACCATTCTTAGCTACGGCGGGGGCAAGGTTTGATGTCAAGAACGGCAAGGTTTCCTTTGAGATTGGTGAAGAAAAGGTCGATTTTCACTTCAACAAAGCCTTGAATGAGCCGGACGCCTTGGCTATCCTCAAACTTGAAGAGAGTGCTAAGAGAAAAAGCGAAGAAGTGGAAGTTGCTAGAGAGGTTGTTGTGTTGAGAAGTGATGAAGGGTTCAATAAACAAATACAAGCAAGGGAGTTGTTGGAGCAAATTGAGGAGCAAGATGAGTCAAGGATCAATGATAGCCCAAGGAGAAATGAAGAGTATCCTTACTTATATCCTTTTGATGTTGGTGATGACCACAATTCTTCCCAAACTTTTGATTCCTACATTTGTCTAAGTGATTTGAAAGATGACTTAGGAGACTCCTACATTTGCCTTAGTGACTTGAAAGATGAATTGGTAGAATCTCCTAGGAATTCTTTAGGTAACTTTGGTGTAGGAAAAGAAAAACATGATGGAGCAAGCGAGGAGGAGAAATCTCATCCGTTGGAGGAGTATGATGAGATAGGACCGAGATCGGAGAGCCATGCCTATGTAGACCATCGTTGGTGGTTTTATGGGTATGAAGGCAAAGGCAATGGGCATAACAATGTCGAGCAATTCACCGTGTTTCACCCGCCATGAGGTTGAGGTTAGAAAGTCAAGCTAGTGACTCTAAACGAGCGCTTCTCGGGAGGCAACCCGAGCTAGTAGCTTTCTTTTCGTAATTTTAGTTTGATTTTTCTTAGTTTAGCCTAGCTTTTCCCTAACCAATCTCTATCTAGTGTTTTGTGGATTTATGGTGTTGTGCATTCTTCAAAGTTGTGTAGGATTTGAGGTGAAATATTTAAATGGAAATATGGGAAAGAAGTTGCAAGAGGATGGAGTAAAATTGGTGACCCGAATACTCCCACATCGAGCCCAGGTAAGTCGGGCCCGACATAGGGACGTCGGTCCATGAAGTCGGTCCAACCCGATTTGACTAGTTGGAATGCCAATTTTGCCCTTGACCTAATTTGTCCCTTTCCCCCATTAAATACAATCCCCCACCTACCTATCATCTTCATATCAACCACCATTCCCAAAATACAACCCATCTCCCTCAAACACTCTCAAAGTCGGCCGCCCCTACCCTCACCATACTCGATCCACACATCTCACCACTTCATCTCGATCCACTCACAAAAAGGCCTCCCAAATCCGATTCCAAGTAGAAATCTCAAGTTCAATATAGTTCTTCATCCCCCATCTCGATCTAGATTGAGAAAATTTGAGTTCTAAGTTGATTATTTGTTTAAAAGTTCAATACTCTTCAAATCTGGTATGTGTTACTCGATCTCTACTTATTTCTTTGAAAATTTTGTGCTTTCATTGCGTAGATTGAGTAATGCCATGTTTGATTGAGAGCTTGAGCTTGAGCATCAATGGTGGATTTGCATGATTTGTGAAATTGAGCTTTAAAGTTGTTTATGCATGCTTAGATCCATTTAGAACTTCGATTAGGGATGTTTGATGGTTGAATTTGAAATTTAAGTGCATGATAGAGTGATTTGGGTTGGTGTTAGGCTAGAAGTCGAAGCATGAATTAGGTCGAGATCGAAGTGCCCAGGAGAGTCGGGCCCGAGGTGTGAAAGTTGGTCCAACATGTCGGACCGAGGTTGAATAAGTCGGGCCCGTGGTAGACTGGAAGTCGATCCTTGTTGTTTTTGCTCTCTTCTTGTGATATCATGTGGATTCATGTGTTTAATTGTTGGCTATAGCCTAATCATGATGTAGAATGATCATTTGCTTAGCTATTGTTAGAAGATATCCATGATGATTCATGTCGGATTGAGATGCATGTGAGTCTAGAGACTAAGTATGGGGTCCCCTTTGTGTTGAAATGTTGTTGTGTGTTGATGAGTGCTTTTGTTGAGTTGTATGGAGTTTATCTTGGATCTTTTTGTTGGGTTGGATGTGTGTAGGTACCATGGAGACTAGAGCTTCATCATCTCATGCGGAAAGACCGAGGAAGAAGTCCAAGAAGACGAGGAAAGAGCCGAAGTTGGATGATGTCTATTTGGAGGAAGATGAGCAAGTGGAGAATTATGAAAGATATATGGCGCTTGAGCACCACACGAGGTGGCTTGATTGGGAAGCCGTGAGAAAGATGGACATGGATCAAGCCCTTCCAAGATGCTACTCCCACATCGGTCTTAATGGGATGCTAAGGTGGGACAACACTCACTACCCCGCCCTCACCTCGGAATTCATGGCCACATTCGAGTGCACTTATGATAATGTGGAGGATGAGGAAGGGGCGCTCACTTTCCGATTGGGGAACGAGGACCACAATCTCACTCTTAGGGATTTGGCTACCTACTTCGGGTTTCCATGCCCAAGAGAAGAGGCCGGCGTCAACAATGAGAAGGTGAACCAAGTGTGGCGTCATGTAACCGGGAAGAGTGAGATGAGAAAGGGTGCCTCCACAAACGAGATTGCTAGCCCTCTGTTTCGGGTCATGGTGCGAGTCTTGGGGTGTGCAATCTATGCTCGTCATGAGTTGAGCAAGCCAATGAAGGAAGAGATCATGTTGCTCCATGAGATGCTCTTCAACACCGAGAAGCCCATGAATCTTGAATGGGAGTGGGTCAAGATGGTGCGGGACTTCCAAAGTTCCTCTTGGATCTACTTCAGTGGGATGATAGCAAGGCTCGCCATGTGTCTAGGAGTTGATCTTGACAAGTATTCTCCGGCTCCGAATGGTGTTGAGTTCATGAACATGAAGTATTTCAAGAAGGCCAACATCGTCAAGGAGAAGCTCTACATGATTTCCTTGGCTCCTCACTCAAACTATGAAGGTGTGTCGATCCGGTTAATGCACAACCTCTATGATCTTTCTCGGTATCAAAATTGGTACCAAGTGTGGGCCGGCAAGCCACACTCATTTGGTGACCCCGAAGGTGCAAGAGAGGGGCGGCGACAACAATCTCAACACATTCGGTTTACCTCTCCTCCATCTACACCGGATTCCGACCAAGACAACTTCGTGTTTGCACCTCGTGGGGAAGATATGGAAGTCGATCAAGAGCAAGATGAAGAAGATGAGCGCTTCCAAGGTTTGATGGCCAAACTCCGAGCCACGCACCAAGCTCCAACACTGGCGGACCGAGGTACACACCAAGTCGGGCCCGACTTCCCTCAACGTCGGTCCAGTTCATTTCATGGTGGTGAGGTCCCGAGGCATTATGAGCGTGGAGAAGGGAGCGGTGCAAGGCGAGAGCAAGCTCAAGGTGGTGGTTATGAAGGCTATGCCCAATGGTACGGTCCGGGAATGGTGTTTCCCGAGCAACAACAACCGGTGGACATGTCCTTCTTAGCCAACCAAATGGCTCATCTCCAACTTCAACAAGAAAATGTTCTCCAAGAAGTCCATCAAGTGAATCTCCAACAACAACAAATGTACCAACATCAACAACAAATGTACCAACAACAACAACAAATGCTTCAACAACAAAGTTCTTTCCAAGCTAGCCAACAAGAGATGAACCGAGCCCTCGGCTACACTAGACGAGAGGTAGAGGAGCTTAGGGAGGTGGAAGACCAAAGGTGGCGGGTCCAAGATAGCTTTAACACATGGATGAGCGGGAACTTCCCTTCCCGTGAGGACCAATGGACACGCCCGGAGCCTCAACTTCAACCACCACCACAAGACTTCTACCAAGAGCAAGTGTACGAGAGGGAGCGGCAAGCAAGGCTCCAAAGAGGACGTTGACGTGACAACCCCTTCGAGTGATCCTATACATGCCATTGAAGAATAAGAAATTGTGAGCTTTTCATACTCTTCTCTCTTGCTTTTAAGTTTTGGTTTTCTTGTTTGATGGGGACATCAAAATTTTAAGTATGGGGTGGGGGTAAGTGTGTTCATGATTTCACTTGTTTTGAGAATATTTAGTTTGTGTTTCTAGTTTGTGTTTGGGATGTTTGCTTCTTGGTTTGAGGTTTGATGAAAAAAAAAAACATGAAAAAAAAATAAATAAATAAAATTTTTTGTGTTGAAAACAACAAAAAGATTTTGTGTTTTATAGGTTTTGGACTAGAAATTCCCATCTTAGATTGCCAAAACAAAAGCTAATGATGATGTGAGCATGTAAATTCCTTTGCATATTTTTGGATAGTTTAGCCTCTTAAATGATGTTGCTTTTGATGTGATCATGATATCTTGCTTGTTTTATTGAACATGTGAGTTCTAGGATGAGTTCTTATGCAACTAAGTATGAGTGACCCTTGTGAGATTGATTTTTGGCCATTTTAGGGATGCTTGTTCATATTTGCATATCCCTCATTTTTCTTGTGTGATTAGCTCATTCATGCTTAGTAAAACTTGCTATTGCGGTGTTTATCTATTTTCCAAGACCGTCATGAGAATTGTCCTAGCATGGTCACATTGATTTTGAACTTTATTCTTCTAGTCACATAAATGTTCCATATCCTACCATGAAGTTAATCCTTTGTTTGTAGCCCCGTTCTAGCCTAAGCCTTTGTTTGAAACTCCTCAAAAATATTATTCCTAGCCTTATATGACTTGACCCTTATGGGATTGGACTTTAGAAGAGAGATTGGGATTGTATTTGAAGAGTTGAGATTCTCTTGGGTTTAAGGGCAAAGAATGGTGTTATGAATCATGTGGGTAGTGCATCTTTGTTGTACAAAAATGAAAAAAATGAAAATGAAAAAAAAAAAAAGAGAAAGAAAAGAAAGAAAGAAAATGTTGGAAATGCAAAGTGGAATAAAGCAAAGACCTTAAGTGAAGAAAAAGGTCCGACCGAGTTACAAGCAACATCGGGCCCGATGTCATAAGAAAGTCGGTCCACATGTAGAAAGTGTTGAAAAATCCAACAAAAAGCATAAGAGCAAAGATGAAGTGGAATGTTAAGTGAAGTTTTGGGTTGTAAAGAAAAAGTTAAGTCTTTTGGGTGAGTGTGAAGGTAATTGTGGAATTTGGTGAAGTTGGTGAGAGTTTAGGTTGTTCAATCCCCATTGTAAGCACCACAAGACCAAATAATTCCCACCTTGAGAAATACCAAAAGCCCCATTACAACCCGGCCGAATGGAACCTCTTTGAGGACCTCCATTGAGCCAAGTTCGAAATTCTTTGTGTACTTTGCATTAGGCATCTCTAGGTGGAGGAATTGGTGATATTAGCTTCAATAGTAAAGTTCTTACTTGCATGATTTTTGAGCTTGAGTTTCCATTGCTAAACCCAAACACATGATGAGTGATACACATTCACATATCCCTAAAGTGAGGCTTAGTTGCATTGACTTTATTCCTTGGAACACTTAATCATGTGTGATGATGTAATCTTGCTTGAATATCGATCATTTGTGCTTAAAATGTGTTTTCATATGAGGCTTTACTTGAAGATTATGTTTCGGTCTTGCTCACATTGTTATTGCTTGAGGACAAGCAAGTTTAAGTATGGGGTATTTTGATGTCTCTCTATTTGGTGGTGTTTTCATATGTGTTTTCCTTTGTAAATATGTTTCTTTTTCCCCTTTTCTTGTGCGTTTTGTTCCTTTTTAGCTTAGTTCCCGTATTTCTATGAGATTCGGAGACTACGCGCGTTTTATGTGTTTTGTAGGTAATTCGGCATGGATCAAGGGTCGTTTTGAAGGAGGGTCGAGACATGGAGCAAGGCCCGAGCAAAGGAGGAAAGAGAGGAGCAAGCCATGAAGAAGAACAAGAGAAGCCAACAAAGAAGAAGGTGGAACGAGGACAGGACCGAGTTGCAACCAACATCGGGCCCGACTTTGAAGTCTACAGAACATCGGACCGAGTTGCACAGTACCTCGGGCCCGAGGTCCTCCGTTTCGGTCCAAGTCGGTCTCCGAACTACTTGGGCTCCAAGGCACGAATTTGTGAACTTCCACTTTTGCCCCTTATCTATTAAAAGGCCCTCTTGTCTTCTAAGAAGGGGTTTCCCACACTTAGCAAGGGAGCCAACCCTCAAAATCTCTCAAGGAGATACTTGGAGAGCAAGGAGGAAGGAGAGGAGAAGGAGAAGAGAGAGAATCGGCCAAGAGGGAGGAAAATTGATAGGTTTGGTTGATAGATTTGCTTTGCTTTGTTTTGATCTTGTGGATTTGGAAACCCTTGATTGGGATTTGTGGATTGCCTTTGATTTTGAATGAAACTTTGCTTTGTCTTGAGATTGATGATGTTGATTGCTTTCCCTTTTGATTTGTTTGCTTTCTTTGTTTGCGACATGGAGTAGATCTCCTTGATCTTGGGTTATGGGGGAAAACCCTAGCTAGGTTTGGGCTATAAACCCCAATTCCATAGCCTTGAGTGTTTGATCTAAGGAACCCACTCTACATAGAGCTACAATTCCTTGCGAAAGTCGGGAATCAAGGCTTGAGATTGGCAAAGTAGCGAAAGTGAACATGTGTCAACCTCAAGACCTTGCTTCGAAGGGGATTTCCCCAATGATCGATGTGTAAAAGTGGTTGGAACGAGGGCGAAAGCACTCGATCCTAGTCCGATCATCACTCATTGCTCGAATTGGGGTGGAAAAGCCTTAATCTACTAGAGAAGGAACCCAAAAGCCCAAGATCTACTTTTAATCTTTGAGTTCGACATCTCCAGCTACCTCGGGCCCGACTTACCCAGTGTCGGTCCCGACTTCCTCTCGTCGCCAACCTCGGGCCCGACGTGACCTCAGTGTCGGTCCCGACTGTTTTCTTTGTTTTCCTTTGTTTTATGCTCTCCTTTCTAGCTTCCTAGTATCTAGGCACATCGATCGAGTAGACTTCCCGAGTGTTCGACACCCACCACGTACTACAACGGGGTCGGGTTATAAATTGTATCTCTTGACCCTCGCACACCGTGAGAGGCGATCAAAGAAAATGGCGCCGTTGTCGGGGAAGTCTAAGTGCATTGAGTGCCAATTTGGTGAGTTTCTTGTGTTTTGGTAGTGATTTGGGTGAGGGAATAGCCCAAACCCTTTGTTTGTTTTTGATTTGTTTTGGTTTGTGTTTTTGTTTCATAGGTGTATGCTAGCTCGTTCCTCCCGAGGAACACTTGAGCTTGAGTTTGTGAGTGATCCGGAAAGTATTCTCAAAGAAGCCCGAAGAAGCCCGATCAGTAACCTACAAAAATGCCCACATCACTCCTTGGATCAAATTTTTCTAAATTGTCCTTGCCATTGTTGTCAACGTAGCACTTGCATCCAAAAGTGCGTAAGTTGGCGACATTGAGCTTAACTCCTCTAAGTAGTTCATCAGGAGTTTTTCCAAGAAGTGGACGAAGCATGGCTCGATTCATCACATAACAAGATGCATTAATGGCTTTATCCCAGAAGCTTCTTGGAAGACCACTTGATATGAGCATTATTCGCGGCATGGTCTCCAAGGGTCTATTCTTCCTCTCAACGTCGCCATTTTGCTGAGAAGTTCTTGGTGCTGAGAAGTTGTGACTTAGGACATTTTTCTTGCAGAAAACCAGAAAGTCAGAGTTGTCAAATTAATTCCGTTCCATGATCTGATCTGATAGATACTGGAGCAACTCAAAGCTTTTTTTCAATAGCCTTCACCCATGCTTCAAATTCTTCAAAGACCTGATCTTTAGGGGGCAGAAAAATTGTCCAAGCATACTGTGAAAAGTCATCAACAATGACAAAAATATAACTATTTCCTCCATGACTTTGGATTATCATGGGACCACATAAATCTATATGAATCAACTCTAGGGGTTTAGTGGTACTTACCTCCTTCTTTGATTGGAAGGATACCTTCACTTGCTTACCTCTTACACAAGTCTCACAAGCTTCATGCTTGTTCGGATCAATCTTGGGTAGTCCTCTAACCAGCTCTTGCTTATGATGTTTGTAAAGGAGTTGAAAGCTCGCATGACCAAATCTTTTGTGCCAGAGGTCGGCGACATTTGTAATTGTTCTAAGACACAGTTTTTCCTCATGTTCGAAACAAGGGTCCACTTTGTAGAGATTATTTTCATACACCCCTTTCAGAAATCTTCCCTAAGTCAATTTCTTGCACCTGACAACCTCTCTTATAAAAAACAACTTGAAAATTTCCATTAGCACAGATTTAGGAAACACTTAACAACTTAAAACTGAGATTATCAACTTAAAATACCACCTTTACTATTATTGCTAAAGGTAATCTTACCTCCCTTGTATTCTTGAAGTGAGATGAAATCCCTAGGGTTCCTCAACATATGAGTTGAGCACGCACTATCAATAAACCAGGGCTCCTTGTCATCCACTTCAAGCTGTATTGAATGAATCAGTTCTTGTGAACCCAGAGTTATCTAACTCCTATGAGTTTGGCAACATAGTAGTTTCTAGGACAACACTTGTTACAACTTGCACACATAGATCTTGAAGGACGGTCAGCGACAACAGATTTGTCAGAATTGTCATTCAGAGTCTGTGACCTGGCGTTTTCCTCATCTCTTGCCTTTTTGTGACACTCATGTCAGTAGTGACCAGACTTGCCGCAATACCAACATGTCATGTGAAACTTTAGGCCAACATACTTGATGTAGCCCGGATAGATGGGTTTGTTATTGATGCATGACTGAAAATAAATTTGTGAGGGAGCCGAGTTCCGGGTTTGTTTTTGCCACGTATTGTGCACCTTTTTATCAGGATACCACCGTTGCTTCTCTTTGTTTTGTTTGGCCACCACATGAGTAGAAAACTTGCATTGTCACTACCCATATGGGCTTTACCTTTAGACAGAAGGTGAGCGTGTTTGGTACCCTGAGTGTTGGGTGCACGAGCATATCCAATCCCAGACCTATCAACCTCCTTCAAAAATTTCTTTTTATAGTCATTTCTGACATCTTGAGCCTTTTCAGCAACAAACTCATCTAGCCATCTTTTTCTTTTAGTCTCATCATCAACTTTCTACTTCTAGGTTAGTGACTTGTTTTTCCAAGTTCTCAACTTGTTTTTGCAAGTTGACGACTTGGGTTTTTGAGTCCGAACAGGACTCATAAGTCACTGACTTAGGAGAAGAAATGTTTTCTAGTTCAATAGCTTTAGAGGAGCAGAGTTTGTTATCATCGAAAAGATTGGAGATTGTTTCTTCATTTTCTTCCACTTTTTCTCTTAACTCAGTGACATGAGTTCCAAGTTTTTCGATGATAGCAACCAACTGTTCTCTTGACTTTTTAGCAAGAAGAGAAGAGAGTTCAGAGTCATTTACCTCTTGGGATGATTTGTCTTCAATGCCATACAACAGTTACCTCTTGTCGGCGCCACTTCATCATCATGGTCGGACATATCCCATGTTGCCACCATTCCTTTACCAGCTTCTCCACTTTTTTTTTGGACATTGCTTGGCAAAGTGTCCTTTTCTCTGACATTGATAGCATATGACATCCTTCATATCCTTGCCTTCCTTGCTCGATTCAGGTGCCTGGATAGGAGCTTTGTTGCGCTTCCATAATCTCTTTATAGCCCTTGAGATGAGAGCCACATCCTCATCTACTCCTTCAGTGTCATCCTCTCCCTGAGTCAAGTCAAAGGCCCTTTCAACTTTTAAGGCAATATTCTTGACCTTCTCCGAGTCAAGACGTTCTTCTCTCCTTTGTTGGATGCCTCCATACATGGTGAGTTGACCAACTACATCCTCCAAGGTCAGCTCCTTGGTTTCGTTTTGAGTAAGTAGTGACGCCGCAACGGTGTCCCAACTTTTGTTCAATCCAGAGATCAGCTTGTTGGTTTGTGATGTTCATGTTTTTAGTATGGTTTTTAGGTGTTTTTCTTAGTTGTTTAGCTTAGATTAGTTGAGTTGTAGTGTTTGTTTTGTTTGCTTTTGGAAGCTACTCCGGTTTAGTGTTTTTTGTAGGTTTTCGAAGCACAAAGGAGCATTCCGAGGGAGTTTAGATCGAGATGTTGATGGTGGAATATGAGGGAAGCTAGAGAAGAGAAGAAGAGCATGCTTTGAAGATCCCGTCAAATCCAAAAGGAGCTATGCAAAATGTACAAGAGAATCAAGACAAAGACCTCGATACCGAGCTATGAGGGTCGGTACCGGGCTGTGCAACAGATTTTTGGTTAGAGAAGTTCAGCAAGAGTCTACCGACCCTGTGCAGGTCGACACCGAGGTGGCCTGTGTCGGTAGGCGGCGCTGACTTTCAGTTTTTCTATCTTTTATCTCACAATCTTTTTAGTTAGGAAGTCTTATCTCTTAGGAATCTTGTTAGATAGTTTCTCTTAGTATAAATACCTTGTTTTAAGTCTAGTTTTAGGGGAGAGATCGTGGGAAATTTGGACGAGGCGAGAGAGAGACAGAATCGAGCTTGTGTGTTTCTCTTTGTTTCGGTTTTGAAGTTTGTGTTTGAAGACGAGTTTTGATTTACAATTCAAGTAAGCTTTTGTTTAGTTCTTATTCAATGTTCTCATTCAATTCAATTGCTTGTTTTGTTTCGATCATGAGTGAGTAGTTAGCTTTTCTAGGGTCGGGGTTGGAAACCCAACATAGTTATGCATGATTGAATGTGTGTGATGAATATTTGATTGCCTTCTATCTTTGTCTACTTGTTTTGTGCTTATACTTAGACGAAAGCCCAAGTAATTCGATTTTATTCCTTGATCGAAAGAGAAAATTGTAACCTTGAATGTTGATATTGTTCGATAACGAAAGTTTCGAGCTTTGGATCAAAAATAAGTAGAGAGTGAATTGATTTGTGAAAATCGATTGATTTGCTTGCTTTAATCAACGAAAGTTGACAGCTTTATCCTTGAGGCATGTTATTTATCCTTCACACTATTTCGTATGCATGATTATGTCGTGGTAAACCCTTATCCTAGATTTTTCTCCATTTGAATTACCTTCGTTTTTACTCTGTTCAGACTCGTTACCGAGGGTTATAGGTCGGTACCGAGCCTGTTGTTTGTCTGTGTTTAGTTGCTTTGTTTGTGTCGAAACCCAGCATCGTTACCGACCCTGACATGGTCGGTATCGAGGTTGTCGTAGGCTCGTTTCTTACTGTTGTTTCTGCTTTACTTTGTTTCTGTGTTTCCTTATTTCATAGTTTAGTACTCAAACAAAACTTGCTTCCCGTGGACGATCCAGACCTCCCTAAACTCAGCGGGGTCTTGACTACAAATTTATTTGTTGTTAGGTAAATCCCTATCAACAAATCGGCGTCGTTGTTGGGGAAGCAACACTGCTTGTTTGATTACTCGTGGGTTTCGGAATAGCCCGGCCTTGTTTTTATTTCTAATTTTGTTTTATTTTGTTTGTTTTCTTAGCTTATGCCAGGAGGGCGACGCCGGCTTGAAATTTGATCACACTGATTATTTTTCTGAACCCGAACGCGTCCTGCATCGTAGAAGACGAGAAAATCAAGCCATGGCCATGACAATTGAAGAGATGGCACAATAGATGGATGCGCTTCGGAGGCAGCTCGAGGCCTCACAACTTGAAAAAACCGCTCTACAAGAACAACTCAATGCCTATCCAAGGAATGCTAAACAGTATATGCATCCAGAACTGAGGGTGCCAGAGTCTACAATTGTGCTTCCGGAGATAGAGAAGACTTTTAAGATTAAGTCTCAACTCATATCGTTAATAAAACGGGCTAAGTTTGAAGGGAAACCTACTGAGTGCTCTATGGAACATATTAAAAAATTTCTTGATTTATGTGACACTATTGCTGTTGAAGGTGTCTCTTTAAAATATGCTTTGTTAAAAGCTTTCGTCTGGTCTCTTATAGGAAAGACCCTGAGCTGGTTAGAGAGCTTACCTCATAAGTCTATCAAGACTTGGAAGGCTTTGTATGATCAATTTTTAACAAAATTCTTCCCTCCTTCTAAGACAACGAAGTTAAGAAAACGTATCACCTCCTACCACCAGCTGCCTAACGAGACCTTTGTGGAGACGTGGGAGAGATTTAAGGAGATGCTTAGACAATGCCCCACTCATGGGCAACCACCATATGTGCTCCAAAAAAGCTTCTTTCATGGGATTAATGTTGACACAAAGAACCGCATCAACATGCACACTGCTTGCGGTTTTATTGAGATGGATCCCACTGTTGCATGGGAGTTGCTGGACAAATTGACCAATTACGATGCCATGTACGGGACCAAGCAGACACCCCAGCCTCAAAAATATCTCAACATTCCCAATAATGACAAAGTTGATCCTGACGTTAAAAATCAATTCTTACAAGATGAGATCAACCGTTTGAAGAAATAGGTAAGTTTTCTGAAAACCTCTCAAAATTGTCAAGAGTGTGGCTCTTATGCCTATATTACTTCTGCCTGCACTAACATTGAGCAGGTTAGAGCCGCTGAGACATATGCTGAGATGAATTATATGAGAGGGCAATACAGAAACCAACCTAACAATTATGATAGGCCAAACAACTATCCTAGTTGGGGAGGATACAATCAAAGTCAAAATCAAGCACCTCCACCACAAGAAATGAAGGCTCCTCCTTACAGATTACCAAGATATCAAGAGGTACCTCCATGGGTACAAGGGCTACAAGAGGGCATCAATAGCAAAATTGATGGAGTACATAGCAAGATGGATGGAGTTCAAGCCAACCTTAACAGTCGATTGAATGGTCTTGAAACATGGAAGAAGAGCATTGACTCCCAACTTGGCAACCTTGCGGCACAAAATCCGAGACCTCAAGGGTAACTCCCGGGCCGCCCCGACGACAACCCGAGAGGAAAGATAGAATCCGTACACCTCCGCAGCGGAAAGACGCTACCAGGCCGTGCTGAGGCCAAGGAGAAAGACCTCGGTACCGAAGAAGATGCCTCGGCCAAGATCGATAACGCGCCAAAAAGGGTCGTTACCGAGCCTAAATCCCTCGATACTGATGCTCCAAAGCTCGTTACCAAACCCAATCCAGGTAAGTTCTCGACACCGAACCACTCCCTTAGTCCCAAGCTCGATACCGACCCCACCAGGGTCGGTACCGAACCTCCCGCGGCACCAATCGACCCGATTGTCGATTCGGTAGCGCCACCTCTCGAGCCCGCTTTGGTTCCGAGATTGGTGAAGTCTCTCTAAGGACTCAACAGAAGGCAAGTTTAAGCATTTCGTTAAGATTCTTCAAGGCTTAAATATTTCTATACCATTCGATGAGGCCCTAAGCTAAATGCAGGCTTACACCAAATTCTTGAAAGACATTCTTCGCAGGAAAAGATCGATGTCAGAGCTGACGGATGAGGTCAGATCTATAGCCCTTTCAGAAAAGCTAGGTGATCGCGAGAGATTTGCTATCACTATCGGGATTGGCGACCACCGTTTCAAGGCACTATGTGATCTAGGTGCCAGTGCCAGTTTACTTCCCCTATCGATTTGGTCCAAAGCTAACCATGGACCTTTGGAACCTGTTGATATGAGGATGTACATGGAAGATGGGTCTAGCTTAAAAGCTACATGAGTCGTTGATGATTTTCCCATTCAAGTGGGCAAATTCTTCGTACCAAATGACTTTATTGTACTTGATATGCCTGAAGACCCTGTAGTACCCATCATTCTAGGCAGACCATTCCTTGCCACAACAGGTGCTCGAGTCGATGTTCGGAAAGGACTCCTCACCTTTGACATAGGGGAAGAGCGGGTCGAGTTCAATATCAATCAAGTTGCCAATGACACAGCCGCAACCACAAAGATCGAGACGCCCCAGCCAGAGCTCGACATTGTTAAGCCAGATGTTTTTCTCTCAAGCAACAACGAAAACAAAAGCAGTACCAAGCCAGCTACCAACCCACCTTGGGTCGGTACCGAGCCCTTCATACAACAATATAACGAGGGAGGAACATTTTGGCATGATACCGAGGGAGACCATGCTCCAGATTGGTCAATAACGACCTTAACCCCCTCGGTACCAGCGCCCTCGCTGACTGATCAAGGTGAGCATTCTAATTCCAGTTTCACTATTTCCAATTACAATCCTTCCTTATATCATATTCCTACACCATACCCTACTATCCATACAATTGGTGAGTCGAAACCTCCTTGGTTCTTGGACATCACTAACCCACTACCAAGCATATTGTTAGAGGATGAAGGACCGAATCTAGTGCGAAACAACAACACCTTTTCGGCTAAGTATGGGGTCTTCCACAACCCTGACAAAGCTGAAACAGAACCACCTTGAGTTAGCTAAGGTAAGTTCGTCGGGCTTACGACGTTAAAAATAGCGCTTACGGGAGGGAAGCTCTCAAGCACAAATCTCACATCAAACCTCACCAATCTCTCGAGATCTAGCTACTCACACCCCGTATTCCACGCACCGCACCCGATCCATTCACCCTCAAAACTCGTGCCCTCATTCGATACCGAGCAAAGCCATCATTTTGTTCGTTACCGAGCCCCATCCTCGTTACTCTTACAATTCAATTTTCGGTTCTTCAAATTCACAAGTCTACGGTATAATTTCTTGACCCTAAACTCTTTTTTTGAAGATTCATGATAAAATTGGGTAGTTTTTCATATCTAGATCTATGTATAGATCCGAGATTGCATATTCCTATCGCCATCATGCCTCTTTGCCTTTATATTAGAGCTTAATCTTGTTTGCTTTTCGTTTCCTCATGCTTGAATTGCAATGAATTCCGATTATAGAAAAGCATGAAGATTGTTCTTGAATTGCATGAATTTCACCATGATGTTTGGCAATTTTTTAGCATGATTGGATAGGGCTTTGAGTAAGTATGGGGTTGTATTTACATGATTGTGTGGTTTTTATGTGGAATCTTGCTTGAATTATGCTAATTGTCAAAAATTTGAGGGTTAGAGATTCGGAATCCCATGCGTAATGTTCTCGCACCAGGCTCGTTACCGACCTGTGAGGGTCGGTACTGACTTTTGATCAGCCAGAAACAAACCTGAACCCAGAGAGCTCAATACCGACCTTGAAAGATCGGTACCGAGGTCGGTCGAGGCTATTTTCAAATACAATTATGGGGTTTCTTGTTGGTTTGAGTTGATTTTATCTGGTTATTTATGGTAT
Organism: Fallopia convolvulus; assembly: GCA_964016875.1. Classification (NCBI taxonomy): domain Eukaryota; kingdom Viridiplantae; phylum Streptophyta; class Magnoliopsida; order Caryophyllales; family Polygonaceae; genus Fallopia; species Fallopia convolvulus. The sequence goes on along the minus strand of OZ024735.1, from coordinate 15,758,080 downwards.
TTCAGGTACTAAATGGCAAGTTCAAGTAGAGCCAACTCTAGGGCAGGCAAAAAGAGGAGGACCGAAAGATCTCCATCTCCTCTGAGAATGGACGAGGTCATCTTGCCGACTAGGGAGCAACTGATGATCTTCAATTCTGTCATCTAAAAGGACCATCTCACAAGATGGTTTTCAAGATCAAGTGCAAAGTCCTCCGACATCTATGAGGACGTAAGGCATGCATTGGCTATTCTCGGTGTGCCACATCTACTCAAAAAGGAAGACGTCCCTCATTATCCGACTCTCACCTCAGAGTTCATAGCCACTCTCCGCATCAGCTTTAAGTCCAAGACATCTGCAGGAAGGATTAGGTTCCGGTTAGGCAACAATGATCATGAGTTCAATACGGCAGAGTTTAAGCGACTCCTCGACTTCCCTAACCGCCCCCGAAATTACAAGGCTCCTGGTGATTTCAAGGTCACATATACTTGGAGCTACATCTATGGAGAAGTTAATCCTACCGCACCAGCACTTCCAGTGGCGCTTATCATCAATCCCATTTTTAGGATTATTCTCAGAGTTTTGGGTGCAACCATTTGGCCCAAAAAGGAGCCTTCCAAGCCGACGAGGACGGAGGTATGATGCCTCCGTACCATTCTCTTTGAGGACCCTGCCCCTATGAACTTGGGGTTCGAATGGCTGAAATATATAGAGAAATACGGGGCCACTTCAAAAGAGGTTTACTGTGGCAACTTGGTGAGCCTCTTGGCAATGGCTCTCAACGTCGACCTCTCACGCTACAATGCACACAGCCCTGGAAGCTGAACTAGAAATACTGGTTGTCTTCTGGAATTTTTCAAAGACATACAGGGGGAGTCACTACCTTGGTTCTTAGACAGACCGTGGTAATCACTCGGGACAAGTTAGAGTTGTTGCATGTGCCAAACTGGTATGAAGCATGGACGTCTCAACTGTTCCCCTTGTCCAAGAAGCCTCAAGACGAGCCGACATTGCGGGAATTCGAGTTAAGGTACGAGCGTGAGGGGGCCGCTATGGAAGAGGACAAGCCAGCCCCTGCAGCAGGGCTCGGTAACGAGGACCCACAAGTCGGTACCGAAGCCCCATAATAGAACGCCAACCTCGGTACCGAGCATCCTGGCCTCAGTACCGAGTACTTTGAGGCTAGCACCGAGGCGTTTCACTTCAACGCCGAGCCTGCTCATCATCCCACCGAGCCACCATCGTTCGGTGTAGTGCCCTACGCCCCCTTTATCCAGCACGACCACTTCTAGCAGCACAACCACTACCAGATGCCACCCCATGCCAAAGACTCTAGTTCAAATGCCCCACCTCAGTGGGCACAATATTTGACATCCCAAATGCAACATCTAAATTTGCAGCATTCTCAGCTCCACCAACGGATGAATCATTGACAGGATGTCTATTCAGCTCGCATGGCACTTGAGGACGCATGGCAGCAAAGGGCTGACGCTCGCTGGAGGACGATGGAGTAGCGTGTAACAGTTGATGAGGAACGCTGGCGGACAATGTATCAGTTTATGGGAAACTTTGAGCACTACTTCCCACCACCAAACCAATGAGGATCTCGCTTTCATGGATGTTTCCTTTGCTTCGACAGTTGCTTTGTGAGTTTCTTTTTTTTTCCTTATCTTTTCTTATTCTCTGCTTTATTTTTACAATGGGGATACTCTAATGTTTAATTATGGGGTAGGGAGGGAAAAGAAAACTTTCTTGTTTGTTTTTGTGTGTTTTCATGTTCTTGCTTCAGTTTGTTTTTACCTGTTTTAGTTGTTTTCGTTTTCTTGAAAAAAAAATCACAAAAAATTTGAAAAATTTGAAAAATCCAAAAAGATTTTAGAATAGATAAGTACCTTTGATCTTATGGTTCTATGATAGCTTTTATTTAAGATGACCATGTAATTTCCTTTTAGCATGTTTTTGATAGTATAGCCTGAGTCTTATGATGAAATGGTTTTTATGGTGAAATAGCATATGATGAAACTGAGCATGTATAACTGTTAGCATGAGTAGTTGCAATCCAACACAAAATTGACCTTGTGATGTCCGGATCGATGGTGTAGATGATGGTGCAAAGAGATCGCTGAAGAGTGGACGGAAATCTTCACTTGGTTCGAAGGTGGTGGAGCTCGGTGGCTGAATTTCGTCTAGGATAAAAAGGGTAGATCTCCCTGGTCTGGACTCGGAATTGGGTGATTCCAAAGCCCAGAGTTAGATCTTTGAGTCTAGTTTAACTCCTAAAAATTTGAGATCCAGATGGGTAATATAGAAGTTATGGCGAATATACTGGCATGGTGCAGAATTCCACCGAGATGTAGATGGATCGATGGATGGAACGATTGGAAGTGGATTGATGGATTGTTGGATATGGATGTTGAATCTTGGATATTACGCACCAAGATCAACATACTAGGTTGAAAGAGTGTCGGATATGAGTCACCAACGATCAAACAACGAGATTGAACGAGATACAAAACAAAGAACTTAGATTGAAAACAAGTAAAAAGAGAGCAATTTCATCGTTCAAGTCTAACGGAGAAAAGAGGCCATGGATTTGTCTATAAACCTAAATGCCACGCCTCATACATTCAGCCACAACTCTTAAAGAAATTACAAAAAAGCCCCATAAAACCAAGAACAAACTAATTGTCCTTAACCACAAAATAGTCACTTGTCAGGCCACTAGTTAAAATGAGACTCCAATCTTCACCTTTGCTAACCAAAGTCCAACGTATGAGCCGTGATCTCCTCCTTGATCTTGTCAAGCATTGCCCTAGAATGTGCTCGAGTGATGCGCCCAAGATAGGGCGTGGTACCTTGACTTGGCTTCTTAGCGCCTCGGACACCGGCCTTGGTTACTTGTCCAAGCGAAGACTCCCCTTTGTCGTGCAAATTGGACTTGTCATTAGGGCCAGAATTTTCACTCAAGTAATGGGGCAAAGTGCTATCAAAAGTGCCCGAAGAAGTGGCACCATCCCTCAAAAGCAAAGGCGCACCAAGGTCGGAAACCGGCGTGTGCAACAACACCTCATTAGGCACAGTACTGAGCATCGCACCCTTGGAAGGAGCCTCGATAAAAGGTGTGGTAGACGAAATCACATCACCTTGTGAGCTTTACTTTTTAGCCTTGATTTTTCATGTGTGATTTTCTCTCTCTATATATATTATCTCTTGGAATTGTGATGGTTATCTATTTCTCAAGACCTGTATAAGATTTTTAGTTCATTACTTGTGAAAATCATATGATAGAGAACTTATTTTTCATAAGCCCTATTAATCCATATCCAGCCTTAAATTATCCTTGTTTTTGATAGCTAGTTTGAGCTTAAGCCTTTTATTTTTTGCTCCACAAAATTATTCCCTAGCCGAGATAAGCTTGACCCTATCCGAGGATTAGGACTTAGTTGGAGAGGAATTGTTTTTGGAGTGCAAAGATATTTGTTGGTTCAAAAATAAAGGTTTGCGTGGGGTAGATTGGAAGTCTCTTGTTTCAATTATGTAAAAAGATCTCTTGGTTAGAAGAATGCACAAAGGAAGAAAGGAATTTCAAGTTCGATACCAGCCTATGTGGGCTCGGTACCGAAGTTTTCAAAGAAAAAAAAAGAAGAAGTATAGCTCTATACCAACCCTCTTAGGTCGGTACCAAGGCATGTCGTGAGGAATAATGAAAAAAAATGCAGAAAAAAAAGAAGGAATAAAGAAGAAGATGTGCAGTGTTTTAAAAGTTTAAAACCAAGAGTTTCTTTATGTTTTTATGAGGCTTTGTAGAATTTAATGGGTGAGTGAAGAAAAAGCACAAAGAAGAGTGAGTTTGGTATATTTGTTTTGAGATTTTTTGGTATGTGTGAGTTTTTAGGAGTCTTTAATTCCCGGATAAAAATTAGCACCACATAGCCAAAAGTTTTCCATGCCTTATTCTTTTTACCAAGCCCCAATACAACCCGACCGAATTGAAACTTCTATGAAGTTTTTCATTGAGCATAAGTTCTCTTGATGATTTTTGCTTGTTTTGACAAATCTTTGGTGGAGAGTTTGGTAATATAAGTTCCAATTTCTATGAGTTTTTGCATATAAGATTGAGTTGAGAGATGAATTTATAAGCCAAACACATGAGAGTTGAGTGAAATACATTACCCTTTGTGAGGTTGGATTATGGTTGCTTGTGTTTATTAGTGTATATATATGTGTGATGATGTTAAGAGTCATTTTGCTATTTTTTCTATGCTTTGAAGTTGCTTTTCAGATAAGGGCTATTACTTGATGAGCATGTTTGTTGGTTTTGGTTTATGTCTAGTGATTGCTTGAGGACAAGCAAGCTTAAGTATGGGGTATTTTGATGTTCATGTTTTTAGTATGGTTTTTAGGTGTTTTTCTTTGGTTGTTTAGCTTAGATTAGTTGACTTTTTTAGTGTTTGTTTTGTTTGTTTTTGGATAAGTTTACATATTTTGTGAAAAGTATAGAAGCTACTCCATTTTAGTGTTTTTTTGTAGGTTTTCGAAGCACAAAGGAGCATTCCGAGGGAGTTAAGATCGAGAGGTTGATGGTGTAATATGATGGAAGAGAAGAGAAGAAGAGGGCGCTTTGAAGATCCCGTCAAATCTGAAAGGAGCTATGCAAAATGTACAAGAGAATCAAGAAAAAGACCTTGATACCGACCTATGAGGGTCGGTACCGAGCTGTGCAACAGAGTTTTGGTCAAAGAAGTTCAACAAGAGTCTACCGACCCTGTGCAGGTCGACACCGAGGTGGCCTGTGTCGATAGGCGGCACCGGTTTTCAATTTTTCTATCTTTTATCTCGCAATCTTTTTAGTTAGGAAGTTTTATCTTTTAGGAATCTTGTTAGATAGTTTCTCTTAGTATAAATACCTAGTTTTAAGTCTAGTTTTAGTGGAGAGATCGTGGGAAATTCGGACGAGACTAGAGAGAGAGAACCGAGCTTGTGTGTTTCTCTTTGTTTCGGTTTTGAAGTTTTTGTTTGAAGACGAGTTTTGATTTATAATTCAAGTAAGCTTTTGTTTAGTTCTTATTCAATGTTCTCCTTCAGTTCAATTACTTGTTTTGTTTCGATCATGAGTGAGTAGTTATCTTTTCTAGGGTCGGGGTTGGAAACCCGACATAGTTATGCATGATTGAATATGTGTGATGAATGTTTGATTGCCTTCTATCTTTGTCTACTTGTTTTGTGCTTATACTTAGACGAAAGTTAAAGTAATTCGAGTTTATTGCTTGATCGAAAGAGAAAGTTGTAACCTTGAATGTTAATATTGTTCGATAACAAAAGTTTCGAGCTTTGGATCAAAAATAAGTAGAGAGTGAATTGATTTGTGAAAATCGATTGATTTGCTTGCTTTAATCAACGAAAGTTGATAGGTTTATCCTTGAGGCATGTTATTTATCCTTCACACTATTTTGTATGCATGACTATGTCGTGGTAAACCCTTATCCTAGATTTTTCTCCATTTGAATTACCTTCATTTTTAATTTGTTCAGACTCATTACCGAGGGTTATAGGTCGGTACCGAGCCTGCTATTTTTCTGTGTTTAGTTGCTTTGAGGATCCCGTCCTCCCTATACTCAGCAGGGTCTTGACTACAAATTTATTTGTTGTTAAGTAAATCCCTATCAACAAATTGGCGCCACTGCCGGGGAAGCAATAGTGCTTGTTTGATTACTCGTGGGTTTGGGAATAGCCCGACCCCGTTTGATGAGAGGACCGATGGTGTAGATGGTGGGGCAAAGAGATCGCCGAAGAATGGTAGGAAATCGTCACTTGGCTCGAAGGTGGTGGAGCTAGGAGGCTGAATTTTGTCTGGGATTAAAAGGGTAGATCTCCCTCGTCCGGACTCGGAATTGGGCGATTCCAAAGTCCAGAGTTAGATCCCTGAGTCTAGTTTGACCCCTCAAAATTTCAGATCTAGATGTGGTGTAATTTAGAAGTTATGGCAAATTTACTGACGATGTGCAGAGTTGCACCGAGATGAAGATGGATCGATGAATGGAGCGATTGGAAGTGGATTGTTGGAGGTGAAGAGGGATATGGATGCTCGATCTTGGATATGACTCACCAACGCTTTAACAAGAGATTGAACGAAGAAAAACAAACAAGAACTTTGGATTGAAAACAAGTAAAGGAAATAAATCATCCCATATAACCTAGATCCACGCCTCACACAAATCATCCCACACTTCTATCTAATTGTATAAAATACCCTTAAGTTTCAAGAAATTCAACTAACAACCCTTAACAAAACATAAGTCAAGTTTTAGCACTAGGTGAACCAATAGTCACAAGAACACTCCAATCTCTCGAGATCTAGCTACTCTCACCCCGTATTCCACACACCGCACCTGATCCATTCACCCTCAAAACTCGTGCCCTCATTCGATACCGAGAAAAGCCATCGTTTTGTTCGTTACCTAGCCCCATCCTCGTTACTCTTACAATTCAATTTTCGGTTCTTCAAATTCACAAGTCTACGGTATGATTTCTTGACCCTAAACTGTTTTCTTGAAGATTCATGATAAAATTAGGCAGTTTTTCATATCTAGATGTATGTATAGATCCGAGATTGCATATTCCTATTGCCATCATGCCTCTTTGCCTTTATATTGGTGCTTAATCTTGTTTGATTTTCGTTTCCTCATGCTTGAATTGCAATGAATTCCGATTATAGAAAAGCATAAAGTAACTTGTTCTTGAATTGCATGATTTCACCATGATGTTTGTCAATTTTTTAGCATGATTGGATAGGGATTTAAGAAAGTATGGGGTTGATTTACTTGATTGTGTGGTTTTTATGTGGAATCTTGCTTGAATTATGCTAATTGTCAAAAATTTGAGGGTTAGAGATTCGGAATCTCATGCGTAATGTTCTCTCACAAGGCTCGTTACCGACCTGTGAGGGTCGGTACGGACATGTGATCAGCCAGAACCAAACCTGAACCCAGAGACCTCGATATCGACCGTAAAGGATCGGTACTGAGTTCGGTCGAGGCTATTCTCAAATGCAAGTATGGGGTTTCTTGTTGGTTTGAGTTAATTTTATCTTGGTTATTTATGGTATTTCATGTACTAAATTGCAAGCTCAAGCAAAGCCAACTCTAGGGCCGGCAAAAAGAGGAGGACCGAAAGATCTCCATCTCCTCCGAGAATGGAAGAGGTCATCTTGCCGACTAGGGAGCAACTGATGATCTTCAATTCTGTCATCGAAAAGGACCAACTCACAAGATGGTTTTCAAGATCAAGTGCAAAGTCCTCCGGCATCTATGAGGACGTAAAGCATGCATTCGCTATTCTCGGTGTGCCACATCTCCTCAAAAACGAAGACGTCCCTCATTATTCGGCTCTCACCTCAGAGTTCATAGCCACTCTCCGCATCAGGTTTAAGTCCAAGACATCTGCAGAAAGGATCAGGTTCCGGTTAGGCAACAATGATCATGAGTTCAATATGGCAGAGTTCAACTAACTCCTCGACTTCCCTAACCGCTCCCAAAATTACAAGGCTCCTAATGATTTCAAGGTCACAGATACTTGGAGATACATCTCTGGAGAAGGTAATCCTACCGCACCGGCACTTCCAGGAGCGCACATCATCAATCCTATTTTTAGGATTATTCTCAGAGTTTTGGGTGCAACCATTTGGCCCAAAAAGGAGCTCTCCCGGCCGACGAGGACGGAGGTAGGATGCCTCCGTACCATTATCTTTGAGGACCCCGCCCCCATGAACTTGGGATTTGATTGGCTGAAATATGTTGAGAAATACGGGGCCACTTCAAAAGAGGTTTATTGTGGCAACTTGGTGAGACTCTTGGCAATGGCTCTCAAAGTCGGCCTCTCACGCTACAATGCACACAACCCCCAGAAGCTGAACTCGAAATACTGGTTGTCTTCTGGCATTTTTCAGAGACATACAACGGGAGTCGCTACTTGGTTCTTGGACAGACCGTGGTAATCACTCAGGACAAGTTGGAGTTGTTGCATGTGCCGAACTAGTATGAAGCATGGACATCTCAACCATTCCCCTTGGCCAAGAAGCCTCAAGACGAGCCCACATTACGGGAATTCGAGTCGAGGTACGAGCATGAGGGGGCCGCTATGGAAGAGGATGAGCCAGCCCATGTAGTAGGGCTCAGTACCGAGGACCCACAGGTCGGTACCGAAGCCCCTAAACAGAATGCCAACCTCGGTACCGAGCATCCTGGCCTCGGTACCGAGTACTTCGAGGCTAACACCGAGGTGTTTCACTTCGACACCGAGCCTGCTCATCATCCCACCGAGCCACCATCGTTCGGTGTAGTGCCTTACGCCCCTTTTGTCCAACACGACCACTTCCAGCAGCACAACCACCACCAGTCGTCGCCCCATGCCAACTACTCTAGTTCAGATGCCCCTCCTCAGTGGGAACAAGATTTGACATCCCAAATACAGCAGCTGAATTTGCAGCATTCTCATCTCCACCAACGATGAATTATTGGCAGGATGTCTATTCAGCTCGCATGGCACTTGAGGACACACGACAGCAAAGGGCTGACGCTTGTTGTAGGACGATGGAGCAACGCGTAACAGTTGATGAGAAACACTGGCGGACAATGTATCAGTTTATGGGCAACTTTGATCACTACTTCCCACCACCAAACCAATGAGGATCTCGCTTTCAAGGATGTTTCCTTTGCTTCGACACTTGCTTTGTGAGTTTCTTTTCTTTTCCTTATCTTTTCTTATGCTTTGCTTTATTTTTACAGTGGGGACACTGTAATGTTTAATTATGGGGTAGGGAGGGAAAAGAAAACTTGTTGGTTTGTTTTTGTGTATTTTTATGTTCTTGCTTCGGTTTGTTTTTACCTATTTTAGTTGTTTTCGTTTTCTTGAAAAAAAATCACAAAAAAATTTGAAAAATCCAAAAAGATTTTAGAACAGATAAGTACCTTTGATCTTATGGTTCTATGATAGCTTTATTTAGCATGACCATGTAATTTCCTTTTAGCATGTTTTTGATAGTATAGCTTGAGTCTTATGATGAAATGGTTTTTATGGTGAAATAGCATATGATGAAACTGATCATGTATAACTGTTAGCATGAGTAGTTGCAATCCAACACAAAATTGACCATGTGAGCTTTACTTTTTAGCCTTGATTTTTCATGTGTGATTTGCTCTCTATATGTATATTATCTCTTGGAATTGTGATGGTTATCTATTTCTCAAGACCTGTATAAGATTTTTAGTTCATTACTTGTGAAAATCATATGATAGATAACTTATTTTTCATAAGCCCTATTAATCCATATCCACCCTTTCATTAACGTTGTTTTTTATAGCCAGTTTGAGCTTAAGCCTTTTATTTGTTTCTCCATAAAATTATTCCCTAGCCGAGATAAGCTTGACCCTATCCATGGATTAGGACTTATTTGGAGAGGAATTGTTTTTGGAGTGCAAAGATATTTGTTGGTTCAAAAATAAAGGTTTGGGTGGGGTAGATTGGAAGTCTCTTGTTTCAATTATGTAAAAAGGTTTGGGTGGGGTAGAATGCACAAAGGAAGAAAGGAATTTCAAGTTCAATACCATCCTATGTGGGCTCGGTACCAAAGTTTTCGAAGGAAAAAAGAAGAAGTACAGCTCGATACTGACCCTCTCAGGTCGGTACCAAGGCATGTCGTGAGGAATAATGAAAAAAAATGTTGAAAAAAAGGAGAAAAAAAAAGAAGGAATAAAGAAGAAGATGTGCAGTGTTTTAAAAGTTTAAAACCAAGAGTTTCTTTATGTTTTTATGAGGCTTTGTAGGATTTAATGGGTGAGTGAAGAAAAAGCACAAAGAAGAGTGAGTTTGGTATATTTGTTTTGAGAAGTTTTGGTATGTGTGAGTTTTTAGGAGCCTTTAAGTCCCAGATATTATTAGTACCACAAAGCCAAAAGTTTTCCATGCGTTATTGTTTTTACCAAGCCCCATTGAAACCCGGTCGAATGGAAACTTCTATGAAGTTTTTCATTGAGCCTAAGTTCTCTTGATGATTTTTGCTTGTTTTGACAAATCTTTGGTGGAGAGTTTGGTAACATAAGTTCCAATTTCTCTGAGTTTTTTCATATAAGATTGAGTTGAGAGATGAATTTATAAGCCAAACACATGAGAGTTGAGTGAAATACATTACCCTTTGTGAGGTTGGATTGTGGTTGCTTGTGTTTATTAGTGTGTGTATATATATATGTGTGTGATGATGTTAAGAGTCATTTTGCTATTTTTGCTATGATTTGAAGTTGCTTTTTAGATAAGGGCTATTACTTGATGAGCATGTTGGTTGGTTTTGGTTTATGTCTAGTGATTGCTTGAGGACAAGCAAGCTTAAGTATGGGGTATTTTGATGTTCATATTCTTAGTATGGTTTTTAGGTGTTTTTCTTTAGTTGTTTAGCTTAGATTAGTTGACTTTTAGTGTTTGTTTTGTGTGTTTTTGGATAAGTTTACATATTTTGTGAAAAGTATGGAAGCTACTCCATTTTAGTGTTTTTTGTAGGTTTTCGAAGCACAAAGGAGCATTCCGAGGGAGTTTAGATCGGGAGATTGATGGTGGAATATGATGGAAGGGAAGAGAAGAAGAGGACGCTTTGAAGATCCCGTCAAATCCAAAAGGAGCTATGCCAAATGTACAAGAGAATCAAGAAAAAGACCTCGATACCGACCTATGAGGGTCGGTACCGAGCTGTGCAACAGAGTTTTGGTCAAAGAAGTTCAGCAAGAGTCTACCGACCCTGTGCAAGTCGACACCGAGGTGGCCTGTGTCGGTAGGCGGCACCGACTTTCAATTTTTCTATCTTTTATCTCGCAATCTTTTTAGTTAGGAATTTTTATCTTTTAGGAATCTTGTTAGATAGTTTCTCTTAGTATAAATACCTTGTTTTGAGTCTAGTTTTAGGGCAAAGATCGTGGGAAATTCGGACGAGACGAGAGAGAGAGAGAGAATCGAGCTTGTGTGTTTCTCTTTGTTTCGGTTTTGAAGTTTGTGTTTGAAGACGAGTTTTGATTTATAATTCAAGTAAGCTTTTGTTTTGTTCTTATTCAATGTTCTCGTTCAATTTAATTGCTTGTTTTATTTCGATCATGAGTGAGTAGTTAGCTTTTCTAGGGTCGGGGTTGGAAACCCGACATAGTTATGCATGATTGAATGTGTGTGATGAATGTTTGATTGCCTTCTATATTTGTCTACTTGCTTTGTGCTAATAATTAGACAAAATTCGAAGTAATTCGAGTTTATTGCTTGATCGAAAGAGAAAGTTGTAACCTTGAATGTTGATATTGTTCGACAACGAAAGTTTCGTGCTTTGGATCAAAAATAAGTAGAGAGTGAATTGATTTGTGAAAATCGATTGATTTGCTTGCTTTAATCAACGAAAGTTGATAGCTTTATCCTTGAGGCATGTTATTTATCCTTCACACTATTTCGTATGCATGATTATGTCATGGTAAACCCTTATCCTAGATTTTTCTCCATTTGAATTACCTTCATTTTTACTCTGTTCAGACTCGTTACCGAGGGTTACAGGTCGGTATCGAGCCTGTTGTTTGTCTGTGTTTAGTTGCTTTGTTCGTGCTAAAACCCAACATCGTTACCGACCCTGACAAGGTCGGTATCGAGGCTGTCGTAGGCTTTTTTTTGCTGTTGTTTCTGTTTTACTTTGTTTCTGTGTTTCCTTGTTTCATAGTTTAGTAATCAAACAAAACTTGCTTCCCGTGGACGATCCTGACCTCCCTATACTCAGCGGGGTCTTGACTACAAATTTATTTGTTGTTAAGTAAATCCCTATCAACAGTTGGCTTCCATTGAGAAAGCTTTTCTCTAAGGAATTCTAGTTGATTAACAATGGTTTGGAACCTCGAATGATAATCCCAGAGGGACTTACCCTTTCCTTGATAGAGATTCTCATATTCTCCTTCGAGACTTATGATCCTATCTTTCTTGACATCCTCATTTCCATGACGAAGCCTTTTGAGAGCATCCCAGATATCCTTAGCAGTCTTGTATCCAATAACCTTTTTAAGATCACCGTCCATGAGAGCATGGTGAAGGACCTTTTTTGCTCTAGTATTCTTTTCAAGCTTCTTGAAGTCAACGTCATCGTACTCAATCGTGGTCTTTTCCATCTTCCCATCTTTATCAAGAAAGGTTTTTGGACGGATCACTATCACCTTCCACAACTGACCATCCAGAGAGTAGATGTGGGTCTTCATCTGTTCAACCCACCAATCGTACTCTCCAACAATGAGGATTGGAGGCTTTCGGAAAGAGTCACTCAAAGAAGTGTTGGTGGATGGCATTTTCCTATAAGAAAAGTACTAAATAAAATCTAGCACTACACCATTCTGTATATTTAGCGACCATATTTTAGCGACCATATGGACGCGAATGGTCGCTAATGTGGACGTCAAAATGGGGGAAAAAATAAAACCCACTTATCGACCACATGGTCGCTAATTTGGGCGTCCACGTGGTTGCCGACAATATATAGTGGCAATAAATGCGTGGACAATTTTCCCGCCAGCCATCAGCGACCAAATGGTCGCTGAATGTCGCGACCATATGGTCGTTGAATGTCCTGACCATATGGTCGCTGTTTACGGTACCCATATGGTCGTTATTTACGGTACCCATATCTGCGACCATTTGGTCGCTACATGTAGCGACCATGTGGTCTCCAGTACTCCAGCGACCACATGGTTGCTACATATAGCAACCAAATGGTCGTTGACATGGATGAGATGTTTTGGCGGGCAACATCGATTTTGGCGGGAAATTTCCCGCGTTTTTGGCGACCACTTGGTCGCTAAAAACAGTATTTGGTAAAATTGCCGCCATTTCAGTATATATACCTAGGTTGTAAAAACATCCTTGTCATTCCTCTACATTCACACAACCTCATAAATACATAGCTCTCTCCCAAAATATTCACAAAAGAAAGAAACAATCATTCACAAATCTGAATTGATTTTAGGAAGGAATTCCGTCAATTTTTACCGACAGCTTTATTAAAGATATGTATTTAAAACTTAATCCTAATATTTTATTCCGTCATTATATTGTTTTAGACAAATATTGTTGGTAGAATGTTTTTGTTTATATAATTATAAGAGATTTTCTTATATAATCGTTAAATTCACATAGCATATAGCAATTGGTTATAGAGAGTGTTTGTTCTGATATACTATATGGGGCGACCATATGGACGCTAATTAGCTACCATATGGTCGCTAGCTCCAATATAGCGGCCATATGGTCGCTAATTAGCATCCATATTGTCGCCAAAAACAGGCACATGGTCACCCGAATTCAATTAGTTATACTCTTATATTGAATTGCAGGAAGGAAAAGTGCGTGAATGGATATATGTGCATACTATAGATGGTTTTTTGAACAACGATCTTTTAATTATTTGGCATACAACAATTTCTCGACTTCTGCAAATCTATGCCGACCTATGACCCATTCGAATTAAGGTGTCCGTGTCGGAGGTGCAAGAATAAGAACCTGATTTGTGTAGATGATGTGCATTATCACCTTGTTAAGGAAGGTTTTGTTCCTAACTATTACCATTGGGTTTCGCACGGGGAGACAGATGGAATGTTTGCTGCATTTTTGGCCGAGTCTAGACAACATGAAGGTTGTAGCAGTATTGATCCAGCACCACCATTATATGGTATGAATGATAATCGAATGGAACATATGGTATATGATGGTTTTAATGCCCGAAGTCATTACACTGCTAAGGATCCCATGCAAAATGAGGATATAAGGCATGAGAAGGGAGCAATATTATAATGAAGCACCCAATCTTGATGCACAACGTATGTACGACATGTCGTCGGCCGCAAATAGGCCGTTGTGGCTTGGATGTGATATGACCCGGTTGGAGGTTGCGACTGCGCTACTTAGCCTAAAGTCTAAGCTAAGGATGATGGAGCGCGGATATGACATGATCTCGGATTTCTGCGGACGCGTTCCTCACCTGGAGACGATATTACCAACCACGTTTTACGACACGAAAAAACTGGTTGAGGGTCTCGGTCTTTCGTACGAGGCCATTGATTGTTGCCCAAACTCTTGCATGATATATTGGGGTGCAGATGCAGAATACGCGGCATGCAAGATAAGTGACTATCCTAGATGGAGGAAAGGCAAGTCAAAGCTCATTCCCTATTCTCGTATGTTTTACTTGCCAATAACTCCACGGTTGCAAAGGTTGTACGCATCGATGGTGACTCCTGAACACATGAGATGGCATGTAGAGCACGTACAAGATGGGGTGATGAGACATCCATCAAATGCAGAGGAATGGAGGCACTTCAATGTTGTGTGGCCAGATTTTGCAGCAAAAACACGAAATGTGAGACTAGGCTTGTGCACGGATGGTTTCAATCCGTTCGGGGCATCCAGGCACCAGTACTCATGTTGGCATTTGATTCTGAAACCCTACAACCTTCTGTCATCGATGTGTATGCGAGAAGAGGTTATGTTTTTTACGGTTATTGAACCTGGACCGAAGAGTCTGAAGCAAAAGTTGGATGTCTACTTGCAGCCGTTGATAGCCGAGCTAAAGAATTTGTGGCTTAATGGGGTGTACACATACGATTCTTGGAGGAAGCAGAATTTTGTCTTGTGTGCAGCTGTAATAAGGACTATTAGTGACTTCCCGGATTATTCGATGATGTCAGGTATGTTATTTTACATTATGCTTAATGAATTTGAAACTATTATATATAATAATCATGCATATTTGATTTGTGAAATTTAATGCGTGATATAAAATATATGTTTGTGTAGGCTGGAGCACTTCTAGGAAATACGCGTGTCCTTATTGCATGGAGGACACCGATGCATTTTATCTAACACATGGACACAAAATGTGCTGGTTTGAATGTCACAAGAGGTTTACAGAACATGATCATCGCTTCCGAAACAATAAGACTGATTTCAAGAAAGGTAGAAGGGAACGTCGTGGTCCCCCGGTACTCCGTGACAGATACGAGATATTAGACCAGATAAACAATATGGGGTTGATGAAGCTAATTGAAGTGGGAGCTGAGGTGCACAATGCCACGGTCAGTTAAGGTTTGGGTTGGAAGAAGAAAAGCATTTTAGTGAAACGTCTGAGGGAGAGTTTAAGCTTGAGGTGGTTATGCAATTGCACAAGGAAATACCAATAGTTTTGTGCAAGCTAGAGCATATCTTTCCCCCCGCGTTATTTGATTCAATGGAGCACTTGCCTATTCATCTGCCACGTGAAGCTTCACTTTGTGGCCCTGTCAATTATAGATGGATGTATCCAAAATAAAGGTATGTACAATTATATGCAGTTGTACAATTTCGAATTTATATAATTATATAACTTGTATAAGAAATGGTCTTCAATGTATATTGTAGTCTCCTAAAAAGGCTGAAGGGCATAGTTGGCAATAAAGCCCACGTTAAGGAGACGTCCACATTTTGCTCGTATTATTTTAGCTCACATGTCGCAAGTAATCATATGGATATCGTCCGCAACGTGAGTTGCACACTTCCAGTTGGGGTTGATCCGGGCGATTTGTCTATTTTAACAACAATTGGTCGAACCTTGGGTAGCAGATCAAGTGGTCGTGTCCTCACAAATGATGAATTTCATGTGTTCCAAACTTACATACTCATGAACTGCGTCGAAGTGGAACCCTATATTGAGTACGTTTCTGTAATCTGAACTAATTAATATTATATATATGTTGATTTGAATAAAGTAGGGGTTTAATATAAGTACATACTTGATTCAATTACTCTTTGGTACGTAGATACTATTTGACAAACTTCGTGCAGCCGTCAAATCCAATAATAACCGATGCTGAAGAGCAAAACATTTTGGAAAGACACTTTTGCCTCTGGTTCTACTCCCATGTAAGGATTTCCTAAACTAATTTCAATTTCATTTCAAATTGTATATATGTTTATTTCAAATTTATGTTGATTTTAAATTGCAGGCTTAGAGTCCGACAGTTACAAATCCTAACATTGCAACACTAGCTCGTGGACCCTCTAAAAAAGTGAGGACATATCCTAGTTATTTTGTTAATGGTTACCGATTCCACACAAGGGCACACGCATCAACCAAGGCTACTGACAGTAGTGGAGTTTGTGTTCTAGGACAAAGCTTCGGCACTGGCGAGGAGGACTTCTATGGTATGCTAGAGGAAATCATTGATAGCGCCTATTGTCTTTAATTGTTCGTGGTTTGACACTAGAAGTAGTGGAGGAACACACATTCACCCTCACTTAAAGCTTGTCGATGTTCATAGACATAAAATGTTGAGAACAAAAGATCGTTACATCTTAGCACATCAACCCACTCAAGTTTATTTCCTCGATTCCCAAAGATGTGGTGTGCAGATGCTGAATGGATAGCGGTCTGTAAAGTGAAGTCACGTGTGTGGCCCGATGAAGGTACGTGTGTAGACCCTCATGAGAGTGGTTCCAAGGGCGTTGTTGTTGAAGAGACATTTCAACATGATTCTTCCCTTCCACGAGTTATCGATGAAACAGAAGATAATTATCCACTTGGTCCGCTAAATGACCCAAACGGAGTGGATCATGTCGTTGAGGAACAAGCAGATACGTCTAGTGAAACATCTAAGGAGGAGTTTGAGACTGAGACGGATATAGATGAGGAAGATATGTAATCAGGATACTATTATTGTATTATTGTCATTGACTTTTCTGATAACATTATTATCATTTACTATTTCGATTTACTTTTTTCTATTACTATGTTGATAATACTATTTCGATAATACTATTCGGATGACACTATTATGATGACACTATTATCATTTACTAGCTAGATTGATGACAAAGAGTCATGCATGCACATCACAAGTGGTAATCCATTTCCAACCATAAAAGGAGACTTGATCTCCAATTCCAACATGCATTAGTCTTCCATCCATATCTCCAACTCCAACATCAAACCCTCACCTAAACCTTCGATTCCATCTCCAATTCATCTGATCAATGGCTCAAAGGAGAGCGTGTTTCAGGCGCACAATCGCCTTTGCCCCAAAAGTCATCATTTCTCAATCGTGCATGTGCGTGGGGATAGGGAGAGCAGAACGGAATGGAGCACCAGACCATATCGCGCATTAAGAGTTACGATTGTTGGTTGGAGGTCATCTTGCGGGGGAGCACCACCGGGATTTTACCGTTTTTTTCTTGAACGACGAAGACATCACAGACCGCATTGAGGCCAGCGAAACGGCTGTGCAGCTTCGTGTGCTCGAAGGAGCTGAGATTAGGGCTGTTGCTTCTTAAAAATAAGTTATGTTTGTCAGTTTGTAATTCAGTAAGTTGTTTGTCGATGTGTTTGCTTTACAAGAAGCAAGTGTTATTCATAAGCTGTAATGAAGTTGTTTGTAACTTGGTTGTGTGGAAGCAATGAACTTCTTCGTTGTGTCCCATTTGAGTCCTTGAAACAAATATTGTTGGTAGAAATTTTTCGTTTATATAATTATAAGAGATTGTGTTATATAATTGTTAATTTCATACAGCATAACAAATTGGCATATGGAGAGTGTTTGTTTACATATAATGTCTTTGGCGACCATATGGTCACTACCACCAATATACCGACCATATGGTCTCTATAGGTGGCGACCACGTGGTCGCAACTTAACGACATATCGTGCACATGTAGCGCACGATCATGTGATTTACTCTCAGATAAAGGCCAACATCGTGTGCTCTTTTATTGATTTTAGCGACCATATGGTCGCCAACATGAAAATTTTATTTCGAAATTGAGACTTTTAGCGCGTAATTCAATTAAATTTCGTTTTTCTCGACCATATGTTCGCTAATTAGAGACCTTATGGTCGCAAAAACAAAATTTAAGGCGTGAAGCCTAAAATAATTGGGGGGAAATTTGAAATTCCGGTGCTTAATCCAAATTTTAGGTTAGCGACCATATCGTCGCTAACCCAAAAGGCTACCATGTGGTCGCAAAATAGCAACCAGATGGTCGCTATTTTGCAAACATGGCCCACTTTTGTCATCCCTAAAATTCGCGACCATATGGTCGCTAACCCTAAATAAGAAGGGCTTGCCACGTCGAAGTCGATTATCCTGATTCTCTCTCAACCCGCCGACCCATAATCGTCGGCGCCGCTTGACTCCTCCTCCTCTTCGTTCCTCCCTCGTTCTTGTCCTCCTCTCCGGCCCTCCGTCGTCCTCTTCCACCGTCTTCCTCTCTCTGACCCATAAACCGCTAAAATTCTAAATAAAATAAAATGGATATTTATCTCAATAAATTTTTTTTCTCTAAAGTAAAGAATTTAATAATCTTGATAATTTCATATTATATTATGAAGGGTTATAAAAGGTTACACAAATGACAATTAAGAATTCATTTAAATATATTAAGCAAGTGAAGTATTTATTTAAATATTTTCTCTAAAAAAAAGAGTTTAATTATTTTTGTAATTTTCTCAATAAATTATAAAAATGTTATAGAGGATTGTTAAAGTGTAAAAGTTATTCAAATAAAATAGATTGATATAAATTTTGAATTTTATTAATAGTGGAGTGCCACAAGGCTAAAATAATACAAGGCAAAATAAATAAAAAGAAGTCAAAAGACGGGATTCGAACCCGAAACCTCTCGCTCCTCTCACTCAAACACACACTCATTCTCGCTAGACTATTGTATTTTGACTACCCAATTCACCAAACTTTTAATATTAAACCCTCCTATCCCTTTCTTCTTCAAACCAAGTCAATGAAGTCTGATATGAAGTGACGCTCAAAACCAGTGCATGAATTTCTTTGACTGACTTCTCTATTCTTGCTTGGAAGACCATCCATGGTTGCATCATCAAGAATCATCACCAAACAAACACAACAATGCCCAATAGACATCAATCCACCCTTCTTTCATTGGTTGATTTCCATTGCCATGGATCACCAATTTGGCCAAATTTGCCTATTTAAAGGCTGGAAAATTCACAAAGAAATCACACAAACTCTCCCTTCTTTTCCTCTAGCAAATTCACTCCCATTCAAAGAAAATTCAGCCCCAAATCAATTTATTCAAATGCTGATTTTTTTTACAAAAACTCCACAAAAAACCCTAAACTCCTCTTCCGGGCCGCCGGAGCACCCCACTCCCTTCGTCGGACCACCAGTCGACCGCGCGCGCCACCAGGAGGCCGCCACCATGGCCCGCCTGAGCCACCGGTCCGTCGTCGTTCCTTCCAATGTCTTCTCTGGTTCCTTTCACGTAGAAGAAGGAGGAAGAAGGGGAAAGAAAAGGATTTGGGCTGGTTTTGGGCTAATTCAAATAGGCCCAAATGTCCAATATTAGCCCATCAGTTTTCTTTTAAGGATAAAAGAGAAGGAGAGGCCCAGAAATCCACCTCGAAACCCGTGTCCATTCCGCTCTCGTTCTCGCTCGGTATATTTTTCCGACTTATATTTTAATTATAATTATTTATAAAATATTTTTTCACATTTATATGATAATTACTTAATTAAATTGAATGAAACTAACTTGCATGTTAGTTTATAAAATAATATCCCTAGACCATGAAAATCCTTTTAAAATAAAATAATGGTATTTTCATCATTAAATCATTTACATGGAAAATGTAATATAAATCATATGTATATTATATTGGAAGTTATTATAAATATAAAAAGATCTAAGTTGTTAGGAGAGATAAACCAATTTTATTAATTCCCTTGTACATAAAAAATAATTAATACTATGCATGTTTATTTTTATAAAATAAAATCTCAATAGACATAGAAATCCTTATAAATAAAATAATGGGTTAATATCACTAATTTTATATACTTGGAAAGAATATTATAATAGTATGTGTACATTACTTAAAGTTTATAATATAAACAAAGATCTAGACCTAAGTTGTTAGAAAAGGTATATTATAATATTTGTACAAATAAAATATTTATAAATCTTAGGACATGAAAAACCCTTTTTGATAAGAGAAGGATTTTCTCTTGATAATGTTATATAGAAAGTATGATATAATTACTTTTAACATAATATTGAAAATTAATATGTAAGTAAAGGGCTAGAATAAATATATTAATATATTATCTTGATACCTATATCATAAGAAGGAGTTACATGTCTTTAAAAAGAGTTTAGGATAAGATGAAAATATTATTAAAGTAAAAGAGTTTATATTACTAAAGTTGTAACACCCCGGTGATTTATAAGGGATTGAGGTGCTCCCCATGTTAACAAGAGCTCTTCCTTTTCTGAGTTCGAGTGAGGACAAAGAACTCAGAAGTTAAGCGTGCAAGGGCGAGAGTAGCACCAGGATGGGTGACCTCCTGGGAAGTTCTCGGGTTGGCATGGGATTGCGTTTCTAAGGCCTCGGGCCTTACAAATGGTATCAGAGCCGACTCTGGGTTACGAGTTGGCTTGGCCCGGTGGGCGGTCACTTGACCCGGAGGGCGGTCCTTGGGCCTTGACGAGGACGTCAAGTGCTTAAGTGGGGGAGATTGTAACACCCCGGTAATTTATAAAGGATTGAGGTGCTCCCCATGTCAACAAGAGCTCTTCCTTTTCTGGGTTCGAGTGAGGACAAAGAACTCAAAAGTTAAGCATGCAGGGGCGAGAGTAGTACTAGGATGGGTGACCTCTTGGGAAGTCCTCGGGTTGGCATGGGATAGCGCTTCTAAAGCCTCGGGCTTTACACTAAGATATAGGGGAAAATTATTCCAATAGATAATAAGATTCTATTATTATATCTCATACATGGAAAGTACTGTAGTAAGTAAATTAGAAATTCCTACTTAAGGAAAGTACTAGAAAAGGCCATATTATAATATAACTATCTTCACTAACTATTGCATGTCTTTTTATGAAGAGCATAAGGAAGATAATATAATGAGAATATATTCTAAGATTTAAAAAGATTTGGTGATAAGAGGAAAATATAATAATAAGAACTCATGTAAAGGTATTTTTATATCGATTTTTCTAACCTATGCCCCAAGGGCATAGGTTAAGAGACTAAAAATGGTAATATAGTTGGAATTTGTATTTATTTAGATTTAATTATTTTTTCAATAGGGTTTATTAGTTTCCTATTAGGGTTTTAGTTCCCAAATTTAGTACTCTTAACCTATGCCCTTAGGGCATAGGATAGAAAATCCGTTTTTATATAAAGTTACTAGTTTAAAGTTTGTAGCTTTCTATTCTAAAAATTTGTAGCACATGGACTATAGTTGATATTAAATATTACTTTTATAAACGGATAATGCTAATTATATATATAACATTAGTTTACCTATATCTAAGCATAAAGAATAACAAGCATATAAATACAATTATGTTAGTAATAGTTATATTACTAAAATTACCCCTTTAAGAAAAATGTTAGTTTAATATATCTCGAAGTGTAGGGATTTTCTCTACAAGACATAAGAATTATTATAAATATAATAATGGTAACTTTAAATGGAAATATAATATGTTATTATATTGCTTAGTGATAAAGATATTATAAGATATGGAAAAGATATTATTTTGTAACCTAAGATATTATATCCATAAGTAAAGTGAGATATTTATAAGCCTTGATCATGTATTTTATATACTATATGATATGAAAAGAAATATGGGGATAAAATAAATGATATTAATTTAATATATGTTAGTTTAAGAAGTTACTTCATAAAGTAAATAGAAAGTCCTAATTATGGAAATTTCCAAGAAAGTAGATTATAATTATTCTATCTTTTTTAATATGGTTTATATGATTCTATTAAGAGAATATTATTAATAAAATATTCTTGGTGAGGAAATAATACCTTAAGTTCATTAAGGAACATTTGCAAATTTAAAAGTTATATTTTAACTAAGATAAGTTTGTAAAAAGGTTAAAATAGATTCCTTATAATTTTAAATGAGAGTTGTACATTTAAAAGAAAAATACCTTTTTAAGTAAAGTATGTTATTTTATGAAATTTATACTTGCTTAATTATATTAAGGAGTTAGCAAGTGAAATTAAAAGAATATTTTAATAAATTAAATAAGGAAATTAATGAGTTCCAAGAATGAAAATGTTCAAATATTAAGAATAAGAAATTATAAGAAAAACAAGAATATCACCAATATAAAATAATAATAAGTAATATTATTATTTTATTCATCTCCACCTAAATTATTATTATAATAATTTAGTAATTAATCCCTCTTATAAAAAGAATATAAGAGATATTTAAAACTTTAAAAGAATTAAAGAAAATTCTTATTAAAGTTTGTTCGTATCTCTCGTGTCGATAGGTCGAGTCTCCGTTCTGAGTAAAGTCAACGACTTCCGTTCGTTCGTTTGTATACAATC
This sequence comes from Fallopia convolvulus, assembly GCA_964016875.1. Lineage (NCBI taxonomy): Eukaryota > Viridiplantae > Streptophyta > Magnoliopsida > Caryophyllales > Polygonaceae > Fallopia > Fallopia convolvulus. Next base: position 15,735,682 of record OZ024735.1, on the reverse strand, counting down.
GCGAAAGCAAAGGCAAGTGGAATTTCCCCTTGCGACCTTTATATTTCATTCCGTAAAAATTCTCGATGTTGGGAACAACTTGTGTGCTTAAATATAAATGAACCTAGGAAATATCGATTGCTAGATATAACGACCCATTGTTAGCAGTTCGCTTTATATTCTCGTGATAGGATTATTTATGCTAGTGTGGTTATTATCTTGACTGCTTGCGATCTCGCTCGGAGATCAACTTTGAACGAACTAGTAAGGGGCGTGGATTAGCCAACGCCTCTATATAACCTTACTAAGTCGTACGTACCTACGACTTTCGGGATCATGATCCCATCCGCTCCGATTGCAAGGGGGGATGTGCGCACTGTAGCTAAGTGCCGGGAAACTGAGTTTTCCTCGGGTGGCTCGGATTATCCATGTCCCACCACTTTCTATAAAAAAATCAGTAACGAAGTCGAATACCTTTCGTCACTATACAAGATAAGTGCCCAATGCACATTTAAGATACCAAAACCGGACCGGTCTTAAATGATCGATCCGTCTCTCGGTCCGCTCAGGGCGCGAGAGGTTTTTAACTTGTATGAATTAATAATGTTCCCAACATACCTTCGATTCCTAAAGAAGTCTACAATCTAGTAGTTCTTCTCTCGTTTATTGAGCTATCTTCGCTCGAGATATGCTCTCCTTCGTACCATTAAAGCCCCACATAAATAAGCCATCTTAAACACAACCCAAATATCTCCTTCGATAATACTTGAGATTACCAAAATACCCTCGGGAAGTTCCATTCCCGCTTGCTTAGTCTCTTAGACTAATTCTTCTTTTCCGCATGTTTGCCTTGCATTCTCTCGCCCCTCGTGAATTATGTCAGAATCTAGGAATCCCAACAAGGCGTGAAGTGAAGACGAAGGAAGAACGAGGATTTTCAAGATGTACCTTTCATTTTCATTATGTTTCAAGGACAAGTGGTTTCGCGTTTCAATTCTGAACAACTTTATATTTGAAAAGCAATGTAAGATGTTTGTACAAACAAAGTCTCCTTCGGGAGCACCTTTTCTATTTTATGAATTATGTTTATTTCCGCATTATTATTGTTCTATATCATTCTAAAAGCCTTGGGTGACTTTGGACGGTAAAGTCCGAGGTCACTAGCGGTAATACCCAATGTTGTAAAATAGGGGTGTTACAGTTGTGGTTGTTGTTGTTGTTGTTGTTGTTGTTGTTGTTGTTGTTGTTGTTGTTGTTGTTGTTGTTGTTGATTTGGTTGTTATTGTTGATTTTGTTGATGTTGATTTTGGATTTGATTGAATTAATTGTTGTTGTTGTTGTTGTTTTGGTTGTTGTTGTTGTTGTTGTTCATTTGGTTGTTGTTGTTGTTATTTTTTATTTTGTTGATGTTGTTATTGTTGATTTGGTTGTTGTTGTTGTTGTTATTGTTGATTTTTTTGATGTTGATTTTATAGATGTTGGTGTTGTTGTTGAAGAGCTTGTTGTTGATGATGTAGTAGTAGTAGTTGTTGTTGTTATTCTTTATTTTGTTGATGTTGTTATTGTTGATTGGGTTGTTGTAATTGTTGATTTGGTTGTTTTTGTTGTTGTTATTGTTGATTTTGTTGATGTTGATTTTAAAGATGTTGTTGATGTTGTTGAAGAGCTTGTTGTTGATGATGTAGTAGTAGTAGTTGTTGTTGTTGCTCATGTTGTTGTTGTTGTTGTTGATGTAGTAGTAGTAGTTTTTATGGGCCGGATCACGAGCTCCTCGTCCGGACGAGCCTGGCTCGTCCGAGATACCGGACGAGGAGAACTCGTCCGAGGCGACCCACACGAACACACCACGCTTGTCCGATGACGACGGGGCCCGTCATCCTAGTACAGAGGAGACGGGAAATCTAGCGGAGGAGTCCAGGGCCCCTATACCCGCGTCCTCATCGGGATCGAGCCGAGAGCTCGTTCCCAATCGCATATGGGACCTTTCCATCGTCGGCGGGTGGTACGTACAATTTCTCTTTTGTTGCTTGTTTTAAATTCTTATGTTACCTTTAAATATGTTATAATACGTTTTTCGAAATCTCGCAGCTTGCAGCCATCGGGCATGGTCTCGCGGTTGTCGACACACATCATACAAGGCCAACCCAACGATAAAGCATCGGAGTTCGACTTTGCCTCTGCCGCATCGAAGACTCGTTGGTTTGAGGTTTGGAGGGTTAATGTAATTTAATTCGTATTTAGTTTTACAAATTCCGAATTTATTAATTATATTTTTAGTTAATTTTTTTGTCGGATTTAATTAGACGCACTTCCGATGGGATCCCTCCCAGCCGGGTATGGACCTCGAGACGGTCCGGTTGCTGTGGGGGAAGATCGCCAAGAAGCAATATGACGACTTGGTCGGGAACCACCATCGGGCCGAGACAAAGCCGAATTTCATCCAATCCGCCACTTGGGAGAACTAGAAGACGACGCATTGGAACACAGACGCGTTCAAGGCCAAGTGTGCATGCCAGAAGCAATTCTGGAATGCCAATTCGGCGAACCACAGTAGCGGTACGTGGTCCCACCTCAATACCATGCGTCGAATGGTACGTATGTTATTTTAATTTAATTAAACTGAAATTAAGTTAATTATTCTTAGTAGTTCGTAACACGCTTGATGAATTTCGTAGGAAGTACAACTGGGTCGCAGCATTACGCTTCTCAAGCTTTTCATCGAGACGAACACGCAGGGCACCGATCGACATTTTATAGACGAGCGGTCTGCCTTGATCGTTGTAAGTTTTAACTATTTCATGTCTTATTTAATTTCATATATTATTATTTTTATTTATATTATTTACGTATTTTTTTAGGCGCGGGCCCAAGAGATCATCTCACAGAGGTCCTCGGACTCGGGCACCCCGCCGTCCTTTCAGGATGAGTGTGATGCCTTTCTGACGGCCGCGGGAGGGGTGGGACCGGGAGGAGCCCTCTTCGGCCTTGACAACGCCGCCTTCTATTTTTACGGCGAGCGATTGACGGCGCCGCGTCGACAAGCTCCTCGGGTGGTGGAATTGACGCAGTAGAACGTCGCCCTTAAGAAAACCGTGGCAAACCTACAAAGTATGATGCTCGAGCTCGAGGCATTCATGCAGCAGATGCGAAGTGGAGGCTTCGACTCGCAGACCAATGGGTCCCGCCAGACCGGTCCCGATGGGAATAAGGAGGATGCGGACGGCTCCGGCGAAGCCGACTCGATTAGAGTTTTTTGTAAATATTATTAAATATTATAAATTATTTAAATTTATGTAAATTAATGTGAATCATGTAAATTATGTAAATTAATGAATTATTTAAATTTCTGTAAATTAATATGAATTATTTAAATTAATTTGTAATTATTTTTTTAAATAAATATATATTGGCGACCAAGTGGTCGCTAATTGCAAACATGATCGTGCGCTTCAAAGCGCACGATCGTTCGATTTGCTCTCAAACAAAGGCCAGCGCCGTGCTTTCTTTTATTGATTTTAGCGACTATGTGGTCGCTATTTAGCGACCATGTCGTCCCTATTTAGCGACCACATGGTCGCTATTTAACCACCATGTCGTCGCTATGGTGCGGCAAGAAAGCGACGGTTTGGCGACTAGTAGCAACCAACTGGTCGCTAATATTGGCGACCACGTGGTCGTATGGTCGACACGTGGTCGCCACTGCATTTGCGACCATGAGCAACTATGGTCGCTATAAGTAATGACCATATGGTCGCAATATACGGCGACCATATGGTCACTAAGTGGTTAGCGACGTGCGTTTTAGCGACCACGATATGGTCGCTAAATCCATTTAGCGACCATATTTAGCATTTAGCGACCATAAATATTGTCGCTAAATCTGCATTTTTTTGTACTGTGTAGCCTTGGCTCTGATACCAATTGTAGGATCGTTAGTACTTAAACGAGTCGGCGATTCCTGCGAAGTCGTCGACTTTGAGTAGTAAAGCAGCGGAATAACCAAACAGGAAAAACAAATGTTACCAACTATAAATGACAAGCGATGTATAGTGGAAACTCCTTGTAAACCAACTAGTTTACTTAGAAAAAAACCATTCCCTTCCAAGCTTCTCACTTGGTCGGATTTCAAGAGTCCTTAGACTCAGTCTATTGATTTCTCGAGTGTTTACAAAGCTCTCCCGTGTACAAGAATGAATCCTACACCCTTGAAAGACGCTCTACTTTTGCTCTCACACTCTCAATCTCATGCTATGTCTAAGAACACTCAACACACCACTTACATGAGTCTTATGGACAAGTTCACTCTTTCTTTCTCACAAGAATAGAAAATGACGCTCAAAGTCTTGTAGTGTGAACATGTTTAAAATAATAAATGAGTGTTTTTAGGTGTATCTCTTTTTTTTTTTTTTTTTTTTTGAGCTCCGTATCTCTTTTTATAGTGTGCACATGTTTGTTTTGTCCATATTAAACTTATAAGTAATTAAGAGTTTGAGAATGAAAAAAGAACGATCACTTTATAAGATGTTAATTTTAATTTTAGATCGAATTAGTTGTATTCATAAACACTCATTCTTAATAAACACTCATTCTTAAATAACAGTTTGTAACTTCCCAATTTAAAGGAATTGGATCAAATATTAATACCGATCGAACTATTAGTACCTAGTTAACCCCATTCACTAAAAAAAAGCTATCCACATTCCTATGACAGCTAAACATTCTTAATATAAAAAACAACCAATTCATGCGAACACCATACCATCAATTTTCAACTCAAAAATTATTTTTAACTTCCGATTCCAAATGCCCGTGTACAATGCCAATACCTCTGCGTGCAAAACTATATGCGTGTTGGTGACTTGGTGAATTCTTGCTTTTTTAATAGTTGAATTCTACCATGAAATGAAAGGGCATCGAAGAATACATGTATCTAACCACAAATAGTAAATGAAGAGTCCCACCACTCTCACAAGAGTTAAAAGGATAAGAAATATTTAATATTTCCCATTCTTATTTTTGAGTTAGTATTTATGCGAAGAAAACTAATGCGTGATTAAATTGTATAATTATGTGTTGCAAATAATCATGAACCGGATTCTAAAACAAAGGCAGGGGTCAATATATTTTTAAGTAGGTTATAAAGTTTTTTATTATTACATAAATTTCGATCCTTTATATATCCATTTTTAATGGTTTAAACTTATTTGGGTTGAGAGAAAAAAATGTAGCATACTGGGTAATTGTTTGAAATATAGATTGGGAAATCATAGATTATTTTAGTATTGCTAAATATATTATAATAATTATGCTAAGAAATGCCGTTTTGTTGGATAAACGATTATTAAATTTATCAAATTTATTGATGCATGAATTTAAGCTTGAAATTTGTATTAGATAATACATAGATAAATAGATCATAAATATAATCTATAATTATAATGAAAATATTAGCATGAGTTTTTTTTCTATGATATGAAGTGTTTTTGGTTTCTTTATATAAAGACATATTTTGTATTATAATGTGAAATGCTTTTAATTTTATAATTTTATACATTAATTTCCAAAAAGAAAAAAAATATAATGCACATTGTGTTTTGTTTTGGACAAAAACTTGATCAACAAATCCTTGTCCTGAATCGGGGCACGATCGAATTCAAAGGAAAACAATGACTAAGAGAAAACTCAAATTTTCTGAATGCCGAGGGCTAAAATCCTCTCTTTTGATTAATTCTTTCTGATTACAATCGTGTCTTTTACAAATTGTATAATTCAACCTATGTACACCCGCGTTCCAACAGTTATTTCCCACATGCCACGATTTCCGGATTTCTAGGGCGTATCTTGTAACTACCTCCCACTTCCGGCAAAGATCGGAGACGTGAAACGCTCCAGTCAAGGCCTTCTGAACACGCTCCTCCGCTTCGTGACGGAAGCTTTCTTTCTTCAATCAAATGACTGATGCCTTCTCTTTACTTATGAGTTCTTTCGCAATCAAACCGGCTGATGACTTCTCTGTTTGTTCGTGGGCTCGGTCTACCAAATGGGCTGATGAATATTTGGGCCTAACAATACCCCCAAATCCTGATCCAAATCTTTTAGGCGGGATTTGGATCGGATTTGCCGCGTGAGCTTTCAGGCCGCGTGTGACACGTGGTTAGTACCCGTCCGTTCGATCATCCTCGAGAACTTGAAGAGTCACATGACTCAGGCTTTAAATGTTCAACCCCAGACCTCTTCAGAGATACGCGCTATTCCCTTCCTACTTTCGTGCCTCATCGTCTTCTTGCTCCTCCTTCCAGTTCTTGCTCTATTCCTCTGTTGCTCATTATCCATGGCCAATGCCGATGCTAAGGATATGGGTTTTGAGTCTTCCCATGTTCTCGAGCCCCATGACTGTCGCCCTTGCTCTCTCTCTTCCGATGAGGTAGAGGTGATAATCCGCAATCATGGCTTTCCGTCTGGCACCAACTCCTACACCCCTACATGCGAGGCCGTAGACTGGGTTAAGGAAGGTTGGGTCTGCTTTCTGGAGTATCCCTTCACTCTGGGAGCCTTTTCCCTTTCTCCCCTTTGATTTTGAACTTCCTGATGACCCTAAGAGCCTCCCCGGCGCAGTTAATGCCATCGGTGTGGAAGATCTTGTACCAGATAAGTGAAATCTGCCTAGGTGAGAAAATCGACTTCACAGTGCAAGATTTTCTATGCGCGTACCGGGTTTGTTCTCTTAGGGTTGGACGCTTCACCCTCCATGTGAGGGACGCCAAGAACCCATTGATCCCGAAATCAAAGGTTAACGACAAAGACTGGGCCTCGCGCTTCTTTTTCATGGAGAAATCTACTGGGGGAGATGTATCAAGCTGCATTCTTTGACTCTTGGACCACCAAAAGTAAGTGTTCTTAACCCTAATTTCCGCACCCCCCTATTGTTACTTCGCTGTTTATCCTTGAATTTCTAATTTCGAGGATTTCTCGTGCAGTTCCGCCTAGTTTGGAGACCCATGTTTTGGAGTCGGAAGCATGCAGGAAGCTCTTCTCTCTTCCTGAAGCAAAGAGGACATACCGGAAATCTGCGGAATAGGCGCTTGAAGGCGAGTCCAATAATAAGACGACGGCAGTTACATGGGATCTAGGGGACGGCGAAGACGACGCAGGATCGGGGAATTCTGAGAAGACGATTGAGGATGGTGCTCCGGCACCTGGAAAGCTCGTTGAAGTGGCCACGAACTCTGCTAAGAACCCTGCCAGTATGTGTTTCTTTCCTTTGCTTTTGCATTTTGTTCCAATTTGTCCTTTATGGATTTTAACATTTGCTCTTCTAGAAGCTTCGTCTTCCTTGGGGAGGAGTTTCTCTGCTGTAGCCCTGATTCAGCGTAAGCTTCGGTCAAGTGACAAGAGACCTCCCTTGGACCCAAAGGTGAAGACGAAGGTTGCGGTGAAAGTGACTCCTACCAAGAGGCCCTCGCCTGGTGCTACTGAAGTCATCGACTTGGATGAGAAAGGTCCCTCAGATCTGTGGAAAAAGCTCCATGGTGCCCACGGTTCAAAGAAACCTTGCTTAGATGTTCCTAGTTCTGCTCTGGTTAGAGACGCCGGCCTGTCGGTTTGGAAGGTTCACTTTCTCTCACTGTCTTCTTTCGTATTTCTTTTTTTAACCACGGACGATATCCTGCCTTGGTGTGTAGGCATTACAAAGCGTCCTCTGGGTTGCGGACGCCGTTGACAAGGAAGAGCAGATTCTTAGAGAACATCAGGCTAAGTGGGACGCCGAGAAGGCTGCTTTGGAGAGTTGGAGAGGGAAACAAATCTTGCGGTTGAGCGCCAGAAGACGGACGCAAGTAAGCTTGCAAAACTTGCTGAGACGGTTAAACGTCAGTCTTCCCAAGCTGCTTCAGATCGATCCAAGATTGCTAAGCTCGAGGCCGAGAACATGAGAATTCTTAACGAAGCAGGTGAAATCAGAGCTTATTATTCGATGATGTCTAGGGTGGAGACAATCAAACAATTCGCGGTTGGCCAACACTCGGACTGGGATCTGGACGCTGAGGTCGCGTCCTTCCATGATTGCTACCCTCCAGACCAGCCGGCTCCGGGTGACGAACTTTTTGCATCTCTTGCCGCGGAAGAAGAGGGCGGTGATCGTGATCCGGGCATGGGCGTGACACCGGAGCAAGGCGATGAGCGTTCGACGAACGCAGCAGAGCAACAAAGGGACACTTCTATCAATGATGAAGATTAGAGCCCTGAGCCCTTGTAAAAGGTTTCTGTGATGGTTTTTTTTGTTTTGCTTGAACAAATTGCTGGTGATGTGTATGGGCCATGAACAATATTTGTCCATTACACGGACGTCTCCTCTTCCTCAGGAAGACGAAGTAGATAGTTTTGATGCACGCGTATTTTCTTTCTTGCGTATTTTCGTTCGGTATTGTCCTTCCTTTGTGTGCAGGATTTCTCAAGACACGTGGGTGCTTCGGACAGAAGGCTTCAAGACGAGGACTCTTGCAGAAGTCTCTGGTCACGGATGGCAGCTGCGTTTACTGAAGAAGTTTCCAGGCGGGTGACGGGTATCGTGTCGAGACTTGCGCTCGGGAAGTTTGGTCGATTAGAGACGTCTTTAGTCTAGGATTGGTTACCTTAGTTGTTTGAACTTGTGTTAGATTGTATGATGCATTCTACATGTCGATAAATAAAGTATGTTGCTGATTTTCTAGTTCTACTTATGCGAAAAGGAAATAAATGTGATTAAGCGGTGATGCACAAACGTCAATCATTCAACAAAAAACTATAGCATAGGAGTAACATAACAAAGAGTCTTCACACAAATAAGTTGATCACAAACATACTATGAAAAGGATGAACTTAAAGCAAAAGCAAGATAATAATTGTGGACATATGACCTCTACTGTCTTGAGTATCTGGCGCCGCAAACCTTCCATTGAGGGTCCAGTGAAGTTTGCGCTCCAATAAAAGGAGTTTTCCCTCAGAAGTGATACTTCTTCACATGTATTGCGTTCTAGCTTCTTGGGATGGCTTCTCCGTCTTTGGATTCCAGCTGGTAGGCGCCTTGTCCAATGACCGCTGTTATCTTGTAGGGTCCCTCGCACGTCGGGGCTAGCTTCCCCGACTTGGTTTCATGGGTATTTTGGAAGACTCGTCGTAGTACCCAGTCACCGACCCGGAAAGTCCAGATCCTAACGTTCTGGTTGTAGCTTCGGGTGACTTGTTGTTAGTGCCTTGCCAGGTGTAACCGGGCTTGGTCACGAAGCTCGCCAGACGTATCCAAATTAGCCGACAGATCTAGATGATTACGCTCTTCGGTCAAAAAGTTAGTACGACCGGTTGGGATGAGGATTTCGGCGGGAATGACCGCTTCATATCCGTGTGTTAACGAGAAAGGAGACTGACCCGTCGCTACCTTCGGCGTCGTTCAATCGGCCCAAAGGACGTAGGGGAGCTCATCAGCCCAGTTCCCTTTAGATTTCGCAAGCCTTTTCTTCAAATTATTTATGATCACTTTGTTGCTAGCCTCGGCCTTCCCATTTGAATGGGGATAGCGGGGGGTCAAGGTGACCAGGCTGATTTTCCAGTGACTGCAGAAGTCTTTGGTTCTCTGGCTTATGAATTGGGATCCATTGTCACACACAATCTCCGCGGGTACCCCGAAACGGCAGAGGATATTTCTGATAATGAAAGAGATCACCTGCTTATCCTTGATCTCTCGATAAGCTTCAGCTTCGATCCACTTAGAGAAGTAATCGGTCATAGTGAGGAAGAATACTCTCTGTCCGGATGAAGGGGGTAACTTCCCGACTATATCCATCCCCCAACGCATAAAGGGCCATGGTGTAAGTGTGGGGTAGAGTGGTTCAGGAGGTTGGTGAGCGGTTGGTGCGTGTCTTTGGCAGGCATCGCACTTACGACAGAAGTCTGCAGCGTCTTTCCTCACAGTAGGCAAAAACCACCCCTGCCGAAGGGCTTTGCTGGATAGACTTCTCCCTCCGGTGTGGTTCCCACAATCTCCCTCATGAAGTTCTTCAAGAAGTCTCTGGACACCCTCTTTGGATAGGCAGCGTTGTAACATTCCCACCGCCAATTTGTGGAACAGTTTCCCGCCTTCTACTGTGAACTTGGTGGCCTTCATCTTTAGCAACTTAGCTTCAATTTTATCTTCCGGAAGCTTTCCCTTGGTTAGCCAATCCATGTAGGGCTGAGTCCAAGGTGCTTCGTTGGCCTCCGAAGGATCAAAGGGAGTTCTCTCGTAGTTTGATCTACTCAGGGACAGGTTTGGGTCGGGATCGTTCCGATAACTCCTAGCGTCGACGTCGTCACTGCTCATGAAGATGTGGTTGTGGGGGGTAGCTCCGAGAAGGCCGACGTCATCGGTCATTCTATCAGACTTCTTGCTATCGCCGGTGTGAGTTCTTATAATTGTAGGGACCATGATGTGAACCATCGGGATTACAGGATACTCGTCAGGATCAATGGCTGATGCTAAGCGGGCAAGAGAATCTGCTTGAGCATTCTGCTCTCTTGGGATCTGTGCGAAGGATACCTTCTCGAACCGAGGAATCAGATTTTTGAGCACATCTAGATAAGCTACCATCCTCTCATCCCTTGCTTCATATAATCCCAAAACTTGGTTGACTATCAACAACGACTCGCAATTGACTTTTATTTGTTGTATGCCCAGGTCTTTGGCAAGGATCAGACCGAAGATTAGAGCTTCATACTCAACTTCATTGTTCGTGGCTTCGAATGTACATCTTACGGATTGTGCCACCCTATCCCCGTTCCCCTAGTGTTAGAAGTGCCATCCTTGTGAAGCGTCCATTTGATTGGAGACTTAGCTTCTAGCGTCATTAGCTCTGCTGGATCATACCCTTCTTCCGTCGTAGGGCTAAAATCAACCACAAAATCAGCTAGCGCTTGAGATTTCAATGCAGTTCTAGGCTCGTACTTAATGTCGAACCCACTCAAGTGAATCGCCCACTTAGCCATTCTTTCTGTGAATTCAGGCTTATGTATCACCGTCTTCAAGGGATGCGTGGTTCTTACCACTATCGGTTGTGCCTCGAAGTACAGGCGAAGCTTGTTGGAGCACATGACTAGGGCAAGGACCAACTTTTCCAAGGAAGAGTATCAAGTTTCGGCTGATAGGAGAGTCCTACTAACATAGTACACGGGTTGTTGCTGCCCGTCTTGTTCTCGGACCAACATCCCACTGATGGCTTGTTTGGTGACGGCCACATATAAGGGTAGAGCTTCTCCTGCTTCGGGTTTTGCCAAGATCAGAGGATTGGAGAAGTATTTCTTTAGTTCTTGGAAAGCCTCCTCATGTCTGGGGGTCCATTGGAAGCATTTGTTCTTTCTAAGCACTTCGTAAAAGAGACGACACCGGTCTGCTGACTTAGATATGAACCTGTTCAAAGCGGCGATCTTCCCAGTGAGCTTTTGAACGTCTTTAACACACCTGGGGGATTTCAGCGTCGTTATGGCTCGAACCTGCTCGGGGCTGGCTTCTATCCCTCTCTGAGTGACTAGATACCCTAGGAATTTTCCCGACTTTACGCCGAATGTACACTTTTGTGCGTTCAACTTCATGTTAAATTGCTTCAGGATTTCAAAAGCTTTCTCTAGGTGACTTCTGTGATCTACAACTTTCTTTGATTTGACGAGCATGTCATCTATGTACACCTCCATCGTTTCTCCGATTTGGTCTTGGAACATTTTATTCACTAGCCTTTGATACGTGGCCCCAACATTCCGTAACCCAAAGGGCATCACTTTATAGCAGTATGTTCCCTTGCTAGTGATGAAGGATGTCTTCTCCTGATCGCTTTCTTCCATCCTGATCTGGTTGTAGCCACTGAAGGCGTCCATGAAAGTCATCAATTCATGGCCCACCGTGGCGTCTACTAGGGTGTCTATGTGAGGTAACGGAAACGAATCCTTGGGACAAGACTTGTTCAAATCCGTGAAATCTACGCACATCCTCCACTTTCCGTTCTTCTTGGGAACGACGACTACGTTTGCCAGCCATTCAGGATACTTGACTTCTTTGATCTTTCCAGTTTCCATCAACTTTCTCACTTCTTCATCCACTATTTTATTTCTCTCGACGGCGAACATCCTCCTTTTCTGCTTTACTGGTGGATGATTGGGGTCCACATTCAGTCTGTGTGTGATGATATCCGGATCGATTCCCACCATATCCTCATGGGACCAAGCAAAACATTCTGCATTTTTACTAAGGAAATCTACAAGCTCATTTTTCATAGACGGCTCCAAATCTTTTCCAATCTTCACGGACTGATTGAGGTCAGACTGGTCTAGGACCACTTCCTCTACCTGTTCATCTCTCTTCTCTTTTTCTTTTAGAGGGGTAGAGTTAGTGGCCTCCTTTAATTGTTAGGTGGATTTCTGACTGGCGGCTGGTTTCAGCGCCGACTTGTAACACTCTCGGGACGTTCTTTGATCACCCCGGATATCTTGAACTCCCCATGGTGTTGGGAACTTCACCGTTTGGTGGTAAGTGGATGGGACGGCTCTCATGTCATGAAGCCATGACCTTCCCATTATTACATTATAACACGAAGGGCAATCAATAACAGAATACCTAACCTGGATATTTACGCCCTTTGCGTACGTGGGAAGGATGATGTCTCCTACGGTGTGCTTCACTTCCCCGCTGAAGCCTACGAGTGTTGTGGGGTTCTTTTCCACGTCCTTCTCGCTCAAACCCATTCCTCTCACAGCCTCCAGCATCATGAGATTGGTTTGAGCTTCCGGTATCGATGAGGAATCGCTTCATTATGACGTTTCTGATTGACAGAGAAATCATGAGGCCGTCATGGTGGGGCCCGTCAAGACCATCAACGTCATCCTTGTCAAAGTGTATTGCGAGGTTGATGACGTCATTCTTCTCTTGCGCTGGGCGATGAAGAATGCTTTCTCGTGCATTCCTCTTGGCTGCTGAATAAGTAAGACCGCACACACTTGACCCTCCGGTGATCACGTTCACGATTTTAGCAGGTAGTGGTGACGCTAGCCTTCCTGCGCGTGAGGCCTCCGCGACATCCGGAGGGACTTGCGCATTCGGCGCGACTTCTATAATCCTTCCTCGAGATACAAGGTAGGCAATCTCTCTTCTTAGGGCTACGCACTCTTTGGTCACATGACCGTAATCCTCATGGAAGTCACACCACCTGCTCATATCCTTGTTTGGATAGGGCTTTTCATTTCTCTTCGGCCACCAAATGCCTCGTATTTTTTTAGCTATGTTCTTCACTAGGTCCTCGGGGGATATACCCAGGTTGAAATCATCATACTTCGGCGGTAATGGTTTCGCCGGTTTGGTTTCGGCGACGTTAACCTTCACCGCGTCATGGTGAGGGCGGTGGTACGGTTGGTCGCGGCGTTCCCGGAGGTGATCTGGTGCTGCTTTCTTGTCTACTCTCTCCCAGACACTTGCGGGCTTCCTCATATTCAAATCTTCCTCGAGTCTGATTTGAGCCAGGGCTTTGGTTTGCACGTCCTCGAAGTTGTGGCAAGGATGCCTAGTGAGTTCTTTGTAGAGATCTCCGTCTTGATTTACCCCCTGACGGAAGGCTTCCATCGCCATCGGCACGTCACAGTGCGGGATGGAGATCTTCTCTCGGTTAAACCTGTCTAGGTACTCTCGGGTGGATTCTTCCGACTTTTGGATAACCCGGTACAGGTCGCTAGATTGCTTCTCGAATCTCCGACTACTAGCAAATTGCACCCGAAACGAGTCCATCAATTCAGCGAAGGAACGGATGCTTCCCCTTGGGAGTTTAACGAACCATTTCAAGGCTGGCCCCGCAAGAGCCACTCCGAATCCTTTGCACATCAACACTTCGCGGGAGTGATACGGTATTGCGTTGGTCATCATCTTTTGTCAGGATCTCCCGTGTTGTCGTAGGGGGTCATACTGGGTACCGAGAACTTCTTCGGTATCTCGACCTGGGCGATGTGAGGGGCGAAAGGTGACTCGCAGTAACCGTCAACCGCTTCTTTCTCTATGGGCCGCGGAACCCCGGGTATCTTTGCTAACTTCTCAATGAACATTCTGAATTGGTTTCGGACGATACTCTCGAGATCTCGGGGACGGCGACGGTCCCAATCCTCGTCATCGTCCATGACCTCATCCTCCAAGCATCGGGGGCTAACCTCTCGCGCCGATCGTAGGTGTTTGGGCGCCCTTGCTCCTTCGCTAATAGGGTTACCCTGAGCGGGGGTAAACGACGGTACCCCGGGAACTATTGTTGGTGGGGTAATGAACTCCAGACCAGGAGGACACGGGTGTTGTAATTCCCAGTGGAACCTTCACCCCCACTGTTTCCGGTTCGATCCTTTACTCGGGCACGTGGGCCGACAGAGGACACGGATCGGAGTTGGGAGCGTAAACCGTCATTATCGGCGGTTAACTGCTCGATGCTAGCCTTGTGCTTCTCGTTACAAGCACGCTGATCAGTCAGTTCTTTCTCTAGAGCTTGGAGCCTTTGAGCGAACTCGGACAGTTCAAGGTGAAGGGCTGCCGACGTGTCCTGGTGTGCGCCTCCATCATCCCCGGTGTTTAGCTCTTGGCTACCTTCGTTAGGGTTGCTCATGGCGATCTTCCTGAACTCCCTTCAACGCAAAGAACCGAATATTTTTCGATCGTAGGGCCCCACGGTGGGTGCCAAATTGTTTTGGACAAAAACTTGATCAACAAATCCTTGTCCTGAATCGGGGCACGATCGAATTCAAAGGAAAACAATGACTAAGAAAACTCAAATTTTCTGAATGCCAAGGGCTAAAATCCTCTCTTTTGATTAATTCTTTCTGATTACAATCGTGTCTTTTACAAATTGTATAATTCAACCTATGTACACCCGCGTTCCAACGGTTATTTCCCACATGCCACGATTTCCGGATTTCTAGGGCGTATCTTGTAACTACCTCCCACTTCCCGTATAGATCGAAGACGCGAAACGCTCCAGTCAAGGCCTTCTGAACCCGCTCCTCCGCTTCATGATGGAAGCTTTCTTTATTCAATCGAAATACTGATGCCTTCTCTTTACTTTTGGGTTCTTTCGCAATCAAACCGGCTGATGACTTCTCTGTGTGTTCATTGGCTCGGTCTACCAAATGGGTCGATGAATATTTAGGCCTAACATGTTTTATAATTTTTTTGGCTCTATATGTTTCGTAAGAAATTCATTGTCAAATATATAAACTCATGTGTTAATTAACTTGTTATCATAGTATATACAGATATAGATGGATGGATCATGGATGGATAGGTATATAATTAGATTGATAGATAGATTGATGTATAGAATGTCAAATGATCAATTATCAAATCCCATGGTAAATGATCCAATTCACTAAATTTTGTTTCTTAAAATTAATTACTTCAATTCTCAATTTCTACTTATTTTCTATAATTAGATTTATGGTCATAAATGACCACATGTTTCTCCTTTATAAATTATATAGATAGATAGATAGATAGATAGATAGATAGATAGAGAGATATAGAAGATAGATAGAAGATTTATATATTTATAGATATAACATTAGAAAAGAAATTACAAATAAAGGTCATTTTAATGTGGCATTGATTGTCCAAAATTTTATATTTTATAGTATATATAAATATAGATAGATATATTAGTTATTTCGACCAAAAAAAAGATAGATTAGTTATAATAATAGAAAAGGAATGGATGTTTTCACACTTCATTAAGAATCAATATATCAATATGTTCCTAACACCGGAATAATGACTTTTTCTCCATTAAGTTTTGATGATAACAAACGCCATTAGAGATTGATATTTTGTCCAAGTGTTGTACATGAACTACAAGAGAAACAATGCATAAATGATCAGAAAGCGGTTCATGCGTACGTGGCAATGAGAAGGACAAAACAGTCTTTATGGAACAAGCTTGGGTGGCAAGTGAAAAAGGACAGATTCGCCTCAAAGAGGAAAGACCTTCCAAGGACACTCTGGTCATTTAGCGTTATATCTTGTGCGCCAAGTGAAAAAGGATAGAAAGGGAAATTTGCAATAGACCATGACTATAAGAAGAAAGCGATGAAGATAGGTTAAAACAAATCAGTCATCGATGAACAGTACCCATCTGAGAGAGATAAGAAGAATTCAAAGTGATCCCAGAGCAACGACGAAGATTTCAACAAGACCAAGAAGATTCAGAAGCTCGACAATGGCAAGTGCGGGAACTTGATGTTGTCATTGGAGCTAGTTCTGGTGCTAAAGGGAACTGCATCAGGAAGCAGATCAGAGGTTTGATTGTTTTATCTAAAACGTTGTGGTATTATTAGGAACTAGATAGGTGGATTTGTTAGTATTACTAGAATTCGGTGATTGCTAGTAATAAAGAAGTTCAACGATACATATAAAATTCTCATTCGAAATCCTCAAACGGAGTTAGAGGTTTACACATTCAACTTGTTAGTTGAAATGGGATTTCTGTATAAGGAAACGTATCCTTAAGTATTTATTATTTACATTCTACTTTACTTATCCGATGCGTAAGTGAACTGTCTCTGTAACAATTCCCGATTATTTTAAACTAACCTACTATCCTACAAAATAAAAGCTCATGATTTAATAAGAAGCTAGGGGCCGGAGGTTGCACTTATCATTGATGTGATATTTGGGGGCACATGGATAGTCAATTATATAATATCACGAGCATACCATAAAAGTCTGGCATTGATGGAATGATGGGATTAAGTAACATGATTTAGCTACCTTTAGAACCTCTTTCGATTAATTAACATATTAATAATCAATTAAGCACCTTACAAATACCGTCTACCATGCATATGCATGCAAGCTTCCTACCCAAATCAATTATTTCATTTAGATTCTCTTCATTATATTTTTGGCATGCTCGATCGTCTTTTTATCTGTTGTGTTAAAATTTTATATTTTATCGTTTTAATTATTGTAAACGGTATGTTATTGCGCGCAAAATCACCCAAAAATAAAATCATAATAACTTTTGGAAAAGGAACGCATGTAAATAATTAGTATAATTGGATATAAGAATAAATGTCGTTTGTTTCCCGAAAAAAATCGAGATTCTAGATTAGAATTTTATTAAAGATGGGTAAAATATAACATACGCGTATTTTTCTTGAATTAGTTGCATATTTTTCAAAAAAAATTGTTTCTGAGGAGATGCGTACATCACGTTCATTGGTTTTCGCCTTAGATTTGCATCAAAACTAATTGTTTGTGCAACGATTTTTTGATGCACAATGTGCATTAGTTGCGAGTTTTTTTTTTTACTTTTTTATGTTTTTTACATTGAACTAATTAACGAGAGTCCACTAGGTCGATGTTGTTGTTAGTTATGTATAAGAATACTATAGTAAGCTAGTTTTTGATGCACATACAAGTAATTAACGTGCATTTTTGGTTGTTTTGATGCACATATGGTTAGTTTTAGTACACATAGACAATAAGACACTTTTGTGCATCCGTTTTACCTTAAATGTGGATCAAAACTCATTGTTTGTGTTCTTTTTTGATGTACATTGTGTATCGATTTTAATTTTCTAATTTTATTATTATTTTAACCTTTAGCTATGTAAGCAATACTATACTAAGTTTTTTACGCACATCAGCTATAAGATTTTGGGCGGGCTAGATTATATGATAAAAATTAAATTTAAATAAAATATGGGATAAAATTTTTAGGAAAATTCCGGTTAGTACCCTCGAGTTTTTGGTATTTCTGAATGGTACCCTGAAAAAAATTTATTCCGAGTGGTACCCCTGAACTTTTGTAAAAGTCCGGCTGGTGCCCTTACTTGTAAATTTTCATTAGTTTATAACTAAATTAGTATGTTTTCTAATGAAAAAATATATTTTTATATTTATTTAAATTAAACCACAATTTTAATTTAATAGCAATTAAAATAAATCATATAAAATATTAAAATAAATTTTATTATATATATTTTTGTCAAGTACATTTTATTTTGTATAATTCAAAGTTTTTAAGTTAAAATAAAAAATATTTTAATATTTATATTAAAATAAATATATTGCAAGATTAACATTTTCCATGTAGATTTTATATAATAATTTTGACAATTTTTGAAAAATTGATTGAAATTAAAAATTTAATGTAACTCGAGAGTGCCATAATGAAAGTTCTATTAGTTTTTTTATTTCAAAATTTGACAAATTTTAATTATATAATATATTTATTTTAATGTAAATATTGTAAAAACTTTTAAACTTAAAAATATAAATTATACAACATACAATCTACTTGGCATATATATATATATAATTTTTTTAATTTAATATTTTATATGATTTTTTAATTGTTATTGAACTAAAATTTTGTTTTAATTTAACTAAATACAAAAATATATTTTTTTCATTAGAAAATATACTAATTTAGTTATAAACTAACGAAAATTTACAAGTAAGGGCACGAGCCGGACTTTTGCAAAAGTTCAGGTGTACCACTCAGAATAAATTTTCTTTCAGGGCACCACTCGAAAAAACCAAAAACTCGAGAGTACCAACCGGAATTTCCCAAATTTTTAATTTGTAAAAAGGTAGGGAAAATTATAAAAAAAAACAAGTAGTTGTGGGGGAGAAAAACAGAAGAAACAGGATTGAGATTCGAACCCTTGCTTCTGGGTAAAGCAAAAGCAGACAACATGTCACAGGGATAGCTTAAACATTATGATTTTATTACTACTACTCTTAATATATATAAATTTTGAGGTGGGCTACAGCAAACCCTAACCCACCTCTAGTTTCCTCCCTGGATGCACATGTTGTTAGTTTTACACTTTTTGGTTATTTTAATGCACATATGGTTAGTATTAATATGCACATACATAATCAGGGATACTTTTGTGCATCGGTTTAACCTTGGATGTGCATCAAAACTAATAGTATGTGCATCAAGATATATTATTTGTACATTGATTTTTTGATGTACATTGCATTCGAACCTTTTTTAATTTTTTTACCTTATTTACGTCCATGAGTAAGGTTTTTGCTTGTACTTTGGTTAGTTTTGATGAACGTATCATTAGTTTGAATGCACATACATGAATATGATGCACTTTTCACTTATTTTGATGTACATTCAGTGAGTTGATGCACATACATAAATACGGCACACTTTTTTCATGGTATTTTGATGCACATACAAGTAATTTTTAATTTGAAGCACAAGCACATATCAAAGATGCTAGTTTTGATGCTCAATTTGCCAATTTGGATGCATATTCAACTAATTTTAATGCACACGTAAACAAGATGTAGTTTTAGTTGTTTTGACGTAGACTCCGCTCATTTTGATGCACATAGGACAGTTAGTTTTAATGTAGCTACGACTAATTTTGATGAACAAATACATATTTAAAGAACAAAGTTTTGATGCTCATTCACCTTTTTTGATGTACTTAATTATAAGAAGTGTTGATGTATAAAAAATCAGTTTTGATGCACATTATATGTGTTTCCAATATGTATTCCTTTTTCTAAAAATAACTCGAATAGTATGCCAATAATTCGTTCGTGTTATTGTTTTTTCATTTTTATGTGAAACAATCAACGCCTTTAATTTTTTTTCCATCCAATAATTTGATATTTATTTGTCCCTATGCATGCATCCATTCGCACCTAAACCGACCCATATCTTTTTTTCCCTTTACTAATCTAACTAACTCACAAATTCTCATTATACCGGTCCATTAGAAGTTGAGCAGGTACTAGCAAGCGTAAAAACTGTCTCAAAGCAAACATATACGGATTATATATTGGAAAAGCTGTATCAGTTTATATTGGCTAGGATCTAGTATATATGGGCAAGTTCTACCAAAAAAACGTATATATGGGCAAGCAATTTGAAAAATTGAAGTCGGACCGCATTGATTTTGAGTGGTACACAAGATTACATGAAAGTTTTAAGAAAAGAGTACCATGTGAATGAAAACATCGAGATCATAATAACAATCATTGAGAATTCTCAACACTCATCATTACGTCAATCATCATCAAAGGGTCTATTAAAGGCATGGATCATTTCACTAAAAAAAATAAGGCGTAGTCGAATTCGTAGCAAATTATTTGTTAGTTTTAGACTATGTTATTAGTTGAAAGTTAGATTTGACTCTTTTAAACCCCGAAGAGTAGTCAAGACAATTTGAGTAGACCCCGAAGGGTAATCTCGTGAGTAGACCCGAAGGTAATCTCGTTTGGTGTAGACCACAAGTGTAATCACAGCCGAATAGCCATTAAACGTTTTAGAACAAAAGTAAAGACTTTCAACAAAAACAAAACGTGTCTTGATAAAGGCAACGAGTCACTCAAATATATCGAGCTTTCCTTCAACGTTTATTGCCCCTATTAATGCGAAATGTTAACCACAATAACGTTGTGAGATAAAACGCTCCTACACAATGAACATGTGGCAACCATGTATCATCATTGCATATATACGCACATTGTGATACAATCCGATAGCTCGGAAAGTACCAAAATCAGTCGAACAAACGAACCAAGGAACGGCCTGAAGCCGGGAGGGAGATGAGACGGTGAAAGGAGGGAGAACAGACAAATTAGGGCAAAATATTTCTTCTTATTAATTATGATAATAAGACATGATATTTATACTAAGCCCTAACGGTTCAAGAAAGGCGTCCCGGGAAAGAACCGTAAAGAAAACCCGAGAAGGAGTGACTCACTCTATTAAAAAAGTACATTTATAAAAATAAAAATACCAAAAATAAGATAATAATAATCTAGCAAACGAACCGGTTTACGCCGTTCACGAACGGGTCGAGAACTCGTTTCCGGTTATCTCGTGTGATCCGTATCACATTGTTCTTCAGCAAGTGTTTGTATTTGATTTGGAAAACTTCAAAATACAATCTTGTAATTTCACACAAAACTCTCGAACATCCCTTGTGAGAGGCGCCCACACCTATTTATAGGCCAAGAGGGGTGGTAGTTATAGAAAGAGAAAAAGTGGTTAAATTAGTTGAACAAATTAAGCAGAAACACACGGGAGTTTGTTATAATTAACATTGGTATCTTCCCTTAACAACTTTTTGAATTTCAAATCCATCCGTATCCGAACTCTTAAGACAAGGCCCAAAATGGCCCATTTACCATGCGGCCCATTAACCTTGGTAGAGCTAGCTTCGGGCTAGCTCTACCAAGGTTGTAAAACATGGAACGAAATTACCCGGGGAACTTGCCGATCGCCTTGCAAGTGCACTAATTTCCCGTTCTAAGAGAACTCCATCGATAAGCGAGCGTAATCATGAGATACTTTCCCCAGCGTTTGAAGCCATTGAACTCCCAACACCACCTGTGGTCCGTGCACTTTCAACACGAAGAGATCAATTTCAAAAGCATACCCATGTAAGGTGACCGGCGTTGCTGCGCACTGATGTGTGCAAAGAAGTGATTCGCCATTGCCCACGTAGACACGGAATGGGGCGACTTTCGTATATGGTAACTTTAAGTTCTCGGCTATGGTTGGATGGATGAAATTGTGTGTACTTCCCCCATCGATCAACTCCTGAACTGTGACATCCGAGATAGACCCCTGAATTTTTAAGGATTTTGGGTTGGCCAGTCCTTCAAGCGAATTAATGCTCGAAATATCCCCCGTCATGGCTAAGATATCATCCGTTGGCGCTGTCTCATCATCATCTGCATCATCGGTGCCCAATAAAGCTAGAAAGCGATGCTTACACCGGTGTCCCGAGACGTATTGTTCATCGCAATTCCAGCAAAGACCCTTCTTGGTTCGTTCAGCGCGCTCGGCCACGGACAAGCGGCGAATTGGCAACCGTTAATAATCGTCGCCCTGCGGTTTGGTGTTCGAGCTGGACGCAGCGGCCCCCGCTGTTGGCGGTGGTTGACTGTTCGCAAATGCTGGTTTCGAACCTGGTGTGGACCAGATCCGGCGATTGGTTTGGACGCCGATGATAGTATTTGCATACGAAGCCGCCAATTCCCGAGCCAAGGCGAAAGCTTGTGTCAATGATGTCGGGTTACGTAAGTTGAGTTCCCGTTTTATCGGTTGTTTGAGACCCGCCTTAAAGAGGGAAATCAAAGTCTCGACGGATAACCCTTCCACTTTATTCAACAGGGATTCGAACTCCGTCTGATAATCAAGGACAGTTGTCCGCTGCCATAACTTCGCAAGAAGACCGACGTAATCTTCCTAATGGTTTGAATCGAAGCGCTGCTTCACAGCTTCTAAGAATGCGTCCCAAGTCTGAAGTCCGTTATTACGACGCTGATATCGAAACCAGTCCGAGGCTGGATGATCGATCAATAATCCGACCAACTGTAGGCGTTCTTGGGCACTAGTTTGAAAGTGATCGAAATAATCTTGGACTTTATAAACCCAGCCTGATGGATCCGATCCGTTGAACCGCGGGGGATCCACCTGGATTTTCGGTGTCCTGTCGCCCGGTCGTTGATTGTCGCCCTGAAGTTGCTGATTTTCGGCCACGATACGCGGGTGGGGTGGCTGTTGCTGATGTTCGACGGCGGCAGGGTGAGCCTGCGGAACCGCTGGCGGTGGATTTGCCCTAGGATTACCCTGGAACGGATTTTCCGCCACCAATCCACGAGCGTTATTTTCCACGATCTGGCGTTGTTCCAATATGTGAAAAACCTGATCGACACGACGGCGTTGGACTTCTTGCTCACGTCGTTGTTGGCGAATTTCCGTCGTCAAATTTTGCAAATTCTGCATGATGGTCGTAGGAGTATTCTCATTCCCGGTAACTTCAGAAGTTTGTTCGTCGTTTCTAGTCATGATTGTAAAGAGAGTACGGGATGAAAGCACCAGTTGATACAATCTGATAGCTCGGAAAGTACCAAAATCAGTCGAACAAGTGAACCAAGGAACGGCCTGAAGCCGGGAGGGCGATGAGACGGTGAAAGGAGGGAGAACAGACAAATTAGGGAAAAATATTTCTTCTTATTAATTATGATAATAATACAGGATATTTATACTAAGCCCTAACGGTTCAAGAAAGGCGTTCCGGGAAAGAACCGTAAAGAAAACCCGAGAAGGAGTGACTCACTCTATTAAAAAATACATTTATAAAAATAAAAATACTAATAATAAGCTAATAATAATCTAGCAAACGAACCGGTTTACGTCCTTCACGAACGGGTCGAGAGCTCGTTTCCGGTTCTCTCGTGTGATCCGTATCAATCTCTCCCGCGATGAGAAGCGGCTTGTCCTCAAGCAGGAGGTCAGGAAAGGAGAGTTGAACTTCTTCCCGGGGTTCCAATGATGCATCAGTTTGAGAACCGTCCTCCCATACTATAAGCCATTCAACACGAGGAATACCATCAACTAGAACTTCTCGTTCGCTAATGGCGCGTACTGGTTTGGACAATGGCTGGTCATTGATAAATTCCGCGGGAAAATACGGCAAGATTGGGACCGAGCTGTTGGAAACGAAGGGACGCAACAGGGACACATGAAATACATTGTTGATTCGAGCATTTTCTGGCAATTCTAATCTGTATGCAACCGCCCAAATTCTTTTCGTGACTTTGAACGGTCCATAAAAGCGTCTTGCTAGTTTGGACGACAATGGTTTGGCCACGGAATGTTGATGGTATGGGCGTAATTTGAGCAAAACTAAATCACCGACCTTGCACTCGACCTCACGGCGATGTGCATTAGCGTAGGAACACATCCGCTGTTGCGCCTTTTGCAGATTTGCGCGCGATAAATCCACCAACTGGTGGCGTTCTTGTAGAGTAGAAAATGCGTTCGAGTCCCCAACGGTCGGAAGAGTAGCCCGAATCAGTGGCGGTGGTGTGCGCCCATACAAAGCTTGAAAGGGAGTCATTTTGAGCCCTTCATGGTAGGTACAATTCAGAGCAAGCTCCGCCCAAGGTAAGAACACGGCCCACCGCGATGGCCGAGCATGAGTAAACGCGCGGAGGTATTGCTCTGGACCGCGGTTTCGGACTTCCGTTTGGCCGTCCGTTTGTGGATGATAAGCCGTGCTATGACGCAATGTTGTCCCACTCAATCGGTGAAGTTCTTTCCAAAAATCACTCGTAAATATGGCATCCCGATTGGAGAGAATTGAGGTCGAAACTCCATGATGCTTTACAACGATGTCAACGAACAACGAGGCCACCTTGGCCGCGTCGTATGTGGTTCCGAGGCCACCAAAGTGTGCGTATTTGGACAAGCGATCTACCACAACTAAGATGGTCGTGAATCCATGGGACAGTGGTAATCCAGTGATAAAATCCATTGAGACCTCATCCCATACTTTTTCCGGAATAGGCAGCGGTTGAAGGAGGCCGACGGATTTCGCGGTGCTATACTTGGTCGCTTGGCACGTAACACAGGATTCAACATATTGCTTTATCTCATTGCTCATGCCACTCCAAAAGAAAACCTCGGCAATGCGACGAAACGTTCTATCAATGCCCGGGTGGCCAGCCGAAGGAGAAGCATGGAATTCATTCAAAACGTCGATTTTCAGCGGAGAATTCTTCCCCAACACTAGCCGATGTCCATAGTATAAAACTCCATCATGGACTAAAAATGGTGGCTGCAGCTTTCCGTCTCTTTGGGGCTCATGCAAAGCCACCAAATCGTGAAGGAACAAATTCTCCCGCTTGAGTTTATGCAAGAAGTCGCGCAGCGGGTGTGACAAAGCCAAGAATTGGTGAGCCGAAGGGTCATCGTTGATCATACAACGCGATAAAGCGTCGGCGACTTTGTTGCTGGCCCCGGTTTTATATTCTATTCGAAATTTGTAGCCCATTAATTTTCGGATGAAGAACTGCTGATCCGGTGTCTGAATAACTTCTGATAATAATTCCTTCAGACTCTTCTGATCCGTTCGAATGACAAATTCCCGACCAAGTAGATATTGTCGCCATTTTTGTACCGCTGACACGATAGCAAATAATTCTCTATGGTAAGCTGAGGACCCTCGACGACGGATTCCAAGTGTTTTGCTAAAAAACGACACCGGCTTTTCATTTTGCAAGAGAACTGAACTCAGCACCTTGTCCCACTCCCTCATCTGATGCATCAGTTTCCACTACGAAAGCAACAGAGAAATCAAGCAACTGTAATATAGGAGGATTCATCATGGCTGACTTCAAACGAACAAATACCTCTTCAGCGTCAGGTGACCAGGCGAACTTGTCTTTCTGTAATAAAATAGTAAGTGGAGACGCCAGGGTAGCATAATTCTTAATAAACTTCCGATAATACCCTGTCAGACCCAGAAAACCACGTAACTGCTTGACTGTCTTCGACGTCAGCCATTTGCTCATGGCGTCCAACTTTCCCGGATCGGCTCTGCGGACACTATATGGCGGAGGTACTCGACGGATGACGTGTTGAACGAGCATTTGGACCCTTTGACAAAGAAATGGTGATCTTGTAGGATTTGAAGTACCATATCAAGATGCCGAACATTGAGCTCTAAGGAATCACTGTAAACCAGAATGTCATCAAAAAAGACGATCACAAAGTCGCGCAGGTATGCCGAAAAAATGTGATTCATTGCTGCCTGAAAAGTCGACGGAGCGTTTGTCAGTCCAAACGACATCACTAGAAACTCAAAGTGCCCGTTGTGAGTACAAAAAACAGTCTTGTAAATATCCTCCGTGTGCATACGGATTTGATGATAACCAGAGCAGAGGTCGAGTTTACTGAAGAAGGTCGCAGAGCCTAATTCATCAAACAATTCATCTGCCGTTGGAATCGGAAATTTATCAGCCACTGTCGCCTGATTCAGAGCTCTGTGATCAACACAAAATCTGAAGCTGCCATCTTTTTTCTTAACGAGAAGAGCAGGGGAAGAAAAAGGGCTCGTGCTATGCTGAATTATTCCCTATTGTAACATATCCTGAATCTGTCGCTCAATTTCAGATTTCTGAAAGTATGGGTATCGATACGGCCTCACATTTATTGGTTTGGAATCATGGTGCAAATGAATCCGATGACCCCAAGGCCTCTACGGTGGTAAACCAAGCGGTAACTGAAAAACCGCCTCATGTAAAGACAAAAACTCTCGGATAGCGGGGTTAAGATCCGGCAGCCAATCACTGGCCTTCGCAGATGTGTTATTCTCGACATCTGCAGCAATAGACACGATTTCAAAGCATTCGGATATAACATCAGCAGCATATAAAGATTATAAAGCATGGAACGAAATTACCCGGGGAACTTGCCGATCGCCTTGCAAGTGCACTAATTTCCCGTTCCAAGAGAACTCCATCGATAAGCGAGCGTAATCATGAGATACTTTCCCCAACGTTTGAATACATTGAACTCCCAACACCACCTGTGGTCCGTGCACTTTCAACACGAAGAGATCAATTTCAAAAGCATACCCCTGTAAGGTGACCGGCGTTGTTGTGCACTGATGTGTGCAAAGAAGTGATTCGCCATTGCCCACGTACACACGGAATGGGGCGACTTCCGTCAATGGTAACTATAAGTTCTCGGCTACGGTTGGATGGATGAAATTGTGTGTACTTCCCCCATCGATCAACACCTGAACTGTGACATCCGAGATAGACCCCTGAATTTTTAAGGATTTTGGGTTGGCCAGTCCTTCAAGCGAATTAATGCTCGAAATATCCCCCGTCATGGCTAAGATATCATCCGTTGGCGCTGTCTCATCATCATCCGCATCATCGGTGCCCAATAAAGCTAGAAATCCATGCTTACACCGGTGTCCCGGGACGTATTGTTCATCGCAATTCCAGCAAAGACCCTTCTTGGTTCGTTCAGCGCGCTCGGCCACGGACAAGCGGCGAATTGGAAACCGTGAATAATCGTCGCCCTGCGGTTTGGTGTTCGAGCTGGACGCAGTGGCCCCCGCTGTTCGCGGTGGTTGACTGGTCGTAAATGCTGGTTTTGAACCTGGTGTGGACCAGACCCGACGATTGGTTTGGACCCCGTTGATAGTATTGGCATACGAAGACGCCAATTCCCGAGCCAAGGCGAAATCTTGTGTCAATGATGTCGGGTTACGTAAGTTGAGTTCCCGTGTTATCGGTTGTTTGAGACCCGCCTTAAAGAGGGAAATCAAAGTCTCGACGGATAACCCTTCCACTTTATTCAACAGGGATTCGTACTCGGTCTGATAATCGAGGACAGTTGTGCGCTGCTATAACTTCGCAAGAAGACTGACGTAATCTTCCTAATGGTTTGGATCGAAGCGCTGCTTCACAGCTTCTAAGAATGCGTCCCAAGTCTAAAGTCCGTTATTACGACGCTGATATCGAAACCAATCTGAGGCTGGATGATCGATCAATAATCCGACCAATTGTAGGCGTTCTTGGGCATTGGTTTGAAAGTAATCGAAATAATCTTGGACTTTATAAACCCAGCTCGATGGATCCGATCCGTTGAATCGTGGGGGATCCACCCGGATTTACGGTGTCCTATCGCCCGGTCGTTGATTGTCGCCCTGAAGTTGCTGATTTTCGGCCACGATAGGCGGGTGGGGTGGTTGTTGCTGATGTTCGACGGCGGCAGGGTGAGCCTGCGGAACCGCTAGCGGTGGATTTGCCCTAGGATTACCCTGGAACGGATTTTCCGCCACCAATCCACGAGCGTTATTGTCCACGATCTAGCGTTGTTCCAATATGTGAAAAACCTGATCGACACGACGACGTTGGACTTCTTGCTCACGCCGCTGTTGGAGAATTTCCGTCGTCAAATTCTGCAAATTCTGCATGATGGTCGTAAGAGTATTCTCATTCCCGGTAACTTCAGAAGTTTGTTCGTCGTTTCCAGTCATGATTGTAAAGCGAGTATGGGATGAAAGCACCAGTTGATACAATCCGATAGCTCAGAAAGTACCAAAATCAGTCGAACAAGTGAACAAAGGAACGACCTGAAGCCGGGAGGGAGATGAGACGGTGAAAGGAGGGAGAACAGACAAATTAGGGCAAAATATTTCTTCTTATTAATTATGATAATAAGACAGGATATTTATACTAAGCCCTAACGGTTCAAGAAAGGCGTCTCGGGAAAGAACCATAAAGAAAACCCGAGAAGGAATGACTCACTTTATTAAAAAAATACATTTATAAAAATAAAAATACTAATAATAAGCTGATAATAATCTAATAATAATCTAGCAAACGAACCGGTTTACGCCGTTCACAAACGGGTCGAGAGCTCGTTTCCGGTTCTCTCGTGTGATCCGTATCACATTGTTCTTCAGCAAGTGTTTGTATTTGATTTGGAAAACTTCAAAATACAATCTTGTAATTTCACACAAAACTCTCGAACATCCCTTGTGAGAGGCGCCCACACCTATTTTTAGGCCAAGAGGGGTGGTAGTTATAGAAAGAGAAAAAGTGGTTAAATTAGTTGAACAAATTAAGTAGAAACAAAAGGGAGTTTGTTATAATTAACATTAGTAACTTCCCTTAACAACTTTTTGAATTTCAAATCCATCCGTATCCGAATTCTTAAGACAAGGCCCAAAATGGCCCATTAACAATGCGGCCCATTAACCTTGGTAGAGATAGCTTCGAGCTAGCTTAGCTAGCCATCACTCCAAAAAATATAAAATATGTTTAACATTTATATAAAGCTTAGTGAAGCTACCACAGAGCAAAAAGTTCAACGCTTGAGCTAAAACCGAGCTAAAACCCAAAACCAGCTATTAACATGAGCTAGCTCATTCTTCGTGTTCCAAGCTTTGGCTAGCTCTCAAATTTTGCCACAAAGTCTTAGAGCTTCTTTTCTCAACATAGGAATCATAACAAAACCAATCAAATTACCAAAATTGGCTAAACATACAAAACAAGGCAAATCAATGCCTAAGGCGCACCTAGGGTTTGGCCGCATAGGCGCGCACGTACTTCTGTGCTACGATGCACCATTACTGACGCTAGCACCCGGCGCGTGTGCTCAAGCATCACGGCACACAAGCGCTATTGCCTGGCGCCCGACACATGCGAGGTTCACTCCGCCCTCGTCTCGTGGCCTAAGCCCACGCCGAGACCCTCGTCGGTTTTACCGATCAAGGGCACGCCTAGTCATGTCGTTGCAACCAAGCCAACGCCGAGTACCCCGCCTTGCCTACTTTAGGGATGATCACTAGGTCGTGCCTCCCGCACACCCTTAGCCCAAGCGATACCCTTAGTAATTCTCACACTTCAACATTCATAACTTACACCAAATGGATTGATGAATTTTCACAAATCACCAACATTATTCATGTTTTTATTCGAAAAAAAAACACAGATTAATCGGCGCACGAGATGTGCATCAAAATTATATC
The DNA here is from genome assembly GCA_964016875.1 of Fallopia convolvulus. Lineage (NCBI taxonomy): Eukaryota > Viridiplantae > Streptophyta > Magnoliopsida > Caryophyllales > Polygonaceae > Fallopia > Fallopia convolvulus. Next base: position 15,706,363 of record OZ024735.1, on the reverse strand, counting down.
TTTGTGCATCTAAATTGATTGTATGTGCATCAAAATGGCCGAATGTGCATAAAAAATATGTGCATAAATATGCATTTGTGCATCAACATTGATCATATGTGCAACAAAACCAATTGTCGTATGCAGTGGCGGATTTACTCTGTGCCCAGTGGGGGTTGTAGCCCCATTGGGATTTAATTTTTTTTTAAATATACTAAAAACAATACTCTCTCCGTTCAAAAATACACGATGTTTTAGAATTTGTCTCTAAAATGAAAAAAGTATGTGATTTGACTTAAATATCCATAATTTTGTGAAGATTTTTCCTTTTCTATTTTCTATTTTATTATTCTTTTTAATTAATGAGGATAATATTGGAAAAAATATGGTAAATTATGTAAAACATCAAGTATTATTGAACAAGAAAATCAACCTAAAACATCATGTATTTCTGAGCGGAGGGAGTATGTTTTTAGGTTTGGAGTCACGAAAGCCGTACCCCAGTCCCGAAAGTCATGAAAATCGCAGCTCCCGAAAGTCACAAAAGCCGCACCTGAATTGATGAATGACTGTTTGATTACTTATATTAAGAACGATGTAGTGCGTTGTATTGAAACTGAAGATATTATTGTACGATTTCAACATATGGCAAATCGAAGAATGTCATTGTAATAAACAAATTATTGTAATTTTTTTATATATTTTATAAAAAAGACAAAAAAAATTCTTGGCTTCGCCAGGAATTTTCATGTACCCAAAGGAATTTAGCCCCCACTGACAAATATTCCTAGCTACGACACTGGTCGTATGTGCATTAAAGCATTCGTATGTGCGCTAAAACAACGAAAAAGTGTATCTTGTTCATGTGTGTATACAAAAGGATTTTTTATGCATCAAAATTGGACGAATGTGCATCAAAATTTTTGCATAGGTATATGTTTGAGTATCAAAACGAGCCTTACGTGTATCAAAACAAATAAAAAGTGCATCTTGTTTGTGAGTGCATCAAATCAGCTTAATGTACATCAAAATTGACAGAATGTGCATCAAAAAATCAAAGTTGATGAACAATTCAAATCAATAAAATTGATGCACATATAACTACTTTTGATGCACATACAAGGCGATAGTGATGCACAAAAATGTGTATTATTTATTCATATGCATCAAAACTAGTCATATGTTCATCAAAACAACCAACATGTGCATCTTATTTTGCATGTGCATCGAAACTAACGGTACGTTAATAAAAAATTAGCTAACTATTGTAATCATACAAATAAATAATGTTAAACCAATGCATAATGTGTATCAAAAACTAACGGTACGTGAATAAAAAAATTAGCTAACTATTGATGCACATCCAAGTTAAAACCGACGTGCAAGCTACACGCATCCCTTAGAAACATATTTTTCGAAAAAAGCAAATAATTCGACTGTTTTTCCATCTATAATGTAAATCTAATTTAATTGGGCCGTCAGTTTTTTGGAGGGAACAAACACAATTCATATTTGTCATGTGAGCGTCAATTCTCACCGGATTCGGTTCTTCAAATATGTAATTGTTTTTTTCTCATGAGCATTAATTCATTTATTAATTGATAATATGATTTTTTAATTTAACACGATTTTATTTTTATTTTTCATCAATCGCAAAAAATTAATATAAAATTAAAATAATTATTACTTAAACATTAGGTAAACTTATCATATAAACTAGTCTGTTAGAACCATAAATTGTAACTTGTAACTATAATGTGCTTTGAACCTCCCTTTTGTTTTGCGAACCATTGAACATGTCAACCGTGGTGATTCAATCAGATTTAGGTTCGTTTATTTAACATTTGACTTGATTATTGATTCACGACTTTAAAATTTATTGACCAATCGGATCTTATCGTTGCAGGTTTTGTGCGGGTTTGTATTGACCTAACAGATCAAAAGTGTTAATTTTTTACTATTATTTTTATTTATTTTAAGACTAAAATATATTATAGTATTTAAAAAATATATTATAATTTTTGTTAGGATTGTCAATCAGAGACGGAGCTGGGGGAGGGCATGAGTGGGCTGGTGCCCTCCCCTCACTCCTTAGAATTAACACCATGCATGACTTAATTTTTACTTCTCTAAATTAACATCATGCATGACTTTAGCCTCAATTGTGATGGGCTAAAGCATGTGGTAGTTAATTAATGCAATCAATTTTGTTGGATGAGAATGGTTTCCGATGGAGTTCACCACCCAATAATACAAAAAAAAAAGTAAAAGGAATGGGGTATTTAATTGAGAAAAGTAAAAAGTTGTATCAACGACATTTAATTTCGATCAGAAAAAATAGCCTATAATGTCAAATAATTTCGATCGGAGGGAGTACTTTAGTAGACATTAGTGCATTGAAGGTAGAAGCACATGTCAAATATCAATGACAAAAAAAAAGAAATTGAGGATTAATTAAACTATCAAGATTCAAGTGGGTTGTGGGCTTATTTTGGATTTTTGGTAAATTGCTAATTGAGATTAATGAAAACGATTTTTCTAACCTATGCCCTAAGGACATAAGTTAAGCTCCTCAAAATGGCAAGATTTTATAATTTTGCATTTATTTAGGATTAATTAGATTTTGTAAAAGGGTTTATTACTTTCCTAATAGGGTTTTAGTTCCCTCTATTAGTATGTTTAACCTATGTCCTTGGGCATAGGTTAAAAAAACCGTAATTAAAACTATCAAGTGGGATGTTGTCCACTAGCCTTGTTTTGCTACATTGCTAATTCATTATCAAATATTAATGGCTGATTTTGGTATTGCTAATCAAGTGGGCTGATTTTGTTTGATATCAATCTTTTGTTTTTGATATCAATCATTTGTAGCAAACACTTTAATTATATTAATTTTTATAGAGCTTTTGTAGTTAACACGTTTCTTACTATTTTGATTAAGTTTTAACAATATATATGGAGTTTAAAAAAATCTCTTTAATAAATTGTGTCTCTCCTTCAATTTAATTCTGCCTGCGTCACTGCTGTCAATGGGTCATCATCCAAATAATCCATCCTTACATGAACCACCCATCATCATGGGTTATTTAAGTGACCTATTCACCCGCTAAATTGCTCTATTTTCTTCTTTTTCTTCGGTTGCTTTTATGGGAATACATATAGAGATCGATATAACTTTTCATTCTGACCAATTTGAGCGACAAAACATTTTTCGCTAGTTCAGGTCCAATTTTGATAGGTCTATACGAACCACATTTTCTACTACATCTTTTATCGTGATGAACCTATGCATGTGACTCCCTGGAGCAACAGCTTCATTTGCTAAATCAATCAAATCAACCAATCTCTTTACATATAATTACGCAATTTAAAACGATAATGTTGGAACTATTGTTATTGATTACAGTATTGTAGATAGTTACTTCAACAATCTGAATGAATTGATTACTCCAGGTATAATTGCAGGCACAGATCAAGGCATGATCATACGGTGATGAGTAGAATTGAATGAAGCGTTTTAAAGCATGAGTTGACGTAATTATACATGTAGCTGACCGCGCGGGCCCCTACTCATGGTTGCCTTTATCATGGTTCATGGGCCGGGGCTACCAAAATATATTTATAGACATCTGAACTTGTACATTTTTATCAACCAATCTCCTATACTTTAAAATATTAAAATAACCGCCTAAACTTGACCAAATTTGTTTTATTAAACACTACATGCTGAAGTGGCACCACGCATGCACACCAGTCGACGTTATTGCGAGTGATATTTACTTAAATGATATTTTTATTAGTTTTCCATTTTTTTACTTCTTTTTCCATTTTATTACTTTTTTTCATTACTTTTTTTTCCTTGTTCTTTATTTTCGTTTTTTCATACTTTCTCCCTTTTCTCTCCCATTGCTTCCCCTTTCTTCCTCTTCAGTTAGCAATTCCTTTTCTCCCCCTTCTCTTCAGCTTTCCTCCATTTTTCTAGCAAAAATGAAGCTTGCAAAGCCATTGGTATTCCTCTTCTTTCTCTTCCATTTCTCCCTTCTTCTTCTCCCATCACATTCCCAACTAGATTCAGAAGCTGACGCCTCAGTAATGCTCGCCCTCAAGCGGACTCTCAACCAGCCTGAACCCCTCGGGTGATTCGATCTGGACCCATGCAAGTGGAAGCACATCGACTGAACCCAAGACAACCGGGTAACCCGGATCCAAATCGGCCACCAAATCCTCCATGCTTGAAACTTGCAAGTCCTTGCCGGATTTTTCGGGCCTCGTAAACCTTGAAACTTTCAGTGCACGGGATAATTCGTTCACTGGTGTTGTTCCTTTGTCCTTGGTGAACTTGGATTCTCAACACTGATTCTGGATTTGGTTCCTTCCACGGTGAAGAATTCGAATTCTATCTTCAAGTCTATGGTTCCGTCTTGATAATGCAGAGAAGACAGGCCGTCGTTCCGTCCTGATTCTCAATTGAATGAATTTGAAGAATTCAAATTTTGGTTCTTTCCTATGGTTGTTTATCAATTGAACAAATTTGTAGACTTTGACAAGGCAGAGAAGATATGTCGCCGTTCCGTCCTGATTCTCACATTGGTTCTTTCCTAGGACTGTTTCTCATTTGAACGATGATGAAGAATTTGCCGACGGTGAAGAATAGCTGCATTAGTGTTTGAAGAGAACATATTGCAGAGAAGATCTAAAGATCTAAAAGAATTTTTCGTCGGACATGGAATTTGCAGAGAAGATATGTCGCCGTTCTGTCCTAATTCTCACTCTAATTCTTTCAAAGTCCTTCATCTTTATTTTGAGGAGGAGGAAGTAGACCTAAAAAGAAAAAAGAAAACAGGATTTACATTTTTTTATTAAAATTAATAAAAGTATCTAGTTGGGACTTATGTGGTAAAAAATTGGGCTTATTTGGCGCTTATGTGTAATAAAATAGGATTATGTGGCACTTAGATGAGAAATTTTGGGGTCACATCAATTTCACATAAATAAGGTGTGTCAAGCTGAACAAAATTTGTCAAGTTTAGGTGTTTATTTGAACATTTCAAAATATAGGGGGTTGGTTGACAACAACGTAAAAGTTCAGGTATCTATAGATGTATTTTACCATTAATTAATTCATATAGACGAGCAGTCAAATCTGAATTCTCCATCGGGGAGCCTGATCAAGTTCGATCATTGTATAGCCTTATATGGATTCGAATTTTCAAACGCTTAAAGGCCTGTTTGGTTCTATACCTAAGGTATAAGGAATAGTGTTAGGTATGGCCTATCCCTCTTTTGGTATTTGGTATGGAACAAGGTTTCGGTATGGGTCATTCTCATTCCCTTGAAATACACATAAACCCATACCTTTTCTTTGCGGTGTGTATGAGTGAAACCTATTCCAACCCGATTTCTCATTCCAACCTGATTCCGGGTATAAAAACAAACAAGCCCTAACAATTCTAGCTGCTCTTCGTTTTTCTTCATCAAATATGAATTAATTGTCATTCCCGAATCCCGATTATTCCACATATTATGTTAAGTTTTTTACATTGATAGTGGATTGTCGACAAAGCATATTAGGTATGATCATATATGTGTGGGAGGACTTGAATCATACCATTCAAGTTTGGGTTTAAGTTTGCTGTTATGGACTTCATTTAATTATGGAGTTAGTCTATTGTTAGTGTAAGTTTGTCAATGCAATAAAGGATCGTGTTTTATTCTTCTATCTCTATTAAGATCTCAATCTAACACATAAAACAATGGACAAAGAGGGTTGAACACCTAATCTATCTTCAATGCCTAAGTTAGTAGGAGTTTCAATTGCACATTATGAAAACACTCCATTCCCCTTATGCATAGGGTCGAGCGTCCCTCTCGTTCAAATTTTATTCATTCATCGATAGAATATATTCTTTTTCAAGTAATAGTCAAACAAGATAATAATTCTATCGTATACAATAATAGGAATTTTTTTTCTAAACTAGGCTTAAAAATTAAAAGATTTCTCAAATTAAGCTCGTTTAAAAGATATTGCTGAGAATAGGCTGGTTAGTTAGGTTCGAGTAGAGTCGCTGAAATGAATTGCGATTTTGTTGGAATGAGTCGTTGTGTAAGTGAGCGACCTATGTACATATCTATTATTTAGATAAAAAGAAAAGAAAAGGAATGAATCGTTGGGATGCCAACAACTTTTCAATATTATGTTTATATAAAAAAAGCCTATGGTTTTGTAGTAATTATATTTTTGGACAATTTATTTATACCCTTCTCTATTTTACAACCTATACCTTCCTAATAGTTTAAATATTTAACTGGTTTAAAACAAAGTAAAATAAAAATATTGAATATTATATAATATATACAACACTAAATGATGTAAAAAATAGGAACGAAAGAAAAGATTTGGCTCATGAAAATTATTAAAATAAGTTTTTTTTAAAAGAATTTACACAGCCCCCACAAACACCCGATTCCCAACCACGCCGGCTTTCCACGAGCTACCTCCAGCGAATTCGAGCGTTCCACCGTCGTCTCCCCAAGCGACGGGTTCGAATGGATAGGGTGCACCACCGCCGTCTCCCCAAGCGACGGGTCTGAGTGGTTCAGGCGCACCACGACGCACAGCACCCGCCCCCACCGATGTTGATCCGAGAGGGGCTCCGACCGCCCTTGAACCGGCCGCCCAGCCCGCCCTGAACCGGCCGCCCAGCCCGCCCCTGAACCAGCCGCCTAGCCCGCCACCGGTAAAAGAGCAGCTCCCACTAAGGGCGGTCCGGCGAGCTCCGGGAGAAAGAGGAAGCGACGAGATCCGGCAAGGCAGTGATATCGGATGCAAGCCGGTCGCGTGACGGATGTTGTTCCGGTTCCGACGACTTCCAGCGCTGCTCCTCCGTTTCGTAGCCCGATCCGCACCCAAGCGACATTTACGGATGCGGTACGTTCTTTACAAACTAATTTAACCTTATTAAATTTGTTAAATATTCAATTTCGTAATGAATATGAAATATAGCCCTGAACCAGCGGCCTAGCCCGCCGCCGGTGAAAGAGCAGCTCCCACTAAGGGCGGTCCGGCGAGCTCCGGGAGAAAGAGGAAGCGACGAGATCCGGCAAGGCAGCGATATCGGATGCAAGTCGGTCGCGTGACGGATGTTGTCCCGGTTCCGACGACTTCCAGCGCTACTCCTCCGTTTCGTAGCCCGATCCGCACCCAAGCGACATTTACGGATGCGGTACGTTCTTTACAAACTAATTTAACCGTATTAAATTTGTTAAATATTCAATTTCGTAATGAATATGAAATATAGTTATTTGATTTCGTTTAGTTGTTTATGTTAGATATTCAATTTCATATTAGTTATTCAATTTCGTAATTAGTTAATCAATTTCGTAATTTGTTTAATATTCAATATTTCGGTTATATTTAAATTTTTGGTTGTATTATTCAATTTATTTGTATTATTTAGATTATGAGTATATTATTTATGTTTGGAATTATTAGTTGAAATGAAATTAAAAGAATATTTTAACATACAAACATAATTAAAATTGAAATAAAATTAGTAATAATATATCGTAATTTTAAGTACAATTTTTGGATATCAACTACACCGACGAATTCGTTAATTGAATTCATAGTCGGAGGTTGAATTCGTAAGTTGAATCCAATAACCCTAAACCCTAAAAAAAATTTCAAATTAAAATGAAATTAAATTAAGTCCAATTTTAAGTATGTATTATTAGTTAGAGTTATATTTAGTCGAGTATTAATATACAAACATAATGAAAATTGAAATAAAATTAGTAATGATATATTAAATTTTTAGGTCGGATTTTGAATTCCGGCCTAAACGACGAATTCATTAATTGAAGTCATATTCGTAGGTTTAATTCCTAATTTTAAAGAAATAAAAGTAAAAAAAATTAATATAAAACTTACTAATTTAATTTGAACTTGTCGCGTAAAGGACTTACACACTAGCTTGAGCGTCGTCCTCCTCGAGAAGAGCAAGAAAAAGATGGTGCCCAAGCTTACGACCCAGGAGATTGCACGTGTTGTACTCGTCGGGGTGCCGCCTACTGAGCAGCAGCAGATAGACCGTGATCCTGAGTTGACGGCTGCCCCGGACAAGGATATAGACCCCTCCGCCGAGATGGAGGTGGATTTTACGGACGAGCATCTACAGGATGACTTGCCAGACGATGTCGTAGTGGACGATCAGTTCTTCACGGAGCAGGATATATACTTTGATGCTCATGTGGGTACTGCGGAGGATTTGTCGGTTGACGATAACCATATATCCAAGGCCACCATCTCCATTTTACCTCCCCCACGACCCATGTCCCGCCACCGGTCTTTTCCAGTCCTACACATACTTCTTTGACCGATCCTACTACATACGTGGCGGGACCCTCAACTCCTCCACTCACATCCACTTTTCCGTCTCCCCCTCCTCCCGTTCCAGCAACACCCACCCCTCCTCACGTTTCAACTGGATCTGCCCCTCCCCCGCTTCATAGGGACCCCCTCCCCCTGCACCAGCAGTAGGGGCCTGATGTCTCTCTATTTGGTGGTGTTTTCATATGTGATTTCCTTTGTAAATATGTTTCTTTTTCCCCTTTTCTTGTGCGTTTTGTTCCTTTTTAGCTTAGTTCCCGTATTTCTATGAGATTCGGAGACTACGCGCATTTTATGTGTTTTGTAGGTAAATTGGCGTGAATCAAGGATCTATTTGAAGGAGGGTCGAGACATGGAGCAAGGCCCGAGCAAAGGAGGAAAGAGGGAAGCAAGCCATGAAGAAGAACAAGAGGAAAGCCAACAAGAAGAAGGTGGAACGAAGTCAGGACCGAGTTGCAACCAACCTCGGGCCCGACTTTGAAGTCTCGAGAACATCGGACCGAGTTGCACAGTACCTCGGGCCCGAGGTCCTCCGTGTCGGTCGAAGTCGGTCACCGAACTACTTGGGCTCCAAGGCACGAAATTGTGAACTTCCACTTTTGCCCCTCATCTAATAAAAGACCCTCTTGTCTTCTAAGAAGGGGGTTCCCACACTTAGCAAGGAACCCAACCCTCAAAAACTCTCAAGGGGATACTTGGAGAGCAAGGAGGAAGGAGAGGAGAAGGAGAAGAGAGAGAATCGGCCAAGAGAGAGGAAGATTGATAGGTTTGGTTGATAGATTAGCTTTGCTTTGTTTTGATCTTGTGGATTTGGAAACCCTTGATTGGAATTTGTGGATTGCTTTTGATTTTGAATGAAACTTTGCTTTGTTTTGAGATTGATGATGTTGATTGCTTTCCCTTTTGATTTGTTTGCTTTCTTTGTTTGCCACATGGAGTAGATCTCCTTGATCTTGGGTTATGGGGGAAAACCCTAGCTAGGTTTGGGCTAGAAACCCCAATTCCATAGCCTTGAGTGTTTGATCTAAGGAACCCACTCTACATAGAGCTACAATTCCTTGCGAAAGTCGGGAATCAAGGCTTGAGATTGGCAAAGTTGCGAAAGTGAACATGTGTCAATCTCAAGACCTTGCTTCGAAGGGGATTTCCCCAATGATCGATGTGTAGAAGTGGTTGGAACGAGGGCGAAAGCACTCGATCCTAGTCCGATCATCACTCATTGCTTGAATTGGGGTGGATAAGCCTTAATCTACTAGAGAAGGAACCCAAAAGCCCGAGATCTACTTTTAATCTTTGAGTTCGACATCCCCAGCTACCTCGGGCCTGACTTACCCAGTGTCGGTCCCGACTTCCTCTCGTCGCCAACCTCAGGCCCGACGTGACCTCAGTGTCGGTCCCGACTGTTTTCTTTGTTTTCCTTTGTTTTATGCTCTCCTTTCTAGCTTCCTAGTGTCTAGGCACATCGATCGAGTAGACTTCCCGAGTGTTCGATACCCACCACGTACTACAACGGGGTCGGGTTATAAATTGTATCTCTTGACCCTCGCACCCGAGAGGCGAGCGATCAAAGAAATGGCGCCGTTGCCGGGGAAGTCTAAGTGCATTGAGTGCCAATTTGGTGAGTTTCTTGTGTTTTGGTAGTGATTTGGGTGAGGGAATAGCCCAAACCCTTTGTTTGTTTTTGATTTGTTTTGGTTTGTGTTTTTGTTTCATAGGTGTATGCTAGATCGTTCCTCCCGAGGAACACTTGAGCTTGAGTTTGTGAGTGATCCGGAAAGTATTCTCAAAGAAGCCCGAAGAAGGAAAAGGATGGAGAATCAAGCTCTCCATGTTGATGAAGAGTTGGCTCGACTTAGGGCCGAAATGGCTAGATTGCAACTTGAGAGGGACAATCAAGAGGAGGTGGCAAGAAGAGAACGGGAGCAACGGATGAGAGCCGAGGCTCAACTCAACGCTCTACCCCGGAATGCACGCCAATACATGCATCCGGAGTTGAGGGTACCCGAGCCGGCTATTGTGCTTCCCGAGGTTGCCAAGAATTTTGAGATCAAGACGCAATTCATCTCCCTCATCAAGCGTGATCAATTCGAGGGCCGTCCACATGAGTGTCCCATAGAGCATGTTAAACGATTTGTGGATATGTGTGAGACGATCTCCACCGACGAGGAGACATTGGAGTATGTACTTCTAAAGGCGTTCAAATGTTCACTTGGGGGCAAGGCCACACATTGGCTCGAGAGCCAAGCTCCTAGGTCAATCACAACTTGGAAGACACTCTATGATGCTTTCTTGATGAAGTTCTTCCCGCCCTCAAAGACAACCGAGTTAAGAAGGAAGATTGCAAGCTTTCAACAAGGTCCGAACGAGCACCTCTTCGAAGCATGGGACCGTTTCAAGGAGATGTTGCACCAATGTCCTACTCATGGCCAACAACCATATGTACTTCAAGACATCTTTTTCCAAGGCATCAATCCGGTAACGAAGGACAAGCTCAATCTCCACACCGATTGTGGGTTCATAGACTTGACACCGGATCAAGCTTGGGAGCTACTTGACAAGCTATCCGATTATGAGGCCATGTATGGGGTGAGTCAAGCTAGCAAGGAGGTGAAAGTTCAAGGTGAAGGTGCAAGGAAGTTATATGATCCAAAGGGAGAAGACATTGATAGGGATGTGAAGCTCCAATTCCTTGAAGGTAAAGTGAGCAAGCTTAAGAGGCAAGTCCACTACTACAAGCAAAATGCTAGAGCTTGTGAGGAGTGTGGATCCTTTGCACATGCTACACAAGTTTGTCCGAATGAGAGCCAAGTACGCTTGGCCGAGCGAATTGAGGAGGCAAACTATGTCCGAGGAAATTTTGGTGGAAGAGGCAATTTCAACAATGGTGGCAATGGCCGGTGGAACAACGGTCAAGCTCAAGGCTACAACAACAACTTCAACCAAAACGAGCCAAGGGCGCCACCACCACCATATAGACCACCGGGATTCAATGAGTTACAAACATTTGCTCAAGAAATGAGAGATGGGTTCAAGGAGATGAGGACCCAATTCAATGAGTTTGGTGCATGTAGGAGGCAAGTCGACAATCAATTTGCTCAAATTGCGACTCAAGCCCCGAGAGAGAATGGAAGACTTCCGGGCCGACCCGAGGAGAATCCCCGAGCTCAAAACAATCAAAATGAAGTCCGGGCAATTGGATTGAGAAGTGGCCGAAACCTACCCGAGCCACACGTGCCTAAGAAGAATGAAGAGAGTCGGACCAACTTACCCAGCAAGTCGGGTCCGACGTTCCCCGAAGTCGACCCAGCAAGAAGAATGAAGAGAGTCGGACCAACTTACCCAGCAAGTCGGACTCCTTCACCCAGGACCGAGGTCGAGAGCAACTCGGGACCGACGTACACAGACCTCGATCCATCTCCTCTGTCCAGGACCGAGATCCACAACATCGGGCCCGACATGGTGCCCAAGTCGGTCCAACCAGGAAATGTTGCAAGTGAAGTAGGGAAGTCCGAGGAGGTTGATCCTAGCAAGAGGTTTCTCAAACTCTTGCAAGGCTTGAACATCTCCATCCCGTTCACCGACGCATTGAGTGAGATGCCATCTTATGCCAAGTTTTTAAAGGAGATTTTGAGCAAGAAGAGGTCCATAGTTGAAATGCAAGATGAGGTCAAGACCTTGGAGTTACCACAAAAGCTAGGAGATCCCGGTCGCTTTGCTATAACCATTGGTGTGGGGTCTCAAAACTTCCAAGCCTTATGTGACCTTGGGGCAAGTGTTTCGGTGATGCCCGCTAGCATTTGGAGAAGAGCAAATTTGGGTGAAATGGAGCCGGCCGACATGTCCCTAACTATGGCCGACGGTTCCATAATCAAGGCTAAGGGAATATTGGATGACGTTCCGGTGCGAGTTGGAAAGTACTTTGTCCCCGATGATTTCGTGATCTTGGACATGCATGAGGATCCCTTGGTCCCAATAATCTTAGGAAGACCATTCTTAGCTACGGCGGGGGCAAGGTTTGATGTCAAGAACGGCAAGGTTTCCTTTGAGATTGGAGAAGAAAAGGTCGATTTTCACTTCAACAAGGCCTTGAATGAGCCGGACGCCTTGGCCATCCTTAAACTTGAAGAGAGTGCCAAGAGAGAAAGTGAAGAAGTGGAAGTTGCTAGAGAGGTCATTGTGTTAAGGAGTGATGAAAGCTTCAATAAAAAAATACAAGCAAGGGAGTTGTTGGAGCAAATTGAGGATCAAGATGAGTCAAGGATCAATGCTAGCCCAAGGAGAAATGAAGAGTATCCTTACTTATATCCTTTTGATGTTGGTGATGACCACAATTCTTCCCAAACTTTCGATTCCTACATTTGTTTAAGTGATTTGAAAGATGACTTAGGAGACTCCTACATTTGCCTTAGTGACTTGAAAGATGAATTGGTAGAATCTCCTAGAAATTCTTTGGATAACTTTGGTGTAGGAAAAGAGGAAAATGATGGAGCAAGTAAGGAGAAGAAATCTCATCCGTTGGAGGAGTATGATGAGAGAGGCCCGAGACCAGAGAGCCATGCCTATGTAGACCATCGTTGGTGGTTTTATGGGTATGAAGGCAATGGGAATGGGCATAACAATGGCGAGCAATTCACCGTGTTTCACCCGCCATGAGGTTGAGGGTAGGAAGTCAAGCTAGTGACTCTAAACGAGCGCTTCTCGGGAGGCAACCCGAGCTAGTAGCTTTCTTTTCGTAATTTTAGTTTGATTTTTCTTAGTTTAGCCTAGCTTTTCCCTAACCAATCTCTATCTAGTGTTTTGTGGATTTATGGTGTCGTGCATTCTTCAAAGTTGTGTAGGATTTGAGGTGAAATATTTAAATGGAAATATGGGAAAGAAGTTGCAAGAGGATGGAGTAAAATTGGTGACCCGAATACTCCCACATCGAGCCCAGGTTAGTCGGGCCCGACATAGGGACGTCGGTCCATGAAGTCGGTCCAACCCGATTTGACTAGTTGGAATGCCAATTTTTCCCTTGACCTAATTTGTCCTTTTCCCCCATTAAATACTATCCCCCACCTACCTATCATCTTCATAGCAACCACCATTCCCAAAATACAACCCCTCACCCTTAAACACTCTCAAAGTCGGCCGCCCCTACCCTCACCATACTCGATCCACATCCTCCCCACTTCATCTCGTTCCAACCACAAAAAGGCCTCCCAAACCCGAATCCAAGTAGAAATCTCGAGTTCAATATAGTTCTTCATCCCCCATCTCGATCTAGATTGAAAAATTTGAGTTCTAAGTTGGTTATTTGTTTAAAAGTTCAACACTCTTCAAATCCGGTATGTGTTACTCGATCTCTACTTATTTCTTTGAAAATTTTGTGCTTTCATTGCGTAGATTGAGTAATGCCATGTTTGATTGAGAGCTTGAGCTTGAGCATCAATGGTGGATTTGCATGATTTGTGAAATTGAGCTTTAAAGTTGTTTATGCATGCTTAGATCCATTTAGAACTTCGATTAGGGATGTTTGATGGTTGAATTTGAAATTTAAGTGCATGATAGAGTGATTTGGGTTGATTTAAGGCTAGAAGTCGAAGCATGAATTAGGTCGAGATCGAAGTGCCCAGGAGAGTCGGGCACGAGGTGAGAAAGTCGGTCCAACATGTCGGACCGAGGTTGAGTAAGTCGGGCCCGACATAGACTGGAAGTCGATCCATGATGTTTTTGCTCTCTTCTTGTGATATCATGTGGATTCATGTGTTTAATTGTTGGCTATAGCCTAATCATGATGTAGAATGATCATTTGCTTAGCTATTGTTAGAAGATGTCCATGATGATTTATGTTGGATTGAGATGCATGTGAGTCTAGAGACTAAGTATGGGGTTCCCTTTGTGTTGAAATGTTGTTGTGTGTTGATGAGTGCTTTTGTTGAGTTGTATGGAGTTTATCTTGGATCCTTTTGTTGGGTTGGATGTGTGTAGGTACCATGGAGACAAGAGCTTCATCCTCTCATGTGGAAAGGCCAAGGAAGAAGTCCAAAAAGACGAGGAAAGAGCCGAAGTTGGATGATGTCTATTTGGAGGATGATGAGCAAGTGGAGAATTATGAAAGATATATGGCGCTTGAGCACCACACGAGGTGGCTTGATTGGGAAGCCGTGAGGAAGATGGACATGGATCAAGCCCTTCCAAGATGCTACTCCCACATCAGTCTTAATGGGATGCTAAGGTGGGACAACACTCACTACCCCGCCCTCACCTCGGAATTCATGGCCACATTCGAGTGCACTTATGATAATGTGGAGGATGAGGAAGGGGCGCTCACTTTCCGATTGGGCAACGAGGACCACAATCTCACTCTTAGGGATTTGGCTACCTACTTCGGGTTTCCATGCCCAAGAGAAGAGGCCGGCGTCAACAATGAGAAGGTGAACCAAGTGTGGCGTCATGTGACCGGGAAGAGTGAGATGAGAAAGGGCGCCTCCACAAACGAGATTGCTAGCCCTCTCTTTCGGGTCATGGTGCGAGTCTTGGGGTGTGCAATCTATGCTCGTCATGAGTTGAGCAAGCCAATGAAGGAAGAGATCATGTTGCTCCATGAGATGCTCTTCAACACCGAGAAGCCCATGCATCTTGCATGGGAGTGGGTCAAGATGGTGCGGGACTTCCAAAGTTCCTCTTGGATCTACTTCGGTGGGATGATAGCAAGGCTCGCCATGCGTCTAGGAGTTGATCATGACAAGTATTCTCCGGCTCCGAATGGTGTTGAGTTCATGAACATGAAGTATTTCAAGAAGGCCAACATCGTCAAGGAGAAGCTCTACATGATTTCCTTGGCCCCTCACTCAAACTATGAAGGTGTGTCGATCCGGTTAGTGCACAACCTCTATGATCTTTCTCGGTATCAAAATTG
This sequence comes from Fallopia convolvulus, assembly GCA_964016875.1. Lineage (NCBI taxonomy): Eukaryota > Viridiplantae > Streptophyta > Magnoliopsida > Caryophyllales > Polygonaceae > Fallopia > Fallopia convolvulus. The sequence goes on along the minus strand of OZ024735.1, from coordinate 15,691,094 downwards.
GTACCAAGTGTGGGCCGGCAAGCCACACTCATTTGGTGACCCCGAAGGTGCAAGAGAGGGGCGGCGACAACAATCTCAACACATTCGGTTTACCTCTCCTCCATCTACACCGGATTCCGACCAAGACAACTTCGTGTTTGCACCTCGTGGGGAAGACATGGAAGTCGATCAAGAGCAAAATGAAGAAGATGAGCGCTTCCAAGGTTTGATGGCCAACCTCCGAGCCACGCACCAAGCTCCAACACTGGCGGACCGAGGTACACACCAAGTCGGGCCCGACATCCCTCAACGTCGGTCCAGTTCATTCCATGGTGGTGAGGTCCCGAGGCATTATGAGCGTGGAGAAGGGAGCGGTGCAAGGCGAGAGCAAGCTCAAGGTGGTGGTTATGAAGGCTATGCCCAATGGTACGGTCCGGGAATGGTGTTTCCCGAGCAACAACAACCGGTGGACATGTCCTTCTTAGCCAACCAAATGTCTCATCTCCAACTTCAACAAGAAAATGTTCTCCAAGAGGTCCATCAAGTGAATCTCCAACAACAACAAATGTACCAACATCAACAACAAATGTACCAACAACAACAACAAATGCTTCAACAACAAAGTTCTTTCCAAGCTAGCCAACAAGAGATGAACCGGGCCCTCGGCTACACTAGACGAGAGGTAGAGGAGCTTAGGGAGGTGGAAGACCAAAGGTGGCGGGTCCAAGATAGCTACAACACATGGATGAGCGGGAACTTCCCTTCCCGTGAGGACCAATGGACACGCCCGGAGCCTCAACTTCAACCACCACCACAAGACTTCTACCAAGAACAAGTGTACGAGAGGGAGCGGCAAGCAAGGCTCCAAAGAGGACGTAGACGTGACAACCCCTTCGATTGATCCTATACATGCCATTGAAGAATAAGAAATTGTGAGCTTTTCATACTCTTCTCTCTTGCTTTTAAGTTTTGGTTTCCTTGTTTGATGGGGACATCAAAATTTTAAGTATGGGGTGGGGGTAAGTGTGTTCATGATTTCACTTGTTTTGAGGATATTTAGTTTGTGTTTCTAGTTTGTGTTTGGGATGTTTGCTTCTTGGTTTGTGGTTTGATGAAAAACATGAATGATTAATTTGGTCTTGAATGGATGAGTTTTTGGTTTTAGAGAAATTTTTGCAAAAAAATCCATAAAAATTGAAAAATTGTGTTGAAAACAACAAAAAGATTTTATGTTTTGTAGGTTTTGGACTAGAAATTCCCATCTTAGATTGCCAAAATAAAAGCTAATGATGATGTGATCATGTAAATTCCTTTGCATATTTTTGGATAGTTTAGCCTCTAAAATGATGTTGCTTTTGATGTGATCATGATATCTTGCTTGTTTTATTGAACATGTGAGTTCTAGGATGAGTTCTTATGCAACTAAGTATGTGTGACCCTTGTGAGATTGATTTTTGGCCATTTTAGGGATGCTTGTTCATATTTGCATATCCCTCATTTTTCTTGTGTGATTAGCTCATTCATGCTTAGTAAAACTTGCTATTGCGGTGTTTATCTATTTTCCAAGACCGTCATGAGAATTGTCCTAGCATGGTCACATTGATTTTGAACTTTATTCTTCTAGTCACATAAATGTTCCATATCCTACCATGAAGATAATCCTTTGTTTGTAGCCCCGTTCTAGCCTAAGCCTTTGTTTGAAACTCCTCAAAAATATTATTCCTAGCCTTATATGACTTGACCCTTATGGGATTGGACTTTAGAAGAGAGGTTTGGATTGTATTTGAAGAGTTGAGATTCTCTTGGGTTTAAGGGCAAAGAATGGTGTTATGAATCATGTGGGTAGTGCATCTTTGTTGTACAAAAATGAAAAAAAAAAGAAAGAAAAGGAAGAAAGAAAATGTTGGAAATGCAAAGTGGAATAAAGCAAAGAGCTTAAGTGAAGAAAAGGGTCCGACCGAGTTACAAGCAACATCGGGCCCGATGTCATAAGAAAGTCGGTCCAAATGTAGAAAGTGTTGAAAAATCCAACAAAAAGCATAAGAGCAAAGATGAAGTGGAATGTTAAGTGAAATTTTGGGTTGAAAGGAAAATGTTAAGTCTTTTGGGTGAGTGTGAAGGTAATTGTGGAATTTGGTGAAGTTGGTGAGAGTTTAGGTTGTTCAATCCCCATTGTAAGCACCACAAGACCAAATAATTCCCACCTTGAGAAATACCAAAAGCCCCATTACAACCCGGCCGAATGGAACCTCTTTGAGGACCTCCATTGAGCCAAGTTCGAAATTCTTTGTGTACTTTGCATTAGGCATCTCTAGGTGGAGGAATTGGTGATATTAGCTTCAATAGTAAAGTCCTTACTTGCATGATTTTTGAGCTTGAGTGTTCATTGCTAAACCCAAACACATGATGAGTGATACACATTCAAATATCCCTAAAGTGAGGCTTAGTTGCATTGACTTTATTCCTTGGAACACTTAATCATGTGTGATGATGTAATCTTGCTTGAATGTCAATCACTTGTGCTTAAAATGTGTTTTCATACGAGGCTTTACTTGAAGATTATGTTTCGGTCTTGCTCACATTGTTATTGCTTGAGGACAAGCAAGTTTAAGTATGGGGTATTTTGATGTCTCTCTATTTGGTGGTGTTTTCATATGTGATTTCCTTTGTAAATATGTTTCTTTTTCCCCTTTTCTTGTGCGTTTTGTTCCTTTTTAGCTTAGTTCCCGTATTTCTATGAGATTCGGAGACTACGCGCATTTTATGTGTTTTGTAGGTAAATTGGCGTGAATCAAGGATCTATTTGAAGGAGGGTCGAGACATGGAGCAAGGCCCGAGCAAAGGAGGAAAGAGGGAAGCAAGCCATGAAGAAGAACAAGAGGAAAGCCAACAAGAAGAAGGTGGAACGAAGTCAGGACCGAGTTGCAACCAACCTCGGGCCCGACTTTGAAGTCTTGAGAACATCGGACCGAGTTGCACAGTACCTCGGGCCCGAGGTCCTCCGTGTCGGTCCAAGTCGGTCACCGAACTACTTGGGCTCCAAGGCACGAAATTGTGAACTTCCACTTTTGCCCCTCATCTAATAAAAGGCCCTCTTGTCTTCTAAGAAGGGGGTTCCCACACTTAGCAAGGAACCCAACCCTCAAAAACTCTCAAGGGGATACTTGGAGAGCAAGGAGGAAGGAGAGGAGAAGGAGAAGAGAGAGAATCGGCCAAGAGAGAGGAAGATTGATAGGTTTGGTTGATAGATTAGCTTTGCTTTGTTTTGATCTTGTGGATTTGGAAACCCTTGATTGGAATTTGTGGATTGCTTTTGATTTTGAATGAAACTTTGCTTTGTTTTGAGATTGATGATGTTGATTGCTTTCCCTTTTGATTTGTTTGCTTTCTTTGTTTGCCACATGGAGTAGATCTCCTTGATCTTGGGTTATGGGGGAAAACCCTAGCTAGGTTTGGGCTAGAAACCCCAATTCCATAGCCTTGAGTGTTTGATCTAAGGAACCCACTCTACATAGAGCTACAATTCCTTGCGAAAGTCGGGAATCAAGGCTTGAGATTGGCAAAGTAGCGAAAGTGAACATGTGTCAATCTCAAGACCTTGCTTCGAAGGGGATTTCCCCAATGATCAATGTGTAGAAGTGGTTGGAACGAGGGCGAAAGCACTCGATCCTAGTCCGATCATCACTCATTGCTTGAATTGGGGTGGATAAGCCTTAATCTACTAGAGAAGGAACCCAAAAGCCCGAGATCTACTTTTAATCTTTGAGTTCGACATCCCCAGCTACCTCGGGCCCGACTTACCCAGTGTCGGTCCCGACTTCCTCTCGTCGCCAACCTCGGGCCCGACGTGACCTCAGTGTCGGTCCCGACTGTTTTCTTTGTTTTCCTTTGTTTTATGCTCTCCTTTCTAGCTTCCTAGTGTCTAGGCACATCGATCGAGTAGACTTCCCGAGTGTTCGACAACCACCACGTACTACAACGGGGTCGGGTTATAAATTGTATCTCTTGACCCTCGCACCCTAGAGGCGAGCGATCAGGGCCGCTCATGAGGACGCTCCTGCAATTGAGGGCGCGCCGGGAGGTCCTATAGACGACAGCCTCTTGACGACGTATTCCACACACATGGTGGGCAAGATTCGGGCAAAATTTCCTTTTTTAGTATCATAAGGTCATTAGAGTGTTGTCTAGGAACTTCGCACCTTTAGACGGGTTTCGACAGTATATGCATGGAGGACCCGATTCTTGGTGGGGCATCGCCCAGCGGAGCGGTCTCACCGGGCTGATCGACCTCTCATATGGCTCGACAGACCACATTCTCATCTCTGCATTTCGAGAACGTTGGTATCCCGAGACCAACACCTTCCACTTCCCATGGGGCGAGATGACCATCACCCTCCATGATATGCACTGCATTTTCGGGGTGCCTATAGATGGAGACACTCTTATACCCTCGATGGATCCATTGGCGACCCAGGCTCGTCTGGCGGAGATGTTGGATCTTGATCCACAGACCGCACATGCATGGAAGACACGAGCCCTGTCGGATGATATCGTAGCTATTCTGATGCAGATGTTTACCAGGGTCCGGGCCGCACCCCCAAAGACCATTGCCATTGTGTTTCTATGGTACTTTCTCGGGATGGCATTATTCGTCGACAAGTCCGGGAATTGTATCAAGACGTGGATATTGGCGTTCCTATTCGACCACGACAGGACGGGTCGATACGCTTGGGGTGCGGGTTTATTAGTGGGGCTATTTCGTGAGCTCGGGATGACGTCGCGTGCCGAAGTAGCGGGATGCTCGGGTTGCGCTCTTATTCTAAAGGTACGTGCTTAAGGCTTTTTTATTTCATTCTTCAAATTTGGTTGGGTTCAATATCTTATGAGTATTGTTTCAGACATGGATCATGATTTATTTCGAGCACGCTCGGAGTCGGATCGACTTGGCTATGGAGGCGCTAGGTGATCGTCGTGCAGCCGCACGACAATCTTTGTCGGGATGGCGCCGATGTATTTGCTTTGCTCCGACTATCGTTGTCTTTCCGTCTTTGTTGCTCCCTCTCGTACTCTTCCATCATGTGCTCAAGGTGTGTTTTCTCTCGGGTGGTTGAATACTTTTTGGCTCCATCTGGCGTCTCGTAAGATATCAGCTCAATAAGGTTTGTGTTTTCAAGATGCTTTGAATCTTTGAAAGCTGATGTGATCTGCAAAAACTGGTCTCTAGGCATCTCACCGCTATTTGGTAGAGCCACCATTTCGTCCCACGTTGCATCTTGAATGGTCAAGGGTACACAGGCAAGGGCAAGCTGATTGTCATCGCTAAGGCCATCCCATTCGATTTGTTGCCAAAAAGGATGTATCTCCTTCAACTCGATGGGTACTTTATATATGATAGCTTGTGCAACTCGATGCTTGCATGGAAGACCATGACATTCTCTCCAAAAGTAGTCATGGCACTCCACCTCGAGTTTACCCTGCGTCAACTCAGCAACCAATATATAATACATGTCTAACAACTTACCTAGGCATTGCCTTCAAACGTGTTCGCGTATAGGACGGAACAACGCTCTGAACTTTTTTGCCAGTAGTCTGTATTTTGTTGGTTTCTGTATTTTGGTTCTCTCAATTGTTGTCCTCAAATGTTTGGTTTGAGATTCCATCTGGATATGAATCCTTAGTATCACGGTGTTGAAGCCTCCTCGAGATGAATCCAAAATCTTTTTCAGCACATCGTGTATACCTCCGACCCTAAAAAACACATGTTAAAGTTTAAATATTAAACGAATACACTTTCTAATATTCAAATTGAATTGAAATGCTAAAAATGAAATTACCTATTGGTGGTTCTCGTTTGAAAGTGGAGGGTATGATCGACCCAAGCACGAACTATGCTCTTCTTCTATGGATTAAGCCACACCTTCTCCACGTATGCAATAAGCGTCGGTCGCTATCTTCTCTTCAATTGTACATACTTTTCTTCAAATGTTGCCTCTGTGGTGGACGAAAATAGCACCTAACATGCATTTGCAAACCCGCATGACAACTCATGTGGATTTTCAGATTTGGCAAACATCTTTAGGCCGTATGCCAGGATTTTGTGTCTGATGTGCACCCAACACAACAAATGTTGTACTCCGCCCCCGAAAACTTTACTTATCGCCTTGATTACAGCCTGCTCGTGATCTGTCATGATTGCATTGAACTGGACTTCAAGCTCGTCGTACACGCCTTTCAATTGACTTAACACCCACCTATAACTACTGACATCTTCGTTTGACATAAATGCAAACCCGATGCTGACTGTATTTCCGGTGCAAGTGAAGCCAACCCTCTCCAATAAAGACATGCCGTATCTAGCAAAACAAGTTGTTTTAAACATTTATACTAGAAAAATACTAATCAAGTCTATTACAGATTAAAATAACATACCTATTGGTCTTGTATGTGGAGTCCATAATGACGACATAGGGAAACATCTTCAGCATGCGCAGACTCATAGGGTGCACAAAAAACAAGGCATTCAAAACATCAGAACCCCTTACCCGTCTTGGATGGGCAATGTATCCTCGGTCTTTCAAGAACTTTAAAGACCAATGTGTCATCATCATTTCTCCGCAATCCTCAAGCATTAACTTCTCCCTCATATTGTAGATTTGTCTAATTGAGGTCACATTTCACGGGTACCTTGACCTCAACTCTTGAAATACCATCTTCGGGGTGGCTAGATATAGGAACTTCTCTTTCACAAACTCCTTTTGCTCAGCTGTCAATCGGCCCGCATATGGATGAGCTAACAAACTAGTGGAGAGACAATGATTGTATTGTCCGCACTTTACCGTTAAGACCCATCCATTTTTTCCTTTATTCGCACCCCATTCAATTCAAACGGACATCCTGATGTTCGTATTTTTAGTATAGTTTTTAGTAAGTTTTCTTTGTTTATTAGGATTAGTTTTGATAACATTAGGTTTAGTTTAGTGTGTTTTTGGATGGTTTTGCATATTTTCATAGAAAGTATGGAAGCTACTCTATTTTGTGTATTTTGTAGGTTTTAGCAAGGAAAAGGTGTTATAAGGAGTTGAATTTGGAGCGCTACAATGAAAGACGGAGGAATACAAGTATGGAGAAGGCAGAGTCTAAGATTCATGAGATGAAGTATGGAAGAAACCAAGCCCAGGCTCGTTAACGAGGCTGTGAGGGCTCGTTAACGAGGCCACGTGATAGAAATTTCGAGGGTTGACTTTGTAACTCACCGATCCTGTGCGGGAAATTATTTCCGTGTCGGTAGAGTATCTTTTTATAAATTTTAGGGTTATTATATTATGTATTTTAGGTCTTGTTATCTTTCTAGATTTTGTTTCTATCTTTTAGGTTTTTATTTCTATCTTTTTAGGAAAATTTTATTTTCTAGCCTTATTAGTTTTTAGCCTTTTTAGTATAAATAGCCCTCTTGTTTAGCCTAGAGAATTTCGAAGGAAGAGGAAGAGCCGAGTAAGTCGAGGAGAGGATTGGAGTCGAGTCGGAGGTTGGTAAACGAAGGTTACCGAGTTCGTTGATCGAGATTTTGGTCCGGTACTTTGCATATTTTCGGTTTCTTCTAATTTTCTGTAAGACAATATTTTGTTATTAATTTGAGTAGTAATTTATTTTCAATGGTTTCTTTTATTGAATTTATTTGTTTCATAGTTATGATTAGTGAGTAGTCTTCTTTTCTAGGATCAGGGTTAAGCCCGGCATAGTTAAGCATGTTTGATGAGTAAGATTGTGTGTTGAATACCTTTTATCTATTATTGAGATTGTTTGTTGAGCTTATACCGACATGAAAGTTGAGGTAATTTGAGTTTTTAACTTGATTGAAAGAGAAAGTTAGTAACTTGAAAGTTGATATTGTTTGAATACGAAAGTTTCAAGCTTTAGATCTAAAACAAGCAATTAAGTGAATTGGGTTACGAAAGTTGGTTAATTTACTTAATAGTCAACGAAAGTTGATGAATCTATCTGTTTAAAGGCATGATCTATTCTTCTTACGAGTTTATATGCATGACTATGTTGTGGTGTCCCTAGTCCTAGATCTTCGTTTTTATTTGAATTATGTTTAAGTGAATTTCGTTGCTGAGTTAGTTGGCTCGGTACCGAACTTATTTAGGTCGTTAGATTGAGTCTTTTGTGTACAGTGGTTCGTTAACGACGTTGTGAACGACCCTGACAACGTCGTTAACGAGGCTGCTTGTGAGTGTTTTGGTGGATTTTGTTTGCTTTTTAGTAGTTGATAAACGAACAACCTTGCTTCCTGTGGACGATCCTGACCTCCCTATACTCAGCGGGGTCTTGACTACAAATTTATTTGTTGTTAAGAAACCCTATCAACAAATTGGTGCCGTTGCCGGGGAAGCAACGTGTTTGTTTGTTTATCTGTGGGTCCGGGAATAGCCCGACCCCGTTTTTGTTTTGAATTTTTGTTTTCTCTGTCTGTTTTCTCAGCGTATGCCGGTAGGACGACGAAGGCTCGAGTTTGACAACACTGGTTATTACTCAGAACCCGAACGTTCCCTGCACCGAAGACTCCGAGAAAACCGAGTCATGGCCACACCGGAAGAGATGGCTCTTCAAATGGAAGACCTCCGAAATCAGATGGAGGCGTTAAAAACTGAGAAAGAAGGCGTTGCTGCTGAGGCTGAGCGTCAACAAGCTGCTAATGCTCGTCTACAAGAGGAGCTTGATGCCTATCCGAGGAATGCCAAACAATACATGCATCCAGAACTGAGGGTGCCAGAATCTCCAATCGTGCTTCCCGCGATAGAGAAACCCTTTGAGATCAAGTCTCAATTCATATCCTTGATTAAACGGGCTCAGTTTGAAGGGAAACCTACTGAGTGCCCTATGGAGCATATTAGAAACTTTCTTGATTTATGTGACACCATAACTGCTGAAGGTGTCTCACTTGAATATGTTCTGTTAAAAGCTTTCAGGTGGTCTCTTGCTGGAAAGGCCCTGAACTGGTTGGAGAGCCTACCTTCTAAGTCTATCAGGACTTGGAAAGCTTTGTATGATCAATTTCTTACAAAGTTCTTCCCTCCTGCTAAGACGACGAAGTTGAGGAAACACATCACCTCCTATCACCAGCTGCCTAATGAAACATTCGTTGAAACATGGGAAATATTCAAAGAGATGCTTAGACAATGCCCCACTCATGGGCAACCTTTATATGTTTTGCAAGAAATCTTTTTCCAGGGTATCAACGCAGAGACCAAGAATCACATCAACACGCATACAACGTGCGGTTTCATAGAGATGAATCCTACAGCTGCGTGGGAATTGCTGGATAAGCTGTCCAATTACGATGCCATGTATGGAACCCAACAGACTCCACAGCCCCAGAAACGTCTCTACATGCCTAACCGAGACGAAGTTGACCCGGATGTTAAAAATCAATTCTTGCAAGATGAGGTCAACCGTCTGAAGAAGCAGGTAAGTTTTCTGAAATCCTCTCAATCATGTCAAGAATGTGGTTCTTCTGCACATAGTACTTCTGCTTGCACTAACATAGAGCAGGTTAGAGCCGCTGAGACAATAGCTGAGATGAATTATATGAGAGGGCCATACAGGAACCAACCTAGCTATCATGACAAGTGAAACAACTATCAGGCATGGGGCAATCAGAATACCAATCAAAACTATGCAATGCCTCCACCAGATAGACGACCTGCACCTTATCGACCTCCAGGCCATCAAGAGCCACCATCATGGGTTCAAGGATTACAGGAAGGCATTAACGGAGTGACTAACAAGGTTAACGAAGTTCAAGCCAACCTGAACCAACAAAATAAAAGATGGGGAGAGTTCGATATATGGAAGAAGAGTGTTGATTCCCAACTAGGGAACCTCGCTGCCCAAATTCCGAGACCACAAGGGCAACTCCCGGGCCGCCCCGAGGAGAACCCTAGGGGACAAATAGCAGCAGTACACCTTAGGAGCGGTAAGACATTGCCAGAGCGAGTCCAAGTTGAGGACAAGAAGGAAGAGGACGTCACCAAACAGCTCGTTAACGAGCCAGCGAGGGGAAATAACGAGCCCATATACCAAGGTGACGAGGCTCCGAGGGTTTCTGACGACCCTACCCCAGGTAAGTCTTCTAAACCGAGCCTTCCTCTCAACTCCAGGGTAGTTAACGACCCCATCAGGTTCGGTAACGACCCGCCAAGGCCAACTAACGACCCCAGTGTCGACCCGGTAGCATCACCTCTCGAGCCTAACTTGGTTCCGAGAATGGTGAAAACTCTTCCATTTCCAACTAAGAAATCTATGGACTCTACTGAGAGTAAGTTCAAGCGTTCCGTAAAGATTCTTCAGGGCATTAATATTTCCATCCCATTCGCTGAGGCCCTAAGCGAAATGCCAGCTTACACCAAGTTTTTGAAGGATATTCTTAGCAGGAAAAGATCCATTACAGAGCTGCAGGATGAAGTCAGATCAATAGCTCTACCAGAAAAGCTAGGAGACCCAGGGAGATTTGCAATAACGAGCGGCATAGGCAACCACAAGTTCAAGGCTTTATGTGATCTGGGCGCCAGTGCTAGTTTAGTTCCTCTCTCGATCTGGTCTAAAGCTAATATGGGACCACTAGAGCCAGTGGATATGAATCTGTACATGGCAGATGATCATGTGTTAAGGCCACAGGAGTCGTGGATGACTATCCTATTCAAGTCGGGAAATACTTTATACCAAATGATTTCATTGTCCTTGATATGCCTGAAGACCCTCATGTCCCCATAATTCTCGGCAGACCATTTTTAGATACAGCAGGTGCAAGAGTTGATGTGCGAAACGGACTCCTCACTTTTGATATTGGAGAGGAACGGGTAGAATTCAACTTGGATCAGAATGCCAATGACCCAATTGCAGTCGCACAAATCGAGTTGACTCAACCAGAACTCGATTCAGCCGTCCCTACCGAGCCTCACTGGCCAATCACCGAGTCCCACATGCACGAATACAACCAAGGTAAGTACTCTAACTATGAATCTGCTAAAGATGGTCATTCCTTATCTTTTGTCCCTACACCATGCCCCATCATATGCACTACAGAGGAGTTCAAACCACCTTGGTTTTCGGATTTCACTAACCATCATGTAGGAATACCGGGCATACTGATAGAAGAAAAGGGACCTAATTTAGCAACTCAAGCACACAAAAGCTGCAAAGCTAAGTATGGGGTACCTCAAGACCCCAACATAGCTACACAGGAGCCACCTTGAATCAAAAGAGTACGTCGGGCAGACGACGTTAAAAATAGCGCTTACGGGAGGCAACCCGCTTTTTAGTATAGAATTAGATTTTTTTATTCTTTTCTTTTTAGACTCTTTTTCTTAGCTTTCTTTTGAGTTCTTTTTAGTAGTTTTTAGGATAGAAATTAGGATTAAATTTTGAGCTAACAAGATGCAGGAGAAGGGATCGAAAAATCACTTCAAGAGGTTACGGTGGCTCGTTAACGACCCACACAGGGTCGTTAACGACCCGTTTCGAACGACCCGATTCGGCAAAACGGGGGAGGTAAGTTTTTTTAACCTAGTCTATCTTTTTACTACCCTAGCCGCCACCCCCCTCTACCCCTTCCTATCCCTTCCCTCTCCTATATAACCCTTTTACCCCTCCCAAAACTCTTTCACTCTCAAAATTCTCCAAACTCCAACCTTCTCAAAAACATCAACCAAAGATCTTGAAGACTCCCACCACCGATCGGAATCCCTCACCAACCACCGTGTAGCCGTCGTTACCGAAGCCCGGAAACCCTTCCTCCCACCAACGAAGATCTGAGTTTCGTTAACCCGCTTTCACCGAGCTCGTTAATCACCCAAATTCCGACCTCTTGTTCTTCACTTTCTCGATTCTCCGGTATGATTTCTAAACCCTAACTCAAAATTGGATGATTCATGGTTTTTAGGGTAGAAATTTCATGTCTAGAATTGAGTTCATATAGAGGATTGATGTTCATGATTGGATTTTGCCCAAGAAAGTTTGATTTTGCCTAATAGTTCTAGATCTAAAGATGGATATTCATGTTAGATATCTCATTGAGAAAAGTTGATAATGAAAAGCATGAATTTTTCTTGTTCTAGTATCAAGTTACAAACTTAGCATGTTAAAATTTCGGGTAAATTTAGCATAATCGGGATGGGTAATCGAGCAAGTATGGGGTGCGTAGATCCGATTGTGTGACTAGTAAGGAGTATAGAGGATTCCATGCTTGATTTTGGCTTGATTTTTACGGTAGATTAAAACTCGGAATTCTGCGATTTTGTTCTCGGTAGTTCGTTAACGACCCACCCAGGCTTGTTAACGACCCTGCGTGGCCTTAAAGATCAATCCAGTCCAGATTCGTAAACGACCCAATTGGGTAGTTAAACGAATAATTCCGAGGCTATTTCGAGACCAAGTATGGGGTCTCTTGCCTATCTATTTTGAGTGGATCTTATCTTGGAAAAATTCTTGATTATTTTGTAGATCTCATGGCAAGTTCAAGTAGACCCGCTACCCGAGCTCAGAAGAAGAGAAGGAACCAAAGGTCCCCATCTCCACCTCGCATGGACAACGTGATTTTGAGTACTCAAGGCCAAGTGCATCAATACCGTGCCATTCTAGAGAAGGACCACAACACCCGTTGGTTCTCGAAGTCTAGTGCTATAAACACGGGGATCTACACAGACGTCAAGGAGGCCTTCGTTATTCTTGGCGCAGCCCATCTCCTGAAGAAGGAGAATCTATCACACTTTCCGGCCCTCACATCCGAGTTTTTGGCCACTGTAGAGACTAGCTTCCCATCGAAGACTTCGGCGGGACGAATCCGGTTTCGGCTCGGTAATGTAAGCCGTGAGTTCACCATGGCAGAGTTCAACGCAATCCTAGAGCTTCCAAATCCGTCTAGAGACTACAGTTTGAAAGACTACAGGGTGACTAGGACATGGAGCTACATCACCGGGGAGGTTCAATCCTCCACAGCGGCATTATCTGGGGCAAGCATCATCAACCCCATCTTCAGGATCATTCTCCGAGTCCTAGCCGCTACGTTTTGGCCGAAGAGAGAGTTGAACAGGCCAACGAGGACGGAAGTTGCTTGTCTCCGCACCATCCTTTTCGAGGAGCCCGGCCCCTTGAATTTGGGGTATGAATGGCTCTACTACGTCGAGAAATCAACCAAGTCCAAGGAAGTTTGGTGTGGCAACTTGGTTAGCCTTTTGGCTAAAAACCTTGGGGTCGACCTTACTCGATACACACCGGCTCATGCCCAACTCCTCAACAAGAACTATTGGTATAGCTCCAGTATCTTCATTCAAGCCGAAGGAGGGTTCAAAGTGAAAGTACAAGACCGCATCGTCACACCCACTCTCGACAAGTTGGAGCTACTCTACGTACCAAATTGGTACGAAGCGTGGACGTGGCATGCTTACCCGTTAGAGCCCAAGCCGGAGGATGAGCTATCACTTCGGCCATGTGAGACAAGATTTGAGCGTGAAATTGAAGCAATGGATGAAGATGAAGATGAGGATACCGAGGTAGTTGGCGATGACACTGAAGAAGCCGACTCCGAGGGTGGAACTGAGGAGCTAAACCTCGAGGATGAAGACCTCGACACGGAAGTTTTGGGCACCAACGTCCTCGTTGGCGAGCCTACCAGGCTCGTTAACGACCATTTCCAGCCTCCTTCCTATACTTCTAACGAGGCACCCAGCTTCGTTAACGAGGCCCCGAGGACCACTACCGACCCACCGCCAGCTCCTACTGTCCCTCATTCCTATGGACTCATGCCATACAACCCAGTGTTGTACCAAGATCATTTTCAGCCTCACTATCCACCACCTCCTCAGCCCGAGTACACAAGATCGAGTATGCCACCACCATGGGCCGAGGATCTTTCTGCTCAGATGCAGCAGCTTCACCTCCAACAGAACCATATTCATAGGAGGATGGACAGATGGGAATCCGTCTATTCTGCTCGCATGTCGATGGAGGATGAGAGGCATCGTCAGAAAGAGGCGGATGATGCTGAGCGTTGGAGGACGATGTATGACTTCATGGGTACCTTTGAGCACTACTTTCCTCCACCAAACCAGTGATTCAGCCTGAAGATCAAGTTTTTCCTTGTTTTCCACTTTTGAGACTTTGTAAGTTTTTTATCTTTTTCTTTTTATTTTTATTTTGGTTGTTTTCTTTTCTTTTCTATTTCTTTCCTTCTTCTTATTTTCTTACAGTGGGGACACTGTAATTTTAAGTATGGGGTGGGAGAAAGTAGAAAAATTTGTGTCTTATGTGTTTTGAGTATTTTTGTTCCATAAAATCATAAAAAATCGAAAAAATATAAAAAATCGGAAAAAAAAAAGATTTTAGAAGTGATAGATATCCCTTCCTTAGTTCTATGATAGTAGTTGCTAGCTTAATCATATAATTCCTTGCAAACATGTCTTTAATAGTATAGCAGGATTCTTAACTTGAAATAGTTTTTAGAAGAAGATAGCACTTGATGAAATTGAGCACATATACTTTATAGCATAAGTGATGCAATCCAACAAAAATTGTTACCTAGTGAGGAATTTTTGGCCTTATAGGGAGAATATCAATAAATCCCTCTTCTTTTCTTGTGTGATTTACTCTCTATATGCATATTATCTCTTGGAATTGTGATGGTTATCTATTTCTTGAGACCAGTATAGGATTTATAGTTCATTACTTGTGAGAATCATATGATGGAGAACTTATTTTTATAAGCCTTATTATTCCTTATCCACCTTTACATGATCCTTCTTTTGATAGCCAATTCTAGTCTGAAGCCTTTACTTTTAGCTCCACAAAAATTTTCCTAGCCGAGATAAGCTTGACCCTATCCGGGGATTAGGACTTAGATTGGAGAGGTATTTTGTTGAGTGTAAAAAAAAAAAAAGAGTGACATATAATGTTTGCTTGATTGAGGGAATATGGGGAAAGGTAGATTGGAAGTCTCTTGATTTACATGTAATAAGAAAGATCTCTTGATAATAAAAAAATGCACAAATAAAGCTATTTGTTGGAGATAAGTTGAAAAGGAGAAAAAAAGAGGGATACACGATGAAGCTCGTTAACGACTCTGAAGTGAGCTCGTTAACGAGGCAGCGAGAAGAGAAGAAGGAAGTTTAAAGTGCATATGTGTTTATAGAAGAAATCAGAGATTCTTTTATTTCTTATGAGACTTTCTAGGATATAATGGGTGATAGAAAGAGAGTGTGCATAATGAGAGAGTGTGTTTGGTATATGTTTTTATGAGAATTTTTGTTTATGTGTGAGTTTTTAGGAGTCTTTGATTCCCGGATATTATTAGCACCACATAGCCAAAATATTTTCCATGCCTTATTGTCTTTACCAAGCCCCATTACAACCCGGCCGAATGGAAGCTTCTATGAAGTTTTTCATTGAGCCTAAGTTTCTCTTGATGATTTTTGCTTGTTTTGGCAAATCTTGGGTGGAGAGTATTGGTGATATAAGTTCCAATTTCTATGAGTTTTTTTTGTATATAAGATGAGTTGAGAGATTGAATTTATAAGCCAAGACACTTGAGAGTTGAGTGAAACACAATATATCCCTCGTGAGTTTGGATTGTATTTTCTTATGTCTATTTGGTGCATATATGTGTGATGACGTTAAATATCCTTTTCTATATTTTTCTCATGTGTAGATGTTTTTTTTTTTTTTGATGATGGCTATATCTTGATAAGTTTGTTTGTTTGGTTTTGGTTCTTGTTTAGTGATTGCTTGAGGACAAGCAAGTCTAAGTATGGGGTATTTTGATGTTCGTATTTTTAGTATAGTTTTTAGTAGGTTTTCTTTGTTTATTAGGATTAGTTTTGATAACATTAGGTTTAGTTTAGTGTGTTTTTGGATGGTTTTGCATATTTTCATAGAAAGTATGGAAGCTACTCTATTTTGTGTATTTTGTAGGTTTTAGCAAGGAAAAGGTGCTATAAGGAGCTGAATTTGGAGCGCTACAATGAAAGACGAAGGAATACAAGTATGGAGAAGGCAGAGTCTAAGATTCACGAGATGAAGTATGGAAGAAACCAAGCCCAGGCTCGTTAACGAGGCTGTGAGGGCTCGTTAACGAGGCCACGTGATAGAAATTTCGAGGGTTGACTTTGTAACTCACCGATCTTGTGCGGGAAATTATTTCCGTGTCGGTAGAGTATCTTTTTATAAATTTTAGGGTTATTATATTATGTATTTTAGGTCTTGTTATCTTTCTAGATTTTGTTTCTATCTTTTAGGTTTTTATTTCTATCTTTTTAGGAAAGTTTTTATATTCTAGCCTTATTAGTTTTTAGCCTTTTTAGTATAAATAGCCCTCTTGTTTATCCTAGAGAGGGGGGGAATTTTGAAGGAAGAGGAAGAGCCGAGTAAGCCGAGGAGAGGATCGGAGTCGAGTCGGAGGTTGGTGAACGAAGGTTACCGAGTTCGTTGATCGAGATTTTGGTTCGGTACTTTGCATATTTTCGGTTTCTTCTGATTTTCTGTAAGACAATATTTTGTTATTAATTTGAGTAGTAATTTGTTTTCAATGTTTCTTTTATTGAATTTATTTGTCTCATAGTTATGATTAGTGAGTAGTCTTCTTTTCTAAGATCGGGGTTAAGCCCGGCATAGTTAAGCATGTTTGATGAGTAAGATTGTGTGTTGAATGCCTTTTATCTATTATTGAGATTGTTTGTTGAGCTTATACCGACCTGAAAGTTGAGGTAATTTGAGTTTTTAACTTGATTGAAAGAGAAAGTTAGTAACTTGAAAGTTGATATTGTTTGAATACGAAAGTTTCAAGCTTTAGATCTAAAACAGGCAATTAAGTGAATTGGGTTACGAAAGTAGGTTAATTTACTTAATAGTCAACGAAAGTTGATCAATCTATCTGTTTAAAGGCATGATCTATTCTTCTTACGAGTTTATATGCATGACTATGTTGTGGTGTCCCTAGTCCTAGATCTTCGTTTTTATTTGAATTATCTTTAAGTGAATTTCGTTGCTGAGTTAGTTGGCTCAGTACCGAACTTATTTAGGTCGTTAGATTGAGTCTTTTGTGTACGGTGGTTCGTTAACGACCCTGACAACGTCGTTAACGAGGCTGCTTGTGAGTGTTTTGTTGGATTTTGTTTGCTTTTTAGTAGTTGATAAACGAACAACCTTGCTTCCCGTGGACGATGCTGACCTCTCTATACTCAGCGGGGTCTTGACTACAAATTTATTTGTTGTTAAGAAACCCTATCAACACATCCACACTTCCTGGTCGGAGTATCGGTAAGTGGCTTATAAATGCTCCTATTTTCCAGTCCGGGCAACACCCTCTTGCCACATCTATATGTACCGGCTAGGTCATAAGTGAGTATGACCGGTTTCGATTTGAGGTTTTTATGACTAGTACAAATTTTTTTGAAACTGCAGTTTGTCTAGCCCAATCGAGCATTTCTCTTCGGTAACTCCACAACCCATCGTAGTGGAAAGCAATAGAAAAATCTATTCCGACAACATATGATTTCAAAATGTATAAACAAAATATTATAAATTACACTATCCTAATACTATAATTTCAATATACTACATTCGTATTTTAAACTATACTTTGAAAAATACCTTTTTTGGCTCGCTTGATGCATCGGAATCGGTTCCGTACTTTTCTCTGGGTACACCTTCCTCATCCTCGCCTATGAAACTATCGATTGACGACGAATCTTCCTCCTCGGGATGGTAATCGCTTGATGACGTATCTTCTTCTCTTGACGACATTTTTAAGCAATGATGTGGAATGAAGGTCTGCCAAATATGAGAATTGAAATAGGTATTTATAGGGGAAAATTCGCAAGTCCAACGACACTTTTTCAAAAGTGCAGTTGAACTACGCGCAACGTTGTTGCGCGGCTGCACGAAACAATGTTGCGCGCAACAGCGTTGCCCGACCCATTGCGCCGCCAAGCACCGGTTCGCGTGCATCCCCGTTGCGCGCATTTCTGTGTGCGCTTATAAAAAATTTCGTGTGCATAAATCAACAGCCTAAATAAATTGTCCAAAATATAATTAGTCCAAAACCATAGGCTTTTTTTTAAAACAAAAATATTAAAGTCTGGCCTTCCCTTCTACTAGGTCATTTTTAATAAAATAATATGTACAAAACAGTGTGCAGTACATTAGAGCAACTCTATCCGAACTAAGTAGCTAGCCTATTTTGGACATTATTTTTTAAACAAGCCTATATTGAGAATTCTTTTATTTTTTAAGCCCATGATGGAAAAAATTCCAATAATAGCCACAAAGATAGAATAAAAGTGCATAATAAATACTATCCAGAAATAAGATAATATCTAGCTTATTAAAGATAATAAAGAAAAAAATAATATAAAAATAATAATAATAATAATGATAATAATAATAATAATAATAATAATAATAATAATAATAAAATCGCACATATAATTACTTACCAAAAATTGTACACACAATTGTTCCTATGAATCATATTATATTCGTAATATAATATCTTCAAAGCCTCTAGGCCTTACTCATGAGTACGCATGCAGATTAGGGTGCCCAATTCGTATATTCGTACACCCATACAAGTGGTATAGGAATTTTCTTCCGTACCACAGGACCATCTTGATTCGATAAAAGTCAAGACGATTTTTTCATGCGTGTTGAAAACCGAAATAAACTAGCACTAATATCAAGGCACGTGATTATTAGATAGGACAAAACAGACCATCACTTTAATTATAATTGCGATTCGGGATTACAAGTTTTGGATTATTCGAGATATTTCTCCTGAGATTCGAGATTACAACTTTCAGATTGTTCGAGAACTCTCTACTGAGATTCGAGATAGTTACTTTTTAATGACTTGAGGTCTTTTTATTGACCTTTCCAGGATTACAGTGCAGTCTTAACGATTGCTTCAACACGTCGATCTCTGCGAGCAAGATAGGTCTTGAGTTAGAGTTGTTCTCCGACTCTCATAACATTCACGTTCTTCCCCTTTTTATAGATATTTGGAAAGTGTGGTTTTCGTGATTTGTCGATGTGGGACGAGTGACTTGTTACCATTTGATTGGTCGAGAGAGAGGCAGTTTTTGGTTGGTCGAAAGAGAGGCAATTTTTGGTTGGTCGAAAGAAAGGTGGCCTTTGATCGACTAAAGAAGGCGGTCTTGTTAACTTGAATGTGTGCAGGCTCCCTTTAAGTGGTGCGATGTTTTGGCTTTGCAAATCCCCTCGCCTTGGATCGTGCAGTTGGTCACTTTCCATTTTAGTGGGAAGTGCGCAGTGTTTGGCGTTGCAAACCCCCTTGCCTTGGATCGTGTCGTTGGCCACTTTCCATCTTAGTGGGAAGTGCGTGGTGTTTGGCCTTGCAAACCCCCTTGCCTTGGATCGTGCCATTGACCACTTTCCATCTAAGTGGGAAGTGCATGGTGTTTGGCCTTGCAAACCCCCTTGCCTTGGATCGTACGTGTCGTTGACCATTTTCCATCTTAGTGGGAAGTGCGCGGTGTTTGGCCTTTTGGTTTTTTCAGATGGGTGTAGTAAAATCGGGGGCACGTCCCTCAAGGGCTACCGTGGGGCCGACTTAGAACTCCTCTTTCTTGGCTTGATCTCGGCTCATTTTGTCAGTTTGTGCGTTGTTAAACTCGCGCACCATCAATGTCGACCGAACGGGTCAAGAGTGACACCTTTTTAATAATAAAATATTATTTATATATATACTTAAATAATAAAATATAATTTAATATTGTAAACAAATTCTATATATGAAAATGTTATTAATTAATTGGTAGTGATATATTTTACTAATTAAATTATAACATTTAGATTATATGTAAATTAATTAAAATTTTATTTAGAAAAATCTGAAGTAAGACCCTGTTATGAACTTTTTTTTTGGTAGAAGACCTTGTTATCAACTAGTTATAGTCTAAAGACTCTTACAATATGAGAGAAGGAGAGAGTACTTTTGTGAGTGGTAGGTTGCTATATATAGAGAGCCTTGGCAAGGGTATGCATACAACCGACTTGTGACTTGTGGCTCTCACTCTTATTCCTTCTCGCATAGCTATAGCTATTCTAATCTCTCAATATTTGCGTAGCTCCAATTTATGCAACTCAAGCCAAATATAACCATGAGTAAGAAGCAGAGCAGCTGCCCTCCCCTACCAGAATCCGGGATCAAGTTCTTGGGCGTTCGGCGGAGGCCGTGGGGCCGGTACGCAGCGGAGATACGAGACCCCACCACCAAGGAGCGTCACTGGCTTGGAACCTTCGACTCAGCGGAGGAGGCCGCCCTCTCCTACGACAGAGCCGCCCGGTCCAGGCGCGGGTCCTACGCCCGCACCAACTTCGTCTACTCCGACTCCGCCCCAGGCTCCAACACCGTCACCGACATCCCCTTCCCGGACGACCCGCTCTCCCACCGCCCGCCCCATCCCCAGGAGCCACTTCCAGCCGCCACGTGGAGCTCTACAAACCAATATAATACTAGTTACGATTATAATTACGGGAATGCCATTCAAACTTCAAGCAGCAGCGGCGGCGAGCCATCGGAGCTGCCTCCCTTGCCGGAGCAGATTGATTGGGCGGCTGACCCTCTGGGGGATCACTTGGCGGGCTCGTCGACGGCGTCGTATTGGGGGTATGATTTGTGCGCTGCAGCTGAGTACGTGCATAGCCCGCTTTTCAGCTCCATGCCACCTGCTAATATTAATTCATCCAGCACTGAATACGTGGCCCTTGACCACTTTAATCTGGGACTGGGGCCTCCTTCTTCATTCTTCTGATCGACCAACTCTTTCAATTAGTTAATTCTCATCAGCTCGATCAACACAGAGAGACCAATGCGTACTCTACTTCCGTTTTATTTGCTTAATTTCCTGGCTTCACTCCATCCTCTATTTAAATACGGAGTACTTTTGATCATTACTATGATATTGGGTTTTTACTTTTGGGTTCCTATATACTATAAATATATATGCTACCTGTATTGAAATGAAAAAAGAAAGCTCCCTACTACGGCTATGAGAAAGGGGCTAATTTATCAATTGCATGCTCTCTATATATGTGATCCCAGGATGGGCATCTACGTGTCACGTGTGTACTTTCTACTATATATACATATAATCTACTCCTTCCGTCCCTTTTGTTCGTCCTAAAGAACGATTTTTGTGGTTATTAAGAAAGATGTAAAGTGGTATTGGTATTTGGTAAAGTGGGTAAAAGGTGAAATTGATTTGGAGTATGTTTGTAATTTTATAGAGATAAAAGATGTAAAGTGGTATTGGTAATTGAGAAAATAAGTAAAATATGATATTAGGTAGGAGAAGATGGACAGTTGATGAGATGTAAAGTTAAAAAGTGGGTAAAAAGTGATATTGGTTGAGAGTATTTTTGTAATAAATGTATGGATGAAAAAAGAAAGGGGGGAAATACGACAAAAATTTCGAGACGCTCGAAATGGAATACTAGACAAATAAAAGGGGAACGAGAGTACTCTATAATGGAGTAATGATTAGTTTTTTTAATCGATATGATATAAATGATTGGTTCAAGTCCCGGCGTGTTAAATTAATAGGATTATATACTTTTAAAGCGGTATTGTTTATTCAACAAAAGAAACTATAATGGTCAAAGTTATTTTGAGGACGGCTGAGTCCACTATAGAGCATGTAAACATGATTATCTTTGACGTTTAATTGATCGCGTTTTAGAGCGGCCAATCCGTAAATCCGACCTGAAATGCCCTAAATTTTTAGGACGAAGACTCAAATTTTGAATCCAAAATCCGAAATAAACTGAACTTAATAGATCTGAAACCTGTTAGATTGAAATCCGAAACAGGTTAGATCACTAACAAAGAACTTGTTTATTTTAACCGCCGACTACTATAACAACAGGGCCAAAAACCATTACAATAGTCAATATTAACGTTTTACACATGGTTACATCAGATGCCCTTATATTAGTCGTATTGTACTGTATTGATTAACCTAAGGTAACATTACTACCTTTTGCAAAACCATATATATATATATATATTTAAATAATACATCCGTTTCATTAGATACATAAATATTACATTTGGTCCACTAATTAGCTAATGTAATGAATGTTACAAATAATAGAAAATGTTACATAATAATATAAGATATATAATTATAAACATGGACATTCAACTATAATAATAAGTATATAATTAACCAAATGTGCTTAAAATTAAGCTTCAATACAAGTGAAATCCAAAACGATATATAGTTCCAAAAATATATGTATTTGATTCTACGTGCATGCATATAGTGCACTTAATATTTCATGTTTTGCTACAACTAGCCGCATATACACTTACATGCTACCATTTATCAAAATATACATAATCCAACACTTATCACAAAACATTGTGTCAAAAGAGTTGCATTGTAGTATTTGATTGATTAATTGGCATATGTTGCTAAAACATTAACTTCCTCATCTCCACTCGCTTGTTAATCAATAAAAATAAAATTATATCTAACGTTTGTTAGCTAACAAATGTTTGAACAGTGAAGACAAAGAAAAAAGAGAAATATCATTTTGCGTACATGTGGTGTTGGATGAGTTCGAAGTTCATTTTATCAATTTTGATCCCCAATTACTTGATTTAAATTTGTTGGTCTAGATACAAAACCTGCGATGACCAAATTTATATATGGATTAGTTGCTTGCAATCGAGACAAAAATCTTGATGTCAAATGTGTAGTTATTTTTGTTGTCCATTCTATATATTTTGATATTTTGAAAGAACTTTTAGCTAAGTATATAATCTCCTTCACCTTCCCGTTTGGCTTGTAGAGACATGTAGATCTTTGTTCCTAGATTGATATATACCATTGATTCTGATGAAGGTTCTTTATTTTTATTATTTTTATTTAATAGGGAAATATAGATGAATTAGAACCAAAAGAACTAAACACATCACCAAAGAGCAAACTCAAACAATATAAGTAAACCAGCCAGAAAACAACATCATCAAAACTTACCAAAACCAACTACAAATCAATAGATTCAATAGTGTACAAACTGACAAAAAACACTAGAAATTGAACAAGAACACACACACATAAAGTTGAATAAACATATTATACATAAACCATGAGAAACACATTAGAGTCAATAACTGATCAACTAAAGTGACAAAAACAAAAAACATCATCAAAACTTGCCAAAATGATCAGCTAAAGTTCAAAAGATGCAATAGCACCACAAATTGACGAAAGTATAAAAAATTCAACAAAAAATACACACACAAAACCATCTAGATGTCAAACACACACGAGCTCACGCACAAAAATGTCAAAAAAACACACGACCATCTCCAAACGCAATTCATCCATGTAAATGGAAACAAGATTTCTCTTCTCCAATTTGCTTCATTGTTTGTGGGGAACACATGCCAAATGAGCAGGGATAATCCATAAACCAAAAGGTATAATTTTCTTTTTGCTTATCTCTAACAGTGTACCTCAAGAATATACAAGTCTATTAGGGTTTTATGTATATATTAGTTCTTTTATGTATATATTGTGTCTTGGGCCTCAAGGTTGTAAACTACTATATAATGTAATCTTTCCCAAATTGAGAATTACGCAGTATATCGTAGTTTCCCAAATTTACATGGTATCGGAGTCAAACCCTAGTTTTTTTTCGGCAGCCTATTTGCTTCTTTCACCGCCGCTCTCTAAGCCCCTGTAGTACACTTCATAGCCGCCACTATTTCTTCTTCTTAATGACGAATAACAAGAACAAGGACAAGGACCCGGTCTCTGGTTCGCTTTCAGTAGAACAAAACCGTCCCATTCTCGACTCGGCAACTCCGTATTATCTTCATCCTTCTGATCATCTGGGTTTAACAATTTTCCCGGTCGTTTTAAAGGGTGATAATTATCGCGAATGGACGACGGGTCTACGCAATGCTTTTCGGGCTCAACGGAAAATCGGCTTTCTTGAGGGCGAAATTCCTTTGCTTGAAGCATGGACTGATGAGTTCGATGACTGGTATCCCATCAACTCTATGCTTGTCGGATGGGTCGTTCAAAGTATTGATCCGTCGCTTCGTTCGTCTATTACATATTATGATTCTGTTTATGATCTTTGGGAGGACCTTGCTCAACGATTCTCCGTCAGCAATGGACCTCGTATTCTACAACTTCGTTCTGACCTTGCTTGTTGTCGTTAAAATGGGCAAACCATTGCTTCTTATTATCGTAATCTGAAGAGATTATGGGACGAGCTCAATACTTAAATGCCGCCTAGGGCTTGCTCGTGTGACAAGTGTTCATGTAATATCAATAGTCTGGTTTAGACAGATCGAGAATTATGACACTCTTTACTCCAATGTCATGGCTAAGGAACCTCTTCCATTACTCAGTAAAGTATATTATTTGGAAACCCAAGAAGAACGGGTCAAGTCTGTTGTCAAGGATCGAGACTGTGTTTCAGATTCAGTGGCTTTTGCGGCTCGTCGGTATCCCCCTACTTCCGCTGTCTCTTCATCAGTTTCGTCCGGCCTCTTCTACACCGCCGGTCGACCGCCGAACTCTGATCTGCACCCACTGTGTTCGTCTAGGTCATGACAAGGAAACATGTTTCAAGATTATAGGCTTTCCTGAGTGAGCTCGTGAATTACGTGATCGCCGTCGAGATGCTGATTCGGCTGCTGTTGGACAGGGCACTATTGATTTGTCCACTCGCGGCGCCAACGACACGTTTGCTTCACAAAGAGCATGGTTACGTTCGTGGTTCGGCAGTCATCGCTGCTGTACAGCCACCCCACCAGATTGGTTTAGTCGCTGCCTCGGCTCCCTCTTCTCCTGATCGAGTAGCGTTTGGCCACAATTTATTGGAGGAGCAATGGAACTCGGTTATTCAATTCAGTTAGACTTTGAATAACACATCGGCCCCTCTAGATTACTCTAGTAAGTCCTCTTTACCTTGGATTCTTGATTCAGGAGCTTCTTTTCACATGAGTGGGGATAAAAGTATTTTAGTTGATGTGCATTCCATTGATTCCGTTTCGATTATTCTTTTTGATGGTTCTGTTTCAAGTGCTTTATCTGCGGGATCTATGTGTTTTGGTTCTCTTCTTATTCAGAATGTGCTGCTAGTTCCAAATCTGAGTTGCAACTTGTTGTCTTTTGCTTGTCTCACTCGTGATCTGAGTTGTTTGGTTATTCTGTCTGATAAATGGTGTGTCTTACAGGCCACTGCCTCAAAGACAATGATTTTTATGGGTGAACAACATGGTGGTGTTTATTGGTTGTGTGCTTTAGGATCTCCGG
The DNA here is from genome assembly GCA_964016875.1 of Fallopia convolvulus. Taxonomy (NCBI): domain Eukaryota; kingdom Viridiplantae; phylum Streptophyta; class Magnoliopsida; order Caryophyllales; family Polygonaceae; genus Fallopia; species Fallopia convolvulus. Next base: position 15,665,763 of record OZ024735.1, on the reverse strand, counting down.
CACAAGTGTCTGCTGTTGTTTCTGCTGAGCGGTGGCATTGCCGTTTTGCTCACCCGTCTGCTACAATTTTATCTTCTATTTCTACAATTGATGTTGCTATTAGTACTTTGTCTAGTTTGAAACCGTGTGATGTTTGCCATAAATCTGAACAAACTCGTTCCTCATTTCTTGTTAGTTTGAATAAAGCAAACAAATTTTTTGAGCTCGTACATTGTGATGTTTGGGGGGCTTACAGTACGACCTCTTATACGGGTGCCTCTTATTTTCTTACATATGTGGATGACTATTCTCGTATTGTTTGGGTTCATTTAATTGTTTGGTCTCCTAGTTGCTTCAACAATTTTGCTTTATGGTTGCTACTCAATTTAGTACTACGATTCAACGCGTTAGAGCAGATAACGAGACTGAGTTTCTGCCTCTTCGTTCATATTTTGCTGATTCAGGGATTTTATTTGAGACTTCTTGTACTTATACTCGACAACAAAATGGGCTTGTGGAGCGTAAACATAGACATTTGTTGGATGTCGCTAGGGCCTTGCGCTTTACGGCTCATATTCCCCTTTATTTTTGGGGAGATTGTATCTTAACTGTGGCGTATTTGATTAATTGCCTTCCGTCTCCAATCCATGATGGAAAAACACCCTATGAATTATTATATGGTCTGAAAACAAACTATTATTATTTTCGGGTTTTGGGTGTCTTGCCTATGCCTCTCAAATTCCCCGAAATAAGGACAAGTTTGCGGCTCAGAGTAGACGATGTATCTTTATTGGATATCCGATTGGTAAATGTGGCTGGCGCTTGGCCTCTTAGCTTTGATCTTGATTCCAAGGCTGTCTTTGTTAGTCTAGACGTCATTTTTTATGAGAATCATTTTCCTTTTTCGTCTCTTCCAACATCGACTACATCTTTGGCGGACACACCTCACCCGTCCAACACCCGTCCATTTTTTATTCTCCGGTTGCTACTGAAACTGTCGACAAGGGGAGCTACATCAGCTCAGCTTCATACTTTTCATCGGTCAATTCTGATTCTGATGCGCCTTCTATGCCGCGCACTTCGGCGCAACAGCATGATTCGGATACCTACCTTGCTGATTCGAATAACTCACCTGCTGGTTCGGATATCTCACCCACTGATTCAGATAATTCGGCTGAGCAGCCGGCTGTCCATCGTAGTGCTCGTGTTCCTCAACCATTAGTTAGGCTTTGAGGTTTCATTTGTGATACAGTTCGTTCCAACCCTTCTACTAAATTTCCTACTGCTGATGTCGTGGTTTGTGATCGTTTTTCTTCAGCACATGTTGATTTTTTAGCTGCCATTCATGCTACTGTTGAGCCGACTTCTTACATTGAAGTGGTTCAACATCCTGAATGGTGTGCTTCTATGCACTCTAAACTCTAGGCGCTTGAGCGTAATCAAACCTGAATTGTAACAGACCTTCCGCCAGATAAAAGGCCTATAAGGTGTAAGTGGGCATTTCGTATTAAGTACTGTTATGATGGCTCCATTGAACCTCATAAAGCACGACTTGTTGTCTTGGGTGATCGTCAGATTGAAGGTATTGATTTTTCTGAGACTTTTGCTCCGGTTGCAAAAATGGTTACAATTCGAGCTTTCTTATCTGTTGCTGTGATTCGTGGTTGGGAACTCTATCAAATGGATGTTCACAACGCATTTCTTCATGGTGATCTAGCTGAGGAAGTATATCTGCGTTTACCCCTAGGTTATTCTAGTGGCCATTCTGGCCAAGCCTGTAAGCTGCAGAAATCCATTTACGGTTTGCGTCAAGCACCGCGTAATTGGTTTGCTAAGTTGTCTACTGTGTTACGCCGATTTGGATTTCGTCAGAGTCGTGTCTCTTTTCTCCTATGTGAGTCATTCTGTTACTCTTCACGTCCTTGTCTATGTAGATGATCTCATTGTTGCTGGCAATGATTCTGCTACGATCAGGCGTTTTAAGGATTACATGAGTTCTTGTTTCTATATGAAGGACCTCAGATGTCTTAAATATTTTCTTGGTATCGAAGTTGCTCGCATTCCTTCATGTATCTTTTTATCTCAATGAAAGTACACTTTAGACATCCTTTTTGAGTCATGCTTATTGGCTGCTAAACCATCACCTTTTCCTATGGAGCAACAGCATCGGCTTGCTAAGCCGTCTAGGAGTCCTTTCGAGTACCCGGATAAGTATCATCGGTTAGATGGTCGTCTTATCTATCTCACCATTACTCGTCCTGATATCTGTTATGCAGTTCACACGCTTGCTCAGTTTATGCAAGCTCCTTCTGTTGATCACTAGCAAGCTGCTCTTCGGGTTCTCCATTATCTCAAAGGGCATCCTGGTCAGGGATTGCTTCTCTCGTCTCAGAGTGACTTACAACTAACTGCTTATTGTGATTATGATTGGGCCGCTTGTCCTCTCACACATCTTTCTCTTACTAGGTATTTTGTTTTCCTTGGTCTTTCTCCTCTTTCTTGGAAGACTAAGAAGCAGGATACCGTTTCCCGGTCTTCTGCTGAGGCTGGATATCGTTCTATGGCAGTTTCCTGTTGTGATCGAGCTCATTTGGCTCAAGGCTCTATTACGGTCTCTTGGTGTTCGACATTCTACTCCTATGCATCTCATGTGTGATAATAAGCGGCAATCCATATTGTTTCAAATCCGGTATTTCATGAGCCCACCAAGCACATTAAAAATTGATTGTCATTTTGTGCGTGATTTAATTCAAGATGGCCAGATTACTACGAGTTATGTTCGTACACATGATTAGCTTGCAGATTTGTTTACTAAGGCCTTAGGCAAGCAATAGTTTGTGCATTTACTAGGCAAGTTGGGCATTGTTGATTTACATGCTCCAACTTGAGGGAGAGTATTACGGTTTTATATATATATATTGTGTCTTGGGCCTCAAGGTTGTAAACTACTATATAATGTAATCTTTCCCATAATAAATAACATATTGAGAATTACGCAGTATATCGTAGTTTCCCAAATTTACAAAGTCAATATTCGAATTTCTGCCTTGTTCAACATGAGAGATACATAAATTTAAAAGGGAAAATTACATTTAACCACCCTTTATTTTACACTTTTTGTAATTAACCACCCTTTATTTGCAATTATGTGCATTTAACCACCCATTTTAAAGAAAAACGTCATTTTCTCCGTTAAGTAAAACAAATTACCTTTTTTCCCTTTCTTTTTAAATTTTATTTACAATAAATAAATAATGAAAAAATCATAATTAACACTTTCAAGTTCCAATACGCTGATTTTTGCAACCCTGGCCTAATTTTCTCCAAAATAATTTATTCCCCCATCCAATGGCGAAGAAGAACCACGACTTCGCCGATGTAAAGACCATGGGTTTTGGATCTGATTTTGACGACTTTGAGTGTCATTTGGAGTCGATCGTGTCTAAGTTGATGGACGACGACTTGAGACTCAGAAGGTTGAGATGTAGGCCGAAATCCAATAATAATGATCATATTGCAAGCTCAATTTATTCCTAAATTCTTTTATTTATTGTAAATAAAATTAAAAAACAAGGGGAAAAATGTAATTTACTTTACTTAACGAAGAAAATAATGTTTTTTCCATCAAAATGGATGGTTAAATGCACATACTTACAAATAAGAGGTGGTAAAGTGTAGAAAAAAATATAAAGGGTGGTTAATTGCAACAAGTGTAAAATAAAGGGTGGTTAAATGCAATTTTCCCAATTTAAAAAGAAACATTACATGAAAATACCCTACAAACAATGTTATCAAAATCGCGATCCAGATCGTACGATCCTACGACCCAGATTTCACAAAACGACTCTGATCGTGCGTAATGAATCAGTACAAGTAGGATCGTGGTATGATCGTTCAGGATCGTAGTAGGATCGTATTGGATTGTAGGATCGTAAGATCCTACTAAATAACACAAGTTAAATTACAAGTCATCATTTTGGATATTTTTGCACACTTTAGTTATTAACTCATTAACTAAATACATTAAATTATTTATAAATGATTCATTATTTACTTAAAGTTTATATAAAAATTCCAAAACTTAAAATTTTCATTCTTTCTATTTCTTCCTAAAAGAAACGTTTCAGAGTATTAAAAAAATATTTCATCTTATATATGGATTTGTTACCTTTGAGGTATTTTATGAATAATGTATATATGTTTATTAATGATTAACTTTCATATTTGATACAACATATTAATATTAGTTCTTTCATTATTTTATTAATGCAGTAGGATCTTACAATCCTAACAATTCGATTCTACGATCCGATCCTACTACCCGCTTACGATCCGATCATAGAATCCCGATCCTGACAATCTTGTCTACAAACACACTCAAACTACACAATCAATCTATCACTCGAATTTCTAGAAGCAACAAGTCCAAGAATCTAGCTATAGCCTCTCTTCAATCTCCATCGATCGATATCTCCTCTTCATATATATTCAAATCTCTCTCACTATATATATATATCCATCATTTTCCAAATTCTCTTCTTCGCTACGGAAACAAATTATTTTTTTTGGTAGAAAGGGCAACAAATTATTTATCTACATGAACACATATGTTCAAATTTTACTAATTAGTAAGTACCCAATTCCACCAATGTTCTCCGAGTTTTCAGGAAATCAAAACCCTAGCTTTCGGGTATCACAAGAAAAATATCTTTCCTTCTTCCAAAAGGACAATGAACATTTCAGATGAAAAATTAAACGAAAAGAGTTAGCATACCCAAATTGCAGAGACTCTTTTATGCCTATTGTTGGGCCTCTTCGAAATCTGGCCCAAAAGGACATTTCCAGCCCGAGACGAATAGCCCAAGTTGATCGTTAGGGAGAAGAGTCAAACAAGCAATCAAGGCATGGCGAGAATCTCGGATTCCACGATCAACCTCTTCAACGGCTACCTCATTCACGCCGGTAGCGAGATTTCCGGGATACGCTAGGCGTTTCACCAACGGTTCAAATGGATAAGACTATAAAATAGAGACGAGACAGGGGAAGAGGGATCATCGACACTCGTACTCAAAATCACTTGCTAAAGCTCAATTCACTTCTGCCTAACCAGTCCATTCAAGTGTTCGTTTGTGTTAACAAAAGATTCATTTGCAGTCACGATCATAATACAAATATTACTATCTCCTTGCTCTTATTTTCCCGTCTTCTATTTCACTTTACCTCTTACTTGTAGTTTTTAACGTGTTGCGATCCCTCTTTGGTTAGGATTCCCACATCTTAGTAGGTAACGCGTTTGTGCGATTATCCTGCCCAAAACAACTGGCGGGCACTAGCCAAAAAGAAGTCACGCTAAAAGAAGCTACAAGTTCTATCAACAAGATGGATGGAATTCAGACTACTTAGAGTCACGTGGGAGATCTCGAGAACCATGAGATCAATCAGGAAGGTGACAACCAACGCACTCGGAATGTTGATGGAGTCGGGAATGTTGAAGGAGTTGATCAAGGCTCCGGGGATGCAATCGGCAACCCTGCCACCTCCGCGGAATGAGGAGGAGGAGGTGGTGATTCTAATGTTATCATGGAGCTCCGCGCAACGATGATCGTCCTCCAAAAAGACTTGGAAAACCAAAAGGAAGCTCATGCTAAATTCACCGAGGTATATGAAAAGCAAATCGAAACTTTGACTAATGAACGTAATTTGCTCCGATCTCAGGTACAATCAGCTCCCACCCGACCGCGTGGAACTGACGCGGTAGAAGGAGTCGCCAGACGATTAGACATGGATGATCTAAATCTAGTAACGCCTGACATCGTCAGACCGATAACTGGGTATCAGGTAAATGGTAATTCATTAAGGGTAGTACGGGAAGATTCTGAGGTTTCCCAATTACGGGAACGCCTCAAAGCTCTAGAGGACCGAATCACTCAGGTCCCAAGAGCACCTCAACCGATAGCAATGGAAAGAAGGGATGACTACATAGACTCCCCCTTCGTACCCGCTATCGTGAGAGTCGACATCTCCCAAAAGTATCACGTCCCCGATGTACCTAAGTACGAGGGGGTTACAGATCCCGATCAACACATAGCTGCATTCAAGCAGGCTATGAACATTAGCACAGTCCCTTATGACATGAAGGAGATTGTTATGTGTCGCTGGTTCGGAAACACATTATCCGGACCCGCACTTAATTGGCACTCTCATTTACCTCTTGGAAGTATTCGTCCTTTACTGAGTTGATTGATAACTTCAGGTAAGATTTGCGAGCAGTCGACACGCTAAAAAACGATCAAGTGACTTGTACCGCATGGTTCAGAAAACCGGTGAATCCTTGAAAGCATTCCTTAACCATTACAACGAGGAGCTGGTCACTATAGAAGGATGCGACGCCGCTACAACCGTGGAAGCATTCCAGAGGGGAATCTCGGTTTGTAATCCTGAATTATATCGTGAATTAACTAAGTATCCTTGTTCAAATTTCGATGAGGTACAGGTGAAGGCATTAGCACATGTGCGATTGGAGGAAGATGATCTCTTCGCCGAAAAAGCAATTAGCCCTCATCGACCAGAATGACGACAAGGAAGGCGACAACCTAGATATGCTCCATACTCCACTTCATCCCCTGCTAAAACAACTGTTAATACGACATTTGCTAGGCAAGGCGAAAGATATAAAAATCCCAGGTTGCCCCCTAGACTTTCCCATTACAATTTCTGTGTAGATGCGACGGAGGTAGTTCGAACTCTTAACAGTATGGGGGATACTATCAAATGGCCCCAAAAGAGTAATGTACCTTCGCATCAGAAAGACAAGTCCAGATGGTGTGATTTCCACTTCGATCATGGTCATCGAACGAATGAGTGTATCGCGTTGCGAAAGGAGGTAAGTGAACTATTACGCAGGGGGTAACTCAAGGATTTAATATCAGAAAAAGAAAAGGAGAAGTTAGAGCGCAACAAAGGAAAAGCTAGCCCACCTCCACCTCTGAAGCATACTGGAGTAATCAACGTCATCACCGGGGATCCGAAATCTATGGTATAACGTACTCCGCAGCAAAGAGAATCGCAAGGGATACTAGGAGAGAGTGTCCCAGAGTTCCTCCACGAACGGGTCACGATGTGATGCCAATTACCTTCGATGATGAAGAAGAGGAAGTTCACCCTGATTGCTTAATAATTTCTTTAACAATAGCAAATTTCCTTGTTAAAAGAATATTAGTTGATAACGAAAGTTCCACTAACTTGCTCATGTTGGATGCTTTATACAGCTTAGGTCTTGGGATGGATGACATCGTCAAAAAATCTACGACTTTAGTAGGTTTCAGTGGCGAATCACCCAACACGTTGGGAGAAATATATTTACCAACCATCGCAGGAGGAATAAATTACCAGGTAAAATTTCAAGTACTTGATTGCCCGTCACCTTTTAATGCCATTTTGGGCAGGCCATGGATCCACGTGATGAAGGCTATTCCTTCCACTTACCATCAATGTGTAAAGTTCCCAACGCCATGGGGAATTCAAGAAATCAAGGGGGCACAGAAGTTAGCAAGAGAGTGCTACTCCGTGACGATGAAAGCAACGACTTCAAAAAATCTACAACTTGAAGCAGGGAGGAAGTCGTCAAATTAGAAATTAAAGGACTGTAGAACAACCGCTTATTACGCAAAGCCGGAAACTCCAGAACTCGAAGAAGTAGCTCTTGATCCACTTGATCCATCAAGGAAAATTAAAATAGGAGCAGACCTGGAGACGACTTTGCGTAGACAATTGGTGGAGTGAGTGCTTTGCATGGTCGAATAAGGATATGGTGGGCATTGATCCTAACGTGATCACACACACCCTCAATGTCAACAAGAAGATACCACCGGTAAAGTAGAAAAGGCGTAAGTTTGCACCCGAACGGAATCAGTTAATCAATGATGAGGTAAAATCCTTGCTTGAGTCTGGAAAAATTAGAGAGGTAAAATATCTTGATTGGCTTGCAAATGTGGTAGTTGTAAAAAAGAAAAACGGAAAGTGGCGCGTTTGCGTGGACTTTACCGATTTAAATAAAGCATGCCCTAAAGACTCATTCCCTTTGCCTCATATCGATGCAATGGTGGATGCAACAGCAGGGCATGAGCTTTTAACTTTCATGGATGCGTTTAGTGGATATCATCAGATAATGATGCATCCCGACGATCAAGAAAAAACTGCATTTGTAACCAATCAAGGAACTTATTGTTACAAAGTTATGCCTTTCGGATTAAAAAACGTAGGTGCTACTTATCAGAGATTGGTTAATAAGATGTTTCCGGAAAAACAGGGGGATACAATGGAGGTGTATAATGACGACATGTTAGTCAAGTCGTTAAAGGCAGAGGACCACATTACTCACTTGGAGGACGCGTTCCAAATCCTACGAAGCTACAAAATGAAACTGAATCCAACCAAATGCTCTTTCGGAGTTACATCAGGGAAATTCCTCGGATACATAGTAACGCAAAGAGGAATCGAGGCGAGTCCAGACCAGATCAAGGCCATAATGGAGTTACAGTCGCCAAAATGCGTCAAAGACGTCCAGAAGTTGACAAGGCGAGTAGCAGCATTAAACCGATTCATATCTCGATCCTCGGACAGAAACAAGTTGTTCTATGATATCTTGAAGAAGAACAAGTCATTTGAGTGGACGGAAGCACATGAAGAAGCTTTCAAAGAATTGAAAAATTATTTATCTAACCCGCAGGTGCTTTCCTAACCCAAGCCAGATGAGAAGTTATATGTATACTTGGTTGTAACCGAAGTAGCTATAAGCGCCGTCTTGATCCGACAGGAGAATGGAGACCAGTTGCCCATTTACTACGTAAGTAAAACCTTGCTTGATGCGGAAACCAGGTATTCACCCGTAGAGAAACTTGTACTGTCTTTGGTAATGGCGATTACGTCCTTATTTTTGAAAGTCATTCTATTATCGTGAGGACTAACTATCCAATGAAGAGTATCATGTCGAAACCAGAATTGTCAGGTCGATTAATGAGGTGGCTGATCCACCTTAATGGTTACGACAATGCTTACGAGCCACGAATAGCAATGAAATCTCAAGCCTTGGGGGATTTTGTGGTCGACTTCACTCCTACCACTTTGGAAGAAGAGAATCAAGACGTGTTACATGTAACATGTTCATGTAGTGGCGGCAAGTGGTTAATGCATACGGATGGAGCATCAAATCATGTAGGCGTAGGACTGGAGGTAGTCCTGAAGTCACCACAGGGGGATAGGATAGCCCAGGTTGTTCGATGTACATTCAAAGCCACCAACAATGAAGCATAGTATGAGGCGCTTATAGCAGGGTTACTTATTGCCAAAGTTTTGAACGTACAAGAAATTGAGGTAATTTGTGATTCGTTACTTATTGTAAATCAAGTTACGAACTCATATGTTGCTAGGGATTCAAAGATGAAGGCGTACTTAGAAAAAGTCCAAGAAATTATTAAACATTTCAAGTATTTTGAGATAAAGCAAGTTCCTCGAGATGCTAACACGCAAGCAGACGCCTTAGCTAACCTCGAATCCGCAATCGACCCAAGAGAGTACGATAAGATACCTTTTGTGTACCTTGATGCGCCTTCCATAATCAAAGAAGCAGATATGTTCGAGATCTGAGATCCTGATGAAGACGCTTCATGGGTAACTCCTTACTTAAGATGGTTACGAGATGGAATCCTACCAAATGACAAGGAATAAGCTCGACGACTTAAGGTAAAAGCTTCCACTTTCGCTATTAAGAATAACATTTTATTCAAGTGGATGTCATCAGGGATATACGCGCGATGCGTAAGGGAGGAAGAGGTACACAAAGTGTGACAAGAGATACACGATGGAGAATGCGGAAATCATACAGGGGGTCGCAACTTGGCGAGGAAGGCGAGCAGGATCAGTTATTACTGCCCACCATGAACAAAGACGCGGTGGAGTTCGCTCGCAAGTGTGACGCATGCTAGCGTCATGGACCTATACCACATCAACCATCAGAGTTACTACATCCCATAACCTCCCCTTGGCCATTCATGAAATGGGGAATGGATATTGTAGGAAAACTTCCACCAGCTTCAGCACAACGTGTCTACATCCTAGTGATGGTGCGCGAAATAACCGCTACATAATTAAGGGCAAATTAGAATATATAAAAGAGATAAAAATATACGTTACGTATACGTTGCCAACTCACCACTATTTCAATAGTCCTAAACTTCCAAAAGCGGCACATCCGAATAATGGCTTAGCTCACTAAGCAAATTTGGGTATGGCTAGGCTCAAATGGGCTTGGCCCAACAAAAAGGTATGTATATGACTTAAACATAGCAAAAGGCAAGTGGGAATAATATTCTAAGAGTCAACTCTCATGTTGGGAGCAAGCTTTGGACGTGGTCCAGTTGTGGACTTCCAAGCACGTCAAACATTATGTCATTATGCCCAATCCAATCCCACATCGAGCAAAGAAGTGTAAGCAAGTAGCTCTCATATACTATAAATAGTATGGGAGCAAGACTAATAATCGGATCGAAAAACCTCTCCGGGTTAGGAATCTTTTCCTGTACCTAGATTCGATGTGCTTGATCTCCGAGTGAGATCGCGCTATTTACGGTTTAAAGTCCAAATGGCTTTAATTGTAACGAGGTTTACAAAACAATCAGCTGGAGGGCGGGAAGGAGGAATAATCCACGTACGAAAACTGTTTTGTTGTACGAATTCCCGAGAGTTAGTATTTTTATAATCCCGTTTATAGCGCGGTTTATTTCGGGTTTCAACACTGGCGCCGTCTGTGGGAAGTGCTCTCCCTATCCGACCTACTCTCGGTTAATAATCAAGAAAGTGCGTCCTCTTCCCTCTTTAGTTTGCCGCAGTCTCTGGTGCGGCGCCACGGGGTTCGCCCCTAGCTGCGCTGGCTTAGCCGCAATCTCTATGCGGTGCCATGGGGTTCGCCCCTGGCGTGCGTTGGCTTAGCCGTAATCTCGGTGCCGTGCCACGGGGTTCACCCCTAGCATGTGTTGGCTTAGCCACAATCTCGGTGCGGCGCCACGGGGTTTGCCCCTGGCATGCGCGGGCTTAGCCGCAATCTCGGTGCGGCGCCACGGGGTTCACCCCTGGCTGCGCTGGCTTAGCCGCAATCTCTGTGCGGCGCCACGAGGTTCGCCCCTGGCATGCGCTGGCTTAGACGCAATCTCAGGGCGGCGCCACGGGGTTCCACCCTGGCGTGCGCTGGCTTTAGCTGCAATCTCGGTGCAGTGCCATGGGGTTCGCCCCTGGCATACGCGGAACCGTCGGGCTTCCCGCTCGGGGTTGCCATCGAACCTCGTTTTGCGCGGAACCGTCGAGTTTCTAGCTCGGGGTTGCCGTCGAACCTCGTTATGTGCGGAACCGCCGAGCTTCCCGCTCGGGGTTGCCGTCAAACCTTGTTATGCGCGGAACCGTCGAGCTTCCCGCTCGAGGTTCCTATCGAACCTCGCAGTGCGTTAATCAACCCCTCGCTTCCCGCTTGGGGTTGGAAACTCTCGGTTCTAAGTGCGCTAATCCACCCCTTGCTTCTCGCTTGGGGTTGGAAACTCTCGGTTCTAAGTGCGCTAATCCACCCCTCGCTTCCCACTTGGGGTTGGAAACTCTCGGTTCTAAGTGCGCTAATCCACCCCTCGCTTCCCGCTTGGGGTTGGAAGCTCTCGGTTCTAAGTGCGCTAATCCACCCCTCGTTTCCCGCTTGGGGTTGGAAACTCTCGGCTCTAAGTGTGCTAATCTGTTGACGGGTGTTTTCTTGACTAACTGGACAACAAATAAATTTATAAGTCAAGACCCCGTTGAGTATAGCGAAGTCAGGATCGTTCCACGGGAAGCACTGTTGTTTGTCTATCAACTATTAAAAATGAAACAAAGCAAAACAGAACAAAACACCTACGACCAACCTCGTTAACGACTTTGTCAGGGTCGTTAACGAACCTGGATACACTACGAATGCAGATTAACGACTAAAAACTCAAGTTCGGTACCGAGGCAACGAATCTGAATAACGAGTATACCGAAAACAAACTCAATTAAGAATAAAAATCTAGGACAAGGGTTACCACAACACAGTCATGCATATAAACTTGTAAGAAGTAAAGATCATGCCTTTAAAAAGATAAATTCATCAACTTTCATTGATTAGCAAGCAAATTAATCAATTCTCATAAATAAATTCACTCTATCACTTGTTTTGGATCCAAAGCTCGAAACTTTTGTTATCGAACAATATCAACATTCAAGTTAATAACTTTCTCTCTCAATCAAGTTAAGAACTCAAATTACTTCGACTATCTTCTAGGCATAAACACAACAAGCAATCTAAAATGGATAAAAGGCATTCAACACATCAACTTACTCATCAAACATGCATAACTATGCTGGGTTTCAACCCCGACCCTAGATAGGAAAACTACTCACTACTCATAGTATAAAGCAAACAACTTCGATAAGAGAAAACATTGAAAACAGGACAACCTTACTTGAAATTACTAAGAAAAATATCGTCTTACAATATCCCGAAGAAAACGAAAACAAACAAGACAATAACGAGCAGACAAACCAATTAACGACCCAAGCTTCTCTCTCGATCGACCTTGGCTCGATGATCTTCCCACTCGACTTCTCTCGTGTCGGCCCTCCTAGAGAAAATAAAATTCGTCTATGTTCCAAACCCCCTATAACCTAGAAAAGAAGGGTATTTATACTAATAAAGCTATCTAATAAAAAGGCTAGAAGATAAAAACTTACCTAAAAGATAAAAACTTACTCTAAAAAGATAGAAAGATAATCTAGAAAGATAACAAGACATAAAACATAAAATATAATAACCATAAGACTCATTAAAATCCCTACCGACACGGAATTATGAAGATAGATTTCTGCACAGGGTGGGTAGACATCACAAAGATCTCTCGAAAAATTCTATCTCTAAGCCTCGTTAACGACCCTTCACAGCCTCGTTAGCGAGTCTGGATTTGCTCTTCTTCAACTCTTCAACTCTAAAAGCCTGGACTTCGACTTCTTATCTTCATGCTCTTACGTCCTCCACCATAGTACTCCAATTAAGCTCCAAAATCACTCTTTCCTGCTCAAAGCCTACAAAAAGACACAAAACGGAGTAGCTTCCATACTTTTCACAAAATATGCAAACTCATCCAAAAACACACAAAACTAACTCTAAAACTACTAAAACTAAACCAAACAAACTAAGAAAACACACTAAAAACTAGACCAAAAACATGAATATCAAAATACCCCATACTTAGACTTGCTTGTCCTCAAGCAATCACTAAACAATAATCAAAGCCAGCCATCATCTAAAAAGCAACTTCAACACATAGAAGAAAATAGCAAATGACTATTAATGTCATCACACATATATGCACTAAATAGACATAAGCAAATTCAATCCAACCTCACAATGGATATATGTGTTTCACTCAACTCTCAAGTGTTTAGGCTTATAAATTCAATCTCTCAACTCATCTTATATACAAAAACTCATAGAAATTGGAACTTATATCACCAAACTCTCGACCTAAGATTTGTCAAAACAAGCAAAGAATCATCAAGAGAAACTTAGGCTTAATGAAAAACTTCAAAGAAGCTTCCATTCGGCCGGGTTGTAACGAGGCTTGGTAAAGACAATAAGGCGTGGAAAATATTTTGGCTATGTGGTGCTAAATAATATCCGGGAATCAAAGACTCCTAAAAACTCACATGTAAATCCAAAAACTCTCATATAAGATCAAATACCAAACTCACTCTTCTTTATGCACTTTCTCTCTCACTCACCCAACCAATCCTAGAAAGTTTCATAAAACAGCTCAAAAGAATGTCTGGTTTGTCTTTAAACACAAATGCACATCTTACTTTTCATTTTTTATTCTTCTTTATCTCTTATTTCTTTCATCTCTTTTTTTCTTTATGCAACCTCGTTAACGAACCAGCAAGGTCGTTAACGAGCTTCATCGTGTACACTTTCTTCACCTTTTTTCTCAACAACCAACTTCCTTTTTGTGCATCCTTTGTTATCAAGAGATTTTTTCTTACAAAATAAAACAAGAGACTTCCAATCTACCCTTTCCAACAATCCCTAAATTTCAAACCAATCATAACATCTCACTCAACAAAACAATCCATAGTAACCAATACTAAGTCCTAATCCCCGGACAGGGTCAAGCTTTCATCGGCTAGGAAATAATTTTGTGGAGCTAAAAATAAAGGCTTAAAGGCTCAAATTGGCTTCAAAAAGAAGAATAATGAAGGGTGGATATGGATAAGTAGGGCTTAAAGAAAACAAGTTCTCCATCATATGATCTTCACAAGTAATGAACTATAAATCTTATATAGGTCTCAAGAAATAGATAACCATTACAATTCCAAGAGATAATATGCATATAGAGAGTAAATCACACAAGAAAAGAAGAGGGATTTATTATGTTCTCCCTATAGGGCCAAAAATATCTCACAAGGTAGCAATTTTGTTGGATTGCATCACTTATGCTAAAAAGTATACATGCTTAATTTCATCAAATGCTATTCCTTCATAAAACAACTTCATAACAAGAATCAGGCTATACTATCAAAGACATGCTTGCAAGGAATTACATGATCATGCTAGCAACTACTATTATAGAACCATAGGAAAAAGGGTATCTATCCATTCTAAAACTCTTTTTTTTTTGAAATTTTCAATTTTTTTTTTTCGATTTTTGATTTTTTAAGAAACAAAAACTACTCAAAACACAAAAGACACAAAACAAACAAGACACTAACTTTCTACCTTTTCCCACCCCATACTTAAAATTACAATGTCCCCACTGTAATAAAAATAAGCAGAAGAAAAGAATAGAAAAGAAAACAAAAGAAAAACTTACAAGATCTTTGAAGCAGAAAAGATAACAATTCTTCAAACTGAATCAGCGCCCAGGTGGTGGAAACTGGCGCTCAAAGTTCCCCATAAACTCATAGAATGTCCTCCAACGCTCTGCATCATCTACCTCCCTCTAATAGTGCCTCGCATCCTCGAATTCCATGCGAGCAGAATAGACACTCTCCCATCTATCCATCCTCTGGTGAATATGTGTCTGCTGGAGGTTAAGCTGCTGCATCTGAGATGAAAGATCTTCGTCCCATGGAGGCGGGATACTCGATCCAGTGTACTCGGGCTAAGGAGGTGGTTGGTAGTGCGGCTGGAAGTGGTCTTGAAAAAGTACCGGATTGTAAGGCATGAGACCATAAGAATGTGGCTCGGTAGGTTGCTGCGGGGGGTCGTTACCGACGCTGTGAGCCTCGGTAGTAGCATCGGTAGAAGCCTCGAAATGGTCGTTAACGACCCTGGCAGGCTCGTTAACGAAGATATTGTAGCCCAGAATTTCAGTGTCGAGGTCAACATCCCCAAGGTCGAGCTCTTTAGTGGCAGCCTCGGTAGTAGCCTCTGTAGCTGCCTCGTTAACACCATCATCTTCATCCATAGCATCCTCCTGTCTCTCGAACCGAGACTCACATGGCCTAAGCGAAGGCTCGTCTTGCGGCTTATCCTCTAACGTGAATGCATGGCCCGTCCACGCCTTGTACCAATTCGGTACGTATAGTAGCTCCATTTTGCTAAGGGTAGGGATAACATCTTGGCCTTGAACTTTTGTAGTAAACCCTCCCTCGGTCTGAGTGAAAATGTCGGAGCTAAACCAATAGTTTCTGTTGAGCAGTTGGGCGTGGGATGGCGTGTAGAGAGATAGATCAACTCCAAGATTGGTTGTCAAGAGACTAACCAAATTCCCGCACCATACTTCCTTTGACTTGATGGACTTCTCAACATAGTATAACCATTCATACCCCAAGTTTAATGGGGCGGGTTCCTCAAAAAGGATGGTGCAGAGGCATTCAACTTCCATCCTTGTCGGCCTGAATCTGATCCGTCCGGCCGAAGTCTTCGTTGGGAATCTTGTCTCAAGGGTGGCTAGGAACTCGGATGTGAGAGCCGGGAAGTGTGGTACCGCTTCTTTCTTCAACAAGTGAGGCACGCCGAGAATAGAAAAGGCCTCCTTGACATCGTCATAAAGCCCCATTTGTTTAGCACTTGACCTCGAGAACCACCTAGTGTAGTGTGTGCGCAAAATCACGTTGTACATGCGGGGTGGAGATGGGGACCGTTGAGTCCTCTTCTTCTTTTGGGCTCGGGTTGCAGCTCGACTAGAACTTGCCATGTCGACCTACAAAAAATACGAATTTTCCAAGATACGATCCACACAAATCAATAGACAAGAGACCCCATACTTGGTGTCAAAATAGCTCTCGAAATGCCTCGTTAACGACCCAACTGGGGTCGTTAATAGGCTTTGACTAGTTTTTGGGCTTGATAATACGCAGGGTCGTTAACGAACCTGGGCAGGTCATTAACGAGCCTGATCGAGAACCAGTCGCAAATACCGAGGATTAATTATTTCAAAATTTCCAACAAAACAAACATGCATCAAACAAAATCCCACATATAGTACACAATCGGGTATATGCACCCCATACTTGCCCGATTACCCGTCCCGAACATGCCAAAATTGCCCAAAAAAAATACATGGTGAAGATCAAACAATTCTAGAAACAAGGTAGTTCATGCTTTTCCTAATCAAATTTCAATGGAGAAGCAAGCAAGAACAAAACAATACTAATCAAGATCAAACACCAATATTGGAGCAATAGGATCGTTAAACAATAATAGGCATGCAACTCAAGTGCTTCAAATAAGAACAAGATATGAACTTCCTACCCTAAAAAATCATGAACCATACCAAGTAGAGAGTTAGGGTTTAGAAATCATACCATTAGACCGAGAAATTGAAGAACGAGAATTGAAAATTCGGGTGGTTAACGAGTAAAGATCCTCGCCGGTAAGCAAATCAATGGCGGCGATCTCGTTAAATAGGGTGGGACTCCGAGGCTCGGTGGTGGTGAGATTTTCGATGTGTGGTGAGGAGATATCGGTGGGATTTTTGAGAGTTTAAGCTTTGGATTGAGAAATTTGAGGGTGGAATTTTGGGAGTTTTGGAAGGGCTTTATAGGAGAGGGCTAGAGGTAGGGGAAGGGGTAAGAGGCGGCACATAGGTAAAGATAGAAGATAGATTAGGTTAAAATTTTCTTACCTGCCCGTTTCCGAAATCGGTTCGCCAAACCGGGTCGTTAACGACCCTGGGCTGGGTCATTAACGAGCCACCATAGCCTTTTTCGAGTGATTTACGAGCCCAACTCCTGCATCTTGTTAGCTTAAAACTATTCTATCTTTCTACTTCTAAACTACTAGAAAAACTTAAAAGAAAGCTAGAAAAAAAGGGAAGAAAAGAAGAAAATCTAAACTATACTAAAAACCGAGTTGCCTCCCGTAAGCGCTATTTTTAACGTTGTCAGCCCGACGTACTTACCTTGGCTCAAGGTGGCTCGTTTGCTGCTATGTTAGGGTCTTGAGGTACCCCATACTTAGCTTTGTAGGCATTATTGGCTTGAGTCACTAAATTTGGTCCTTTATCTTCTATCAATATGCCCGGTATTCCTACATAAGGGTTAGTGAAATCCGAAAACTAAGGTGGTCCGGACTCCTCTATAGCATAAACAGTGGGACACGGTGTAGGAACAATGTATGAAGAAGAATCATAACCAGTACTAGTGAATTAATGGTTAGAGTACTCACCTTGATTATAGCCCTGCATGCGGGGCTCGGTAATGGGCCAAGGAGGTTCGGTAGGGATCTGTGTGAAATTCTCGTCCTCTTTGGTAATTGGAGGAGGATCGTTAGGAACAGCTATGTCGAGTTCTGGCTGGGTCAACTCGATCTGTGCAACCGTAGTTGGGTCATTAGCGTTTTGGTCAAGGCCGAATTCCACGCGTTCCTCTTCAATAACAAAAGTGAGGAGTCCTTTTCGCACATCGACCCTAGCACCTGCTGTAGCTAGGAATGGCCTGCCTAGGACGATAATGGGGACGTGAGGGTCTTCAGGCATGTCGAGAACGATGAAATCATTTGGAATAAAGAATTTCCCAACTTGAATGGGGCAGTCGTCCACGACTCCTGTAGCCTTTACGCTTGATCCGTCTGCCATGTAGAGGTTCATGTCTACAGGCTCCAATGGTCCCATGTTGCCTTTTGACCAGATTGAAAGTGGAAGTAAACTAGCACTGGCTCCCAAATCAAATAGAGCCTTAAATTTGTGGTCGCCTATGCCAATTGTTATGGCAAATCTCCCTGGGTCTCCTAGCTTTTCTGGTAGAGCAATAGATCGGACCTCGTCTTGCAGCTCTGTGATGGATCGTTTCCTGCTAAGAATATCTTTCAAAAATTTCGTGTAAGCCGGCATTTCGCTTAGGGCCTCAGCGAATGGGATGGAAATATTAATGCCCTGGAGAATTTTTACGAAATGCTTGAACTTACTCTCAGTAGAGTGCTTTGATTTCTTAATAGGAAAAGGAAGAGATTTTACCATTCTCGGAACTAAGTCGGGCTCGAGAGGTGATGCTCCCGGGTCGACACTAGGGTCGTTAGATGCTCTCGACGAATCGTTATCGACCTTGATGGGGTCGTTAACTAGCCTGGGATTGAGAGAGGGGCTCGGATCAGGAAACTTACCTGGATTAGGGTCATTGACGACCCTAGGAGCTTCATCACCATGGTGTGCCAGTTCGGTACTTGCTCTCGCTGGCTCGTTACCGAGCTGAACCGTGGCATCCTCTTCAATCGTAGGGACCTTCTCCTTAGCTTGGACATGCTCCGGTAGTGTCTTTCCGCTCCTAAGTTGTACCGTTGATATTTGTCCCTTCGGGTTCTCCTCGGGTCGGCCCGGGAGTTGCCCTTGTGGTCTTGGAATCTGTGTAACAAGGTTCCCTAGTTGGGAGTCAACATTTTTCTTCCACACATCGAACTATCCCCATCTTTTTAGTTGGTTATTTAGGCTGGCTTGAACTCCGTTGATGCCTTCTTGTAACCCTTGTACCCATGATGGTGGTTCTTGATAGCCTAGAGGTCGATACGGTGCAGGTCTTCTATCCGGTGGGGGCGTTGCATAGTTGGGATTCGGGTTTTGGTTGCCCACGTTGGATAATTGTTTGACCTGTCAAAATTACTAGGGTGGTTCCTGTATGGGCCTCTCATATAATTCACTTCAGCATATGTCTCAGCGGCTCTTACCTGTTCTATGTTAGTGCAAGCAGAAGTAATATGGGTAGAAGAGCCACACTCTTGACAAGATTGAGAGGATTTCAGAAAACTTACCAACTTCTTCAGGCGGTTGACCTCGTCTTGCCGAAATTGATTTTTGACATCGGGGTCAACATCTTCCTTGTTATGCATGTAGAGACGCCTCTGGAGCTGGGGAGATTGATGGGTACCATACATGGCATCATAGTTAGACAGCTTGTCCAACAATTCCCATGCAGCCGTGGGTTCCATCTCTATAAAACCGCACGTTGTATGCATGTTGATGCGGTTCTTCATTTCTGCATTAATAAGTTGGAAAAAGATTTCTTGGAGCACATATATAGTTGGCCCATGAGTAGGGCATTGTCTAAGCATTTCCTTAAATCTTTCCCATTTTTCAACAAAAGTCTTATTAGGCAGCTGATGACAGGAGGTGATGCGCTTTCTCAACTTCGTTGTCTTGGCAGGAGGGAAAAATTTTGTAAGAAATTGATCATACAAATTCTTCTAAGTCCTGATAGACTTAGGAGGTAAGCTCTCCAACCAGCTCAGGGCCTTTCCAGTAAGAGACCATCTAAAAGCTTTTAACAGAACATATTCAAGTGAGACACCTTCAGCAGCTATGGTGTCACATAAATCAAGAAAATTCTTAACATGTTCCATAGGGCACTCAGTAGGTTTCCCTTCAAACTGAGCCCGTTTAATCAAAGATATAAACTGAGACTTAATCTCAAAAGGTTTCTCTATCTCCGGAAGCACAATTGGAGACTCCGGCACCTTCAGTTCTTGGTGCATATATTGCTTGGCATTCCTCGGATAGGCATTAAGCTCTTCTTGTAAACGAGCACTGTTGACTCGTTGACGTTCAGCCTCGGCAGTGGCGGCGTCTCGATCAGCTTGTAACGCCTCCATCCGCCTTTGGAGTTCCTCCATTCGTTGAGCCATCTCTTCCTGTGTAGCCATGGCTTGGTTTTCTCTGCGTCTACGGTGTAGGGAGCGTTCGGGTTCTGAATAATAATCGGTGTTGTCAAATTCGAACCTTCGACGTCCAGTTGGCATATGCTGAGAAAACAAACAAAGAAAACGAAATTAAAACAAAAAAGGGGCCAGGCTATTCCCAGACCCAAGATAAACAAACAAACTTGTTGCCTCCCCGGCAACGGCGCCAATTTGTTGACAGGTGTTTTCTTGACTAACTGGACAACAAATAAATTTATAAGTCAAGACCCCGCTGAGTATAGCGAAGCACTGTTGTTTGTCTATCAACTATTAAAAATGAAACAAAGCAAAAATGATTAACGACCAACCTCGTTAACGACTTTGTCAGGGTCGTTAACGAACCTGGATACACTACGAATGCAGATTAACGACTAAAAACTCAAGTTCGGTACCGAGGCAACGAATCTGAATAACGAGTATACCTAAAACAAACTCAATTAAGAATAAAAACCTAGGACAAGGTTTACCACAACACAATCATGCATATAAACTTGTAAGAGGATAAAGATCATGCCTTTAAAAAGATAAATTCATCAACTTTCGCTGATTATCAAGCAAATCAATCAATTCTTATAAATCAATTCACTCAATCACTTGTTTTGGATCCAAAGCTCGAAACTTTCGTTATCGAACAATATCAACATTCAAGTTAATAACTTTCTCGCTCGATCAAGTTAAGAACTCAAATTACTTCGACTATCGTCTAGGCATAAACACAACAAGCAATCTAAAATGGATAAAAGGCTTTCAACACATCAACTTACTCATCAAACATGCATAACTATGTCGGGTTTCAACCCCGACCCTAGATTGGAAAACTACTCACTACTCATAGTAATAAAGCAAACAACTTCGATAAGAGAAAACATTGAAAACAGAACAACCTTACTTGAAATTACTAGGAAAAATATCGTCTTACAATATCCCGAAGAAACCGAAAACAAACAAGACAATAACGAGCAGACGAACCAATTAACGACCCAAGCTTCTCTCTCGATCGACCTTGGCTCGATGATCTTCCCTCTCGACTTCTCTCGTGTCGGCCCTCCTAGAGAAAATAAAATTCGTATCTGTTCCAAACCCCCCCCCCCTCTAAGCTAGAAAGAAGGATATTTATACTAATAAAGCTATCTAATAAAAAGGCTAGAAGATTAAAATTTACCTAAAAGATAGAAGCTTACTCTAAAAAGATAGAAAGATAATCTACAAAGATAACAAGACATAAAACATAAAATATAATATCCCTAAGACTCATTAAAATCCCTACCGACACAAAATTATCAAGATAGATTTCCGCACAGGGTCGGTAGATATCACAAAGATCTCTTGAAATAATCCTCGTTAACGACCCTTCACAGCCTCGTTAACGAGTCTGGATTTGCTCTTCTTCAACTCTTCAAATCTAAAAGCCTGGGCTTCGACTTCTTATCTTCATGCTCTTACGTCCTCCACCAAAGTACTCCAATTAATCTTCAAAATCACTCTTTCCTGCTCAAAACCTACAAAAAGACACAAAACGGAGTAGCATCCATACTTTTTACAAAATATGCAAACTCATCCAAAAACACACGAAACTAACTCTAAGACTACTAAAACTAAACCAAACAAACTAAGAAAACACACTAAAAACTAGACCAAAAACTTGAATATCATAATCCACCCCTCGCTTCCCGCTTGGGGTTGGAAACTCTCGGTTCTAAGTGCGGTCCACCCCTCGCTTCCCGCTTGGGGTTGGAAACTCTCTAAGCGAACGAGGTTCACTAACTCTCAAGAGGACGAAGTCATAACTCTCTAAGCGAACGAGGTTCGCTAACTCTCAAAGGACGAGGTCCTAACTCTCTAAGCGAACGAGGTTCGCTAACTCTCAAAGGACAAGGTCCTAACCTAAGCGAACGAGGTTCGCTGACTCTCAAAGGACGAGGTCCTAACTATCTAAGTGAACGAGGTTCGCTGACTCTCAAAGGACGAGGTCCTAACTCTCTAAGCGAACGAGGTTCGCTCACTCTCAAAGGACGAGGTCCTAACTCTCTAAGCGAACGAGGTTCGCTAACTCTCAAAGGACGAGGTCCTAACTCTCTAAGAGAACGAGGTTCGCTAACTCTCAAAGTACGGGGTCCTAACTCTCTAAGGGAATGAGGATCGCTAACTCTCAAAGGACAAGGTCCTAACCTAAGCGAACGAGGTTCATTAACTCTCAAAGGACGAGGTCCTAACTCTCTAAGCGAACGAGGTTCGCTGACTCTAAAAGCACGAGGTCCTAACTCTCTAAGAGAACGAGGGTCGCTCACTCTCAAAGGAAGAGGTTCTAACTCTCTAAGAGAACGAGGTTCGCTAACTCTCAAAGGACAAGGTCCTAACTCTCTAAGCGAACGAGGTTCGCTGACTCTCAAAGGACAAGGTCCTAACTCTCTAAGCGAACGAGGTTCGCTGACTCTCAAAGGACGAGGTCCTAACTCTCTAAGCGAACGAGGTTCGCTAACTCTCAAAGGACGAGGTCCTATCCTCTCTAAGCGATCGATGTTCGCTAACTCTCAAAGAACGAGGTCCTAACTCTCTAAGCGAACGAGGTTCGCTAACTCTCAAAGAACGAGGTCCTAACTCTCTAAGCGAACGAGGTTCACTAACTCTCAAAGATTGAGGTCCTGACTCTCAAAGGACGAGGTCCTAACTCTCTAAGCGAACGAGGTTCGCTAACTCTCAAAGGACAAGGTCCTAACTCTCTAAGCGAACGAGGTTCACCGACTCACAAAAGACAAGATCCTAACTCTCTAAGCGAACGAGGTTTGCTGAATCTCAAAGGACGATGTCCAAACTCTCTAAGCGAACGAGGTTCTCTGACTCTCAAAGGACAAGGTCCTAACTCTCTAAGCGAACAAGGTTCGCTCACTCTCAAAGGACGAGGTCCTAACTCTCTAAGCGAACGAGGTTTGCTAATTCTCAAAGGACGAGGTCCTAACTCTCTAAGCGAACAAGATTCGCTAACTCTCAAAGGACGAGGTCCTAATTCTCTAAGCGAACGAGGTTCGCTAACTCTCAAAGGACAAGGTCCTAACTCTCTAAGCGAACGAGGTTCGCTGACTCTCAAAGGACAAGGTCCTAACTCTCTAAGCGAACGAGGTTCGCTGACTCTCAAAGGACGAGGTCCTAACTCTCTAAGCGAACGAGGTTCGCTAACTCTCAAAGGACGAGGTCCTATCCTCTCTAAGCGACCGATGTTCGCTAACTCTCAAAGAACGAGGTCCTAACTCTCTAAGCGAACGAGGTTCGCTAACTCTCAAAGAACGAGGTCCTAACTCTCTAAGCGAACGAGGTTCACTAACTCTCAAAGATTGAGGTCCTGACTCTCAAAGGACGAGGTCCTAACTCTCTAAGCGAACGAGGTTCGCTAACTCTCAAAGGACAAGGTCCTAACTCTCTAAGCGAACGAGGTTCGCCGACTCACAAAAGACAAGATCCTAACTCTCTAAGCGAACGAGGTTTGCTGAATCTCAAAGGACGATGTCCAAACTCTCTAAGCGAACGAGGTTCGCTGACTCTCAAAGGACAAGGTCCTAACTCTCTAAGCGAACAAGGTTCGCTCACTCTCAAAGGACGAGGTCCTAACTCTCTAAGCGAACAAGGTTCGCTAACTCTCAAAGGACGAGGTCCTAATTCTCTAAGCGAACGAGGTTCGCTAACTCTCAAAGGACAAGGTCCTAACCTAAGCGAACGAGGTTCGCTGACTCTCAAAGGACGAGGTTCTAACTCTCTAAGCAAACGAGGTTCGCAGATTCTCAAAGGACGAGGTCCTAACCCTCTAAGCGAACGAGGTTCGCTCACTCTCAAAGGACGAGGTCCTAACTCTCTAAGCGAACGAGGTTTGCTAACTCTCAAAGGACAAGGTCCTAACTCTCTAAGCGAACGAGGTTCGCTGACTCTCAAAGGACAAGGTCCTAACTCTCTAAGCGAACGAGGTTCGCTGACTCTCAAAGGAAGAGGTCCTAACTCTCTAAGCGAACGAGGTTCACTAACTCTCAAAGGATGAGGTCCTGACTCTCAAAGGACGAGGTCCTAACTCTCTAAGCGAACGAGGTTCGCTCACTCTCAAAGGACGAGGTCCTAACTCTCTTAGCGAACGAGGTTCGCCGACTCACAAAGGAAAAGGTCCTAACTCTCTAAGCGAACGAGGTTTGCTGAATCTCAAAGGACGAGGTACTAACTCTCTAAGCGAACGAGGTTCGCTGAATATCAAAGGACGAGGTCGTAACTCTCTAAGCGAACGAGGTTTGCTGACTCTCAAAGGACGAGGTCCTAACTCTCTAAGAGAACGAGGTTCGCTGACTCTCAAAGGACGAGGTCCTAACTCTCTAAGCGAACGAGGTTCCCTAACTCTCAAGAGGATGAGGTCCTAACTCTCTAAGCGAACGAGGTTCGCTAACTCTCAAAGGATGAGGTCCTAACTCTCTAAGCGAACGAGGTTCGCTAACTCTCAAAGAACGAGGTCCTAACTCTCTAAGCGAACGAGGTTCGCTAACTCTCAAAGGATGAGGTCTTGACTCTCTAAAATGCGTTCAATCCGAGCGAGGCTCGGGGTTGGTGCCTAATCTCGTGTTTAAATCGAGTTCCTCATAGCTGAAAATCGATAGGCATGCGCACCTATTTATTTTCTCGTTGCCCTTGTGGAACGAGGGCACCGAGCCAAAGGGTTGTGACGGTGCGCGAAATAACCGCTACATAATTAAGGGCAAATTAGAATATATAAAAGAGATAAAAATATACGTTATGTGTACGTTGCCAACTCACCACTATTTCAATAGTCCTAAACTTCCAAAAGCGGCACATTCGAATAATGGCTCAGCCCACTAAGCAAATGTGGGTATGGCTAGGCTCAAATGGGCTTGGCCCAACAAAAAGGTATGTATATGACTTAAACCTAGCAAAAGGCAAGTGGGAATAATATTCTAAGAGTCAACTCTCATGTTGGGAGCAAGCTTTGGACGTGGTCCAGTTGTGGACTTCCAAGCACGTCAAACATTATGTCATTATGCCCAATCCGATCCCACATCGAGCAAAGAAGTGTAAGCAAGTAGTTCTCATATACTGTAAATAGTATGGGAGAAAGACCAATAATCGGATCGAAAAACCTCTCCGGGTTAGGAATCTTTTCCTGTACCTAGATTCGATGTGCTTGATCTCCGAGTGAGATCGCGCTATTTACGGTTTAAAGTCCAAATGGCTTTAATTGTAATGAGGTTTATAAAACAATCAGCTGGAGGGAGGGAAGGAGGAATAATCCACGTACGGAAACCGTTTGGTTGTACAAATTCCCGAGAGTTAGTATTTTTATAATCCTGTTTATAGTGCGGTTTATTTCGGGTTTCAACACCTAGCAATGACTAACTACTTCTCTAAATGGATGTAAGTCGATGCTTTCAAAGAAGTCAAAGACACCCAGGTCATCTCCTTCATAAAAAGGAATATCCTGAGTAGATTTGGGATACCATCCACCATAGTATGCGACAACGGATCTCAATTCATTAGTGACAGAACGAGATCATTTTGCCAGTAGTACAACATTCAATTGGTGATGTCGACACCACATTATCCTCAAGCTAATGATCAGGCAGAAGCAAGCAATAAAGTTATCATCAACAACTTGAAGAAACGTCTCAAGGAGGCTAAGGGAAGATAGGAAGACAAGTTACCCCTTATCCTGTGGTCAGATCGAACAACTCCCAAGACAGCTACAGGGCATAGACCTTTCTCCTTAGTCTATCGGTCTGAGGCCGTGTTACTAGTAGAAGTAACTTCTCCCACTGTTCGATACGGACTTACAACCGAGGAGTCGAATTTTCCTAACTTGTTACATCATCTGGACACGGTTGACGAGTTACGAGATGAAGCATCAGTTCGTATGGCGGCATATAGAGAGGGGGTAGCTCGGAGTTACAACAAGCGTGTCAATGCAAAGGCGTTCCA
The DNA here is from genome assembly GCA_964016875.1 of Fallopia convolvulus. Taxonomy (NCBI): domain Eukaryota; kingdom Viridiplantae; phylum Streptophyta; class Magnoliopsida; order Caryophyllales; family Polygonaceae; genus Fallopia; species Fallopia convolvulus. Next base: position 15,639,611 of record OZ024735.1, on the reverse strand, counting down.
AGTAGGAGATTGGGTGTTGAGGAAAGTCTTTCAAAACACGCAAGAGTTGAATGCTGGCAAGCTAGGAGCCAATGGGGAAGGACCTTACCAGATTACGAAGATCGTAGGACAGGGGGCCTACGAGTTGGTATCACACGATGGGAAGACGGTCCCGAGAAGCTGGAACGCGATGAATTTGAGGTTTTATCACTTTTAAACAAGCAGGTCGCAATAAGGCCAAAACATACGCCCTCACCTTACAATCAGGCAACGTTGTGCACACAATGACTAGTCAAAGATGCAAGAGATGAGAACATGTAAAGCAAACACTAGACTCAGACGAGTTTCACAAGATATTTGTAACCAAATCATTATTTTATAAATCACAAGTATTTTACATTCTGCCGAGTACAGTAATCTCTCTCTCTCAGCATCCTATACAAAAGCGCTATCACTACAAGATCCAATCAAAACTACTAACAATCTTCTTGAAACTCGTTGATCCTCATTCCGCAGCGGTAAACCTGTATCACCTGCAAAAAAGACAAAACAGATCCAAAACCACCCAAGTACTAAAACAACATTCATAATGTAACCCCTACAAAACCAGCAAAAGCGAGGAGTAAAAGTTGTCCACACCGAGGCCCTAAAAACAAGCGGCCATACAAAATAAAGTGTTAAACCCCGAAACACCGGGGGTAGTAAGATAGAGTTTAGATAGTGAAAGAAACAAGAAAAATCATTCCTTAGAAACAGCTTCGACAGACTTCTGGTTCCCCATCTCCACTTGAGCTACTTCCTTGGCGACAAAAGCAATGTCATCAACAACCGAGGAATTCTTGGTTGCGATTACTTCATCAGAAAACGGACTCTCAAATAGTTCTCTTTCCTTCACTGCACCCCAAGAGGTGTGTTTCCAGCTGCAAATTCCTCCATCATCTCCACCCGAGCTCTACACGACCAATAGTCCGCGGTGTCTTCGATCTCCTTAGCGAGAGCAGCCTCTTTGCCTGAAGAAACCACGAACTTCTCCTTCCATTCTTTGGACTCCTTTGATGCCTTTTCAAGGTCGTCCGACAATTCCCGCACTTTCTTCTCTAGAGAACTTTTTTCATGCCCCAGTATGGTGCTTCTATCCTTTTCAAGCTGAAGGCTGATTTTACTCTATGCCAGTTGATCCGGCAAGTCTTTAAAGGCTTCAAAAGAAGAAAGCGAAAGTTGCAAAACCCTAAACGAAAAACAGAACGTCATGTATAAGGGAAAGAGGTGAACCCTAAAAGCACCAACAACTCAGAAAAAACAAACCTGCCACTGAGCCGCAAGGATTTCGCCAAAGAACTCCGGAAGAGAAGATTGGTTTTCCACACCTCGAGAGCAATCCACATGAAGAGGCACTAAGGAGCTCAGACATTTTTCTGCCGCCATATCTAGTGACATCATCTTGTTTGGAAGGTCGGATACGTTCGAGCAAGCTTTCTTCTTAGGACAGATAACCCTAGCCTCAGATGATTTCTTAGGAATGGAGACCGCTAAGGAAGTATCAACAATTGATGTCGTTTCAACGTTCCTTTTCTTCCGAGCTTCTACTCGTTCCATGGTGGTAAGCGCGGTAGTGGAGCGAGTGGTCCTGGAACCTGGTAACATGCAGGTGAAGAAGTTACAAGAAGTAAAGACGTCAACATAAGGAGTAAAGGTGGGATAAAACTTACTTGACATCTCAGTATCCTCCGAGTCAACAAAGCACACCTTCACCAGCTTAGGGTAACACCTTTCTTCCAACGGAAGAGCTTCAATGTGAGAGATAACTTGGGCCGACACTTTGCGAGGTTGAGGAGGGGCCAAATTTTTTGCATGCAAAATAGAAACAATCGACGATTAGAAGCGATTGAACAAAGCAAAAGTGGTAAACAGAAACACTACCTGTTGAACGCCATCGAGCTTTCAAGAAAGTCGTGTCAATTCCCAAAGAAGAGAGCTTTACGAAGAAAAATTTGCCAGCCCAGCCCCAATCAGATTTCGAAATATTGAAGATCAAGTCAGATTTGTCTTGAAAGGTTTTTAGAGTCAAACGGCCAGGGCCACCTTTAGAAAGGCAATAATTGTGGAAAAAGTCGGTAGCTTTGAAGGGAAGGCCATGAGAGGAGCATAACAGGTCGACAGACAGCAACAACCTCCAAACTTGAGGAAGTATTTGCCCGAGACATACATTGAGGGTGGTAAGGAAGTCGATAACTAGTGGGGAAAAGGGGAAACGATGGCCGATGCGAAAAGGGTACTCGTACAAGCATACCCAGTCATCAGCGTAGAAATCAGCCCAGATCCCAGGAGGAGAAAATATCTCTACGGACGTGGGAAAGCCAACAGAGAAAGCAAAGATATGAGGATCTTCGGAGGTGCTATTCCTCTGATGGTATGGGGTGAGGATTTTGGAAGAAGTGAGAGAAGGTGGAACGATAGGCTCAAGACAGTAAAGAGAAGGTTTCAGGGAAGAGCTAGAAGTCGCCATAACTAGGAAAAGGGAGAAGATGAAAGATGAAGAGGAGGGAGACGTACCTGGATACCGGTAAGCATAGTTGAAGTCTCAAGAGATCATCATGACCGCTATAAATAGGGATTGATGGGACACGTCTTTACTCGCTACAACTTCCAAGGTGAAAAATCAAAAACCCTAGAAAAGCGGTGGAGAGAATTTTTCCGGTTTTTGAGGGTGTATTGTTGGGCCTCTTCGAAATCTGGCCCAAAAGGACATTGCCAGCCCGAGACGAATAGCCCAAGTTGATCGTTAGGGAGAAGATTCAAAGAAGCAATCAAGGCATAGCCAGAATCTCTGATTCCACAATCAACCTCTTCAACAACTACCTCATTCACGCCGGTAGCGAGATTTCTGGGATACGTCAGGCGTTTCACCAACGGTTCAAATGGAGAAGACTATAAAATAGAGACGAGGCAGGGGAAGAGGGATCATCGACACTCGTAATCAAAATCACTTGCAAAATCTCAATTCGCTTCTGCCTAACCATTCCATTCAAGTGTTCGTTTGTGTTAACAAAAGATTCATTTGCAGTCACGATCATAATACAAATATTACAATCTCCTTGCTCTTATTTTCCCGTCTTCTATTTCACTTTACCTCTTACTTGTAGTTTATTACGTGTTGTGATCCCTCTTTGGTTAGGATTCCCACATCTTAGTAGGTAACGCATTTGTGCGATTATCCTGCCCAAAACACCTATGCAGGTAAGCTCCAAGGTTCTCCACCGCCACAGTACTCCAAAACAAGGTAAATACTATCATCGGTCTTCCCAAAATAAACAACCCAAAATCAGTAAAATATAAACACCAAAATTTCTCAGCATTTATCAAAGAACAGAAGTTGGATAGAGGAAAAATCAATTGATTCAAAGAGTCGCCACACCACCGTCCCCGCACTAAAGCAACCCGTACCACGTACCACACCTTAGTACAATTAGTGTGACTTATAGGATATCCATCCAGTCGACAAACTACTTTTGGACAGAAAACTTATAAGTAGGCAAATGATGAAATAACCCCTGATTTTGATTTTATTTTCATTTTGATTTTGGTTGTGATCGATGTGATAATGGGTACCAAACTACGTACTAATTTTGTCCAAACTAACTCACTTTGCTACATCTCACATTCCTACATCATGATATTTAGGCCCAAACACATATATGGAAAGAAGAATTACGAAACAAGAACTATATGGAGATGACAACCCCTCAATGAATAAATTCAAACAATCATAAATTTAGCTTTAAAAACCCCAAATTATAGATGGATGTGCTTCAATGGAGATTTGAACATTACCTTCACGATGTTCTTCAATGGAAATGCTAGATCCGCTTTTCTCATGGGCCACCAATGCTCACGAGTCCATGGTAGGCACCAGCTACAAGTGCCTCTATCTAGCCAACGAGCGCGCGTCCCTCTAATTGTCATCCTTGACGTCGACGAGCGAAAATTGAAAGACGATCATTTCACTTCACCACCTTCAACTCCGATTACACTGGAGAGGAGAAGGCTTGCTTTAATGGCTAGAGGAGGATGCAAGAAATAATTACTAGAATTAGGGGTTTTAACGACCATGCTATAACGATGAACTAAAAAGTTTGTCGTTAATGATGTTTATATACATTATATAACGAGAAACCCAAAATTTGATCGTAATAGGTACAATGATACTTGTAATTAAACAGTCATCCTTAATGATACTAATTACAAAATAGAAAAAAAAACAATGTCGTCGTTAAAGATAGAAGAGCACGCGTGGATTAATTTTGTCAGCCAGTTTTGATTAATTTGTGCCGCCAGTTCAATCAAAGCGCAAAAAGTTTCTAAAACCTTCGAACCCCGCCAAAGCAATCTTCCACCAGTTCAGTCAACCCCCGCCAGAGCTATCGAAAGCTTCAATCTCGGATCTCCAATCCTTCTGTTTTCGGTCCCCATCTTCCGGTAAGTTGAATTCGTTTTTGGTCCCCATATTCCATGTTTATATGTATGATTTTTGAACTATTTAGGTTTTGCAATGGGCGTCCACTGAGCGCACCGATTTAGACATAGGCGCTAGGCGGGGCTGGGCGGGTCTGGACGGGGTTGGGCGGGACGCTAGGTGGGTCTAGGCTGGACGCTAGCCAGATTAGGTTTTTTATTGTGAGTGTAGCAGCCAACCAGTAGGCAAAAGTGCTTAGTTTGCAACTCAATTGCCAAAATTTTGTTTGCTGTATGCGAATTGTATGTTGAATGCGACTTTGTGGGTGATGCTCGCAAGGTGTTCAACGAAAGTTCCAACAGAGATGTCTTCACTTGGACGGTATTGATCAATCGCTATGTCAAGTCTGGCCAGTTAGACGCTGCGCCAGAGCTGTTCGATGAAATGCCTGTGAGAAATGTTGTGACTTGGAGCACCATGATCACTGGCTGTGCACAAATGGGATTCTTCAAGGAGGCATTGGAGCTATTCAGTGATATGCAACTTGCTGGGGCTCAGCCTAATCATTCCGCCATTATTGGAGCTCTCACAACGTGTGCTTTTCTTAGAGCATTTGATCAGGGGAGGTGGATTCTTACTTATGTGAAAAGAAACAAAATCAAGTTGGATACGAAATTGGGCACTACCCTTGTTGACATGTACGCAAAATCCGGGTCCATAGAAAAGGCAATGGATGTGTTCGATGAAATCATGTGCTTTGGAACTTGGAAGACTAGTTATTATATTTAATTGATTATTAAACTATATATTTAGATGTGCCCATTGATTGAATTATATATTCAATTGATTATTAGACTATATATTCTGTTATAGATTAACGCGTCTGGGCTTAACAAAGTTGGAGGTCGAAAGTGACAGCTTAATGCTTATCACGACAATTGAAAATGACAGTAGAGTTTGGCTCGTAGACATTAGTTTCCTCTTATTAGATATTCTTTTGTTAGGTCAGTTTTATGTGGAGGTGAGGTGGAATTTTGTACACAGAGAGGCAAATAGCCTTGCACATGCGAGTGCTCGTTGTGAACCTTGGCTTTTAGGAGTTAGGGATTGGGACTCGTCACCACCTGATGTAAACAGGATATTGTCTGATCAATCTGTTGAATGAATGCTAGTGCTGCAGCACTTTTCCTATCAAAATAAAAAAAAAATAAAAATAAATATATTCTGTTCTAGCTAGTTATTTGTTCACAACAATGCAGGCTGTTATAGAAACTCAATAACCTGACATTATGGCAAATTGGCCTCTTTGATTCAAGTTCATTGATAGCATGAGAGTAGTAGGTGTACATGCTTGTGCTTTTTTCTGCTTTTCCCTGTGCATACAAACATAAAGAAGCCACCTAAAAAAGATTTCATTTTTTCAAGAACACTATGTTTTAGAACTAATTGAATTTGGTGGATTATCTTTTTGCTTGATTTTTTGGTGGGAGCTTTCTTTATGGTTGCTAGGGTTACCAAATTGCTGTAAGATCTATCTGATGTGGACGTTTGAAATGATGCTTCTTTTGTGCATCATTCACGCTGATCTATATAGGGTTTATTCAGCTGTTCTAGTTTGGTAGCTGTTGCAATTACTGAATATAAGTTGTAGTGTTAAGTTCAATCATTTGTTTATGTTTCTTTCACTCTTTCCCAACACTTTATTTATTGGCAGTATAATTTCTCAAGAGGCTTAAAATTTTCAATGTAGAAACATATTTTCACTTTTCCAATCGATATTTTTTTTTGGGTTCTCAGGAGCTTTGCTTTGAGGATAGGCCAAGAACCAAGGACATCTAGATTTATTGTTCCCAAGTAACTCTTCTTTCTCAAGAACTTGCACTTTTGTTTATTCCTCTACCATTTGGTTCTTTTAGCTTTATTTCTACTGAATAAGATTTATTCGATGCATAATCTTTTCTAGGATAGCATGTTGCTTGATACATTTTCTTTTCTAGGACAACATGTTGGCATTGCGTAAATTTCGTTCTTTAACTAAATTAGTAGAATGGACATGTAATACTATGGCTATAGACATGCTATTTAGACAAGGATCAAGTAGTTAATACATCATAATGTAGTTTATGCTTATCCTATTGATTTTGTCAGTTTTGCTCCTAAAGTGTCATAATGGTTGTTTGAGTGAGTTGACTAAGATCTGAATAAGCCAAATGAGGTTTCTTATAGGCTGAGAGAACGGGGGAATGGAATGCAAACCCGTTATGCTCTAGCACTATATAAGTAAATCCTATTTATTACTGATGATAGCTGTTGCATACTGTTAGTTTGTGGATGTCTTGTACTTTGTTTGGTAATTAATTTGCATATGGAAGGTTCTTGTGCGAAAGACATGATTGTTGGAACATGTAGCAGTTCATTTAGCAAGCACTAAATTCATTTGAGCATTAGTGTAGAAGAATATTCAAACATATAATTGCAAACTGGTTTCAGAAATTAAAATCTGCTTGCTAGATGACACGATATGTCAGCTAAAAAGCCTAAATTGAGTAGAGAATTTCAGTTTAATTTTAACCTTGAAAAAAGAAGCATATATGATCCAAACTAGAAATACAAACTTGAAAAATGGAGTATGACCTAAAGCTTTAGCTATGTTTTACGCTCGGGCTACAATTTTCTCAGATTCTTTATAAAAAAAGAAAGATAACTGATTGATTTGAACTGAAATTGTAATCTAACTATGTTTAGCTATATTTTACTCTCCAAGAACCACATAAAGAACACGAATAATGGCTAAGCATTGACCTTAAAAATCTATGACATCCCTTTTACATCTTGCTATTGAACGGTTACAAAATCTTGCTATTCATTTTCTCACACATTATCTATCTTGATGTAAGTTTAATTATTATTTACTAAAAACGAAACTTTTTTTTTACATCAGTTAAGAGATTCTTTGCATCTTTCTTTGCAGATTTAGGTATATTCTTTTTATTTTACTTCGAGTAAAATGACCCCTAGTAAGGATTGGATGACTATAACTAATTATGTTAACAACGAATCATATGAGTCTGGGGTTAGTAGTTTTTTAGATTACGCTTTCGAAAACTTCGGAACCGAGACGATTCGATGTCCTTGTCGCAAATGCGTAAATATAGAGTCTGGTGATCGGGAGAAAGTGCGGGAACATCTATTAGTTTTTGGAATAGTACAGAGATATACCTTCTGGTATCACCATGGTGAGATGTTGGATGAGCCTCAAAGAGAGTCAGAGGGTGATGATGATTTAGAGGGGAGTGAAGACAAAGATGAAGTGCATGGTATTTTGAGAGATTTATTCCCGCAACACAATGATGATGGTCCTTCTACTGTGAATCAAGTCGAGGAGCCTAATGCCGATGTGAAGAAATTTTACAATCTCTTAAAGGATTCACAAAAAGTTGTCTACGAAGGTTGCAAAAGTGTAAAAATGTCTGAATTGTTAAAACTTCTTCATATAAAGACTCTTGGTTGCTGGAGTAATGAATCATTTACAATGCTCTTGCAATTCTTAAAGGATGATCTTTTGCCGGAAGGATCAAAACTACCTGATTCGTATTATGAATAAAAAAAGATTATTAAAGATCTTGGGTTATCATATGAAAAAATTGATGCATGTGTTAATGATTGCATGCTCTACTGGAAGGAGAATGGGGATTTAGACGCATGCAAAGTATGTGGTGCATCAAGATGGAAAATTCATAAACATAACGGGGAAAATAAGTGTAAGAAAAATGGTAGAAAAATACCTCAGAAGATATTGCGATACTTACCTTTGAAAAATAGGTTGCAGAGATTATTTATGTGCTCAAAGACTGATTCCTTGATGACTTGGCATCATAACAAAAGAAAGGAAGATGGTACAATGAGGCATCCTGATGATGGATCAGCGTGGGCGACATTTGATAAAGATCATCCTGATTTTGCTGCAAATCCTCGCAATGTAAGGCTCGGGCTTGCTAGTGATGGTTTTCAACCCTTTGCAAATTCAAAGACATCATACAGTATATGGCCAGTTGTACTTATCCCATATAACTTGCCCCCCCCCCCCCGAGCTTTGTATGAAGTAGTCTAATATGATGTTGTCAATGCTTATTCCAGACCCTAAAGGTCCCGGTAATGCAATTGTTATATACTTGCAACCTTTAATTGAGGAACTGAAGGAGCTATTGGAAGTCGGTGTTGAGACCTTTGATTCAGCAGTGAAGTGTCATTTTCAATTACGTGCTGCTTTGATGTGGACTATTAATGATTTTCCTGCATATGGAATGCTCTCTAGATGGAGTACTAAGGGATATATGGCATGCCCATGTTGTTTAAAGGATACATGTTCGAAAAGGCTAGCCAATAGTAGTAAGATATGCTACATGTGTCATCGTCCGTATTTGAAAAAAAATCATAGGTGGCGAAAGGATAAAAATTCGTTTGATGGGACTATCGAGTTAGGTGTTCCAGGAAAGTCTTGTTCAATTGATGATATTCTTGAGCAGCTCAAAGGTCTTGAGGACATCATATTGTCCAATGATCCACAAGAGAAGACTAAAATTTCTCATGAGCTTAGAGGGGACAATTGGAATAACAAAAGTATTTTCTTTGAGCTTCCATACTGGAGGTCTCTGGAATTAAGACACAATTTAGACGTGATGCATATTGAAAAGAACATATGTGATACTATCCTTGGGACAATCATGAATATTAAAGGGAAGACCAAAGATACTCTAAAATCACGTCTTGATGTAGAAGAGATGGGATTGAGGTCTACGTTGCACCTTATAAAAGTAGGGGACAAATTTCAAATCCCCCTTGCTCCATATAATCTATCCAATCCTGAGAAGCGAAGTTTTTGTAACTTTTTGAAAGATTTAAAAGTTCCTGATGGGTTCTCATCGAATATATCTTACTGTGTCAACTCCAAGGAAGCTAAAATTTTGGGTCGTAAAAGTCATGACTGCCATGTTATACTCGAACATCTACTTCCTTTATCAATGTTCTTTATTATATTATGTGCTAAAGTACTGAATGTGGATGAATTGGAGCAACTAGAGTCTTAGATTCCTATCACTCTCTGCAAATTTGAGAAGATTTTTCCCCCTTCCTTCTTTGATGTTATGATGCATTTACCTATTCATTTAGCTAATGAAGCTAAACTGGAGGACCGATGCAGTTCAGATGGATGTATCCCATTGAACAATATATGTATAAGCTAAAATCTTATATAAGGAATAGGGCACATTCAGAGGGCTTCCATTGCAGAGGGATATTTAGCAGATGAGTGTATGACTATTTGCTCAAGATATTTGCATAATGTGGAGACAAGATTTAATCGTCTCGACCTGAATTATGAAATTGCAAGTGACTGTGAGAAAGCCCTGCCCGTCTTTAGTCATCCTGGTCGAGGTTTAGGAGCTCCAACAGTTCAAAATGTTGAGAAGCGTGAGCTAGATCAAGCTCACATTTATATATTGAAGAATTGTGATGATGTTTCAACCTTTTCTCAAGTAAGAATCAATGCCTAAATATATATATTCTAACTAATATTTTTAGTTTATATAGTTTCTAATTTTTTTACGCCTTTGTAGGCAATATTTAACAATTCATGGATCAAATGATTTTGAACTTTCCGAAGAGGAATGGTGTGAGAATTTCAAAATGTGGTTCAAAAATGAAGTGAGTAGTTTACTACTTATAAAATTTTCTAAACAAGTGGTTTTTTCTCACCAAATGTTTAATTTATTCAGTTATTGCTCTTTGTTAGGTTGCACATTTATATGAGAATAATAAGAGCAAGGAAATGGAAGATGAGTTGTACCTGGTGGGATGTGTATGATATCTAGGAGGAAGATGAGTTGTGATATTCCGTTGTACCTGGTGGGATGTGTATGATAAGGTGAGAGGAATCAAAACAGATGAATATGGATTTGTTAGTGTGAATTGCAATAAGCAATTAAAAGATGATGAACCATTTATATTAGCTAGTCAAGCACGACAAGCTTTTTATGCAACTGACACCATGAATAAAGGTTGGCAGCTCGTTTCAAAGTGCCAACCGCATACCTTCTATGAGTCAGATGACGAAAATAATGGTATCGAGGAAGGCGAAGCATATCAACATGGTGAATTCTTCAAGCCTACATATGTTGCATCCTCTTCAACAAATGCGAGTACCGAGATTTGTAGAAATAGGGCTGATATAGAACCAGTTATTGTGAATGATTCAAACAGAAGTGGTGAAGAGGGATCTACGAAGAGGAGAAGAAAGGAATAGTTCTATGGGATAGTTTTTTTTTTTGTTACGAAATAGTTTCTGTTTTTTAGTTGTTCATTTCATTTTATAGCAGGCTTATTACATATTGGAATTTTTTTACATTTAAAAAGATTGAGTCGTAATATTATAGTAGCTTTAATTTTATTGAATAAAATACTTTCAACATTTAAGGCAAGAAGAGAAACTTAGGAAGCTGTAGGGCTTAATTTTTGGTGATGAGAAGTATTGTTAATTACTGCTCTACTTGAGGGCTTATAATTAATGATGATCGATGATGATCAAAATTGCATGATATTTATATGAATTGAATGAATAGAAATAAAAGTGTATGAGATTTGTGTGTCAATTAGAACGTACACTAGTATATTGATATGTTTTGCCTCGGGGCACCACTATATGGACAAATTAAAGGTTAATTACACAGTTTTCAGTCCTCGATCGATCTTGTAAGATATATGTTCTTTTAATTAAGAGAGAGGAAATTAGATGTAGAGTTATGTACGCCATTGAGGCATAATATGATTGTGCATAAAATATACACGCTTTAGAATTCATGCTTATTATGTAGCCTTAATTAAGTGTGTCAAGTATATGTTTTATTCTCTCTTCCAATCCTCTTTCAAATTATTTCATATCACTGTTCTTGAGATAAATTTGATGCTAAGTAATTAGGACATGTGAATTAAGAACCCAGGTATCTTAAGCCTTATATATTGATAATATGTTAATCAATTAGGTATATAAAGTAGTTAAGATTGTAACATGAAATTGGCATCTAAAGATGTTCACAATCATGAACAAATGCTTAAATTTGCCTTCAACTTCATTTTTTCAATATAGCATGAAGGAGGCTTTGTCCGCATAAATTCTGTTTTATGGTTGCATGTACTACTGCATTTCCTGGCAGTAATGTATCTCCTCTAATTGATTTTGTGTATGTCTTTGCTTAAAGGAGAAATGATTTAGATAAATGATTCTATAAGAAGACCTTTGCCAAATTCTAAATGGCAATATCTACCTCCTCTTTTATTGGCAAAGGGACGTGGTAGAAAATTAAACGAAATGCAATTTTCTAAGAACCGAGCTGCAACTAAACCATGTATTGGAAATGGAAGGAAACTCTTGAAATTCAATGAAGGTTCAATAAACCACTCTAAAGATCGCAATAAGGTGGTTAATTCTGATCTCATTGATAGTGACTATGACTCCTTGGATCCATTATTTGCCTCCCCACGTCAATTGGGCGAAATGCCCATGAACGAAGATGATTATTCTTCCGAGTCGGTTCGTGAGGATAATATAGCTGAAAAAGTGACTCCTTCACCAGTTGGTGAAGATATGCATCTTGATGAGGACGGGAACAATGCTCATAAGGATCATGACATATATGAAGATGCTGATGATAATTCAAATGACAATATCTTAGAGATTTCCGCTGCAAATCAGCAAAATGACAATGTCGCAGACATTTCTCCCATAACTCAACAAGATGACAATGGTAATTTAAAAGTTTCAGCATGTTTCTACCAAAAAAAAGTTTTAGCATGTTTATAGTTTATCTTATTTTATATGTATTTAATTTCTTCTATTTTGAAATCAAAAGGTGAAGTCTCTACTAAACAAAAAGTTGCAAATGAAAAGAGGAGGGGAAGAAACAAATACAAGGAAATTGCAAAGTTAAAGCCCGGTGAAAAGTTAGATGTAACTTTCTATAACAACCGAGTTGTAGGGAAGAACCATCAAGTGTTTGCAAGGCATTTGGGCATCATAGTGCGAGACACAAATATATGCCCTGTGAGAGTGCACAAATGGAACGACATCGGAGAGAATGTGAAAAATTACATGTGGAGTGCAGTGACGGTCAGTTTCTTGTTGTATATGTATTTCTTAATTATTTATTCTTTGGTACTGACCTTTGATCAAGTGATTTAAAATAATACTCACTGTTAAGTATGGATGAATAACAAAAATATGGACACCTAATCCTAGATACAAGTATTCAGTATTTTTATCAATATATATAGTAATATCTTTGCAAAATAGATTAATTAATTTTACCGTTTGTATTATATATGTCAGAGTAATTGAATTTTAAAGGGTCGATCTCTTTTAATTTGTAGTAGTATTTTCCTCTAGATATGGACTACTAAATTAAGTGTATATACTTTTTCTGATGTGTTGTAATCATATGGAGTATAAAATATATATCGTTGTCAGAATTCATCTAACGATCATCTCATTATTAAGCATGGACTTGATCGATCAGTACGTATAAATTATATATATGGAGTGGTTAGAAAAGTAAGAGTATATATTTGTAAACTTTCTTATTTCATTACTCGGACACTTCTAAATTAATAAAGGCCGGATTCTGGAATATAATGAGAGTACATACGTTTCTACTTGTGCTATTTAAATTGTTTATCCTCAGTATTTATCTGTCAGAATCTGATGCAATTATATTTCATGTTTATCAGTTTTTATTTTTATCTTATCGTAGGAACTGTTTTACAATATGGAATCTACCGCGAGCATGTCCTTGATCACATGAAAGAGTTGTGGATAAATTGGAGGTCAGAGTTGCTGAGAAATAATGTTACTAAAAAGAATATTACCTTGAGAGCTGCTTTAAAAAAATATGCCTCCAAATGGCCTCTACAAGAATGAATGGCAATGGTTGATAAAAGAGATATATTCTAACCCTGAATTTCAGGTAAATAACATTGGTTAGTTTAAAGTCTAATTTGGATTATATTTGTGAATAGTAATGTCGTTTGTAATTTTTAGAAAAAAAGTGAAAGAAATTCAAAAAATCGAGCCAATTATAAACAAGCATTGAGCCATTGAACTGGAAGTAAGCCTCTTAGACAACTCATGTGGGATGATTTGATAAGATCGTAAGAACTATATATTTATATGTTTTTGGATCTTCACCCTAAATTGTATAAAATTAATTTTTTTACAATGGTTTATGCAGGGAGCAAGTAAGGGGATTACACCAAAATTACTTGATGTATTTCATTTAAGTCGTAAGAAAGGAAAATCACTTCCAAATGAGGAGACAACACAAAAATATGTAAGTTCACTAGAAGTTTGCTTTTTAGGCTTAATGTCCTTGTTTAATTATATTTCTTTTGCTTCATCTTTGAATTTGATTATTGGATGGCCTTTTGTTCACTGCTGAAAGTTGGGTTGAGTTTATATGATTTTTTTATCTACCATTTTATGCTAATATATATCCCGGCATATTCTCCACATCCAGCAAAGATCAAAGGCATTATTTTCACGCTAAAATTTAATACAAGGAACTATTTTTTCCTACCTATTGATGGATTTTGTATTATTGGAATGATGATGACAAACCCTTTCTACAAGGTAGGTGTCACTGATAGACCCTTTATCATCATGCTAATGCACATGTGGGGATTGTACTATTCTTGTGTTGCTGGTCCCATTAGTGGGTTTGTTAGATTGGAATTGGACGTACTCTCTTAATTAAAAGCAAATTGCCATATCTGAAATCTGAAATGGAACTAGGAGATTGCTGGATTGAGGATTGGAATTCTTGAATTTCAAACTAAATTCTAAGGAGATGAATTACTTTTTTCACTTTTTTGACTAATTTTCTTTTAAAAAATATATTAGATTGGCTTGTTGATAGATACTTTGACGGACAACTAACGGAGTTGAAGCATGGATGGTTGATTGAAAACTTTTAATGAATACAAGTGATTTTGTGTAATAGTAAATTATGGGTGGTTTTGTGGAAATACCATTTTTTAAGGGTAGTTTTGTGTAATTTACCCTATTTCTTATTTATACCAAAAAATCATCTATCTCAGAGTAATAGTAACTGCAATGTGACCCAGTGCTTAAAAATGCTCAAGGCACACCTAGGCGATGGCAGTGCATGGTGCCTAGGCGTGCCTGAGAGGCTAACAAGCTTGCATAATGCTAAAAAACATTTTTATTATGAGATAAAACCATCTGTGGAGTATATATAAAGGCAAGGGTGTCCCCATCTTGACCCCTTGAGATTTCCTGCAAGGGAAGCGTCACTGGGTAATTGTTGTTGTTGTTGTTTGTTTTATCTAAGCTTAGCTCTCTACTTTGTTGAGCAATATGTGTGTGTGTGTAGCTACTTTGTTGCTCATTTGGATTCATTGGATCTTTTTCGCATATATACTAATTTATATTTGGTTATAATGTAGAATGAAATTCGAGAAATAATCGAAAAAGAGCCTTCGCTTTCCAATGTCGAGGTAACTTCCTTATTTTTTATACCTTTTTGTTTGTTTGTCAGTTATGTCATAACAATTATTGAATTTTTTGTAAGAAGTTTTTAAATATTCCATACTTTTTATAAATATGTAGCATAAAAGGTTTTTAATTCCAAGTCTCGAGATCGGGTTGTTGGTATTGGGGGAGGACTAAAAATTAAAGATATAAAAGGACCACAACCGAGAAGGGAGGAGCTTGAAGCTGAACTGAATGCCACTAAAAAACAAAATCAAGTTTTGACTAGCCATATGAAGTTAATTCAATAAGAAAACAAGGAACTTAAGGATCGCATTGGTTCGGTGGAATCTCAAATGAAAACGTTTCAAGATATGTTAGCGCGACAATTTAACATTTCCTTGCCTTCATCATATGAATTGAACTCACAAGGTATGTTACATCGAAAATTTTGCATTGTACTATTTTTACGTTAAAAATGCTCATGTAATGATAGTTCTAACTTACTTTTGTTTGTTTTCATTTTGTAGGTACTTGAAGATTAGGAGCTACTGTTGACATTGTCAAAATGAGTTAGACTTTACTAGCTATAACATATGTTTTTGTAATTAAATATACTATTAGATCAATAGTTTACTTTTATTTTGTGTTGCTATAAACATATAGGTGGTTCTTATACTTAATTGATGTTTGAATATGGTTTAATTTTACAATTATATAATATTAGTGTTAATTTATTTGGTTTGTAAATATTATGTGAATATTATACGATTTAATGTGTAATAACAAAGCAAATAAAATATTACGAAAAATTAGTTTGTCATTAACTAATAACGAAGAACATGGTTGCTCGTGCGATGGTCGACTTTGTCGTCATTGATATTAGTTAACGACGAACATGGTTGCTCGTCATTAACTGTTTAAGGAAGACCTGGCTGCTCGTATTTATTACGTAACGACGAACTGGCATGTTCGTCATTAACCAATTACGACGAGCAACCATGTTCGTCGTTAAAGGTTAACGACGAACAGCCAATTCGTCGTTAATAGTCGGTGATTATTAACGACGAACATGGTCGTTAAAACCAATAACGAGGGAAGCAATAATGACGGACACACGACGAAGTTTATTTCATTGTTAATAGTTTTAACGAAATTTTTAACCAATAACGACGACTTTTTTCATCGTTAAAGACCCCTTTTCTAGGCCGAAACAAAGACAGAAGTTGAAGCAAGTTGTGGAGGCCGATTGAAGATGGAGGCGATGAGGGGGGGTGAATGGGTACCGTATTTTTGTTTTTAGGTTTGCCTTGTATAAGAATTTTAGTGGGGTCTTTTGATGTTCGTGTTTTTAGTCTAGTTTTTAGTGTCTTTCTTAGTTTGTTTAGTTTGGTTTTAGTAGGTTTTAGAGTTAGTTTTGTGTGTTTTTGGATGAGTTTGCATATTTTTTGAAAACTATGGAAGCTACTCCGTTTTGTGTCTTTTTGTAGGGTTTTAAGCGGGAAGGAGCACTTTTTGAGTTGAGTTGTAGTCTTATGGTGGAAGGTAGAATGCATGCAAGTGGAGGAAGAAGATTGCATGGGAAGATCAAGTTAAAGTCCATGTTAAAGCTGAAGAGAAGCTCAAGAAAAGCCAAAATAGAAGCTCGTTAATGATCCTGTGAAGGTCGTTAACGAGGCTGGAAGATAGAATTTTTAAGGGGAATCCACAAAGTCTAACGACCCTGTGCGGGGTCGTTGACGAGGGTCCCGTGTCAATAGAGGCGTAGCCGACTTTTAGTTGTTATATCTTTTATCTTGGTATCTTTTAAGTGGGGTAAGTTTTTATCTTTTAGCCTTTTTAATAGATAGTTTCTTAGTATAAATACCCTTGTTCTAAGCCTAGACAAGGGGAGAGTCGTATTAGTTTTAGGAGAAGTCGAGTCGAGAGAGAGAGAATCGAACCTGAGTTCGGATCGAGAGAGAGAGTTTAGGGTCGGTGATCGGATCTTGCTCGGTGTTCTTAGTGTTTTCTGGATTCCACAAAGTTTGATGATATATTTTCAATTTCAAGTAAGTTTAGCTTTGTTTTCAATGTCTTCTTTGATTAAAGTTGTTTACTTTATTTCGATGAATAGTGAGTAGTCTTCTTATCTAGGGCCGGGATTGAAACCCGACAAAGTTGTGCATATTTGAATGAGTAAGTTGATGTTTTGATTGCCTTTTATCTATTGAATTGCTTGTTGTGCTTATGCTTAGACGATAGTCGAAGTAATTTGAGTTTTCGACTTGATCGAAAGAGAAAGTTAGGAACTTGAATGTTGATATTGTTCGATACGAAAGTTTCGAGCTTTGGATTCAAAACAAGTGATAGAGTAAATTGATTGATTTGCTTGTTAGTCAACGAAAGTTGACGAATTTATCTTTAAGGGCATGATCTTTATCTTCATATGAGTTTTATGCATGGCTATGTCGTGGTAACCCTTGTCCTAGATCTTTTTATTCATTGATTTGCTTAGTTTTACTCTCATTTTCATTCGTTACCGAGTCAACATACCCTCGGTACCGAACCTGCATTTGAGTCGTTAATTGTTCTGTTTTAGGTAATTCCCAGGTTCGTTAACGACCCAGACAAGGTCGTTAACGATGTTGGTCGTAGCTGTTTTTGTTTGTTTTTGCTTTGTTTTCTTGTTTCTGTAGTTTATAGACAAACAACCGTGCTTCCCGTGGACGTTCCTGACTCTGCTATATGAAGCGGGGTCTTGAATTATAAATTTATTTATTGTCAAGAATACCCTATCAACAAATTGGTGCCGTTGTCGGGGAAGCAACAGTGTTTGTTTGTTTATCTTTGGGTCTGGGAATATCCCGGCCCTGTTTTTGTTTTTAACTTTGTTTTCTTTGTCTGTTTTCTCAGCGTATGCCAGCAGGACATCGCAAGCTCGAATTTGACAACATTGGCTACTATTCCGAACCTGAGCGCATCTTGCACCGTAGACGAAGAGAAAACCGAGCCATGGCTACACCTGAAGAGATGGCTCGAAAGATGGAAGTACTCCAGAAGCGAATAGAGGAGCTACAAGCTGATAGAGATGCCATTGATGCTGCTGCTGACCGTGAACGAGCAAACAGTGCTCATTTACAAGAAGAACTGAACGCTTATCCAAGGAATGCCAACCAATATATGCATCCAGAACTGAGGGTGCCGGAGTCTACAATTGTGCTTCCAGAGATAGAGAAGACATTTGAGATTAAATCTCAATTCATATCCTTGGTAAAAAGGGATTAGTTTGAGGGGAAACCTACTGAGTGCCCTATGGAACATATTAGGAATTTTCTTGATTTATGTGACACCATTGCTGCTGAAGGTGTCTCACTTGAATATGTTCTTTTAAAAGCTTTCAGGTGGTCTCTTACTGGAAAGGCCCTGAGCTGGTTGGAGAGCTTAACTCCTAAGTCTATCAGGAGTTGGAAGGCTTTGTATGATCAATTTCTTACAAAGTTCTTCCCTCCTGCCAAGACAACGGAGTTGAGAAAACGTATCATCTCCTATCACCAGCCGCCTAACGAGACCTTTGTAGAGACATGGGAGAGCTTTAAAGAGATGCTTAGACAGTGCCCTACTCACGGGCAACCTTTATATGTACTTCAAGAAATCTTTTTCTAGGGGATCAATGCAGAAACGAAGAACCGCATCAACACAAACACTGCGTGCGGGTTTATAGAGATGGATCCCACAGCTGCATGGGAATTGCTGGACAAGCAGTCTAACTACGATGCTATGTATGGTACCCAGCAATCACCCCAGCCCTAGAGGCGTCTCTACGTGCCTACTAAGGACGACGTTGATCCCGATGTCAAAAATCAATTTCTACAAGATGAGGTCAACCGCATTAAGAAATAGGTAAGTTTTTTGAAAGCCTCTCAACCTTGTCAAGAATGTGGCTCTTCTGCCCATATTACTTCTGCTTGCACTAACATCGAGCAGGTTAGAGCCGCTGAGACTTATGCTGAGATGAATTACATGAAAGGTCCATACAGGAACCAGCCTAATAACTTTGACAAGTCGACTAATTACCCAGCATGGGGCAATCAAAACCCGAACCCAAGCTATGCAGCACCCCCACCGGATAGACGGTCTGCACCATATAGACCTCCAGGCCATCAAGAGCCACCATCTTGGGTACAAGGACTCTATGAAGGGATAAATGGCGTAAGGAATGAAATCACTGGAGTCCAAACCAACCTTAACAATGAGATGAAAAGATGGGGAGAGTTCGATGTGTGGAAGAAGAGTGTCGACTCACAGCTAGGAAACCTAGCCGCACAGATTCCAAGACCACAAGGGCAACTCCCGGGCCGTCCTGAGGAGAACCCTAGAGGACAAATAGCGGCAGTGCACCTTAGGAGCGGAAAGACATTACCCGAGCGAGCCCTGAATCGGAAGAGGACGCCACGACCCAGATCGATAACGAGCCAGAGAGGGTCGTTACCAAGCCTGAACAATTCGGTAACGATGCTCCCAGGGTCGTTAACGACCCCAATCCAAGTAAGTTCTCTACTCCTAGCTCCTCTCTTGATTCCAGGCTCGTTACCGACCCCACCAGGGTCGGTACCGACCCTTCAAACGCACCAATCGACCTTAACGTCGACCCGATAACATCACCTCTCGAGCCCGTTTTGGCTCCGAGAATGGTGAAATCTCTTCCCTTTCCTACTAAGAAGTCTAAGGACTCTACTGAAGGCAAGTTTAAGCGTTTCGTTAAGATTCTCCAGGGCTTAAATATTTCTATTCCATTCGCTGAGGCCCTAAACGAAATGCCGGCTTAATAAAGTTTTTGAGAGACATTCTTAGCAGGAAACGATCTAGTACAGAGCTTCAAGATGAGGTTCGATCTATTACTCTTCCAGAGAAATTAGGCGACCCAAGGAGATTTGCCATAACAATTGCCACAGGCGACCACCGATTCAAGGCTCTATGTGATTTAGGAGCCAGTGCCAGTTTACTCCCTCTATCAATCTGGTCAAAAGCTAACATGGGACCTCTAGAACCTGTGGACATGAGGCTGTACATGGCGGATGGATCAAGTGTGAAAGCCACGGGAGTCATTGACGATAATCCTATTTAAGTGGGGAAATTCTTCATTCCAAACGATTTCATTGTCCTCGACATGCCTGAAGATCCCTTAGTCCCCATCATCCTAGGGAGGCCATTCCTTGCTACAGAAGGCGCTAGGGTGGACATTCAAAAAGGACTCCTCACTTTCAATATAGGAGAGGAGCGGGTAGAATTCAACCTCGACCAAAATGCCAACGACCCAACTGTTGCCGCACAAATCGAGTTGTCCCAGCCAGAGCTCGACATTGCTGAGTCTAAAGACTTTCTTCCAAAAATTAAGGAGTACAAGAGTACAAACGGGATTTCTACCGACCCTCCCTGGCCCATTACCGAGCCTTTCCTGCAAAAATATGAGGGGGCAGCTCGTTATGGCACGACACCGAGCGAGGGTTTGCACTTGACGGATCGTTAACAACATCTACAACCTCAGTGCCCACATCATTACCAAATGATCAAGGTGAGTATTCTAACCGTGGATTCACTATTACTAGTCATGATCCTTCTTTATATTATATTCCTACACCATACCCCACTATCTATGCTATAGAGGAATCAAAGCCACCTTGGTTTTCGGATTTCACTAACCCTTGTGTAGGAATACCGGGTATATTGGTAGAAGATAAAGGACCAAACTTAGTGGGACGAGCTAATAATGCCTTCAAAGCTAGGTATGGGGTCTCTCAAAACCCCGACGTAGCTGAAAAGGAACCACCGTGATGTATGAGGTAAGTACGTTGGGCTAACGACGTTAAACATAGCGCTTACGGGAGGCAACCCGGTTTTTAGTTTTAGTTTAGTTTTCTTTTTCAGATCTTTTTCTTAGCTTTCTTTTGAGTTTTTAGTAGTCTAGAAGTTAGCAAGATAGAATTGTTCAGAACTAATACGGTATAGAAAGTTGAGCTCGGAATAAGGCTAAAAAACAAATCGAACATGCTCGTTAACGACCCCCCCCCCAGGGTCGTTAACGACCCATGTCGAGACTCGAATATGCGGAAACGGGTGATGTAAGTATTTCTCACCTAAATCTATCTTCTATCTATACCCCACACCGCCTCTACCCCTTCTTTGCCCCCTTCTATTTAAACTCCTCAAAAACTCCCAATTCCACACCCAAATCTCAAGCCAAATCTTCAAATCTACAACCCAATCCCACCGATTTCTCTCTACCCACCATCGATCGAGCCTCACCACCCCTCTCTTGAGTTCGTTACCGGTCGCCTCGTTACCCTCCCCAAATTCAATCTTTGTTCTTCAATTCTTCAAATCAACGGTATGGATTCTAAACCCTAACTTTCTATTTGCATGATTCGTGATTTTTGGGGTAAAATTTCATATCTTGATTTTGCTTGAGTGGTTGATTTGCATGTCAAAATTGCGTAATGATTCTATTGCTTCTTCTAATGGTGATTGATTTTGATTTATTTGTGGTTGTTCTTGCTTAGATTGCATTGAAATTTTGATGAGAAAGCTTAAATTATCTTGTTCTTGAATTGATTGATCTTCACCATGAGTTTTGGAAAAAATTTGGCATGTTTGGATAAGTAATCGGCTAAGTATGGGGTGGCATATGCTTGATTGTGTGTTTTATGTGGGATTGTGTTGGATTCATGCTCGTTTAGTTGGAAATTTTTGGAGTTTAGAATTCGGAATAGTCCGCGAGTGGTTCTCGCTCAGGTTCGTTAACGACCTGTTCCGGCTCGTTAATGACCCTGAAATATGTCCAGTTTCAAATCGAGCCCAGGCTCGTTAACGACCCAATTGGCTCGTTAACTAGTCAAGTCAAGAGCATTTCCGAGACCAAGTATGGGGTCTCCTTTTTATTGGTTTGTGTGGATCTTATCTTGGACAATTCATGGTTTCTGTAGGTCCATATGGCAAGCACTAGCAGAGCTACCACAAGAGCCGGGAAGAAGAAGAGGACTCAATGGTCCCCGTCTCCTCCCCGAATGGACAATGTCATATTGGCTACCCAAGCGCAAGCTAACCTCTTCGACACCATCCTGGAAAAGGACCACTACACAAGGTGGTTCTCGAAGTCAAGTGCTAAGGCAATGGGGATCTATGAGGATGTCAAGCACGCCTTTGCCATTCTGGGAGTGCCTGAACTATTGAAGAAGGAAGATGTACCGCACTACCCGGCTCTCACCTCTGAGTTCTTGGCCACTCTTGAGACAAGCTTCAAAACTAAGACCTCGGTAGGAAGGATAAGATTTCGGCTAGGCAATGTCAACCATGAGTGCACAATGGCGGAGTTTAATGGATATCTCGAGCTTCCTCACCATTCTCGGAACTACAAGATCAAGGACTACAAGGTTACCAAAACTTGGAGTTACATTTCCGGGGAGGTTGAACCTTCCACCGCAGCACTTTTCGTGGCAAGCATCATCAACCCCATCTTCCGGATCATTCTCCGAGTATTGGCTGCCACATTTTGGCCTAAGAGAGAGTTATCAAGGCCGACACGGACGGAAGTTGCATGCCTCCGTACTATACTTTTTGAGGATCCTGCCCCGTTGAACTTGGGGTATAAATGGTTGGATTACATTAAGAAGCACGGGATCAAGTCAAAAGAAGTGTGGTGCGGGAATTTGGTTAGTCTTTTGGCGGACAAGCTCGGTGTTAACCTCTCGCTCTATACGCCGAACCATGCCCAAAAACTCAACAAGAATTATTGGTTTGCTTCTGCCATTTTTGTGAGGACCGAGAGAGGGCACGCCACCAAAGTTCATGGCCAAGATGTGCTCCTTAGCTGAGATAAGTTTGAATTGCTTTATGTGCCAAATTGGTACAAGTCTTGGACGGGTTATGAATTCCCGTTAGAAAAGAAGCCACAGGATGAGCCGTCGTTCAGAGAGTGTGAATCGAGGTTTGCTAGAGAACGAGAACCCATGGATGAAGATGATGATGCAACGGAGGCAGAAACAGAGGTAGCCACGGAGGAGCTTGATATCGAGGATGATGACCTCGGTACCGAAGTTCTGGGCGACGATGACAACATCGTTAACGACTACTTCGAGGCTACTAACAAGGCACACAACTTCGGTAATGACCCCCCGCCACCGCCTACCGTGCCACAATCTTATGATCTTATTCCTTATAACCCGGTGATTTTTCAAGACCACTTCCAGCCCCAAGATCACTACCAACCACCTCCTCAGCCCACCTATACTGGATCGAGTATTCCACCTCCATGGGTCGAAGATCTATCAATTCAGATGCAACAGCTCAACCTGCAACAGACACAGCTCCACTAGAGGATGGATCGTTGGGAGGGTGTCTATTCCGCTCGCATGGCTTTGGATGATGCGAGGCATCAGCAGGCGGATGCTCATTGGAGGACTATGGAGCAGAGGATGACGGTTGATGAGGAACGTTGGAGGACCATGTACGAGTTCATGGGGAACTTTGAGCGTCAATTTCCACCACCGGGGCGCTGATTCAGCTTTTGAGAAGATGTTTCTTTTCCGCTTCAGTTGTCTTGTAAGTTTTTTTTTACTCTTTTTCTTTTCTTTTCTTCTGCATAGTTTTATTACAGTGGGGACACTGTAATTTTAAGTATGGGGTGGGAAAGGAAGAGAACTTGTGTGTTTTGTGTGTCTTATGTGTTTTAGTTGTCCTTTGTTTTAGAAAAATTACAAAATCACAAAAAAATTGAAAAAATTAAAAAATTTCATAAAAGAGTTTTTTTTAGAATGGATAAATACCCTTTCTTTTTGGTTCTATGATAGTAGTTGCTAGCATGATCATGTAATTTCCTTTAAAGCATGTTTTTGATGGTATAGCCTGATTCTTGATATGAAGTTGTTTTTATAGAGGAATAAGCAATTTGATTAAATTGAGCATGTATAACTTTTAGCATGGGTAATGCAATCCAACAAAAATTTCTACCTTGTGAGTTATTTTTGGCCTTATGGGGAGAACATCAAAAAAAATCCCTCCTCTTTTCTTGTGTGATTTACTCTCTTTATGCATATTATCTCTTGGAATTGTGATGGTTATCTATTACTTCAGACCTATATAAGATTTTTTAGTTCATTATTTGTGAAGATCCTATGATAGAGAACTTATTTTTATAAACCTTATTTATCCTTATCTACCCTTGCATTATCCCTCTTATGATAGCCAAGTGGAGCCTTTAATCCTTTTATTATTAGCTCCACAAAAATTATTTTCCTAGCCGAGATAAGCTTGACCCTATCCGGGGATTAGGACTTAGTTGGAGAGGTATGTTTTGTAGAGTGA
Organism: Fallopia convolvulus; assembly: GCA_964016875.1. Taxonomy (NCBI): domain Eukaryota; kingdom Viridiplantae; phylum Streptophyta; class Magnoliopsida; order Caryophyllales; family Polygonaceae; genus Fallopia; species Fallopia convolvulus. The sequence goes on along the minus strand of OZ024735.1, from coordinate 15,615,303 downwards.
AATGTTATTTTGGTTCAAAATTAGGGGTTTTGGGAAGGGTAGATTGGAAGTCTCTTGTTTTGATTTGTAAAAAAGAACTCTTGGTAGTGAAAAGATGCACAAGAATAAGAAAGGTTGTTGTTGAAAAGAAAGAAAACGAGGAGAAAAAGTAGCTCGTTAACGACCTCATTTGGGTCGTTAACGAGGCTGTTCGAAATAACAACAGAAAAGCTGAAAGAGAAAAATGAAAATAAGAGAGAAGGGAAAAAAAAAGAAAAAAAAGTGAATGTGCATTTGTGTTTAAGGTAAACCGGAGATTCTTTTGAGTTTATATGAGGCTTTCTAGGATGAAAGGTGAGAGTTTGTGCATAATGTTTGAGTGAGTTTGGTTTATGTTTTATGAGAGTTTTTGGTGTATGTGTGAGTTTTTTTAGGAGTCTTTTATTCCCGGATATTATTAGCACCACATGAACAAAATTTTTCCATGCCTAATTGTCTTTACCAAGCCCCGTTACAACCCGACCGAATGGAAGCTTCTATGAAGTTTTTCATTGAGCCTAAGTTCTCTTGATGATTTCTGCTTATTTTGACAAATCTTAGGTGGAGAGTTTGGTAATATAAGTTCCAATTTCTATGAGTTTTTTAATATAAGATGAGTTGAGAGATTGAATTTATAAGCCTAAACACTTGAGAGTTGAGAGAAACACAAATATCCCTGGTGAGGTTGGATTGTATTTGCTTATGTCTATTGAGTGCTTATATATGTGTGATGATGTTAATAGTCATTTGCTACTTTCTGCTATGTTTTTGATGTTGCTTTTGAGTTGATGGCTATTGCTTGATAGGCATGTTTGTTTGGTTTTGATTATTGTATAGTGATTGCTTGAGGACAGGCAAGCTTAAGTATGGGGTATTTTGATGTTCGTGTTTTTAGTGTCTTTCTTAGTGTGTTTAGTTTGGTTTTAGTAGGTTTTAGAGTTAGTTTTGTGTTTTTGGATGAGTTTGCATATTTTGTGAAAAGTATGGAAGCTACTCCGTTTTGTGTCTTTTTGTAGGGTTTTAAGCGGGAAGGAGCACTTTTCGAGCTGAGTTGTAGTCTTATGGTGGAAGATAGAATGCATGGAAGTGGAGGAAGAAGATTGCATGGGAAGATCAAGTTAAAGTCCTAGTTAAAGCTGAAGAGAAGTTCAAGAAAAGCCAAAACAGAGGCTCGTTAACGATCTTGTGAAGGTCGTTAGCGAGGCTGGAAAATAGAATTTTTGAGGGGAATCAACAAAGTCTACCGACCCTATGCGGGGTCGTTAACGAGGGTCCCGTGTCGGTAGAGGCGTAGCCAACTTTTAGTTGTTATATCTTTTATCTTGTTATCTCTTAAGTAGGGTAAGTTTTTATCTTTTAGCCTTTTTAATAGATAGTTTCTTAGTATAAATACCCTTGTTCTAAGGCTAGACAAGGGGAGAGTCGTATTAGTTTTAGGAGAAGTCGAGTCGAGAGAGAGAGAATCGAACCTGAGTTCGGATCGAGAGAGAGAGAGTTTAGGGTCGGTGATCAGATCTTGCTCGGTGTTCTTAGTGTTTTCGGGATTCCACGAAGTTTGTAAGACAATATATTTTCAATTTCAAGTAAGTTTAGCTTTGTTTTCAATGTCTTCTTTGATTAAATTTGTTTGCTTTATTTCGATGAAGAGTAAGTAGTCTTCTTATCTAGGGTCGGGGTTGAAACCCGATATAGTTGTGCATGTTTGAATGAGTAAGTTGATGTTTTGATTGCCTTTTATCTATTGAATTGCTTGTTGTGCTTATGCTTAGACGATAGTCGAAGTAATTTGAGTTTTGAACTTTATCGAAAGAGAAAGTTAGGAACTTGAATGTTGATATTGTTCGATACGAAAGTTTCGAGCTTTGGATTCAAAACAAGTGATAGAGTAAATTGATTTATGAAAATTGATTGATTTGCTTGTTAGTCAGCGAAAGTTGACGAATTTATCTTTAAGGGCATGATCTTTATCTTCATATGAGTTTTATGCATGGCTATGTCGTGGTAACCCTTGTCCTAGATCTTTTTATTCATTGATTTGCTTAGTTTTACTCTCATTTTCATTCGTTACCGAGTCAACATACCCTCGGTACCGAACCTGCGTTTGAGTCGTTAACTGTTCTGTTTTAGGTAATTCCCAGGTTCGTTAACGACCCTGACAAGGTCGTTAACGAGGTTGGTCGTAGCTGTTTTTGTTTGTTTTTGCTTTGTTTTCTTGTTTCTGTAGTTGATAGACAAACAACTGTGCTTCCCGTGGACGATCCTGACTCTGCTATACACAGCGGGATCTTGACTTATAAAATCTTGACTTATAAATTTATTTGTTCTCAAGAATCCCTATCAACATTATATATTAAAAAAATTATGGATTTTAGTTTAATTTTGGATTTAAATAAAAAAAAAATATTACATCTAACGTGTTTTGAGATAGGAAAGTAAGGGTGGGGGGTTGACTGCTTACGGAGATGGATATACAGGTGGCCTGTTTTTTGATATGTTTTTATTGACCGGTGATTATTTGTAATATGGTGTATATCATACGGGTGATTTTGGGTAAAATCCTATTTTATTTTCGTTCATGCACACACATGGATGAGACATGAGAGCTAGCCATTCTTGTAATTAATTATTGGCGAAATACATAAATAGGTCCCTGAACTTTGACGATTTTGGCATCCATATCCCTGTACTTTGAGGATTTCAAATAGGTCCCTGGACTATACATTTTTTTGTCATTTAAACACAAAAATCTGAAGTGGCAAAACACGTGTAAATCAATCCCCTATGTGCGCGTAAAAAAAATCCACCACTCTTATAACACCCTAATAATAATACTAATAATAATAATAATAATAATAATAATAATAAAGCACATAATTTATTAAATATAGCTTCTGATGGTGGTGGGTGGTGTTCCTCTACAACTCTTGATTCCACAAATTAAGCAGCGAAAATCAACCTAAAAATATACCAAAATCCTCTCTTTACTCTTAATTACACAAATTGATTCTAGAAAGTAAATCTGGGAAAATCCACTCTTAATTCCACAAATTAATTCCACTAGTTGATGCACAAATTGTTAATCAAATGTGGGCAAGAAAGTGAACGAGTGAACGGTGTGGCGGAGAAGAATTTCCGGCGGATCTGACCGCCAACTCCCGAGTCCCGAATCCTCCCGTTGTTTCCGACGACGACGCACGAGGTGTATCTTTTGCGGAGGCTGAGGAGCGGGAGGAGGTCGGCAAGGACGGACTCTAGTGGGAGGAGGCGGTTACGATGGGAGGAACAGTCGGAGAGGAGCGATTGGAGTCGGAGACAAGAAGAAGAAGAGGTCGAAGAAGATTCAATGGGATAAAAATCAGAGAAGACGGAATCCGTCCTCTTCGACCTTGAAGATGTAGATCTGATTTCCTTCCTTGGGTTGTTTATCAGTTTATGAACTTAATAAAATCAGAGAAACATAAGGAAAAAGAAAAAAAAATGATATTTAAAAAAAAAAACTTGTGTAATTTTTTAATTAAAATTTAATAAAATTATCCATGTGGCATAAATAATGATTACATGGCATAAAATTATCCATTTGGCGCTTACATGGCAGATAAATGGCACAATTTATATCCACGTCAGCGCGAGTGGATTGCACGCAAGAATAGCTCAAGTGATTTGTGTTTAAATGACAAAAAAATGTATAGTCCAGGGACCTATTTGAAACCCCCAAAGTACAGGGATACAGATGCCAAAATCGTCAAAGTTCAGGGACCTATTTATGTATTTCGCCATTAATTAATGGGTTTTTCTAGTGTGTGGCCATGGGCGGGCACACACTAACAATGATTGGGGTTTCTCTAATTAGAAATTTCAAGGTAAACATTACATAATAAATTTAAAATTAGCAATAAAGATAAATAATACTCTTCCAAAATTAAGCTAATGGTTTCCTTATTTACATTTACCTCCTTTTCAATTTATATCCACCTCCTTTTCAATTTACATTTTCCTCCTAATTAAGGAAACTCAATCATTGTTAGTGTGTTCCCATGGGCACACACTAGAAAAACCCATAAAAAAATACAACGCAAGAAAACACACAACAAACCGCATACGAAATACTTGATTCAAACAAATACAATACTTAAATTTCCTAATCCGACTCGTACTCATGCCCAAATCTTGTCCAAATGTGCTCCACCAACTCTGCCTTCAGCTGGTTGTGTGTATCCTTATCCCGAAGTTGAAGATTGTTTAGGATATAGTTGCTCATATCATCCGTCCTCTCAGTTGAGAACGTTCGATCGACACCTTCTAGCTCATCATACAGAGGAACCACCCATCCATTACATTCGTACGTAGCTCTTTCATCTTCTACAATGATATTGTGTAAAATTACACAAGCTCTCATTATTTTTCCAATAAACCCAGCATACCAAGAGCGAGCTGGGTTGCGAACGATATGAAATCGGGAATGTAATTCCCCAAATGTCCTTTCCACGTCATTGTGGCAACCCTCTTGGCATTGGGCAAATAGTTTTGCTTTATGACCTTGCGGGAGGCTAATGGATTTCACAAATGTTGCCCAGGGTGGGTATATACCATCAGTGAGATAATAACCCTTGTTGTATTCATGCCTATTCACCGTAAATGATACTGGTGGAGCTACACCTTGTAGAATGTCATCAAAAACGAGAGAACGTTCAAGCACATTAATGTCATTGCACGTACCTGGTGTCCCAAAGAATGCATGCCAAATCCATAGGTCAAATGATGCAACAACCTCTAGGATAATTGTTGTACCATCATGATCTCCGCGCTCAAACTGGCCTTTCCATGCGGTTGGGCAATTTTTCCACTTCCAATGCATGCAATCAATACTACCCAACATGCAAAGGAATCCACGAGCCTCTCCTACGCTTAATAACCGTTGTATGTCTTTGGGAGTTGGTTGCCTCAAGTACTCATCACAAAAGAAAGTTATAATACCTTCAATGAAGTTGGACAGACATTCTCTTGCAGTGGATTCCCCGATACGAAGGTACTCGTCACAAGCATCTGCAGCAGTGCCATACGCCAACATGCGCATTGTAGCTGTACATTTTTGTAAGGACGATAAGCCAAGTCTACCGGTCGCATCTGGCCTTTGTTGGAAGTACTCCATCCCGGTTGTGAGTCGATCAACAATGCGCTCGAATACGTGCATGTGCGTTCGGAACCTACGTCGGAACACATTGGGTGGATATGTTGGATTGTCGGAGAAGTAATCTTTGTATAGTTGGTCATGCCCAGCTTCCCTTCCTCTTTCGACGTGGGCTCGAGTGCCTCCTCTTCTTGATCTTCTGGCCTGTGCAGTCTCTACGGTCTCCCTACGATTTAGGGCAACTTGTTGCAGATACCCGTAAATAGCTCTCATGTAGTTTAAAGACTCTTATAGCTCATCATCTATGGTTGGAATATTTGGAGCTGAGTTTGAAGAGTGTGTTGAGTTTGAAAAATCGTCAGACATTTTGACAATCTGAAGAGTAATAGAAATATGAAGGGAGTAGAGATATGAAGAGCGATATTTTCTTAGAATGGTAAACTATGGTTTATATAGCAATTTTCAAAATTTCAAATTTTGAATGCTATATGGTTGCAGAACCACTCAATCTCTGAGTGTTGCAGAACCACTCAAATTACTTTTGTTGCAATGACTTGTCACTTCCTACTTTAGAATGACTAGTTGAAGACTACTAACAAGGATTGCTTTAAACAAGAATTACATTAAACCCAAACTTAAGTTAACAAAGCTTACATTAGAATGAGCAAATACAAGAAGCAAACCGAATTGAAGTTGACAAAGCTTACACTAGAATGAGCAAATACAAGAAACAACCCAAATAACAAAGCTTACTCTAGAATGAGCAAATACAAGAAACAACCCAAATAACAAAGCTTACACTAGAATGAGCAAATAACTGGAAGCAAACCGATTCCATCAATCTCTTTTTATGCCATGATCATCCAACAATCGGTTCTTCACCGCTTCAACTGAAGGAGGGAGTGGTGACACCGATTCCATCTTGATTAATTCCATCAATCTTTTCTAGTTCCTTTCCTTAGCCTCCTCTTCTAGTTCTTTCTCCCTAATTCGAACCTCCTCCATCTTGAACGATTCCACCTTGTTTGTATGTTCATGAAGTTTCTGCCCTAACTTTAGCACTTTCTCCTCAAACTCCTCATCTTATTTAGCATATGATATTTTCTTTTTTCCTATAGCTAACTTTGCAGCCTTTATCCCGGATGGACGTTGGATTGGGACACTAATTGGGGTTTCCGGATCAGGGTTACTCGAATCATATTCAGCGTCACCCCTCGTTCTTTTCGTGCCACTACTTTCCGAACTTATGTTTTGTCGATTCATCTGCAACATGTACTCTTTATTCCACCTTGGTTGGTGTTTCAAGATCATCCATGCTTCCTCTTCATCAAACTTTTCACCCTTCAGATGGTTTTGGTGATAGTTGTGCTTAGCCTTTTCCATAACATCCTTATCAGATTCGCCACTAGCCCGATTAGCCTTAGCCTTATCATGATAAACAACAAACAAGTCAATAGCCCTTTTAATTCTTCCCCACTTCGTCTTTAGCATGCATTTGGATCTCCGAACTTGATTGCCTCCTTTGTGATTATTGTAGAACCACTCAATTTTGTCCCAAAATGCTTCACACTTCTGGTCATTGCCGATGATTGGGTCATTGCTAACGTTGACCCAAGCGTTGATGAGAAGCGTGATGTCTTCTTTCTCCCAATGATGTTTTACAACTGGAGCTCTAGTTTCAGCGCTAGCACTCCCACCACCGCGAGACCCACCACCGCGAGAGCCACTACCGCGAGACCAACGACGAACACATGGTTGGTCACTAGCACCATCTGGTTGGGTGCTATAGGCTGGGATGGACGAAAGATCGACACTTCTATTTGAGCTTATGGGCGTTTGTGGTTGAGTATGAACAAATTGCATACTTGGATGACCAACAAAGTTGGGGGAGAAAGGCATAACATATTGCGCATTTGGAATACCAAAAAAGTTGGACGAGGGGGGCATAGCAAATTGGGCATTTGGATTACCAACAAAGTTGGACGAGGAAGGCAACACAAATTGTGCAATTGGATTACCATAAGACTGGGAGATGAATTGTTGGATATATTCCAAATCCGCTTGGGAGTTCATTTGGAAGGGATTTTGGGAGGGATCCATAAGATAGATAAGGATGGAGAGATTGTGTGAAATATGCAAGTGAGAGTTGAGCTAACTAGCTATATATAGCCACAAATTAGGGTTTCTAACCCAAAACCACTCCATCAAAACCAGGGGCCCTGAAACCATGGGCTCTGAAATTTGTTTTAAAAACTCGAAAATACTAAAATGCTCTTTTTAACCCTGAAACGACCTTAAACACACGAAAAAAGCCCTTAGGTCATCGCAAAACAATGAGTTTGAATCGTGAGGGTGTTCCCTACTCGGAAAGTTATAACAATAGACATTCCGACATCGGATGACCATTTTCCGCCGATCCCGACGAACACCAGTATCAACCTAAAAAGTACAATTATTCTAAATTTAATTAAATATATGCAATATTGATGTCTATGGATAGATAAAAAAATATGAATTATGGTATATTTTTTGTTTATATATATATATTGTATAAATTGCCCAAATGGACAATTTATAAAACACCCATTTTATTAAAACTTTGAATGCCAAGTGTCATTATGTGATTGGGTTGAGGAAGAGAAGTGTTGGGCATACACGCGCCTTTTTGCCATGCTCCTGTTGCTTTTGGAGGTGCAAAATTTGCACCTGATATTCTCAATACATGCAAAATCATCCATATTTTATTATTCTTCTGATCTCGTGCACCTTGTACAGTAACCGTTGTGGGTGGCCTTATTCATGAAAATAAATAAGGTAAAAAATAAAATAAAAAATTTGAAATCGATGAATAAATAGCTAGTTGTGATGCACAAAAGAGTTAATTTTGATGCACAAACATATATGTGCATCAAAATTAGCCGAATATGCATCAAAAAGTAAAAATAATCGAAGTCTATGCATATATAACTAATTTTGATACACTTCATGGAACATAGATAAATTAAGTAAGGTTGTTAATCCCGATGACCTAGATAACATAGCCAAAATAATTAACCCAATTAACAAAATCCAAGATAGGCTTTACAGGCAACCAAGCAAAAACGGCTGGTATTCTACCCACTCTACTATGCAGTGGATAAACCTTGCTAAAAAATGAACCGAAAATCAACCTAGAATGGATTAACAAACTCAATGTCCCACCTAAAATGCACAATTTCCTTTGGAAGGTGGCAAGAAATGGTCTGCCAACCAAATGGAGACTTGCTGAAAACCACATCCCAGTACCAGAAGGTTGTACTGCATGTAATAACCAGTGCGAAGACACAAACCATATTCTAATTTCATGCCCCCTGACAAAAAAAACCCTTAACACCATAAGACCCAAATTACGGAGGACGATCGACCGTATCTCATCCGATGGAAAAAAACCACACCAGGTCCTAGAGGAAATCAGAGCAAGAATAAATAAAGAGGAAATGGAAATCCTTACCAGCACCTGGTGGTGTATTTGGTACTCCAGGAATAAGAGAGTGTTTGATAACAACATTGGAACAAACCTAGACGATGCAAGCAAACTTAGTGAATTTACCCAAAAACAAATCAGAGAATGGAAACTAGCTAGGGCACCAGACTCCACTGACCCACAACCTAGCTAACAAGGGTCATGTAAGACCTGAAAGGAAAAATACTAAGTAGGTAAAACCCAAGAATGACTATAATAAACTTAACTTTGATGGTGTTGTATGTGCAGATGGCGTGGCTACTTTTGGGTTCATTCTTAGGGACTCCAACGGCTCTCCCATCTCGTTCGACGGAGGACTGATTGGTCGACAGTCTGTTCTGATCTCCGAGACCATCACCTTACGCTAGGGACTTCTAGAGGCCATTCGTCATGGCATTCCCCGGATCCAGATTGAAGGCGATAACTGCAGCTGGTCAAGGCCGTTCTTGGCGACTGGCGCTGCCCGTGGGATATTGAAGTGCTGCGTTCGGACATCCACTGTTTGTTGGCTCAGTTCCAGGATTGGAGTATTACTCATGTCTACCGTGAGTGCAATGATGTAGCTGACTTCATCGCTGGCTCCTTCCGACGTGTATCTTCCGTTCCACTTGCAGATGACTTGGGTTTCTGTACCCTCATCCATCAGGATGCCCTAGGGCGGTCACTAGTTTGTTAGTGACCTCTCTAATTCCTTTCCTAATCAAAAAAAATTACACAAAAGTATGTATATTATTAAGTATATACATCAAAACTAATCTTATGTGCATCAAAACAATCAAAAAATTCATCTTATTTTACATGTGCATCTAAATTAACAATATGCACATCAAAAACTAGTTAATTATTGTATTCATACACATAAATAAGATTAAAAAATAAAAAAAATTGAAATCAATGCACTCTGTGTATCAAAAAATCAATACACATAGAATTAATATAATGCACATCCAAAACAAAATACGCCTATTCCCGGTTTTTTACCCTCTTTAATGAAAGTATAATATAGGACGTACGTCCATTTATAAGTCATTGGATCATATATGAAAGTATATTGTGATACATATATTTGTTCATAGTATAATTAATTAATTCCTATTTTATAATTAAGTTTCCGTTCTCATGTCATCCTTTTTTAAATTTGGTTTTTCTAACCTATGCCCCTAAGGGCATAGGATAAAAATACTGAATGTGAATACTAAATCCTAAGAAAGAAAACATTAACCCTCAGGAAATAATTTTAAAAATGTTAAACAATCAAAACACATTTGAAAATTTCTAAATAAAGGTTCTTAACGTATGCCCTTAAGACATAAGTTAGAAAAATAGTTTTAAATTTAATGTATATAAAACTTGTAAGGTAAATAAATCATTTCAATTACGTTCTTACATTCGTTTCCTTGGGTAAAAAATAATGAAATTTGGTTGGACCATTTTTACAACATATTCTGAACGGACGGGCAAAGAAACAAATGCATGTACGTACCAAACTAACAACTGTCCTCGGGTCTAATAGAGAGTATCAAATAGCTAGGCTCTTATCTTTGCATTCATTCCTTTAAATAGCCTTTTATCATTGGATCCAATCTTTCAAGTAAAATTTTATAACTGAAACAGCAACACAAGTAAGGAATGCTATTTAAATTAAAATCATTGTTAGTGTGTGCCATGGGCACACACTAGAAAAACCCTTTTTTTATATGTTGAGATGTACTCCCTTGTTTGCTTTGAATTGCATTATTTATCCAATTATGATGTTTATTTTCCTTAATTTCATGTACTAATACTTGTTTAATTTAGAATAGTACATAAAATTCTTAACAAATGTAGAATGACTTTTAAATTAAAAATTAAGAATTATTTTTTCATAAATTAACAAGTATAATTTTTTTATTTATTATAATAATTATAGTTAATTAAAAATATTTCATTAATTAACAAAATTATTTATAATAAGGGCATATAAATAATTTTAATGGGAGAAGAGGGTATATGTGTAATTGTATATGGAGAGAGAGAAAAGTATTAAAAATGATAAAAATATGAATTTATAGGGGTGCATGGATGTGGATATAAATTAAAATGGGGTGCATGGATGATGTGGCAGAGAGAGAACTGGAAAAAGTTGGGGTTATAATACTGTAGCAGGTGCATGGTTGCAGATGGTCTAAGGTTTTGCCCATATTTAAGTCTCTCAATACACATACATGAATAAGATGCATGTTTTTTGTTATTTTGATGCACATACAAAAACTAGGGTCGGGTACTTAATTTAAGTTTTTTTATGCAAAGACAATTGTTTTTGATGCATGAACATATATCTAACTACATATTTTTGATGCACATTCCACCAGCTTTGATGCATAAAAAAATCACTTTTGATGTACATGCAATCAAAATATATTTTTTAGTTATTTGATGTACACTCAGTGTCATGCACATAGAATAGTTAATTTTGATACACATATGACTTCAAATACACAAGCACATATTCTTATTTGTACTTCTGACATCGTTTCGCACGGGATCTTGAGTAGACCTGGGTTCTGGTTCCACGGAACCGCGAACCGGCGGGAAATCGGCCGGAACCAGAACTAGAACCACGGTTCCGGTTCCCACTACGGTTCCGGTTTCGGTTCCTCCACCCCGAAACCGGGGAACTGGTGGTTCCGAACCGGGTGGAAAAAAATAAAAATAATCATACCACGGTCGAGGCCCATTGGACCGCGACCACGGTTTTCGTTTAGAGGTCAAAAATGAAGTTTATTTTTATTTTTATTATTTGCGGTTCGGAACCGGAACTGGAACAAGGAGGAACCGACCTCTAAACCGGCCAGAACCGAAATCGGGACCGGAATCGCCGGTTCCGAAATGGGACCTAGGTCTAATCTTGAGATAATAAATTTATGCTAATTTGTCAATTTGCGCAAAAATATAAATTCATCAATTAGGACATGTAATAAACATTTAAACTTTTCATGTAAATTAATAGCAATATGTCTCATCTAAATTTCAAATTATTCTATTCTAAAGCCAATTCTAAATAAATTTTAGGCAAATTCCATTTGGTACCCCTCGGATTTTAACTTTTCCTTTTTGATGAAGGATCTTGATGTTGTAAGCGTTGCAAGGCAATCCGTGGAAGACCCGAGCAATCTTGATGGAGGAACTTCTATTCTGGCTTCACGAGGGCATATCTCCCTTATCCGGACTCGGAATTGGGTGATTCCAAAGCCTAGAGTTAGATCTACGAGTCTTCTTAATGTCTCAAAATTTGCGAGCCAGATAATGCGTAATTCGAAAGTTATGGCTCTTGTACTGAGATGCTACAGGAACCACCGGGATAGAAGTTCTCAAAGAAAAAGGGTGGCGGCAAGGGATCTTCTTGATGGCGTCTTTGGATGATGATGGGTGGTGATGATGGACGAGTTTGTATGGTGAAATGGAGGATGGAATTGTGGTGTTTAGGTTGGATATGGACGAGCCTTCAAAAGGATGTGACTCACCTCTCGAAAACACGAACTAGAAGGAATCAACCTAGGATATGACTCACCTAGGTCAAAGCTTCGATCTTGGATTGATGTGACTCATAATCCAAAGGATCTAAAACTGAAAATTTATTGAAAAGAACAAGGTAAAAACTTTCCTAAAACAAGGAGACAAGGGTTGACATGGTTTTGCATCTTCTTGTCTAACTAGGAAACTAGAGCCCTAGTGGCTTATAAAGAAAGACCTATGGGCAAAACTGACATTTGTCTTAGGAAAAGTTTAACAAATAACAAAATAGAACCAAAATTTCCAAATATCATAAAACAATCTCACAATCCAATCAATGATGGCCTTAGCATAGTCATATCACTTTTGGTGCCAAAAAAAGGACGACATATCGTTGGAACGCCGAGAACAAGAGCAACGCACAAGATGTCCTGCCGGTGAGTCCGAGGCCGAGAACCACGCCTAGTGAAGTCGGAATCTGAGTGTGAAGAGAAGGGTGCGAAAATTAGGTGCGATTCTGGTGCGAAAATCAGGTATGAAATCCAAAAATGACCTAATTTTGTATGTTTTATTTTCGATTTGGGCTTTGAATACAACCAGGGTATGTTTTCCCTCTTTAAGAAGAAAAAGGGTCTAATCCACTTGTCCTCAAACATATCTGTGTTGTAGCAAGAACTGAGAGAGCCTGTCATACCAAGCTCGGGGCGCTTGCTTAATCCATAAAGTGCTTTGTTAAGTTTGAAAACATTATCCGGGTGGGTGACGTCTTCGAAGCCTGGGGTTTGTTCTACAAAAACTTCTTCTTTAAGAAAGTCGTTCAGAAAGGTTGTCTTAACGTCCATTTGTTGATGCTTGAGACCATGATGAGTTGAATAAACAATCAGGAGACGAATTGCCTCTAGACGTGCCACGAGAGCGAATGTCTCATCATAATCTATCCCTTCTTGTTGTTTAAACCCCTTAACCAAAAGTATTGCTTTGTTCCTCACAACGTTTCCAGAATCATCAAGCTTATTTCTGAATACCCAACGTGTTCCAATCACAGTTCTATCTTTGGGTCGTGGAACTAGGTGCCAAACCTTGTTTCTCTCAAACTGATGATGTTCTTTTTGCATAGCATACACCCAATCTGGATCTTTTAGAGCTTGATCCACATTCTTGGGTTCCATAATAGAGAGAAATGCGTTGAAAGCACATAAATTTTGAAGTGACGAACGTGTTTGACACCTTTTGAGTAGTCAGAGATGATGTTGGTTACTGGATGAGCATCTTTCTGCTGATAGTGCAACTGAAGCTGAGTGAGGTCAACCGCCTCACTATTATGATCCTGCTCGGTGTTGGAATTATCAACCTCTGCAGCTTCTACACTTTGATTGGGCTCAAAATTACCAAAATCGTCATTTTCTTCTATATCTTTTAGAGCTGGCATATCAGAATTATCTGGGTCATCCACCTGTTCGGGGCTGGAACCTGAACAACTTCCACAACACAAACTTCTGACTTATCACAAAGATGAAAACCCATATCGATCACCTTCATCTTCGTCGACAATAGAGCTTCCTCCCATAGTGATCTCATCAAACAAAACATGAACACTCTACTCTACTTTTCTAGTTCGCTTGTTGAAGACTTTGTAGGCCTTGCTATGTTGAGAGTAGCCCACGAAAGTTCCTTCATCACTCCTAGCATCCATCTTACCCAAATTATCTTTGCCATTATTATGTATGAAACATTTGTAACCAAACGTACGTAGGTGAGCAACGTTAGGTTTTCGTCCTCTCAAAAGCTCATATGGTGTTTTTCCAAGAAGAGGACGCACCATAGCTCAGTTTAGTACCTAACAAGCAACATTGATAGCTTCACCCCAGAAATTCCTTGGTAGAACACTCGAGATCATCAGAGTTCTCGACATATCCTCCAAAGTTCGGTTCTTTCTCTCAACTACACAAGTCTGTTGAGGAGTTCTTGTGGCTGAGAAATTGTGACCTAGACCATTTTCTTTGTAAAAGTCTAGGAATTGAGCATTTTCAAATTCTGTTCCATGATCAGATCGGATTGAAACCAAAGGTACTCCAAGCACCTTTTCTGTTAACTTCCTCCACGCACTGAATTCTTTGAATACCTGGTCTTTAGAAGACAAGAAAAACACCCAAGTATATCGTGAAAAATCATCAATAATAACATAAACATATCTATTAGCTCCTCGACTTTTCACACGCATAGGTCCAAAAAGATCCATATGAATTAATTCTAAAGGCTTAGATGTACTTACCTCCTTTTTCGATTGAAATGAAGATCTAACATGTTTCCCTTTCACACAAGCTTCACGGATTTCATACTTGTTTGGATCAATATTAGGTAACCCACATACCAATTCCTGATTGTGAAGTTTGTTGATAAGTTGTCGACTCGCATGACCAAATCTATTGTACCAGAGGTTGACAACGTCTTCGACCACTTGAAAACACAACTTTTCTTCAAGCAAGAGTCAGGGAACAACTTTATAAAGATTGTTCTCACTAGTTCCTTCAGAAGACCCTAACCTGAGCTAACATCAATTACTTGACATCCATGAGAATCAAAAACCACTTGATAGATATTGTTAGCACATAGTTGGGAAACACTCAAAAGATTATATCTAAGACATTTGACATAATTGAAGTTGTTGACACAAAAGTTCTTAGAGATTCTTACCTTTCCAATACCTACGACTTGTCCCTTATGGTTATTACCGAAGGTGATGTTGCTACCTTCTTGTTGATGAAGTGAGATGAATGACTCAAAGCTTTCTCTCACTTCATTCTGCAAGGTAAAAGTCAGTTTTTACGAACCAAGCGTTGCTTAACAACTCTTCTGGGTTGGACAACGTGATGATTTTCAGAACATCTTTCACTATAAACGCTCTCAGGATCTATGGTAGGCTCACGTTCATGAGCATCCCAAAGTCCATAAGATTTGCTATCCCTTTTAATATGACCTTCTTTTCCACAATACCAACAAGTTTTATGACTCTTAATACCAACATACTTACTGTACCTAGGATAGACCGGTTTGTTGTTAATACGAGCTTGAAAGTCAATTTTTGATGGCTTCAAGTTCTCAAATTGTTTTTTTCCAAATTTTGTGTGCTTTCTGGCCTGAATACCAAAGTCACTTACCTTTGCCTAGGTTCTTGTTGGACCGTGACGCATTAGTAACAAGTCAGGGAACTAGGAATGTTCCCTGGGCAGCGGAAATAAACAATAAGAACACAAAATTTAGAGAGGAAAACTTTCTGTCTGACCAACAAGTCGTAGAAAGAAAAAACCTCTACCCCTGAGACTCCTTCATAGAAGATTTTCAATACAATACTTTTATTAAGTTTCAACGATTACAAGGCAAGTCAAGTTCCCTGGTAACTAAGGCACCAACCAAAGTTCAACCAACTAGACATCTACAACCCTACACGTAAACCTAAGAGAAAGTAAACTACTGACTTAGTTGTGGATACTTCACCGGAAAAAGCCACACACTCGTACACTTGAAAAGCTCTCTCTCCAAGTTCGCCGTCTACAACCACACTTAAACCCTAGTTATAACCTAGCTATTTATAAGATATGTCAAGTCTGATCTCATAAGTAATTATTGTCTAATTACGCAAATTTTCCACTTAACAAATCCCAAACAAAAAGGAGAAAATATTGTTTGTGATTTGGATCCTCAACCATGCCGATTCTTGCCAAAATCGAATGATCTCGGATTTCTTAGATAAGATCGTGTAAGCTTTGATCTTATCCTTCCTTTGATCTCCTCAAGCAACCGCCTATAGCTGTCGTATCTTCGCAGAAGATTGCTCGTAGAAGATCTTGTAACTTGCCATTAATAGAAAGTCGCGTTCCTTTTGAGACGCGCTTCCTAAATCTGTCACTCGTTCCCTCCATCGTTCCTTACAATGTTCCATCACTCGTGACTATGTACCTGTTTTCCTGAAACACATACATGTAGAAGCAAGTTATGCCAACTAAGTTTGTTATCATCAAAACTAAGAGAAACCGTGGAACAACCATTGTTCGAACAATTTCCCCCTTTTTGATGATGAAAAACCTATGCAAAAATGCATGTCTAGAAACCAGTAGAAATATAGATTAGAAAAAAAATCTTGTGGTTCCCCCTTAACAGATGCACCGTTGTTCCTACTCATCAGAGGTAACAACAAATTCCCCCTTAGCCAAAGTTCCCTTTGTATTCCTGGATAGAACTCATCTCTGCATTTTTCCTAACTTCCCCCTTTTGACATCATCAAAAGGTCAACAATCATCAAGCAAAACGTAGAGGAAATGAACAAATTTAATTGAAACTCAAACCATTCATAAGCAAAAGATAGTTATTATTCAAAGATAATTGTCGCGGAAATCACAGCCAGAGAAAACACAAAAACATAAAAGTCTGAACATCTAAGAGAAAAAGATTAAAACTTTAAGTGGGGAGGAGATAGGCTTGGGAACAAGAGAGGGTCCACATCATGGTTCGGAGGAGGTGGAATCAGCAGCAGCAATGTCAGTGTCTCTATTAGCCAGTAACCAATGACGGCACTCAGCTGAGAGGAAATCTTTTGAAGCTCGATCAACATCTTGGCAGTAACACCTTCACTCATCGAAGAGCTCCCAACATTCAAATGGGCAGTCTTCTTTGCAGTTGTTCCTTTGAATCACCCTGGTAGTTCATCCTCGAGATATTGCGCATATCCAGGGGTAATCCATCTGAACCCGATAAGACATCAGTATCAGTTGAACCAAACTCTCGAACTCGTCCAGAAGGTGAAGATGAAGCTTACGATTAAATCGGTATCCAAAAGACTCCTCACGCGAAGGCTTGTACACATTATTCTCCTTCAGAATAGCCTTCCCAAACTGTGGGTAAGGCAAACCATGATTCTTCCCAGTGCTTTTAGCCATGTGTCTCATCACGATCTCAGGAAGACTGATGCGTTCACTCCTTAGAAACTTATCCAACAAAATCATGTCATTGATGGTGAGCATGCTCCTTTTCTCCAGTTTGCGAACAACAATCTTGATCAGAAATTGGTGTGCGATCCTTGCTGTGTATCCTAGATCACTAGTTGAGTAAGGACCAACAGTAGTCACCTTTCCCATAACGCGCTTGATAAGCTGAGTCTTGTTCCTTGGCCAGTTGCTTGAAGTATGCAACTCCCCATATCCTTCACTAGGAACCTTCAGAATTTTTGCAACAGACCCTAGAGAGAAAGAGATTTCGGAGGTACCAACAGTAGAGAACCCCAAGGGACCAGTCACAAGATCAGCCAGTTGATAGGTCGAAAATAAATTAGCAAGGACAGACACATCTACCTTGACCTTTGAAGCACAATTCTTGTCCCAGCCTCGGAACTTGAGAAGTTCCCAAAACTCCTCCAAGTCATTCTCTTTCAGAAATTCCTCGTCGATCACCAGAGGAGCGACGACTCTCTTTGAAACCTTCTTAGAAACACCCTCTGGTTCCATTGGCAACTTTCCTTTTGCCTTAGCAGACTTGAGGTCATTCTTAACCTCTTCTTCCACCTCCTCCTCTTCTTCAGCACCATCATCACTAGTGTCCTCCTTTTCTTCAGACTCGGCCTCTTTTGGATCAGAGCCAACTTCCTCCTCATCTTCTTCGGGATCTTCTTCCTCAGAAGACTCCTCAACCGCCGTTTTCTTTGAGGTAGTGGCGGTGGAGCGAAGACTGTACTTGGTTCCCGTTGGAGCGATCTTCGCCTTTTTGGGAACAGGGGAAGGGGTTCGTTCCGACTCAGAGATATGAAGGATCTGAGAAGGATGGGGAGGAACCTTCTTTCTGGCCTTTCGCTTGCCTTGGCTTGTCGGCTTGACCCATCCTGGTCGTTGATTCACCAGCAAAGCTTCCACCTTTTCTGGTTCGTTGGTGGTTTCCTTAGGAAGCGAGTTCACCTCTTCCTTTTCCAACTCACCCTAGCCCTCCTTTCCTTCCCCTGTTTCAGCAGGCTTTTCGGAAGGATTTTCTGAAGGGACCATGGAAGGATCCTTTTCAGACTCCTCAGGCAAACCCTCCTTCTCACTTGAGACCTTAGCAGCGGCCTCTGTTCTGATGTTGGCTACAACATCAAACTGGGTTTCGAGCTTGGAAACTGGAGAGGGAGAGGAAAGTTTGGCCTTTTTGAGGGATTCAAGTCGAGCTTGAAGAGCTTCGATCTCGGAGGCATCGAGGCCATCAAAGTTTAGGGCAGGGGTGTTTGAAGAGGAAGCCATTGATTTGAAAGAGAAGAAAGCTTGAAGCTTGAAGAAGATTAGGGTTTTGGAAGGTAAAAACAGAGATGCGGTGAAAAAATAATGACCGAGAGAAGGGATTATAAAGCATACCTCTTTCCTTGTTGATAAATATCGTAATCTCCCCAAGATCTTCTATCCATATCTTAACGGCTAAGAATTTCCATAATGATGAGTTTTACACCATCATTAATTCAAGACTGCACAAGACGTCCTATCGTTCCCTGCAAAAGTACTGTACAACGGCTGGATTTTCAAACTCGCAGTCACAACAGCTCGTTCACTGTGCCCCATCTCAACTGATTGATGACTGTTCCTTTCCAGAAAAATCTTCAATTTTAATCAAAGACATTCCTTTAAAAATTGCAATCTCCAAACCACTAGTTCCATACCTCGTTACCATAAGTGGATAAAAAGGCTTGTTTGAACAGACAAGGGAGAAGGGATGTTCCATTCAAATTTTTTGTGGGCTTGGAATATTTTTAACATCCAAACAATTATTCCCCATTTAAAGTTAATCAAAGGGGTTCATAGGGAACATTTGTTTGGACCAGGCTAGGGGACAGCTTATAACCAACCGTCATTTCGGCTTGTAATGAGGGATAGAATAGATCAAGTTGGTTATTTTGGGCCAAAAGAAAATCTTGGATGAAACATTTCAGTTTTAGTTCCTTTCAGTATGCAACACTCAACAATTTCTAATATATATAACATCAATGCATAGAGGAAAGATACAATCCATTAGAAAACATGTCAAATGATACGTAGTTCCCAGATAAGTTACCTCTTTAGCCAGGCACTGAGGGAATAGAGGATCAAGACTTGTTTACTCCAAGGAAATCATTCCTAATAACATCATCATATGCTCATAGGGTTTTCTATCCAAAGCCTTGGCGAAAATATCTGCCACTTGATTTTCAGTCCTACAATGATCCATCTTGATAAAACCTTTTTCAACATTATCTCTTAAGAAATGATGTCGAATATCTATATGTTTGGTTCTAGAATGATGCACCAGATTCTTGGAGATATTGATAGCACTTGTATTATCACATAAGATAGGGATAGTATCAAGAGACATACCAAAATCCACTAGTTGTTGTTTTAACAACAAAACCTGGGAACAACAGGCAGCTGCTACGACATACTCAGCTTCAGCCTTGGAAAGAGCAATCGAATTTTGCTTCTTCGATCCCCAAGACACCAAGCAAGGGCCAAGAAATTGGGCCATGCCTGATGTGCTCTTCCTATCTACCAATTGACCTGCCAAATCTGCATCCGAGAATCCAACAAGATTGAACGAGTTATGTCTTGGATACCATAGACACAACCCATCGTTCCCTTTCAAGTAGCACATAATTCTCTTCACTTCTTTCATATGTGTTTCTTTAGGATTAGCCTGGAACCTAGCACAAAGACACACACTAAACATAATATCTGGCCGACTGGCCGTTAGGTACAATAGGGAACCAATCATGCCTCGGTACATCGTTTGATCAACATCAACATCATTTAGATCAACATCAAGACGAGTATTAGGAGAAATAGGAGTATCAAAAGGTTTCGTAGAATCCATACCATACTTCTTCAATAGCTCCTTGATGTACTTTTGTTGATGCACCTTTGTTCCCTCATCACTTTGTACCACTTGTAGACCAAGAAAGAAAGTGAGTTCACCGATCATGCTCATCTCAAACTCACTGCTCATTAGATTCTTGATGCTTTCTACAAGTTTAGGGTTAGTAGAACCAAATATAATATCATCAGCACATACTTGAACTACTAAAACCTCACCATCTTATTCCCTTAGGAACAGCGTTTTGTCGATCACACCACGTCTATATCCATTGGACAATCGAAACTGCTTGAATCTATCATACCAAGCACGAGGCGCCTGTTTAAGGCCGTAGAGAGCCTTATCCAGCACGTAGACATGATCAGGGTGATCAACATCTTCAAATCCTGGAGGATGCAACACATTAACCTCCTCTTGTAAGTACCCATTCAGGAATGTTGTCTTCACATCCATTTGATATAATTTGAATCCTTTCTGAGCAGCATAGGTGATTAGAATACGGATGGCTTCCATTCTTGCAACATGAGCGTATGTTTCATCATAGTCAATCCCTTCTTGTTGATTGTACCCTTTTGCTATAAGCCTCGCCTTGTTCCTTGTGACAATGCCAGTGTCATCAAGTTTGTTCCTGAATACCCACTTTGTTCCTATAGCCATTTTGTGTTTTGGCTTGGGAACTAATATCCATACTTTGTTCCTCTAAAAACTGGTGTAGTTCTTCTTGCATAGCAACTATCCAGTCAGGATCTTTTAATGCTTCTTTCACATTCTTTGGCTCTGCAAAAGAGATAAACGCATTGAAAGCACAAAAAATTTAAAAGAAGAACGAGTAAGCACACCTTTTTCGTATGGAGTGATGATGTTATCAATAGGATGATCCCTCTTTTGATGATAATTTCTGACTTCAATCTGAGTGGGATCTATTCTTGACTCCTCTTGTTCCTGTTGATCTATCGTTCCAGGAGATGTTTCTTCCACTTGATCTTCATTTTGTGGAGTATCATCTTCGGGATTCGAAGTACCTCATGCGTCATCTCCATCCAAGTCAAGACTGGGAAGGGTGTGTACTTGAATCTGGATCAACTTCATCATCTGAGTCTATGTTTAGAACCTTCAGTACGTCCTCGTTACTTGACAGGTTCCCTCCATTTTTGGACTCGTCAAAGACAACATGAATGCTTTCTTCAAACTTCTTTGACCTTTTATTGAACACCTTGTAAGCCTTGTTGTTGGATGCGTAGCCCAGAAAGATGCCTTCGTCACTCCTTGGATCAAACTTTCCTAGCTCGTCTTTTCCATTGTTGTGAACAAAGCACCTGCATCCAAAGACTTTCAAGTGGGAAATATTTGGCTTTCTTCCCCTGATTAGTTCATATGGAATTTTAGAAAAATTGGAACGTATAGTAGCTCGATTAATGATGTAGCAAGTTGTACCGACTGTCTCAGCCTAGAAGGACCAAGGCATGTTACTTGCCAACATCATAGTACGAGCCATGTTTTGCAGTGTTTCATTCTTTCTTTCTACTACGCTGTTTTGTTGAGGAGTCCTCGGTGCAGAGCAGTTGTGAGACACTCCATGTTCATCACAGAAGCTATGAAACATGGAGTTCTTGAATTCTGTTCCTTTATCCGACTTGATAGCCTTCAATTTTTGTCTTGTTGATGCTTCTACCTTCTTGATCCGGCTTTTGAATGCCATGAATGTCTCATCTTTGGAACCTAGAAAGAGAGTCCATGTATATCTAGTAAAATCATCAACAATAACAAAAATGTACCTGCTACCTCCATGACTTTTCACCCACATGGGACAACACAAATCCATGTGTACCATTTCAAGGGGATGAGAAGTGATGATCGACAACTTTGGCTGAAAAGACGATTTGCTTTGTTTCCCTTTCACACACTCATCACACAAGCTTTCTTTTTCTGTAAGAACTTTGGGAAGTCCTATCACCAGGTTTTATGAGTAGAGTTTGTGAATTCCTCGGTGATTTGCGTGACCAAACCTCCTATGCTAGAGATCGGTCTTATCGACTACTGTAACAAAGCATAACTCTTCTTTTGTTTGGTAACTTGATTCTACAAAGTACACATTGTTGTGTCTTTTTCCCTTCAAAACCACAAGACTGAAATTTTTGTTCTTGATCATACAGGCATCTGAGGTAAATGATACCTCATTGTTCCCTTGATCATAAAGCTGAGCAATACTCAACAGATTGTAACCAAGACCCTTCACCAAGCTCACGTCTTTAACGCTGGTCTTTTCATTTAGCTTGACTTCACATGTTCCAATGATTTCTCCTTGATTGTTGTTGCCAGAGGAAATGTTTCCTCCAGCATTGATCTGATGTGAGGATAGAATACTCTCGTTCCCTATCATGTGACATGAACACCCGCTGTCAAGGATCCAGCGGATTTTCCCCCTCACTTCATACTGCAAGAAAGAAATCACGTTTTAACGACCCATGCCTGCTTACCCTTCCCGGGTCGGTTAGCAGAGCTCACATAATGATAAATTTGAGATTGAACTAAAGTAGCTTTTTGTGGACTCTTGGAACTGGAAGCAACATTTGAGGGATCAACATGATTTTTCCCTTTATCAGTGATGAAACCCGAAATAAACCGTTCGCTAAAAGACAAGAGACGGGATTTTTATATTCGATTGTGCAAACACTTGCTTCTTTATTTATGATTTTCTTTACAACGAGGTTACAAGGTTACGAAGTTACAAGCCAACGAGCCTACAACCTAGACCCCCTATGACTATCCGAGATCTCGACCTAACAATGTTCGAGATCTCCTAGTTGCTAGATAGTTCTAAGTGTCACTTGCTTGTCCCCTCGAGCGAGGTGGAGTTGGCGGGATCTTTGATGTGAGGGAGAACGAGGTGTAGGCGGCTTGCGAGATGGTGTAGCGAGGTCTTTGATGTGAGCAGAAACTCTGAGAGACTTGAAGTCTTTTTGTGGACTTCACTTGTCTATAGCGAGGCCTTTTGACGATGTTTCGATCACGTCGATCTTCAACGAGCAAGATAGTTCTTGAGTTCAAGATGTTTTTCGACCCCTCTTCCATACGAGATTCTCCTCTATTTATAGAGGATTGGGGAGTCGAGTTTTGGTCATTGTCCGATGTGGGACGCCCGAGATCAAGGGCTCTGATTGGTCTTGAAGCGAGGTAGCTTGTGATTGGCTTGGGAGAGTGGCGCTAGCTGAGTGGTTCTGGTGGGCGGGCGTGTCGGTAGAGTCGGTTACGAGGTGTAGACCTCGTTCCAAGGTGCCGGAGGACCTCGCGGGGGTAGGAACTTTGTTAAAATAATAGGTGGGTATGGTGGTGGGCCCTAGGATCATCCTCGGTGATGTCTCTTTATTTGGTGGTGTTTTCATATGTGCTTTCCTTTGTAAATATGTTTCTTTTTCCCCTTTTCTTGTGCGTTTTGTTCCTTTTTAGCTTAGTTCCCGTATTTCTAAGAGATTCGGAGACTACGCGCATTTTATGTGTTTTGTAGGTAAATTGGCATGAATTAAGGATCAATTTGAAGGAGGGTCGAGACATGGAGCAAGGCCCGAGCAAAGCGGGAAAGAGAGAAGCATGCCATGAAGAAGAACAAGAGAAGCCAACAAAGAAGAAGGTGGAACGAGGTCAGGACCGAGTTGCAACCAACCTCGGGCCCGACTTTGAAGTCTCCAGAACATCGGACCGAGTTGCACAGTACCTCGGGCCCGAGGTCCTCCGTGTCGGTCCAAGTCGGTCTCCGAACTACTTGGGATCCAAGGCACGAAATTGTGAACTTCCACTTTTGCCCCTCATCTAATAAAAGGCCCTCTTGTCTTCTAAGAAGGGGGTTCCCACACTTAGCAAGGAACCCAACCCTCAAAAACTCTCAAGGGGATACTTGGAGAGCAAGGAGGAAGGAGAGGAGAAGGAGAAGAGAGAGAATCAGCCAAGAGAGAGGAAGATTGATAGGTTTGGTTGATAGATTAGCTTTGCTTTGTTTTGATCTTGTGGATTTGGAAACCCTTGATTGGAATTTGTGGATTGCCTTTGATTTTGAATGAAACTTTGCTTTGTTTTGAGATTGATGATGTTGATTGCTTTCCCTTTTGATTTGTTTGCTTTCTTTGTTTGCCACATGGAGTAGATCTCCTTGATCTTGGGTTATGGGGGAAAACCCTAGCTAGGTTTGGGCTAGAAACCCCAATTCCATAGCCTTGAGTGTTTGATCTAAGGAACCCACTCTACATAGAGCTACAATTCCTTGCGAAAGTCGGGAATCAAGGCTTGAGATTGGCAAAGTAGCGAAAGTGAACATGTGTCAATCTCAAGACCTTGCTTCGAAGGGGATTTCCCCAATGATCGATGTGTAGAAGTGGTTGGAACGAGGGCGAAAGCACTCGATCCTAGTCCGATCATCACTCATTGCTTGAATTGGGGTGGAAAAGCCTTAATCTATTAGGGAAGGAACCCAAAAGCCCAAGATCTACTTTTAAAATCTTTGAGTTCGACATCCCCAGCTACCTCGGGCCCGACTTACCCAGTGTCGGTCCCGACTTCCTCTCGTCGCCAACCTCGGGCCCGACGTGACCTCAGTGTCGGTCCCGACTGTTTTCTTTGTTTTCCTTTGTTTTATGCTCTCCTTTCTAGCTTCCTAGTACCTAGGCACATCGATCGAGTAGACTTCCCGAGTGTTCGACACCCACCACGTACTACAACGGGGTCGGGTTATAAATTGTATCTCTTGACCCTCGCACACCGTGAGAGGCGATCAAAGAAATGGCGCCGTTTCCGGGGAAGTCTAAGTGCATTGAGTGCCAATTTGGTGAGTTTCTTGTGTTTTGGTAGTGATTTGGGTGAGGGAATAGCCCAAACCCTTTGTTTGTTTTTGATTTGTTTTGGTTTGTGTTTTTGTTTCATAGGTGTATGCTAGCTCGTTCCTCCCGAGGAACACTTGAGCTTGAGTTTGTGAGTGATCCAGAAAGTATTCTCAAAGAAGCCCGAAGAAGGAAAAGGATGGAGAATCAAGCTCTCCATGTTGATGAAGAGTTGGCTCGACTTAGGGCCGAAATGGCTAGATTGCAACTTGAGAGGGACAATCAAGAGGAGGTGGCAAGAAGAGAACGGGAGCAACGGATGAGAGCTGAGGCTCAACTCAACGCTCTACCCCGGAATGCACGCCAATACAAGCATCCGGAGTTGAGGGTACCCGAGCCGGCTATTGTGCTTCCCGAGGTTGCCAAGAATTTTGAGATCAAGACGCAATTCATCTCCCTCATCAAGCGTGATCAATTCGAGGGCCGTCCACATGAGTGTCCCATAGAGCATGTTAAACGATTTGTGGATATGTGTGAGACGATCTCTACCGACGAGGAGACATTGGAGTATGTACTTCTAAAGGCATTCAAATGGTCACTTGGGGGCAAGGCCATATATTGGCTCGAGAGCCAAGCTCCTAGGTCAATCACAACTTGGAAGACACTCTATGATGCTTTCTTGATGAAGTTCTTCCCACCCTCAAAGACAAACGAGTTAAGAAGGAAGATTGCAAGCTTCCAACAAGGTCCGAATGAGCCTCTCTTCGAAGCATGGGACCGTTTCAAGGAGATGTTGCGCCAATGTCCTACTCATGGCCAACAACCATATGTACTTCAAGACATCTTTTTCCAAGGCATCAATCCGGTAACGAAGGACAAGCTCAATCTCCACACCGATTGTGGGTTCATAGACTTGACACCGGATCAAGCTTGGGAGCTACTTGACAAGCTATCCGATTATGAGGCCATGTATGGGGTGAGTCAAGCTAGCAAGGAGGTGAAAGTTCAAGGTGAAGGGGCAAGGAAGTTATATGATCCAAAGGGAGAAGACATTGATAGGGATGTGAAGCTCCAATTCCTTGAAGGTGAAGTGAGCAAGCTTAAGAGGCAAGTCCACTACTACAAGCAAAATGCTAGAGCTTGTGAGGAGTGTGGATCCTTTGCACATGCTACACAAGTTTGTCCGAATGAGAGCCAAGTGCGCTTGGCCGAGCAAATTGAGGAGGCAAACTATGTCCGAGGAAATTTCGGTGGAAGAGGCAATTTCAACAATGGTGGAAATGGCCGGTGGAACAACGGTCAAGCTCAAGGCTACAACAACAACTTCAACCAAAACGAGCCAAGGGCGCCACCACCACCATATAGACCACCGGGATTCAATGAGTTACAAACATTTGCTCAAGAAATGAGAGATGGGTTCAAGGAGATGAGGACCCAATTCAATGAGTTTGGTGCATGGAGGAGGCAAGTCGACAATCAATTTGCTCAAATTGCGACTCAAGCCCCGAGAGAGAATGGAAGACTTCCGGGCCGACCCGAGGAGAATCCTCGAGCTCAAAACAATCAAAATGAAGTCCGGGCAATTGGATTGAGAAGTGGTCGAAACCTACCCGAGCCACACGTGCCTAAGAAGAATGAAGAGAGTCGGACCAACTTACCCAGCAAGTCGGGTCCGACGTTCCCCGAAGTCGACCCAGCAAGATCGACTCCTTCACCCAGGATCGAGGTCGAGAGCAACTCGGGACCGACGTACACAGACCTCGATCCATCTCCTCTGTCCAGGACCGAGATCCACAACATCGGGCCCGACATGGTGCCCAAGTCGGTCCAACCAGGAAATGTTGCAAGTGAAGTAGGGAAGTCCGAGGAGGTTGATCCAAGCAAGATTCAAGGTGCAACGATTCTTCCATATCCCTCAAAGAAGCCGAAAGATGTTGTTGAGAACAAGTTCAAGAGGTTTCTCAAACTCTTGCAAGGCTTGAACATCTCCATCCCGTTCACCGATGCATTGAGCGAAATGCCATCTTATGCCAAGTTTTTAAAGGAGATTTTGAGCAAGAAGAGGTCCATAGTTGAAATGCAAGATGAGGTCAAGACCTTGGAGTTACCACAAAAGCTAGGAGATCCCGGTCGCTTTGCTATAACCATTGGTGTGGGGTCCCAAAACTTCCAAGCCTTGTGTGATCTTGGAGCAAGCACGAGCATCATTCCTTACACCATATGGAAATCCACATCCATGGGTCTCATAGCTCCGGTCAACATGAGGTTAACAATAGCGGATGGGTCGTCCATCGAGCCAATTGGTATCGTCGAGGATTACCCCGTTTGCATTGAAGGCCACTATGTCCCAATCGACTTTGTTGTGGTGGACATGATAGAAGTGCCGGGTGAACCGATTATACTAGGGAGACCTTTCCTTGCTACGATTGGGGCAATCATTGATGTAAAAAAGGGCCACTTGTCTCTTGACATTGGAGGAAGAGAGATTGAGTTTTTCTTTAGGCCAACTTCAAAAGGGACCGTACATAAGGAAGCTAAGATGATCCAAGTTCCTCTTGGATTGCAATGGGAAGCCGTTTCTAAGAAGTCAAGGCCAAGGGAGCTTAGGTTGAAAGCCACCCCACCACCTAGAGAAATTGAGATAGAGCGCCAAGGTCTAGCCCTCAATATGATTGAGCATGAGCAATTGGAGGAAAGGATGTCTTATTTGGAGGTGTTCAAGGCCGAGAAAGAAGAAGTTCAAGCACCACCGGAACCATCTCAAGAACTCAAGGAGCTTCCAAAAGATTTGAGGTACGCATTTCTTGGTCCCAACTCTTCTTTACCCGTAATCATAAATGCCAACTTGAATGATGAGGAGGAGTCTAAGTTGTTGGAAGTTCTAAGAAAACATAGAGGAGCTTTAGGGTATTCACTAGAGGAACTAAAGGGAATCTCTCGCTCAATTTGCATGCATAGGATTTATATGGAGGATAACCATAAACCCACTATTGAACCACAAAGAAGATTAAACCCTAACATGAAAGAAGTGGTAAAGAGTGAAATACTTAGGATGTTGGATGCGGGAATCATCTTCCCAATTTCCGATAGCAAGTATGTGAGTCCCGTGCATGTAGTTCCTAAGAAAGGAGGTCTAACCGTTGTGCAAAATGAAAAGGGAGAAATGATACCTATGAGAACCACAACAAAATGGCGTATGTGTATTGATTACCGTAAGCTTAATAGTGGCACTCGCAAGGACCATTTTCCTCTTCCTTTCATAGACCAAGTCCTAGAAAGATTAGCACAACATGAATATTTTTGCTACCTAGACGGGTATAGCGGGTTTTGGCAAATCCCTATTCATCCCGATGATCAAGAGAAGACGACATTCACATGTCCTTATGGGACTTTTGCCTATAGACGCATGCCTTTTGGTTTATGTAATGCGCCGGCAACATTTCAAAGATGCATGATGTCCATGTTCTCCGATATGGTTGAGGATATAGTAGAAGTGTTTATGGATGATTTCTCCGTCTATGGTTCCTCATTTGATGTTTGCTTAGCTAACTTAGACAAGGTTTTGACTAGATGTGAGGAGACTAGCTTGGTGCTTAATTGGGAAAAATGCCACTTCATGGTGAAGGGGGGCATAGTACTAGGGCACCTAGTTTCTAGTAGGGGGATAGAAGTAGATAAAGCTAAAGTTGAAATAATTGAAAAACTACCTCCTCCCTCTTGTGTTCGTGACGTTAGGAGTTTCTTAGGTCATGCCGGATTTTATAGACGGTTCATCAAGGATTTTTCTAAAATTGCAAAACCATTGTCTAACCTCTTGATGAAGGATGTGCCCTTTGTATTTTCCGAGGATTGCATGAGTTCTTTTTGTAGGTTGAGAGATGCCTTGATCTCGGCTCCAATAATGGCGGCACCTGATTGGAATCTTCCATTTGAGGTAATGTGTGATGCTAGTGATTTCGCCGTAGGGGCCGTCCTTGGGCAAAGGAAGGATGGAAAGTTGCATGCCATCTACTACGCAAGCAAAACTTTAGATGAAACTCAGTGCAATTACACAACAACGGAGAAAGAGTTTCTTGCGATAGTGTTTGCATTTGAGAAATTCCGTTCATATCTTGTGGGATCAAGGGTGGTAGTCTTCACGGACCATGCGGCAATCAAATACCTCATGAAGAAGAAAGATGCAAAGCCGAGGCTTCTAAGGTGGATGCTCCTTCTCCAAGAATTTGACCATGAGATCAAGGACAAAACCGGTGCAGAAAATGTGGTAGCTGATCATCTATCCCGTTTGCCCATCGAGTACATGTTGGAGATGGAGGATGGTTTGACTATAGATGATTCAAGAGCAGATGAAGGTCTCATGAGCGGAAAGGAGGAAATGAAGGGTGAATCGACGAACCGAGTAAGTCGGGCCCGAGGTTCAGAACATCGGACCGAAGGCAAGGCAAGTACGAGTGAGTCGGGACCGAGGACTTCAACATCGGGCCCGAGTGACCTGTGTGTCTGCGAAGCTAGACCGGCGTCCTACCATGTCGGGCTCGGTACACTTCAATGTCGATCCGTGGAAGAAAGTAAGTTTCCTAACTCGATTTCCATTCCTTCTCGTTCTCAATTGATTGATTCTTTCTCTCCCACTGGCCTTCTTTCTATTAGTGCCGTAAGACGAGGGGTTTCCCCTTGGTTTGCGGATTTTGCTAACTTTGCCGTAGGGGGAGTAATCCCACCAAATTTGTCTTATCAAGCTAGGAAGAAATTCTTACATGATGCTAGACAATACTTTTGGGATGATCCATATCTCTACAAGGAAGGGCGTGATCAAATCTATAGACGGTCTGTGTCAAGTAAAGAGGTTGAGAGCATAATTCACCATTGCCATTCTTTGCCTACGGGGGGGCATGCCAAGAGTTCCAAAACCACCTCAAAAATTCTTCAATGTGGTTATTATTGGCCAACCATGTTCAAGGATGTGCATGATTATGTAAGGAAGTGTGAGGAGTGCCAAAGAGAGGGGAACCTATCAAGGAGGAATGAGACTCCTCAAACCGGCATTCTAGAAGTTGAGTTATTTGATGTATGGGGTATCGACTTCATGGGACCATTTCCCACATCGGGGCCTTACAAGTACATCTTGGTAGCCGTGGACTATGTCTCAAAATGGGTGGAGGCCATACCAACAAGAACCAATGATGCTAGGGTGGTGATGAAGTTCTTAAAAAGCAACATTTTTGCAAGGTTTGGAGTGCCTAGGGTGCTCATAAGTGATGGCGGACCTCATTTCATTGAGAGGTGTTTCGAGAATGTGTTGATCAAGTATGGGGTGTCTCATCGAGTTGCTACTCCTTATCATCCTCAAACAAGCGGGCAAGTCGAGGTGTCAAACCGTCAAATCAAGGCTATCTTGGAGAAGACCGTATCTCGATCAAGGAAAGATTGGGCCTCTAAGCTCGATGATGCACTTTGGGCTTATAGAACCGCCTTCAAGACACCTTTGGGAACTACACCCTTCAATCTAGTTTATGGCAAGGCATGTCATCTTCCGGTAGAGCTTGAGCACAAGGCAAAATGGGCACTCAAAGAGATGAATTGGGATATCAACTTGGCTGGTGAGAAAAGGTTTCTAGAACTTCATGAGTTGGGGGAATTAAGGTTGAAAGCCTATGAGAACTCCAAGCTATACAAGGAGAAGACCAAGAAGTGGCATGATAGGAAGTTAATTCCAAAGACCTATCAAACCGGTGACAAGGTTCTCCTTTTCAATTCAAGGCTTAAACTTTTCCCCGGAAAGTTAAGGACTAGGTGGAGCGGACCATTTGTGGTCCACCGTATCTATGCTCATGGTGCGGTGGACTTGGTTGATGAACAAGGACATATTTTCAAAGTGAATGGTCATCGAGTGAAGAAGTTCTATGACAAGGACGGTCCAAACGAAGAAGTTAGAGCCTCATGGGCTCTCGTCCTCGCAGATTGATCCTATACATGCCATTGAAGAATAAGAAATTGTGAGCTTTTCATACTCTTCTCTCTTGCTTTTAAGTTTTGGTTTCCTTGTTTGATGGGGACATCAAAATTTTAAGTATGGGGTGGGGGTAAGTGTGTTCATGATTTCACTTGTTTATGTTTGTTCATTATTTTGAGGATATTTAGTTTGTGTTTTTAGTTTATGTTTGGGATGTTTGCTTCTTGGTTTGTGGTTTGATGAAAAACATGAATGATTAATTTGGTCTTGAATGGATGAGTTTTTGGTTTTAGAGAAATTTTTGCAAAAAAATCCATAAAAATTGAAAAATTGTGTTCAAAACAACAAAAAGATTTTATGTTTTGTAGGTTTTGGACTAGAAATTCCCATCTTAGATTGCCAAAATAAAAGCTAATGATGATGTGAGCATGTAAATTCCTTTGCATATTTTTGGATAGTTTAGCCTCTAAAATGATGTTGCTTTTGATGTGATCATGATATCTTGCTTGTTTTATTGAACATGTGAGTTCTAGGATGAGTTCTATTGCAACTAAGTATGAGTGACCCTTGTGAGATTGATTTTTGGCCATTTTAGGGATGCTTGTTCATATTTGCATATCCCTCATTTTTCTTGTGTGATTAGCTCATTCATGCTTAGTAAAACTTGCTATTGCGGTGTTTATCTATTTTCCAAGACCGTCATGAGAATTGTCCTAGCATTGTCACATTGATTTTGAACTTTATTCTTCTAGTCACATAAATGTTCCATATCCTACCATGAAGATAATCCTTTGTTTGTAGCCCCGTTCTAGCCTAAGCCTTTGTTTGAAACTCCTCAAAAATATTATTCCTAGCCTTATATGACTTGACCCTTATGGGATTGGACTTTAGAAGAGAGGTTTGGATTGTATTTGAAGAGTTGAGATTCTCTTGGGTTTAAGGGCAAAGAATGGTGTTATGAATCATGTGGGTAGTGCATCTTTGTTGTACAAAAATGAAAAACAAAGAAAGAAAAGGAAGAAAGAAAATGTTGGAAATGCAAGGTGGAATAAAGCAAAGAGCTTAAGTGAAGAAAAGGGTCCGACCGAGTTACAAGCAACATCGGGCCCGATGTCATAAGAAAGTCGGTCCAAATGTAGAAAGTGTTGAAAAATCCAACAAAAAGCATAAGAGCAAAGATGAAGTGGAATGTTAAGTGAAATTTTGGGTTGAAAGGAAAATGTTAAGTCTTTTGGGTGAGTGTGAAAGTAATTGTGGAATTTGGTGAAGTTGGTGAGAGTTTAGGTTGTTCAATCCCCATTGTAAGCACCACAAGACCAAATAATTCCCACCTTGAGAAATACCAAAAGCCCCATTACAACCCGGCCGAATGGAACCTCTTTGAGGACCTCCATTGAGCCAAGATCGAAATTCTTTGTGTACTTTGCATTAGGCATCTCTAGGTGGAGGAATTGGTGATATTAGCTTCAATAGTAAAGTCCTTACTTGCATGATTTTTGAGCTTGAGTGTTCATTGCTAAACCCAAACACATGATGAGTGATACCCATTCACATATCCCTAAAGTGAGGCTTAGTTGCATTGACTTTATTCCTTGGAACACTTAATCATGTGTGATGATGTAATCTTGCTTGAATGTCAATTACTTGTGCTTAAAATGTGTTTTCATACGAGGCTTTACTTGAAGATTATGTTTCGGTCTTGCTCACATTGTTATTGCTTGAGGACAAGCAAGTTTAAGTATGGGGTATTTTGATGTCTCTCTATTTGGTGGTGTTTTCATATGTGATTTCCTTTGTAAATATGTTTCTTTTTCCCCTTTTCTTGTGCGTTTTGTTCCTTTTTAGCTTAGTTCCCGTATTTCTATGAGATTCGGAGACTACGCGCATTTTATGTGTTTTGTAGGTAAATTGGCGTGAATTAAGGATCTATTTGAAGGAGGGTCGAGACATGGAGCAAGGCCCGAGCAAAGCGGGAAAGAGAGAAGCATGCCATGAAGAAGAACAAGAGAAGCCAACAAAGAAGAAGTTGGAACGAGGTCAGGACCGAGTTGCAACCAACCTCGGGCCCGACTTTGAAGTCTCCAAAACATCGGACCGAGTTGCACAGTACCTCGGGCCCGAGGTCCTCAGTGTCGGTCCAAGTCGGTCTCCGAACTACTTGGGCTCCAAGGCACGAAATTGTGAACTTCCACTTTTGCCCCTCATCTAATAAAAGGCCCTCTTGTCTTCTAAGAAGGGGGTTCCCACACTTAGCAAGGAACCCAACCCTCAAAAACTCTCAAGGGGATACTTGGAGAGCAAGGAGGAAGGAGAGGAGAAGGAGAAGAGAGAGAATCGGCCAAGAGAGAGGAAGATTGATAGGTTTGGTTGATAGATTAGCTTTGCTTTGTTTTGATCTTGTGGATTTGGAAACCCTTGATTGGAATTTGTGGATTGCCTTTGATTTTGAATGAAACTTTGCTTTGTTTTGAGATTGATGATGTTGATTGCTTTCCCTTTTGATTTGTTTGCTTTCTTTGTTTGCCACATGGAGTAGATCTCCTTGATCTTGGGTTATGGGGGAAAACCCTAGCTAGGTTTGGGCTAGAAACCCCAATTCCATAGCCTTGAGTGTTTGATCTAAGGAACCCACTCTACATAGAGCTACAATTCCTTGCGAAAGTCGGGAATCAAGGCTTGAGATTGGCAAAGTAGCGAAAGTGAACATGTGTCAATCTCAAGACCTTGCTTCGAAGGGGATTTCCCCAATGATCGATGTGTAGAAGTGGTTGGAACGAGGGCGAAAGCACTCGATCCTAGTCCGATCATCACTCATTGCTTGAATTGGGGTGGAAAAGCCTTAATCTATTAGGGAAGGAACCCAAAAGCCCAAGATCTACTTTTAAAATCTTTGAGTTCGACATCCCCAGCTACCTCGGGCCCGACTTACCCAGTGTCAGTCCCGACTTCCTCTCGTCGCCAACCTCGGGCCCGACGTGACCTCAGTGTCGGTCCCGACTGTTTTCTTTGTTTTCCTTTGTTTTATGCTCTCCTTTCTAGCTTCCTAGTACCTAGGCACATCGATCGAGTAGACTTCCCGAGTTTTCGACACCCACCACGTACTACAACGGGGTCGGGTTATAAATTGTATCTCTTGACCCTCGCACACCGTGAGAGGCGATCACTCGGGAGGCCCGCCGGGCCTGTATGTTCTTCGTACCCCGGGCCCACTTCTTACTTTACTATTTTGAGCATCATCACAACCCCATGGCCTGGGGATCTCGCCCCGAGGGCCGCAGGGCATAAGTTCTCAAAGGTCATGGGGCACGAGGTTTTGAGAAGTGGGTAGGCATTTTGCGAGGTTTCAAAGGTTCTGAGGTTCGTGGCAGGCATCTTGCGAAGCCCTCTTTTCGCGAGGCTCTACACTTAGCTTTTTTTGTTTTGCAGGGGTGAAGCTTTTCTGGGCTTGCCCTTTGTGTCTTGCTTAATGGGCCGTTCAGGTGGGACTGGCCCAATAAGCCTTTCTGGGCAGGGGAGGCCCAAGCCTGCTCTTTATAAGAGCGCATTTCACACGCTTCCCTTCCATCTTCTCTCTCAATATTTTCGCCCTCTCTCTTTGCCTTTTCGGTTTCTCGCTAGCGGTTCTCCAGATGGTTTCCGACAAGCCTTCGCCTTTTGCCAGTTGCGCCACCGCCCTTTCTTCGCCGGCTTTTAACAAGTAAGTTCTCGACCTTCTTCTTCCTGTTTTTCGGTGTTTTTGGCTTTTGATCTTCCCTTTCTGTTCTGTGCCCTGGAGGGGCGATGGCGTACCGCCTGGCGTTTCGTTTCGGCGACACGGCAGCGAAACGGCGGTGGTGCTGTCGGCGTGAACGCCTGCGCGCTTTCTCCGCCATCTTTCTTTGCTCTTTTCTTGTTTCTTCTTTTTTTTATTTATTATTTTTTTTGCTCGGCTTTGTGCCCTAGCGGGCAAAGGTCGTTTCTTGGCATTTTGCGCCAGCGTTATGGTGGCGGGATGGTGGGGTGAGGGTGGCGATCGTCATGCACTCGAACCCCTCGCCCTCCAACCGACGGCCGGGTCTCTGCGCTTTCTTTCGGCGGTTTTGAATTTTGAGTCCCTTGGAAACCCAAACGTCTCGACAGCTGATTGATGGGACGTTAGGGTCTCCGCCGCTGCTTTCCACCGCTGGCCTCCATTTCTCCTTCTCTTTCCTCTTTTTGGCGCTTCGACTTCTCTATTGCTGTCCTATCCTGTCAGAGTAGCCGCTAGGGTGCCACGTGGCTCTTCGTCTCTTATGACCTCGAATTCCCTTTTTTCCAGACGCTGTCATGACCTCGTCTTGTTCCTCCTTTTGTTGTCGTAGTCTCGTGCTCTCTTCCCTTCGAGGGCATGACCTCGCGTCGTTTTGCTTTCGAGGTTGTAACCTCGCATTGTTTTTCCTTGGTTATCTTTCCCGATGTCTCAACACTTCTTTCTTTTCCAAGTGTTAGCCTTCCGCGGCCTGGACGTCGTTCTTTTCATGCCTAGGAGAGCCTCTGTGAGCCCCCCGCCCGGCTTTGCTTTTAAAGTTCAAGAGGGTTTTTACGAGGAGGTTTCGGAGTCCACGGGAAGCGTAGAACCCAGCGATTCTCAGAACCCGAGGTCCCCTTCGCTGGTTTTCAGCGACCCTTCTTCGAGTGACTCCGAGGCTTCTATCCATTCGCGCTTCTCTCGACTTCGCGCGTCGTCGGGTGTTGAAATGGCTTCGTCTTCCACCCCAGATGAGGTTGTTACTGATTTGGTGGCGAGGTCAGGTGCGGACACGACCTCGACGTCTACCCCCTACTTGCCCACGAGCTTCCCTGCGGCGTACATTACGGATGCCGTGTCCCGCGTTCCGCCTGTCCTTGAGGAACAGATTCCCATGACCCCGGGTACCCCTAAGGCCTATATGTCCGAGGGCATGGCCACCGAACTCAAGCATGAAGATCTCGCGAAGATTGCCAAAGACTTCGCCTGGCCTGAGGAAGTTGAGCTGGCACTTCCCGAAGAGGGGGGCCGGCCCTTGGCGTCCTACGACAGATGTGTAGTCGTGCACCTCTTCAGCCTTCAGGCGGGTTTCAGGCTGCCTCTGGCCCAGCATATTGTCGAATACATGTGGGCTATGCGGATCTGTCCCGCACAGTTGTTCCCAAACGCTTGGCGGCTGTTGTGTGCCTACACGATTCGCAGTCGTGAACTCGGGGACGGGCCGAATCGTGATAACTTGTCGGATTTATTCCTAGCGAGGAGGGAACCCCGGTCCTGCCACATCAATCTTAGCACGCCAAACGTTAAAATCACCACGGCCCAATCGAATGTCGGGCCGTGGAAACCGAATTGGTTTTTGGTCCGAGATCCCACCGGGAGATATCTCAATTTTCCCGTGGTGTCGGGCACCTTTGTTCGGTGCGTGTGCCCGCATACGGTTGACGAGCTCAAAGCCCTCAAGGCCGGATACGCCACAGCGAGTCAGGCACCGTACCAGGTGTATGTCTCTCAGGACCGGCTTGAGCGGGCCGGCCTGAGTCTCAGCCTCCCCCCTAGCGAGGGCAGAGAGGGTAATCAATCTCTTCCCTAATTGTTTCCTCCTTTTGCTGTTGGGAAGCGAGGTTATGTACCTCGCTAATTCGCTCTTGTTTTTCTTGTCTAACTTTTATGCCTTTTTTGCTTTGACAGTGGACCTACTTGGCGCTCTTACCACGAAGTCACAGGGCAAAAGGCATGTGACTTCTTCCTCCAATGCTCCGAGACCCCAAGGCCAACATGGGGTTGTTATAAAGGAGCTGACCTCGCAGGCGAGGCCACCTTCCTTGCAGCTGAAGGCCATAGTCCCGACACTGAAGGCGCCTGAGGCGAAGAAGAGAGAGGGGGCCCCAACGAAGGGGGACGTCACAAGAACGTCCTCCCAAGCCTCCCGAGGATCCGGTGACAAAGCCGGGTCTAAGAGAAAGGGCACGGGGTCTCCACGCGAAGAGAAAAGGAAGAAGAAAAAGGGGGACGACCAAGGGGGAACCCAAGGGGGCGAGATGATCGAGCGCCCTGGCTCGAAGAGCCGAGTTATCTCGGCCACCAGGCCTCCTGCCGACAAGTTCCATTGCCCCGGTCCTTCCCGGGGCGTGTCTGAAGACTGGGACAGGACAGCCTGGAAAGAGGAGGTTGCGTGGGGCAACAACCTCTCGGAGGCTGCTCTTAACGACGAAATCCTCCGTTATTCAGTGATGGTACGCCCTAGTCTCACGAGGTTTTTTTCTTATTGGTTTTATTATCATTATTCTTGTCTTATCGTGTTCTTTGCTTGTTTCAGAATTCCTTCTTTGCGAACTACAACTGTGGTCGCATCAGCCTCCTTCACAAGAAGATGGACAGGCTGGAGGCGAGGCTCAAAGAGCGCGACACCGAGATCGAGAAGAGGGAAAAAGACCTCGCGAAGGCCGCAAAGCGTGTCCGCGTTGCAGAGGTCGCAGCGGCGGACGAGGCCAAGGAGTTGAGGAAGGCGAAGGAGGAGATCAAGGATTTGAAGGATGAGAACGGGGATTTCAAGGGCGAGGTCACAAAGCTCAAACGCCAGCTATCCGAGGAGCACCAATTCTTCAGAGAGATGGAGGCGGAGCTTCGGAAAGCTGAGGAGGAGATTACCAGGCTCGAACGGCGTGTTGTCGAGCTTAGCAAGGAGCTGGAAGCCGAGGGGCCCAGGTATGTGAAGTCCGAGGCCTTTCAGGCTGAGATGGTGGAGTGTGTGAGGAAGATGTTCCACCAGTCCGTCCAGATGGGGGTCAAACAGGCGGTTGCGAAGTACGGGCATATCGACCCCCGCATTAAGTTCTTCATTCCCAACTACGAGGAGACTATGGGGGAACTTGACGGAGAAGAGCCCGAGGGAGAGTGTGAATTCTTTCTCAACGAGGACGGGACTGTGGCCAGCGAGGCGCCTATCTTGGCAGACTCCGCTCAGGAAGATCCGGAGGTTGCCACCACAGATCCTCAGCCTGCGGTAGATGGGCCAAAGCCCCAGCCGTCCACGACACCTCCTCCTGCCCCGGAATCCCTTGAAGGCCCCTTCGCTGAAGCTTCGAAGATTTGAAGGATGCTGGCTTGTTTTTTTTTTTTGTTGTTGTTTTGTTGGTGGCCCTGCGGGGCTTGTAATTCAAACATCTCGGCCCTCGTGGCCCACCTTTTTATATTATTTTCCTTTTCTCATGATTGTTTGCTTGTTCTAGCTTATTTGCATATGCTCGCCCATATTCATCCAACCCCATGGTTCGAGTGTCACAACTATTGTGGTACTCGGGCCACATCGGGTGTTCTTAATTCTGCATCGAGATCATGAGCTTTACTCGGATCTTCCCAAGAATTCCCCGAGGTCCCGAGCCTTGCTCGGACTTCGCACATGTTGTTCGAGTTTCTCCAATCCCAAGCTGGAATCGAGGGATGGACTTAACGAAATTCTCAAACACCAAGCGGGAAGCGAGGTTTGGACTAAACGAGATTCTCCAACCCCAAGCGAGAAGCGAGGGATGGACTTAACGGGATTCTCCAACCCCAAGCGAGAAGCGAGGGATGGACTTAACGAAATTCTCCAACACCAAGCGGGAAGCAAGGTTTGGACTTAACGAGATTTTCCAACACCAAGCGGGAAGCGAGGTTTGGACTTAACGGGATTCTCCAACCCCAAGCGAGAAGCGAGGGATGGACTTAACGAAATTCTCCAACACCAAGCGGGAAGCAAGGTTTGGACTTAACGAGATTCTCCAACACCAAGCGGGAAGCGAGGTTTGGAATTAACGAGATTCTCCAACACCAAGCGGGAAGCGAGGTTTGGACTTAACGAGATTCTCCAACACCAAGCGGGAAGCGAGGTTTGGACTCAATGAGATTCTCCAACTCCAAGCGAGAAGCGAGGGATGGACTTAACGAAATTCTCCAACACCAAGCGGGAAGCGAGGTTTGGACTCAACGAGATTCTCCAACCCCAAGCGAGAAGCGAGGGATGGACTTAACGAAATTCTCCAATACCAAGAGGAAAGCGAGGTTTGGACTTAACGAAATTCTCCAATACCAAGCGGGAAGCGAGGTTTGGACTTTACGAAATTCTCCAACACCAAGCGGGAAGCGAGGTTTGGACTCAACGAGATTCTCCAACCCCAAGCGAGAAGCGAGGGATGGACTTAACGAAATTCTCCAACACCAAGCGGGAAGCGAGGTTTGGACTTTAACAAGATTCTCCAACACCAAGCGGGAAGCGAGGTTTGGACTTAACGAGATGCTCCAACCCCAAGCGAGAAGTGAGGGATGAACTGAACGAGATTTTCCAACCCTAAGTGAGAAGCGAGGGATGGACTTAACGAAATTCTCCAAAACCAAGCGGGAAGCGAGGTTTGGACTTAACGAAATTCTCCAATACCAAGCGGGAAGCGAGGTTTGGACTTTACGAAATTCTCCAACACCAAGCGGGAAGCGAGGTTTGGACTCAACGAGATTCTCCAACCCCAAGCGAGAAGCGAGGGATGGACTTAACGAAATTCTCCAATACCAAGCGGGAAGCGAGGTTTGGACTTAAAACCCGAAGTTTTTATTTTTGAGAGAGATTTTGAAAGTTCCACAACCCTTTATTCACAAAAAGAAGTAACGGAGTTCAGAGAGTTTACACGAAATACTTCTTTAATCGGTCGACATTCCACGTCTTGCTCAAGGTACGCCCCTCGTTGTCTTTGAGCTTAAAAGCTCCGGGAGCGACTTCCTCGCCGAGGATGTAGGGTCCCTCCCAGTTGGGGTCCAGTTTGCCACCTTCGGTTCGCCTCAAGACGAGGTTACCTGTGGCCAGGAATCGAGGTCTCACCTTCTTCTTATGGTAGACGGCCACGCGGCGCTTATATTCCCTGGAGCGAAGATCTGCTACCTCGCGTAGCTCGTCACGGAAGAGTAACTCGACCCTGAGATTGGCCTCATTCTCCTTTTCATCGAAATCGAACACCCTTGCCGATGGGACCAGGGTTTCTACCGGGACTAGGGCCTCTGCCCCGTAGGTTAAGGCGGAAGGCGTTTCCCCGGTCGCGCTGCGTGCGGTGGTGCGGTATGTCCATAGGACGAGTGGGAGGAGCTCTGCCCAACGACCTTGGGCCATGCCCAGCCGTTTCTTTAGATCAGACAGGATGCGGGCATTGACGTTCTCTACCTGGCCGTTGGAATGAGGATGGGCCACGGAGGAGAACTTGAGGGCTATGCCGAGGTCTGAACAGAATGTCCGGGTCTCTTCGCAATCAAACTGGGGGCCATGGTCTGTCATGATGGTCATGGGAACGCCGAAACGGCAGACGAGGTTCTTCCACAGAAAGTCGCAGACCTTAGTCCCCGTGATCTTTGCCATTGCTTGTGCCTCAACCCACTTTGTGAAGTAGTCGACAATGACCAGGATGTACCGCACCTGACCAGCAGCCTTGGGAAAGGGGCTGAGCATGTCCATCCCCCACATCGCAAAGGGACATGGCGCGTGGATGGAGCGACGCTGCGAGGTCGGGGCGTGCAAGAGGTTACCGTGCTTCTGACATCCGTCACATCGCTGGACATAAGCCCTTGCGTCTTGCCGGAGGGTGGGCCAGAAGTACCCCAACTGGGCGATCTTATGCGAGAGGGTTCGCCACCCTAGGTGGCCGCCACAGACCCATTTGTGGGCCTCATAAAGGATGTGCTCCGTAGATTCGGTCGGGACGCACAAGAGGTTGGGCTCAACATAGCCTCGGCGATAAAGGTAGCCACCTATGACGCAATACCGAGCCGCCTGCATTTTCAGCTTTCTGGCCTGTGCGGGGTCCTCTGGGAGGACACTGCTCTCCACATACCGTGTTATCGGGATCCTCCAATCCCCCGAGGTGACAGATAGAACCTCGCTGTTCACACTCTGCGAGAGTTTTCGTTCCACCATCACGCGGTTCCCCACTTCAAGGGGGAGGGCGGATCCTAACCTCGCGAGGGCGTCTGCTTTGGTGTTCGAGGTTCTCGGGATGGACTCAACGGCGAAGGTTTCCAGGCATGATACCAAGGCTTTGACCTTTTCTTGGTATGCGGGCAGGAACCCCGTTCTGGTGTCGTACTGGTCGTTGAGTTGGCGCGCCACCAGCTCGGAGTCGGTGTAGATCCTGATTTTTCGGGCACCGCTGAGGAGCGCCATCTCGATCCCAGCGATCATGGCCTCATACTCGGCCTCGTTATTTGTGGCTTCGAAGGCTAAGTTAAGGGAATACTCCGTCTCGATCGAGGGCCCAGCGAGGAATACGCCAGCCCCACCACCGGCGTCACATCGTGAACCGTCAACAAACACCTTCCACTCTTCCGAGCTCGATCTGTCTCAGGGAAGGTGACCTCCACCATGAAGTCAGCGAGGGCCTGCCCCTTCATGGCGGTCCTTGGGTGGTAGCTGATGTCGAACTCGGAGAGCTCGACTTCCCACTTCGTCATTCGCCCGGAGAGGGCAGGTTGGTGGAGGATTTGTCGAAGTGGGAGGTCAGACAAGACCTGAATGGGGTGCGCATGGAAGTAAGGGCGTAGGCGCCTTGCGGCGGTCACAACTGCCAGCGCCATCTTCTCTGCTGGGGAATAGCGCTGCTCCGCGGGCTGGAGCACGCGACTCACGAAGTAAACTGGGTGCGTGGCCTTTCTGGTTAGCACCGCGCTGACCGTCTCGGGGCTGACGGCCACATAAAGTTGCAAGTCTTCGCCCGCCATCGGGGGCGACAGCGTGGGGAGCTTTGATAGGAAGGCCTTTAGCTCAGAGAAGGCGAGCTCAAGCCTCTCATCCCACACGAACTTATCGTTCTGCTTGAGTGCTGTGAAAAAGGGCAGGGACCTTTCCGCCTAGCGGGAGCAAAACCTCCCCAGGTAGTTGACGGCACCGTTGAGCCGTTGCACCTCGGTGTGGGACCGTGGTGACCTCATTGAGAGGATTGACTCAACCTTGGCAGGGTTTACGTCAATGCCGCGCTCGCTAATCATAAAGCCTAAAAATTTTCCCGATGACACGCCGAAGACGCACTTCTCTGGGTTCAAGCTGAGACGGTTATGCCTGAGAGTG
This sequence comes from Fallopia convolvulus, assembly GCA_964016875.1. Classification (NCBI taxonomy): domain Eukaryota; kingdom Viridiplantae; phylum Streptophyta; class Magnoliopsida; order Caryophyllales; family Polygonaceae; genus Fallopia; species Fallopia convolvulus. The sequence goes on along the minus strand of OZ024735.1, from coordinate 15,573,485 downwards.
GCGAAGACCTCAGCGAGGTCGACCAGATGCTCGTCAGGGGTCTTGCTCCGGACAACAATATCGTCGATATAAGCCGACACGTTCCGTCCGAGATGGTTCTTGAAGACGCGGTCGACGAGGCGCTGAAAGGTGGCCCCGCGTTCTTCAGTCCAAACGGCATGACTTTGTAGCAATAAGTGCCTCGCTGGGTGATGAAGGATGTTTCCTCCTCTTCTCGCGGATTCATCAGGACTTGATTGTACCCCGAGTATGCGTCGAGGAAGCTCAAAACCCCGTGACCTACGGTGGAGTCAACGAGCTCGTCGATCAAGGGCAAGGGGTAACTGTCTTTGGGACATGCTTTGTTGAGGTCCTTGAAATTGACGCACATCCTCCACTTCCCGCTGGCTTTTTTGACAAGCACGACGTTGGACAACCACCGGGGGTACTGAACCTCGCGAATGAACCCAGCAGCCAGCAATTTTGCCACCTCGTCATTCGCGGCACTCGCCCTTTCTTCGTTCATTTTTCTTCGTCGCTGCACCACGGGGCGAGTGGTGACATCGTCGTTCAAGGAGTGCTGGGCCACGGTCCGCGGGACACCTCGGAGGTCCCTTGCAGTCCCAGCAAACACGTCGCGGGACCCGGCGAGCAAGGCTTCTAGAGATGTCGTTGATGCCCCCGAGAGGCATTCTCCGAGGTAGATCTTCTCAGACTTGCTCTCGAAAGGGGATATCACCCTTCTTTCTAGCTCTGGGGTGGGGACCGTGAAATCCCGGACTTCGAGGTCGGCCTCGCCGGGAGATTCCACCATGAGCACCGGGCACTTTTGTTTTGCAGAGGTCGCGTAGCAAACGCGACCTTCCTCCTGATTGTCTTTCACCTCTCCAACCCCGCCATCGACAGGGAACTTCATCTTCAGGTGGCAGATAGAAACTACCGCCTGGAACTTCATCAGGGAGACCCTCCCAATGATTTCATTCCACACCGAAGGCAGGCGTACCACCGTGAACTCCACCATCTCGGTCCTCCTGGTGGATCCGGTTCCCAGCGTCATCCAGAGGTCGATGAGACCTGCCACGTCGACTTCGTCTCCCGAGAAGGAGGTGAGTTTCCCAGCGTAGGGCTTCAAGGATGTCTCGGAGATGCCCAATTGCTCGAACGCGCCGTAGTACATGATATCCACGGAGGATCCCGTGTCTACCAGTACTCGCTTAACCATCTTCGAGCCCATTTGAGCGTGTACCACCAAGGGTCGGAGTGTGGCATGTAGAGCCCTCGGCATCTTCGGATGAGAAGGACAAACCTACGTGGGCCCGCGAGGTTTGTGCGATGCTAAATACCGAGGGCTCATGATGGCTTTCCCTCGCGTATCTCTTCCTATCTGCCTGGCTTGACCCAGCTGGGGATGGTCCGCCCGAGATGGTATGGATATACCCATCGGGCGTCGTCGCTTGCCCAGACCGGGCCTGCTTCGCGGGTGCCTGCTGCTCGACGTTATTGTTGTTGTTGGCCTGAGCGCGACTTGGGCTATGCGGCTCGGTGTTGGCTCCTGACGCGGGGTTGGCGCGGCCCTTTTCATTCTGGTTGGCGGCATCCTCGGCGTATACTTGGGCCGTGATCCGGGCGCACAGGCTTTCGTACGTCTCCGGATTCTTCAAGAAAATGCGGTTCTTGAAATCCCCAATGCGTAGGTTGCCCATGAGGGTGTCGCGCACCGACGACTCGTCGACGTGCGCGATTTCCGCTACCGCGGTTGTGAACCTCGTGAAGAAGGCGCCCAAGGACTCGCTCTCCCCCTGCTCGATTCCGCGGAGATCCCGCATGTTCTTCTTGCGCTTCCTGGAGCCGTTGAAGTGAGTGACAAAGGAATCACACAGCTGGGCGAACGAGGTCACGGAGCCGACCTTCTTACTTGAGAACCATGTTAACGCGGCCTTTTCCAAGGTGGTTGGGAAAACCCAGCAGAATATCGCGTCATTGTAGGCATTGACGTTCATCTGGACCGCGAAGTGTTTTACGTGCTCCTCAGGGTCCGCCGAGCCGTCATAAAGCCCCATTTGTGGCCTTAAGAAGCCCTTGGGCATGGGCGCGTTCCGGATCGCGTCCATGAACGGAGAGGTGATCTTGGCCTCCTCCTGACCTTGGGGCGGTGGCCTCGAATTACGCGATCGGGACCTCGGGTAGTGCATCGCGCTCCCCGCTGTTTCGGACAACTCTGGTTCCTGCAGCCTCGATCGTCGCGATCGAGACCGCGAGATCTGCATGGGATCTCGGAGAGGCCTCTCTGTTGACGAGCCGTTGGTGGAGGACTCGGGCTCCGGCACACGCCTAGGGACGTACGTAGGTACGTACTCGGAGTGAGGTTCACCCTGGGGGGGAACGGGGACGTACGAAGGGGCGAAGCCCTGCTGGTATTGCCCATAAGCCGGGTAGGGATATGGGTTCGGGGGTGCGCCGCCCTGCTCGAAGCCTTGGAATGGGAATGGGTTTTGCGGGGCGGCGTATGTCCATCCCGGAGGGACCACAAACGGGCAGCCCGGAGGCCCCGCGACTGTCCATTGCGTAGTTTCGGGCATGTTGTCGGGGTGTTGAGGAAAGAAATTGTTTGGGCAAGCCATTTTGAGGGAATCGAAGCTACGGTTTGCACGAATCGAGGAACTACTTAGGATGAAGAAGTTCCCACAGACGGCGCCAGTGATGAAACCCGAAATAAACCATTCGCTAAAAGACAAGAGACAGGATTTTTATATTCGATTGTGCAAACACTTGCTTCTTTATTTATGATTTTCTTTACAACGAGGTTACAAGGTTACGAAGCTACAAGCCAACGAGCCTACAACCTAGACCCCCTATGACTATCCGAGATCTCGACCTAACAATGTTCGAGATCTCCTAGTTGCTAGATAGTTCTAAGTGTCACTTGCTTGTCCCCTCGAGCGAGGTTGAGTTGGCGGGATCTTTGATGTGAGGGAGAACGAGGTGTAGGCGGCTTGCGAGATGGTGTAGCGAGGTCTTTGATGTGAGCAGAAACTCTGAGAGACTTGTAGTCTTTTTGTGGACTTCACTTGTCTATAGCGAGGCCTTTTGACGATGTTTCGATCACGTCGATCTTCAACGAGCAAGATAGTTCTTGAGTTCAAGATGTTTTTCGACCCCTCTTCCATAAGAGGTTCTCCTCTATTTATAGAGGATTGGGGAGTCGAGTTTTGGTCATTGTCCGATGTGGGACGCCCGAGATCAAGGGCTCTGATTGGTCTAGAAGCGAGGCAGCTTGTGATTGGCTTGGGAGAGTGGCGCTAGCTGAGTGGTTCTGGTGGGCGGGCGTGTCGGTAGAGTCGGTTACGAGGTGTAGACCTCGTTCCAAGGTGCCGGAGGACCTCGCGGGGGTAGGAACTTTGTTAAAATAATAGGTGGGTATGGTGGTGGGCCCTAGGATCATCCTCGGGAGGCCCGTCGGGCCTGTATGTTCTTCGTACCCCGGGCCCACTTCTTACTTTACTATTTTGAGCATCATCAATCAGTTTTAGAATCTTGCTTCTTTTGTGGTTGATGAGCTGGTTTCTTTTTGTTTTGATGAGATTTGTCATATCCTTGATTTTTCTTACTAGACCACTGTTTCTTGTTGTTCCCTATATTCTGGTTTTGAACCTTTTTGTTAGACACTTCTAATCTAGCTTTACAGTCCTTTTGAACATGACCTCCCTTACCATATTGATAGCACACCCTATAATATTCACCAAGATAGCGTTTAGGATGTGGTTTCTGGAGGGTTCGTTCCTTTGCACGTTCCTTGGAAGGAACTCTGTGCTGGTTCCCTTTAGACTATTTTAGATATATCTTATGAGTCGTTTTACCAAAATACCACTCTGAGTTATCATTTAAACCACTCTTAAGAATCTTAACCCTACCCTCTAGATAAGTAACTTTATCTCTTGCAGATTGAAGTTCCCTAGCTTTCCTTTCCATTTTTTTCTTCAAAGCTAAGGTCATTTGGAGGATACTCAGATTTATCTTTACCATAACCAATACCACACCTAGCCGGATTAACACAATGTGAGTTCTTTTATCAAGCTCATTCTCTAATTCCTCTCTTCTGAGTTTAAAGATAAGCAAATCTGTTCTAAGTTCGTTATTGGTTTCATTGAGAGTCTTAATATCTTCTTTTAGCTCTTTACACTCAGTACAAGGAACAACACTAGTAATAGTTGATTCTGATAGTTTTTCTTCAAGATTAAGACATTTCTCATCAGCAGCTTCTATTTCATCTTGCATTTTCAAATTATCCTCAAAAAGCTTTTTAACAAGAATGACAAGATCAGATTGTTTAGTATTTTCTAAACCAGCAAGGAATTGTTCAGGAGTTACCTCTTGGTCAACATCTTTAGTCTTCAGAGTCATAGCATATATCTTTGATTCAGATTCATCATTTGAGTCAAGATCCCATGCAGCGATGTAGGTCTTTTTCTTCTCGTTCCCAGACTCGTTACCTTCCGGACAACTCTTAGCATAGTGTCATTTTTCTTGACAATTGAAGCATGTAACATCCTTGGTCTCCTTCTTCTCAGAGTTGACCTTCTCTTTTTCCTTCAAGGCTCCTTGCTTCTTGCCTCTCTTGTAGAATGCCCTCATTGTTTTGGTTATGAGAGCGACATCAGAATCCACTTTCGACGTATACACTCCCCTACCAACAGTGATGTTCTCAATGGCCTTCTCCACTTTGAGAGAAATTCCCTTGTCGGAGCTTGAGGTACTACTTATGATGTTCTCATAACGCTCGTAGTCTGTCAGCTTTACAAAGATCTCATGAAGTGTGCATGTCTTTGTGATTGGATTTTCTCTGAGCAAGCCTCTGGTAACCACATACTTGGGACCAAGACCATCAACAATCGTAGAGATTTTCTCCGACTGTGTGATGTCCTTTTCGATACAAAGATGATTGATGCGATTCACCAAAGCCTCGAACCGAGGTTGATAAGTGGAAATGGTTTCACTATCTTTCATTTTGAAGTTATAGAACTCCTTCTTGGCCTCCTTTTGATGGCTTTCCTTCAGATCTGTACTTCCGATGTGCATTTGCTCAAGGGCTTCCCATGCATCCTTGGCAGTTTTGTAGTTCACCACCCTTAATAGATCTTCAACACACAAGGCATTGTTTAGCAGGATCTGTGCCTTGAAGTTCTTCTCCATTCCTGTCCATTCAGTTGGTCCCCACTCGGTCTTTTTGTCCTTCTTGGCTGCAGGAATGACATAATCTCCGTCCTCAATGACTGACCAACCTCGGTAGTCATTGCTTTTGAGCCAAGTGGAGAAGAGGATCTTCCAATGGTCATACTCTCCAGCAACAAGTAGTGGAGGCTTGTTGTTTCCAATCCCGACGTTGTGAGTGTTGTTGGTACTCATTCTGTGTTCCTGCACTAACACACAATCTAGAGCAAACCTGCTCTAATACTAATTGTTGGATCGTGATGCGTTAGTAACAAGTCAGGGAACTAGCAATGTTCCATGGGCAGCGGAAATAAACAATAAGAACACAGAATTTAGAGAGGAAAACTTTCTATCCGACCAACAAGTCGTAGAAAGAAAAAACCTCTACCCCTGAGACTCCTTTTCAGAGGATTTTCAATAGAATACTTTTATTAAGTTTCAACGGTTACAAGGCAAGTCAAGTTCCCTGGTAACTAAGGCACCAACCAAAGTTCAACCAACTAGACTTCTACAACCCTAAAGGTAAACCTAAGAGATAGTAAACTACTGACTTACTTGTGGATTCCTCATTGGAAAAAGCCACACACTCGTACACTTGAAAAGCTCTCTCCAAGTTCGACGTCTACAACCACACTTAAACCTTAGCTATAACCTAGTTATTTATAAGATATGTCAAGTCTGATCTCATACGTAATTCTTGCCTAATTGCGCAGATTTTCCACTTAACAAATCCCACACAAAAAGGAGAAAGTATTGTTTGTGATTTGGATCCTCAACCATGCCGATTCTTGCCAAAACCGAATGATCTCGGATTTCTTAGATAAGATCGTGTAAGCTTTGATATTATCCTTCCTTTGATCTCCTCAAGCAACCACCTATAGTTGTCGTATCTTCGCAAAAGATTGCTCGTAGAAGATCTGGTAACTTGCCATTAATAGAAAGCCGCGTTCCTTCTGAGACACGCTTCCTAAATCTGTCACTTGTTCCCTCCATCGTTCCTTACAATGTTCCGTCATTCGTGACTATGTACCTTTTTTCCTGAAACACTTACATGTAGAAGCAATTTACACCAACTAAGTTTGTTATCATCAACACTAAGAGTAACCATGGAACAACCATTGTTCCAAGAGTTCCCCACCTCGGAAGTGGAACAACTTCCCTTGTTGTTACACACAGGTGTGTTACCTTTAGGTTCCGGTGGACACAGAGTTTTCAAATCCTTAGGAACATAGGAATATCCAAGTCCAGGTCTTGAAATTATAAAAGTTTTAGCAAATTTTTCAACCGCTTTCTTAGCAACAAACTCTTCTATCCGTTTTTTTCTTTTTAGACTCATCACTAGCCTTTTCCTTTTCAAGGTCATTGACTAACTTAACATTACCAAGTTTTAGCATGAGATTTTCGCCTTCAAGGTTTGTTACTTTCTTTTCTAAGTCATCCACTTCAGTTTTAAGATTATCACATGTTTTGCAAGCAATAGACTCAGAATCCAAAGACTTCTTTTCTAACTTAGCACATTTAAGAGACCAACCTTCATTATCATCCATTAAGTTAGAGATGGTGTCTTCTTTTTCATCAAGTTTTCACTGAGTTCGGTAACCTGAGTTCCCAACTTCTCAATGATAGCATGCAACTGTTCTTTAGTTTTATTGGACAAGATAGACGAAAGTTCAGAATTTTGCACCTCTTTTGGAAGATCTATAGCCATGAGACATGTTTCTCCTTGTTGACTTGCTTCATCTTCAGCATCGGAATCATCCCAGGTGGCCAACATAGCAGTTTTGTCACCTTCCGACTTCTTTTTGACACAATTTCTTGCAAAGTGTCCTCTTTTTGAGCAAGTGGTAACAGAAGACCTCCTTCATGTCTTTGACTAGTTCCGTCCCTTTGGATGGAACTTTTCCATTACGATTACAAAGCTTCTTCATGGCTCTTGTGATGAGTGCAACCTCATCATCACCATCAGCTTGATCATCATCACATTGAGCAAGATCTAAAGCCTTTTCTACTTTCAAGGCAATGTTTTTGACCTTTTCAGTTTCAATGCGATCATCTCGTCTTTGTTTGATTCCTCCATACATGGTCAATTTTCCAACAACGTCTTCCAAGGTGAGTGACTTGGTTTCACTGTTGGTTAGCAACTCAGCAGCAGCCTCGTTCCATTTTGCATTAAGCCCTTGGATCAATTGGTTATCCTACTTCCATTAAGGAGCTTTTCATCAAGAGATTCAAGTTGGCTAACCACAGCTTGAAATCTTGAGTGATAGTCACCCAAGGATTCATTCTTTTCTTGACTCATTCCTTCATACTCCCTTTCCAGAGCAATGATGTGATCCTTCTTCACATCATCATTTCCTTGGTGAAACATTTTAAGAGCATCCCAGATTTGCTTAGTTGTCTTGTACTGGACAACCTTCTTCAAGTCTCCAAGGGTTAGAGCATGGTGAAGAACCTTCTTAACACGAGCGTTCTTCTCTAGCTTCTTGTACTCAACGTCAGCATAGTCCACCTTCTTTTTCTCTTCCTTTCCATCAGCAGTGAGAAAGGTTTCAGGACCCATCTCGATAACTTTCCAGAGTTGTCCATCGAGTGAGCAAATATGGGTCTCCATTTGCTCGACCCACCAATCATACTCACCAGCCTTGAGCACTGGTGGCTTCTAGAACAAATCATTGATGGCTGTGTTTGTTGAAGTCATCTTTCTTGTAAATGGAAGTACTAAAACAGATCTAGAGCCAGGCTCTGATACCAATTGTATTATCGTTAGTACGTCTGGGTCGCCGACCTCAACTAAGTCGTCGACCTCTTAAGTAAATGCAGCCGAAATAAACCACAAGAAAGACTTACTTGCACACAATGATTTTTTATAGTGGAAACACTTGATCGATGAACTCTATCAATCAAGTGTGAAAACCACTCCCTTCCAAGTTCTCGCTTGGAAGGATTAAAACTCGTAGCTTGCTTTATTGATCTTTTGGATTGTTTACAAGAACACCCTGGATCTAGACCTACTTCCCAAGCACTCTAGAACTCATTGTGAACCGAGTAACTACAACCCTCAACCTGTCTAGCAAGCCTACGTCTCTCGAACTCTCTTTTTCTTTCTTTCTTAACACAAAAATGGAGTATGAGTTTGTGAGTATTCTCACCTAAAGCCTTAGCTTAAATACACACAAACTAGGTCAGATAATAGACAATAATATCTTCCAATTCGGTTATGGCAAGGTATTATTTCTTTTATCCTTACAAAATCATCCTAAGCATAAGATAAGATTACAATAAAAAATGGCTTAGGGCGAAGTCAATAATCGGCTAACAATATAATCCTCATGAGATCTTTCCTAAAACAAGATTATACTATCCAAACTCCAAAGATCTCACGCGTCTTCAAGATCTTCGAGATTTTCCTTCAACACACGTCGACGACCTTACTAACGTTGGCGACTCTATTTAAAGACTCGAGGTCGTTCACGTGGTAGACATTTGGAACCATCAAAATCAAAGCCTCCAACTTTTCTAACAGATAGCTTATGTGAAGAGTGCGTGAGAGGGAAAAAAAGCAAATCATCCTTTCAGCCAAAGTTGTCGATCAGAACTTCTCATCCTCTTGAGATGGTACACATGGATTTGTGTGGGCCCATGTGGGTGAAAAGTCATGGAGGTAGTAAGTATATTTTTTTATTGTTGATGATTTGACTAGATATACATGAACTCTCTTTCTAGGTTCCAAAGATGAGACATTCATGGCATTCAAAAGCTGGATCAAGAAGGTAGAAGCATCAATAGGACAGAAACTGAAGGCTATCAGATCGGATAACGGAACAGAGTTCAAGAATTCCATGTTTCCTAACTTTTGTGATGAACATGGAGTGTCTCAGAATTTCTCTGCGCCGAGGACTCCTCAACAAAACGGTGTAGCAGAAAGAAAGAATAGGACACTGCAAAACATGGCTCGTACTATAATGTGGGCAAGTAACTTGCCTCGGTCCTTTTGGGTTGAGGCAGTCAGTACCGCTTGCTACATCATAAATCGAGCTACCATACGTTCCAGTTTTTTCTAAAACTCCATATGAACTGATCAGGGGAAGAAAGCCAAATATTTCCCACTTGAAAGTCTTTGGATGCAAGTACTTTGTTCACAACAACGGAAAAGACGAGCTAGGCAAGTTTGATCCAAGGAGTGACAAAGGCATTTTTCTGGGCTACACATCCAACAACAATGCTTACAAGGTGTTCAATAAAAGGACAAATAAGTTTGAAGAAAGCATTCATGTTGTCTTTGACGAGTCCAAAAATGGAGGGAACCTGTCAGGGAACGAACAAGTACTGAAGGTTCTAATTCAGACTCAGATGATGAAGTCAATCTAGATTCAAGTGTGTAAGTTCCAAACGAAGAAGTCACTCCTTCCACTCCTGATGTGGATGGATATGACATAGGAGGTACATCGAATCCTGAAGATGATACTCCACAAAATGAAGATCAAGTGGAAGAAACATCTCCTGGAACGACTGATCACCAGGAGCAAGAGGAGTCAAGCATAGATCCTACGCAGATTGAAGTCAGAAATTATCATCAAAAGAGGGATCATCCTGTTGACAACATCATCACTCCATACGAAAAAGGTGTGCCTACTCGTTCCTCTCTTAAGAATTTTTGTGCTTTCAATGCGTTTATCTCTCTTGCAGAGCCGAAGAATGTGAAGGTAGCATTAAAAGATCCTGATTGGATAGTTGCTATGCAAGAGGAACTACACCAGTTTGAGAGAAACAAAGTATGAAGATTAGGTCCCAAGCCAAAGCACAAGATGGTTATAGGAACAAAGTGGGTATTCAGGAACAAACTTGATGACACTAGAGCTGTCATAAGGAACAAGGCGACGCTTGTAGCAAAAGGGTACAATCAACAAGAAGGGGTCGACTACGATGAAACGTACGCTCCTGTTGCAAGAATAGAAGCCATCCGTCTTCTAATCGCCTATGTTGCTCACAAAGGATTTAAACTCTATGAAATGGATGTAAAAACAACATTTCTGAATGGGTACCTACAAGAGGAGGTTTATGTGCTGCAGCCTCCAGGGTTTGAAGATGTTGATCACCCTAACCATGTCTACGTGTTGGATAACACTCTCTATGGTCTTAAACAAGCGCCTCGTGCTTGATATGATAGATTCGCCCAGTTTCTATTGTCAAATGGATATAGACATGGTGTGATCGACAAAACGTTGTTCATAAGCGAACAAGACGGTGAGTTTTTAGTAGTTCAAGTATATGTTGATGATATTATATTTGGTTCTACTAACCCTAAACTTGTAGAAAGCTTCAAGAATCTGATGAGCAGTGAGTTTGAGATGAGCATGATCGGTGAACTCACTTTCTTTCTTGGTCTACAAGTGGTACAAAGTGATGAGGGAACGAAGGTACATCAACAAAAGTACATCAAGGAGCTATTGAAGAAGTATGGTATGGATTCTAAGAAACCATTTGATACTCCTATTTCTCCTAATACTCGTCTTTATGCTGATCTTAATGGTGTTGATGTGGATCAAATGATGTACCGATGAATGATTGGTTCCCTATTGTACCTACTCGTCTTTATGGGGAAGGTGTCTGGTGTCCTTACTCTACTGGCGATCTTGGTTACACTGCACGCATTGCACATCAATTTTTTATCAAGGCTGTGGTTCCCGGACTGAAGAAGATGAGCACTCTCACCATCAACGACATGATTCTGTTGGATAAGTTTTTGAGGAGAGAAAGAATCAGTCTTCCTGAGATCATGATACGACACATGGCCAAGAGCACAAGGAAGAATCATTGTTTGCCTTACCCTTAGTTTGTAAATGCAATTCTGAAGGAAAAGAATGTGTATGTTCCTTCTCGAGAGGAGTTCTTTGGATTACCCCTGGATATGCGTAATATCTCGAGGATGAATTACCAGGGTGATTCAAAGGGAACAAGTACAAAGAAGACTGCTCAGATGGACATTGGGAGTTCTTCGCTGAGTGGAAGTGTTAATGCCAAGATGTTGATCGAGCTTCAAAAGATTTCCTCTCAGTTAAGTACCATCATTGGTTACTTAGCTAAGAGAGACACTAACACTTCTGCTACTGATTCCACCTCCTCCGAACCATGATGTGGACCCTTCTATTGTTCCCTAGCCTATCTACCCCTCACTCAAATATTTTGAGTTGTTCTCTTGGATGTTAAGACTTTTATGTTTTTTTGTTTTCTCTGGTTGTGATTTCCGTGACAATTATCTATGAATTAACTATTTTTTGCTTATGAATGGTTTGAGTTTCAATTAAATTTGTTCATTTGCTCTACGTTTTGCTAGATGATTGTTGACCTTTTGATGATGTCAAAAGGGGGAAGTTAGGAAAAATGCAGAGATGCGTTCTATCCAAGAAATACTGAGGGAACTTTTTGGCTAAGGGGGAATATGTTGTTACCTTTGATGAGTAGGAACAATTGTGCATCTATTAAGGGGGAACCACACGAAATTTTTATCTATATTCTTAATGGTTTCTAGATGTGCATTTTTGTATAGGTTTGTCATCATCAAAAAGGGGGAAATTGTTGGAACAATCGTTGTTCCATGATTTCTCTTAGTTTTGATGATAACAAACTTAGTTGGTATAACTTGCTTCTACATGTAAGTGTTTCAAGAAAACAGGTACATAGTCACGAGTGACGGAACATTGTGAGGAACGATGGAGGGAACGAGTGACAAATTTAGGATGCGCGTCTCGTAAGGAACATGGATTTCTATTAATGGCAAGTTACCAAATCTTCTGCGAAGATACGACATCTGTAGGCGGTTGCTTGAGAAGACTAAAGGAAGGATAAGATCAAAGCTCACACGATCTTAGTTACCAGGGAACTTGACTTGCCTTGTAACTGTTGAAACTTAATAACTATTGAAAATCCTCTGAGAAGGAGTCTCAGGGATAGAGGTTTTTTCTTTCTATGACTTGTTGGTCGGACAGAAAGTTTTCCTCTCTAAATTCTGTGTTCTTATTGTTTATTTCCGCTGCCTAGGGAACATTGCTAGTTCCCTAACTTATTACTAATGCTTCACGATCCAACATACGGGATGGGTCTAGAACAATCTCGGTCAACTTCTACCAGCGAGTGTCCTCTTGACGTTGGTAGCTGTCAATATGGTGGAAGACTATAGTTCCCATGATGAACTAAGTTGGAGTCTGACCTTTGATGGCAACTACTTGGGTAGGGTTGAGATATAAATTGGTGCATGGGAATATGTATGCACGAGATGATTTACAAAAAGCTTTGGACATTGGAGATGCCCGAGAGAATTCATTATTTTATGTGGTTGCTATTGATGGGTGGCATCCTCTTGAATTGTGAGCATTTGAGAAGTCGATCACTTGACGGTGACGACATTGTGCCCCTGCTGCTTCCAAGATCGAGGAGATGTTTGAGTCACTTCTTATCCACGATTACATGCTTATTTGTTCCATGTGGGATGATATGTTCAATATTAACTTGGTTTCGGATTTTATGAAGGAGCCTTTTTATTCCTAGTTTTAGCACAATTTAATGGAAACACGATGTTGAGCCAATTGGGGATTGGGGAGTTGTTTTTTCGACCGCTCTTTGGTGAACTTGGAAGTGGCGTAATAAGAAGGTTTTCAATGGTGACGTGGTTAATATACACAGAGGTATGTATACCTTTAACCAAGTGAATGATTAGTCCCTTGTTATTAATTAAGGCTTTTGGCAATAATAGTACGCTGAGATGAAATAAAATTTATGAGCATATTTTTTGGGAGTGGCCCGCTTCGGAATGGGTGAAGATAAATACGGACATTGTGGAACGATGGCATGGCCATGGCTGTGATGTCATTAGAGATAATTAGGGACAATGGATTGAAGGCTTCAATCATAAGAGTGGTATGTGTTTTGTTCCCATGGTTGAATTATGGCATATAGAGCAGGGATGTCAACTCGCTTAGGATTGAGGCTTTCGCCAAGTTACTATTGATTCCGAAACGAAACTTGCTATCAAGCTTGGAAAACTTTACAAAGTCATCATCGCTTCTTAGTTTGGTAACTTAGTACCAAGGCTTTCTCAAAAGGAACTAGCGTATCCAGCTTTGTCATGTGTACCGTGAAGTCAATTGTGTAGTGGATAGGCTTGAATTTTTGCGCTTTCTTTTTCCTGTTGGTTTACATGTATTGTCTGTCCCACTTGAGGGTATTTCTAATTTCTTGTTTGATGATGTGAAGGATCGGGTTATCCTATACTTGTTTACTACTTAACCCTTTTTTCTATCATTAATTAAACCCCTCGTTGAGAAAGGGCAAGATAGTGCCAGCTCAACTTTAACAAAAAAAAATATACAAGTCACCATCGCAAATCAAGAAAAATGAGACAAATCAAAATCCAACGATTTGTGATGTAAATCAATGCAACCAACAAACTTGCCAACTACAAAATACTGTCATACCCATACCCATTGAAAGACAACCACGCTAAAATTAAATGATCATGATCGCCAAAATTCTTGAACCAAATAAACAGACTAGATTAAAGCGAACACACAATTCATAAAAGTGGACACCGAACAACGAAACGACAGCGTTTTAATTTGGAATGATCAACAATAACGATTGAGAAGAAAGGAATTAATGGGTAGGTTTCAGGGCTCAGAGCTGGGCAAAGGCTCGTGGGTGTGGGAGATGAAGATGAAATCGTAGACGAGAGCAGCGATGCCGCCTCCGATGAGTGGGCCCACCCAGTAGACCCAGTGATTGGTCCAGTCCCAGCTGACGAGGGCCGGCCCAAACGCAACGGATGGGTTCATTGCGGCCCCCTCGAAGGCCCCGCCCGACAGGGCATTGGCCGTCACGATCAGCCCGATGCAGAGCGGTGCAAGGATCCCAATCTCGCCCTTCTTCGGGTCGATGGCGGTGGCGTACACGGTGTACACAAGTCCGAATGTCATCACTATCTCAAAAACCACTCCGTTCCACACCGATACTCCGGACGAGAGGGCGAATGCGGACGTTGTCTGTTCAAATTAATCCACGTACACGTTCGTTAGGGTTTAATAATATAATTGGTGAGACTAATTTTTTTGGGTAGAATAATTGGTGAGACTAATAAAGCATATATCGTGTAGCCTAGGATTGTGAAACTTTAATTAACCCGACTCAATCTATAATTTTCGAACTCACTAGACGAATGATTTCCGAATTTAAACTCTTGAATCATATACTACGTTGACTAGAAAGGGCAATAATAAGTGTGTGTGTGTGAAATGTTGATATCTAGACCTTAGCTTGATAAGAAGTAGATAACATGTAGGGGTGAAGCTACATACTACTCGAAACATCGATCACGTGATGAGTTATTTTGTTTTTTACACTTTTTCGGGGGCGGAGTGGTGGAATTGAGGGCCCACCATATATTCGCACAATCTTTCTTACCCGTTTTTTTTTTTGGTCAAGATCTTTCTTACCCGTTGTAGCACGCATGAATTATTTTTGCACCAACTAGGACTTGCTTAGTTACGTTATAATATAGTAAAATTTTGCATTATACTGTAAAATGTAAACATGTCTCTAATTTGGAGAACGTGCATTTAGACTAATACAATAAGGCTTTGTTTGTTAAGTCATTCAAAAAAAATAGTTTGAGTTGTAAAATTAGCTAAAGTTTAAACTAAATGTAAAAATAGTTGAAGTTTTCAAAATATATATAAATATTATTTGGTAATATTTAACCAGATAATTGTAGTAATTAGTAATTTAAAATTTCACTTTATTATAGTGCTATGCTTATTTAGGAAATAATTACTTTTTTAATTTAAAAAAACTATTAAAAACTAGTGTAAAAGCTTTAAAAACTTATTTTTTCAAAAAATTAGTTTTACAACTAATTAGTAATTTTATTTGTCAAACAAACAACGTTTATACTAATTTCTGCCACTAGTTAGAATTATCTAACTAGTTTTTGATACCCAACAAACACACCCTAAGTTAATGGCCTACATTATTACTACAAGTAACAATCAGTTCACATTACAAAAGCTTTTGAGTAAAAAGCCAAAAAAAAAATGCCTTTGAGTTTTAGTATCATCCTGTATACCTTGATTTTAAAATAAGTTACGGAAACTCGAAACAATTCTAGTAAATATACATATATCCATGCTGCAATTTAAGAATAATATGGCCCGTATATATTACTCCGTATCTAATAAAACACAATGGTATTGATAAAATTATTTTAGGCTTTCACTATACAGTACATAAAAGCGATGGAATTAATTAATGAAAGGTTTGACGGAGTCACATAATTTTTAACGGGTTCAGATTTGGTAAAATTCCGCAAGAACATCACCAGTGATTTTTTGTTTTAAATCATTATGTAAGGCCTTTTTTAACATAAAAAGTATTACTTAAAGTGTACAAAAAATAATTACTTCCACGTATCTTAAAATTATTATAAATTGTGAGTGAAGAAAAGTTTAACGGTGACTGCTTAAGTTTACATCCATCGAGCTAGGTTAGAGTACGTGTTACACATATTTAGCATTTTCTTGTAAAAGGAAGTGAGATATGGTGGTTATTTGTAGTTGAGTTTTTAGCATTGAATTAGAATGTAGGTAAGTTTTAGCGAGGGCAGTTAAAAAGTACTGACCATGTCCCCGGTGCAAAACTTGAGAAGCAAACAAGCGACGGTGGAGCCGAGGCACTGAGCGATCCAGTACAGAATCCCCCGGAGGAGGGTAATGTAGCCGCCCAGGAAGGCCCCGAAGGTGACGGCGGGGTTCACGTGTCCGCCCGAGATGTTAGCGGAGACGGCGACGCCAATGAACAGGCCAATGCCGTGGGCGAGGGCGACGGCAACCAGCCCGGCCGGGGTGGTGGAGGCTCCGTCAGTCAGCTTGCTGAAGGCCATCCCCGAACCCTCTCCGGCGAAGTTGAATATGAGGGCGCTTATGAACTCCGCCAGCGCCGCCTTCAGCGCAGACGGGTGGTACGCCTCCTCCGGCCTCCCGATCGCTATCTCCGTGATCGGCATCTTACTAGCCCTCGATCTCCTGAGTCCCCTGACCTTGTCTTGATTGATTGATTGATGGGTTGCTGTTCTTGACGATCCAGGGAGTTATTAGGGGTGATTAAATAGGAGGTGGGTCACCGGCTACGGCCGGTTGCCGGTGATGGCGCCAGAATTATGATTGGACCTCTGGGGACCATCACACATGAGGCTCATTGTTCAGTACAGCTAGGCGGCAATTGTATGATGTGCTGAGGAGATGACACGTGTACGTTTCAGATAAGATCCACGTAAGGTGGGTCCATGTTGACGTGACGCCCATCCCTGCTGGCTTTCAGTCCATCCCTACTAGCTTCTTCAACTTGTTCGAAAAACTTACTCCATTGGATTTGTAAATTCCACCAAGTTCTACTACGTGCATACATTGGATAATGAAACCTTACCTTCCGAAAAGTAGCTTACATCAGCCATTTAAATTAGCATAGAACTAAACCACTGTATTAACTAGCTAGTGTGCCAAAGTAGTAGTAAAAGACAATATTTATAGTGGGTGATGATGGGTATTTATTCCCGTTATTACGGGTTTTTTATTTTTCGACTTCTTGGTTTTTTTTTTCTCAACTTGTTTCTTCAAAATCGCGAATTAATTTTGGAGGATCGAACAACCATATTTACTGGTAATACTATTTGGCAGGATGCTTATTTGAATAAAACTATTTAATATTACCGTCATAGAGATAGATAATTAAGCCCCGTTTTATCGTGAGATATGGAAACGTAAACGGATACAAAATGGATCTAGACCATTTTTAGTGTCATAATACATTTATATAAAAAAAATTATCAAACAACTTGTCCATTGTAAAAATGAGAAAAAAAAGAAAGTGATTCCCCCATTTTGTTAACCACCTCCTTGATGGAGGAATGATTGAGGTGGAGCAAGCCCCTTTTTTATAATGGATAAGAGGTTGTGCAAAACAAATTGATTTTTTTTATCAATGTATCATGACACTAAAGTGGACTACATTCATTTCCATTCCGTTTACGTTTTTATGAATTGCAACCAAACGGAGCCTTAGAGTAGATGAAAGATGGCCTTTATTGATTAGCATATGAGTGTAAATAGGTTATTCATTAGACCAGGTTGAAAAAGATACTCTAAATATTATACATAATAAAATAAAAATAAGATACATTACTTCTTGTTTTGGGCAGGATAATCGCACTAACGTGTTACCTGTTAAAATAGGGGAAATCCTAACCAAAAAATAGTCGTAACACATTATGAACTATAGACGAGATGCAGAATCAAGTAAGATAAAGAATAAAGATAAAGTCGGTTGTAATGCGTATATTGCGATCGTAGTTACAGATAAATCTCTCAAAAATATCGGAGAACACTTGAATGGAAATGGAACGAATAAACAGAGATGAATTTTGCTTCTAGTTTCGTTTAGAGTGCTCGTGTAGATCGTGCCTCCATTTTCGCCTCAGCCTTGTTTTATAGTCCTTCCCTCGGTTTGGACCGTTGGTGGGGTGCTCATCATATCCCGGAGATTTCGCCATCGGCATGAATGAGGTAGCCGTTGAGGTGAGTAAATGCCGATCCCGAGATCTTCGCCATGCGTTGAATAATTCCTCGCTCTTCTTCTTTAACCACCATTTTAGGCTAGACATTCTAGGCTTTCGACACTCTTTCTGGGCTAGATTCAGGAGGGCCCAACAATACCCCCATAAAAAACCCGGGAAAAATTCCCTCCACCGCTTTTCTAGGGTTTTTGATTTTTGGCTTCTTGGAAGTTGTAGTGCGTAAAGGCATGTCCCATCAACCCTTATTTATAGCAGTCATGATGGCTTCTAAGACTTCAATTGTGCTTCTCGGTATCCAGGTACGTTTCCTCCTACTCTCGCTTCTTCGTCTTCAACTTCTCTTCTTCCCTCAGCCATGGCGGTTTCTGGTTCTTCCCCTATCTCTCGCTGTCTTGATCCGCATATACCTCCTTCCCTAACTTCATCAAAAATTCTCACTCCACTCCATTGTAGAAGTAGTATTTCAGAAGACCCTCATACTTTTGCGTTTTCCGTGGGATTTCCCTCTTCCGCGGAAATCTTTCTTCCTCCCCCTGGGATTTGGGCTGATTTTTACAGTGATGACTGGGTTTGCTTGTATGAGTATCATTTCCGCATCAGACATCGCTTTCCCTTTTCCCCACTAGTTGTCGATTTCCTTTCTACTCTTAACGTCTCCCCTGGTCAAATACTCCCACAAGTTTGGAGACTATTACTGTCGGTTGACCTGCTGTGTTCCTCCCATGGTCTCCCCTTCAAAGTTGTCGACTTTTTCCACAACTATCGCCTTTCCAAAGGTGACCCAGGTCGATTGACTCTAAAAACCTTCCAAGACAAATCTGACCTAATTTTCAACATTTCCAAGTCTGATCGGGGCTGGGCTGACAGATTTTTTTCCGTAAAGCTTTCTTCCCTGGGGATTGACACAACTTTCTTAAAAACTCGATGGAGGCCAACAGGTAGCAGTTCTTTCTTTCTCTTCCATTTTGTTTGATTCTTTCTAATTGTTGATCACTTCTATGCTGCATGTAGAGAATTTGTCTTCCCCTCAACCACGCTCAGTGTCGGTGCAAGTAGTATCTCACATTGAAGGTATTCCATTGGAGGAGAGGTCTTACCCTAAACTGGTACAGGCGTGCTTTGCCGATTCAGAAGACACTGAGATGTCGAGTACGCTACGCCTTTCTTTTACCCTTTGCGTTATTGTTTTTTTTTCTTTGTAACCTCTTCGTCTCTCTGCTAACAGGTTCCAGGACCACCCGTTCCCCTACTGCGCTTACCACCATGGAACGAGTAGAAGCTCGGAAGAAGAGGAAGGCTGAATCAATACTTCATTAGTGGTCTCTGACCCAAAGAAGTCTTCCGAGGCTCGGGTTTCCTCTCCTAAGAAGAAAACCAGTTCGAACCTTTCCGATCTCCCAAAGATGATGATGTCTCTAGACATGACCGCGGAAAAATGTCTGACCTCCTTGGCGCCTCTTCACGTGGACTATCCTCGGGGCAGGGAAAATCAACCTTCTTTCCCGGAGTTCTTCGGCGAAATTCTTGCGGCACAATGGCAGGTATGTTTTCTTCAGTTGCTGTTAATCCATGATCCATTCTTTGCCTGATTCTCTGCTTTTCTGTGCAGGGCTTGCAACTTTCGCTCTCCGCTTTCGAAGCCTTTAAGGACTTGCCGGGCCAACTGGCTCAAAGCAAGATCAGCCTTCAACCTGAAAAGGATAAGAGTACTATCTTGGGACATGAGAAGGCTGCTGTGGAGAAGAAAGTGCGCGAACTGGTGGATAACTTCGAGAGGGTTTCGAAGGAGTCCAAAGAGTGGAAGGAAAAGTTCGCAGTCTCTTCCGGTAAAGAAGCCGCTCTGGCTAAGGAAATCGAGGATACTGCGGATTACTGGTCATGCCGAGCTCGAGTAGAGATGATGGAAGAATTTGCAGCAGGGAGGCACACTTCTTGGGATGCGGTGAAGGAAAGAGAGCTGTTCGAGAGTTTGTTCTCTGTTGAAGTGATCGCAGCTAAGAAATCTTCGGTTATTGACGATATTGCTTCTGTTGCCAAGGAGTTGCTCAAGTGGAAATGGAGAACCATTCCAAAGAATGATCTTTTTTACTCTTTCGTACTCGTTAAACTCTGAACATTTTCCTACCCCTAGTGTGTTGGGGTTTTAAACTCTTGTTTTGTGTGGTCGCTCGTTCTAGGGCCTTGGTGTGGACATGTTTTACCCCTTGTTGGTTTTTAGGGGTTTATTTTTACTTGATGCTTTAGTATTTGCCATGGTCTTGGATTCTTTTGTTGTCTTTTTTGCAGGTAAAACAGGTTTGTTGCGGAGGAATGAAGATTGACACGTTTGTGACAGACTAACTTGTTTGTAAAAATGTATAGTTTAGTGGTAAATTTTTCGTTGTACAACGCTTCTTATGTAAGATGCAAAGGGAGAGAAAGAATAATGTACTTGTCTGAATGTAAATACTTGCAATAAATTTGTGAATCGGGTTACAAATATTTGGTGAAAACTCCTCTTGCTCTAGAGTCTTTGTTACACGTTCTCGTCTCTTGCATCTTTTTTACTAGTCGTTGTGTGCACAGCGTTGCCTGATCATAAGGCGAGGGCCTTTGTTTTGGCCTGTAACGTCACAAGGCGTCCCTTGTTAGTTTTTTCGAAACCGTTGTTGTCTTATGTATGTATAAAGATGTAATGATATGATGTGAAAAGAAAAAGTTTGTGAAGTATACCTTATCGCTATTCATGCGTTTTAAAAGTGATACAACTTCAAGTTCATTGCGTTCCAACTTCTGGGGATCGTCTTCCCATCTTGTGACATCAATTCGTAGGCTCCTTGTCCTACTATCTTCGTGATCTGATATGGTCCTTCCCAGTTTGCCCCCAACTTGCCAGCATTCAATTCCTGCGTATTCTGGAAGACTTTCCTCAATACCCAATCTCCCACTTGGAATGCCTTCGCGTTAACGTGTTTGTTGTAACTCTGGGCTGCCCCCTGTCTATATGCTGCCATATGAACCGATGCCACATCTCGTAACTCGTCTACCGTGTCTAAATGGTGTAACAGGTTAGGCAGGTTTGATTCTTCGGTAGTGAGTCCATATCGAACTGTGGGCAAAGTTACTTCTACTGGTAACACGTCTTCACATCCATAAACTAAGGAGAAAGGTGTATGGCCGGTGGCAGTCTTAGGGGTTGTTCGATCTGACCATAGGATAAGGGGTAACTCGTCTGCCCACTTCCCTTTTGTCTCTTTGAGTCGCTTCTTCAAGTTGTTGATGATTACTTTGTTATTTGCTTCTGCTTGACCATTGGCTTGAGGATAATGTGGTGTTGACATTACCATCTGAATGTTGTATTGCTGGCAAAATGATCTCGTCTTGTCACTGATGAACTAGGACCCGTTGTCGCATACTATGGTGGACGGTATTCCGAATCTACTCAGGATGTTTCTCTTTATGAAAGAGATGACCTGGGTGTCTTTCACTTCTTTAAAGGCTTCGGCTTCGATGCACTTGGATAAGTAGTCAGTCATCGCTAAGATGTAGACGCATTGTCCTGAAGCTGGAGGAAGCTTTCCCACGATGTCCATTCCCCATTTCATGAATGGCCAAGGGGAAGTTATAGGATGTAACAGCTCCGAAGGTTGATGTGGTATAGGTCCATGACGCTGGCACGCGTCACACTTGTGAGCGAACTCTATTGCGTGTTTGTTCATGGTAGGCCAATAATAACTCATCCTGCTCGCCTTCCTTGCTAAATTGCGACCCCATGTATGATTTCCGCATTCTCCATCGTGTATGTCTTGTCACACCTTCTGTACCTCTTCTTCCTTTACGCACCGGGCGTATATACCTAACGACATCCACTCAAACAAGATGTTATTCTTAACGGTGAAAGTGGAAGCTTTTACCTTAAGTCGTCGGGCTTCTTCCTTGTCGTCTGGCAAAACTCCATCTCGTAACCACTTTAAATAAGGGGTTACCCATGAATCGTCTTCATCAGAACCTTGAATCTCAAACATATCTGCCTCCTTGGTTATGGATGGCGCATCAAGGTACACGAAGGGTATCTTGTTGTACTCTCTTGGGTTGATTGCGGATCCGAGATTGGCTAAGGCGTCTGCTTGCGTGTTGGCATCTCGAGGAACTTGCTTTATCTCGAAATGTTTGAAATGCTTTATAATCTCTTGAACTTTTTCCAAGTACGCCTTCATCTTTGAATCCCTGGCAACATATGAGTTCGTAACTTGATTTACAATAAGTAACGAATCACAAATTACCTCAATTTCTTGTACATTCAAGTCCTTAGCAACAAGTAACCCTGCTATAAATGCCTCATATTCTGCTTCATTGTTGGTAGTTTTGAATGTACATCGAATAGCTTGGGCTATCCTATCCTCCTGTGGTGACTTCAGGACTACCCCCAATCCTACGCCAATCTAATTCGACGCCCCGTCTGTATGCATCAACCATTTGCTACTTCCCGTTACGTGCAACACATCTTGATCTTCATGCTCTGAAGTGGTAGGAGTGAAGTCAACCACAAAATCTGCTAACGCTTGAGACTTCATAGTTGTTCTAGGATCGTACGTGATGTCGTAGCCATTTAAGTGGATCAACCATCTTGTTAACCGACCTGACAATTCTGGCTTTGACATAATACTCTTCATTGGATAATTAGTTCTCACGATGATAGAATGACTTTCAAAATAAGGACGTAACTTTATTGAAGCCATTACCAAAGATAATACTAGTTTCTCCATGGGGGAATACCTGGTTTCCGCATCGAGCAAAGTTTTACTTACGTAATAAATGGGAAATTGGTCTCCATTCTCTTCTTGGATCAAGACGACACTCACTACTACTTCGGTCACGGCCAAATACACATATAACTTCTCGTCTGGCTTAGGTTTGGATAATACCTGCGGATTAGACAAATAATTCTTCAATTCCCAAAGGCTTTTTCATGTGCTTCCGTCCACTCGAACGACTTGTTTTTCTTCAAAATGTCGTAGAACAATTTGTTTCTATCTGAAGATCGTGATATGAATCGGTTCAACGCAGCTACTCGTCCTGTTAACCTCTGGACGTCCTTGACGCACTTCGGTGATTGTAACTCCATTATGGCTTTGATCTGTTCTGGACTTGCCTCGATTCCTCTCTGCATCACTATGTATCTGAGGAATTTCCCTGATGTCACCCCGAAGGAGCACTTGGTTGGGTTCAACTTCATCTTGTAACTCCGCAGGATCTCGAACGCGTCTTTCAGGTGAGTAATATGGTCCTCTTCCTTCAATGACTTGACTAACATGTCGTCTATGTACACCTCCATTGTATCCCCCAGTTTTTCTTGAAACATCTTATTAACCAATCTCTGATAAGTAGCACCTGCGTTTTTTAACCCGAAAGGCATAACCTTGTAACAATAGGTTCCTTGATTGGTTACGAATGCAGTTTTTTCTTGATCATCATGGTGCATCATTATTTGATGGTATCCACTAAATGCATCCATGAAAGTCAAGAGTACATGCCCTGCCGTCGCGTCCACCATTGCGTCAATATGAGGCAAGGGGAACGAGTCTTTAGGGCATGCTTTGTTTAAATCGGTAAAGTCTATGTAAACGCGCCATTTACCATTTTTCTTTTTAACGACAACCACATTCGCAAGCCAGTCAAGATATTTTACTTCTCTAATCTTTCCAGACTCAAGTAAGGATTTTACCTCATGGTTGATTACCTGATTTCGTTCGGGAGCGAACTTACGCCTTTTCTGTTTCACTGGTGGCACCTTCTTGTTGACATTTAAGGCGTGAGTGATCACGTCGGGATCAATGCCTACCATATCCTCGTTTGACCAGGCGAAACAATTACTGTAGGACCGTAGAAACTCCACTATTTGCTCACGTAAAGTTGGTTCCATATCTGCTCCTATTTTGATTTTCTTGGATGGCTCTAGTGGATCAAGAGCCACCTCTTCGAGCTCGGGCGTCTCCGGCTTTACATAGTAAGTGGTTGTTCTACAATCCTTTAATTGCTAATCTGACGCCTTCCTACCTGCTTCAAGCTGTAGGTTTTTAGAAGTCGTTGCTCTCATTGTTATGGAATAACACTCCCTTGCTAATTTCTGTTCTCCTTTAATTTCTTGAACTCCCCATGGTATCGGGAACTTCACGCATTGATGATAGGTAGAGGGGATAGCCCTCATCCCGTGTATCCACGGCCTGCCCAAAATGACATTAAAAGGTGAAGGGCAATCAAGCAGTTGGAACTTTACCTGGTAGTTAACTCCTCCTGCGACGGTGGGTAAGGATATCTCCCCTAATGTGTTGCGTGATTCCCCACTGAAGCCTACTAAAGTCGTCGACTTTTTGACAATATCGTCCATCTTGAAACCTAAGCTGTATAAGGCATCCAACATGAGTAAATTAGTAGAGCTCCCGTTATCAATTAAAATTCTTTTGACAAGGAAATTAGCTATCGTTAAAGAGATTATTAAGCAATCATGGTGAACTTCCTCTTCTTCGACATCGTCGAAGGTGATAGGCATCATGGCAAGACTTGTTCGTGAGGGAGCTTTAGGGCATTCTCTTCTTGTATCCCTTGCGATCCTTTTAGCTGCGGAATATGTTATACCGCAAATTTCCGATCCCCCTGTGATGACATTGATTACTCCAGTGTGCTTTGGTGGGGGTGGCGGACTGGCTTTCTCTCTGTTGCGCTCCAACTGCTCCTTCGCCTTTTCCGAAATCAATTCTCTGAGGTGCCCCCTTCGTAACAATTCACTCACTTCGTTTCGCAACGCGATACACTCGTCGGTCTGGTGCCCATGATCAAAGTGGAAGTCACACCATCTAGACTTGTCTTTCTGATGTGCGGGCACGTTACTCATTCGAGGACATTTAACGGTATCCCCCATGGTGTTGAGGGTTCGGACCACTTCGGTTGCATCCACGCAGAAATTGTAGTGAGAGAGTTGCATTGACGGTTGTCTTAGTATGAGGTACGGTAGGGTACGAAGCGTATCTTATCGCTCGCCTTCCCTGTCTCCGGTCGTGTCGATGAGGGCTAATTGCTTTTTTGACGAAGAGGTCATCTTCCTCTAGTCGAACATGGGCTAGCACTTTTACCGGCACTTCATCAAAATTCGAACAAGGGTATTTAGTTAATTCATGATACAACTCGGGATTACACATCGATATGCCTCTTCGGAATGCCTCCACAGCCGTAGCGGCATCACATCCTTCAATGGTCACCAGTTCTTCGTTATAGCGGTTGAGGAAAGCTTTCAGAGATTCACCCGGTTTCTGGACCAAGCGGTATAAATCACTTGATCATTTCTTAGCATGTCGACTGCTTGCGAACCTGATCCTGAATTTGTCAATTAACTCAGCAAAAGATGAGATACTCCCAAGAGGTAAGTGCGAATGCCAATTGAGCGCGGGTCCGGATAACGTGTTCCCGAACCAACGACACATAACAATCTCCTTCATGTCGAAAGGGATTCTGCTAATACTCATAGCCTGTTTGAATGCGGCTATATGTTGATCGGGATCTGTTACCCCTTCATACTTAGGTACGTCGGGGACATGATACTTCCGGGAGATATCAACCCTCGAGATGGCGGGCACGAAGGGAGAATCGGTGTAACCGTCTCTCCTTTCCATCGCTATCGGTTGAGGTGCTCTTGGAACCTGAGTGATTCGATCCTCCAAGGCTCGGAGGCGTTCCCGTAATTGGGAAACCTCATTATCTTCTCGTATCGCCCTTATGGAATTACCATTTACCTGATACCCGGTTACTGGCCTGACGACATCGGGTGTCACGAGACTTGGATCGTCCATATCTAATCGCCTAGCGACTCCTTCCACCACATCGGTTCCTCGGGGACGAGTTGGAGCTGATTGTACCTGGGATCGAAGCAAATTGCGTTCATTAGTTAAAGTTTCAATTTGTTTCTCATATACCTCGGTGAATTTGGCATTGGCCTCTTTTTGGCTTTCCAGGTCTTTCTGGAGAGCAATCATTGTTGATCGAAGTTCCATAATTGCATCGACATTGCCTCCCCCAACTCCTCGTTGCTCGGAAGTTCTAGGATTTCCATCGGTGTTTCTGGAGCCGTGCTTGACTCCATCCACATTCCCTACTCCATCTACGTTTCCAGTACCATCTACGTTTCCAGCGCCTTGATTGTTTGTCTCCTCATTGACCTCATGATTGTCGAGATCTCCTACGTGACTGTAGGTAGTCTGGATTCCGTCCATCTCGTTGGGAGATTCTGTTGTTGCTTTAGCGTGACCTCTTTTTGGCTAGGGCCCCACGGTGGGTGCCAATTATTTTGGCCAGGATAATCGCACTAACACGTTACCTGCTAAAATAGGGGAAATCCTAACCAAAAAATAGTTGTAACACGTTATGAACTATAGACGAGATGCAGAATCAAGTAAAAGATAAAGAATAAAGAGCAAGCCGGTTGTAATGCGTATATTGCGATCATAGTTACAGATAAATCTCCCAAAAATATCGGAGAACACTTGAATGGAAATGGAACGAATAAACAAAGATGAATTTTGCTTCTAGTTTCGTTCAGAGTGCTCGTGTAGATCGTGCCTCCATTTTCGCCTCAGCCTTGTTTTATAGTCCTTTCCTCGGTTTGGACCGTTGGTGGGGTGCTCATCATATCCCAGTGATTTCGCCACCGACATGAATGAGGTAGCCGTTGAGGTGAGTAAATGTCGATCACGAGATCTTCGCCATGCGTTGAATAATTCCTCGGTCTTCTTCTCTAACCACCATTTTGGGCTAGACATTCTCGGCTTTCGACACTCTTTTTGGGCTAGATTCAGGAGGGCCCAACACTTCTTTTTTTTGTATCTTTAACACCCGTACATGCTCATGGTGAAGTACCTATATATATAAAATTTAGAATGTAGTGCTGCTAGGAGACGAAGAGTATCGAGAACTTTGGTAAAAATATCAATAGCCTAATTAAGAGATTAAAGGTACCACCAGAGTTAACATGCTTTCGTACAAAATAGAAGACAATTTTTATGTGTTTTGACCTCTAATGAAGAACAAGATTAGTTGAGATAACAGAATGGGAGGCGAGACAATAAGCACTTTAAGCTCTTGCAGAATAAAGCTGATCCAAATAAGCTTTGCAATGGTAAAAGCAATAGCCTTGTATTCTGCTTCTATGCTGGAACGTGCAACAACATTTTGCTTACGAGAAGATTATTTAACAAGATTACCTCCATAAAATATAGCAAATTCATGTTGAGACCTATAGTCATCCCTATAAAATGCAAATTCGGCGTCACAAAACGAAACGAGAGAGTATGTAACTGACCAAAGAGTGAGACCATGAGTGATTGTACCCTTTAGATAGCTCAAAAAAAAGCGTTTGCCATCTTTCGGCCTTCTACCGCTTTGAAGTAGGACTATGAATTTGTTGACAAACCCAAATAACAACATATGAAAGCTCAAGCTGAGTGATTGTAAAATACATGACCCATTACTTTTTTCAAAAATACTAATTTGGGTCAACCCAAAGGGTTTTTAGGTTTCAACCCAATCGGGTTCAGGTTAGTCGGGTTCAAGCCTTAATCTCTACGACCCATTGATTTTCAGGTCAGGTTTCAACTCTGAAATTTTCGGGCGGTTTGGTTCGAGTTGAGTTTTGATAGCTCTAGTCACTCAGAATTACCATGTCGCGAGCAGCGCATGTGTTTAACGTCGGAAATCGACAATGCCCTAAGCAATCTGTCAAAACCCTGCGAACAACTCTCATGTAGGCAAATATAGCACAATGATAACTTGAAACTAAATAATATAGCATTCAAACACCGTTTCAGTTTATCAAACACACTAGAAAAGTCATGGTTAGATGGTTTAGGATAGAACCAGTTGGAAGGATGAAGTAGTTTATCCAAAGTTATGATTTTTATCTCAACACTTACCTTTAGAATTTGAGAAATCACTAGGCAAACTATCATGCTCAGGACCATTTGCAGACACAAGAAGCAAACAAATATCAATAGAAAGTAAGGAAGAAGAGGGAAGGATACAGGGATCATGATTGATCATAACAAAGGACTCCATGGTGGGAGATATAGACATCTCCTCAGGTGGAGGGGCAATCTCCATATCATCATCTGGCTCCTTCTTCGAGTCATCAGGCTCGTCGTCATCACTCCAGGAGCTGTCTAACTTAAGGAAATATTCCTCCTCCGTCATTACATGACTATGATCATCCATCTCTTCATCCAATGAAAGGTCTATGGGTGCCTCTGGAAAGGACGGAACTGGCTCTTCAAGGGGATCTGTTGGTTGATCTTCGAGAATTTCCGTCTTTATGGCCAACACTTCCTCTAGTTTTCTTTGTTCAGCAATTTGATTCTCCAATTTCTGCATCTCGATCTCTTTGGCTCGGATATAACAAAAGAAATCCCATTGGTCGATGTGTTTCCAA
This sequence comes from Fallopia convolvulus, assembly GCA_964016875.1. Classification (NCBI taxonomy): domain Eukaryota; kingdom Viridiplantae; phylum Streptophyta; class Magnoliopsida; order Caryophyllales; family Polygonaceae; genus Fallopia; species Fallopia convolvulus. Next base: position 15,545,232 of record OZ024735.1, on the reverse strand, counting down.
ACGACATATTTTCCATCGCTCTCGCGGTACATCCTTAGTTGGGACTCAAGAGTCATCCCAATAAAGATGTGATGGCAAGCATCATCAAGCCCTACGTGTAACCCCCAAACAGAGAGTTCATGCAATTGTTCCTGGCACCTAGTGAAGTACTCATGAAAGGGTTCATCCTGCAACTGACAAAGCCTAAACGCAGACATTAGTATATACAAGTGTAGACCGTAAGATAGGTCTACACAAGAGGATTCGGGATTTCTGGGAGGAACGCAACCGCGGGCACGGGTGTCAACCGCGGGCGCGGGTTTGGCCGCGGGCGCAGGCGCGAGCCGCGAGCGCGGATTCGTTCAGAAACGCCGATTTATCAGAAATTTAAAACCGATTCCCCGGCAACGGCGCCAAAATTTGACTCGGCTAAAGTCGTTGTTGCCAAGATCAAAAATAAATTACCCTAAACTACAAACTAGTATAGTATGCAAGTAAGGCATCGAACCCAAGAGAATCAGTATTCTGAACAATCAACAAAGACAGAACAGGGGGTTTTGGGAGTTTAAACAAGCAAACAATATTAAAGTATCAAATCAATTAAGGAAAAGCAAAGTTCATTCAATCAATTCCACCTTTTTAATCATTCGATCATTGATTCATCCACTTTTCTATTAATTCCCAGGTTAATTCCAATCCTCATAAAAGATTTCCGCTTGTCCACGGTCCAAGCGAAAGTATGATACGAATAAGAACGCTTAATTCAAATCATGCAAAGTATTAAGGATAAAAGGATATCAAATCATGCAATCAAGCTACGAGTCTCATGCATAAAATAACAATCAAACACTCTTTCTCAATTCCAGTCCACGGTCTTGGAAAAGAGTTGTTTCAAGGATAAATAAGATTGCACAAACAACAATCAAATCTAATCCAAACAGTAGATCTAAGTCAATCAAACAAGTTGATCAGGCTCATAAAATCAAACATGGATCATATAAATAAAAACAAGAGTTTTGATATTAACCAAGGGATAGAAAAGTTACCAGAATCTCACGAATTACATAAAAAGGCTTCCTTGATCAAACAAACTCCAAGGGAAATTAGTTCTCCATAATAAAACTAAAATAAAACCTAAAAAGTAAAAGTATGCTAGATATTGTATGATCTCCTAAAACTCACGAACTAGGTCTATTTAAACTAGAGACAACCGAATAAAAATAGATATAAAAGATATAATAAAAGATAAGATAGAGAAAAAGAGGTCGGCGCGCGGAAACAACGACCCGCGAGCGCAGTTCACAACAGCGAGCGCGGCTCAATCTTCTACTCGGCGTCCCCGGATCCTCGACGAACCGCGAGCGCGGGTCCACTTAGAGTTGGAATTTGAACTCGCCGTAAAAACATGAATTGTAGCTCTTCGAGTTAGCTTTCTAATGATACCAAATTCAGTATCATCCGATCACCGTAGCTCCCGAACGATGCGTCACAAGAAAATGGCATAAAAAAAACCCCAAATCAACACTTGTCTTCAAAACTCTTGCAATTCTTCAAATCTTGTCTTCGGTCTTCATATTACAATTATGCTCAAAACTAACCTAAACACACTTAAATCATACCTAAAATACAAGAGTTAACCTATACTAAACTAAAGCGTATCATCACACCAATTAACTACACTAACTAGCTAATCTAAACTAATCCTTCTAACTATTATATGAAGTCACATCAAACCTTTAACTAGACTAATTCCAAATACTGATTAACATGCATATATACTTAAAATAAAATATTCTCAGCGATCACCTACATGTGTATACATAAATAGTTAGCTACTAAGCGTGTATATGCATTCTTGATCGAGGACACGTACTTAAGTACATATAGATATATAGTACGTAAGAACCAAAAAAAAAACCTAATCAATTCCACTAGTTAGATCCTATTTCTATATGAATCCAAATTAACATTAAAAGTGAACTTGTAATCCATCATTAACTTAGCCATTGTAAATTAGATCAAAGCGAACAACTCGCATTAAAACAGAACATGAAACCATCTTTATCTGGCATAGACTAACTAATCTCGTTCAGATATTGAATTCCACAATTAAACTCTCAATTTGATCGATTACCTCACAATAAAACTGACTCCAAAAAAACACGATACCAAAATACCCAAACAACACCGAAAACTGGAACTACATTTACCCTCTACAAATTACATACACATGAAAAGAGAACCAAGGCTTGGAATCGACATACCCTATCCAGCAACAACAAATTCAGTATCTAATATAACCATAAACTTCAAACAAGATAAAACAAGAACAATCCAAGGCAGACTGAAAACAAAATTGGGTTCAACCTTACAACAGAGACTTGAACTCAAAGCTCCGGATTTCGACTGCTTCTCATCTCCGAGGCGGTTTTCTCGCGGCGGTGATGGCGTCTAGGATTGAGCTCGGGAACAACGACGAGGGTGCTCTGCGATCGCTGGATGAGGACCGACAGCAACCGGCGAGATCGGTGCTTCGATTGGGACGCCCCGTTCTTAATCTTCGGCAACGAGTGGTGAGAATCCGCAGTGAACTAGCACGGCGGAAGAGAACTCGAGTTGTCTCCTTCGGTTTCGACGACAACGACGAGGCAGGGTTCCAACCGGCGTCTGGACGTTCCTCAATCTCCCTCTCTGTGCAATCTCCATGTTGGTCCCTTCTATGGAATTAGGGCAAGCGGCGCAAGGTGGTGACGAAGGAAACCTCAGTCGGAGACGGACCCCTACTGGTGGCAACAAGATTGGGATGATCGGACTCGGGATTGCCACTCGCCTTCCCTTCTGACTAGAGGTGAACCACGAACGGTGGCTCGATTGGTGACGAGTCACGACGGTTGGGACGAAGGTTGTCAAGACCGATTCAGGGCGAGATCGGTGACAAGGTGATGAGAATTGTCGGCGATGACGGGGTGGTGAACGCTCAGACCCTCTCTCTCACTTCCTTCTGATGTGTGCGGCATATCCCCCGAGAGGAATTAGGGTAGGAGAGATCTTAACGGGGCAAGAATATGGGAAAGAAGTTTGGGATGGCTGCTCTTTTGGGCCCTTGTGGGTTTCTCGGCCCATATAAACAAGGAAGAAGGAAATTCTTATTGGCCTTGGGCCCAATTACGAACAACGGATAAGAAGTGGAACGAAATTCAAGTATCGGGTTTTCCGCAAACTCGAGTATTACAATTGGGAAGGAGGGAGACATCCCTGGCTTAGTTGTATGAAAAGGAGAGCCCCTTCAAAATTATAATAAATGTTTTGGCAAGTGCTCTAGTAGAGGCTTGATTGGTGGTAAGAAGGTGAACTATTTTGCTGTTGGGTGGTTCGGAGAAACCGTGGAGGCCTGATATCACACTTTTTAGTTAGTTTTTGTGGGTCGTTTTCTATTTAGATTGAGTCTTTTCTAGTTCTTTTGTGTTGTTTTGCATTTGATTTCGACCCTCTTTCGAGAGTTGGAGTCGTTTGTGTTTTCTTGTTGGCTTTGTAGGTGTTTGAAGCGTTGAGGAGGAGATATTCCAGGTTTTTCAGCTTTCTAGGAGGTGGCGTTAGAGTTGTTTTGTGGCGGTGTTGGCTAGAAGGGCGAGAGTCGTTATTTTTGGAGCATTGTTGATTTCAAGAAGGAAGTTTACAAGATGAAGATGTCTTAGAAGGAGCTTAAGGAAGTCTAAGAAGACCAATAACGTTTAAAAAAGAAACATTGAAGAAGAACCGAGCTTTGGGACAAGTTTCGAGCAAAGAAATGAAGAGATCAAGAGATGGCTAAGGTCGGTGATGACCCACTTTGGGTCGGTACCGAGCGTTGTCCGGACCCTAAACCCGACATGGTTATGCGTGATTAAAGCATGAATCTTTGATTAAAACCATTCCTTTAAATCTCTATCCTTTATCCTTCTTGTTTGTTCTTAAATCCTTGATGAAAGTTGAGGCATGTTCCTATTCATGATTAAGTTGAAAGATTAAGTTGTGAACTTGGATGATATTTGGGTTAAAGCGAAAGTTAAAACCTTTAGATAACAAGTAGGATTGCAAGTTTCTATCTTTGTGAAAGTTGAGATATGTGCTTGTTTACTTATGGCGAAAGTCATCCATGAGATTATTGTTGGTTGATCTTTGATTCATATTTACATGCATAGCTTTGTTGTGGTGGATCCTTTGTCCTAGATCTCTTTTATATTGATTTTTCAAAGTTTTATCGCTACCCAAACAGGTCGTTACCGACCCACTTTTGGTCGGTACCGTGCGCCCAGTTTTCCCGATTTTCCTCTGCATTGTGTGTCGTGATATAGGTCGTTACCGACCCACTTTTGGTTGGTACCGAGCCTCTGCTGCATGTGTTTTATTTTGTTTTGTTTTATTCTTGTTAGGATTGATTGCTAGACTTTGATTCTTCTAATTCCCGTGGACGAACCTGACCTCCCTGTACTCAGCTGGGTCTTGATCTATAAATTTATTTGCTTGTTAGGATCAAGGTAAAACCCTTACAACAAATTGGCGCCGTTGCCGGGGAGTTAGTCTAGTTTCTTTGTCTAGTTATCTTTCGGGTTTGGGAATAGCCCATACCCTTTGGTGTTTACTAATTCGTTTTCTCGTGATTGTGTGTGCAGGTGTATGCCCTCTAGTTCGCGAAGGGGAGTCGACTATTTTCCTTTTGATTCCGAACTCGAGAGTACCCTTCACCGCAGGCTAAGAGAACGAAGAGCAATGACCAACGCTGAGGAAATTGCTCGACAGATGGCTGGCCTTCTCCTTCAGATGGAAGGTATGCAAAGAGAGCGTGATGATCAAGCTGTTGCTGCACACAGAGAGAGAGAGGTTGTTGCCCGTCTCCAAGAACAACTCAATGCTATTCCGCGAAACGCAAAGCAATACATGCATCCGGAATTTAGGGTTCCCGAATCCGCAATTGTGCTCCCTGCGATTGAGTGCGCCTTTGAGATTAAGTCTCACTTCATCACTCTTATCAAGAGGTCTCAATTTGAGGGCAAGCCCACCGAGTGCCCGATGGAGCATATCAAGAACTTCACCGACTTATTTGACACCATCGCTGCCGATGACGTGTCACTTGAATATGTGCTTTTAAAGGCGTTCAAGTAGTCCTTGGCCGGAAAGGCGCTTACATGGCTCGAAAGCTTACCTTCTAGGACGATTACTACATGGAAGACTTTGCACGACCTGTTCCTAACAAAGTTCTTTCCACCGGCCAAAACTACAGAGCTACGAAAGCGCATCACTTCTTATCATCAACTTCCCAATGAGACTTTTGTGGAAACTTGGGAGAGGTTCAAGGAACTTCTTCGGCAATGTCCTACTCATGGACAACCACCCTATGTGCTTCAGGAAATTTTCTTTCAAGGGATTAATGCCGCTACAAAGGACCGAATCAACCTTCACACCGATTGCGGGTTCATTGAGTTGGATCCCGATGAAGCTTGGGCTTTGATGGACAAACTCACCAACTATGATGCGATGTATGGCACCCAACAAGCCGTCAGGGTTCCTATGAAGGAGCTTTATGATCCTAATGCAAGATGTGCGGTTTCAATACATGCAAGATGAGATTAACTGACTCAAGAAGCAAGTAAGCTACTTCAAATCCACCGCTCAGCCTTGTCAAGAATGTGGAGCCCAATCTCATACCACCGCTTCTTGTACGAACGTGGATCAAGTCCGAGCCGCCGAGACTTATACGGAGGCGAACTATATGCGAGAGCCTTACCGAGGCCAAAACAATGCTTATCCAGGGAGGAACAACAACAACAATTATCCTCAATGGAACAACAAAGGCCAAGGCCAAGGATTTCCACCTCCCCAACAAGAGCAAAGGGCCCCTCCTTATAGACCTCCCGGTTACCAAGAGCCACCAGCTTGGGCGCAAGGTCTCCTCGAGGGGATTAATGGCGTCCGCACAGATCTTAAAAGCGTTCAAAATCAATTGGGAGACTTCGAGGCATGGAGGAAGAATGTGAATTCCCAACTTGGTGACCTAGCGGCTCAAATTCAAAGACCCCAAGGGCGATTACCGGGCCATCCCGATGAGAATCCGAGAGGTCAAATTGTTGCGGTCCATCTGAGGAGCGGAAAGAAGTTGCCGGATCGAGACACAGGCAAGAAGACGGCAGACGAAGAAAACCAGCCTATTTCAAGGGCGGCCGTCACCGACCCTCCCCAGGTCGTAATCGACCCTCCCCCTACTACAGAGGCGGTCGTCACCGACCCTCCCCAGGTCGTGACCGACCCTCTTCTCGGTGTTCTTACATCTGTTCCTTCTACATCAACAACGAAGGTGCTTCCTTTCCCATCCAAGAAGGCCAAGGATTCCATGGAAGCCAAATTCAAACGTTTTGTGCAGGTTCTTCAAGGGCTTAACATCACCATCCCTTTCGCCGAAGCCTTGAGTGAGATGCCCGCGTACACCAAATTCCTTAAAGAGATCTTGTCAAAGAAGCGTCGATGTCCGAGTTGACCAATGAGGTACGATCTCTAGAGCTTCCAGAGAAACTTGGCGATCCGGGTAAGTTTGCAATTACTATTGGTATAGGTGCTCATCGCTTTAAAGCTTTATGTGATCTTGGTGCGAGTGCTAGTCTCCTACCCCTTTCTATATGGTCCAAAACCAACATGGGTCCTTTGGTCCCGGTAAACATGAGGCTCTATATGGCGAACGACTCTTGTGTGAAGCCAACCGGTGTTGTCGACGATTTCCCTATCCAAGTCGGCAAGTTCTTTGTTCCCAATGATTTCATTGTTATGGAGATGTCGGAAGACCCCGTCGTCCCGATAATTCTTGGGCGACCATTCCTTGCAACAGCAGGAGCTATCATTGATGTAAAGAAGGGCCTCATAACTTTTGAAATCGGCAATGAGGTGGTTGAGTTCCGGTTCAATCCAATGATGAAGGAGACCGATGAAGCTATGGAGGTAAAGATGTTGTACACCCGCTCAGATTACATTGACTGCGAAGATCCGATCGAGCGATTGCTTGGAGCTTGTACGAGTGATGATGAAGATGAGGAGGACGCTGCAGGGTCGACACCGACCCCGAATAGGTCGGTACCAACCTCACCACGCTCGACTCCTACCCCCATTCCGCTCGTTTCTAAGGACTTTGCTTATGCCTCTGGCTCGGTAACGACCCCCTTATGGTCGGAGCCGACCCTACTGGAGGTAGATGACGAAGTGCAACTCTTAACCGAAAATGATTATTTTGAGGAGCTATTCAAGATAGAGAAGGATGATGACATTGTTACACCACCACCACCTACTCCAGAGCTTAAGACTCTCCCCGAGTCTTTGAGGTATGAGTTTCTTGGCCCGAATTCCACTTTCCCCGTGATTGTTAATGCTAACCTTAATAAGGAAGAAGTTGGAAAGTTGCTTGATGTGCTTAGGACTCATAGGAAGGCCCTCGGGTACTCACTTGAGGACTTGAGTGGTCTTTCACCTTCTTTGTGCATGCATCGTATTTTTCTTGAGGAAGGTCATAGGCCAACCATAGAACATCAATGAAGGCTTAACCCAAACATGAAGGAAGTGGTAAAGAAAGAGATCTTAAGAATGCTTGATGCAGGTATTATCTTCCCAATTTCGGATAGTAAGTGGGTAAGCCCGGTTCATGTTGTGCCTAAAAAGAGTGGTCTTATTGTTGTTGAGAATGAAAAAGGCGAGTTGATTCCTACTAGGAATACCACTAGTTGGCGTATGTGCATAGACTATAGAAAGCTTAATAATGCCACTAGAAAGGATCACTTCCCCTTGCCCTTTATTGACCAAGTGCTAGAGAGATTAGCTTTGCATGACTATTTTTGTTATCTCGATGGCTATAGTGGTTTTTGGCAGGTTCCGATACATCCCCATGATCAAGAGAAGACCACCTTCACGTGTCCTTATGGTACGTTTGCTTATAGGAGGATGCCATTCGGGCTTTGCAACGCCCCTGCCACCTTTCAACGGTGTATGATGGCCATCTTCTCCGACATGATTGAGGACATCTTGGAGGTGTTTATGGATGATTTCTCAATTTACGGTACCACTTTTGACTCTTGTCTTGCTAATCTTGCTAGAGTCCTTAAGAGATGTGAAGAGACTAAACTAGTGCTTAATTGGGAGAAGTGTCACTTTATGGTTCAAGAAGGGATTGTCTTAGGTCATGTAGTGCCTAAAAGGGGGATTGAAGTTGACAAGGCTAAAATTGAATTAATTGAAAAATTGCCACCCCCTACCTCCGTGAAAGATGTTAGGAGTTTCCTAGGCCATGCCGGGTTTTATAGGAGGTTCATTCAAGATTTCTCTAAGATTACTAAACCATTAACTAACCTATTAATGAAGGATGTTGTGTTTGAGTTTTCTGCCGAGTGTCTTGAAGCTTTTCATAGGATCCGGGATGCCCTTGTGTCGGCCCCTATCATGCAACCTCCGGATTGGACACTTTCCTTCGAGATCATGTGCGACACTAGTGACTACGCCGTGGGCGCGGTTCTTGGGCAACGGAAAGAGAAGAAGCTTCATGCTATCTACTATGCGAGCAAGACGCTCGATGAGGTCCAAAGCAAGTACACCACTACGGAGAAGGAGTTCCTCGCCGTGGTGTTTGCTTTTGAGAAATTCCGGTCGTACTTGGTAGGCTCAAAGGTAATCGTCTACACCGATCATGCAGCTATCCGTTACCTTATGGACAAGAAGGACGCCAAGCCGAGATTACTCTGATGGATGCTCCTATTGCAAGAGTTCGACCTTGAGATACGAGACAAGAATGGAGCGGAGAATCTTGCGGCGGACCACCTTTCTAGGTTGCCCATTGAGCACATCAAGGAGTCCGGAGACACGGTACCCATCAATGACTCTCGCCCGGACGAAATCCTCTTGAGCAATGAAGTTCTACGGATCGATGTCGGCCATCCTGGGTCGAGTACGCCCAATCATGGGTCGGTGACGACCTGCCCTGGGTCGGTAATGACCCCCCCCCCCACATGTTCAAGATCCGGTTGACTCCGAGCAAGACAGCACGACTCCGACCCTATCTGGGGTCGATCTAGGTCACTTTTCTCCCTCTTCTTGTGTACTTACTAGTATTCTTCCTTCTTCTCCTCCCATCCTCTCTTCCCATTCTATACAAGCTATTAGAGGGGCGACAACCCCTTGGTTTGCGGATTTTGCTAACTATGTTGTAGGAGGCATTATCCCCGATGGATTGACTTCCTAAGCTAAAAAGAAGTTCCTCCACGACGTCAAGCAATACTATTGGGATGATCCTTACCTATTCAAGCAAGGGAGTGATCATATCTTTAGGCGTTGTGTGTCGGACGATGAGATAGAGGGAGTAATCCGACATTGTCATACTCTTCCAACGGGCGGCCATGCTAAGGGATTCAAAACCACCGCAAAAATTCTCCAAAGCGGATTCTATTGGCCCACCCTTTTCAAGGACGTTCAAGCATATGTGACGGCGTGTGATGAGTGCCAACGTGCGGGAAATATTACATGGAGGAACGAGAACCCACTCACAGGAATCCTAGAGGTCGAGCTCTTCGACGTATGGGGTATTGACTTCATGGGACCCTTCCCCTCTTCGGGCCCCTACAAGTATATCCTCGTGGCGGTCGATTATGTTTCCAAGTGGGTCGAGGCCATAGCCACAAGAACCAATGATGCACGAGTGGTGGCCAAGTTCATGAAGACCAACATCTTTCCTCGCTTTGGTGTTCCCTGAGCCCGTATTAGTGATGGAGGATCTCACTTCATTGAGCGGAGCTTCGAGGCACTTTTGACCAAGTATGGGGTATCTCACAAGGTGGCAACTCCTTACCATCCCCAAACAAGTGGTCAGGTTGAGATCTCTAACCGGCAAATTAAAAGCATCTTGGAGAAGACGGTTTCCCGCTCGAGAAAGGATTGGAACTCCAAGCTTGATGATGCACTATGGGCGTACCGCACCGCCTACAAGACGCCACTCCGCACCACTCCCTACAATCTAGTATATGGCAAGTCATGTCACTTGCCCGTAGAGCTTGAACACAAAGCTTTATGGGCTCTCAAGGAGCTCAACATGGACCTCGACGCGGCCGGAGCAAAGCGATTCATGGACTTGAAAGAATTAGAGGAGTTAAGGCTAAAGGCATATGAGAATGCCAAGATTTACAAACAGAGAACCAAGAAGTGGCATGACAAGAAGCTTGTCCCGAAGACCTTCAAAGACGGTGATCAAGTACTCGTTTTCAACTCTAGACTTTGACTCTTCCCCGGAAAGCTACGAACCCGATGGAGTGGACCATTCGTGGTTCATCACATCAACCCACATGGGGTGGTCGACTTAATAGACGAGAATGGAGGGATTTTCAAGGTAAACGGGCATCGATTGAAGAAGTACTATGCAAGAGCCGAACCCGATGAGGAAATCCGAGCCACATGGGCTCTCACATCTTCCGACTAAGATGAGGTATTCCTCGTCTAGCTAAAGACGTTAAATAAAGCGCTTATTGGAGGCAACCCGCTTTTTTCCCTTTTCTTTTCAGTTTGGACTTTTTAGCTTAGTTTAATTTGTTTTTATTAGTTTAGAGTAGTTAGGACTCTTGTCTTGCATCTCCACTAAAGTTTTGTAGGGAGCCGAGGCAACGAAAAGGGAACAAGAGGGCCAGAACACACCACAACGCAAGGGAACAAAAAGTCCAGATGTGGTCGGTCACGACCCAAATCTGGTCGGTACCGACCCTTCCAGCAAATACGGTAAAAATTTAAGAAATTCCGAAAATTGCAAGTAAGTCCCTGCACTTTTAACCCTTTTAACCCTACTCCTCCCCTTCTTTCTTCCATGCCGCCGACCCTTCTTGCCCTCACAACTCTCATTCCCTCCATTGCTCTCAAAGCCTCACAAATCCATCACTACTCCTCTCAAATCTACCAAATTCCATCCTTGTGCTACATAATCCATCCAATTCCTTCACCAAAACCGAAAATTCGGATCCTCCCCACAAATCCCAATTTTCGAACCACCCTAAGTGCTCGGTTACGACCCTTTTTCTACTTTTATTCTTCTAGTCACACTCGTTTTTTGTATGTTTCTCTACTCCTTTGCTCTTAAATTCAAGTTTTTTTGATTAATTTCTAAGGGTTAGTTGAAAATCTAGGTATTGGGTGTTCTTGAGTTTGAATGTGGAATCTTGGGTTGTTTATATGCTTTAGTGGTTAGATCTACATGATATAATGATGATTTATGGTTTGTGAGTGGATTTCTTACTTGATAATAGGTTATTTGGTTGATTTTGAGCATATATGATTTTTCTAGGATTTTTGGTAGCCATTACGAGGTGTTCATGCTGATTTTTCGAGCATATTTCTGCCCGGCATGGTCGGTGACGACCCGAATCCGGTTGGTCATGACCCTCCAGTGCCATTGTGCTTGTGCTTTAGCGCATATTTGCGTGATCACGAGCCTCCAAGGGTTGGTTCCGACCCCGGTTGCCTCGTAATCTTGATGATTGCATGCTTATTGAGTTGATTTATCAATGATTTGAGTGATTCAAGCATGAGATTTCCCTCTACTTACCAATTTTTATGATTAAGCATGCTTGGTTGAGATTTTTCTAATAAAATTGGAGCATGTTGCTTATTGTAAGTATGGGGTGCTTCTTTGGTGGTGCTATATGTGATCTTTGTATGGTTTTTGTCCTTTAAAAATTTGGAAATTATCTTGGGAGCTTAATTGTTTTGTAGGACAATGGCCTCTTCATCAAGCCAACCCGCCAAGAAGCAAAAGAAGAACAAGCAAAAGGTGGATTATGTGGAGTTTGCTTCTGACGAGCAAAAAGACCGATTCGTTGAGATGTGGCAAGGAGATGTCAATGTGTGAGCATATCAAAGAGACGGCGCCAACAAGATCGGTTACCATGAGGCGGTACTTGAGGCCTTCTCTTGGATCAGGGCTCAACACCTCATCTTACATCCTATTAAGGAGCATCACGTGGCTCTCACGTGTGAGTTCATGTCCGACTTTAGCTTGCAAGTGGACGACTCCGACTTCAACAAATCCATTGTCGGTTTTCTGCTTGGCAACCGGCGCCACGAGATGGACATCAAAAAGTTCAACAAGCATCTTGGCTTTCGTGCACCGTCTAGGGTGTACACAACAAAGGATTTCCCCATCAAGAGGTTGTGGCACAACATCACCGACAAGGTAGAATTTCCCTCCAACGCCCTTCCTGGTCGATACATTGCTAGCCTCGTCTTCTGGGTCATCTTGCGCATCCTCGGCTCCACAATTTAGCCAAGGTATGAGCTATCACGACCCCACAAGCAAGAGCTTGAATGCTTAGACAACATGCTTTTTGAGACGCCCAAGCAAATGAATCTGGGGTTCGAGTACGCCACTGCAGTCGTTAGCCACCGTGGCCAACACAACCACAACAGCACCTACTTCGGTTGGCTCGTGGTTATCCTTGCTAAGTCTTTAAACTTTCCGCCTATTCCTCCAAGAGAGTCATTTCCATGGATGTGAAGTACTATACCAATACTAAGGTTGTCTACCAAACTGCCGCCGGTTTCGTCAACAAGTTCAAGTTGATGAGGGCATGCACGATGTGGTGCTCACCAAGGAGAATCTCGAGTTCTTCTACCGCCCAAATTGGTATGACGCATGGGCTCCAACAGCCTACACTTTGGTGCCCAATGTTCGAGTTGATGAGACGATTAGACGCCAGCCTAGCCGGTACCAGAGAGCCGAGCCTAACCCGCCTCCGAGAGAACATGTTTTTGAATGGGAAGCACCAAGAGGCCACCCCAGGGGGGTCGGGGACGACCCATCAGAGGTCGGTAACGACCAGGAATGGGGCGGTGCCGGCCATACTCAGCACGGTACCGACCCTATGGACTTCACCATGGGACCTCAGACTGACATGGTACCCTACTACCCCAACCCCTATGGCTTTGATGGGTCTGGAAGCTATCACTTTCAAGGGCAAGTCACATATCATACCGGATCGAGCTCAGGCGGCAACCCCGACATCTCCCTTCTATCCGCTAAGATAGACGCCCTCATGCTTCACCAACACCAACTCTATGGGGCGCTTAACCACCACCACAACCAGTTCGTCAACCACCAAAACGAGCTTAAAGATTTCCGTATTGAGTATTATGAGGACCACAAGCAAGATGTCGAGAGGTGGAATACTCAAGTGGAATACAACAATTGGTTGGCGCAACAACTCTTCCACACTTCATCACCTCCTACTCCTCCTCAAGAGTGATTCTCCTCTTCTTCCAACGCTTCAAGGTGTCCAAGTTAGTTTCTCTTTCCCTTCTCTTTACTTTTCTAATCAATGGGGACATTGATGTTTTAAGTATGGGGTGGTTTGGGAAATTACTTGTTTGATTTGTTTTAGTCTTGTGTTTTCTTGTGTTTATGTCTAGCTTTGTTTGAGTCTTTTTCCTTTTGATTTTTGATGGATGAATGCCCTTTTTCTTAGATGTCCTAGGATGGAAATTGCTTGCATCATCATGTAAATCCTATAGCATGCTTTATAAGAATTGCCTAAATCATGATCTTGCTTTTTGAATTTTGAGATTATGATGGATATTGAGTATGCATATTTCTAAGTAAAATCAATCCAACAAATTGAACCTAAGTGAAGATATTTTTGGCCTATAAGGAATTTTGTTCTTATTCCTTTTCTTTCATGTGTGATTTACTCTTCCAAATGCAATTACCACTTGACAATGGCATGGTTATTTTTAACTTGAAACCAATGGAGATTTGTTCATTACTTGATTGAATCAAATGATTTTGAACTTATTTTTATTAGCCTATTATATTCCTCTTCCCTACCTATACATGATCCCTCTGTTTGTAGCCCCTTGTTTTGAGCTTAAAGCCTATTTCTAGCTCCACAAAAATTCCCTAGCCATGATAAGCTTGACCCTTTGATCCGGGAAGTAGGACTTAGAGTGGATTGGTGGAGATTGTTGTGGATTGATTGGGTGAAAACAAAGTAATTATGAAAGGTAGAGAAGGAGTGTTGTCTTTGAAAAATTGAAGAATGAAGTTTTTGGGCTCGAAATCGCACAATGCAGCTCGTTACCGACCCAAATCCGGTCGGTACCGACCCCCCCCCCCCCCCCAAAAAAAAAAAAAATTGAAAAAAAATATATAAAAAAAGGGGTGACTCATGTAATAAGTGCAAGAGTCCAAAGCCTTCTAAGTAAGAAAAGTGGAAAGACAATGATGATAGGTGAAAAGGGAAGTGCATTGTAAAGTTAGAAGTGTTTGGTAATTGTAAGAAGAAAGTGTGTTGGTTGAGTGTTGTGAAATCTAGGAGTCTTGGTTCCCGGATTAGTTAGCACCACAAGACTAAATTATTCCCCGCCTTTGAATTACCAAGCCCCATTACAACCCGGCCGAATGGAAGCTTCTTTGAATTTTTCATTGAGCCCCCAAGTTCATTTGATGATTTGACTTGTTTTGATTTCTCCGGTGGAGAGTTTTTGATATAAGTTCCATTGACTATGAGGTTTTGTGTTTGGAATTCGAGTTGAGTGATTATTGATATACCCTAAACACTTTGAGAGTTGAGTGAGACACATTCCTTGGTGAGGTTGGATTGTGATTGCTTAGAATGTTCATGTGTGCTATGATGTGGAAGTTCTTTGCTCACTATTCTACTTGTGCTTCTTTTTCCTTAAAGGCGATTCTTGAGTTTTGTTATTTGGTATTGATGCATGTTAAGCGATTGCTTGAGGACAAGCAAGTCTAAGTATGGAGTGTTTTGATGTCACACTTTATAGTTAGTTTTTGTGGGTCGTTTTCTAGTAAGATTGAGTCTTTTCTAGTTCTTTTGTGTTGTTTTGCATTTAATTTCGACCCTCTTTCGAGAGTTGGAGTCGTTTGTGTTTGCTTGTTGTCTTTGTAGGTGTTTGAAGCGTTGAGGAGGAGATATTCCAGTTTTTTCAGCTTTCTAGGAGGTGGCGTTAGAGTTGTTTTTTGGCGGTGTTGGCTAGAAGGGTGAGAGTCGTTATTTTTGGAGCTTTGTTGATTTCAAGAAGGAAGTTTGCAAGATGAAGATGTCTTAGAAGGAGCTTAAGGAAGTCTAAGAAGACCAAGAACGTTTAAAGAAGAAACATTGAAGAAGAACCGAGCTTTGGGACAAGTTTCAAGCAAAGAAATGAAGAGATCAAGAGCTGGCTAAGATCGGTGACGACCCACTTTGGGTCGGTACCGAGCGTTGTCCGGAGCCTGCGAAAGAGACTTGCGTCTTAAGTTAGGTTTTAGTAAATGTTTTATTTATGGGTCTTTTTAAGATAGAATTTAGTTTCCTTTTAAGAACATTCCTACTACTACATAAGGGCTTTTAAGGTTACTTTTGAAGGACGACGTTGTTTTTGGGAGGCACGAGATGGAACGGGACGAGTATTACAAGTTGGTTTTCTATGGTTAACTTTTATTCCAAGCTCTTGGACAATTTTGAGAGGGCTTTGGAAGTTTGCTTTGAGATTTGTAAGTTTGTTCTTTCAAATTGAAGTTTGTTTTTCAATCATGTCTTCTCTTTTCTCTTTGATTGTTGATTGCATGATGACTCGTGAGTAGTCTATTTTTCTAGGGTTGGGGTGAAACCCGACATGGTTATGCGTGATTAAAGCATGAATCTTTGATTAAAACCATTCCTTTAAATCTTTATCCTTTATCCTTCTTGTTTGTTCTTAAATCCTTGATGAAAGTTGAGGCATGTTCCTATTCATGATTAAGTTGAAAGATTAAATTTTGAATTTGGATGATATTTGGGTTGAAGAGAAAGTTAAAACCTTTAGATAACAAGTAGGATTGCAAGTTTCTATCTTTGTGAAAGTTGAGATATGTGCTTGTTTACTTATGGCGAAAGTCATCCATGAGATTATTGTTGGTTGATCTTTGATTCATATTTACATGCATAGCTTTGTTGAGGTGGATCCTTTGTCCTAGATCTCTTTTATATGGATTTTTCGAAGTTTTATCGCTACCCAGATAGGTCGTTACCGACCCACTTTTTGTCGGTACCGTGCGCCCAGTTTTCCCGGTTTTCCTCTACATTGTGTGTCGTGATATAGGTCGTTACCGACCCACTTTTGGTCGGTACCGAGCCTCTGCTGCGTGTGTTTTGTTTTGTTTTGTTTTATTCTTGTTAGGATTGATTGCTAGACTTTGATTCTTCTAATTCTCGTGGACGAACCTGACCTCCCTGTACTCAGTGGGGTCTTGATCTATAAATTTATTTGCTTTTTAGGATCAAGGTAAAACCCTTACAACAAGGCCGCCGACCACTCACCCCGTTCCGGTTGGAGAATGCCCCGATTGCTATGTAAATTGATATTGGTAGATAAGAATTGTTGTGAATTGTGGTTGATTTTGTAATATCCGGTTTCGTTTTTCCTTTAGGCCGGGAAAACAAATTACTTGAATTTCAAGTAATTGAGACCTTGACCCACAAATGTTTCCGGTTAGAAGTATAATTATTTATAATCAGTTAGAATTACACTTAACTTCTTTTTATATATTCTTTACCTAAATAATTTCTTCTTTTTTTTGTTGGGCCTTATCTTCTAGGTCATATCTTCCACTTGATCGATAAGTATAGTTAGTTTAATCAAGAAATATCTGAAAAACTTATCTAGTTAATTTCACTTTTCTAGTTAGTTTTATTAAGGAAAAATCAGTTTAACCCTAACTAAAATACAAGAGCTAAAATAGTCTCAAAGCGCCGTCCTTCTTTGAGTACCCTTCCAAACCACTGCTTCCTTGACTCTTTTCGATCGAGTTTCCGTTGGTGACGATCATTCCGTTCCATCTACCGCCCATCATTTCATGAGGAAGGAGCCTAGTCGATGCCACGCTACTCTGTCGGCATCTCTCCGTCCACACTTGTCGGTGAGTGGTTTCTGTCACCGCACCAACTTCTTTCTTTTGTTAATGTTAGAAAGTGTTTGGGTTGTTAGAGTTTTTTTTAGGGGGCTCAAGCACAAATAGATGTAGTTCGGAGTGGATAAGGGTGTGGACCTTTTGTGGAGAGAGGAAATCTTGTTCGGTAGAGCCGATAGAGATGATCGGGCATGGCGAAGGGCTTTCGGTGTTTGCCAGCATAATCAAACTCTATGTATGAGATTAGATGTTGATTGGAGGGATAATATTCATGTGTGTGCTCGTGTTCTACAAGATAGATAACTTGTTACCTATGTAGTATTTTGATCGTTAGTTAGGAGCTAAGTTTTAGTGAGGAGGTGTGGTAGATAACAATTTAATTAAGGCTTAGTTGTGTACATCTTTACATAGAAAGGTTGGGTAGGATTGTATAAATTTGGTGGGTTAATTAGTTAGTTCGAGAGGTGTATAGGTCAGTCAGAATGGGTTGACATTTTGGTTTCGTTAAGAAGAGCTAATCGTACAGGTAGTCTTGATGGTTTAGTGTTGGGCGTTTGGAATGTTAGTATTAGTAAGTCTTTAGATTCAATTAATGATTCTTTTCCGCTATTTTAAATTTTACCCAGGGAACCCGTTTCCTCTTGCTCGTGAACCTCTCGGAACCTTCAAAAAACCCACCTTAATTTGATGTAAGTCGTTTTCCACTTGCTCAGTTCTATTCTGCCTTGTTAGATTTTATGCCGTGATTGTAGGATTGGTTTTGAGAACTAGTCCCGAAAATCTTTTTGAACTGTTTGGAATTGCTTGTGATGATGTGTGAAAAGTTGGTTTTAAATGTGTTTTATCGTCCAAAGTTTTCGAACGTTTTGTCTGTGTTGGTACTATTTCCGGCATGGGCATCGTAGCTGATGGAGAGGAAGGGTTGCCTATGTATGGTCCGTGTGACAGAGATGTAACACCCCGGTTTCCGATGGGGCGCTACTAAGAAATAGACCTTACTAGGTACTATTAAATAGGTTGACAACTACACTTTAGGATCTTGCAACGCGGGCACGACGAGAAAACAAGTAAAATATCCAACTTTCAGATTCATAAAATTGAATAAAAATATGTTTTAATGCCCGAATGCATAAACAAAATTTCCCAAGTAACCCTTCCCAAATTTTTCCTCCAACTATTTCAAACAACACTAAAAATTACAATTAAAATAATTCAACAGAACTAATAATAATAATAATAAATCCTCCCGAAGTACACCCGAAAAACCCAAACTAATGACACGTGCGTCAACGATCCACTCCACCATCCGGCCAAGGCTCATACACGGTTTCCTGTGACATACCTATAACTAAAAAAAAATATTCCTCGAAGGGTCAGCTTCTAATCTACCAAGTTAGAGAGAATACGGAAATTGCAGAACGTTTAAAAACATTTATAAAGTCAGCATACAAATCCACAATCGCAACCATAACTCTAAAGGCCAATACCTAAATTAGTTATAATCAGTCACACAGAACCACATATGCATTCACAATCACAATCTCATAACAAAGCAATTCCTCCTTTTCCACAATCCGACTTCCAAGGCGCTCATCACCGCACCGAGTGCAGAGGCAGGCCCTCTCACTCCACTTCACAATCTCCCTTCTAAACCCCCGGCTAAGCCTCCACTGGAGCACTTGCCAAAAACACACAGATAATAATTTTCGTTTTGAAGGGGCACGGTTTCCCAGTCACACGGGTCAACGTAGCCAACTCTTCCTCAACGCCAGCTACGATGGGCCGTGTCGGAAACGGTACCAACACAGAGAAAACGTTCCATAAATATCCTTCCGATAAAATACGTTCAAAGCCATTTTACGCACACAGCAATCAAGAAGTTCAAAACAATTTAAAAGGTATTCGGGACTAGTTCCCAAAACCCGCCCTATAATAACGGTACGCAACCTAACAGGATAGAGAAGAACCGAGCAAGTCGAAAAACGACTTACCTTAAAGGGAGAGCATCTCACAACAAGGAAGGTTTAACGATCCAAGCAAAAATGGTTCCCTAAAACATCACAATTAACGAGTATGAATACTAAACCGAAAACCAAATTTTCTAATGAAGTCCAATACTAGACAAGATCCCAGAGAAAAGATTAATTTTAACCCTCTTATCCCCCATAATTTATTAAACAACCTGATCACTCATAACTACCCATGTGCTAGTACACTAACTAGCATGCACTTTCCGTACAACTACTCCTAATCAAACTAATTAACAAAACAATATTACATAAAATTTGAATTTAAACCAAAGTGAAGATAGTCAACTACGACTCCCTCCTCTGCCTACTGTACCCCTCGGTAAACAAGAGCAACCCAACAATGGAGACCCAATTCCCTACTAAATCAACACTATCTAAGCGTACACAACAGCAACTTCCTGATCTAAACCCAATAAACCGAAAGTTTACTACTTGATCAACCGGTTACTACTAATTTCACCTATAAGCTTATACAAACCCGACGACAACGCTCACCCGCAAGATGGAGTCGGAGCCGGACTCGCTCCCCGGTCAGTCCACGCCAGCGGCCACGAGCGAGCACCAACGGGTTACCGTCGACGACCTTCCACTGGTCTGCCCGATTCCGACCCACACTAGCGCCCGACCAAACCCGACAGACAAATGAAAACCAGACCGAGCTTCCAACCAAAACAAGCCAGAAGTCGAGGGAGACAATTAGAGGAACATCGACACTTACCCACGCCTCAGATTCGACCGGGACGACTTGTTGACAAGGTGGTTCGGCAACGTTGATAGGAATCATAATTAACTCGTCTGCCGAACGGACGACGGTGGCAACGAGGACGAGGACCGGAAGCACTCTCACTTGCGTTCTGCAGCCCGGAAGCACCAGATCTAACGCCGATGATGTGGGCTTGGGAAGATTAATGTTCGATCGTCGGGGACGTGTTTGGAAAGAAGATCAATTTGACGGGGAAAGTTCACATATCGCGAGAATAAAATCGGGTTTTGTATATGTAGTTTGGTTTAAAGATAGATATAGTTGTAATCTAGTTAAGATATTTAGTAGAAAAAAATATATTTAGTTAAAGATATTATTAAAAGCAGGATCAAAGATTGGAATTTGGTTACGATAATTCAACGCGGAGTTAACTTAACTTGTCCATAAATATAAGAGATAAGCGTACTGATAAGTCTAGCAAATCTAAGGATGAAGTCTTGTATTCGAGGTTACTTGCGGGTCAAGAAAACTCGTTTTCTTGTAAAATAAGAAACTCATTTTATTTATTTATTTATTATTATTTTTATTATTTTTTTTATTATTTTTTTTATAATTTTTTTTAATTAATTTTTTTTTTACCTAAAAAGAAAAACGAACCCGAATGTTACATACTACCCCCCTTAAGAAAGTTTCGTCCCGAAACTTTTATTGGAACGAAAGGATATCTCGTGGTTTCACAAACCTCTCCTCCTTAAAAAGGGTTCGTCCTCGAACCGAAATCTTAGTATTAGAGCAAAAGGCAATTAATATTGAACGTCTAGAACCCAAAACCTAACAACCGAACAATCAACAGTCGAGTCAAAAGGAAAAACAAATAGTCATACAAGTAAACACCGAATCTGTAACCAAATGCTAACTAACAACCCTCCCCTCAAACGCCTCTACTAAACCCGAGTAGGTGTCCGGGTAGCTCTCTCATCTTGGACTCAGTATCCCAAGTGGCTTACTCGACTCCCCGTTTGGCCTAGGTACATCCGCTTGATCAGTCTTATCCTCTATCCCAAGTAACAGTCAGAATTTACTCCTCTCATTAAAATGATGGTCGTGCTAGTCCTTCATAAGACATGCTTAATGGTTCATATCACTTAGGTAACTAGGGATCTTATACACAACTTGACTCCCGACAGACTTGTATCAACTAGCGGATACATTCCGGGTTTGACCAACTCAACTTGCGACATAGTGCTAAAATCTCAACGTATCTCTGCTAACGTCCTCAACTCTCCTATGTCATGTTCACCTCCCCATTATCCTTGCTTAAAGGTCCTCCCATATGGGGTTCCATTGCCAGCTTGACCACCAAGTTTTCGACTATCAACCTTAACAAGCCAATCCAATGGAGTCTTAACCCAATTAATTAACTTCTAAATCTCGTGGTCAAGGTCTTGTTTAAAGCATCTTTACTACTTAATACTTCCGTCTAGATGGGTTTAGTACTAGTCCAAATCCTTTTTTTTAGTGAATTTAGACACCGCAAATATCATTATCCATACTCCATTCGTTCTCTCACGGAATCCATAATCAGGCACACATCTCTATATAAACTAGCTCAACGGGTTCCACGTCATCATTCATTTTCATTTTTTTTTCAATGGCCTTGAGCAGATTTCCACCTCCACTCAGTATCTCTTTTACCCTACAATTGTGTTATTGTGGTCACTACTCTGCCCTAATTTATTCGTGAGGCTTTAGTCTTAAATAACTCTAACTAGAGCATCCCTCAACCATTTCCAATAACAGTTCGTTGTTTAAACATGTTTTCTTCCCAAGCTTACGCATCTTCTGAGTCTCGTTTCTATGGACGGTACAATTTCTTATTCAACTTCACTAGTGCGATCGCCCTAATCTACTGCTCAATTCCTTATTGTAAATGGCTTCATTGATTATTGTAATCACTCCTTGTGCTTCCATCTTCAGCTGCATACACTTTGTACTCCTCGGAAATCTTCTTAAGTCGGGTGTTCAGCTCTTCTTAAAGCGAGCAACATCCTTCCTTCAATTGACATTTCTAGTTTGGGTTCGACTACTTCCAATCCGATAACTTAGATGCTTGGTTTAGATTTTCTCCATCTTGGTCCATCTTCCTTCGATGTCGACCACTTCTGCATCTTCTTGTACTAGATTCAACAACTTGATGATGGTATTACGAAGCTCTTGGAGACCATATAACCCAACACTACATTCCTACTTTTGTTGATTCCTCACACTTCCCTAATAATTCTAACACTACGAAAGAGGATTAAATCCTGCCAAACTTACACTTAGAATTAGAAGGCTAAAAGCACTAAACTACCAGAGGTCCTTCGGCTGATGGTGGCGGAGTCGCGATGTGTCACCTAACCCACCTATATGCAACATGCCTACCCCAGTTAAAATAGTTTGAAAACACCGGCCGATTTTAGTTTTAAGTTGGACCTCGGGTACACTCGTTGGTCAGTTCCATGTGCCCTGTTGTCAACCTCGCTCTGATACCAATTTGTAACACCCCGGTTTCCGACGGGGCGCTACTAAGAAATAGACCTTACTAGGTACTATTAAATAGGTTGACAACTACACTTTAGGATCTTGCAACGCGGGCACGACGAGAAAACAAGTAAAATATCCAACTTTTAGATTCATAAAATTGAATAAAAATATGTTTTAATGCCCGAATGCATAAACAAAATTTCCCAAGTAACCCTTCCCGAATTTTTCCTCCAACTATTTCAAACAACACTAAAAATTACAATTAAAATAATTCAACAGAACTAATAATAATAATAATAATAAATCCTCCCGAAGTACACCCGAAAAACCCAAACTAATGACACGTGCGTCAACGATCCACTCCACCATCCGGCCAAGGCTCATACACGGTTTCCTGTGACATACCTATAACTAAAAAAAATATTCCCCGAAGGGTCAGCTTCTAATCTACCAAGTTAGAGAGAATACGGAAATTGCAGAACGTTTAAAAACATTTATAAAGTCAGCATACAAATCCACAATCGCAACCATAACTCTAAAGGCCAATACCTAAATTAGTTATAATCAGTCACACAGAACCACATATGCATTCACAATCACAATCTCATAACAAAGCAATTCCTCCTTTTCCACAATCCGACTTCCAAGGCGCTCATCACCGCGCCGAGTGCAGAGGCAGGCCCTCTCACTCCACTTCACAATCTCCCTTCTAAACCCCCGGCTAAGCCTCCACTGGAGCACTTGCCAAAAACACACAGATAATAATTTTCGTTTTGAAGAGGCACGGTTTCCCAGTCACACGGGTCAACGTAGCCAACTCTTCCTCAATGCCAGCTACGATGGGACGTGTCGGAAACGGTACCAACACAGAGAAAACGTTCCATAAATATCCTTCCGATAAAATATGTTCAAAACCATTTTACGCACACAGCAATCAAGAAGTTCAAAACAATTTAAAAGGTATTCGGGACTAGTTCCCAAAACCCGCCCTATAATAACGGTACGCAATCTAACAGGATAGAGAAGAACCGAGCAAGTCGAAAAACGACTTACCTTAAAGGGAGAGCATCTCACAACAAGGAAGGTTTAACGATCCAAGCAAAAATGGTTCCCTAAAACATCACAATTAACGAGTATGAATACTAAACCGAAAACCAAATTTTCTAATGAAGTCCAATACTAGACAAGATCCGAGAGAAAAGATTAATTTTAACCCTCTTATCCCCCATAATTTATTAAACAACCTGATCACTCATAACTACCCATGTGCTAGTACACTAACTAGCATGCACTTTCCGTACAACTACTCCTAATCAAACTAATTAACAAAACAATATTACATAAAATTTGAATTTAAACCAAAGTGAAGATAGTCAACTACGACTCCCTCCTCTGCCTACTGTACCCCTCGGTAAACAAGAGCAACCCAACAATGGAGACCCAATTCCCTACTAAATCAACACTATCTAAGCGTACACAACAGCAACTTCCTGATCTAAACCCAATAAACCGAAAGTTTACTACTTGATCAACCGGTTACTACTAATTTCACCTATAAGCTTATACAAACCCGACGACAACGCTCACCCGCAAGATGGAGTCGGAGCCGGACTCGCTCCCCGGTCAGTCCACGCCAGCGGCCACGAGCGAGCACCAACGGGTTACCGTCGACGACCTTCCACTGGTCTGCCCGATTCCGACCCACACTAGCGCCCGACCAAACCCGACAGACAAATGAAAACCAGACCGAGCTTCCAACCAAAACAAGCCAGAAGTCGAGGGAGACAATTAGAGGAACATCGACACTTACCCACGCCTCAGATTCGACCGGGACGACTTGTTGACAAGGTGGTTCGGCAACGTTGATAGGAATCATAATTAACTCGTCTGCCGAACGGACGACGGTGGCAACGAGGACGAGGACCGGAAGCACTCTCACTTGCGTTCTGCAGCCCGGAAGCACCAGATCTAACGCCGATGATGTGGGCTTGGGAAGATTAATGTTCGATCGTCGGGGACGTGTTTGGAAAGAAGATCAATTTGACGGGGAAAGTTCACATATCGCGAGAATAAAATCGGGTTTTGTATATGTAGTTTGGTTTAAAGATAGATATAGTTGTAATCTAGTTAAGATATTTAGTAGAAAAAAATATATTTAGTTAAAGATATTATTAAAAGCAGGATCAAAGATTGGAATTTGGTTACGATAATTCAACGCGGAGTTAACTTAACTTGTCCATAAATATAAGAGATAAGCGTACTGATAAGTCTAGCAAATCTAAGGATGAAGTCTTGTATTCGAGGTTACTTGCGGGTTAAGAAAACTCGTTTTCTTGTAAAATAAGAAACTCATTTTATTTATTTATTTTTTATTATTTTTATTATTATTTTTATTATTTTTTTTATAATTTTTTTTAATTAATTTTTTTTTACCTAAAAAGAAAAACGAACCCGAATGTTACATACTACCCCCCTTAAGAAAGTTTCGTCCCGAAACTTTTATTGGAACGAAAGGATATCTCGTGGTTTCACAAACCTCTCCTCCTTAAAAAGGGTTCGTCCTCGAACCGAAATCTTAGTATTAGAGCAAAAGGCAATTAATATTGAACGTCTAGAACCCAAAACCTAACAACCGAACAATCAACAGTCGAGTCAAAAGGAAAAACAAATAGTCATACAAGTAAACACCGAATCTGTAACCAAATGCTAACTAACAACCCTCCCCTCAAACGCCTCTACTAAACCCGAGTAGGTGTCCGGGTAGCTCTCTCATCTTGGACTCAGTATCCCAAGTGGCTTACTCGACTCCCCGTTTGGCCTAGGTACATCCGCTTGATCAGTCTTATCCTCTATCCCAAGTAACAGTCAGAATTTACTCCTCTCATTAAAATGATGGTCGTGCTAGTCCTTCATAAGACATGCTTAATGGTTCATATCACTTAGGTAACTAGGGATCTTATACACAACTTGACTCCCGACAGACTTGTATCAACTAGCGGATACATTCCGGGTTTGACCAACTCAACTTGCGACATAGTGCTAAAATCTCAACGTATCTCTGCTAACGTCCTCAACTCTCCTATGTCATGTTCACCTCCCCATTATCCTTGCTTAAAGGTCCTCCCATATGGGGTTCCATTGCCAGCTTGACCACCAAGTTTTCGACTATCAACCTTAACAAGCCAATCCAATGGAGTCTTAACCCAATTAATTAACTTCTAAATCTCGTGGTCAAGGTCTTGTTTAAAGCATCTTTACTACTTAATACTTCCGTCTAGATGGGTTTAGTACTAGTCCAAATCCTTTTTTTTAGTGAATTTAGACACCGCAAATATCATTATCCATACTCCATTCGTTCTCTCACGGAATCCATAATCAGGCACACATCTCTATATAAACTAGCTCAACGGGTTCCACGTCATCATTCATTTTCATTTTTTTTTCAATGGCCTTGAGCAGATTTCCACCTCCACTCAGTATCTCTTTTACCCTACAATTGTGTTATTGTGGTCACTACTCTGCCCTAATTTATTCGTGAGGCTTTAGTCTTAAATAACTCTAACTAGAGCATCCCTCAACCATTTCCAATAACAGTTCGTTGTTTAAACATGTTTTCTTCCCAAGCTTACGCATCTTCTGAGTCTCGTTTCTATGGACGGTACAATTTCTTATTCAACTTCACTAGTGCGATCGCCCTAATCTACTGCTCAATTCCTTATTGTAAATGGCTTCATTGATTATTGTAATCACTCCTTGTGCTTCCATCTTCAGCTGCATACACTTTGTACTCCTCGGAAATCTTCTTAAGTCGGGTGTTCAGCTCTTCTTAAAGCGAGCAACATCCTTCCTTCAATTGACATTTCTAGTTTGGGTTCGACTACTTCCAATCCGATAACTTAGATGCTTGGTTTAGATTTTCTCCATCTTGCTCCATCTTCCTTCGATGTCGACCACTTCTGCATCTTCTTGTACTAGATTCAACAACTCGATGATGGTATTACGAAGCTCTTGGAGACCATATAACCCAACACTACATTCCTACTTTTGTTGATTCCTCACACTTCCCTAATAATTCTAACACTACGAAAGAGGATTAAATCCTGCCAAACTTACACTTAGAATTAGAAGGCTAAAAGCACTAAACTACCAGAGGTCCTTCGGCTGATGGTGGCGGAGTCGCGATGTGTCACCTAACCCACCTATATGCAACATGCCTACCCCAGTTAAAATAGTTTGAAAACACCGGCCGATTTTAGTTTTAAGTTGGACCTCGGGTACACTCGTTGGTCAGTTCCATGTGCCCTGTTGTCAACCTCGCTCTGATACCAATTTGTAACACCCCGGTTTCCGACGGGGCGCTACTAAGAAATAGACCTTACTAGGTACTATTAAATAGGTTGACAACTACACTTTAGGATCTTGCAACACGGGCACGACGAGAAAACAAGTAAAATATCCAACTTTTAGATTCATAAAATTGAATAAAAATATGTTTTAATGCCCGAATGCATAAACAAAATTTCCCAAGTAACCCTTCCCGAATTTTTCCTCCAACTATTTCAAACAACACTAAAAATTACAATTAAAATAATTCAACAGAACTAATAATAATAATAATAAATCCTCCTGAAGTACACCCGAAAAACCCAAACTAATGACACGTGCGTCAACGATCCACTCCACCATCCGGCCAAGGCTCATACACGGTTTCCTGTGACATACCTATAACTAAAAAAAATATTCCCCGAAGGGTCAGCTTCTAATCTACCAAGTTAGAGAAAATACGGAAATTGCAGAACGTTTAAAAACATTTATAAAGTCAGCATACAAATCCACAATCGCAACCATAACTCTAAAGGCCAATACCTAAATTAGTTATAATCAGTCACACAGAACCACATATGCATTCACAATCACAATCTCATAACAAAGCAATTCCTCCTTTTCCACAATCCGACTTCCAAGGCGCTCATCACCGCGCCGAGTGCAGAGGCAGGCCCTCTCACTCCACTTCACAATCTCCCTTCTAAACCCCCGGCTAAGCCTCCACTGGAGCACTTGCCAAAAACACACAGATAATAATTTTCGTTTTGAAGGGGCACGGTTTCCCAGTCACACGGGTCAACGTAGCCAACTCTTCCTCAATGCCAGCTACGATGGGCCGTGTCGGAAACGGTACCAACACAGAGAAAACGTTCCATAAATATCCTTCCGATAAAATATGTTCAAAACCATTTTACGCACACAGCAATCAAGAAGTTCAAAACAATTTAAAAGGTATTCGGGACTAGTTCCCAAAACCCGCCCTACAATAACGGTACGCAATCTAACAGGATAGAGAAGAACCGAGCAAGTCGAAAAACGACTTACCTTAAAGGGAGAGCATCTCACAACAAGGAAGGTTTAACGATCCAAGCAAAAATGGTTCCCTAAAACATCACAATTAACGAGTATGAATACTAAACCGAAAACCA
This sequence comes from Fallopia convolvulus, assembly GCA_964016875.1. Classification (NCBI taxonomy): domain Eukaryota; kingdom Viridiplantae; phylum Streptophyta; class Magnoliopsida; order Caryophyllales; family Polygonaceae; genus Fallopia; species Fallopia convolvulus. The sequence continues at coordinate 15,517,599 of OZ024735.1, read as the reverse complement.
AATTTTCTAATGAAGTCCAATACTAGACAAGATCCCAGAGAAAAGATTAATTTTAACCCTCTTATCCCCCATAATTTATTAAACAACCTGATCACTCATAACTACCCATGTGCTAGTACACTAACTAGCATGCACTTTCCGTACAACTACTCCTAATCAAACTAATTAACAAAACAATATTACATAAAATTTGAATTTAAACCAAAGTGAAGATAGTCAACTACGACTCCCTCCTCTGCCTACTGTACCCCTCGGTAAACAAGAGCAACCCAACAATGGAGACCCAATTCCCTACTAAATCAACACTATCTAAGCGTACACAACAGCAACTTCCTGATCTAAACCCAATAAACCGAAAGTTTACTACTTGATCAACCGGTTACTACTAATTTCACCTATAAGCTTATACAAACCCGACGACAACGCTCACCCGCAAGATGGAGTCGGAGCCGGACTCGCTCCCCGGTCAGTCCACGCCAGCGGCCACGAGCGAGCACCAACGGGTTACCGTCGACGACCTTCCACTGGTCTGCCCGATTCCGACCCACACTAGCGCCCGACCAAACCCGACAGACAAATGAAAACCAGACCGAGCTTCCAACCAAAACAAGCCAGAAGTCGAGGGAGACAATTAGAGGAACATCGACATTTACCCACGCCTCAGATTCGACCGGGACGACTTGTTGACAAGGTGGTTCGGCAACGTTGATAGGAATCATAATTAACTCGTCTGCCGAACGGACGACGGTGGCAACGAGGACGAGGACCGGAAGCACTCTCACTTGCGTTCTGCAGCCCGGAAGCACCAGATCTAACGCCGATGATGTGGGCTTGGGAAGATTAATGTTCGATCGTCGGGGACGTGTTTGGAAAGAAGATCAATTTGACGGGGAAAGTTCACATATCGCGAGAATAAAATCGGGTTTTGTATATGTAGTTTGGTTTAAAGATAGATATAGTTGTAATCTAGTTAAGATATTTAGTAGAAAAAAATATATTTAGTTAAAGATATTATTAAAAGCAGGATCAAAGATTGGAATTTGGTTACGATAATTCAACGCGGAGTTAACTTAACTTGTCCATAAATATAAGAGATAAGCGTACTGATAAGTCTAGCAAATCTAAGGATGAAGTCTTGTATTCGAGGTTACTTGCGGGTCAAGAAAACTCGTTTTCTTGTAAAATAAGAAACTCGTTTTATTTATTTATTTTTTATTATTATTATTATTTTTTTTTTTAATTAATTTTTTTTTTACCTAAAAAGAAAAACGAACCCGAATGTTACAAGAGAAACCGTGCCCCTTCAAAAAAAAATGCTATCTATGTGTTTTGGCAAGTGCTCTAGTGGAGGCTTAGCCGGGGTTAGAAGGAAGAAGTGATGTGAGGAGTGGGAGGGCCTGCCTCTGCACTATGGATTGGAAGACGAAATGGAGAAAGAGTTATGTTGCTTTAATTGCACGATTGTGTGTATGTGTGTTTGACTTATGTGTGACTAACCGTCTAATTTAGGTATTGGCCTTTAGAGTTATGGTTGCGATTGTGGATTCTGGTTGCTGACTATAGAAAACTGTTTTTAAACGTCTTATAATTTCCGCATATTATCTAGCTTGGTAGATTAGTAGCTGACCCTTCGGGGATTATTTTTCCAGTTATAGGTATGTTACAGGAAACCGTGCAGGAGCCTTGGCCGGATGGTGGAGTAGATCGTTGACGCACGTGTCATTAGTTTTGGTTTTTCGGGTGTACATTGGGAGGATTTATTATTATTATTAGTTTTGTTGAATTATTTTAATTGTAATTATTAAGTGTTGTTTGGAATATTTTGAGAAAAATTCGGGAAGGGTTACTTGGTAATTTTGTTTATGCATTCGGTCATTCAAACATGTTTTATATTCAGGTTTATAAATCTGAAAGTTGGATGTTTTACTTGTTTTCTCGTCGTTCCCGCGTTGTAAGATCCTAAATTGTTGTTGTCAACCCACCTAAGTAGTACCTGGTAAGGTCTACTACTAAGTAGCGCCCGGTGGAAAGACGGGGTGTTACAGATTTGATATTGAATTGAAAAATGAATGAGGTGATAGTAAAGTGAAATGATGTTCTATTATTAGTATGCATCGTATGACATTAAGTATTATTATGTACGTTTTATGATTATAGGTATTGTTGTGTGCTTGTTACTGTTGTGAATATACTATATGTAAAATATTCTATTAATATTCTTATTGTGTAATTTAATAAATTGATTTTGCTGCTACATATTATGTTTACTATTTAGTGCATATTGAAATTGTTAGCTAACCCTTCGAGGATTTGTTTTTCAGTTCCAGGTAAGAATTAGGAGCAGGAAACCCATGATGTAACCTCGGAAAAATGATGGTACGAGTCGTTGAAGGCCGTGTCATTAGGATTGGGTTCAGTTGGGTGAAAGGGTGGTTACTTATTTTGCATAATGTTTGATTTTATTAAGGAAAGGATATTATGATGTCAATAAAGTACTCATAAGTGGTGGTGTAGTTTATGTTAATTGGGGTATTCATGCATGATTTCCCTACTTTGGTTTTATAAATACAAGTTATTATGTTTTCTTTGTATTTTCTCGTCGTGCCCGAGTTGTAAGATCCGAGTGAACTCGTTGTCAGGTTAGCTCATGTGGACCCATGTATGGTCTACTACCGAGTAGTGCCCTGGTATAAAGTTGAGGTGTTACAGTTTATATTATTTGTATTTAAGAGTTCATAAATTATTATATATTTTTAAAAATATATTCTAATTTTATTATTTAGAATTTTAAATTATATCATGAATTCCAAAAAAGAATCTCTTAATCCAAAATTTTGATGCAATTTGTTTTATTAGGAGGGAAAATAAATTTGGAGGGAAGCAAAATATTTGGCGGATTAAAATTTTTTATTAGGAGGGAAAACGAAAATTGAGCCTGGTAAAAATTAAGCATGTAAATTTAAGCCCATATTTGCCCATATCTATTCATAATACATGCGTTAACCCTAGTCTTTCTCATTCTTTCTATCCAACCTCACTAACGGCGCTCCCAAGGAAATTCTCGCCTAGATTTGAAATCCTCTCTGTCCTTCACTTGGCTTCACTCTCCATGGATTTTCAACCTCTCAAGGACAAAATTCATGTTCTTGTATCTCCAAATTTCAAACGCACCATGAGTTCTTCTTGAAGATAGCTAGATACGTAGATGCGATTACGAGAAACGGAAGCAGATAAATATATCTCTCCCTCTTCAAAGTCTAGGTTTTACCTCTCGTTCGTCTTGTTTGTAATCCTTGATCGATTTGAACTCGTTGTTTGTAACACCTCCAATTTCTAACCAAGGGTATTACCGCCAGTGACCTCGGATTTTACCATCCAAAGCCACCCGAGGCTAAGGTAACACAACACAATTTAAAAACGATAAACAAATGAAAGATTCATTTATTCATATTAGAATTATCTTTGATTACAAAGTGATTGTTTTCAAAAGAAAACAACAGTGGGATATAATTTTAATGATATAGGTGACCCATATAAGTACATGGTGTGATACGCCAACATGTTATAAAATTCTTCCTTCAATTCGACATCTCCTCTATAGTCTTCAATGAGATTAATAACCACCTTTCGATACGTCGCTCTGAGGTGAATCCTTCCTTCCTTCGCTTCGTTTGATCTTCATCTTCAGTTCCTGAGCAACACTTCTCTGCTGTCTAAGGTTTCCAAAAAGAAAGAAACTGAAAACACCAGGCAAAAGTGCAGAAGAAAAAGAAAGGTGAACGGATTAGTCTAAGAAGACTAGCAAGTGGAGCACAAAAAGGTCCTCATGGTCTTCATGGTTGCAACCAATGCCGAAAATACAAGAGGCAATGTTCAATGCTCGTGTATACGAACTTTTTTTGCACTTAGCTAGAGCGCTTAGCCCAACAAATCAAGAGGGCAAGGTCATGACCCGGTATTAAGGTATAGAGATGTTTTCAAGAGTCTACGCTCTCATCCCTGATCTTCATCTTCCTAATACAATATTATAAAGAGATGTTTTCAAGAGGCTACGCTCTCATCCCTGAGTTTATATTTGAATCAGATAGAGTCATTCTCATTAGACCTATTAGTTGATTTCTAACGAGCATGCGCATATAATAATTAATATAGCATAACGTAGTTAATTACATTGCGTAAATAAACTTAGATTCGTTTATTTAGCAGTAATTTCTACAAAGCATAAATAGACTTATAGCAATAATTATTATTGGCAGAAAGGAATATTAAACTGAAAGGAAATTCACGTTTAAACAGATGCAAGAGAGAAAAATCCACTTGCCTTGAATTTCTTTCGTATGCTTACGAAGCTCGGGAATTCGAACGACTTAGTGAAATTCGAACCCTTCGACCTAGTCATTCGAAATAAGATTACGAACGAATTTATATTAAAATTCTTATTTTATTTCTCAAACAATCCTTTTTCTTATTTTCCTCTTTTAAGAGAAAGGATGTTAATCTAAATTATTTAATTTAATAATTTATATAGGAGATGTCAAAATAATATTCTTTATTATTATTTTCAAGGTGAGACTTTGTATGGATTTTATAACTTAAAAGTACTTATTTTAAGAAATATACAAAGTTTTATTTATTCAAATGAAACCTTTTTAACCCAGATGCAAATATATATATATATGGCCAAAAAGACGTTTTGGTATTTAAAATGACCACCTTGAGACAGATTGGTATTTTAAAAAATTTCTAAGACTTTTAGGTACATAAAAACACCTCTGATAGACAATAAGACATTTTACACATCTAATTTTTAAAAATCTTGATTTATAATATATCAAATCGGTTCAAATTATGAACTTTTAAAAAAATTGTTAAATTAGACCAACCCACACCCTACCCCCATTATTCTATGCTAATTAAACGATAAAATAGACCATCTTCTCTCCTCTGGTCGAATCCATCAACAATCTGAGGTTAAAATTAGTGTTTAACTGGTAAGATTTCAATCTTGTATGCTAACTTGGGTTTTTAATTGGTAGATTGATTTCCAATCTTGTATGAAATTAGTGTAGGTTTTTAAATATTTTAATCTTTTTCTCTCAAAAAAAATATTTTAATCTTTAGAATGATTTAGGGTATCTAACTATTATAATTAGAGTTATTAATTTACAATTTTGGGATTCTGATTTTTAGATGGATAAACCATGGCAATGTAGAAGACTTTGGAGTATTGTTGCTGCGTATCTTCTTCGAACTGAGCGGAAGAATCCAGTAGTATATGTAATGCATATTTATGCAATTGCTGGGCAATGGAAAATATTGAAATTGGGGGGTTTGGGTGGAAAAGGGTGTGCTTGGAGTCATGGAGGCGCTCACAATCTGCAAGTCATGGAGATGTTAATCTCAGATATGAGTGTCTTCGACATTTAGTATTTTGTTTTTGCTTTGTTATTTACTTATTTATTATGGTGGGTTGGTTTGGTTTAACAATTTTATTTTATTGTTTGTAACTTGAACCGGGTTAGATATAACATAAACCGGGATTTTTTTTGAAATCATATGGGTAAAATGTCTTATTGTCTATTAGAAGTGTTTTTAAATACCTAAAAGTCTTAGATTTTTTTTAAAATACCAATCTGTCTCAAGGTGGTCATTTTAAATACCAAAACGTCTTTTTGGCCATATATATATATATATATATATATATAAACATAAACTATATATATGGTTTGCATGCATCATTTTTATGCAAAACTTCTTTATTAAAAATTATCCTTATAACCAATATTCTTAAAAATCATGATTTACCTAATGTAAATTTATAGAAAATTTCTAGAATTGTCATGCATGTGTATAACACCTTATAAAAATAATTTTTATTCACACATGCAATACTTTAAATGATTTAATATAACTTATGCTTAAAATATTTCTTTTTATTAAAAGGTATAGTAAATCAATATTTTAGCAATTCTCGAACAGATGCAAGATAAGATTTATTTTGGAAACTCCATAAACTCAACATGCATAACTTATAGAATTTATTTAAGTGTCTAGTAATTTTTTCTAAATTATTTTCGGTTCTTTAAAATCATTAACCATTTATTCAAGTGTTAAAGATTTTAGGAAAAGTTCATGCAATAGGATTTAATCTATAATATTCCTTTAAAAAATACATGCAAGGCATACGTAATCTATTGATCATCTTTTATTCTCAAAAAGAACTTTCATAAATAAAACTTTCATCTTAAAAATCTCCTTAAGTTTTAACAAGACATGCAAGGGGATTTTATTCAATAAAAAATCTTTTAAGATTACATGCAAGAACATAAACATTCATTTAAATATGTCTTCCTCTTATGAAGCTTTTCTTTGATCAAAGATTTAAATAAAAACCATTTTAAGATTTACTAAGACATGCAAGGTGATTTTATTTCATAAAAATTCATTTAAAGTTACATGCAAGAGTGTGTAAGATTTATTTAAGCATGTCTTATTATTATTGGACTTATTTATTTCAAAAAAAATCATATATAATCAACCACTTACTCATATAAAACATACATGAAGATTTAAATCATAAAAACTTCTTTAAAGGGACATGCAAGAACAATTTCATCGTAGTAGATTTTAACTTATGTTTGTTACCTTATATAACTTAAAATTCCTCATAAAAATTCATTTCAAGGATCAAGAATGACATGCATGAAGGTTTTATGCATGATATTTATATCTTAAGTAGTTATCAAAGGAAATGTCTTATAGCTTTATAAACTCAAGGATTTTTGTATAAAAGAAAGAAATTCTAGGCCCTTATAAATTAATTAAAAATCATAATATAGAAGTTAAACATCACCTTTAAAGTGTAGGATTTAGTAAAACTTCTTTTATAACTTGTAGAAAAATTTTCCTCTTTAACAAACCTTGCATGCATGTACAAATTGTGAAAGATATTCCAATTTTTTTTATAACTTTATAATCTGATTTTTTCTCTAATAAAATATGATCATCATAACAAGTTAAAGGTGTTAACAATAAGCTCAAAAAATTTAGAAGGCCAAGAAAAATTCCCCTTAAAAGTGTTGGATCTTAGGAGGAAAATACCCAAGGGAGCAAAGGGGGAAGAAGGGCGGCAGCACGAGCCTGGCGGCGGCCTGGTGGCGCTGTTGGTGGCAGTCGACAGTTGTGGTGGTGGCAACCGGTGGTGGTGTGGTGTTTGGAAGACACAAGGAAAGCCTCCTTGTGGTTTAAGTGGAAGAAATAAAAGATAGACAAGAAAAGAGAGCTAGAGAGGAGTGTTTTGGTGAGAGTTCTCACAAGGCCTAAGGCCTTTAAATAGAGCATTTTTAGTTAGTGGAGGTTGTAGAGATTTGCAAAGATGGTTGACAATCTCTCCTTAAGATGGTGGAAGACTAACTTAGAGTATTTTAATAACTTAGATCAAGTGAGTGGAAGGTGAAAGATTTGAATTTTAATGACAAATCCAAATATAATGAGCGGAAAATCTCTACCCATATCTCATTAGATCTTTTCCTTTAATGATCAGACGCGTTTGCAAACGGGCCGAAAGTCGGTTTGAAACGTGCGTCGGAACGATTGGGTTTTACGAATAGAATTTTCGTTAGCTATGAATTTATTACGTTTTATTTTTAATAATTTTTATTTATTTGAATAATTTTTTCATAAGAATATTATGATCTATTTATTTTAGAAATATATTTTAAATAAAAGAATATTATGCATTGATTTTATTTAATAAATAAGTAATGATTAAAATTAAAAAAACTTTAGTCATAAAAATAGCGGCTATTACATCGTTCTCAATTGAATTTTTGTTTTCTAACAACTGAGTAATTCGTGTTTAGTCTAGCAGTTTATGCGAAGCTAAAATTATGCAAAACAGAGGCATTCCGTGTGATATCTAGCTTAGGGTTTTTCGCATCGTTGGAGGAGTTCATGTTTCTTTTCTCACCGTTTTCACCATTAATGCCCCAATTATAGGTGAGCTTTTCCCCAATTCCATTAGGGTTCTTTCTCTATCCCCTTCATCATTCACTAATTTCCTCTTTCTTAGATACGTTGCAAGCGGATTTCCCAAAAGTGATAGGGGAGTACATCGAACATGGCATCATGAAATGCATTGCTTTCAATCGATGAGACACTCTACTCCCTGGTAAGCGTCTTCTCTTTCGCGCTTTTCAATTTGCTGTGTGAGCAAAAGACAATCATGATTTTTGAGCTCTGGTTGTCCTTAAAGATTGGAAGTTTGAAAGTTATCTGGTTTCCTTGCGTTTTGGGTAATTAAAGTACTTAGCGAGGTTGATAGGTCTTAGCTAATTAATTTTAATGTTGCGTGATTATTCGTGTTTCAGTTGGTTGTTCGGATGGGAGCTGCATAATCTGGGTTTTCATCACAAAGGGAGTCTTTTAAAAAATGAACTTAGACTTGTATTTTCAGTCGCTTGGTCAAGCAGATTTTTACAACCCCAATTGGTAATATAAAAATTACATCTATTGATAAATTTGTGATAAAATAGTCTAATATTTCTTTGAAAAATCATAATATTAATGATCCTGATATTTCTTTGAGAAATCAGAATGTTAATAGTGATGTGAATGATATTCTTGTTTCTTTGGAAAATAAGAATGCTAACGTTGATGATAATCATATTTATGTTGATGTTTCTTTTCAAAATTAGAATCTTGTGGTTTGCTATTATAATCGATTTTCATGCTTTTTATGACTACGTTAACTAAAACACTAAGGGGTTATTTTGGGCAAACTTATATTTAAAGGGTAGTTTTGTGTAGGGGTGTCAATTGAGCGAGTCGGATCGGGTTTGGGTCGGGTCAATTTAATTTCGGTTATGTTCGGATTGGGGTCAAATTCGGATATTTTAAAAATCGGGTCAAATTGGGTTGAATCATTTTGGGTCTTGTGCTCAATGAATCGGACAAAGTCGGGTTTCGGGTCAATTTTGGTCGGATCATTCGGTTTTCGGTCCAACTTGATTTCGGATATGTCCGGTTCCGGGTTTAGTTAGATTTTGGATTTAGTCGGATTTCGGGTGAGTCGGGTTTCGGGTTTTTCGGATTTTGGGTGAATCAGATTTCGACTTTGACCGAATTTCGGGTTAATCTGATTTTGAGTAAGTCGGATTTTGATTCAGACCATATATCGAATGATGATTTTTTGTAGTTTAACTACTCTAGGGTCTAAATATTTAATGTAACATTTAAATTAAAAACATAATTATAATAAATATTCACTATTATTAATATTTTAAAACATAAGATAATATTCGGGTCGGGTAACTTCGGATTTTCGGATGGTTTCGGGTCGGGTAACTTCGGAGTTCCGGATGACTTCGGGTCGAGTAGCATCGGATATCGGGTTGCATCAGGCTAGTCCATTCGGGTATATAATTGGGTTTGGGTTAATCTAGGGTTCGGGTTTTTTCGGATTCGGGTCAAATCAGTTCCGGTCAAACATGTCTCGGGTATAAAACTTTTTATTTTTTCTCGGGTCGGGTCGGGTTCAGAGTCGGGCGGGTTTCTCGGATCGGGTCAAGTTTTGACTGCCCTAGTTTTGTGCAAGCATGTAACAATAAAGGGTGGTTTTTATCAATGTTTTTTTAAAGGTTATGTGTCAAAGTTCGGCAAGCCATAATACGGACAGAGCGGGAGACCGTCCCAGCGCACATGTGCGACAGGTCCATCACATAAGCCCATGATATTCAATCCTAAAACCAATTGGTCTCCTCGCGACTAGCACACATACGCGAGAGACCCATCACATAAGCCCATAGGAATCCATCTTAAAATCAATTGTGGGCTTATTTGATGGGCCTGTCGCATAGGATTCCATCTAAGGTGCCCTTAAATTAAATATATTATTCAAGGAAACTAAAACGTCATAAGGAAATAAATAAACTTTTTAAAAAAAATAATTAATCTTAAATAAAAATAAATTAATAAAATATTATAATTTTAAAAACTTAATAGAGTATAAGTTAGAAAAATCAATAAATAGTAAAAATAAGGAGTGGTTTTATGCATTTTCACATTCAACATATATTTCGCTTTCGAAATTTGCATATTACACTATCTGAAAGCAATGAAGAAAGATTTTATAGGGTTGGATTTTTCCTGTATCCGAATACAATCATGTACCCTCACATGACATCCAGCCTGGCTTCTCCCTTTTATGATGGTTTTGAAACTAGGTGCGCGGGACCTTAGCACATGCTAAACAATTGCAAAATCGCAACATTATAATTTTTTTAACATGTGAAATAAATTAACGGAATTTATTTGAAATCTCAAAAATAACATACAACTATTTTTTTGTGTGACTGTGGTGATGGACTATACACCTTGATATTATAATTCAAAAAATTGTTATATATTTTCATGGTTATCATTCTTGTAGCGCTTAAGTTGTTATTCCATTATTTCCGATTATACAATTATTATATTAAATTTCATATATGATAACTATATAAAAGAAATAAAAGAAATATTTTTTTACACCCTTAACCTATTTAGAATTATTTTTTCGAAAAGATAAAGCTAGAAAGGATCTACCTTTGTTGGTAAATCTCGGGTTCGTGGACTAGCCGACAAAGCTCACAAACTAGGTAAACTAGCTTGCGCCGACCAACTCAATCCATTGGAAAGAAGGATGGTGAGATTTGGTTTTTACCCAAGTGAAGAGACAAAGGTAAGAGTCAAACATAAAACCTTCCAACATCCGCCATACATCCTATCACTAGCCACCCAACGTGGGTATAAATTTATAGGAAAAGTTTGCTCGTTTCTACTATACAAAAATTTCCCAAATCGACTACTACTTTAAATATTTCTCCATCTGTTTCCTCGATTGGCCTAGGTTGGATTTGCAAGATTTGGAAATCTTGTATTGATTGTCTTCGAACTACTGATTGGTTAAATAGGTTTTATAACATAGTTCCCAATTGATGCCCCCTCTGCCAAATGGAAAAATGAAACTTTAAATCACTTGTTTTTCCACTTTCCGTTTACCAGAAAAAAAAAATATTAGAATTGACATTAATATTTAAAGTAGAAATGAGATTATCTTTGAAATCCCCGAGGTAATTTGAAAAGGCAAATTTAACTAAATTTCTAAGAAATTAAGTTAAATTTGCCTTTCAGATTACCTCGGGGATTTCAAAGATAATCTCATGTCTACTTTAAATATTAATGTCAATTCTGATGTTTTATGTTTTCTTTGGTGGTATATTTTGTGTCATAAGAATGTTGTAATTTTTAATCTATCAAGGTTTACTTCTAATCTTTTACCTGCTGATATTGCTTTTTCTCAACATCTTCAATGGATCTCTGCTAATCCGTTAGCTCCCCGAAAATTTTCTTTTAGGAAAAGACATATGGGAGCTTCTTAGATTAAGCCTCCAACAAGCTGGATCAAGTTATGTTTTGATGCCTCAAAACAACAAAACTCTTCTACTTTGCAAGTTTTATTGTTAGTAATCATAATATCAAAGTTCTAGGTTTTGATGGGAAGGCTTTACGTTCTATGAGTATTTTAAAAGCTAATCAAAGGTTTCTCTCTTTTGTTTGGTCCTCAGTTTATTGTTTCTTCTAATATTCAAACCTTATTATTTAGGGTGATAATCTTACTGTTATTAATTCTATTAAACGTGTTTGGAAAATTCCTTGGGAAATTGAAACTATAGCTAATGACATTAATTCTTTATTATCTACTACTCCGTGTGTCTTGATTTTCCATTGTTACGGGGAATGTAATAATGCCGCCGACTTCCTAGCAAGAAGACACTTCTCCATTCCTCTACTTGAACAAGTGATTACAAGCATTCAAGATACTCCTTCAAATAGTTTATGTTCTAGTTTCCATTCAAGTCTACATGTTAGTCAATGTCCTATTGCTGTGGAATTCCTAAAGATCGCCAGCTGTGATAATTTAGGTTGACCTTATAATTTATAGGTAACCTAATGTTTGCTGATGTCCGTCTTTAATTTTTAGTCGTGTTTTTAGGGTGTGTTTTTATGTGTTTGAGTCTTTTTCTTTGGTTTTGTGTTTTGTTTTGAGTCATTTGTGTAGGTTTTCACATTTCCTTAAGATATGGAGTCTACAAAAGCTTTGGTGCTGTTTTTGTAGGTATTTAGAAGCTGTTTGGAGCATGTTTAAGGAGTGGAGCGGAATGAAGCCAAGAGATAAGTGAAGAATCAAGTTCAAAGCCAAGTAGGAAGTTTAGAAGCCCATTACCGAGCCTTAGGATGAAGAATCGAGCAAAAAACGAAGGTTAACGACCCCCCTACCGAGGTGCACTCTTAGTTACGAAGCAATTTTCAAGGCTGAAGGGGGTCGGTAATGACTCTATGGGGGTCGGTACTGTGGGTACCAGGGTCGTTAACGAGGCACTCAGGAGAGAAGAAAGTGAAGATTTTCGAAGAAATCCTACCGACCCCGTTAGGGTCGGTACCAAGGCATCCCGTGTCGATAGGGATGATCCGAGTCGGCGCAATTAATGACTTTTATCCCATATCTTTATGCTTTTAGATAGTTTCCTTGGGGGATATATATTTCAGAAGATTTATTTCCTTAGGAGTAGCCTAGCTTTTATTATAAATACCCTTATCTAGCCTTAGTTTTAGATATCCTACAATCTAGAGAAGCAAGTTTAGGGGGAAGAGAGAAGAGATGAGTTTGGAGTTTGAAGAACAACTTTGTTTAGGATTCGGTTGTAAGTGTTCCTTTAATTTAATTTAGTTGTTTTTCAATTAGGACTTGTGAGTAGTTCTCTTCTCTCTAAGGTTGGGGTTAACCTAACAATGGTTGTGTATGTTTGCCTTTTGATCATGTTTTGATTATTTTTATCCATATATCTATTCTCTTGTTTTTAAATCCTTGAAACGAAAGTGGAATACGAATTTCTCATTCATAGTTAAAGCAAAAGCAAAAACTATGAATCAGAATAGTCAATTAGGGTTTTGAAACGAAAGTTGATCAATCCTAGTTGAGGCAAAGAGATAGATAGTCAAGTTTGTTGATTTAACGAAAGTTGGTTGATTTAATTGCATAGTTGACGAAAGTTGACGACTTTATGTGATAAAAGCATGATCTTTGTGTTTTATTGGCGTTTGCATGCATAATTGTTGTTGTGGTGAAACCTAAACCTTATAATTTTCTTTCTTATTGATAAAAACCAAAACTTTCTTGATTACTTGTGCCCTAAGTAAGAACAAAACTTGATACTGACTTTCTCCTGTGGACGAACTCGACTTCGCTATACTCAGCGGGGTCTTGATCTACAAATTGGCGCCGTTGTCGAGGAGATTTCAATTGTGCTAAGTTTTCTTTTTTAGGGTGTTCGCGAACATTGTCGAGTCGGTAACGACCCTAGTCGGTACCGACCCTTTCGACAGAACCCTAGTTTTTTTTTTCTTTTTAGTTTTTGTTTTCGGGATCGCTATAGGCATCGTTACCGACCCCTTGAGCCTCGGTACCGACCCTCTCTGAGAACCCATTTTGCTTTTAATTTCGTCTATGTTTTTGTTTTTTCTTACACTATATCCCAGCTGAAGGACGCCGACTGATCTCTGATTCAGTTGTTGATTCTGAACCCGAGCGATCCTTCCATCGCTGATTATGAGAAAATAAAGTAATGGCATCCGCTAAAGAAATTGTTCAATAGATGGTCGACTTCAGCATACAGATGGAGGCGATGCAAAGAGAGAGATAATGCAGCTGATGCGGCTGCACGTGAACGGGAAACTGCTGCCCGTTTACAGGAGCAACTGAACGCTATTCCGAGGAATACAAAACAATATATAGACCCGGAACTAAGGGTGCTGGAATCGGCAATTGTGCTCCCAAAGATCGACAAAACTATTGAGATCAAATCTCAATTCATATCCTTGATTAAAAGATCTCAGTTTGAAGGGAAACCAACTGAATGCCCAATGGAACATATTAAAAACTTTACTGATTTATGTGACACTATTTCTGTTGACGGTGTTTCTCTTGAATAGGCCATATGTTTCTATTGATTTATAGAGTAGGCATATCATCACAAGCATTCGAAAAAGAATGTGAGATTTAGAAGCTACCTTCCATGTTAAAGAGCCAATGTCATTCTCAATCTGAGTGGAAGAAGACTCTAGGTGCCTCCTCTTAGAGGCATGTGTGTGCAACTTTTGATAAGATGACTAGATTGTGTATGGCTCTTCTCCTTCCAAATCTATAACCATTGGAGGATCGTTAGAGGAACGTTTAGTTGGGACAACATTAGGGGAAGCTTCAACTTTGACCTTCGCTTCTAGAGGAGGCCTAGAGTTGCTGGAGCACGTCTTGCGCTGAATCATGATAGTTGCGGAAAAAACTAGGCCAAAGCATATAGTGCAAGCTCTTGACACACTGCCAAGTATCTGTTAGGAAAGGTCTTAAATCTTTAAGAATATGCTTAAGGGACCTTTATGGATTTCAACATCATGACCAGTGCTCGATTCTTATCCTCTCCAAGTTCCTGCGAAGGATCGACTTTAGATTCTTCCTCAAGGTCAAGATCTTGTGAGAAATCTCCAACCGCGTTGCTCGAAACTCCTTCAACTATGTTTGGGAGGATTCTCTTGAAAGCATGCTTGTTAAAGGGCACTTTGTACAATTGAAAGCAAGCCTCTCTAGTAAAAGCACGAGAATCCAAGTCTTTTGACACTACAAAGGTAATTCAAGTAACAAAGAGGAAGTTGAAACCCTGCAAAAAGTATAAGTTAAAAAATGGCCTTACATATGTTCTGCATTCCAACGATCGTAGAACCCCGATTGAAAGTCCTTGCCTAAAGAGGCAACCTCAACGAAAAAGAACCTCGCAACCCAATCCTTATCATTCACTTTATCCTTTGGAACCAAGGATTTCCTCGAGCTCCTAGCTTTTAGGATGAAACAACCAAGCCTCAGTTTGGACACCCGGTAGGAAAATAGCAAGTCAACGACGAAAAAGTACGTCCACGATGTGCTCATGTGCTAGTTAACTAACACACACTAATATCTTCCATGCCGTGGGAAGAACCTGGGTTGGTGAGATCTTTGTCGCGGTTAGAAACTCTCGAATCAAGGGAGTAAAAGGAAAATCGAGGCCAAGGGTAAAGGGGAAGTCTAGGGTGAAGGTCACATTCTTCGAGGACGCTGGAGGAGGAGAATCCATGGTCGACGGTTGTCTTGGATTTAGCCATAATTCAGAAAAGAGAATAGGGAAGAAGATGAACAAGGGCAAGAGGAAGAGAGAGGTTACCTAAAAAGATTAGAGGGGCACACGGTGAAAAGACCTTTGTCAACGAGGGTAATTTAAGGCTCGATTAAACGATTTAGTTTCCCAAGACAAACCCTATGCCCACGTTCCTCCACGTGTCCACGTTTTGTCAATAGAGGGCGGTAATCTAATCCTAAATCCATCCCATGCTTTTGAGGCTTGTAATTTTGGATTAAATTTTGGGGTATTGTTGGGCCTATAATTCTCTCAGCCCACTAAGCCGCAAAGACACACGTTCCACCCACTAGAAGGGTAGCTCCCTGGAGAAGCCTAATAGATTGGTTCAAATGAGTTGTTAGAAGTTTCTCGTAGAAGTCGAATGAAGAAGGAAAGTAGAAGATCGTGGCCAATGATCTCGGGTGATCCTGGGAGTCTAGTAGATATCGAGTAGCCCCCATAAGAATTACCCTATAAATAGAAAAGAGGGGGAGTGGGTTAGCAAGGGATTTTTTTTAAACTTGTTCTTATCTTCGGTACCGCAAATCTTTGTAATCGAATCTTGTTCAATAAGAAATATGTCTTTCATTTTTTTCATCTTTTCTTGAATACTTGGAATCCCATATATTAAACCATATAAAAAGCTCTTGAATTTTGACCTTGAAGTGTGGCCCTCTCTTAAGGACGTTTGAGTAGATCAACTACTTTTCATCAAAAACATTTTTCATTTTAGATTTTTTAGTTTTATTTTAAGCGATTGTTATTATAATTAGTTTAGTAGTAGATTATTAGTAACAATTTTTCTAACATATGGCCAAAGGATATAGGTTAAGCATATTTAAAGGAACTAAAATGTTATAAGGAAATTGATGAACACTTCTTATAAAATTAATTAATCCTAAATAAATACAAATTAATAAAAGCAAAACTACTCCAAATATCCCAACCTTTTAAGTGGTTGCCCACACTACCCTAACCTATTCTAATTTCACAAAATATTTTATACGAACTTTGGGGTTGGTACACACTCCACGTACCCTCAAAGTGTCCAAACATTGGATAAAATTGTGGATTGACCACGACTTTTCATTTTGTGATAAAAATGTTCAATTTGTGTGCAAACAAATTTTCAAAAATTATGAATATTGTCCTTAACGGAATAAACCATTCAAAAATAAAAAATTTTAAATCACTTTTGGTTCTACACCATTCTTAGTGAATTTAAAAAAAAAATCAATTTCCTTTATATAAAAAAATATTTGATAAGATTAGTAACATTTTTGGGTATAGTAAAAAATAATAACATAATCTTATAGGTTTGATTCTATCATTTATAAGAAAATAATGTCATTACTTTTATTATTTTGGTAACTTTAACATCATAATTAACCACATAAATTAGTAAGTCATAAATTGGATTTACAAGTATTGTTTTATTATTATTTTTGAAATAATTTTAAAGAAAAGTTAATAAGAATTTTCATAACTTTTTTATAAAAGTTTAATAACTTAAGTTTTAGCTTGTCCAACGTGTGTTTTGGCTTGTCAAAATAAATACAATGATATGGATTAATTAAATAAAAATTATAAAATTAAATATAAACTCCAACTTTCCTGTTTAGTAATGAAAAAATACATCCCAATAATTATTACTTTTAAAAAAAAAACTAAAAACCCAAACAAGGATTTTTAAAAACATTCATAATTGATTTTTTTTTTATAGATTTGGACACATCATCTTTATTTTATAATAACCCAACAAATTTTAACATTTAGAAAAAGTGTTATGAAAATTCTTGATAAATGTTTTCTAAAAATTTTTCAAAAATTAATAATAAACAAAAGTATTAAGATGAACTACTTGTAAAGCCAAAGTTATGATGTAAAAATTTATGTGGTTGATTATGAAGTTGGGAATTTATATTAGCCATATAATAAAAGTAATGCCATTATTTTCATATAAATGAGAAAATTAAACCTATAAGATTATGTTATAACATTGGACCTTGTCCAAATGGTTATTATATAACATCTTACTCAATATATTTTTATACAAAGAAAATTGACTTGTTTTTAAATTAATTTCCACTTAAAATGTTTTTGAACCAAAAGGATCTAAAATGATTTTTAATGATTTAATCCTTTAATGAAGAGATTTATAATTTTCTAAAATTTATTTGTACACGGATTGGTCAGTTTTGTCATAAAATAAAAAGGTAAGGGATTAATCTATTTTTTTTTACAAAATATGGACATTTCCAGGGCGGAGTATGCAATGACCCCTAAAGTATAGGAAATTTTGTGAAATTTGAAAAAGGTTGGGTTATAGGGCGCAACCATATAAAATGTTAAAATATTACTATTTTTAGGAGCTTAATCTATACCCTAATAATATAGGTTAGAAAATCAATAAAGTAAAAAGATAAATAAAGTAGAAATAATTGAGGATAAAAAATATTTATCATTTTATCTAAGTAACGAAATTTCTCAACCTGCATACGTCAATCTGCATGTATAAATACATGTGTTTTTCCTAATCCATTTTTTTGATCAAGGTAAGGATTAGGAGACCCTTAAGGGAGGTGTCCTAAGGCAACCTTTCGGATGAGAACAAGATGTTCTGGGTTATCCAGAAGGAGGTTGGTATAGATGATGTGGCCCAACTTGGTGATTTTGTCGGCCACAACATTACCATCACTACTCACGTGTCGAATCAAGACAGTTCTGAATTGTTGTAAAGATATTAGGATGTCTGATATTAACATTTTGATTTTCCAGGGACATTTTCATTTTTATTAATGACATTAATAAATATGAGATTATCTCTGACTATGATGTATATTTATCTAATATCAACTGTTTTTTTTTGTTTGTAATCTCGCCTTAGATGAATGTCCACCCTTTTCTTTTCACAAACAAAAACAAAAAATCAACACTGTAATATCTGAATGTTAGGTTCTAGTTTTTCATGTGCGTGCAAAGGCACATAGAAAAATTAAGCAAGATTGTTAATCCCGATGACCTAGATAATATAGCCAAAATAATTAACCCAATTAACAAAATCCAAGATAGGCTTTACTGGCAACCAAGCAAAAACGGCTGGTATTCCATCCACTCCACTATGCAGTGGATAAACCTCGCTAAAAATGAACCGAAAATCAACCTAGAATGGATTAACAAACTCAATGCCCCACCTAAAATGCACAATTTCCTTTGGAAGGTGGCAAGAAATGGCATGCCAACCAAATCGAGACTTGCTGAAAACCACATCCCGGTACCACAAGGTTGTACTGCATGTAATACCCAGTGCGAAGACACAAACCATATTCTGATTTCATGCCCCCTGACAAAGGAAACCCTTAACACCATAAGACCCAAATTACGGAGGACGATTAACTTTATCTCCTCCGATGGAAAAAAAACCCCACGAGGTCTTGGAGGAAATCAGGGCAAGAATAAATAAAGAGGAAATGGAAATCCTTACCAGCACCTGGTGGTGTGTTTGGTACTCAGGAATAAGAGAGTATTTGATAACAACACCGGAACAAACCTAGACGATGCAAGCAAACTTAGTGAATTTACCCAAAAACAAATCAGAGAATGGAAACTAGCTAGGGCACCAGACTCCACTGACCCACAACCTAATAAGGGTCATGTAAGAACTGAAAGGAAAAATACTAAGTGGGTAAAACCCAAGAACGACTATATTAAACTTAACTTTGATGGTGTTGTGTGTGCAGATGGCGTGGCTACTTTTGGGTTCATACTTAGGGACTCCATCGGCTCTCCAATCTCGTTCGACGGAGGACTGATCGGTCGACAGTCTGTTCTGATCTCCGAGACCATCGCCTTACGCCAGGGACTTCTCGAGGCCATTCGTTATGGCATTCCCCGGATCCAGATTGAAGGCGATAACTTGCAGCTGGTCAAGGCCGTGCTCGGCGACTGGCGCTGCCCGTGGGAGATTGAAGTGTTGTGTGCGGACATCCACTGTTTGTTGGCTCAGTTCCAGGATTGGAGTATTACTCATATCTACCGTGAGCGTAATTCTGTAGCTGACTTCATCGCTGACTCTTTCCGACGTGTATCTTCCGTTCCACTTGCAGATGACTTGGGTTTCTATACCCTTATCCGTCAGGATGCCCTAGGGCAGTCACTAATTTGTTAGCGATCTCTCTAATTTCTTTCCTAATAAAAAAAAAATGTGCGTGCAAAGGCTAATTAATTGCATGGTTTTATTTTCTTCATTTTTAGCGAATCATAAAATAAAACTATAGGTCTTTGAAAAGACAGTATCAGATTTTGATTGAAAGCTAAAGACAGATGAATAGTGAATACAAAACCTAGATACGTTTTAGAATTTTGATCACGAGTCGACCAATCTTCCGCAAATCGGCACAAAACATTCCATGGAACCAATCAAATGCATTTCCTACGCCGTCCATTTTGCTCGACCGGCCAAACAGACCACATCGCCATCAATAACACGAACATGACAGCCGCCGCCAAGCTTGCACCGGTGGTGCCCCACCACCATTATGATTTATGACGCTTGCCCACCGCCCCTATCTAATTCTCCGGTGCCAATTGGCTAACCACGTACGGCGTACGCTCCACCACAAGCACCAAACCAAGCCAGAGATGGACGTTTTGTGTTTTACCACATTTTTTTTTGACATTTTTTATATTTTAACCTTACATAACCTGGAAACACACAAGAGGAAAAGTTGGAATTAATATCCCACGCGAATTGCGTTTATCATCGATCGTTTTCCCACACACTGACCCACGAGTAATTTGTGAGAAATTTTGGAAAATAAAATAAAATTGTGTTATCTTCGTAGGTTATTTGACTGATTTTGAAACGTATTTGTAATACTAAGAGTATGCACAATGATGAAATTTCCCTAAATTCTTTATCTTACTTTTTCAATATCCTTTATCTTTCACACAAACATAAATCTTATCTCTCACATCAGTAAAATTTATTGAAATATCGATCTTTTCATTTTTCAAAATTATTTCTATTGATCAATCTATCTATCTATAACTATATATTAAAGCTGTGATTGAGGATCAAATGAGAATTACTCTTATCCTATAAAATGAGAACAATTCTTACCCTTTGTGATACGTACCCGGTGTGGATTCGTACCGGCACCCTTGTTTGTCAAGGGGGTGAGACGCACCCGATGTGGGTTTGGCTCGATAAACGTGGTTGGTTGCCACGGGAAAAAGAACAAGAGATAAAATCAAAGCAAAAGATAATTTATTAATCCATTGATTTCCTGATTCCTTCGATAACAACCTAAAGGAGTATTTATAATACTCTAATATATAGCTAAACCCTAATTGCTGAAATATTTAATAAAAGATACTCTTCCTAAAAAGATAAAATCAAATCTCTTAATTAAAAGGAAAGATAATATTCTAAAATAAATAATTATCCTAATTAACTATAGCGTATCAATTCTCCCCCGTTGAGAATCGACTTGTCCTCAAGTCGGAAATCAGGAGGAGACTCATGAAACGAATCTTGGAGTTTAATCCGCCAGGATCCCATTGAACATGTAGCACAACTTGAGTCAGCATCCGAAACTCAAAGTGTTGTGACCCCCCATGGGCACTAATAATCAACGACCGTTCTTCGATACCGAGTTGAATCCAGTCTCCCTTTGGTGAATCAGACTCAGGAAAAGAAGTTCCCGAGCCCAAAACTTTTGGAGAATGCGGCGGCAGCAGGCGCGGGTAGGTAGCAGGCGCAAAACACGGGATCGGGTCGGTAACGACCTCCGCTGGATCAGTACCGAGGACAGGAGTGGTGGCCGCGGACGCGTAATTGGTCGCCGTGGGCGCGGTCGTCGCGGGCGCGGGCTCGGTCGCGGGTGTCGAGGCATTGGTTGCGACCTCGACTTTGTTGGTTGTCGGGGCAGGGTTTTGCGGCGGCTCGTTCACAACAGCGGGATGGAGTTCCAATCTAGAAAAAATCTGATGTATCCGACGACGACGAGCCTCATATTCCATTTCAATTTCCAATATAGAAAAAATCTGATGTATCCGACGACGACGATCCTCATATTCCATATCAATATTACAGATCTTCAACGCCGTATTTTGGTGAAGTTCCCAGATATTGCTTGGAACTACTGACATGGTGATGGTAGAGTTCAAGAATCAAAGCACCAATTGATACGTACCCGGTGTGGATTCGTATCGGAACCCTTGTTGGTCAAGGGGGTGAGACGCACCCGATGTGGGTTTGGCTCGATAAACGTGGTTGGTTACCACAGGAAGAAGAACGAGAGATAAAATCAAAGCAAAAGATAATTTATTAATCCATTGATTTCCTGATTCCTTCGATAACAACCTAAATGAGTATTTATAATACTCTAATATCTAACTAAACTCTAATTGCTGAAATATTAAATAAAAGATACTCTTCCTAAAAAGATAAAATTAAATCTCTTAATTAAAAGAAAAAATAATATTCTAAAATAAATAATTATCCTAATTAACTATAGCGTATCATATACTAACACATGTTTTTGGATAAAGTCATTTTAAATTAAATTTGTTTAGAATCGTGAAGGACAAATTATATCGAAACCTTGTGATTACCAGATAAATTTTTCGATCTAAAGTTAATTTGTATATGTATACTAGATGGTAGTTTCACGTATCTGGAATTGTTTATCTTACTTCCAATGCGTTGCAACAACTTTATAAATAATAATGTCTTAATGACAAATGAAAACAAGCACTTATTTTTGTTGGAATTTTAATATAAAATATCCAAATTTATTAATGTAGTACATTGTTCACGTGATATGCCAGTACATGTATGCTTTTAGTTGAGCATTTTGTTTAGCATTTGTCCCACATCCAGAGCATGGGGTTAATTCATTAGTCTAGTGATATACTGTTGGGCCCTAAAATATCGGGTTAATTTATGAGGTGGGACCACGAAGATATGAAGAGATCAGAATAAATTAAAGACAATATTCACCATTAATGGAGCATTAAACTGCATGGAGGAAATCAATGAGCGTATAAAGGAGTTGTTGGAACGCATTAACTACATGGCGAAAATCATGGACGCCTTAAATGCTAACGCGTTGATGATTTAGCAGAAGTGATAAACTGGTCAAACTAGCCGTTGGAAGACTTTAATAACAAGGCGAGATTCTTGGGATTGACTCATAAATGACCAGAATGTAAGCCTATAAAAGGGGAGGAAGAAATTAGCTTCACATCAGACCAAAAGCTGCCCGGACCCGGAGAAAGCTTCACAAAATACATTTGATAAATTGATTGTTGTATTTTGTGTTCTTTTTTTGGTTGCCTTATGTATCATTGTATCCAAATTCCAAAAGACACTTCAACTACATCTAAAAAGAGAGAGAGAAAATTTGTAAACAAAAGAATGACTCCCACACTCCCTTCTCCTCAACCCCCCAGACCCATTGAACAGTGCTCGTCAACCCTAAATCGATCTTGCAATCGAAACCCTAGCCCCCGAATCCATGACATAATCGGTGCAATTCTTTGTCTACTCCTTCTCCAAGCGTCAGTCTTTGACAATCTAAGCCTCCTTAGGGTGGCGAAAAAACAAAGTCCAAATCAAACCATGAGGAAGAGACGGCGACCCTTTCCTCTGAATCGGCGTGCTCGTGGCCAAGCGAGCTACTTGCCTAGACGAAGTATTATATTACCTATCATCTATAGAAAAAGGAGAAGATGGGTTGATTTGGGCGAATCCGTCTTCAATCGAGGCGTTGTGCAAAATCTAGGGTTTTTGCGTAGAAAACCCGATATGGGTCTGGGATACGAGAAAATGGCAAGAGGAATCACAAAAGGGCTCATGGAGGGGATTTTCTGGAGCAAACAACAAGTGGAGTGCAATGGGGATTCGGGAAAATCTCCTTCCTACAAGAGCCGGCCTGGGGGATGGAACCCTCATAGAAACAGGTTGTGTCTTACCTTCTTTGAATTTCCGATTCCTGAATTCAGGCTAGTGTACTTTGATTGCTTGATGGGTTACTATAATTTGACCCTCTGGAATTTCATTCCCTTTGCATATTTGCCTTCCCAATTCTTGTTTCTCCCTAAAGAAAAAACAATCACGAAAGCTCCTCTATCTGATAAATTCTGTATGAACAATCTGAGTGATAAGAATCTCAATGATTTTGCTACCTATACTGATAAAGAACCCTCTATTGAAGAAGTCTCCTTTGCGAGAAAACTTGAACAATTTGAAATCGAACCCACTATGGTTGAGAAAACCCTAAGTAGTGGTGTTTCTGAATCTCTCTTCTCTAAAGAAATACATGAGAATGAGCTTGCTCGTTCCCAACATGATCCAATGCCCACCATGATCTTTGTGATCTTAAAGGGTGGCAAACTGAACAAGCCTGTTGAGGCAGGATCTTCGGGGTCCAATAAAGAAAAAAGCATTAGGAAGTTCGATTTGTCGGCTTCCTTTGACATGTTGTCAAGTACTAAAGAAAATGTACTCCAAGGGAAAGAAACCGAGCTGTTCGATTCTTTGATTGGGGATCAAATTGTAATGTCCAGATTGAGGCAAAATGGTAGTCTTTCCATGAATTATTGGAACCATTATGGAACTTTCATGCAAAATGATACTATATATGCAATAGGGTTGAATAATGTTAAGTTTGATGAATGCTATTCAGTTATTATGAATGTTGTGATGAATTCTGGTTGGAAAAAGATTACTATGTATCATGACATTGGTAAATCTAATCAATTAAAACCCAATGATGATTGTTCCTTTGATTGGCCGGGATGCAATCTGAGGAAATTGAGTGAAAATGGGAAAATATTAAGGAATATGCTATGAAGAGAAAATATGACCATAAACTTAACTCGCATATTACTATCTATATATTTGGGTGCAAAATGAAGACAAGATTATATAACGCTTATGTTAGGACTTGTATTTTGCATAATCTGTACATGAGACATTTGAATAAGATGAATTGCTGCAGTTACTTGGAATACGAATGGTTTAACTGCTTGATATTTGTTATATACATTTGCTTGCTTGAAATCAAGAAATGATGTGTATATTGGTGTGCTAATTGTTGTATATTCCATATGAGAAAGTATATGAATCAGGCATCACAAGAAATCAAAACAGAATGGCAAAGGAGGGCTCCTTTGAAGTTTCTTATGAATGTCAGCAAACAAGTTAAAGACACCAGGATACTACACCAATTCAGAGGCAAAAATGTATTTACTACGACAGGAGAACACCTGTGACACTGTAGGCTAAAAAGATGTAGAGGGAAGCATTGTGAAGAAAATTGGCCCTCGGAAAGAGTTGGAACTCTGGTGATTTCACACAATGAGGTATTTTACAAAGCAACTCTTTCCCTCGTATTAAAAGATGTAAACAACTTGAATTGTTGGTTTAGATTGCAAGTTTGTAAGGTTTCTTCTATGCTTAAATCTAGGAAGAGCTTCAACTCTCATAAGGTAAATAGAGATGATCAAAGAAATATAAAAGTTAAGACTCTCCACCACAAAACTAGTGAACAAACTAAAACCAAGACAAATAGCTGGACTAATAAAAGTAGGAGAAGCTGGGATAAATATGCTGAAAGAGTGAATCTTCTTAACAAACCTAAAGGCATTAATTCTTTTGATTGGACCATCCTTATGTGGAGTTCTATGTTTCCTTTTAAACTTAGGAATGTAGAGGGAAATAAGAAAGAGAGCTTGAAAAGGAGAAAGAATATGTTTTTTGAGCCTAAAACACCTGGTAGAAAGAAAATAAATAAGAGAGAATTTAGTATGGTTAGTAAAGGCAAAATTGAGCAGCATATCACCCTCTGGTAGCGTAAACTATTTTTTTTTCTAAGAAAAACAAACATCTATGGATGTTGTGTGTGGATAATGTCGAGGTCAACAACAATCAAGGGGAAAAGAAATGAATGGATTAATAAAAACTCCTTAGATAACAAGGGTTTGGTAGATCCTTTTGCTATAACATTAATACTCTCTTCCATGTTCAAATGTTCTGTGTGGTTCCTCCAAACTATGAATGTTTGCATGTGCTTGAATTATTTTATAAATGTGAAAATATTATCAAGGAGGTGCTTTTTAGCTAACCTCTATAAAGAAACTGAATGGCTAAATTATCTGAGGATTATTGACCCTTGCATTGGCTTAACTTATATTATAAAGGAGAAAGTAGTAGCATGGAGTTGCGTATTTGAGAAACTTTGGAAAGAAAATGTATGGATCAACCTGCTAAGGATTAATGTTCCTTGGAAAGACAATAGCAAAATCAAGGAATGGAACAAGGTGTTTGTTGATGTGAGTGCAAGGATGAGGCTAACAGATATTAAACTGATTCAAGAAACAAAACCAATTACAAAAAATAGGCAAAGTATCAAGAGCAAAGCTCTTGATGAACTCAGGAATATAAGCAAAGAGATTGGAAAGAAAGTTAAGTGAATGTTTTTTAAAAAATTTCTTCATGAGCTTAGTATTAAGGAGTGCTTATGTAATTATGTTTGTAAAGTTGATTTATGGCTTCACCTACTTGACAGATTTACAACATTCGGTGGGAGCATTCATGGGGAATATTGGACTCCAGTCATATGGGTTTATTACACCCACTCCTCTGGCTCATTAGGTAATACAAATTATGAAATCGAAGCATTTTCTATCAGTACTCATAGAGATGCTGGATGTGTTTGGACTAGGACTTACTTAGATTACTCTGTTAACACTAGGATAAAGCTGAAAATATTTGGGTTCAACTACAATAAAGAAATTAGGGGAAAGACAAACCTTGTAGAGGAAAACAGAAATCGAGAAGGAATTATGCAGACAGAAAAATTAAGAAAGTTTAGAAAGAATGATGATCCTGCTAAGAAAAGTTCATGGAAAATTAAAATGATTAAGATCATGGTCAACAAAAATGGAAAATGGAAAGACTATAGGTGCCACAAAGATAAAAAGATAAATACAAAGACAATTCTTGCAAATACAATCTTTTATAAAGAAAATGACAGGATGGAAGGTAGAAACAGTAGAAGCCACTTGAATAAAAAAAGACAACATTTGAGTAAAAAGATGAAGCCTGATAGAAACATAGTGAAAAGGAATAAGATTGATAGGTTAAGGAGAGATTATAAGATAAAAATTACTTTCTCTGAAGCAAAGAATGTCCTAATTTGTACACATGAAATTATTAACACTAATCTTATTTGTTGGGAGATGTTCAGGAAAAAACTGCTCAAAGATGAGGATAGAAGATGGCATAAAGTAAAATCTGAGGGGAAGTTTAGCACCCAAGTTAAGCACAAAAGAAGAAATCAAGACTACCCCTCTGTGGGCTTGAAAATGCTGGGTTTATACACATTGAACACACGCTGGGAGAAACTGAAAAGAATTCTGTTCTAGAGACAAAGATAAATGTAAAAGAAGAACAACCGCTTGTAAAATCAAGAACTTTACTTTTGCATGAGTTCTTAGACTCTAAAGATCTTATCATTTTAAATTTGACAGGCTTTGAAAGGAAAGAAAATCAATATAGAACTCAGGTTAACAGGTTCCTCAACTATGTGGTTCTTAAAACAGATTGGGATTTTATTGATTATCCCAATCTCTTAAAAATTAAGTTATTATGAAAGTAAGCCTATGGAATTGTAGGGGTATAGGGCGTAAGTCGTTTTGGCCAGAAGTTGATTCCTTTTGCAAAATAGAGTGCATCCAAATCATGGCTTTAGTAGAAACAAAAACAGACCAAACCTCGTCCGATCAGGTGTGGCGGAGAGCAGGCTTTGATAATATTGTCTGGTCTCCGGCTAATGGTAGGGCAGGGGGTATTTGTATTTTATGGAAGGAACATCAATTCATCAATGAAAGAATTGAATTATTTATCCAGGAACCCCGATATATTGCTCTAAAATATACGAACCTAGTAACAAGATATGCTCTAGTGATTTTCTTTGTATACGCCCCTCCTCAAGAAAATGACAAGGACAACTTTTGGATTCAACTAACACAGACTATTAACCAAACACAACTCCCGACCATTATCATGGGAGATCTTAATGAAATCCAAGACCCAAGCGAAAAAAAGGTTGGTGCCCAACCAAATCCTAGTAGATTTAAAAGATTACAAAATTTTAAGGATAGTTGCAATCTTATTGCCATTCCTGTCATTGGAAGTATTTTTACCTGGAGGAAAAATAAGACTGAGATTGATAATATTTACGAAAAGTTGGATAGAACCCTTGTATGTTCTCAAATCCTTCAATGGTTCCCTGACATAGTAACAAAGAATTATGCTTTCTCGTCGTCAGATCATAGTAAAATAGCGATTGAGCTAAGTAATGGAGCAATTATGAAAGCACAACCTTTTAAATTTGAAAACATGTGGATGCAGAGGAAAGATTTCAGAAATATAGTGCGACAAGTTTGGAGGTTGTCGGTAGAGGGATCCAACATGTTTAAACTAGTTAAGAAAACACAACTATTAAAAGCACGTGCGAAACAATGGAACAAAAAAACTTTTGGGACCTTTGAACAAATAAAGACAATTGAAAAGGAACTAATAGAATTACAACAAAAAAACAGTTAAGATTAATTAACAAAAAGGAAAATATACTTAATTTCCATAAAACATATTGGAGACAACGAGCAAAAATGAAACATACAAAACTTATGGACTCTAATGTAGGATATTTCCACAAAGTTGCAAGTGGTAGAAGAAATAGGAAGATAATTAAAGAAATTACATCAATAGAAGGAACCCAGATTATAGGAGAAGAAAATATCCGAGAGGAAATTAGAAAGGAATTTAAAACTAGATACAAAAAAGAGCAGACCAACTATGAAATATTCAGACAATATTCAGATTTAATTACAAAGGAAATCACAGATGAAGACAATAGTGAACTGACTAGACAAGTGACAAATGAAGAAATAAGGAGTGCTCTTATGCAAATTAACTCTGAAAAATCACCGGGCCCTGATGGCATGTCAGCCGGATTCTATAAGAAATATTGGGACATAGTAGGACCAAGTGTGATTAAAGCAATCAAAAGCTTCTTTCATTCAGGTAAAATTCTAAAACAAATAAACCATACTTTTATAACGCTAATACCTAAAAGAGAGAACCCTAGTACGACTAACCATTACTGGCCAATTAGTTTATGCTCAACTATTTATAAACTAATTGCCAAAATTATTACCGAAAGACTTAAAAAGGTAATGCCAAAATTGACTCACCCTCTTCAGGGTGCCTTTGTAGCCAAAAGATCGATCCAGGACAATGTTCTAATTGCCTACGAAATTTTCCATTCTTTCAAAAGCAAGAAAGGAAAAGATGGGTGGGTGGCAATATAATTAGACATGGAGAAGGCCTATGATAGACTAGACTGGGAGTTCACCTTTGAGATTTTAAAGAAATTCGGATTTGATAGCAAATTTATAGGGTGGATTAAAGAATGTGTAGAAACAGTCTCCTTTTCAGTTCTGGTTAATAATAGTCCCACAGAACTGTTCTTCCCCGAAAGGGGTTTGAGACAAGGAGACCCTCTTTCACCGTTCCTCTTTATCCTAGCTACTGAGATATTCGCAAGAAAACTGCAAGAGACGAGTAGTATAGATAAAAATACTATTGGATTTCCGCTAACCCGTTCAGGAACTAAAATTCTGTTTCTTGCTTTTGCAGATGACATTATCATTTTCTCCCGAGCCAACCAAGCGGCTTGTATTAAAACAAAAAAGATTATTGAGGAATACTGTGCGATATCGGGACAAAGAGTAAATTACCATAAATCTGCATTCCAAACATCAAGAAACGTGGATAATTCCCAAAAGAATAGAATTCAACAAACTTTAGGCATAACAGGAATGTTTGATTTGGAAACATATCTGGGATGCCCAATCATCAATGGACGAGTTAATCGAAATACCTTCAAGGATACGATAGGGAAAACTAGAGCACAACTAGCCAAATGGAAAGCTAACACTTTGTCTCAAGAAGGACGAACGACTCTTATTAGAGCCAACCTGGCTACAAAACCAAATTTCATTATGCAAAGTTTCATGCTTCCAAACAATGTTCATAAGGAATTGGACCAAATCAACAGAACCTTTTTCTGGAATAAGGATATCCATTATAAACCTCTAATTGGGTGGGATAAAATTTGTAAACCAAAGTCGTATGGAGGGCTAGGGATCCGGAAAACTGAACATGTAAACCAAGCCATGCAAATGAAACTTCTTTGGAAATTATTGGCAGAACCAGACAATATATGGGTTAAGCTAATGAACGAAAAATACCTTAAAGGTACATCAATCCTTGCCTATAAGAAACAAACAAACACATCTTGGCAATGGACAAAATTAATGAATCAAAGGGAAGAATTTTTTAAAGGCCTTATTTGGCAAGTTGGTGATGGACGAACTATAAGATTTTGGAAAGATAAATGGCTCATGTCCGAGTCGCTTGATAAGTTTGCATTATTCCCAGAGTCTGTGAATGAATCTACTCTGGTAGAAGAATTTATCACCAATGATAGGAAATGGAGGATTGATGTATTAAAATGCATGCTTCCAATACACATAGTCAACCAAATCGATGAAGTCCCAATACCGGATAACTGGATTCGTGATCGACTATATTGGGCCCCTAGCAAAAATGGGTGGTTTTCGACAACTTCGGCTATAGAACTAATTTCGGGAATTCACCAGCAAACTCCACATCCTAATAATTGGATATGGAAACTTGATGTTTACCCCAAAGTCAAAAATTTCTTATTGAAAGTTGTTCAAAATGGGCTTCCTACGAAGGCAAGACTACAAGAAAAAGGTGTTAACACCCCTCCAGGATGCCTAATGTGCAATTGTACACATGAAGACATTGGTCATTTGCTCATAGAATGTCTGCACACGAATAAACTAATTAAGACAATTAACAAAAAAACAGAAGCCATTATCAGAAATTGGGATATAAAGAATAAATCGGCTGGGGTGATCATTAATGAACTAATTAAAGTCATGGATAACAATGAATTTATAGAGCTGGCTGTATGCTGGTGGTGTGTTTGGCATCAAAGAAACAAATTAGTGTTTCAACAAACCCCTGATGACTTCATCTTAAATTTAGAACAATACACAAAAAACCAAATTGCTCAATGGAACATATCAAAAAAATGGGAAGAAGATGAAGAAAAATTAGAACGGAAAATAAAAATTGAACATGCCAGGAAAAAAGAAGAAAGGAGAAGTGGATCAAACCGCCAAATAATCACCTGAAATTAAATTTTGATGGGTCTAAACTCAATTCTAGTCTAGCAACTTCAGGATTTGTAATTCGTCATCACAATGCAGAAGTTGTTGGTATAGGTACAAAGAAACAAGGAGCTATCTCTATTTTAAAAGCGGAAACGATTGCACTTAGGGAAGGGATTAAAGAAGCACGTAGACTGGGTATAGAAAATATTGAAATAGAAGGTGATAATCTCACTGTTAATAATGCCATTAAAAATAATGGACGATGTCCATGGGAAATCAAAATGCTAATATCGGACATCCTAGTCTCCTTACAACAATTCACATTTGTTTCAGTTTGACACGTGGGTAGGGATTGTAATGCTGTGGCCGATAAAATCTCTAAGATGGGCCACAACTTCCCTACCAACCTCCTTGATAATCTAGAGCTTCTAGCTCTCATCCGAAAGGATGCCCTAGGACGCCCCCCGTAGGGGGTCTCCTAATCTTTACCTTTACAAAAAAAGGGGGGAGGAAGAACATCGGAAAAAGGGGACTCTCATCCTCTCGGACTCACTCTCATACGCTCTCTCTACAACAAAGCACTCTACATACAATTGTATTTGTATTCTTCGATTATTCATCCACGATCTCAAAAGCTATTTTGCTCTTCCTTTTCTCTCTGGCGTACTCATCAATTGTTCTTCTACATCTGAATGGAATCATAGTGAAGTTTACCCTTGTTATTCTATATTTTTGCCTATTTATTTCGATTTCTATTATTTTACCAATTAACGTGTCTACTACTTATCATTGGTATCTTGAATCATAAGGAGTAACTCGCAGCAGTGTAATTGCGATCTTATTTCACTATTTTGAATTGATATCTCTTTTTCTACTTGATTACTAGTTCATTTGCTATTTCTCTTCGTAAATGCCTTATTATTTGCGAATTAACGTGTTTAAACAGGTTTTTGACTAAAGTTCCCTCATTATAGCAGATAACGCGTTTACGTGTTAAATCCACCAAAACAATTGGCGCCCACCGTGGGGCCTTTAGCCAAAAATCCCATCAAACACGTTACCTTGCTAAACACGTTACCGTCACCCCGCTACCAAAATGGCCAATGACCAAACTTCCAACACTAGTCCCACTAGTGAACTTGGAAACCGAGAAGCTAACCTCGTCACTCTCAATCAGCCACAAATTCTACCTCCTACTATTCCCACCGATATTCAAACCGACACATCCACCGACCAAACTCTCAAGCCAAATGACCCTAACGCGTTACCGGAACTGGGGGTCGCATCCGACTCCGTTGTCATAGCCGAACTCAGGGCCTCTATGCTTGCCTTGCAAAAGGATCTAGAAAAGCAAAAGGAGGCACACAACCGATTTACAGAAGTTTATGAAAGACAAATTGAATCTCTAAGTCGTGAAAGAAATTTGCTTCAATCTCAGGTTCAATCACGGGAACAATCAGGCCCAAGTCGACCAAGGGTTTCGGGAGTAATAAATCATGGAGTTCCGCAACAATCGGATCTTGATGAACCTAATCACGTCACACCGATTAATGAAAGACAGGTAACACGTTATCCGATAAGTGGTAACACACTTCATGCCGTCCAAGAGGATGCAGAAGTCGTAGCTTTAACAGAGTGGCTTAAAGCCCTTGAGGACCGATTCAATCAGGTTCCCGGGGCACCTCAACCAATAGTCGCGGAAAGGCGAGATGGTTATACCGACTCCCCATTCATCCCGGCTATTGCGAGAGTTGATATTTCGAGAAAGTATCATGTTCCCGATGTACCAAAGTACGAAGGAATGACTGATCCAGAACAACATGTTACGGCTTTCAAACAAGCAATGAACATTAGCACTGTCCCATTCGAAATGAAGAAAGTGGTAATGTGTCGTTGGTTCGGTAACACGTTATCTGGACCAGCACTAAACTGGCATTCTCACTTACCACTTGGAAGTATTTCATCATTTGCTGAACTAGTTGACATGTTTAGACTCAGGTTTGCAAGTAGTCGACGCACCAAGAAACGTTCAAGCGACTTATATCGTTTGGTGCAAAAATCTGGAGAACCTTTGAAGACGTTTCTAAATAGGTACAACGAGGAACTCGTCTCCATTGAAGAATGCGATGCCGCAACTTCGGTAGAAGCGTTTCGAAGAGGGATATCCACAGGTAACCCCGAACTTTATGATGAATTAACTAAGTATCCTTGCTCCAACTTTGATGAAGTACAGGCAAAGGCGTTAGCACACATTCGACTAGAAGAGGATGACCTCTTTGTCGCTGACACGAGGGAAGTACTACGATCAGATCGGAGGCATGGGAAGTGCGAGTCAAGGTATCGTCCGTACCCTTGAGAAAGGACAAGGCGTTCGAATAAATAGAAGAGCTCGGTAACGCGTTACAAAGGTGGTTTTCATCATTGAACTCGTAAGGAAATAAAATACAAACAAGCTATCAATCTACCATATAAGCAAAACTTTACTTCATGCTAGAACTAGGTATTCTTCTATCAAAAATTTGGTATGTGTATTAGTTATGAATTATATCACGTTACATCTTTACTTTGAAAGTCATGTCATAAAGTGTGCACTAACTTTCCTATGAAGAGTGTAGTGTCAATACCAGAATAATCAGGACGCCTTACAAAATAATTTTATGGTCGACTTCGTTCCTATCCAAACTGATGACACCTTACAAGAAACAATGCAAGTAGACAACAAGTTACAAAAAGGAAAATGGTTACTACATACAAATGGCGCATCAAATCAGGAGGCATAGGACTGGGGGTGGCATTGAGCTCACCATTGGGGGTAGCCTAAGTCGTGCGACGTACTTTCAAACAAAAGAACGAAAGTGGAACACGAGTCACTTATCTTCGGCAAAGTCAAGATGTAACACACAAAGATTCATCATCATGAACGCGTTAAGAGCTAACAACTTAAACTTTAGTTCAAAGGCACTTTACCATTCATTTTTACACATGCCAATACATTCTTTACATACTACACATTGGCCTCTGTAGCCAACACGTACAACATCTTCCTTAGTCGTCAGCACACGAAACATCGGCCTTAGTCGCCAGTATACATCAAACAAAAACTAGCAAGGGACGCCTTGTGATGTTACATGCCAAAATATGGGCCCCCGCCTTATAATCAGGCGAACGCTGTGCACACATGACCGGTCAAAAATGCTAAGGTGGAGTACACTTAAGGCCCTCTAGAGCAAGCGAAGCCCTTAAGCGCAAATGACATGTAACAATGTACGTGCATATTACATTTGTCATTTGTGTCATCACACTACATATACAAAAAACTCCCTTAGTACAGTCTTACATACGTGCGCTACAACAATTACAACGTCGGCCTCTGCGCCAGTACTTACAACATCGGCCTTTGTAGCCAAACACTTACAACGTCGGCTTTTGTCGCCAATACTTACAACATTGTCCTTTGTAGCCAAACACTTACAACATCGGCCTCTTTAGCCAACACTTACAACATCGGCCTCTTTAGCCAACACTTACAACATCGGCCTCTGTCGCCAGTGCTAACAACATCAGCCTCTGTCGCCAGTATTTACAACATCGGCTTATGTCGCCAACACTACACCCCGGGTACACTTTATGACAAACGCGTCATCTTGATTAGCAGCTTGTCTTGCGAAAGCCTTCATTCAAACGAAGCATACACAACACGACATCTCGATTAACATCAAGTTTCACAAACCGACAAAGACAACATGAGAAGATCATTAGTTTGACGACTTCAGGCAATGGTTCCCAAAGCAACTTCAAACCCGCACCAAAATATACGAGATAAATTTTGAGCGGGTTTGGGGGGTATTGTTGGGCCCTAAAATATCGGGCTAATTAATGAGGTGGGACCACGAAGATATGAAGAGATCGGAATGAATTAAAGACAATATTCACCATTAATGGAACATTAAACTGCATGGAGGAAATCAAGGAGCGTATAAAGGAGCTGTTGGAACGCATTAACTACATGGCGAAAATCACAGACGCCTTAAATGCTAACGCGTTGATGATTTAGCAGAAGTGGTAAACTGGTCAAACTAGCCGTTGGAAGACATTAATAACAAGGCAAGATTCTTGGGATTGACTCATAAATGACCAGAATGTAAGCCTATAAAAGGGGAGGAAGAACATCAGAAAAAGGGGACTCTCATCCTCTCGGACTCACTCTCATACGCTCTCTCTACAACAAAGCAATCTACATGCAAATGTATTTTTATTCTTCGATTATTCATCCACGACCTCAAAAGCTATTTTTCTCTTCATTTTCTCTCTGGCGTACTCATCAATTGTTCTTCTACATCTGAATGGAATCATAGTGAAGTTCACCCTTGTTATTCTATATTTTTGCCTATTTATTTCGATATCTATTATTTTACCAATTAACGTGTCTACTACTTATCATTGGTATCTTGAATCATAAGGAGTAACTCGCAGCAGTGTAATTGCGATCTTATTTCACTATTTTGAATTGATATCTCTTTCTCTACTTGATTACTAGTTCATTTGCTATTTCTCTTCGTAAATCCCTTATTATTTGCGAATTAACGTGTTTAAACAGGTTTTTGACTAAAGTTCCCTCATTGTAGCAGATAACGCGTTTACGTGTTAAATCCACCAAAACATATACCATGTGTTAGAGAGTCAAGAGAGGAATGCTCTCTTACACGCCGCCGCCATAGTCCATCCGGCTCAGTTTTATAAAATTGGGCCACCGAGTGTTGTAGCTTAAATTGACGTAATTGTTTTGCAGCTTCTCAGTCTCGTGTTGAATTTCAGAATTGACTTGGTCAAATTTGTCTTAACGAAAGAGAGATTCTCGGGCTATTGGATAAGTGCTAGTGGTGGGCGGTTGAAAGGTGTTTTGGACAAAAATTTGACAATCAAATTCTTGCCCTATATTGGGGCACGATCGAATCGAAAACTAAGGAATCACTAAAGAAATAGTCGGATTGATGAAATCAAGATTACAAGAGTTCTCTCTCGGAGAGTTTTCGGTTGTGTATCTCCGCATACAATGGAATGTCCCTCCCTTTCTATCTTTCTAGCCTTATCAAATTAACCGCCATATCCCATGTTCCACAAGTTCCTAGGATATGCACTTAACCGTCTCCCACTTTGCATACAAATTGGCACAAATAACTATCTATAGTTGTTGCCCGCACATGCTTATCTCTTTTTATTGATCGCAACTTTCTTGCTTCCCTTGCGACAGATGACTTCATCTATCCCCTCGGTCTTTCTTTCATCCCGTTTCCCTCATGATTCTCAGCCCGATCTTTGGGCCTTCTATGTCAAATGGCCTAGTTGTTTTTGGGCCTAACAATACCCCCAAATCTTGATCCGAATCTTTGGCGGGATTTGGATCAAGATTTGTCGTATGATCTATAGTGGGCGTGTTCCACGTGGCTTCACCCTATCTGTTCGATCATCCTTGGGGAAGGGAAGAGTCACGTCACTTCAGGATATAATTACTCCAGCTGCAGGCTCTTTGAAGGTACACGTTCATTCATCGTTTTTTCCCCTCTTTTGCTTCGCCTTTTCCTCGTTTCCCCTCTCTCTAAGTGTTTCAGACTGTCATCACCATGTTTAAGGCAAGAATAGCCGATCTAGGCTTTGAATCGTCCTACTCCCTTGAGCCCCATGATTGTCGTTGATGCTCCATGTCCCCGGAGGAAATAGAGAAAATCATTAAGAACCATGGTTTTCCGGCGAGTACCAATTTTCATTGCCCTACGCATGAATTGTAGATTGGGTCAAGGAAGGATGGGTTTGCTTCCTTGAGTACCCTTTCACACTAGGGGCTTTTTTCCCTTTTTCTGCCTTGATCTTGAACTTTCTGTTGGCTCTTAGGGCCTCTCCGGCACAATTAATGCCGTCGACGTGGAAGATTTTGCACCATATAAGCGAGGTATGTTTGGAGGAGAAGATCGAATTCTCGAAGTCGGACCTCTTGTTTGCTTATCGAGTGTGTCCACTCAAGGCCGGTCGCTTCACCCTTCATGCGAGGGACGCGAAGAATCCCTTAATTCCTAAATCGAAGGTGAATGACAAGGATTGGGCAACCTGCTTCTTCTTTGTGGAGAGATCTAAGTTGGGTCCGATGTACCAGGCGGCCTTTTTTGATTCATGGAGTTCAAAGAGTGAGCATTCTAAACTCTATTTTTCGTTCTGCTTTGTTAGTGCTTGCCTCTTTTTTGCTAACTTCCCTATTTGGGGGCTTCTATGTGCAGTTCCACCGGGTTTGGACACCCACATCTTGGAATCAGAAGCATGTGGGAAACTCTTTGCCCTTCCTAAGGAGAGAAGGACTTACGGGAAATCCATGGAACTCGCGCTTGAGTGTGAATCCAGCACTAAGATGGCAGCCTTATCGGAAGATTAGTCCGATGGTGAAGATGATTCAAGGTCGGGTGAGTCAAAGAAGACGGTTGACGATAGAGTTTCCCCATCCGTGGCGGCCGTTAAAATGATCGACTGGACTCTAGCAAAAGCCACTGGTATGTGCCTATCTACCGTTTTCCCTTTATTTATTTTTATATGTTCCCCCTTTTGACTGACGATTTCTTTGTTCTTGACTTTGGAAGCTTTGACCTCTCTGGGACGGAACTTCTCTGTTGTGGCCATGATTCAGCGTAAGCTGCGCTCAAGGGATAGGAAACCTCCGTTGGATCTCAAAGTGAAGCTGGAAGTCAGCGCTAAGGTGACCCCTACCAAGAGACCGTTATTGGATGCCACCGAAGTCATTGATCTGGAGGACAAGGCTCCCTCAGACTTGTGGCGAAAGCTTCGTGAAGCTCATGGCTCTAAGAAGCCCCGTCTGGATATCCCTACCCCCGATCTAGTCAGAGATGTCGGTCTAATGATTTGGAAGGTAGTTGTTCACTTTTGCTTGACTTATTCTCCCTCCCTTGTGTTCTATCGTAATTAATACATTTCCCTTAGTCCCTACAAGGTGTGTTATGGATAGTGGACGTCGCTGATAGGGAAGACAAGGGTCTGAAGCAGCACCAGTTGAAAAGGGATGCCGTGAGGGCTGGCCTGGAGAAGGAAGTAGCTATTGCCGCCGAGCGACAGAAGGTGGATGTTGGTAAAATTACCAAACTTACGAAAGTAGCTAGACGTCATTCTGCTCAGGCTGCACTGGATTGTTCTAGAATTGCCGGGCTCGAAGCTGAGAACAAGAGGATCCTTAAGGAGGCCAGTGAGATCAGTGCTTACTTCTCCATGATGTCGAGGGTGGAAACAATTAGGCAATTTTCAGCCAATTAACATGTAGATTGGGATCTGGATGTTTAGGAGAGGACTGTTTATGAGTGTTATCCACCTGACAGGCCTGCACTTGGAGACGAAATCTTTGCTTCTTTGGGCTTGATGGAGGATGATGCGGCTGACGGATGTTGATGTTGCGGTCGAGGCTGGAAAGGATCGGGATGACCCCTTCTACAAGAAAGACGGACCGGTTGAAAGATCCTACTAACAAGAACGAGGATTAGGGCTGTGTGCCCTTGTAATTTACTTTTTCCACTTCTACCTTGTTTGAACAAGTTTCTGCTCAAGTCCTTTTCGGTTTTTGTTTTTTGTGAATGATGTGGCCAGTTTTTGGGTCGTAGAAAATTTTACCCCGCCCCGTGAGCGTCGTCTCGTTAGGTCGGGTTTTAAATTGGTTGGTTTGCATACATGTGTGGTGTTTCTTGCGTACTTTGCTTGGTTGTGTCCTTTCCTTGTGTGCAGGTGTTCCGGGACAATGAAGTGCTTCTAATCAAAGGCTTTTAGACAAAGACCCTTGTAGAAGTCATTCGTTGCTGGTGGCAGTTGCGCTTACCAAAGGATGTTTCCAGGTGAGTGACGCCTATTGCGTCGAGGCGTGCGCTCGGGATGCTTTGTCGATCGAAGATGTCTCTGGTCTAGGATTTATGACCTCTTCCGTATAGACCTTGTGATAATTCAGTTGTTTACTTGAATGATCTACTCTATGTGATAACGATGTTCATAAAGTACGCTTGATTTGCTACTCTTACTTATGCCAGAAAAGAAATAAAAACGAGCAAGTAACGACGTAAGCAAATGCCATTCATTAGATAAAACACCGAAACATGGAAATCACACAACAAGTAGTTTTCACATAGTCAAGTTGATCGCAAGCAAATTACGAAAGGGATGAACTAGAATGAAAGTAAACTAACAACTAAGGATAAATGACCTCAAACGTCTTGCGTATCACGTGTGGATGCTTTCTGCTAGGAGTGCCTAAGAAGTTTGCGTTCCGAGGAAGGAAGACTTCTTTTAGAACTGATACTTCTTTAGGTGTATCGCGTTCCAACTTCGTGGGATGGCATCACCGTCTTTGGACTCGAGCGGGTATGCGCCTTGACCGACGACCCTGGTTATCTTGTACGACCCTTCCCATGTTGGGGCTAGCTTGCCCAACTTGGTCTCATGGGTGTTTTGAAAGACTTTTCGTAGAAGCCAATTGCCAACAAGGAAAGTCCGAATCTTGACGTTTTGATTGTAACTTCAGACGACCTGTTGCTAGTGTCTAGCTAGACGTATTCGGGCTTGGTCACGAAGCTCATCAGAAGTGTCCAGATCGGCCACCAATTCTAGACGATTTTGTTCTTCAGTCAAGAAGCTGGCGCGGGCTATGGGAATGAGAATCTCGGCGGGAATGACCGCTTCACACCCGTGCGTCAAGGAGAAGGGAGACTGACCGGTTGCTACCTTGGGCGTTGTTCGATCGGCCCATAGGACGTATGGTAGCTCAACGGCCAAGTTTCCTTTATCTTTCCTGAGTCGCTTCTTCAGGTTGTTCACAATCACCTTATTGCTAGCTTCAGCTTGCCCATTAGACTGGGGGTAGCGAGGTGTTGAAGTGACTAAACTGATGTTCCAGCGACTACAGAAATCTCTGGTCCTCTGACTTATAAATTGTGATCCATTGTCACACACGATCTCTGACGGTACACCAAAGCGACAAAGGATATTTCTAATGATAAAGGAAATCACATGTTTATCCTTGATTTCACGGTAAGCTTCGGCTTCGATCCATTTGGATAAGTAATCGGTCATTTCGAGGAAGAATACCCTTTGTCCGGACGAGGGAGGTAGCTTCCCGACTATGTCCATTCCCCAACGTATGAACGGCCATGGTGTGAGTGTGGGGTAGAGTGGCTCAGGAGGTTGGTGAGCTGTTGGGGCGTGTCTCTGGCAAGCTTCACACTTACTGCAGAAGTCTACAACATCCGGCCTTTCTCATAGTAGGCAAGTACCACCCTTGTCGCAGGGCCTTGTTGTATAGGATCCTTCCTCCTGTACGGTTCCCACAGTCTCCTTCATGAAGCTCCTCGAGAAGTTTTTGTACGCCGCCCTTGGTCAAGCAACGCTAGAGTGTACCCACAACTGATCGGTGGAAAAGCATCTCATTCTCGACCGTAAACCGCGTAGCTCTCATCTTCAGCATTTTAGCTTCGGCTTTATCTCCCGGAAGTTTCCCTTCGACAAACAAATCGAGGTATGGTCGAGTCCAGAGTTCTTCATTAACTTCGGAAGGGGTGAGAGAATTCTCTTCTTGACTCGGACCGTCTAGAGATAGATCTGGGTCGGGGTCCTATCGGAAGCTCCGAGCATCAATATCATCACTGCTCATGTGGATGTCCTTATGCAGCATGGGTCCGCGAGAGATTTGTTGCCATCATCGACGTGGGTTCTTCCGATGGAAGGGATCATGATATGAATCATTGGAACTCCAAGGGATTCATCAGGGTCGATGGCCGAAGCTAAACATGCAAGAGAGTGTTTGTGAGTGTTCTGCTATCTTGGAACCTGTGTGAAGGATATTTTCTCGAACTGAGGGATTA
This sequence comes from Fallopia convolvulus, assembly GCA_964016875.1. Taxonomy (NCBI): domain Eukaryota; kingdom Viridiplantae; phylum Streptophyta; class Magnoliopsida; order Caryophyllales; family Polygonaceae; genus Fallopia; species Fallopia convolvulus. Next base: position 15,477,179 of record OZ024735.1, on the reverse strand, counting down.
GACCCTTCACCACTTTCAGATTAGCCGCCATTATTTCATCCCTAGCTTCATATAACCCCAGGATTTGATTGATTATCAGTAGTGAGTCACAATTGACGTCGGTCTGCTGTATGGACAAGTCCTTGGCAAGGGTTAGGCCAAAAATTAAAGCCTCGTATTCAACTTCGTTGTTTGTGGCTTCGAAGGTACATCTCACGAACTGCGCCACCCTATCCCCCTGTGTTGATTTTAGGACTACTCCTATCCTTGTTCCCCAAGCGTTGGAGGCGTCGTCCGTATGAAGCGTCCATTTGACTTGAGACTTAGCTTCTAGCGTCATCAATTCTGCTGGTTCCATTTCTTCTTCCTTTGGTAGGACTAAAATCAACCACAAAATCAGCCAGTGCTTGGGATTTTAGTGCGGTTCTAGGCTCATATTGGATGTCGAATCCGCTCAAATGGATCACCTACTTGGCCATTCTTCCCGTAAAATCGGGTTTGTGCATGACCGTCTTCAAGGGGTGCGTGGTTCTCACCACGATCGTGTGTGACTCGAAGTAGGGACGGAGTTTACTTAAGCACATGACAAGGCTAACACCAATTTCTCTAGGGAAGAGTAACGAGTTGCAGTGGGTAGGAGAGTTCTACTTAAGTAATACACAGACTGCTGCTGCCCATCCTGCTCGCGGACCAGCACCCCACTGATGGCTTGCTTGGTGACCGCCAGGTACAAGGGTAAAGTCTCTCCTTCTTCCGGCTTCGCTAATATCAAGGGATCGGAGAAGTATTTCTTCAACTATTGGAAAGCTTCCTCATGTCAAGCGGTCCACTGGAAGCACTTGTTCTTTCTAAGCACCTCATAGAATAGACGACAGTGATCCGCCGACTTGGAGAAAAACCTATTCAATGAAGTGATTTGCTAGGTGAGATTTTGGACATCTTTCATGCATCTCGGAGACTTCAGTGAGACTATCGCGCGAACCTGTTCTGGGCTTGCTTCTATCCCTCTCTGGGTGACCAGGTACCCTAGGAATTTCCCAGATTTCACTCCGAATGTACACTTCTACGGGTTCAACTTCATGTTGTCTCGCTTTAAGATTTCGAAAGCCTCTTCTAAGTGACGACGATGTTCTGCAACTTTCTTTGACTTGACGAGCATGTCGTCAATATACACCTCGATAGTCTCCCCAATTTAGCTTTGGAGCATTTTATTCACTAGCCTTTGGTACGTAGCTTCAATGTTCCGTAGTCCGAAGGGCATCACTTTGTAACAGTAGGTTCCTTTACTAGTTGTGAAAGATGTCTTCTCCTGGTTGCTTTCTTCCATCCGGATCTGGTTGTAACCACTGAAGACGTCCATGAACGTCAACAATTCATGGCCCGTCATGGCGTCTACCAAGGAATCGATATGTGGCAACAGAAATGAATCCTTGGGACAAGCCTTGTTCAAATCCGTGAAGTCTACACACATCCTCCATTTTCCATTTTTCTTGTGTACAACGACTACATTAGCTAACCATTCTGGATATTTGACTTCTTTAATGTTCCCAGTCTCCATCATCTTTCCTACTTCTTCGTCTACTATCTTGTTTCTTTCAGCGGCGAATTTCCTTCGCTTCTCTTTCACCGGTGGGTGATTGGGATTTACGTTCAGCTTGTGGGTGATGATCTCCGGATCCATTCCCACCATGTGCTTGTGCGACCAAGCAAAGCATTATGCGTTTTTACTTAAGAAGTCTACGAGCTCATTTCTCAGGGGTAATTCTAAATCTCTTCCAATCTTTACAGACCGATTAAGTTCTGATTGGTCTAGGACCACTTCTTCTACCTGTTCGTCTTTCATTTTCTTTTTTTCTTTTGGAATGGTAGAATCAGTGGTTTCCTTTAATTTCTATGCCGATTTCTGACTGACGGTCGATTTTAGAGCCGACTTGTGACACTCTCTTGACGTTCTTTGGTCCCCTCAGATCTCTTGGTCCCCCAAGTCGTTGGGAATCCATGACGGAGTATCTAACCTGGATGTTCACGCCCTTTGCATACGTGGGGAGGACGATGTCTCCTACCGTGTGCTTCACTTCTCCGTTGAATCCCACAAGCACGGTCGGGTTCTTCTCCACGTCCTTTTCACTCAACCCCAAGAGGCAAATATGTTTGACGGTTTTGGAAAAATGGATGCATAACAAAGACATCCGAGTGTACGAAGATGATCATACCCCGGTTGTCGACCATACATTAATTCGAAAGGCGTCTTATTTTTAAGCAAAGGTGTTGGTGTTCGATTAATCAAATAGTATGCAGTCAAAACACAATGACCCCCAAATTTCAAAAGCAAATGAGCATGAAAACGCAAAGCACGGGCAACATTTAAAATATGATGATGTTTCCTTTCAACCCTGCCGTTTTATTGTGGAGTACCAACACAAGATGTTTCAAATTGAATTCCATGTTGGGCAAAAAACGAACATAAACCAATAAATTCCGTCCCATTATCGCTTCTAACACATTTTACATGCTTCTCAAATTGTCGTTTGGCCATGGAACAAATTTTGGGAATCAAGGATGCAACTTCAGTTTTATTTTGCATAAGAAAAATCCAAACACTACGTGAAAAATCATCGACAATTGTAAGAAAATAATGAGCCCCTTGAGCGGACGGTGTCCGATAAGGGCCCCACACATCACAATGAATTAAAGAAAATATTTCAGAAGCATGCGTTTGACTAATCGGAAATGAAGGACGAGACTGTTTAGCTCTATGACAACTATCACAAGGTTCCAAAGGACCATTTATTTTAACATGAGGCAAATTTTGAAGAACAGAAAGAGAAGCGTGACCAACTCGGAAATGTCAAAGGGAAGGTGAAACGACATCCATCCGTGAAGCAAATGCAGTCGGTGCAGCAACACGAAACCAATATACGCCATTTTTCTCCTCACCCGCTCCAATCAAAGTCATTGAAGTGCGATCCTGCAATATACATAGCTTATCAATCAACACAATTCTAATGTCTCAAAAGCTGAGCAAATGAAATCAGATTGCACGTCAAATGCGGCACAAATAATACATCATGAAGCATTAATTTATCACTGAGTTTTAATGTCAAGGCTCGAGTTGCCGATGCAGATTCTCCATTAGGAAGCAAAATTATAGAAGCACTCACTTTCACCAAATCAGTCAACAATGAAACATCTCCCGTCATACAGAAGGATGCCCCCGTATCGAGAATGCAGTTGGAAGAAAACTTACCCGGCTGATTTTGAGATGAACTGGGATTATTTTGCATAAAATGCATCAATTGAGTGAACTATGCATCGGACAGCCCAATTGTTGCCTTGTCAGCGGTTGTCAGCGTCCCAAAATGCCCAGCCAGCCCGTCACCAACCTGCGCAGCAATGGCTAGCCCTTTACCACGCCCTTTCCTGCGAGTCTTGTCGTCAGCCGAGCTTGCACCAAACTTGGACTCACACTGCAGCGCCTGCTACTATTCATGACGATCGGTGCCCCACTGTTCTGGGTATCTGATCAATCTGTAACAAGTCTTAACATCGTGTCCATTAATCGAATAGTGGGTGCACTAAGGCTTGTTAACTCGGCGCTGTTCAGAAACGCGATTGTTGTTCGCGTCGCGACGGTCGCCGCCAGACTCACGGCGGTCGCCGCCATACTCGTGGCGGACGCCGCCATACTCGTGGCGGTCGCCGCCATACTCACGGCGTTCGTTGCTTGAGCCTCACGACTTGTCTTGCCCGCAGCCTCGGCTTCCTTGCACAGCGAAAGCCGTTGCATCAACCTTCTCGTCCTGATTCTTCGTCACCAGCAGATGCCTTTCCTCTAAAATAACCATGGCATAGATCCTGGTTATCTTTTGAATTGGGTTTTGAGCAAGGGCGTTGGAGCGCACCGTGTTATACACATCATCGAGCCCCATCAGAAATTGATGGATTCACTCTTCATCTCGTTCCTTTGTCAACTCCTCAACCCACTAACATCGACGAGAACTCGTATAGTTTGCGAGCTTGTCCCATAGCTTCTTCAAGGCGTCGTCGTATGTGGCTATCGGGCGTCCGTTTTGAGTACACCGTGCCAGATCCAAACGAAGTTGTTGTACTCTCGGGCCATTCCCGATGGAAAACCTCTGCTTGATGTCATCCCACAAAGCTTTTGCTGTATCAAAAAAAGTGATCGTGGATTGGATAGATTCTGCAATGGACTGTATAATCCATCCGACGATCATGGAGTTCACACTCCACCAGTCCTCCATTTGATCGGGATCTTATGGCGGTGTGACGGAACCATCGAGGAACCCTAATTTCCGTTTGCAACGAAGGGCATTCCGGAACACACGTTCCCACTCTTGGAATTTGTCTCCTTTGAAGACTACTGGACAGATTTTTATCCCTGGATGATCAGAGGGATGCAAGTAGTATGGAGAGTTTTAAGGATAGGCACCATCTTTGGCCTTGTGGCAACCGAGAAATTTTTCCTTAGCTTGCATCTTTGGCCTTGTTGCGACTGAGAAATTTTTTTATGGTTTTACGTGAGATTTTCTGTAATGCTCTGATACCATGAAAACAATTGTGAGGCTGAAAATCTGCTCTTTTCATTGAGAAAACTAGTATATATACAAGGCTATCTCAACTAACTAGGAAAGGATAAATACAAATAATTACAATATATGCAAGCTAAGAAAAACACTCCTAAAATACAAAGATATCAAAGATATATGTTCCCAGAATGTTCAAGGAATTGTTGTGCTCAATAAAGACTTCCAACTCCAACACCGCCCTCAAGTTGGAAGGTGTAAAAGCAAACCCAACCATAATCCCCGGAATTTAATGGTTGGCATGGTTAAGACTCTTGATTAGTACCTAGAAGTCTTGTAGGAAATTAATTAGGGATGGTCACGGGTCGGACCGGCTCGACCCGTGACCAGCGAAAAAATTACTTTTGACCTGCAACCCGACCCGCGGGTCTAACAGGTCGACCCGCTTGACCCGTTTGACTAAGTCAATAGGGTTAAAATGATTTTTACCTAAACAAATTATTTTTTAACCTAAAAACATGTTTTTTTTTAAAAAATTTGTCGCGTTTGCGGGTCGACCCGTAATCCAACGATTTCTTATAAAAAAATAGTTTATACATTAATAAAATTAAAAAAATATATATTTTTTAAAAAATATTGCGGGTCTTGGGTCGACCCACGCGGGTTTGACCCGACCCGACCCGGAACCCGCAATATAAAAAAATTCGACCCGCAACCCGACTCGCACGGGTCGCTAGTCGACCGCAACCCGCAAATTACGGGTCGGGTCAGTGTGGGTCGCGGTTGACCCGACCTGTTGAACACCCCTAAAATTAATGACCCAACAAGTATGTGCTTGTAGGTATTTCGAGTATCACATCATGTGGCCCATACAACATATTGCTTTATGAAATTGTTGATTTGATAAGATAATGTTTACAACTAGGGATGCTCAACCGGTCGGGTCGACCCGAACCACTACTCCCAGGTCGGGTTAAGGGTCGACCCTCAAAAAAAAGAGATTGACCTGCGAACAGACACGTGAATCGTGGGTCTAATGGGTCGGGTCGCGAGTCGACCCGTTTGACCAGTTTGACTATGTCAATCGGGTCAAAAAATAATTTTTTTTATCCAAAAACATGTTTTTTATAAAAAAATATTTATATATTAATAAAATTATAAAAAGATATATATATTATTTAAACATTGCGGGTCGCGAGTCGACCCACGACCCGCAAGGGTTGAACCCGACCCGATCCACAACCCGGAAAAAAAATCAACCCACGACCTGACTCACACGGGTCGCTAGTACCTGCAAACCCCAAATTGTGTCCTGGGTTAGTGCGGGTCGCGGGCTACCCAACCCGTTGAACATCCCTAGTTACAACTAGAAAATATAATTTTGTATAAATATAAAGATATTATCTATTAATGATCAACTTTGATCAACGATGGAGATCATATCCTTAGAGGATTTTGGCCCCTCTCTGCCTATATAAATAATCCAAATTTCAACATTAGGATTATGATTTCATAATATACGAAATTAAAAGGTTAAGAGAGAGAATGTAATTTCCTAAGGATGTGTTGTGCTTCAATAGATCGGATCTCATCCTCTTCGTTTTCTCTTAATCTCGATGTCGATCGCTATGTCTTTTTCCTTTGGTAATTAAGTGTATTCTCAAAAATCTTAAATTACAATCATGCTTATCTTTAATTTTAAATATGGTATCAAAGCATACACTTAATTACCAAAGGCAAAGAGGGGCCAGAATCATGCTTAAATTAGGTTAGGGATCATACTTTTAGTTTGAATTCATAACAGAATCATGATAATATCATGTTTTCGCAATTATTTATTTTGATTCTTGTATGCGTTGATCATGTCCATTTGAATTGGCATGTTTACATTTCGTGAGATATTGTTGTACACGACATATGGTTTAAAGATATTGCATGATAAAAACCGAAAGTTTGGCTTTTACTGAAAATTAAGGGTTTTCTTGTTTTTATAATATTGCCAAAATTGGTTTTTTGTGTAAGAATTAGACAAAATTTTCGTCGATTGGAAACAAAGAGATCTTTAAGCTTCATGCTTTAACATGAACTTTTCAAATTTTCGTCGAATACATCGTTTAGACCCTCAAAATCGCATTGTACTTCTTTCCGGGAATAATTGTATTGCTCATTCATGATGACACGACACCATTATGCAGATTTAGCGATCATACTTCTGCGACCACATAATATGGTCGCTGAGTAGCCCTACATGGGTGCTTTTTTGTGCGACCAGATAATTTTGCCGCGCACCCATCAAAACGGGGGAAAAAATAAAACCAAATTAGCGACCACGTGGTCGCAGGCCCTACATGGTCGCAATAAATACGTGGGAAAATTTCCCGCGCACCCATCAACAACCACATGGTCGCTATATTTCGCGACCATGTGGCCGCGACTCGCTAACCCCATGTCAGCGACCATATGTTAGCTAAATATAGTGACCATATGGTGTCCAACACACCAGCGACCACATGGTCGCTACATATGGCGACCACGTGGTCCCTGACATGGATCAGATTTTTTGGCCGGCAACATCAATTTTGGCGGGTAATATCCCACGTTTTTGGCGACCACATGGTCGCTAAAAACAGTATTTGGTAAAATTACCACCATTTCAGCATATATACCTAGGTTTGTAAGAACTTCACTCTCATTCCGCTACATTCACACAACCTCATACATAGCTCTCTCCAAAAAATTCACAAAAGAAAGAAACAATCATTCACAAATCTGAATTGATTCTAGGAAGGAATTCCGTCAATTTTTACCGACAACTTTATTAAAGGTATGTATTTAAAACTTATTCTCCATATTTCATTCTGTCATTATATTGTTTTAGACAAATATTGTTGGTAGAAAGTTTTCGTTTATATAATTATAAGAGATTGTGTTATATAATTGTTAAATTCATATAGCATAGCAATTGGTTGAAGAGAGTGTTTGTTTAGATATACTATATGTGGCGACCATATGGACGCTAATTAGCAACCATATGGACGCTAACTAGCGACCATATGGTCTCGAACTCCATTATAGCGACCATATGGTCGCTACCTCCAATATAAGGTCCATACGGTCGCTAATTAGCGGACATATGGTCGCGAAAAACAGGCTTATATGTACCCAAATTAAATTAATTTTAGTTTTATATTGAATTTTATGAAGGAAAAATGCATGAATGGATGTATGTGCGTAATATAGATGGTTGTTTGAACAACGAGTTTTTAGCTAGCGTTAAGCAATTTCTCGACTTCTGCAAATCTATGCCGACCTATGACCCATACGAATTAAGGTGTCCGTGTTAGATGTGCAAGAATAAGAAACTGATTTCTGTAGATGATGTGCATTATCACCTTGTTAAGGAAGGTTTTGTTCCTAACTATTACCATTGGGTTTCGCACAGGGAGACAGGTGAAATGTTCGTTGCATTGTTGGCCGAGTCTAGATAGCATGAAGGCTGTAGCTATACTCATCCAGCACCACCAGTATATGCGAATGATAATCGAATGGAACAGATGATATATGATGGTTTTAATGTCCGGAGTCATTACAATGCAGAGGATCCCGCGCAGAATGAGGATATAAGGCATGAGCAAAGGAGCAATATTATAATAAAGCTCCCAAAATCGATACACAACGTATGTACGACATGTTGTCAGCCGCAAATAAGTCGTTGTGGCCTGGATGTGATATCACCCAGTTGGAGGCGGCGACTCAGCTACTTAGCCTAAAGTCTAAGCTAAGGATGATGGAGCGCGGATATGACATGATCTCGGATTTCTGCGGACGCGTTTCTCACCCGGATACGACATTACCAGCCAAGTTTTACGACATAAAAAAACTAGTTGATGGTCTTGGTCTTCCGTACGAGGCCATTGATTGTTGCCCAAACTCTTGCATGATATATTGGGGTGCAAATGCAGAATACGCGGCATGCAAGATATGTGACTATCCTAGATGGAGGCAAGGCAAGTCAAAGCTCATTCCCTATCCTCGTATGTTTTACTTGCCAATAACTCCACGGTTGCAGAGGTTGTACGCATCAGTGGTGACTGCCGAGCACATGAGATGGCATGCAGAGTACGTACAGGATGGGGTGATGAGACATCCGCCAGATGTAGAGGCATGGAGGTACTTCAATGCTGTGTGGCCAGATTTAGCAGCAGAAACACGAAATGTGAGACTAGGCTTGTGCACGGATGGTTTCAATCTGTTCGGGGCGTTCGGGCGCCAGTACTCATGTTGGTATGTGATTCTGACACGCTACAACCTTCCTTCGTCGATGTGTATGCGAGAAGAGGTTATATTTTTGACGGTTATTGTACTTGGACCGAAGAGTCCGAAGCAAAAGTTGGATGTCTACTTGCAGTCGTTGATAGCCGAGCTGAAGAATTTGTGGCTTAATGGGCTGTACACATACGATTCTTGGACGAAGCAGAATTTTGTCTTGCGTGCAGCTGTAGTATGGACTATTAGTGACTTCCCAACATATTCGATGTTGTCAGGTATGTTGTTTTACATATGCTTAATTACTTTGAAATTGTTATATATAATCATGCATATATGATTTGTGAAATTTAATGCGTTGTACCAAATATATGTTTGTGTAGGCTAGATCACTTCTGTGAAATACGCGTGTCCTTATTGCATGGAGGATTCTGATGCATTTTATCTGACACATGGACACAAAATGTGATGGTTCGATTGTCACAGGAGGTTTACAGAACATGATCATCGCTTCCGAAACAATAAGAATGATTTCAAGAAGAGTAGAAGGGGCACAATGCTGCGGTCAGTAGAGGTTCGGGCTGGAAGAAGAAAAGCATTTTCTGGGACCTACCTTACTGCCATAGTCTACTGATAAGACATAATTTAGATGTCATGCACATTTAAAAGAACGTTTTCGATAATGTTTTCTTCACCATTCTCGATGTTCCAGGGAAGTCGAAAGACAAGTGGTCGGCCGGAAAGGATATAAAGGAATTGTGCAAGCGTCCGGAGTTGGAACCCGATGAGGAGGACAATAGGTACCCAAATGCTTGCTATGCACTAGATCGTCATGAAAAACAAGTGCTTTTGGAGTGGTTGAGATCCGTAAAATTCCCGGATGGCTACGTGTCCAACTTGAGCCACTGCATTAAGTTGCACAGGCTTTGACTCTTTGGGATGAAGAGCCATGATTGTCATGAGTTCATGCAAAGGTTGATGCCTGTTGCTTTTTGAGCATTTTTTGATGACAAAGTCTGGGAGCACATTGCTCAGCTAAGTGCGTTCTTCAGGGACCTAACATGTTACGAGCTTAAGCATGAGGTGGTTATGCAGTTGCACAAGGAAATACCAATCCTTTTGTGCAAGCTGGAGCGTATCCCCCCCCCCCCCCCCCTCGCATTATTTCATTCAATGGAGCACTTGCCTATTCATTTGCCACAGGAAGCTTCACTTTGTGGCCCTGTCAATTATAGATAGATGTATCCAGAAGAAAGGTATGTACAATTATATACTGTATAATTTTGGTTTTAGCTAACTTATATATCCTAAGATGGTGTTCAATGTATATTGTAGGTTCCTAAAAAGGCTGAAGGTCACAGTTGGCAATAAATCCCACATTGAGGGGTCAATTTGTAGTGCCTATCTCGTCCAAGAGACGTCCACATTTTGCTCGTATTATTTTAGCTCACATGTCA